>OZ024878.1:52152626-53518671 GCA_964017185.1 Rugalucina vietnamica | reverse complement strand
TTGCACCGAAACAATGCATTTTATACAAGATTTGGCGTTTTCACCCAAAATGCTGGATTTTCCACCAGATCTGGTGTGAACTGCTATTTTCACCCAAAATGCTGGATTTTCCACCAGATCTGGTGTGAGCTGTTATTCACACCTAAATCTGGCTCTTGAACCACGAAACTCCCTTAATTTATCAACGCCTATATAAATTAAGATTGGATCTATAAGAACATTGATCGAATTTGATTTAAATTATGAAGGAACAAGAATATTATACGATTTATACACATGTCGTACATTTTCACCAGATCTGGTGGGATCCCGTATCTCCACCAGATTCGGTGAAACCAGTGCTTTTCTGGTCAAAGTCACTACTGTTGTGACTATTTTGAGCTTGCACCTTTTGAAGGTTTTTCGGTGTGTTCACCGACACCTCTTTTTAGGTGCAGAGGCTTTCTCTGCGGCAATTCCTCTGGACGGAAAAGCCCATCTCCACACCCAAACACTCGCTTTTATAGTCAGACGAGCGGCGCACGCGACACCTTGGATACCGGCTTTTGCACGCGCACGGAATCGAGCCAATAGTCTCTAGGTCTTTCCAAGATGGCCGCCCGCGATAATTTAAACCAGGAAGTGCGGCGAAAAATCATACAAAAAGGCAAATTACAGCGTTTTAACAATGAAACAAGAATAATCATCACTAGAAACTTGATTATACACATCTGAGGAATAAGGCCATAGCTGGATATCGGCAGGAAAGGCGAAATAGAACAATCGACGAGTTTACAATACAAAATTATGGACCCTACGATATCGTGAATTATCAGTTAGACAAACAAGGTAAAATGACATTAAATACATAGAAACGAGTATTGCTGACTGGCCAGGGATGCTACAGTATATACGGTGATATACAGACCCTACGGCAAACCTGCTAGGGGCTTACATGTATCTGAATGGTGTTTCTCTTGAGAATGCCCAAACTGTGCACTGTAATTCAGCATTCCATTTGATCCCATAGTGTCTATGGGAGATGCCACTGCGATGTTATCGTGATGCTTAAAACCATACTGCATCATAGCATCTCGGCATTCAACATCATGAAAACATGTCCGTGCAACGTATACCAACTTGAACCCCACTTTAATATAGCAAAAAATGGGGTATGTAGGGTATACCTATTTTTCTTATTTTTGCTCCAAAACATAGATTGTGGGTACTCGATAGAACTGCCTCAGCAAGACGGTTCTAACATGTACCCACAATCTATGTTTTGAGCAAAAATTAAAAAAATATCAAAATTTTTCAGCTGAAAATTTTCAATTTTTAATGCTCAAAAAATATGTTTTTTGCATGGGCAAGTTTTCGTAATGACATTTTCTTAACCTTGTGGGATCACTGCTAGAATGCTGTTTTCGTGTGAAGGGTTTTATCATCAGGCGACAAATAGACAAGGAAAAGTAACAGGGAAAATTATTAATATGAGCTTCTAGTAATTATCAATTATAATGGTTTCTTGTTTCTTTTCTATTCATGAAAATGCAAATGCTTTTAAGTTCATTAATGCATTTTTGCTGTCAATTTCTTGTCAGCGATTTACATAATACTTATCAGCACCAAACAAAGCCTTAGCTATACAATCTGCAAGCACCATAGGTCCAGATTTGAGAGTTCAAAGTATGTACTTTTGTTCTTAAATGTTAAAAGATAGCAGCTTTTCTTCTACCTCATAAAGTGTCATAAGATTTTTCTAAGACTTCAAAAACACAATGTTCAATGTAATGCCTTCTATTGACATACTTCAAAAATGCTTTTAATATTATTATAGGTACTGATAGTTGCACAAAATTGAAATTCAAACTCTTCTTTTTATCACTTTGAATGCTGGTGAAGTTTGGATGCTTCTACTTTTTTTGCTACTTTTATTTCAGTGAAAAAAAAAAAAATCTATTCATGTATAGTATGGTACTTTGTGTGTTTCAAACATCTTTGATTTGGAATTTGGGTCTAAAGAAATATCCAGCCTCCCGCCTGTCAGTCAAAACTGTTTAGAGACAGTAATCCATCAGCATACGAAACTAAGCAGATGACGCTAAAAGCAAGCAGGCCGTTAATGGGTGGGAAGATAGTGAAACGCGACAACAATTGTATCTAAAATTAAATCTGGGATGTTACGGAAGATGAGACGCAAACTTCAAGCCTCAACTCAACACTTTTCTGCATAAATATTAATAATAATTCATGATTTTTAATATTTTGTGTCAATTAAATTTTGACATACATTTTTCATGAACTCGAGCATAAATTAATCTGGTAGCAGTGAGTGTAGCTAAAAGAAGTCTTGACACGAACAGAATTTTATTAAATATTTATGAGAAAAAAGTAAAATAAATTCAAAATGTGCGTATAATGACCATTAATTTCTGTTTGTTTGTTTGTTTGTTTGTTTGATTTACTTGATGTTTTATCTTATCAGAAGACAGTCTAGATATCAGGGCCCAGTTGTTCAAAATTAACGACATTGTTAGTTAACGATTCTTTAAAATTTCAATCATGAATATTACAAATACACTGTTATTTTTTGCTGATAAAATGTGAGAATCCTTTACTCACATTTTTTCAACAAAAATAGCAGTGTATTTGCTAATGTAGTTGGCATTTTCTTAACAAGTTGGGGCCTTAACGATGACGTTAAGCTAACGAAGTTTTGAACAACTGGGCCCAGAACACAGTTATCCAATCAGCATCATTCTTGGACAAACCTACTGGAGAGTTTACCACAATGTAGAGCACATTCTTTCACCATAAACAGACAGCTCTCTTCTATCAGCACAGAACAAAGACTGGCTGTGAACCTACCAAATCAACATAAAAAAAATTAGCTGAACACAGAGCCTTGTATTACATACTGAACAGGCTATGCCCATGCTCTCGTGCCCAGTTATAGGTCATATTATAAATTGGACATTTATTACAAAGTATGTGGTATATCATCTGCCTCAAAATGAAAAGCTCTGTTGGGCATGACATAATAAAATATTTTATAAAATGGTAATTGGTAGGAAATTTGAAAACCTACAAATCTTTCAGCATCATCTTACCCTTGTACATAAAACTAAATTGTTAAATTGGGCTCTCAGCTAAAGTTACCCATAATTTTGAACATCACCCTAACAAGCCCACAAAATTAAGACTCCAACAACAACAACAAAAAGAAAAAAAAATAGATTGGTACTTCTGCAGGAAACCATGCAATCATGTACAATATGTTGAATTTCTTTATAGACAGCCTCTTTTAAAAACTGTGCATTTTGAACTTTAATTTTGTGGCTTAGTTTGTCGGAGCTCGATGTTAAATGCAGCATTTTGCATAGGTGTGTTGAGGTAATGAATACTTCGGGTGACAATGTGTTGTATCGAGCATGCCTGAGGTGTGAAATAGTAGAAACTGTTCACGCTAATTGATGTATGATGAACGCCCCACTGGGGTTTGTCTTGATGTATTACCTAAAATTAAAATTCTGTCTGGTGATGAGATTTATGTACCACCACCTAAAATAAATATACATTATTACAGATATGGGATGGAATATAATTTTGTTGCTTGTTTTTGTTTGATTTGTTTGAATTGATGCTTTACATTCCAGTCAACAGCAATGGTCATGTCGGGACGTTGCCTCCATTTTATGGGACTTTTAGCCAACATTAGGATGTCATGACACTCAAAATGTGCTTCAACAAGCAAACCAATAAGGCTTATATGTATAGATGGTTTGACTAAACCACTTTTCCTGACTTGAGCAGTTAACCAGTAATTAGATGGTCAGTCAGTAGCTTAGAAGCTTTGGCTGGAGACACAAGCAGCCCATCTATTTCTCCTAGGCCCCAATGGGCTGGGGCCCTTGTTGCTTTTTGTCTACTTTAAAAGTTTTGGCCATTTTCAGTCAAAACTTTGCCCATATTGGCTAACCAGTGCTCAGTTAACATCTTTTACCTAGTAACTGACAACTGCTCTTGCCCAAGGTTATGAAACTTTATTCATGCTCAGCACAGATGAGACTAAAATTTATCCTGCTCATAAATGTTAAAATTGTTGACATTTTAACATTTATGAACAGGATAAATTACAGGCCTTAGTAAACTAAACCTGAAATTTCATTTTCTTTGGGTATTTATCAGCAGTTTAAATTTCATGCACTTTGGGTTATTTCAGTATTTATGAGCAGTTTCAATTTCATGCTCAGCTTAGTTGAGCATGAAAAAGTTTTAAAAACTTGGGGCCTGGTCAAGTTTGAGGTGATTGGAGAGCCTCACAGTGGCAAGTTAGGTTTCATGACCAATACCAGTGAAAATGAAAGAAATGATCCCAGGAATAATTCTGAGAATCAAGCTAAGTATGCTAGTTATTTAACTTTCTCAATGTTTTGGGTGTTCTCTCCACATGATAAAGTCAGCATATTTTCAACAGTTTTCAAAAATATAGAAAGATATACCAAAACTATTTTCCCCAAGATTTATGATTAGTTCAAATAATTTCCCCCTAAGTACATCATTATTTGGATATGTATACAAGATCCAACATCAAAGATTTGATTTGGAAACCAAAACTGGAATTTTCTGGTTTTCTCATCAAAAGTTTCAAAGCGAGTTGTTCAGTAATCAAGTTATTTCCAAAGTGATTAAATGCATCATTGAGAATTATTACTCTCGCCTGGTGCGTGTGCTTTCTCAGGAACAATTCCTTGCTAAACAATCAAGATGATGATCATTGCAGTCAGGTGGGTAAAAGAAATTCCGCTGATCAAAATGTTAATGTACCGAATTTTGGCCATTTGTGAGGTCCTGTAGTATACCAAATTATTTAAGTGTTACAAACCTCCATTATTTAGTTGTAAAGCTACTCACCCTTATAAGAATTTTGATCTTTCAACTCTTCATTTTTGGTTTCAAAGCCCTCAACTTTGGCAACAACCATTCTTGAACAAACATAATATTGATTTCATTTGACTATAAAACATATACAGAATGTGATCAAGAATATTTTGTTTGTTTGTTTGTGTTGAGGCTTAATGTCCCAGTCAACAATTTTTCAGTCATGTCAGGATGGAAATCAAGAATGTTAACAAAGCTCATACAATTGCAATTATGGAAAGAGGTAGTACAGAGTTTTCTATTTTAAATGCCATTTGGACTTGCCAATTCCCAAGCTATTCTCCAGTGTCTGATAGCTGAGGTACTATTAAATGTGAAAAAAGAACATAGCCGATTTGCCTAAATCCATTAAGTTTTTATGCTCAAATAAAATGATTACTGCATAATGCTTAAATAGGTCTGAAAAAGGATAACAACCCTTTATCAGAATCACTTTTAACTTTCTCTTAAAAATCTTGTGTTTTACCAAACAAATGATAAATTAGTGATAAGAAATTCAAACAAATAGCATAATGACTCTATTTCAAACAAATTAAAAGAAGAACATCCTCTTAGATAAATCAAATCTCTTAAGATATAAAGACTAAGGTCAAATTAGTTCTCTGCTTCTCTTATTGCAAGTAAAACTTTTTCTGGTGAAATTACAAAATATCATTGTCTGCAATATTCTAGATATTTTTTCCACTTGTGGCATGATCCTGTCATTCTATTTGTACATAATACAAATTGTAATACATTAGAATTTACCCAGTCCTAGATACTGTCCTGAATTTTTTTTTTTCAGAACATCTTCCAGCCCCCTATCCCATAAAATTCAGATGGCCACTCCCTGATATATATGTCATGTATACTGAAATTTCTAAATGAATAGTCGTGGACAAAGAGTCCAAGAGAATAATCTCTAATAAGGCTCCATCCTTATTTTGCTTCATAATCCCTGCAGATCATGCTGGTGAACTTTACGTTTGACAAAAAGTAGGTTCTACTGATGACTGGTTCATACATTTGTTTCTTCCAAACTGTTTGGATATCATGATAACCTTTATTGACAAACATTTACTGTGTAAACAAACTAATGTATCTTTACAACCAAACATAATTGCAAGTCCATTTGAAAATGCATCTCATCCATTTAAATATGACCCGGTGAGAAAACTTGTCTTTGGGTTGTTTTAGCCAGTTCCGACATAACCCAAGCATGCAATAGGTCCAATTCACACTACTGTCTGGTAGATAAGTGTGACAGGAAATCTATAGACATCTGGCCCAAGTCTGATCTATCACGGTAAACTAATAGGCGATGATTCTATAGCAGACAGGATGGTCTGCCCTTAGAACCACTGTCTTATCAATCAGTCACCATAAATAAAATATATATGCATGCCATATTGTCTCTAGTTGGAACACATATGACCAAATCTTCAGAGAGATGTGAGTTTACAAATCACAAATAAACATGATGATAAAATGAAATTTGCACACACTAAGGTAGAAACTGACAAACGAATATGAGGAACATATAACTAAACACAAACATGTTCCAAATTTAAGCCCCCACCCCGCCAACCCAATAGTTATGAAAAATCACTAACCATGGTTCATAGACTTTCCAAACATAAATTTAAGGCCTTTTTAGGGCTTTTCCAAGCAAATTTAAGAACACATAATTTCAAATTTCCTGGCAAAAAAGCATAATGGTGATGTTTTATGGTAGATGTTGCAAAAATAAAAACATTCTCACGAGATCAGACGATACCTCATCTTGATCTCTCGCATTTGACGCTTTGAATTGTGGGATATAGCCGATTTTGGCTACAGACGACACACGAAGAAAGCTGGGGCATCCCGCATGAATTTCCCAGATCCCATTGGCCAACTGCGACAGGTTAGTGCGTGAAGCGCTACCTGTCAGCGACAATGAAATAAAAAAAAAAATAAAAAAAAGACTATTAGCATGAATAACATGTAGGTATTACTACTTACCAGAAACAGAATAGAATAGAATATTTTGTCAAAAAAGAGAATCGGAGAATGGCTACTGATTTCCATGGGGAAAAAATCAAATTTTTGGAGAGAACACAGACCAAATCAGCAGAGAATTAGATTTAAGGCCCAAACATATTGGTTTCAAGGCCTCTCAAATGAAATTTAAGGGCTTTTTAAGGCCTCCAATGCAATATAAGGCCTTTTTAAGACAACCTCCGAAATTCAAGGCCTTTTCAAGACTGTGCGAACCTTGTTAACAATTTTATTCATGCCTTTTTGAACCACACCAGTTTCACCATGACATTCAGATGCTATAAAGCCTACCAAGCACTCAGACATTGGCACTGAAGTGTGGGCTTTCGTTATGTGTGTCATGTGTGGTTAACAGTATGACTATGGTAAAACTACTAAATGAAACTTTACTCACCTAGTTTGCAGAAAACAGGTATCAGCATATGAAAATAGAAAGAAAACAAAATATAAATAACCAAAATTATGTAAATATTTTGATATTTGAGAAATAAGTGCATTTTGCAGACATAACTTCATCTTCAGCATTTGGAATTCAGTTGTGAGAGATGAGTAATACCTAACTAACGGGTGGTGGTGGTGGTGGTCAATGGTTTTTGGGTGGTGACCCCCTCAAGTATATTTCAGGGTTCAGAGCTGGGGCCAAAGTGTTCTCAATATTATGCATTCAGTCGAATTGTAGTAAAATCAACAGAAATTCTTTGTCTTACTTAAAATAACTGAACTGAAAATATGTTTGATTGAACGCCTTAGTAATGATCTATCGGGACCCTAATGCATCATTTTTTACTATTCTCAAACATATTAATCCAGGCTTTCTGTATAAGATACCCTACAAAAGTCAGAAATTCTTTGTTGGTGTTCTATGCATAATGCACATTATGCCATCCCTTAATTAATTTTTCACTTTTATGCGCTGTAATAGTCTTAATATTATGTAATTTTATCTCAGATTCAAGAAATTACAAGCTTTAGATTTCCAGAAAGCAATATTTGCTTGAAATCATATACCTTTATATGGATAATAATCAGAAAATATGGAACATTACACCTTTAAAGAGGACATAATACAGTATTTTCTGAGAAATTAATCTTCACATCTCTCCGTAATTATTATTTCCATGGCAACAGAAAAATCTGCACATTTTCTTTGCAGTAATTACTTTGCAGTCCACACTTTGATGACCATAATTGTATAAGGTAGACTAGACTAAGTGGTTTAAAAGCATTCAAATCTGCTCATATGGTATCATTTTTTGTCAGATACAGGTGCTAGGATAAGCACTAAGTATTGGTTAATTTCTCACAGTAAACCTGCCCTAGAAGAGTATGAGTTCTGGTTTAGACTGAAAATAAATTTGTCTCAGCTGCTTACTGTGGACACTCTTCTTAAATCAAACAAAACCTAAATGCATGTAAAAAAGCCAGAGATTTTGAATAGAACCAATTTAAACTAAGGACAGGTGTAAAATCCATCATTAGAATGGTTTTGTGAAACAGTTTACACCTGCCTATCAATCAAAATGACCAGTCCATTCTTCCTAATTAAAGACCTAAACAAACTTGTATGCATCTTATTAACTGTTCTTTTGTCAACTTAAAGAGCATCAATCTGTGTGGATGGTTTGTCCTCAGACCAGATGTTCAGTCTTAGGTCACACTAAAATAAGCCAAATTCGAGGTGGTTGGAAATTATGTGATTTTCAGCAGGTAGCCAAAGTGGTAAAGCGTAAAGCATACACTGAAGGCAGCAATATAGCAAATTCATACCGAAGGCACCATAGGCTGGCTTTTTGATAAACAATATTTTAGTCATGTATCGTCTTGGGTGCTAGTTAAAGTTCCTGAAACAAAGGGCACTAGTGGTATACAAATTCCCCAATCACTCAACAGTGAAGCTCATAGCTACTGTGCATCCAAAGCTTTTGTGAGATTTGTCTCAAATCACCAGACTCGGTCACACACTGTGAGATATGGTCTGAAAGCATGAGATATGGCATGTTAAATCTTCGTCTTTCAAATTTGATGCAGCTAGTTTGTTTTGCTCTATAATGCTTTGTATTGTGACAGACTGCTATTGTGTTTTAATCAAGAACTGAAGCTGTCACGAGCTCTCAGATTCTTTGGCACTATACCCATAATTCATCACACAATTTCCGAGTTATTTTCTAAGAGTTATTACAGAATGTCAAGACAATGGTTTATAGAGTGCTTTAAGTTTCGCAAAACGCAACAGTTGAAAAGACATTTGTTTGAGTAGTGGTTTAGCGTCCCAGTCAACAGCTATGGTCATCTCGGGACATTGCCTCCATTTTATGGGATACATGTGAGCTTCATACTTAAAACTTGTTTTGCTTTAAATAGCTGAGATAATTATGTTTGGATGATCGATGATAAGCTATAGTTTAGCCGTGCTGTTTGTGGGCTAACCATCCAGGAGGCATTTTACCGGCACAAATGTATATTGTTTCGCCATTAACTGATCCTAGGTATGGAGAATCATCTCATCACATTCAACAAGTTAAAACTAATAATGACAGAGAAAATGTTTCAAAACTCATATCAAATCATCTAACATCATATAATAATAATTTTTATCATATATTTACTACAAAATATGTTCTTTTTGCATATGCGATACAGACAAGAGTTACGTTCACTTATCACGGCACAGTATCTCGAAAGCCGTATCCGTTCAAAAATTGATAAACCCATATCACTCCCTTGGGAGAAAAAGCCATATCACCAAATGATTGGCTCACATACCCACGTGACCCATATCATCCCTAGGGAGAAAAAGCTGTATCACCAAATGATTGGCTAATAAAATTATATTTGGAGCACTTGGCTCCTATTGTATTGAGTTTATTAGGTAGTGTACCGCAGGCATTTTAGATTTGTTGGATTGTGGTTTTATGTCACAGGCAACAGTATTTTGTCATGTCGAATCAAGACGAATATTCGATTTGTGCTAATGTGGAAATAATATGCGTTCTACTGCACGCTTTGGCGGTATGTCAAAATAAATAAACAAAATAAAATAAAATAAATACAAATGAAATAAATAAAACAAAGAAAGGGAAAAAATCGTCATGAATTATGATAAAAAGATTACGATATGACAATTTTCATATCGTACCCACGTATCAACCCTCGAATCCTGTATCAGCCCTTGACTCTCGCATCAGCCCACGGGCCTTTGGCCCTCGGGCTGATACGAGAGTCTCGGGCTGATACGGGATTCTCGGGTTGATACGAGGTACGATATGAAAATTGTCATATGATAATCTCTATATACTAAATAAGTACAAACAATATTTTCTCTGGAACCAGTGACATTATTTTCTTGCAGCAGAAAAAATTCAGTATCTGACACTTTGTCAATATTATCAATTGAGCCACTGCATCAAGAAACCAGCAATCTGCATATGCGAAACCAAAGGCATAGATCTTCTGTGCAGTTATTGCACAGCTGATCAGCGCCTTTGTTTTCGCTTATAGTACAATCTCCCTTCTTCTTAAATCCACAATTTTTAGGTTCTAGCTTTCTTCTGTGACTGTACAGATTGGTTTGTGTCGGACCTGCTTGAAAACCCCATTGATGGTTTTCTCATGATGCGGCTCAATTGTGTTTTATAATGAGTTCCTCTCGCTTCAATAACAAAAATTGCAAAAAAATGATTTCTAAATCCGATGCTGCTGTTGGTGTTAATGACAGCAAATCCTTCTGAGACACCTGGACACCTACCTGGCTCGGCAGTGCCTCGTCAGTGGAAAATATAAACTCAAAATCATCAATTAAATTAATGAGTTTGTTCAAATGCGGAGGCTCAGGATAGAAACTTCAGGTTTAAAACTTTTATTGTGTCTAGGCAGGTCATCAAAAGATGTCTTTATCAGACAAAATGGAAATAAAGCCTTATAGTAAAAATAATACGAAATACAGCTCAAATTTAAGCCATTTTCTAATGAGGTGCAGAAATAATTGCAATTAAATCTTGTTATTGCATTTGTGTGGTGGCACACACCAGGTCTCATATCTTTGACAAAAGCCATTGTCAATTTTTTTTTATTCGGAAAAAAAGTCTACAGGCGCTGCTCAAATATTACCTCTTCATAGTTCAAATTTACCTCTTCATATTTCATATTTACTTCTTCATATTTCAAATTTACCTCTTCATATTTAAAAATTTACCTCTTCATATTTGAAAATTTACCTCTTCATATTTCAAAATTTACCTCTTCATATTTGAAAATTTACCTCTTCATATTTGAAAGTTTACCTCTTCATATTTCAAAATTTTAACTGTGTCTTGGAACTACATGTATAATGTTATTATGTGAGCCGCTGCATCAGAAAACACACAATCTGCATATGCGAAACAAAGACACAGATCAGCTGTGCAGTAACTGCACAGCTGATCAGTGCCTTTGTTTCGCTCCATAGATAGAACAATAATGCTTCCTTCTAAACTTGAAATTTCAAGCTTATGGCTATTTTCTGTGACTGTACAGCTGGCCTGTCTATTTTCTATGACTGTACAGGTCAGTTTGTGTCGGACCTAGTGGAAAACCCAAATTGCTGCTTTTCTCATGCAAAGGCTCATCAGGCTTCAATCACGCAGAGACAACTGAGAACAACCTACCGGTATGCAGATGAAAACCAGAGGACCAATGGTCCTATAAACCCTCACCTGAGATCTGGGATATGTGACTTAAGTTGACCTTGCCATAAAATGGGTCAAGGTCATCCCAGGGTCATGATTTATATAAACTTTATAAAGCTCTATAGCCTGATGCTTCATGCCAAGTTTCAAAATCATAAGCCTTCTGCTTCTGGAGAAAAAGATTTTTAAAGGTTTTTGCTATTTATAGCCATGGCAGCCATCTTGGTCATGTGACCTTGACCTTTTATATAAATTTTCATTCCCTCTTCCTAACAATGCTCCACTTAAAGTTTGGCTTTTATTGGTATAGCGGATTCAGAGAAGTAGATGTTTGAATATCATGGTCATATACATGTATATAGCCCCAGGGCAGGGGCAGACAACCTCCTGGGGTCAGATTTTTTTCCATAAACATAAATTTTCTGTCCATTTGCATACTCCCAGAAAGTTTCCTCCATTTAATTCCATTTTACTATATTGTCCCATTCGAATGCATAAGAGACCTAAGTTGACCTTGCTGTAAAATAGGTCAAGGTCATCCCAGGGTCATGATTTATATAAACTCTGTAGAGCTCCATTGCCTGCTGCTTCATGCCCAGTTTCAAAATCATAGGCCTTCTGGTTCTGGAGAAGAAGATTTTGAAAGGTTTTTGCTATTTATAGCCATGGTGGCCATCTTGGTCATGTGACCTTGACCATTTATATGAACTTTCATTCCCTTTTTCTAAGGATGCTCCACATAAAGTTTGGCTTTGATTGGCCAAGCGGTTTCAGAGAAGAAGATGTTTGAATGTTATGGTCATATACATGTATATAGCCCCGGGGCAGGGGCAGACAACCCCCTGGGCCCAAAATATTTTCATAAACATAAATTTTCTGTCCATTTGCTCATTCCTAGCAAGTTTTCTGCCATTAAATGAAATTTTCCTATTTTTCCCATTCAAATGCATGGGTGACCTAAGTTGACCTTGCCGTAAAAAATGTCAAGGTCATCCAATGGTCATGATTTATATAAACTTTGTAGAACTCGATTGCCTGATGCTTCACACCAAGTTTCAAAATCATTGGCCTTCTGGTTCTGGAGAAGAAGATTTTTAAAGGTTTTTTTTTTCTATTTATAGCCATGGAGGCCATCTTGGTCATGTGACCTTGACAATTTATATAAACTTTCTTTCCCCCTTCTCAAGGATGCTCCATATGAAGTTTGGCTTTGATTGGCCAAGCGGTTTCAGGGGAGAAGATGTTTCTTTATTATGGAAATATACATGTATATAGCCCTGGGGCAGGAGCAGACAACCTCCCAGGGGCTAAAATTTTCCATTAACATTAATCTTCTGTCCATTTGCCTATTCCCAGTAAGTTTTACCCATTAAATAGCGTTTTACCATTTTTTCCCATTCAAATGCATTGGCGACCCAAGTTGACCTTGCCATAAAGTAGGTCAAGGTCACCCTAGGGTCATGATTTATATAAAGTATGATGGGCCCGCGTCCCCGATGCTACATACCAAGTTTCGTGGAAATCGGCCCACTGGTTCTGGAGCAGAAGATTTTTAAAGGTTTTTGCTATTTATAGCCATGGCGGCCTTCTTGGTCACGTGACCTGGACCATTTATATAAACTTTGTTCCCCCTTCCTAAGGATGCTCCACATGAAGTTTGGCGTTGATTGGCCAAGCGGTTTCAGAGGAGAAGATCTTTGAAATTGTGGACGACGGACGCCGGAGCATGGGTATACTATAAGCTCACCTGTGAGCCTTCCGCTCGGGTGAGCTAATAAAAACAGGCAATATGAAGCAATATATATGCCTCCATGTGGGAACAGCTTACCATGGCAAGTTATCATTGGCAGGCAGCTTGAACAAACTAAAACAGGAGAAAAAAAAAGGTGTGTGTTTTTTTTTTTTCTGTTTTTTTTTTTTTTTTTTTTTTTGTCTTGCTGAAACTAGTGCGCTGAACCTCTCTACCACTTGGCAGCAATTGAGATTTTTGTTCTTATTACTTCCTGTTATAGTACTACAAGGAGCCTGACACTCCTTTTGCAGATGGTTCTTAACCCATTTTTGATAAATGGACTCTCCCATCATTATCATTTGGATGAGGCCACTTTCATTTTTAGGGACATCAGGATTGATTTTAAATTCTATTCAATTTTTTCGATGAAATTTCTTTAAGCAAACAGAATAGCCCCAGATGGGACGCCGCGTTTTGCTGCGTCACATCTGGGGCTATACTGTTTGCCTAATTGTTTCATGAAAAGGACGCCATGCTTAAATGAGTAAAGCAGCATAATTAATTGCTTCCAAAAATGGGGAGTTACTTAATTTCCTTTTCATCTGCATCTTAACAAGTGCATTTCACTCAAAAACATATGGTTGCTTTTAAGTGGTAAAAACCATGCAAAATCTATACCGCACAACATTAATAATCTACACATAACATATCAAAATAATTAGCATGCTTTTAATCAAGACACCCAACCCAACCCCACAAAGTTGTGGAAATATTTCAGAATGTTTCAAAATTACATAACATTATCCTAAAATGTGTTTTTAATGCATACAGGAAAACATTTTGTGATGAAAGTCTTTAAATTCAATTTGGTATGATCTTAATGATAAAGCTGGCTGGCATGGGTACATGATAAAAAGTATCTTCATAAATGATTTTGAAATTAATTGAGCTACACCACACAAGGAAATCTACTTCTTCAAGTTAACAAAGGAGAAAACGAAACAGATAGCTTAAATGCTGTTGCTCATTGCCCTTGTTTTGCTACACAAGATAGTTCAATTCCTCTCCTCAATTTATGTAAACTTTCAAGATTCTAGCCATTTGCTAGCCTAAAGCCCCGAAGACAGGATTTACTATAGCATAGCCCAACTGATGAGCCCAGGATAAAAATGGGCAGGTGAATTAGTGCCATCAGATTTTTTATCAGACAGAAAACTCATTAAAATTACCAAATTCAAAAACAGCCTTTTTGAATCTGTGTTATATCAGCAATTTTGGTCATTTATTTTAACTAAATGCCTTTCATATCATAATGATTGTTGTCAAATGGTTTTATTGGCGGACAATTTTTATCCTAGTTTAGCCAGCCCTTTTGACAATGTTCATGTGTTGTTGGGTTTTAATTTTGTTTAAAAAAACTCAGACACATTATGAGTTTCACTAACTGGCTCAAATGAACCCAAGTTACAGCCCCTTTCACTCGAGTTTGCCGTTTGAGCATTTGCATCACACAAGAAGACCCTGTGTTCCGAAGATCTGAGTTTCTTTTCATGTTGTCCTAAAAGACATCTGGATTGATTGATCTGCTGATTTGAGTGCAGACAGCTTCAAACTAAATGATCTTTAAAAACGGCAAACTTGAGTGAAATTTTTAACTTACTATCTGGAATTTTTGCTATGTAGATACCGATCAGATACTGCTTAAATTGATAAAATTCTGCTTTTGTCTCTATCCTGTTACAAATGTGTGTTCTTCATATGCATTATATAATATGTTGTGCAAAGAATTTTGAAATAAAAAATGTGCTTTAACCAAGCGATTACAATGTTTTTTTTTATCAAAAGAGGTGACATCATTACCTAAAGATAATGCTGAATAGATTTTAAGAACACCTGACACCTGGGACACTTTCAGTTCTAAAATAGAATAAAAAGTTACCTGATTTACGAACAAACGGCAAACTCGAGTGAACAAATTTGATTGACCTAAATGCTCAAACGGCAAACTCAAGTGAAAGGGACTGTAAGTGCACCATCCACTAAATAGAACAAAAAAGACTCAGCTTCGCTGGTTTACTTAAAGTTGAATAGAATAAATTTGTCACAACTTCATGTTCATGCTGCAGGTAGCAGAGTCAGGCTCTGTCCCAACATGGCTGAAAGAATGCTGACTTGGATGTTAAACAACAACACAATGTAAAATGACCGCTGTGTCTGGTGTGGGTTCGAGCCCCGCTCTGGCCACATGTGAGACAAGCCAAGTTCTGCTTGCGAGTGTGCCAGGTGGTTTTTCTCAGGGTTCTCCCATTTTTGCCCCACCTACTGATTGGCCCGTCTCATATGAGCTGAAATAATCTTGAAAGGGACATAAAACTGAATCAAAAAAAAAATAAAAAATACAAAATGACTGACTTCATGTTCAAGGATTCCTCACACGCCATGGCTCATTAATTTTTGTCTAAGAACAAAGGAATATCGGTCCTCCGCGCCCACACTAGCATGATACAATCAGTAAGGCACAGCCAAAAATGTATCAAAATTTTATCTTTTTGTCCCATCTGCCTCATTATTATATCAGATAGTGCATCTCAGTGAACAAAAATAATATTACAAAAGATATGAGCCTCCTCGTGGGAAAACCAACCATGTGGTTTCCAAACAGGTCCGACACAAACCGGGCTGTACATCTACAGAAGCAGGCTAGAAGCATGAAATTTTGGAGTTAAGTAGAGGAGGAGTTGTACTATCCGAGTAACAAAAAACAAAGGCGCTGATCAGCTTCGCGGTTACCGCGAAGCTGATCTGCGTCTTTGTTTTCGCCTATGCAGATTGCTGGTTTTCCCATGAGGTGGCTCATATTATACAAAAGGAAAGAACTATAGTAAGAAATGGTGACTTCAGTTTTTAGGCCTCCCTCTGCACAAAATCAGTCACTTATCAAACCCTTCGCTCACCACTTAAAAATTGGTCACTTTCCCTGATTCCTGATTGAGGGCAGTTAACAGTACTGAAAGAATGGGCACTTTGTCATGGTAAACTGCCTAGAAAACTGAGTAGCTTGAATCCACAAAGTCAAATGACCAAAACTATATATTGAACACAATGAAACAAGAAAAAGCTTCCTGCATCAGGATATTAACACGATTTATGCAATTATTGCAAATAAAAGTGTCAGCTCTTAGTCAATGTCATGTACAACATTTAAAATTACCAAAATATTGACAGAATAAAGTTAGAAATGATTTATTAGGTTTTAATGTTTTAATTAAAATGCATCTTGCTGACCTAATTAATCTAATTGGCAAAGAGGCTGTAAGAAGACAGCTAGCAAAATGTTATGATAAGAACATCAGGAAAATGAATTGTCCGTGAAATGTATATCCCCTTCCCAGCAGGCACATGACCTCAGAATGACATCAGATCGACGTCGATGATGACGTCGCATCGACGTTGATATGACATCATTTTGACATCATGTGCCCGCTGGGTTATACCCCACTTTCATATAGTAAAACTGGGGTACGCAGAGGTATACCTATTTTTCTTATTTTTGCTCCTAAACATAGATTGTGGATACTCGTTAAAATTGCCTCGGCCAGGTGGTTCTAACATGTACCCACAATCTATGTTTTGAGCAAAAATAAGAAAAATAACAAAAGTTTTTTTTTTTTTTTGTTTTTTTTTTTTTGTTTTTTTTTTTTTCAACTTAAAAAAAAATCTATGTATATTGCATAGGCATGTTTTTTTTTTTTTTTTTTTTTTTTTTTTTTCAGTTTAACGTCCCTTTCAAGATTATTTCAGCTCATATGAGACGGGCCAATCAGTAGGTGGGGCGAAAACGGGAGAACCCCAGGAAAAACCACCGGACACACCCACAAGCAGAACATGGCTTGTCTCACATGTGGACAGAGCGGGGCTCGAACCCACACCAGACACAGCGATGTTTTTGTAATGAAGACTCAATTTATCAAACAACTATTAATACAAATATGGTTGAAATGCAGAGCTTTGTAGAGATTTGAAAGAGAATTTATTTTCAACACAACAGAATATAATTAAATTTGTGAAGAGCAAGTTGTCGTTTGGAGAATTGGCATTAATAACAGGTAAACTGCCCGAGGGTGGCTAAATGCTGTCCTGACACAACACACGGTAGCTATTTTTGTTTGTTTGTTTGATTTCTTGCTTTACATCCCAGTCAAAACAGCAAAAATTAAAAAAAAATAAACAGGCCGAGCTAGTCATTACGAAAACATGCCCAAGTAATATATACAGATTTCTCCTAGCTAGTTGTAAAAACTTACAATTTTCAGTAGATTTTTTTTTGTGCTCAAAACATAGATTGTGGGTCATATTAGAACCACCTCGCCGAGGTGGTTCTAAAGAGTATCCACAATCTATGTTTTGGAGCAAAAATAAGGAAAATAGGTATACCCCTGCATACCAGACCTGTCAACTCTCCCGGACATCCCGTTATTCTAACGGTTTTGCCATGGACTAACAACCTCCCGTCCGATTTCTATAAAAAACGCCAAACTAACGGATTTCAGGCTGTCTACCGGTTAATTTTAACATCCGAAACAAAAAAGAAAACATATCCCGGTTTTTCCGTGTTTACACTTTATGACTTTCACGGTCATTGCAAATTTCCGGTTGAGTTCGGGAATTTTCGATCGTTTCGATTTCTATTTTTAGCGTATTCGGCAATCTACGTTCGCATTCGAGATTCTCCGGTTCTCCGATCTATTTATAAGCATGATATCAGGAAATTCCAGTGAAAGCTTTGTGATTAGCCAATAACTTTTTTAGGTTGATTTCGGAACCAATCAGATTGCATGTAACTAATGATCGTCGGGATATCTCTCAATATGGCAGCGCCCTTGGTAGAAATATGTCGAACTGATTTTTCGATCGAATTTCATCGTTTCTTCGCGGTTTTTGCATCACAGTCGTTATAGAAAATTGCACAAGCAAATTTTCAATACCCGAGGTATGACACCGTCTCCATTATTCCTTATTTAAAAGTTTTTGTATCGGTGAATGCTAGCGGTATACTACCTTTGCCAATATAGGCAATAACAAGTATTGTCTTTTTGAAAAGCTGGAAAAAATCTCCCTCCTGAAGAAAAAATCTCCCTCCTTGAAATTTTACAGGTCCTAAAGCGCGCGCGTAAGTTGCATGCTTATTTCGTCAAAAAATCACTATTTCGCGCAATCTCCCTCTTAGAATTTTCAGGAGGTTGACTAGTCTGCTGCATACCCCAGTTAAGCTATATATAAAAGTGGGGTTCAAGGGGGTATAATACATGTTATCCTGATGAAACGTCTTGTTACTTAACAAAAAGAACTGATATATTCACTTTAGAGGTAGTTTATAATTCTGCAACTAATAAAAAGTTAGTTACAAAACTGTTCATCTCATTTTGCATAATCAGCAGGTGCAAACACAAAATGCCTCATTACATCAATTGAGCCGCATCGTGAGAAAACCGGATTTTTGCCTAGGCGAAAACAAAGGCGCAGATCAGCTTCGCGGTAACCGCGAAGCTGATCAGTGCCTTTGTTTTCGCCAAACGGATAGTACAATTTCTCTTCTACTTAAATACGAAATTTCAAGCTTCTAGCTCTTTTCTGAGACTGTACAGGCCGGTTTGTGTTGGACCTGGTCGGAAACCCCGAAGACCGGTTTTCTCGCGTCGCGGCTCAATTTGCATTTCGGGTCCATAAACTAACATTGTTGCATTCTCAAATTCCGGTAAAATTACCAGTAATATTTTACTGACAATAACTCGTTCCCAGCATGCGCTCTCGTGAAACAGGAGAAACCAGTGTGCGTAATTGATGTGCGATCCACGTCCTGTGGTGAGGTGTTAACTATCCAATTCTTTACACGAAAATTATTTGTAAAATTAGAATTTTGTTGAATAAAACATTTTGTTTGTCAAAGCAATAATTTTTGTACTAAAAGATAAAGTTGCAAATAAATTGACAAATTTATCTTGGAGAATTCGAAGTAATTTGTAGCTATATATCTGTCTAAAGTTATGCAGCGTGTAACTTTTTAATACTATTAAAATTTTAATGTTATTAAAGAGTATTTTTATGGTGTTTTAAAATTTAATAATATCAAAAATATCATTTACAAGACATTGACTACCTAATGTAATAACCATATATACAGCCCTCTTCACTCGAGCTTGCCATTTCACCATCTAGGACAATCAAGTCTGTGAGTAAATCAGCTAACTTTTTATTCTATTTTAGAACTGAAACAGTGTCCCAGGTGCCAGGTGTTCTAAAAATCTATTCAGCATTTATCTTTAGGTAATGATGTCACCTCTTCTGATAAAAACATTGTAACTGTTTGGTTGAAGCATATTTTTATAGCTTCAACCCTTCAATGTATTATTCTATAGCTATAACTGTAATGGAAAAGTTCCATGTAGATATCCATCCGAGAAAAAAAGAAGTCCGGTTTTAAAAGATTGTTTATTCGTCAATATGATTATTTGAGGATGTAAAGCTGTAGACATACAAAAAGTAAATAGATTGTTTTTTCAACTGGGACACTTAAAAGTTTGAAAGTTACTAACATTTCAAATTAAAAAGACTGCTTAGAGGCCATGGGTAGTGATTCGGTCGTTGCAAGCCTTAGGCATATTCGTCCCCAATTATTTCGATACAAATTGTTCTTTCGGTTTCTAATCTACAAACGACATGCTTAAGACATAATTTCTATCATTGATTATGCCTGTAGTGCCTGTCTGTTCTTCATAATAATAATAGTTCATCGCGGTTTGTATTTAGCGCTACACTGCCGTGGTCACTTCAATAGTTTTTTTATGATAACCTCGAAGGTACGAATGAAGCCGAGATAGCCTGATTCTCTTTTCTCTTCTAATCAAGGGCGGGAAAATGATTCGGTATCAATTAAGCTGCCATGGTTCCTATTCCGAATATATTTACATATAACATAAACCTGATAACGGGAAACCAGCCGATAATGGCAACTATTTTTAGATTATTATTTATAGACCATAAATATTAATGATAACATGAGTAATGCCGTTAAAAGTCTGTCGGCCCCATTAGCTCAGTGTGTTAAGCATCGATCTAATCAGACTCTTACAGGTTCGAATCTCGCCGAGTATCCGCTATTCATTTTTTTTTTGTTATCATAATAAGCATCTTTTCTTTCTTCATTCATTTTTATTTTTCCTTTTTTATGGAGTCTATTTAGCAGTACGCTGAAAAAAGTTGTTCAGTACTGGCGATAACTGGTAGACACAGACAGACGAATGTTGCATTATCAAATGAGCCGCGTCACAGGAAAACCGGATTTTTGCCTGTGCGAAAACAAAGGCGCAGATCAGCTTCGCAGTAACTGCGAAGCTGATCAGCGCCTTTGTTTTCGCTACACGGATAGTACACTTTCTCTTCTTATTAAATCCGAAATTTCAAGCTTCTCTGCTGCTTCGGGGACTGGTCATGTTGGGATGTTGCCTCCATTTTACAGGACTTTTACCCAAAATGAGGATGTCATCACATCCAACAAGTGCTTGAAATATAACTATCCAACTAAGACACAAAAGGCTTATACGTATGGATGGTTTGACTTGAAATGTTTCCTCGGCAGGCTCAGACAAGCGCGGTTAACCAGTAATCAGTCAGCAGTGTATTTAGCTTTACCTGAAGGCACAAGTAGCCTATATCTATTTCTTTAGGCCCCAATGGGAGGGGGGCCCATAGTCTCTATGGTGAAAATAACAGTCACAAATGATTAGCGTGTGTCTAAGGTGTGTACAGGTCGTATAATAATCTCAGCATGCTGAAAATTTTGGATTGCATGTACTTTTGTACAGTCATGTTAAGCACACAATACAGTATAGGCGCGTATCAAACGTTTTATAATGTAAAGCGTGTTGAACTTATTCGTGTAAGACACATACCCGAGGCACGTCGAGCTTTAAGCATGCTGCATGCTTAAAATACTTTAACGTACACCAAGCGTACAGAACGCACATGTACGAGGTTTGTGGACACCTTGGCTAGCAGGAAAAGTAAAGTGCTGTTGTTTAAGTTTTTTTGTTTTTGTATAAATATAAGCAGCAATATCTTATGAGCATATTTGAGGAATTTGTTTCAATTTGAAGTATCAACACGTTAAATATGACATATTTTCTACTTAAGCGTACGTAGGGCCACACGGGACAGGTGCCAAAACGTCAAAAAAATGTGACGATTTTCATATTGTGTTTTTTCCCTGTCAAACGGCACTTAAATATGTTATAACATTAAAACATTTCGTCCTAAAACCAAATAACACTGACTTCAGTTTCAGAAAGATTCCGACTTGGCGGCAGTGTTGTTTGATTTATGTGAAAAAAATCAGAAGCAGACCGAAAAATCTGTTTGAAATAATGGCGTAATTTGACGTCGGAGAACAGCCGACGCCGATT
The DNA here is from genome assembly GCA_964017185.1 of Rugalucina vietnamica. Classification (NCBI taxonomy): domain Eukaryota; kingdom Metazoa; phylum Mollusca; class Bivalvia; order Lucinida; family Lucinidae; genus Rugalucina; species Rugalucina vietnamica. Next base: position 53,496,877 of record OZ024878.1, on the reverse strand, counting down.
GTATGTTTCGTTAAGGAAATCACCCACAGATACGATGAAAATGTTACAAACAACAGAAACGTCATCGGTCTGTCTGTTACTATTTAGTTCTCAGTAGTTGTGGCACAGACGATTTTCAGCTGCTCAGAAGTCCACCTATGACAGATAAACGGAAGATCACCTGCCTGGCATGCTCGCCGCAAGAAATTGTTACACATGTTCAACAGGTGGACGAACAATTTTGCGAGAATTGGTACGGCGTATCTGCATTTGACAGCTGGATACACAGACATAAAAATGTTGATAGCCAAGGATCTTTTGTTAAAAAAAAAAAAAAAAACACCCTGAAACAAATGTATAACGCGCTGGCGGCTTAAAATGTCAAGTAACGTCATATAGAGACGTTGACCTTTGCCCCGCACTCGGTTCGGAAGTGCAGGGAAAAGGCTGTAGATGACGTGTTTTTGTCAGATTTCAATAAAATTTCTTGTATATTTGCTTATAAAACACTTTTGCAAAAGCAGATATATTCATTTTTCTGTTGAAAATATAAATGGTGTACACGAACTTTTCTGACAAACCACGTATGTATGTCTATGGAAATACATTGGTTGAATTTGCGGCATATTTTTCCACACGCTCGGTGTGCGCTTTGTCTTATACGTTATTGACTGCGATAGAAAATTGAAGCTATTGATATGACACTTGTGTCATATCATTTCTTGTTATTTAAAAATTCTTTGAACAACATATACAAGGCATATTAAGAAAACACATTTGAAATAGGATAGGGACAAAAGCAGAATTTTATCAATTTTAGCAGTTACCTATCAGTATTTACATGGCCAAAATTCCACATAGTAAGATAAAATGGCATTTTTTAGGTCATTTAGTTTGAAACTGTCACTCAAATCAGCAGATCAATCAATCCAGAATGCCTTTGTGGACAACATGAAAAGAAACTCAGATCTTCAGAACACATGGTCTTCTTGTGTAATGCAAATGCTAAAATGGCAAGCTTGAGTGAAAGGGGCTGTAAGCTATATCAGGAAAATCACTTGAACATGAAATATAGGTCTTGGTAACCTACATTTATTTTGACAATGCCATGCAATTTAAAATGATTGGGACATTATCATGTGTATTTAGTACTTTACCACTCTTTGAAAAGGACAGCTTCAACTTAGTGCTACAGCACCCAGGATAACCTGTTACAGCGAACTCGGAGGTTCGGGGAACTCGGAGGTAAACAATGGAAGGCGCCTTAGACTAGGGTTAGTATAATACCATTTTTAATATCACATAACGGTAAAATCAGAACTTATTGGTGTTTTGGGCTAAGAGTTATTATAATAAGCAAACAATTTATGAACAGTGTAGCCGCCTTTGTCCTCACATTAACATGCTAACGTATTTCGAACTCAGAATTATGCTCACGCAGCAAGAAAATTTGTATTATCAGGTAAATAGTGGACGACAATTAGCATTTGTCAACAAACTGGCAGCTACATTTCAAAATTTAGGCTTTCTCCTCGAGATTTTAAGCATCCTTACACATGATTACAAAAGGATAAACTCCACAGGCTTAAAAACATTAAGATGGTGTCACATCTTTTGATACGGGAATTCTCGGAGTAATTTTGAAATGTAATATTGGGAACTCGGAGGGACGGTTTTGGAGATTCGGAGGTATTTCAACATTTAAAGAGCTGTTTTTCCTCTCTTTTTTTCTTGATAATGATAATCTGAGAGTATATTTGTTTGAATCACTTCCATTTGCCTACGAATTAAGGAAAGGTAAGCACAAAACGTTTATTCTGATTGTTGTGACACGGTAAGTATACGCACATGCGTATTGAGGAGGGGGTGTTTGATGTATACCAGGAAAGGAGATGACCAACAAGCAAGCTATCGTCTATATGCAATCTAAACCCCTTACATCCCATCTTGTGTGCATTATTTATTTTTATTCACATTATCGACTGTGGGTACTCGGTAGAATCTTTCAATGATGCACATGAAAAAATGTCATTTTACAGCTTATAAAACGGCTGCCATGATGCTAAATTTTCTTGGCCAACTTTCGATTGGGAGAAATACGGAGAGGGGAGGATATTTTTGTTTGTCAGTGCCCTCGTCTGCGTTTGAACTCGATCAACCTGAAAAATCTTGTGCACGTTTTATTTGAACATACAGAATACGGGTTTTCTTTCAAGAGCTGATGATACTTTATGTACGTTTTCATAGTTTTAGTTTAAGTTATGGTAACTGAGTGGCCGCCTATTGGGCAATAGCTGCTCACTCTGCTTACGATATGTTCTCTCAGTATAAGTACCTAATTGTCAATTTGGTTTTTTCCTGCCTCGGTTTCGTTGGGGTCGGAATTTCTTTCTGATTGCCCCTTTTCCTGATCATTGCCAACTTGTACCTTTTTATATCAAGATCTCCCTTTTTGACACTTTGAATTATGAGATTATAACAGATTTTGGCAAACTGTTTCAGACGAGTTAAGCTATTGTGGGACTTTCTGATGTGGTCGCTCAATTTTTATTATTATTGTCTGATGTCCCTTTCACCTTGTTTCAGACATATCGAGACGACTCCATCAATAGGTTGGGCGAACACGGGAGAACCCCAGAATAAATTCCTGACACACGCGCAAGCAGAACTTGGCTTGCTCCACTTGTTACCCTGAGAGTGGATTGAACACATGCGGTTAGTGATTGAATGATTAAGAGTGCTTAAATGAAATCGACAACAAAATAATCATGCCAAATAATTATACTCTTAAATATGTTAAGAATAAGTTCATGCCATACATTTAGGTTAGAGTAACATACATGTAGGTTAGAGTGACATATTAATGTATACTTTGTACTTTACATATTAACTGGACTGTATGTCATAAAATGAAAGTGTAGTTTGCTCCAGAAGCAAAATCATGAGTCATTTTCAATGAACTGAACCTCCGATTTCCCTGTATCCTAAATTTGACGTTACTCCGAGTTATCCAGATCATACCTCCGATAATTACCGTACCCAAAATTGTGATACCTCCTACATTTACCTGGGTAAAACACTGGATATTTTGCATATATGAGGCTAAAATTTTGCATGATGCACATTAAGACACTGTATTTTGAGAAACCAGCCGCTGTTTAATGCGAAAATATCGTAAATACTCAAAATTAAGTGGTCCGAATTGAAAGTGCTTTACAATCATGCAATTTCCAGTTTATATTATTTATTTTTGATTGAAAATTGACGGGTGGTGCATGCAGGGGCTTTCTCTTCTAAACTTTGTATGTGCGATATGTTGAAATTTCTAAAGTGGACGTAAGTTGAAAATAAAATAGGATAAATACTGCCCCTTGTCGGATTTCCTTCCATTGTTTACCTCCGAGTTCCCCGAACCTCCGAGTTCCCTGTAACAGGTAATCCTGGGTGTACAGAACCATATTGAATTTCATGCTTTAAAATAATCATGATTAACCTAATTCAATTTTTGTAAGTAATTCAATTTATATGTCATTTTTATCTTTAACCAATTTGTTGCTTTGCTGGGGCCCTGGTAAAACAAGCGAACAACCCTTAAAACAACAGACCGACAACTACAAATTGGCATCCCTATCAACGATGAAGTATTCTGCAAACAGATGACAATTTCTTTGATAAGAAAAGCAAACAAGGGGCTTAATTGTGCTACTTACTGCACCTTATGACAATAATTTACAAGGATCATAATTTTACATAATTGCTGTTTTCTGTTTTAAGAGGAAAAGTCGAGACTAAAATCTTCCTGTTCGTTTGTTTAACAGGTTGTTCAAGTCAAACTTGTCTAAATTTAGGGCTTTTCAGGAATAATTTAGGGATCTTGAATGTCATTTTGTAATTATGAACAAAATTATAACCAAAAAGGCTATGGTAGATGTGCACTGAATCAAATGAGCCGAGTCATAAGAAAGAAAATGTTTGCCTATGCAAAAACAAAGGCGCAGATCAGCTTCGCAGTAACTGCAAAGCTGATCAGCGCCTTTGTTTTCGCTACATGGATAGTACAATTTCTCTTCTTCTTAAATCCGAAATTTCAAGCCTCTAGCCTGCTTCTGTGACTGTACAGGTTGGTTTATGTCAGATTTGGTCGGAAACCCTGAAGACCGTTTTTCTCGCGTCACAGTTCAAATGCTTCTTCTTGTACATGTGCATTGCCAAGACATGTTCAGGCTATTATTAAAAGGTTTAATTCTCTGATTCAAATTTCTTTTGAAGGCATCACACCCTCTGGTGTGAGTTCAAGCCCCACAGGGGGTCTTATGTGAGACAAACCAAAATCTGCTTTTTTTTTTCTTAAGGTTCACACCTTTCAATCTGATTGGCCAGTCTCATTTGGGCTTAAGTAATCTATAAAACTGAATGAAAAAAAAAAAAAAAAAAAAAAAAAAAAAAAAAAAAAAAAAAAACTCTGTTGTACACAGTTTCTAGGAGCGATAATATTGTCAACAATTCAATAAGCTTATTACATTTCTCTGAAAAACTAAGTCTGGCTGTCATCTGTTTCAAGAACATATTTTCTCAAGCATGTGGGAGGAAAAAATGGAAACTGATTCTATAAATGGTGTTTCCTAAAACAAATGATGACATTTACAACGATAATGCTGTAATGCCAACAAGTACCATACAACTTCTAAACAACACACCTATGGGTATACATTTTAAAGTCCGAACAGGTATTACCAAGTAGCATTTGTAGCAAGGGTTGGCAATCAGAAGAAGAGTCCCCATCTCAGGGGCCAGTGGTAAAATTTGGGCCTGAACATGTCTTTTGGAATTTTGGCATGATATCATACAAAACCACTATTCAGATTTCTCGTAACATTGCTCATATTGTTCTGATGCAGCAATATTAATCAGAACCAATATTCTTGACAATTCTGATTCCAGAAATATCAGATAATTGGTGATAATCAAGGATAATTTTCACCAAATCTTCAGTAAGCCATATGTTGTGGATATCCATGGGATTTGTCTTGTCAAGTTCATTCTAATGAGTACCCACAACATATAATTCTATGGAGAAATAAAGAAAATAATCCTAGAATTATCATAATGTATTGTGCTTATCTGGGTCTATACTGATTCCAAGATTGTGTCAACCGAGGACATACCAACAAATCTTTCTTATGTCAACATATCACACACATCAAGATCTGTGCTGAGATAAGGTCCAACAAATTAATCCAAGATGTTCAGAAAAGGAAAATTCCAGTCAAGGTCACAAAAATCATTGTAATATTGTAAAACCATTTTAGAACAATTCAATCACTACAATTTTTACCCAATTTCATAAAGCTGTTTTTTTTTTTCTTTTTCTTTTTTTTTTTTCCAGGAAATTCATGAAAATCTGCATGGCAGCCAAGGCATAGTAAGTCTCAAAATAATTCATGTCCCATTAAATTCACATTAGACCTATTGATGCTCATGTGAAGTCTTTGTGTAATATTCTAAAAATTCTTTTTTAATGCTTTTTTGACAGCAGTTTGCAATTTTTTGTTTAAACTAATGATTTTCAAAGCTTCACACCTGCTTCAGTTGTTTAAGCTGGATTTATAAGACTTTTTAAAATGATTCTAATTATTCAAGGGGAATCTGGTATAATTTAGTATGTCGTCAATTACTTTTCAGTCATGTTGAGATATAGACATTTGCTTCCTTGGCATTTGACCATTACTTGGGGGGAGGGGGGGGATGGGGGGGGGGAGGCAATGCAGAAGCAATAATGGCTTCACAAATTTCATGAAGTTTGAAGTCCGAACCTCTCCTTCTGGGGTCAAGGAGTGGATACCACCTACAGGCCACTGTGACTTCCCCTGTCTTGGAATAATTCATAGGTGACTTTAAACAGTGATACATTGTGCATAATTTAAGTTTTGCAGAAATGAAATAATTATTAAAATGTGGCTAACCCATATAATATTCCCAAACTTTTCTTAAGGGGATTAAACTTTCATTCATATTAAGCCATAATATCTTAACTGGATTAAATAGCAACATTTACATGCATATAAGAAGCTTTGAAAATTAATTTTTGTCAACAAGTGAATGAGCTGTGTCACAATGCATCGATGGAAGCCTTGCATAGTAGACTCAGATCATTTAAGGTGGCAAGTACAGTATTATGTGTAAAATTAGGGTAAAATACCAATATGCTTGCCAAGCAGACTGTGCGCTTATGCACATGTTTTTCAGAAACTACCAGGGTGGGTGTTAAGTTGAGCATGTATACTAATTAGAACAAAATTATTTAATATGGTATGTAAGTATATGTGATTTTCTACTTGCAGAGGATTCATAAATCGAATTGAAAGCATCCTTTGCTAAAAATATGGCATACAAACCTGCGAGGTAACCTTAAACATACAAACTGGTCTGATAAGTGCCCAAATTAAGCAATAATTTGGGTGTATAACATTTAAGATAACTATCCGCCACTTTAGATTTGCGGTGATACTTCTAAGCTTGTGTTTTACCAACAAATTAATTTATAAACAAACATTTGAACAACAGTCTAGCTATGCACTTTCTTGTCAAAAACTGCAGACAGATACTTGAAGGAATTTTTATGAGTAAAAGAAAATTTTGATTAAAACAATAATAAAAACATAGTCTATCTCCCAGTTGACTATCAAAATTGCAAAGTCCCCAAATGTCTACCCTTGAGCATGTTCGAGTGACAATATTTTATAAATAGAAATCCTCCTTTGATCTGTTACACCACACAATTATTTTGTCCTCTTCTGTTGTCTGAAGAAGAGCAGTTTTTTTCTTTTACCAGCAAAAGAATGAGCATGAAATAGTGGTAAACAACCTCCGCAACAGCAACAATGTGGAAAGGACTTCACTTAATGTTCTAAATTGGTGGCCCCCATGGCCGAGTGGTTAAGAGCGCTGATATTTCATAACCGCGCTTAACCATTTTTGTTCACTGCTATGTCTGGTGTGGGTTTGAGCCCCACACGGGGCACATGTGAGACAAGCCATGTTCTGACTGCGGGTGTGCCAGGTGTTTTTTCTCCAGGAGTCTCCTCTTTTCGCCCCAACTACTGATTGGCCCGAATCATACATACGAGCTGAAATAATCTTTAAAGGGACGTAAAACTGATGGGCATGTTGTACTTCAAAATGAAAGAAAAGTGCAGAATAAAAAGTACTGTCAACTAAAGAATGCCAAGATTGTTTTAAAGGTTTTTCTCACCAAAGTTTGTCTAAAATACCAAATATGTGCTAAAAACAGTTGTTTTAATTTAACAAATCTCTTAAAGCCTGTCTGCTGGATGACATGTTATCAACAAACTTTTAAAAAGCCAGCGCCGAACGACAAATCCCACTTTTTGCTACTTAAAAAAAAAGTCAACAGGAAGGGAGCAGATCAGGTGACCGCTAACAATTATAAGCTCGCTCATCAGGTGTTTTGCTAATCTGAGAGTAATAATAATCTCCCTGTCCCTAGCCATCTACCACAATTATGCTGGTGGGTACAAGTTTAACCCAGACCGAAACCAAGAAGACACAGGTATTTTGGAAATGTGGTTCAAAATTTGTCAATGACAGTACTTAAGATAGATAAACACCCTACAGAGAGACTGATAACATCCAAGTTTTCACTTTTGTTTTAAAATCTATTAAGACTCTTTGGGAAAAAAAAAAAAAAAAAAAAAAATGCAACTTTTTAAATTGCCATGTTACTGCATGCCGAAATTTAAAGCCATCTTTTTCATAGCATGAAAGAAAAGGGCCAGGTATGGGGATCGATCTGGGTCCGCTTCAATACCAATATGGCAATTGGGACACCACAGAAAATCTTTTGAAATCTGATGATAATTTCTATTATTTCGTGTTTATTTAATAAAATGATATGAGATCATCTTCACATTTAGGGTCCCTATTTGCCCAAGGATTAACATTCTATCATCAAGTGACCAGTTTATTGAAACAACCTTCAATTTTATACAAATATGACTTTATCCTAAGTCATGATCCTAGCCACTTAATATCATTTTTATTGCCTGTTTATAACAAAAATGTAAACATTGAAAGTAAATAATCAGTACCCAAATTGGGTGGTGATGGTACCATTTTTTGAGTGGGATTTTTTGTTTATGACTGTTTTAAGACATTTTTTCATAAATCATTTTTGAATCTTGTATACATGTATCTCAGGTCTGTTTCTCAATTAGTCTCCTGCAGACAGTTAACCAGTACTGAGAGTCCATTCTTTCACTAGTAATTGAAAACTTCAGCATCAGCAGCAGTAGTTAAAAAACTACCCGAAGAAATGCCTGATATTATGATATATATTAGTTCAATCTTGAGCCTACATCCATATGCCTTGACAGCTCCTTGATCTCAAGCAAAGTGGCTGAAAGATCTTGGACCAAAATTTCCCATGCTTAAAATGTCCTGGTAAAATTTTGACTAGCCAAAATGCCCCAGATACCAAAGTTCTCTGTCATTTTATTTCTGTCCAATGATTGTTTTAGTGTTTTTTTTTGTATGTACATTTCACTGTTTTCGTGTGTATGTTTGTTTGTTTGTTTTTGTTTTTTTGTTTTTTGTTTTTCATCTTATAACATCAGCAAAAAATATTTGATAACCTATAAGGACTGTATATATTGAATAAGGAAGCTCAGTTATGATGTCATGCTTGCTTGAGAAAAAATGACAATATACAAAATGTCATGCATGTGAATTTAATAGATTGTTTTATTAAACGCTCCTGACAGTATATTGATTGTGTAAGCAGTTTATTAAATTAGGCAACGCTTCTGTTACAATTTATAGAACGTTGTTTTAAAGATCGAAAGTGAACAAAGTTTGAAAATTTAACTATTTGTTTGGGATTAAAAAATGGTATACCTACTTACTAAATTAGATTGTAATGAACAGTAATTTTTTCAATCTTGTTGGGACAGTCTCAGCCACTGCTTCCTAGAGCTTGCTTATATAATGCACCAGTCATTTGTAACCACTGCAACCCCCCCCCACCACCTACAGGAAGGATGGGGGATACCCGGGCTAAAGTGTGTAAAGTGTGGGGCAATTACTTTTTTATTGACCCGTTAGTGCAGGGGACATGATGGGATTTTGATATTAAGATTCTTACCCCAGGGAGATTTTCTATTGCAAAGGGCAGGGCAACGAGCATGGTTTTCACCTCCCGTTTGTCCCCTGTGGATGGGGTTGTCCCTTGGGGGTAGGGTCTATAGCAGGGCATTGAAGACTGAAAAGTCACAATCCCCGCCCTTCCACTCAGGTGGGGGAGCTGTGGTTACAAATGACTGGTGCATAAATCATTTCAAATTTTGTTGATCTTCAAGTGTCTTCAAGAGTTTTGGCTCAAGGACACAGCCACCGCTCCTGAGGCTGGTTTCAAATGCTAGACTTCTTGCTTTGAGGTCAGATGCTACACCATGCACTCAACCACTCTTGCTCACCAGTCTTGATCATGAGAAAACCAAGAATGTAGTTTCCTAAACAGGTCTGACACAAGCCGAGCTGTGCAGTCACAGAAGATGGCTAGAAGCTTGAAATTTGGGATATAGAAAGACGTGGAATTGTATTAATCCATGTAGCAAAAACAAGGGTCCTGATCAGCTACACAGTTTCTTGAAGCTGATCTATGCCTTTGTTTTCGCATATAAAAAATGTTAGTTTTCTCATGACGCGGCTCATTTTATTTGCACTGCTTGCAAATTGCATGTCAAAAAACATCTCAAAATCATGCAAACAATGGTGAAAATTGCAACACTTGCAGTTTAGCTTTAAGATTCTGATTCTGTATGCTTTTAACACAAAACCACTAATAAAAGACCCAACTTGATGCCTAGTTATCGTCACGTAATCGCACAGGAGTGGGTATACCATTTAATTCTAATAACTGAGCCGCCCCATGGGAAAACCAACAATCTGCATAGGCGAAAACAAAGACGCAGATCAGCTTCGCGGTAACCGCGAAGCTGATCAGCGCCTTTGTTTTTGCTACTCGGATAGTACAATTCCTCCTTTACTTAACTCCAAAATTTCAAGCTTCTAGCCGTCTTCTGTGATTGTACAGCCTGATTTGTGTCAGACCTGTTCGGAAACCACATTGTTGGTTTTCCCACGAGGTGGCTCAATTTTTTGCTTGGTTGATTTGGTTGTAACTGTTTTACATCCCACTCAACAGTTAAGGTCATATGGAGACAGGGCCGCTGTTCTCCAGTCTATTCTTCTGGGCCCAGTTGTTCAAAACTAACGACGTCGTTAGTTAACGTTTCGTTAAAATTTCAAACATTAATATTACAAATACACCGTTATTTTTGGTTGAAAAAATGTGCAAATCAAAGGATTCTCACATTTTTTCAACAAAAAATAACAGTGTATTTGTTACTTTAGATGATATTTGCTTAACAAATTTATGTCTTAAAGACATCATTAAGCTAACGATGCTTTGAACAACTGGGTCCTGGTTTACAAGATGAGTGGCTTTACCACTACACTGCGGAGGCTTCTACCCAGCAGGCACATGACGTCAAAATGACGTCATATCAAAGTCGATGCGACGTCATGACGTCCCATCGACGTCATTTTGACGTCATGTGTGACGCTGGGTATATTTATTTTATTTTAATTTATTTTGTAAATACAGTTTTGTATTTCCAATAAAAAAAAGAAAAAAAAAAGATATGCCCATTAATTATAACCCCAAAATAAAACTGATAAAACATTTTCATTTTTTTATTATGTCAATTTTTTATGATGCATGTAAAATTCATAATGCTGTGCACCTCAGGTGCCGGGGCGTTGGTTGGAATAAATATGGTCCTTACATTACGAAAACTTGCCCTTGCAATAAACAGATATATTTTAAGCTTTAAAAATGGAAAATTTTCAGCGGAAAAATGTTGATATTTTTCCTATTTTTGCTCAAAACATAGATTGTGGGTACACGTTAGAACCGCCTCGCCAAGGTTCTAACGAGTACCCACAATCTATGTTTTGGAGCAAAAATAAGAAAAATAGGTATACCCCTGCAAACCCCCGTTTTTTTCTATATAAAAGTGGGGTTCAAGGGGGTATACATTACACGGACATGTTTTCCTGATGACTAGCTAGTAGTATCTGATAGTGGCACTCATGTTTTTTCTTCCCACTCAACAGCAAAGGTCATATGGAGACAAGATTTTGGCTTAAAGCCTCCACAGAAAGATTGGCAACTGATTAGGGCCGACTTATTCTTTAGAATGGTATGCCTGAATGAATTGTTTTGAAAAAGTTTTGAATAAGAAATAATTGGCAGACATCAAAAAAGTTGGCAAAATTACCCAGCAGATATTGTATTTTAAACTGTTTTCTCAGCAGGACGTAATCAGATTTAAAACATAAAAGTTTTGCCGGTAATCCTATTAAAGAGCTTAGTACTTTATAAGATAATCTTGAGTTATGAACCCATAAATAAGGGACTTTTGTGTATTGTTATTATTATAATAGCATATTAAGTATATGTCACATAACAATTTAATATTTTGTATCAATATATATATGAGCCGCCTCATGGGAAAACCAACAATCTGCATAGGCAAAAACAAAGGCGCAGATCAGCTTCGCGGTAACCGCGAAGCTGATCAGCGCCTTTGTTTTCGCTACTCGGATAGTACAATTGCTCTTCTACTTAAATCCGAAATTTCAAGATTCTAGCTCTTTTCTGTGACTGTACAGGTCAATTTGTGTCGGACCTGTTCCGAAACCACATTGTTGGCGGCTCATATGGTCTTGACAAGACAAAACCTGGCAACTGACTGCCAAGCCCACACACAGGTGGCCGGGACCAAGTGAGTTCCTCTGAATTTTTGGTTTTGAAAATTTTTCATGCTCACAGGTCTTGATCATTTGAGCCGCGACGCGAGAAAACCGGTGTTCAGGGTTTCCGACCAGGTCTGACACAAACCGACCTGTACAGTCACAGAAGCAGGCTAGAAGCTTGAAATTTAGGAATTAAGAAGTAGAGAAATTGTACTATCCGTGTAGCGAAAACAAAGGCGCTGATCAGCTTCGCAGTTACTGCGAAGCTGATCTGCGCCTTTGTTTTCGCATAGGCAAAAATCCGGTTTTCTCACGATGCGGCTCATTTATGAGCAGGATAAATGACTTATGATCTGAAATACCCATGATGTCAATTTCCATGCTTTCGGAAAATGCTCCCGAGTTTTGAATTGAATTAGATAATCTCGTCCAGCTGTCTTGCGCATGAAAAAAAAAGTTGTAATTTTTATAGCCTCGGGTCTTGTACTTCTTGTGAGCTTGTCTAGTTCTACACTGATCAAAGATCTTTTCTTGACAATTTTCTAAAACAGTTACCAGACTTAGATCAAAGCATCCAAGGATATTTTCATGCAGGTTTTGATGTGACGGGGCTGACAACAGATTATTATCTTGTTGGTTTTAGTTATTGTTAATTTACGACTATTATAGTTGAATATTTTCATATAATATTATCCTTTAAAATACCATCATAACTGAGGACACAGGTTTTCTCCCCTTAATTTTATTAGAAAAACTGTTTGAGCACTAATCTATGCCTAATATACACTTCTGACGTTATTCAGTTATGGCAATGCTTTCTGTGAGTGTTATGTCTATTACTGTGGCAGTCAAGTCTAGGTTGCTTAGTGGCCATCTTTAGGGAAACAGCTGCCAGCTAGCTCAAAATATGTTCCTTCTGAGTTTGGTTTTGATTGAACTTTACACTTTTATCTTATGGTTCTAATGTCTAATTTTTGAGGGATACAAAAATGAGCAACGCTATTTGAGAGCATCTTAATATCTTAATTTTCTGTTCAAACTAAATTATATAAATGGATTTCATGCATTTTCTGAAATCTCTGTTTCATCTGTTAACTCATGTAAGCCCTGCGTCCTATTTAAGGAACATAGACAAACAGCAAAGCCCCAGATGTGACGCTGCAGAATGCGGCATCCCATCTGGGGCTATTCTGTTTTCTTAGAGGATCTTCATCGAAAAATGGGTTAAAATTTTAAAATCACACCTGAAGCCCCTAAAAATTAATGTGGACTCACCCAAATGATAATGATGGGTGAATCCATTCATCATTAATGGGTTAAACTGCATTAATATCACTTTTAGACACTAAAATAATTGAGCCTCCTCGTGGGAAAACCAACAATGTGGTTTCCGAACAGGTCTGACACAAAACGGACTGTACAGGCACAGAAGCAGGCTAGAAGCTTGAAATTTTGGAGTTAAGTAGAGGAGGAATTGTACTATCCGAGTAGCGAAAACAAAGGCGCTGATCAGCTTCGCGGTTACCGCGAAGCTGATCTGCGTCTTTGTTTTCGCCTATGCAGATTGTTGGTTTTCCCACGAGGCGGCTCAATTGTTGGTTGGCATGATCATTCCCATTAATCATCTGTAGAACAGCAAATATATTATCTTTAAAATAATATTAATTCGAGAAATGCATGATTAGTAAAAGAGCTTGTTGGAATCTGATAGAATGAGAAGATAACCATGACAGAAAGGAAATTGCTGAATATTCCAACATATTGGTGAAAAAAAAAATAAAGTCAGCAAAACACTTTTTTAAAATAAAGTTAAATGTACATGTAAATTAAAACATCAATTTTATATCTTTATTCAAGATTTAAAAAAACAACAACAACAAAAAAAAAAACACCACTTGATTAATTGATTTGATAATAAATAAATAAATAAATAAATAAATAACAAGATAAATTGATTAACTGATTAATCAATCAATTAATTAATTAAAAATAAAATTGAATATTAGAGTGGAATTATTATTATTTTTTTTCTGATATCTTTTGAAATAAATAAACTAATTATTACAAAAATAAATAAATAAATAAACAAATAAATAAATACATAAATAAAAGACATGTCAATTATAATTAATTAATAAATAAATGAATTAATTCATGAATTTACTAAATAAATAAATGATGACTGCTTACCCAGGATTTGTCTTGCTCCAACGGAAGGAATAGGTTGGGATCTCGTCTGCCCCCACCCCCGGGCAATACCCCATAAGGCCCACACATAGCAAGGAAACTGTCAAAATCCTGCTCTGCCATATATTCCAATACATTTCACTTCCAAAAGCGAATTTCCCTAATTTAATTCCACAAAATCACTTTTGATCGCAAGAATAACTTGATAACAACTCAATCAGAACATTAATTGGTGTTCATCACACATAATTATTCCAATTTCACGTGCCGATCAGTCTGCGCGGGAGTCTGTGACATATCTGACAGCTTGTCACTCTGATCTCGCCGCTAACTGGCTAAAAATACATGTACATTTCAGGTCACGTGGATTTACCTGTACAAATCAGCTGTGCGCCAAGGGAGAATAATCTTACATTAAAATATGATAAATTACAACCGTATTTTCTCTAAATAACGACCCATAGAAAATTGTTGGCAAAGTGGTGATGACTGTGTTTAATGTCCCACTCAACAGCTAAGGTCATGTGGGGAGAGAAGTTATCTTCAATCTCAATCAAAAGACTGGAGAGGCCTGAGCTTCAAAGAGCAAACAACTACGGTTTATGAGATGGTGGTCCCAAAAGCGCTAGGAATGGGAGGTTGTGGGTTCGATCCCGGGCCTCATCATACCAAAGACGTTAAAAATGGTACCAGTGGCTACCTTGCTTGGCGCTCAGCATTCATAAGGCAAGTGTTGGCTTCTCTTCTCTCGCTCTCTCAAAAAAAAAAAAAAAAAAAAAAAAAAAGGAGCGCGGTGGCGTAGTGGTAGAGCGTTGGACTCCGAATCGAGAGGTCCTATGTTCAATCCCCACAAGCCGCACCGTGTTGTGTCCTTGAGCAAGACACATTAACTCCCTACAGTACTGGTTCAACCCAGGAAGCATTGGCTTCGTCCCGACATGACTGAAAAACTGTTGACTGGGATGTTAAGTCTCAATACAAACAAACAAATCAAAAAGATAACTTTAATGATGGGAATACAGTAAATATGTTCAGGTGATGCTTGGTGGCAGGCAGTGTAGTTCTATCATAGGAGTCTGGTGATGGTAATACCCTTACTCTGTGTTAACATGAGGTGCGCCAATAAATCAACGGCGGAACAAACACATGCACAAACACACACATACACAACATGTTCCAGTGAGTATATTAGTTGTTCACACTTTTCGCACATGGTTTACCAACTAGCATTAACAAAATACCAGCTAGTGGTATAATAAGCAACAAATCACCACCGTCACAAATCCATTGGCGGCCCAAGTTATCAAGCTGTTTGATAATTTCAAGATGTTAATTCAAATGCCATACAAGATGTTGCACCAATTTCATATTAAACACGAGTCGAATAGTAATAATTACTAAGGCGGGATATCTCGCACACTTTAGTGAACACCAATGAAAACCCAATGCAAATTTCAATCAAAATAATTGAGCCTGTGCGTGACAAAACCAACAATTTGGGTTTCCGACCAGGTCCGACACAAACCAGCCTGTACTGTCACAGAAGCAGGCTAGAAACGTGAAATTTCAGATTTAAGAAGAAGAGGGATTGTACTATCCATGTAGCGAAAACAAAGGCGCTGATCAGCTTCGCGGTTACCGCGAAGCTGGTCTGCGCCTTTGTTTTCGCATATGCAAATTGTTGGTTTTCCTGTGCGAAGGCTCAATTATTGTATATTTTCAAGATTCAATGCACATTTGTTAATGGAGCTTCTTCTTTATGAAAAGATTTCAATTAAGTCAGTTTCTTTTGGATTAAATGAGCCAAATTATTCGAAAATATGTGTACAGTCCAACCTCATTATCATGCACCGCACTACAATGCAGTTTTCTAACACAGCCAAGTCATGGGCCCCTGAGAAATAGATGGGCTGCTTGTGCCTCCAGGCAAAGCTTATAAACCGTACTAAAAGACCATTATGATTACTAGTTATCTGCTCAGAAGGTCTCAGCGCTTGCCAAGGAAAAGTGGTTCAAGTCAAACCATCCATACATATAAGCCTTTTTGGTTTATTACTTGGGTGTTTTCAAGCACATTTTGTATGTCACCCTAGTGCTGGGTAGAAGTCCCATAAAATGGGTTTTCCCCATTATAACCCAAACGGGAGCTGTCTTTTGCCATGGAAACCAGAGTTCAAATGCTACCTGCATTAAAACATAATGCAAGCAATCTCCTACCACAATGATGCTTCTGATAAAATTTGATTGTGATTGGCTAGCTTGTCTCTAAGATATATGTGTTTGAAAGAGTGGACAGATGCATACACTGGATGCCGGCTCCAGTCGCATCCTATAAGCTCACCTTGTGAGTCTGCGGCTCAGGTGAGGTAATAAGGGAAGCGAGCGTCAAGTGATAATTGGTAACAATTGGAATTGAAGATGGACTAGTGTACAGTCACAAATGGTGGTTAAGAGTTTAAAATTTTAGATTGTCGGAGAGTAAATACAAAGCTTTCTCATGTAGTAGCTCATGTTATGTCAAATAGCATTAAGTTGACATAATTCTATTAAGCAAAAGAAGCATTTTATACTCTTATTTCCCATGAATATTAAGAGGAATGAACAATAAATGCAATATTTATTTTTACATCATACTTTGAAGATAAAAAATAAAATTTAATACTGTTTAGATGGCGACACATTTTTGAGCAAAATTAATGCTAATTTTATCAAATTAAACAACTGCTCCAGCAAGACTAAACCTGTCTTAAAGGGCCTTTTGACCAGCTAATATACAGATTAATCTGCTCAGTTACAGTAAAAAGGCTTACAAGTTTTGCAATATGGATACTATCAAACCATGCTGACTGATCTGTATCTTTGTGTTTAATATGTAAGCAGCACAGTTCTTTTTCAGGAATATGGCCATTTATAATGAGCCACGTCATGAGAAAACAAGTCTTCAGGGTTTCCGACCAGGCCTGACACAATCCGGCCTGTGCAGCCACAGAAGATGACTAGAAACTAAACTTTAGGAGTTACTGTTAGGAAGAAGAGGGATTGTACCATACAAGTAGCGAAAAACAAAGGCGCTGATTAGCTGTGCTGTTACTGTGTACAGCTGATGTGTGCCTTTGTTTTTGCCTAGGCAAAATCTGGTTTTCTCATGGCACAATTGATCCTTGTCAAGAGAAATCCAAATTTTGGCATATGCAAAGGCAAAGGCGCAGATCAGCTGTGCAGTTTGTGTCAAACTGTCTTCCTTGCATCCTGGCTCAAATGGATTTATTGAAAAAGGCAGGCCCTTACAGGAGTAGGAATAAAATGAAATCATTTTATCTTCAATTAAATAATATAATATCATGCATCATGTATGAAGCCTAATGATATATGAGCCTCATCATGAAAAAAAAAACACACACAACATTTTGCTATGCAGATAAAGCTTTGCAGTAACTGTGAAGCTGATCAGCACCTTTGTTTTTACTTCATGGATAATACAGTTCCTCTACTTTCTAAATCAAAAATTTCCAGCCTCTAGTTATCTTCTGTGCTTGTACAGTTCAGTTTGTGTCTGACCTGTTTGAAACAATATTGTTGGTTTTCTCATGACATGGCTCATATATCTTTTACAAGCTATTTCATAATTTGACAAAGATATATGGACATTTTTAATTACTTCTTTTGAAATTGTATCTAAACAGATGAAAACGACAGATCGTATCAGAAAAAAAGATAATAATGATTTATTAAATCTTATTTTGTAATTGAAATTTATATTCTGTCTGTATAGTGATGGGCTAAGAAGCTGAATTTTCATAACATGATAAAGCTCTGATTTAACAGT
Organism: Rugalucina vietnamica; assembly: GCA_964017185.1. NCBI lineage: Eukaryota > Metazoa > Mollusca > Bivalvia > Lucinida > Lucinidae > Rugalucina > Rugalucina vietnamica. The sequence goes on along the minus strand of OZ024878.1, from coordinate 53,479,047 downwards.
TTCTCTGGCCATGTTATGGGCAAAAAATCGTACAAAGGAAGTTTCTTTCCACAGACTAACAGGACTGGAATTATCTCCTCTGCTGAAATGTCATATGACTGTGTGTCCAAGTTCACATCTCTTGTGAGAGCCAGGGACTAATGTCCCTGCTGGCGCAACCCCTAGTGAAGTATTGTCAATTTGGGGTGTCACCAGTAAACCATTCAGATTCAGATGAGTTTGTAGGTTTTGTTGTGTTGCTTAACCATCTTCCTCTTCAAGAAATACCAAACATTTGAGACGCACATACGAGGATTAATAAACTTATAAACACAGAGCAAATGATATTTAATGCCAACATACTTTAGGCAGTATATATAATGCTGCTAATTTCTTTGGACAATCCTCCCAGAGGCAATTGACCACTACAAAGTGCATTTTAACTGACAACAGCTCGTTGTGATTTGACATACAGAAGAGGAAAAAAGATGGCTGTAGAAATGTCCTTCTGGCAATATTGTCACAAAATTATTATGAACAAAGCTGTTGCAAAACTAGATATGGTGATTTGAGTCCTTTACTTGGGTATACATAGATCACTTATTTTGATTCTTTTGCCTTGTGCATCATTACATGGGTCACATCATGAGAAAACCAGATTTTTGCCTATCTAAATCCAAAATTTCCAGTCTCTAGTCATCTTCTGTGCTTGTACAGCTTGGTTTGTGTCAGACCTGGTCGGAAACCCCGAAGACCGGTTTCTTGTGTCATGGCTCACATAAAGTTTTGGGTAAATCAAGGGAGCAAAACAACTAAATTTGTGATTTTTACTTCTCTTTTCATTTTCATTATTTATACAAATTACTGACTAACAATACCTTTCTTATGATATACAAATAATAAGAGCCGCGACGCAAGAAAACCGGTCTTCGGGGTTTCCGACCAGGTCCGACACAAACCGGCCTGTACAAGCACAGAAAAGAGCTAGAAGCTTGAAATTTCGGATTTAAGTAGAAGAGGAATTGTACTATCCGAGTAGCGAAAACAAAGGCGCTGATCAGCTTCGCGGTTACCGCGAAGCTGATCTGCGCCTTTGTTTTCGCATATGCAAGTTGTTGGTTTTCTCACGCACAGGCTCATATAACAATGTTTAGAAGATGGCTCTAAACGTACAATTTTAGTACTCCGAATATTCTAACTGACATTACAGAAACATCTCCGTTTTTCAGCTGTTAACGATGTAAACACACTAAGTCATGCTACTGTAGGTTTACAATTTTTTTTTAAAAACAATGGAATAAAGATTTCCTTCAATTTCCTAATGATTTTTATTGTAAATCATGGAATGGCTGGACAGCCAGATGCTTCCAAGATACTGCAAATGAGCCGCGACGTGAGAAAACCGGTCTTCGGGATTTCCGACCAGGTCCGACACAAACCGGGCTGTACAGTCTCAGAAGCAAGCTAGAAGCTTGAAATTTCGGATTTAAGAAGAAGAGAAATTGTACTATCCGTGTAGCGAAAACAAAGGCGCTGATCAGCTTCGCGGTTACCGCGAAGCTGATCTGCGCCTTTGTTTTCGCATAGGCAAAAATCCGGTTTTCTCACGATGCGGCTCAAATACATGAAAACATTGGCAGATTTAGAGGGGGTTCGAGGGGTTCACTCGAACCCCCATCTGGACCCAAATTATTTCATTTTCATGGGGAATTTCAAGAAATTTTGTGTGAAATTAGGCAAACGAACCCCCCCTTTTCTTCATTTTGAACCCCCTCTTCAGAAATCCTGGATCTGTCACTGGAAAACTAGTTTACATTAAATATCACAGTTAATGCTTCATCATTCATTCATACAATATAATTATTATGATATTCCAAAAATTAAAATAATAAAAATAAAATAGACACACAAATTTAGAGGGATCAAAATGACAACCAGTGTCCTAATTGTACACAAATGTATCAAATTTGAACTTCAACACCTAAATAATACAAAAAAATGTCATTTTCAAGCACTATCTTCAGAAATTCAGATAAATAAAACTGCAAAATAAAATATATGCTCTCCCTAAAACCGGTCCATGGAACAAATGGGTAACAACTGGCAGTATATTGAGGCACAACATCATACATCGATTCTGATGACAAAAATGACGAGAAAAGTCAATGACAAGGATGAAAGACGAAGCTCAGGGTTTCCAGGTGATGACTTTGACGGCGATCTCAGCAGCACGGGACACGGCGGGGATTTCAGAATCACAGTGATGTTTCTTGATCTGTAAGGTATAAAATAGATGATAATATCGATGTGAAAAGTCATTGATGGGTGTCTGAGGAAAGTCAGTGATACGGATGAACAATGGATGAAGAGGCTCATGGTTTCCATGTGTTAAATATCAGCCGCCACATGGGAAAACCAACAATCTGGATAGGCGAAAACAAAGGCGCAGATCAGCTTCGCGGTTACCGTGAAGCTGATCAGCGCCTTTGTTTTCGCTAATCGGATAGTACAATTCCTCCTCTACTTAACTCCAAAATTTCAAGCTTCTAGCTCTTTTCTGTGACTGTACAGGTCGGTTTGCGTCGGACCTATTCCGAAAACACATTGTTGGTTTTCCCATGAGGCGGCTCATATGATAGTGATCTCAGCAGCACGAGACATGGCGGGGATCTCAGAATCACACTGATATTTCTTGATCTATAATGTATAAGACAGAAATCGTAAACATTTGCTGAGGCTCAGAGTTGTTTTGTGATGGTGCATGTCAATATAGTCATGGTAAAAAATGCGAATGAGCCGCCACACCAGAAAACCAATAACCATGGACAAAAGCAAAGGCGCAGATCAGCTGTACAGAAACTGCACAGCTGATCACCGCTAAACTGCACAGCTGATCACCGCTTTTTTTTCGCTACATAAACCATCTTCTTCCTAAATAGGAAATTTCAAGCTTCTAGCCATCTTTTATGACTGTACAGGCCAGTTTGTGTTGGACATGGTCGGAACCCCAGATTGTTTGTTTTTTCATGCAGTGGCTCATTTAGAGCAAATTACCTTATCTACATGTTCTAAAAGACATGATCTTCCTTCAGGGGCCTCTGATAAACAGGTCAGAGCCTGAAAAGCAAAAGTAGATATTTGGTTATACATATTCACCTCAAACTCTTTATAACACTGTTGTCCAAGCCAATTTTCATGCAAGCTTTCCATTCCGTATCATAATGAGAGTAAAATATATGAGCCGCCTCGTGGGAAAACCAACAATGTGGTTTCTGACCAGGTCCGACACAAACCGGCCTGTACAGCTACAGAAGCAGGCTAGAAGCTTGAAACTTTGGAGTTAAGTAGAGGAGGAATTGTACTATCCGAGTAGCGAAAACAAAGGCGCTGATCAGCTTCGCGGTTACCGCGAAGCTGATCTGCGTCTTTGTTTTCGCACATGCAGATTGTTGGTTTTCTCTTGAGACTTTGAAAATTTGGGGTCCATCAATGAGTTGTTATATCCAAAATCATGCTTTAATGTAGTATGACTTTCTGTTTTTCCTTTGAAGTTTTTATAACATTAAATCCAATACAAGTCAATATGAAAAGAGGCGGGCCCACATATTATTACAAAGCAAAGAGGCGGCTGAAAGCCGTACAATAACTTCCTGATATTGGAAGTTACAGTACGGATCTGCCAATTTGTGTTGTGTCATACTACAAGTTAGTTAAAGACCTCGTAGAAAAAATAAAAACAGCTCGTCTTCGACTCGCTTTATTTTACTTATTTTTTCTACTCGGTACTTTAACTCTAACATGTATCTGAATGATCATTTCAGGCCATTATCCAAAAATTAAGAATGTCAACTATTGTAATATTCAGATATTTTTTACATTTTATGAATATTTGAATGAGATTTCCAAATATTCAAATATTTGCATTCTTTGAATTATGTTTGCTTGTTTGTAATCAGGCTTAACCTCCCAGTCAACTATTTTTCAGTCATGTCAGGCTGGAGCCACCACATCCTGGGTATTAATTAGCACTTTTGGGAGTAAATGCGCCTTGCTGAAAGACACAACATGGTACCCCAGTGGGACTGGCCCTCTACTTTCAGAGACGAAAGCTCTACCACACTCCCTCTCTTTAAATTATGAATCAAAAGTATTATTTTCGTTGAATTATGAATCAGGGGCAGAGCACTGCTATCACTGTGTTAAATGAAAAGGCATTTAAGTCAATCAAAAAGGACAGAATCAAAATACCTTAAGAGCATTAGCCCTGACTTCACTAACGTCATCGTCGACCAGGCTGACCAGTGGATCGATTGCTTTAGCTTCTATTGCCGTGTATTTACCCTTGGTTGTGATTGTTATTCTGAAATTGTATGTATTCATGGGTGAAAGTTCCAAAAAATCTCAATACTGAAAAGCCATTTTCCTATACCAATACCTTGGGAAAAAATCTTCCCAATACTGAATTCAGTATAAATACTGAAAACTTTCACCCATGTGTATTTAACCCATCAATGACGAATGGACTTTCCAACTGTTATCATTTGGACAAGTCCACTTCCATTTTTGGGACATTAACAGTGATTTTCAATTTTTATTTCATTTTTCAATTATATCCCTAATAGCAAACAGAATAGCCCCAGATGGGACGCCCCATTCTGCGGCGTCACATCTGGGGCTGTACTGTTTGCCTATGTCCCAGGAAAAAGGTTATATGAATTAAGAACTGGAAAATCTATTTTCTAGATTTACGATCAGGCTAGACACATATGATTGCCATTTAAATATTTATGAAGCAAAGCCTCAGCAACATTCTGAGATGATTTCAGATCACCCTTTTTGCTGTGATCTGCTCTAAAACAAAATTCACTTTTAATGAATTTGAACCACAGTATTTAAACATAGTTTTGGGGAGCTAGCTGATCAACATCACCACTCTTTGCCTTGCAGAGCTATCTTTAACCCATATTTAACGAATGGATTTTCCCATCATTATAATTTGGGTGAGTCAAGTTTCATTTTTAGGGGCATCAGGAGAGATTTTTAAATTTTATTCAATTTTTCTATGAAAATTCTCTAAGCAAACAGAATAGCCCCAGATGGGACGCCGCGTTCTGCGGTGTCGCATCTGGGGCTATTCTATTTGCCAATGCCCCATAAAAGGGACGCCAGGCTTAAATGAGTAAATACATTCATCTAAAAAAAGAAGACAGGCATCGGTCACTGAGATAGACAGGCATCGGTCACTGAGATGCCTCACATCATTAAAGCTCAAGCTTCATCGGATTTGACAAGGAGTCTTTCAAGAGACCAAATAGTGGTGTTATGGAATGGACTTTTTACTCTAGGCATTGAAAAATAATGGTGTTTATCAGTCTGTGTAGATGTGCAACAGATTTGCACCTTTGTTTTCTATTTTTACTCACATCATTAACGCCCCAGCAGCATTAGCTTTGACATCAGAGGAAGAGTCTTTCAAGAGACCAACTAATGGTGTTACAGCATGGAATAGTTAAGCTGTATATAGATCAAGTGCTCAATATGCTACAGTAGCTAATCTGGCTGTGCGTTTTGCACATGAAAAGCAAGTTGATATAATTTTACTCACATCATTAGAGCCCCAGCAGCATTAGCTTTGACATCGGAAGAAGAGTCTTTCAAGAGACCAACTAGCGGTGTAACAGCATGGACTTCTACTGCCTTGTTCTTACCATCTAATGTTGCACTGAAAATTATAGGAAATATTGTTATCATTCTACAGAAAACATTCTTCTCTTAAAGACATCTCAAGTACACAATACTTGCAAATGACAAATATGCATAACTTACAATGTGTTTAAAGATGCTTATGTGCTTTTTACTGATCAAAGCTAAACAAGCTTCGAACTATGACTCACCTCAGGTCCATGATATCCCTTGCAGACATAGCTCTGATGACCAGGTCACTGTGTGACAGCAAGGATGCGAGAACTACACATTGTTCCTTTCATTACTTGGGTGTTCATTTGCAAAGATAAAGTAAATGTTTCTGACTCAGATTTCAAACGTCGGGTCCAAGATATCCCTTGCAGCCCTATAGCTCTTATCACTGGGTCACTTTAAGACAGCAATGATGTGAAGCCTAAAAATTGTTCATTTCATTTTATTTGGAAAAAATAAATTGTTTTTGCCTGAGACTTAAGATTTTTAGCCTAACTGTACCTGAGGTCCATGATATCCCTTGCAGCTCGAGCTCTGATAACAGGGTCACTGTGTGACAGTAACGATGTAAATACTTCCATAGCCCCTGCTTTTAGAGCCTCTTCTGTGTTGACTCGTAAACAGAAATGTAGTGTGTCTAAAATCAGTTTCTGAAAAAAAAGAGAGGAATTGATAGAGTCAAAGCTGCTGCTTTTAAAGCCTCTACTGTGTTAACTCGTAAACAGAAATTTAATGTGTCTAAAATCAGCTTCTGAAAATGGAGATGGACTGTAGGTCGGGATTAAAATGCTTTTGATTTGTTAAAGATGTTAATTAACATATAATCTTTGATTCATTGGTTTGTTATTATCTGTTTTATGTCCCACTGAACAAAATTTGTCATATGGAGGCAGGGTTTTAGTTAAGACTGGTGAAACCTCCGTTCAAACGCATGACCACTGGTTTACAAGACAAACAGCTTAACCACTCTGCTATGGCAGCTTCTAATCTCGTCTCATTTCGTCTCATTAGTGCAGCTTTATTTGAATTGATGCTTTCCATCCCAGTCAAGAGCAATGGTCATGTCCGGACGCTGCCTCCATTTTATGGGACTTTTACCCAACATTAGGATGTCATGACACTCAAAATGTGCTTCATAAATATAACCACCCAACTAAGCCAATAAGGCTTATACGTTTGGATGGTTGGACTAAACCACTTTTGCTGGGCAGGCTCAGACATGAGCAGTTAACCAGTAATCAGATGGTCAGTCAGTAGATTAGAAGCTTTGCCTGGAGGCACAAGCAGTCCATCTATTTTACCTAGGCCCCAGTGGGCGGGGGCCCATATTCCCACCCGACCACCCTTTAGTGCAGCTTTAGCAAATGGAAACAATATACATACTCAGAATTATCAGCACTTATGTTTAGCTGTCTAAATTGTACAACCTCTTAAGTTTCCTATACCTTACCAGCTATCATGAGAAAACCAATGCCACTGGGCAACAACCAATGCAGATGAAATCAATGTGACAATAGGAAGTAAATATCTGCTTAGGAACAACTTGCCACAAATGATTCTGACCTGTGGCAAATTGTTCCCAAGCAGGTATTTGCATCCTAAAGTGTTTTCATCTGCATTATTCACATTGGATATAAGAATAGAGAGACCAGGAATCGATCATGCAATTAAATTTAAAGTCCCAACATAGCCACCAGGTGGGAAAGATAATACATAAAACACAACAAAACATTTTTCCGACAAAACACACGAAGAGCAGAATGACTAGCTATTTCCCAACAAGGTAGCCATCCAGCTAAGCTACAACCGAAAAGACAACAGAGAGGCAGGCACAATAGTGGTGTGTATACTTGAGAATGAGCTCTTTCAGCTTGTTTCTAAATGCATCAGGATAACATGTCACTGTAATACTTTATACCCCACTTTTACATAGCAAAAGTGGGGTATGCAGGGATACACCTATTTTTCTTATTTTTGTTCCAAAACATAAATTGTGGGTACTTATTAGAACCGCCTTGCCGATGCGGTTCTAATGTGTACTCATAATCAATGTTTTGAGCAAAAATAAGAAAATATAAAAACAATTCTATTGAAAATTTTTACAACTTGGGAAAAGTCTGTATATTACATGTTTTCGTAATGTTTGAGATAAAAGTAGAGACAAAACCCACAAAATGCATTTTTCTAACATTGAAAAAGATACCAGAACAGAAATGTGACAAATGGAAAACAAAATAGGGAGATTTACCTTTCCAAATAGGAAAATGAATAAGAAAAGGAATTTCTTGATATTCAGCCAGAATATGTATAAAGCACTGGTCATTTGTAACCATGGCCCAACCAGCCCCATGGAATAGCGGGGACTTTGACTTTTGGTCCAGCAAATCCCTGCTAAAAGCCACATCCTGCGGGGACTGCTCGTTGGTAAAACCACTGCTGTTTCCCCCCCGCAGCCTGTTACCTTTTCATTTCACCGTCCTTTTTGCCTATATAAAGCAAACCCCCGGTATTTCCCCCGCACTGCTGTGGCAAAACTTTTGTCAAAGTCCCGCTCATTTCCACGGCTATCCCCCGCCCTACCCCGGGGGCATGGTTACAAATGACTAGTGCATTAACCTCAAATAGATGTCTTACAAGAAATTCAAAATAGGGAGATTTGCTCAAATGTAGGGAGATCCCTCTGAACATGTATGCATCACCTACCTTTATTTCATCTAGTTCTGACTTGAGTTTGTTCACCAGAATTGCTATTAGATTAGCTTCAACAATGCCCTGGGCACCTTGAAAATAAATAAACAATTGTTGTTGTATTAAAGCTAAACAGAAAGAAGATACGTTTTAGAACAATTCAGTTTTGAAAACTTTTGGAGCTCTCAAAAGTTAAAGGCTCAAGACCTGAAGCATTACATTGTATCCATAACCTAGTACAAGAAACTTTGTGAATGAACTGCTTATCACAAAAGATACGTCAATAAAGAGTACATTCAAAATGACCAACACTCAATATTTCTTCTACATCTAGCTTCGAACAACTAGAATTCAAAAACCTCAAGATTTAAAAAAAAAAAAAAAAAAAAAAAAAAATCATGTAAATAAGGGCTCATTGTAAAAATAAAATATCCTCTAAGAGAACACAGCAATTTCTATGATTTTTATGAGCATAGTCTAAGAATCAGTACTGAGAAAGTGTTTTCACTTTTGTTTTTAAAACAAATGTTAATTTGAGGTTTTGACGAACAGTATTTCAAAAATTTCAGAATTTATAGTTTTTATACTGAACTTGAAAATTGCATACCTGGAGGTGTTTCTGAGACCATTTCTATTGCCATGTGAGCATTTTTCCTGGCTATGTCCTCCTTGTCATCAAATAACTTGGCTACTGGAGGGATTATAGCATGTTCTAAGAAAGCATCTCTTCCTATAGCATGACCTGAATGAAAAGAAAGAAATCATGAGAATGTCTGCAATTTCACTATTTGAAAATTCAGTATTCACTTGTTTTAATGAAATACTAATTGGGGTTGGAAATATGAATGCTCATCAAAGTCCTTATTGTTCTAGAAGCGAGAAAAAAAGATTTTACTACCATGACGGCTAGGTCCTAATGAAAATTATATCTCTATATTTTAAGATGAAAACATAACAACTTAACAAGTACTAATACCAATCTTTCTTACGGTCCTCTGGTGAATATAACGGTCATAGATTATTATCAGATATGTTTTACTTTTTCTTTTAATCAAGCAATGTGTCTGAGAGATGATAAATAAAATTGTGAAAGATTCTTTTATATGCTGTTGGTTAATTTGTGCTTAAATTTTGAACAATTTGGCCTTTTTTCAAACAAAATCATTCTACCGGGTACTTACTTCCGAGGACATACAGACATTCGGTTGACTTTTGTCTCACTGTGAGATCTGGGTCTGATAGTAGATCCTTAAGACTACTGGCAATACCTAGTGAGAGAAAGAAAAAAATAGCAATTATACATTTTGATGTCAGTTGCCTATGCAATATATATGAAAGACAAACATTTCTAATTTGCCAACAGAATGTGGGCATGTGTTACAATTGCCTCAAACAATCAAAGCTCTGCTAAAAGTGACACTCCAACGCAAGGTAAAGTGGAGGTCAATGGCAAAACATAATTTAAGCTGATTAATGTATTGTTTTTCTGTGGTTTAATATCACAGACACTCGGTCAACTACTTTTCGTGGATGTCGATGCAGTCTTAGAATCAAAAACACATCATTCCATGGAAATTTGCAGTAGATTCCTTCTTAGGTAAAATTCTTTCTTAGGTAAAACACAACAATTACACTTGGATGCCAGGGTTTCCAATTTAATACTGGTGCATAAATGACAAAGTTCATGCATTTTTTTTTCTTCACCAGGAAAACATCTCCGTGAAATGTATACCCCAGTAAACCCCACTTTTACATAACAAAACTGGGTTTTGAAGGAGTATACCTATTTTTCTTATTTTTGCTCCAAAACATAGATTGTGGGTACTAGTTAGAACTGCCTTGATTTTTTTCTACGGAAACTTTTCATTTTATACAATACAAAAAATCTTTGCATACTGCAAGGGCAAGTTTTCGTAATGTGATGTCTGAATGTTTGTAGTTGTTGTGTTCATACAGTCACTCATCTGTCATCACGGTTCACCTAGAAGCATGACTGCTGATAACAGTGTTCATGAAACATGTGAAGCCCTAACAGGTCACCTTTGGTCAGACAGTCTCTGGAAATTTGTCAGACCAAACAAATCTTTAAGTGACCAACAACATGTTGGCTCAGTTTCTGCCAAATTTTTCACAGGACTTACGCTCCTGTGTTGCAAAATTTTTGTCTGACTGAATATATTTTGTCTATGATTTTCATGGGCACTGTGATACATGTAACATTAATGTACATGTACCTACCACATCTGAGAGCTTCAGCAATGTGTTCAGGATCATGCAGGTGCTCGCAAAGCGCCATAACAGCTCGCTGACGACACAGAAGGTTTGCATCCTTGAGCTCACGATTCTGAAAAAGGGAAAATATGGAATAATTTGTCATTGCTTGACTCCTTGAGACTATCTGTTGAACTGTCAGGCTTTCCACAAGGAGTGTGTATGAAATTTTAAAACTATATTTTTCATTTATTTTTTTTTCTGTGTACTGAGTCGATCAATATCTGACCATTTATGATTACCTCAGGAGCTGTGGAAATGAGACTTGCTCATGCATCCCAGCTGAAGATCAAACCTGGGACAAGATACCTACACTCTGCCACTGTGCCATTTTGCTCCACTGTATATCCAAGGGCATAATTTTCACTAGCATTAATTATTGATTGAAATTTATAGCATGATTTTTTAAATGTAACCATTTCGTCTGCTACAAGTAGAAAAATACAATGTTTGTATTTAGCATATATGTTTCAAACTTTCAGTGGTGGAGTTATTCTGCAGTTACGCTGAAAGGTCAGTGCTTCGGCTGAGGATCGAACCTGGGACCTCTGGGACCAGAGTCCTACACAGTACACTCTACCACTGCGCTAGTCTGTAGGTCAAGGTGGTCTGGCCGATGATGGATCAGACTGTTTTTATCTATCTTCTGATTTGGTATCGATTGACCCAATCTTTGCCTCAGTTGAGCCGTTATTTGTTTCGGCACTCAGCAAACAATTATTGTTTTCAGATATCTGAATCCGGTGCCAAGAAAAAACAAGAAAAAGCAGCAAAGCTGCGGGCGTTTAAATACTCTGTTTCATCCAGAGTTTAGGCAAAACCAACACACCAGTCCTAAAGACAGTAAGAACAATTTCAGATACTGTTTAAAGCATGAGCAATAAGATTTGGTATGCCATTCACTGACACTGATATGAAGGTGTAAGTACACATGGAGTTGGCTATATGCTGGACTGTCCTCAAGGTTGCAGAGATCTGGGTTGCGAGAGCATAGGTAAACTGTATGCTCAATTTGTGAGCCAGAAGGCTCAGGTGAGCTCTTGGTGTAATACGTTAGGCAATACTTAATGACAGCTGATTTCCAGCCTTTCTCGAAAGCATGTGGGTTATTTTGTAAAATATAACTATTCTGTTCTTTTTTCGTCTCGGGCTGAAACAGTTTCCAAAATATTCATTGTTTTCGCCTTTTCCCATGTAAAAGCCTTTGTTTCCAAAATTGAACTTGCCATAAAACATGTCATCCCAGGTTCATCATTTGAACAAACTATGATTGGCTGGAGTCCCAAATGGTACATACCAAATTTCGAGTACTGAATCCACCAACTGGTTCTGGAGAAGAAGATTTTTGAAGAAGTTTTAACATATATGGGTGTGGCGGCCATCTTGGTCATGTGACCAAGATATCGTGAACAAAATATTAATGCCACTTCCCAAGAAGGCTGGTCATGTGACCAAGCTATCGTGAACAAAATATTAATGCCACTACCCAAGAAGGCTCCACATAAAATATCAACTTGATCGGCCACGTGATTTCTGACAAAAAACATAATAATAATTTAAATGACCTTGGGTCAAGGTCAAGAATTAAATGACCTTGGGTCAAGGTCAAGAATCCCATGAAAACAAACTTTCTTTCCCCTACCCATGGAGGCTCCACATAAAATTTCAACTTGATCAGCCAAGCGGTTTCAGAGAAGATCTTTGAAAATGTGGACATTCGACAGACGAACGCCCGATCATGGCTATACTTAAAGCTCACCTTGTGAGCATTACGGCTCAGGTGAGCTAAAATGGTAGCAGAAAGTCCTAGTCAACAATGCTGCAGTCGTGTCAGGGCAGAGCCCCCACTCCCTGGGTATTTACCAGTACTTTGGGTAGTTAAAGTGTGTTGCTCAATGACAAAACATAGCACCTCAAGTGTTGATCGAACCTAGGACCTCTTGATTGCGAGTCCGATGCTCTACCACTAAGTCACCATGCTTCCCTTAAGTGAACTTATTTTTTAGTATGTAGACAGAACATACATGTAACTTTTTAGTTTGTTTGCTTTATAACCTGATATTCATGAAAGAAATGTGTTATATGTGGGAATGCCTGTCAGGCCCATTTCATTATGAATTGGACACTATCGTCCAACCGCCCAAGATATATACAGAACAATTATTCTTATTCTTAAATCCTTTTGTTGGTTTAGTTTGGTTATGACAGAATATCATTCAGTTTGTCATGTTGTGTGGACCAGCCATTTCTGAGTATACAACCAATATTATTAGAGCTCAAGGAGTCTTTAGGACACTGCACTGCAAATGTATGGAACCCAGGACCTCTAGCTCAGGAATTTGCTACTCTACCACCAGGCCATCGCTGTTGCATAAAATGCCAAATTTCATGCATATCTTTTGTGATTTTTATAAAGCCTGTTGTGTGCATCTAACCTGGTTGTAAGCCCCTTTGAAAGAGGTTTGGTGTAAACCATAACTAAATGTGTACATGTAGGGTGTAACAGTGATGTTTTGACATGAAACAGACAATATTGCTTTCTATTCCTTTATTTATTTCTGTTTTCTTTGTTTCCCATTTTTGGACTGTGTCATGAGACGATCTTTGCTTTCTGGTTAACAGTATTTATAAAACCATTTTCATTCTCAAATCAACTGAGCATAAAAATATCAGGACAGCATTAACTTATTAGCAGTATTGTTTATTACATTTATCAGTTAGGACAACTGGCTGGCTTTGGTGATATAGATCATATACTGAAAGTCCCACAGACTTTGGCTAGTCCAATATTTAATGAAGAAGAAAAAATTAAACTTGGCTGTCAGAGCTGTGCTTGTTATGGTGTCCTTCATTTGAGCCGCCTCATGGGAAAAGCAACAATCTGCATAGGCGAAAACAAAGACACAGATTGGCTTCGCGGTAACCGCAAAGCTGATCAGCGTCTTTGTTTTCGCTACTCGGATAGTACAATTCCTCTTCTACTTAAATCAGAAATTTCAAGCTTCTAGCTCTTTTCTGTGCTTGTACAGGCCGGTTTGTGTCGGACCTGGTCTGAAACCACATTGTTGGTTTTCCCACGAGGCGGCTCATTTATACAGTTGATAAAGTTTTTAACAATTTATCATCAGAACCCAATAATCCATCTGTAAGCTTTTCTGGTTTGTGGAGTGAGTCATGGATGATTACATCCCCTGCCTCTGAACATGATCATGCTGAAAGATAATAGAAATCATACATAAGAAAGTGTTTGAGATGAAGGCATAGCATTTTTTTTATATATATAAATCAATCTTCAAACACAATTTTCATCTGTTCATGCAGACTATATCATAAGCTATTTTTACTCATTCATGCAGAAACATACTACAGCCTCAGTCTGATCTATTTCACAAATAATTTCACAAAGTGGCGGTTATTTCACAACATGATCTTTCATAGTTTTAACATTTCACGGGATATGCAGCCTGGCTTATATTGTTCCTTGTCACAAACCTCGAAGACAAAGCCCATGTGTAAGCAGCCACTGTCATGATAAAATTGTGTATTTTGCAGATGCAGATTAGAAAACCTGTATCAAGAGCTATGATCAGTAGACTACTAGTATATCACATTTCTAGTCATCAAATGCAGATTAGAAAACCTGTATCAAGAGCTATGATCAGTAGACTACTAGTACATCACATTTCTAGTCATCAAACCCTTGCCACTGAGTTTCACAGCTTTTATGTATTTTTGCAGTATCTATAATATATTAAAGTATTTAGAATAAGAAGTATACAAAAGTTACACACATACCTAAAATACTGCTCACTAAATCACAAAAAGTGATGAGCTAGCTGTTTTGAGTACAGCATCAGCCAGGTTCTGCCCCTCTGCATCTTTCAACCAACCTTCCCAACCATTGGCCATTATACTGAAATAAAGACAGAAAACTTTTTTAGAAAGAGCCATACATATCATGAGAAAACATTTTATGCATCTTAAAGTCGAGACGGCCCGTACGAAATTTAGGGGCGGATTCTGCAGGTAAATGAGGCGTAATTGGGGCATCAAACCTGTTTTCCAGGAAGCCGAAATCATTATTCCACCCAAAAAGTTGAAAAGCACTGATATGCATGTTTCATCATGCTTACGTGTCAGTTATTCAATGTTTATATAATATATTCTATGCTATAAACTGAAAGGTGTGTTGAAACTGAAATTCAAGGTCTTTGTGTATACAAATAATTCCGCTCAGAACCTTTTACAATTACGCCCGGAAATTTTCTGATTTCTGCCCAGAAAAGTTACCAGAATTGCGTCTAATTTGCATATTTTACCCCTGTTTTACGCCCAGATTCCGCACAGAAATTTTTTTGATCCCACCCGGAAGTTTTTTTTGATTTTCCGTCCAGAAAAGTTTGCAAAATTCCATCTAATTTGCATATTACGCCCCACCTTTAAACCCAGATTCCGCACGGAAACTAGTCCTAGAGGCGTACAATTAACCTCGGATCCAATAAATCCAGGATAGGTAACTACGGTATATTTATGGTATTTATTGGAAATATGTGGTCTCGGCTAGATTGTCAAAGCTGTAATTGATAAAGTTTAAAAACTGATAATTTAATTATTTGAGCAAATATCCAAGATATTTTTCATAAAGCAATAGCCTAATATATTAACTTTAAGACAGTATCAGTTTATTTCTGGTGAAACCAACATGTTCTGCACTAATCGTCAAGAAAACTAGGTATCAAATTTCACTGTTTTCAGCTTTTTTGACAGAAAATCACCAGATTTTGGTGAAAATGAAGGGAAAAACTCCATTTGCATTCAAAGTAGCTTAATTTTTTTTATCAAACATTATAAAAGCCTCTTATTAGAGCCTTAGTTGTCACTTAAACTCATTTTAGACCATCCTAATGTGTTTTGTGATACTTAAAATCAAGCAGAGACAACATGAATTGATACTCCCTTTAGTGCCTTATCCGGGCTATTTTGGATCCAAGAATTAACAAATTTCCGTGCGAAATTAAAGAAAAAATCTGTATCTTTTACCGGCGAAATGTTTCGTACAGGTTAGATATGCTGCCGCAGCAGGATAAACACACAGATATTTTTTTAAAATCTTATTGTAATTCTTCATTAGCGAGAACTTAATTTTGCAAGACAACGAATTCACAAATACTAGCGAAAATTATATTCTCGCGAACATTTCCAGATTTACAGCATTTAGAAATTTTCAAAAGACACAATTTTTCATAGTTTCTGGAGGATGGTGTTTGGGCAGTAAAGACACCGACCATCGAGCTGCTTGCTTCAGTTGCTTGATAAAACTTGTGATTCACTGACTGGTGTATTTAGAAAAGCTGGTGTATTTAGAAGAGACACATTACATAGTTTCTGGAAGATGGTGTAATGACTGTAAAGACACCAACCAGCAACAGAAATTTTCAAAAGACACAAAACATAGTTTCTGGAGGATGTTGTATGGACAGTAAAGACACAGACTAGCCACAGGCTGGAGCTGACGGCTGGTGCTTGATATAAACTTAGTCTTTTGGGTTGTGTATTGTCTAGTCTGTTTAGCATTTTACTTTCATTTGAGCCTCTGCACAATTATTCATTGTTCTACTTTCACTTTCCGAATATCTTTCATTGGTTCTAACAGGCTAAGTCACTTCCTGTTTGACTAAAATCCGGACTTCAATGCATTTCCTTGCACAACAAACAAATTAAAAGCTTCCAAACTTCGATTATATAGCTGCTCGATACAGAAAGTTTTGCAAAAAGCTTCTGGATTTAAGGGTTCCTGCTGCTGCATATTCGGCCTGTTATTTTAGAACTTTGTCGTCGCTAAGGAGACCCTGAAACGCTCTGGTACTCAGTATTTGCAAATCTTGAGAATTGATAAACTGGTGAAAAAAAAAAAAGAACTGACTTCTGGCATAAAAAACAAATTGATAGACAGTGAGGCCATCAGCCTCAGCAAATGAGAGACAGTTTGATAGACAGTGAGGACATCAGTCTCAGGAACTGAAAACTGCCTTCCGGCAGTTAAGACACTTTAATAGACAGTTAACCATGCATGTCAGGAACCAAAAACTGCCACTGCCTACCGGCAGTTATGACAGACAGTGAGGCCATCCATCTCGGGAACGGAAAACTGCCTACCGGCAGTTAAAACACTTGGATAGACATTGACGCCAACTGTCTCAGCAACCGTCTCAGTGAAGCCATCCATCTCAGGAACCGAAAACTGCCTACCGCAGTTAAGACACTTTGATAGACAGTGATGCCATCCATCTCAGAAACCGAAAAATGCGTACGGCAGTTAAGACACTTTGATAGACAGTGACGCCAACCGTCTCAGTGAAGCCATCCATCTCGGGAAATGAAAACTGCCTACGGCAGTTAAGACACTTTGATAGACAGTGATGCTATCCATCTCAGAAACCGAAAACTGCCTACGGCAGTTAAGACACTTTGACAGATAGTGGCGCCGTCTCAGTGAAGCCACCCATCTCAGGAACCGAAAATGCGTACAGCAGTTAAGACACTTTGATAGGCAGTGATGCCATCCATCTCAGAAACCGAAAACTGCCTACGGCAGTTAAGACTCTTTGATAGACAGTGACGGCATACGTCTCAGTGAAGCCATCCATCTCAGAACCGAAAACTGCCTAGGCAGTCAAAAGACACCTCACACTTTGATAGAGAGTGATGCCATCCATATCAGAAACCGCCATCCATCTCAGGAACCGAAAACTGCCTACGGCAGTTAAGACACTTTGATAGAGAGTGATGCCATCCATCTCAGAAACCGAAAACTGCCAACGGCAGTTATGACACTTTGATAGGCAGTGATGCCAACTGTCTCAGTGAAGCCACCCATCAGGACCCGAAAACTGCCTATGGCAGTTAAGACACTTTGATAGAGAGTGATGCCATCCATCTCAGAAAACGAAAACTGCCTATGGCAGTTAAGACACTTTGATAGACAGTGACCCCAACTGTCTCAGTGAAGCCACCCATCTCAGGAACCGAAAACTGCCTACAGCAGTTAAGACACTTTGATAGGCAGTGATGCCATCCATCTCAGAAACCGAAAACTGCCCACGGCAGTTAAGACACGTTGATAGACAGTGACACCAACATAAATAGGAACACAAAACTTTGGTCGCGCTGGCTGTGGCAGCTAGTGAATGTAGAAAATGTGTTAAATGAAGAGTAAAACTTGTTTGTGTTAAACTTACACCTGTACTTTCACTTTCGAATGACGACTTCCTCCTGAATTTGTTTCACGTTAAAAGTTAAATTCCTGATTTTACAACTTGTTTCTACGTCAGTTATCACTTTAAAGTCTCCGGCATCTGTAATTACAACTGTCCATAACAGCGGGCGACTCCAAATAGCTCTTGAAATCGCGAGAAACGTTCATCATTTGCTGCAGTGCGTTAGATTTTCAATAATTTTAGAACCTTGCCGTTGCTACGGAGACCCGGAAACGCTATGGTACCCGCGTTTCGCATAACGTGAGATTCGATAAGCTGGTGAAAAAAAAATATGATGGATCCATTCCAAAACAATATGGCCACCCAGTTCGGTCGATTCCGTATTTTATTTAGAAAATCATTTATTGAAAATGTATACATAAATATTTTGAAAAACATATTTTTCTGCAATTCATTTTATTTGATCATTTTTTAAAAACACCTTCGGTGTTTTTTTACGAACGCCTACGGCGTTCGTATTTGTTCGGCATGTGGCGGAAACAGCCGAAGACACTTCGGAAGGACAATGTGTTTACATACTAAAGACACCTCGACCGGCCAGCCTACGGCTGGCCGGTCGAAGCTGCCTTCGGCAGCTGGTGTCTTTAGAAAAAACCTGGAAGGTGGAAAGTGTTTTTTTTTTCAATGAACTAACAATGAGGACTCTCTCATTGTTTGAAATGTATCTCTTACCAATCTTGGCAAAGCCCTGTCCCCATAAGCAAGTGGGGTTTTAGAGGGATCGATGTGGGGAGGATATTTTGCTGAGATAACTGTTAGAGCCATATTTTTTGTTTTGATGTGTGTGTCTACACCGTTTCCTGTTGATAGATTTCCACGGAAACCGCGCGTGCGTTACTTGTCAGTGTTAAATTCGAATTTAATAATGCGCTTAAATCACAAGCGCTAGTAATTTTGGAGATATATTATTATTTATAAATTATTATAAATCATTATTTACTACTTTTGATTTATCAAGACTTGAAATTTTAACGAATTTCAGTTTAAACCGCTAATTCGTACACCGCGCACACTCTTCGAAAACCGAGAAGTAAACAGACGAATATTTTCATCGCATTTTACTCGACTCTCGAGAAAAAAACTGACAGAATGATTTCATAATTTATTGCTTACCAAATTATTTAGACATGTTTGTATTCATTAATTGACAGAATGAAACAAAATATATTTTATACGCAGGTGCTTTCTGGAAAACAAATTTTCTGTCAAAATTTTGACAGAAACGGTGCTACTGTATGAAAAACATTGTACAATTTTATCCGGTGTTGGATGATGTGCACTGTATGGGATGGTAGACATTAGCCTAATTACCTAGTGTGTGATTTTGTCATTATGGATTTTCATTAAAATGCATCTGTTTTTGGTCACAAGCTATGTCATCTGGGTCTAATTACACCTGAGATGATCAGAAATTGATTGACGCAGTATACTTCGATCCTACATTACCGCGGGTGCTACGTTACCGACATATTTGCATATCTCGTGATTTCTAGCGTGCTTCGCGCCCTAGCGGTATTATGTTGGAGATCCAACGACGCAAACACAAAACCCAAGTTTTAGGTACATTTTGGTATGTCTAGATTACTGGTAATTAAAATGATATTTTTGTCAAAGTCATAGGAAAACAAAGATTTTACCCAAAATCAAGACCCCCTTTACCCCTAAATTGCCTTTCTTGTTCTTAAGATAGATGTTTGTATTTTAGTTTTATACAGGGATTGTCGGCAGGGTCTGTCACATGACGAATTCAATAATTATCATGGGTCACATTATCACCTTATCTGGAAGTATCCTTAAACAATTCAAAAATGTCCGTAAGTTTTACGGGAAAACCGCAAAGGTATAGATGAGTTCATCGGACAGTAGGAATAGAATATAACAATAATTAAACATACATGTATTTAGGCTGCGATTTCGCTTTATTTTTTATTAGAAACCTAGACAAACATTTATTATCTGTGTATACAACATAACTAATTATATTTGCTTTTTGTTAAAATAAAGCCATGAATTCTGATGCCCTTATTGCATTGCTCAGTATTAATTAGTGAAAAAAACTTACAGCTTTGAAAAGTCCAAGCATAAAAATGTTTATGTTGCCTAAATCTCTAAAATAATTTCAAAGATGTTGATGACCTTTATAAATGTTGTTACTAAATATCTGTTCTTCTAATCAATAAATTTCTGACATCATTAGGACTTCTCAAACTGATCAGTTTTCCATTAAGATGAACTCCGCGTTAATATAGGAAACAAAATTTGACCGACTTTGAACAATGTGACGGCAATAAAAATTAATTTGCAAATAAAAACAAATGAAAATTTTATTTTTCTCTGTTTAGAAAAATGTAGGAGGTTATGATAAAAATGGAACAGGGTGTGAGCAAAAGATAGATTATCTTGCATATTTTTAGTGAGCCATTGAATCATTAGTACAGCAGTAAGCCAGTAAACCAGTATATATGAAGATAGATAGATACAGTAGGCTGTTTTTCGATTTTAATAGTGAATCGTCAATTGTCTGGGGGAAAAAGGCGTGCCTCCTGGGGCAGATCCAGGATTTCTGAAAGGGGGGTTCAAATTCATCAAGAGGGGGTTCGTTTTCAACATTTTACCCGATTTTTCATAAATTTTCCCATGAAATTGAAATGATTTGGTCCCAGAGGTTGGGTCAAGCGAACCACCCAAACACCCCTCTTAAGTCCGCCACTGGCCTCGGACATAATTATGAGGTTCCAGATTTGAATGTTTAAAAGTTGCGAGTAATAAGCCTAGTATGCAGTAAAATTATTGATTAAATGAGGGGACAGTTATGAAAACCTGAAATCATATGAAAGAACACCACTTCCAGTTTTGTTACGCATTGTCAAAGAGTGACAGAGGCATTAAATTAGGGTTTCTTTTTGATATTGTCAATTATAATTTCAGGCATATCATGGAGCGCAGTGTGATATCCAATGGGTAAGAATAGACAAAGACTTCAGAAAACTACAACACATTTCTCAGAGACGGAAGAAAGAGAAAAAATTAAAGATTCTATCCTGAAAGGTACAGTAGTTCCTTCGTCTATATGTTTTATTTTTTGTGTGGTGATGGGGTGTGTGTGGGGGTGGGGAGGTCAGGTAGACTAGAGTGAATGTTATTCTGTATATTAAATTCTGAATTTCTGATCAATACTGTGATATGTCATATATAGCAGAATATCTAAAACTTTTCAGGCCTGTTTCATCAGATGTTTGGCAGTAATAAGTTTAATACACTTTTGTGGTATTTATGTCTCATAAAAGCCAAATCACAGAATAATGATAGAAGATAATATCAAAGGAAATCATATAGTTTTTTTCAGATAACACAAACAACATTACCTGTACATTATATGTAACAACTTTTCTGACCTGGCCCCAAGGTTACAAAACTTTTTTTCATGCTCAACTCTGCTGAGCTTGAAATTTCAGTTCCTCATAAATACTGAAATAGCCCAAATATATCGAAATTGAAGCCTGTAATTTATCCTGCCAACAGTTGTTGGCATTTTAACATTGATGAGCAGGATAAATTTTAGTCTCAGCTGAGCTGAGCATGAAAAAAGTTTTATAACCTCGGGGCCTGGTCTGTTTATAAAAGCTTTCAGAGCAAGACTGAGTTTACCAGACCAAGGGGGAGCACTTATAGTTGGATCACCTAAAGAACCCACAAATATAAAGCACAAAGATAAACCTTCGAAGCAGCAACACAGTCAGAATGAACCGAAAAAGACACAAAATGGATACAGCAGTGACAAATCGAGCAGCAGTATGAGTGACCGAGGGGTCCCTGCAAAGAAGAAGAAACAGTCAACTGTGAATCGAAAGAAACAGAGCACTAGATCAAAACACAAATCAGAGAAGGTTAATGTTTATCATTTGTTTAGAAATGTTTATTTACAGTTTACAAGCTGAATAAAGGAAACAAAGTAGAAAACATTTGATCATGGTTAGCAATTTATTGAAACATTAAAATATTGAAATAAGGTTTAAAAAAAAAGAGCATAAATGAATCATTGTTCTCTGATTAAATCTTTAGAAATAAGAATTACAGCATATTTCTCCGTCTTTACAGAATTATCTCCATACAAGTATAAAATATGCATTTCCATTAATCTGACTATTTCTGTATAAACATTTGCTTAAGTTAATAAAATACAGCCATGGTTTTAATCATATATTTGGAATTAGACCCATGTTTTTGCCATACTATTTTATTTTCCTTGCAGAAAGAAAGTCAAGTCAATTCAGCTGTTGCTAAACATATGAAAGTTGCTAGAGGTGTCAGCTATGTGAGTGCATCTGTATTAAAACTTACTATTTCTGTCTTTCTTTTCATTCAACTACACCACTCTTTCTAATTGTTGTTTTGTATTTTTTGTAGACAACATTTTGAGCCATCACATGAGAAAACCAGTAATTTGGGTTTCTGACCAGGTCCGACACAGACTGGTCTGTACTGTCACAGAGGAACGCTAGAAACTTGAAACTTTGGATATAAGTAGCAGAGGAATGGTACTAAAATGATGAGTGTTTAAAATATCATTTGAGCCACAACGGGGTTTCCGACCAGGTCTGACACGAACCGGTCTGTACTGTGTCAGAAGATGGCTAGAAGCTTGAAATTTTGGATCTAAGAAAAAGAGGAATTGTACTATCCGTGCAGCAAAAAACAAAGGAGCTGTTCAGCTTCGCAATTACTGCAAAGCCGATCTGCGCCTTTGTTTTCGCATAGGCGAAACTCTGGATTTCTCATGACGCGGCTCATATGATGCAACAATTTGATATTTCAGTCACTACACCCTGGTAAAGATGTTGTGACAGACAGGGGAATCACTAATATGATGACACATGCTAGAATCACGGTAAGTAATATTCAACTCAACTTTTATGGATGTGGGAAATTCATAATACTTGGTCCAATTTTCCCTAATAGAAAGACAATGCTGCAAGTCATCATTGCATCAGGACTGGATATCCTAAGATTTTCTTTCAGAAAATGAAATACTGGGGCCAGTTGGTCAAAATTAACGATGTGGCTAGTTAACGATTCGTTAAAATTTAAAAGGGCAAAAATACAAATTTACACTTATTTTTTGTTGAACAAATGTGAGAATCCTTTGCTTTCTCCAATTTTTAGGCCGTTTTCTGTCTTAAATGTTTTGACAAAATTGGATAATGCTCCCTACCTACCTAATTTTTGAGGCATGAAACAGGAACCACACATATATTTCATTTAGGTCTTATACAATATTAGATTCATTCAACCACATTCAACCACAGGGAAGAATGACAATGGCATAGATGTAATTTCATGACCAAAGTCAGTGTGGATCAAGGTGTTGTTAACCTTCTATTTGGCCCTGTTGAGGACTTAACTACCAGTTGTTCAAAACTTTGTTAGCTTAACGCTATCATTAAGCCCTCAGTTTGGTCTCTCCAAAGACCATTTTAATGTTTAGGGTAGGGTGAAAAAATTAGGGTAGGAAGGGAAACCGGAACCACACATATAAATCATTTAGGCCTAATATAGGGATCCAATATGATTATCCATTCATTCCATTCATTAACATTGCATAAATTTTACAGCCTCATCAGGTATTCATACGCGTAAAAGTTTTCATTCTTATGCTTGCTGCAGGCGGATTTCAGTTACTCATTATTAGCACGTGTTTTGCATGGCATAAATAAATGAGCATAAATAAAAGCCATGTACTAACAGCATGCGCGCACGAGAATTGCTATACAGTTGTATTAATACATGGCTTTCTTTTCATTAATATATATGGCTGTTAATATGAGCCGCATCGTGAGAAAACAGGATTTTTGCCTATGCGAAAACAAAGGCGCAGTAACTGCGAAGCTGATCAGCGCCTTTGTTTTTGCTTCTCGGATAGTACAATTTTTCTTTTTTCTTAAATCCAAAATTTCAAGCTTCTAGCCATCTTCTGTGACTGTACAGGTGGGTTTGTGTCAGACCTGGTCAGAAATCCTGAAGACCGGTTTTCTCCTGTCACGGCTCATATCGTGTGACACATGTATTTATGCAATAGTAATGGATAAAATTTCTTCCAGCAACCAGTTGGTCTGATCAATACTGGGAGGAAGTCTGCTCCAGTCAGAAAAGGTGAGTTAATTTACCCTTACCAAAATTCTGTGTGGTTGTGTTGAATTTTGGTCCTTCAATTATAATTTGAGCCTCGTCATGAGAAAACCAGATTTTTGCCTAGGCTAAAAAGGTACAGACTAAGAAAACTGGATTTTCTTTAAAGGTTCAGAAGAGTGTTGGTTTGAAGTTGTCATACCAGTATGAATATTTTCATGAGAACACTGGATTTTCGCATATGCGAAAACAAAGAGGCAGATCAGCGGTGCAGTTACTGTGCAGCACCTTTGTTTTCACTACATGGATACTAGATTACCTCTTCTTCCTAAATCCAAAATTTCAAGCTTCTAGCCATCTTCTGAAGCTGCACAGGCCGGTTTGTGTTAGACCTGAAGACAGGTTTTCTCGTGTCGGGGCTCATTTGATTCATCTGTAATATTTTCAGTGCCACTGCAAGTTCCTGAACACATTAGAAAACAGACAGAAGCAGATTTAAAGAAAATCTTGGAGAATGACGACGACACAACACACCCCACCATTAGTCTGACTGAAGCTCAAAGGTAAAAGTCACCTACTCTCCTAATGCTAATGTTTTGCCATGTCAATTTAATGTTTGATTCAATAGCTCACCCTACAGTTTGTCTCACTAAAGTCCACAAAATTCACTTCTGTAGGCCCAGTTTTCTTAGTCTGTCTTAACACGTGCGTTACAGAGAAAAATACTACCAACACAGAGATATTTTGTATTCCGAATAGCAGCTTTTGTCATCCAGAGGCTCCCCATTTAAGTCATTTTACCACACTGGTTCATGTAAAAGCTGGTTTAACATTGCCTGACTAATTATGAGCCTCCCCAAGAGAAAACCGGAGTTTTGCCTATGCGAAAACAAAGGCGCAGATCAGCTGTGCAGTAACTGCACAATTTCTCTTCCTAAATTCGAAATTTCAAACTCCTATACATCTTCTGTAGCTGCACTGGCCGGTTTGTGTCAGACCTGGTCGGAAACCCCGAAGACCAGTTTTCTCACATCGGGGCTTTTATTATTGTGATAAGCATGATAAAAATGGATCTTTTGATATGGATGTCAAAAAAGATGTATATCTGTAAGCATATTTTCAGCATCATATTATCCCATGGCAGTGTAGAGACAAGGGCAGTAACTCCTGCTTCAGTGGAGATGAGACCTCAGAACAAAACTGTGTATGTATACATGCAAAAAGAATGAATTTTCCTTAGAATTTTGTAAGCTTTTGCTAGTAGACAACAAGAGCAATGTTTTTTTTTATCGAAGAAAGTCAGTTTAGTCTAAATATACATTAATCTGAACCTTGATTGTTTACTTTGGTGGTACTGTCAATTCGGAAATTTTCACATGACTTTTATTTCGTGATTTTTCTATTTTTAAATTATTAGAGATTTTTTTAATTCACGAGTGAGTACTCGTGTAGTTTGTAAGGCTTATTGAAACTCTTTATTAGCGAGATCTTTGAATTCGCGAGGCAACCAATTCGAAAAAAAATTCCGAATTTACAGTAATATGTCGCTCAACATGGAGTATATCATGACATCCCAATTTTGATAAGTCCCATAAACATGGAGGTGACATCCCAACTGACCATAGCTGTTGATTGTGAATGTTCATTACAAAAACTTGCCCATGCAATAAACAGAGATTTTTTGAGCTTTAAAAATTGAAAATTTTCAGCTGATTTTTTTTTATATTTTTCTTATTTATGCTAAAACATAGATTGTGGGTACATGTCGCCGAGGCGGTTTTAACGAGTACCCACAATCTATGTTTTGGAGCAAAAATAAGAAAAATAAGTATACCCCTGCATACCCCAGTTTTGCTATATAAAAGTGGGTTCAAGGTAGGGGTATACATTAAACGGACATGTTTTCGTGATGTTAATGAACGACAGAATCATGTTTGGTAGCTATTATTGCATAAATTCTGACAAGATGAAAACAATAATGACACTGTATTTTATAACCTCATCACATTTTCATACTCGTAAAAGCTTCCATTTTAATGCTCGTTCTGAGCGAAGTTCAGTTTCTTATTATTAGCATGTGTTTTGTGTGGTGCCCGGCTAAGAGCATAAATAAAGGCTGTGTATTAACAGCATGTGCTCACGTGAATCACCTCATTAATACAGGGCTTTTGACTTCATTAATATATGCCTGTTAATATCGTGTGACACATGTAATTATGCAGTAATACTGTTTATCATATGATGTCGCTGTTTTCCAGTGGATAACGTCATGTAATAAAAAGTGTTTTGACCACACATGTATTAACACTTTCGCTGGAATATGTTACGTCATTGACGACATTCATAACAACAATGTGAATTTCATTGAAAATATGTCTGCTTTAAAGGCGATAAAATCCTACTTTAAAAGTAATATGATAAAATGAATCTTACACTCATGGTCATTTCTTATGAAATTTATTAAACTCGCCGAAGACTCGTTTAATAAATATCATATGAAATGACAACTCTGTAACATGAAAAATAAACTTAGCCTTTGGCTTGATTTTTGTCATACAGCTGTATATTTCAGTTCCACAATAAACAGTTTACCAAGCAGAAGTCCACAAGACCTGAATGAATTTCCTGAGGTTTGTCTCTATTCTCTGTCCTTCAGTCCTTTATTCTCTTGCCTGTGCAGTATACAGAATTTTTCTTCAGTTGTAAAAATTGAAAATTTTCAGTAGAACATTTTTGACATTTTTCTTATTTTTGTTATAAAACATAGATTGTGGGTACTTGTTAATGAGTACCCACAATGTATGTTTTGGGTTAAAAATAAGAAAATTAGGTATAGCCCTGCAAACCCCAGTTTTAAGGGGGTATACTTTTTAGCTCACCTGAGCCGAAGGCTCATAGGTGAGCTTATAGTATACCCATGCTCCGGCGTCCGTCCGTCCGTCCGTCCGTCGTTCACAATTTCAAAGATCTTCTTCTCTGAAACCGCTGGGCCGATTGTTCTCATATTACACATACACCATCTACAGGTAGGGGGAAAGAATAATTGTGTTTTTTGTTTTGATCGGATAAGGACTCTGGTTGCTATGGCAACTTATGCTTCCCATAGACTTATAATGGAAAAAAGTGAAAATTGCCAGTTTTTGCTGTCTTGTTGGAGATATTTGAATTTTGTTTTTGCAGAAATGTTTATTGAGTAGTCCTCTACGTTTCTTGTGACTTTTGTCCTAATCCTTCATTTTGATTGGTTGCAGGGGCCCCATATAGGGCAAAATTTCGAAAAACATTCAAAAATCTTCTTCTCAGAAACTGTCAAGGGGATCAAGCCTATACTTTGTACACATGTTCCTGACAGTGGCCTCTACATATTTTGTGTTTTTTATTCCAGGCGGATTAGAACTCTGGTTGCTATGGCAACTTAAATTTTCCATAGACTTATAATGGGAAAAGTGGAAATCAGCTATTTTTCTGCTAAAATTGCAGACATTTGAATTTTGTTTTTGCAGAAATGTTTATTGAGTAGTGTTTGACGTTTCTTGTCAGTTTTGTCCTAATCCTTTATTTTGATTGGTTGCTGGGGCCCCATAAAGGGCAAAATTTTGAAAAAAACATTCAAAAATCTTCTCCTCAGAAACTGTCAAGTGGATGAATCCTGTACTTTGTATACATGTTCCTGACACTAGCCTCTACATAATTTGTGTTTTTTATTCCAGTCGGATAAGAACTCTGGTTGCTATGGTAACTTTAAGTTTCCATAGACTTATAATGGGAAAAGTGGAAATTAGCTATTTTTTGAAAACCATTGCAGCCTGAGATCTAAAAAGTGGTAGATGCAAACAACTAATGGATTAGATGAAGGTATATGATTAATTTAGGTCAAGGTCATCTCTTGACCTTGGCCAGTCTGTCGTCCATACACAATTTTCAAAGATTTTTTTTCTCTGAAACCACTTGGCCAATAAAAGCCAAATTTTATAGAAGCATATATAGGAAGTGGGAACCAATGTGTATATAAATACTCCAAGTCACATGACCAAGATGGCCGCCATGCCCATACATGTATATGGTAAAACCCCTTAAGATATCTTCTTCTCCAGAACCGGTGAACCGATTTCAACGAAACTTTGCATGAAGTATGGATGACTCAAGTACTACAATGTATATATAAAACATGACCCTGTGGTGATCTTGACCTATTTTACGGCAAGGTCAACATAGGTCGTCAATGCATTTGAATGGGGAAAACTTTTTAAATGTCATTTTAAGTGAAAGTCTTGCAGGAAATAGGCAGTAGGACTGAAATTTAATGATTCTGAAAAAAAAATGGACCCCAGGGGCTTATCTGCTTTTAAAATGTTATTGAAGGGGAAAATCAGCAGGAAATTGGCAAATGGACAGAATATTGATTATTCTGAAAAAAGAAAATGGCCCAAGGGCTTCATCTGCCCCTGCACTGGGGTTAAATACCATAATATTCAAATATGTTTATTGGTATATGAAGCAGATCTCAGGTGAGCGTTTACAGGACCATTGGTCCTCTGGTCATGGACATGTTTTCCTGATGATTCAACACAATATTTGAGCATTTTCAGAACACCAACAATTTGGGTATCTGACTCGGTCTGACACAAACCAGCCTGTACAGTCTTAGAAGCAGGCTAGAAGCTTGAAATTTTGGATTTAAAGAAGAAGAAAGATTTACATACTCTCTGTGTAGCGAAAACTAAGACGCTGATCAGTTGTGCAGTTACTGCAATGCTGATATGCGCCTTTGTTTTCGCCTATGCATGTTGTTAGCTCACCTGAGCCGAAGGCTCACAGGTGAGCTTATAGTATACCCATGCTCCGGCGTCCGTCCGTCGTCCGTCCGTCCGTCGTCCACCATTTTCAAAGATCTTCTTCTCTGAAACCGCTTGGCCAATCAAAGCCAAATTTTATATGAAGCATCTATAGGAAGGGGGAACCAATGTGTATATAAGAAATCCAGGTCACATGACCAAGATGGCCGCCATGCCCATATATGGTAAAAACCCTTCAAAAATCTTCTTCTCCAGAACCGGTGGACTGATTTCAACGAAACTTGACATGAAGCATCGATGGCTCAAGCACTACAATGTGTATATAAATAATGACCCTGTGGTGACCTTGACCTATTTTACGGCAAGGTCAACATAGGTCGCTAATGCATTTGAATGTCATTTATAGTGAAAGTCTTGCAGGAAATGGGCAGTAGGACTGAATATTAATGATTCTGAAAAAAATTGGACCCGAGGGGCTCATGTGCCCCTACCCCGGGGCAATATACATGTATATCTTCATAATATTCAAACGTCTTCTCCTCTGAAACCGCTTGGCCAAACAAAGCCAAATTTTATGTGAAGCATCTATAGAATGGGGGAATCAATGTGTATATAAATAATCTAGGTCACATGACCAAGATGGCCGCCATGCCCATACGGTAAAAACCCTTCAAAAATCTTCTTCTCCGAAAGTGGTGGACTGATTTCAAAGAAACTTGGCATGAAGCATTGATGGCTAAAGTACTACAATGTGTATATAAATCATGACCTTGACCTATTTTACGACAAGGTCAACGTAGGTCGCCTATGCATTTGAATGGGGAAAACTTTTAAAAAGTCATTTTGACGTGAAAATCTTGCAAGAAATGGTTAGTAGGACTGAATATTAATGATTCTGAAAAAAGTTGTACCCAAGGGCTTATATGGCCCCACCCCGGGGCAATATACATGTATATTAACATAATATTCAAAAATCGTCTCCTCTGAAACTGCTTGGCCAATTAAAGCCATATTTTATGTGAAGCATCCATAGGATGGGGGAACCAATGTGTATATTAATAATTTAGGTCACATGACCAAGATGGCCGCCATGCCCATATATGGCAAAACCCTTCAAAAATCTTCTTCTCTTAAACCAATAGACTGATTTCAAGGAAACATGGTGTGAAGCATCGATGGCTTAAGTACTCCAATGTGTATATAAATCATGACCCTGTGATGACCTTGACCCAGTTTATGGCAAGGTCAACATGTGTTGCCCATGCATTTGAATGGGGAAAACTGTTAAAATATCATTTGAAGGGAAATCTGCCCCTGCACTGGGGTTAAATACTGTAAATTCGGAAATTTTCGCGAGACTTTTATTTCGCGAATTTTCGATTTCTGAATTATTAGCGAGTTCTTGAATTCGCGAGCGAGTACTCGTGCAGTCTATAAAGCTTATAGTAATTCTTTATTAGCGAGAACTTTATTTTCGCGAAACAACGACTTCGCGAATATTAGCGAAAATTAAGTTCTCGCGAAAATTTCCGGATTTACAGTACCATAATATTCAAACATGTTTATTGGTATATGCAGCAGATCTCAGGTGAGCGTTTACAGGACCATTGGTCCTCTGGTTGTTTTTCTCATGCAAAGGCTCAGCTTTAAAGTTTTCATTTTTGTTTCATAGGTTTTACCATTGAAAGAAACAGTTCTGGGCCTTGTATCAGTGATGAAAGATGTGAGAAAGGACTTGTATCCGGGAAGAAGTAAGACGCATATCATTTCAAAAGAAAACCCATCCCAAATCTGATCCAATCCAGCTGTACACAGCCTAAGAAAGTCGGTCGGAGGCTTGAAATTTGAGATTGAAGAAATAGAGGAATCGCACTATCCCTATATGATCCGCGTCATGAGAAAATTTGATTTTGACTAGGCGAAAACAAAGGCACAGATCAGCTTTGCAGTAACTGCAAAGCTGATCAGGGCCTTTGTTTTCGCTACATGGGTTGTACAATTTCATCGGTTACTTATATCCAAAATTTCAAGATTCTAGCCTGCTACTGTGTTTGTACAGGCCGGTTTGTGTCAGACCTGGTCGGAAACCCGGAAGACCAGTTTTCTCGTGTCACGTTTCAAATAGTGAAAAACTGATGCACTGATCAGCTGCTATTATATTATATATCATTATATTTTGTCCATTTAATATGAAAAAGTAATGGTTATTTAACATCTGTACCAGCTACGGTTTTCTGGTTTACTGGCTTTAGGCAGTTAAACCAGCATTTTCCATTTTTGAAACAATCAAAATAAGATTTTACCAGTGTTTGATATTAAGACTGATATGTTTTTGTTTTTTTTACAGATTTTAGGAGGGAAGTAACCAGTGAGCTGCTGAAATTGTATAAACAAAAGTAAGTTCTACTGTTAAGGTAATTACTTGTAAATTTACCTATTTTTGAGTCATATGTTTCAGTGGATTTTAATGTCATGCAGATACCATGGAGACCACCAATTTCCTCTGTAGCTACTTGTATGCAGACATTTTGGAATTGTATTTTCCCATTTCACTGTATCACATCAGCATGCCCAATTTGTATTGAAGTGGACCCCTTATCCATTCCCATGTCCAGCACTATCTCATCATGATCACATGTCCGTGTTATGTATAACCCCTTATACTCCACTTTTATAGGGGTGTACCTATTTTTGCTCCAAAACATAGATTGTGGGTACTTGTTAGAACTGCCTCGGCAAGGCGGTTCTAACGTGTACCCACAATCACTGTTTTGAGCAAAAATATTAAAATTACCCAAATTTTTCAATGAAATTTTCAATTTTTAATGCTGAAAAAAATTCTCTGTATATAGCATGGGCAAGTTTTCATAATGTTATGAAAATTTGATCAAGAAATTGTTCATGTGATCATATTTCATCAGATTCATCTTGTCTTCATCTGATTAAAAAAGAGCATTTGTCATTGGTGAAAGAAATGTGCACTAAATACTGGTAACCTACCACCGGGAAATTTGCCGAGGAACACCAATGTCATCTGGCATGATCTTAACTGTTGACAGTAGAAGTAAATCTTTATGATTACATGAGCTGCAACGTGAGAAAACTGGTCTTTGGGGTTTCCAACCTGGTCTAACACAAACTGACCTGTACATTCTCAGAAGAAAGCTAGAATCTTGGACATAAGTAGATGAGGAATAGTACTATCGGTGCCTTTATTTTTGCTTAGACAAAATGTTTTTTCTCATGACGAGCCTCACTTATTTTAGTGCCTACATACCATAATGACCATTATCTAATAAGATAATAAACTCAAGTAAAATTACTGTAAATTTTCGTATGACTTTTATTTTGCAAAATTTCTATTTCCGAATTGTTAGCGAGTTTTTGAATTTGCGAGTGAGTAGCCATGTATTCTATAAAGTTTATAGTGACTCTTTATTAGTGAGAACTTTGAATTCGCGAGGCCACCAATTTGCGAATATTAGCGAAAATTAAGTTCTCACGAATATTTCTGAATCTACAGTACTTGACCAGTTTCCTTGGGTAAATTTATCGAACAATCAAAATGATTTATTAAAGACTTTTTTTTTTTTCAGTGCTCCAAGATCTGCTACCCCTACGCCTGTCCCGATATTTAACAAGATAACCAACTCCGGATCCGTGCAGAGAAAACTACTAGACCAGTTTCCATCGGGTGGTAGTGGTAGAAGTGATCAAAGATTGTCAGATAATGGTATGTTAAATTTGAGTTCAGATGCATGAGAAGAGATGCTATCCTGACGAAGAGATGGAACATTGGGAAATAATTGAGCCCCAGGTGTGATATTCTACTGCATCCCATCTGGGGCTATTTTGTTTGCTTATGAGAATCTCATAAAAAAATTAAAAAAACAACCTCAAAATATCGCCAGATGTCATTAAAATGAAAGTTGACTCATCCAAATGAAAATGACGGGCAAGTACATAAATTACAAATGAACAAGATATCTTTATAGAGTGACACTTATGATACTTTCCTGGCCCCAAGGTTATAAAACTTTTTTCATGCTCAGCTGAGATTAAAATTTATCCTGCTGATAAGTGTTAAAATGCCAACAATTTTTGGCATTTTAACATTTATAAGCAAGATATATTACAGGCTTTGGTGATCTAAACCTGAAATTTCCATTTATTTGGGCTATTTCAGTATTTGTGAGCAGTTTAAATTTTATGCTCAGCTGAGTTGAGCATGAAAAAAAAAAAATAAACAGGACATCAAGGAAACTCCAGCTTCTTTTTAAATTCATTATCATCACTTTTTACGGAAAACAACAACATATACAAATTAAAACACCCCCCCCCCCCCACACACACACAAAAAAAAAAGAATATGAGAACTTCAGTGAAACCCTTTCTGCTGTGTTGATTGTTAGCTCACCTGAGCCGAAGGCTCACAAGGTGAGCTTATAGTATAGTAGTCGAGCCGTGCGTCGTCCGTCGTCGTCGTCAACATTTTCAAACGACTTCTCCTCTGAAGCTGCCAGGCTGAATCTTTTCATATTTCACATATAGCATCTACAGGAGGGGGGAACGAAAATTTGTGTTTTTTATTTCGATTGGATATGAACTCTTGTCTTGTTTGAGATATTTGAATTTTGTTTTCGCAGAAATGTTTATTGAGTAGTCCTCTACGTTTCATGTGACTTTTGTCCCAATCCTTTATTTTGATTGGTTGCAGGGGCCCCATATAGGGTAAAATTTCGAAAAACATTCAAAAATCTTCTTCTCAGAAACTGTCAAGGGGATTAAGCCTGTACTTTGTATACATGTTCCTGACCGTGGCCTCTACATAATTTGTGTTTTTTATTCCAGGCGGATAAGAACTCTGGTTGCAATGGCAACTGAAAGTTTCCATAGAGTTATAATGGGAAAACTGTAAATCAGCTATTTTTCCGCTAAAATTGCAGAAATGTTTATTGAGTAGTGTTTGACGTTTCTTGTGAGTTTTGTCCTAATCCTTTATTTTGATTGGTTGCTGGGGCCCCATAAAGGGCAAAATTTTGAAAAAAAATAAAAAATAAAAAATCTTCTCCTCAGAAACTGTCAAGTGGATGAATCCTGTACTTTGTATATATGTTCCTGACAGTAGCCTCTACATAATTTGTGTTTTTTATTCCGGTCAGATAAGAACTCTGGTTGCTATGGTTTCCATAGACTTATAATGGGAAAAGTGGAAATTAGCTATTTTTTCTGGACCAATTGTAGGTATTTGAATTTTGTCTTTGCAGAAATATTTATTGAGTATATCTCTATGTTTCATGTGACTTTTTTCCTAATCATTTATTTTAATTGGTTGCTGGGGCCACATAAAGGGTAAAATTTCGAAAAACATTTAAAAATCTTCTCAGAAATTGTCTACAGCATGAAGCCTGTACTTTGTATACATGTTCCTGACAGTAGTCTCTACATAATTTGTGTTTTTTATTTCAGTCGGATAAGAAATCTGGTTTTTTCCACTACTTTGGTTGCTATGGCAACTTAAAAGTTTCCATTGACTTATAAGACGAAAAGGGGAAAATTGCAATTTCTGCCATTTCGCTTGTAATATTTGAGTTTTGTTTTTACGTAAATGTTTGTTGACTAGTCCTCCACAATATTGGCAATTTTTGTCATAATTGTGTAATTATTTTGGTTGCTATAGCAACGTAAGGGTGAAATTGAATTTATGAAAAAATATTTAAAAATCTTCTCAAAGGCTGTAAGGAGGATGAAGCTGAAACTTTACCTGCATGCTTATGACATTAACCTCTATAAAGTTTGTGTTTTTTATCTTGATAGCTTCAAACGAGCTGTCTGTCAGGTGTGCCACTGGAAGCCATCAATTCACCACACTGCTGTCAATTTTGATCAGATTTTCAAAAAAAAACAAAAAAAAAAAAAAAAAAAACAACTTTGTCCAGTGACTGTACTTGTTGACTCTCAGGTGAGCAATCGTTGCCCTTGGGCTACTTGTTTTGTATTCCTGTAGAATTAGTATCCAGAATGGAAAACATTATCTTGTAAATTTCAGGTTCAGTTGGACAAAACAGAGAGATGCACTACGAGCACAACACCCATAGTTTCAACAATAAAGTCCCTCTGAACTTCCACTTCACCGACATGAACCCATTCCAGCCTGTTACCCAAAACACCATTAGAGAAAGATCAGAGTCTGGGCAGAGAAAAATGAGTAGCATTCAGAGTTACAAAAACTCAAGACAGCAACCTGATCATAACCTAAAATTGCTCGCAAATGCTCTAGAGTTACATAAAGGGAAAGAGAATAGAGACCTTCAAAGAAATGCGGTAGAAATATTTGATTGTGGGAGAAATCAGTATTATATGGCTCCAGAAAATAGGACTAAAAGAGAAAATGAAAGGGCAAGTGTTCATGGTTTTAAATCAGGGTCAATAAATGGAAATTATCCAGATTTTGATGAAGGGAAAGGTAACTATAGTGATAAACCAGTGTATGTATTGAAAAAGCACAAGGCCCCAGAGAACCTACAGATGCTGTATGAAAATGCCAAGATCTTGCAGTTACAGCATAAAAATCCAAGACAGGAGATAAGAGATGAGCTGTTTAAAGATGGAATAGAAAAGATATTTGGAACGGGGAGAAAACCATACCAGTCGGAGGAAATTGGAGGATATCTGAGTAATTTTGGGAAAGATCCGGCTAGGAGTAATAATGTGCCTTTGATAAATGGTACAGAGAAAGCAGATAGATTTGTTTCTTTTCTTGAAAACGACGCAAATATTAGTACGGGCAGAAATGAGAAACATGATCTTGGATCAGTGTTTAATGGCCTAGAACAGAACACCAAAGCAGATGACATTGTTAGTTTTGTCGATGCACAAGCAAAGAAAATTCAAAGACAGGTTAATAATGCCTATGAACCAATGGAAGTGGATGACAAGATATGGGAACTTGATTCAAATTCTCTAATTTCAAGGAATGACGCAAATTCACTATTTTCACACAATGATTTACCAGTCGATAGATTGAAACAGACAAGTTCCATAGGGAATTCCGGTGATAATGTGCCAAGTTTTCTACAGAGAGTTGCTGGGGAATCACAATCAAGAAGTAGTAGTCAGTGTTCACATTGCTCTCATAATTCTTCAAGATATTCAGGGAGTCAGCGGGGCGGAGATATTCTCAGCCAGGTAAAATGGGTAGTAACATGAGAAAACCTGTCTTCGAGAGTTTTGAATATGTCTGACTCAAACCGGCCTGCACACGCTCTAGAAAATTGAAATTTCGGATTACGGAAGAAGATGGTCTGTTCTATCAGTGAAGCGAAAACAAAGGCTTTTTAGTTTGATCCTTGTCAAAAATCTGGTTTTCTCATGATGTAGCTCAAATGGAAACTAAAATTGAAATACATAAAAATTTAGATACACTAAAATTTTCAAATGAAGCTCATTACCTCATGTGTTTGGTCAAAAATATTTTGGTTAGAGTTTTATTTTGGGGTTTGGGTTTAATAGTGTTACAAGCATCAAATCTGACTCGATATGATGTTGAATTTCAAAACTGTGTTCTTGCATCCTCTTTCTAAAGTAGAATTTGTGTAACTCGAGCAAATGAAGTGTCATGATGCCAGACAGTGAACTTTCAAAAGATTTATCTATGAATGCATGACACATGTAAGATTCTTTCTGTCAAGGCATGACTGAAACAATGTTGACTGGGACATTAAACCTCAATACAAACAAATGTAAAATTTGTATTACATTTCATGACTGTGCTATTTGCCAGGTCTGTAGCAAGGAGCCTGACTTTATGCCCAGTTTCCATGGTGGTTACTATAGAGATGATAGGTTTGATAAGAGGAAAAATGAAATGCAGGTAAATTTTATTGACACTTGTATGGCATACTTGTTAAGCCAGTAGCCTTGAAAACCAAGGCCCTGAGGTTATAAAACTTTTTTCAACTGCTCATAAATACTGAAATAGCCCAAATAAATGGAAATTTCAGGTTTAGATAAACAAAGCCTGTAATTTATCATGCTAATAAATGTTAAAATGCCAACAATTGTTGGCATTTTGACATTTATGAGCTGCATAGCAGGATAAATTTTAGTCTCAGCTGAGTTGAGCATGAAAAGTTTTATAACCTCGGGGCCAGGGGTCATGAGTTGGATCCAGGCTTCTGAAGTTCTCCAGTCCATTGGATTAGACTTTAAAACAAGCTACAATTGCCATATGACCATAAGGTGTTTATAGTGGGACATAAAACACAAACATGCCCATCATCGCTTTAATTCTTGTAAGAAATGTCTTAATTTTGAGATGGGGAAGGGACTTACTGTTTAGATACTGGCCAAATAATGTGCCCGGAATACAATTAAAATTTCTTCAGGTTCTGAAAGTTTTTTTTCCTGAAACTGGTAATTTCTATTGCTTTGTAGACAAACGTGTCATAACTTGTCAAAAATTTGAAATACACCTTTACTTTTTAATTGGTCTTTTTTCACACAAAACCTTTCTGTACAGGTTGACACCAACGCCATGGATATCTTGGACTACATTGACAGTCGTGACGGCCGTGGAGACGCAAGACAGGAAACCATCTCCCGACTGGCTCCCAACGATCCTCATCCCAGACTGGCTGCCAGCAGCACAGCACTGGTGCATGACAGACATCCTGGGGCCGGAGACCATCAGAGAAAATTGTTGGAGACAGTGATTACTGTTGAGATACAAAGTCCTGACAGCCCGAAGCTTTATCCCAGGAAAATGTATTGATTCTCAGTTTGAAATTATGATTACTATACTTGTATATTAAGTATGCAAATCAGATGCAAAACATCACATGTATAATCTAATTCATACCATTATGAAAACATGCCCATTGTAATATACAGATTTTTCTTAAGTTGTAAACATAGAAAATTTCAGTAGAAAATTTTTGAAATTTTTCTTACTTTTGCTCAAAAGATAGATTGTGGGTCTCGTTAGAACTGCCTCGCCAACAATCTATGTTTTAGAGCAAAAATAAGAAAAATAGGTATACCCCTGCAAACCCCAGTTTTTCTATATAAAAGTGGGTATGAGGGGGTATATATTGCATGGACATGTTTTCCTGATGTGTATGAAAACAATCATAATAATGCAGATGAAATAGCCTTGAGATGACAAAACCTGTCAATTTCAACAGGTCCAACATAATCTGCCATAGAAGCCTGAAATTTCTTTGAAAAATTTTGAACTATTATTGAAAGCAAAGTAGCTGATTCAGGTCTTTGTTTTTGCACATGGATTACACATGGCTAAAACGATAAATGAGCCGCATCGTGAGAAAACCGGATTTTTGCCTATGCGAAAACAAAGGCGCAGATCAGCTTCGCGGTAACCGCGAAGCTGATCAGCGCCTTTGTTTTCGCAACACGGATAGTACAATTCCTCTTCTTCTTAAATCCGAAATTTCAAGCTTCTAGCTCTTTTCTGAGCTTGTACAGGCCGGTTTGTGTCGGACCTGGTCGGAAACCCCGAAGACCGGTTTTCTCGCGTCGAGGCTCAAATAATGTTTAATTAACTCTGCTGCAGCTCATCTGTATCTTCGTTTATTTGCATATCCTGTGTGTAAAGAACAGGCCATATGATGATGTAGATCTGTTCTGATTGAAAAGATATAAGCCTTCGCATGAGAAAACCAACAATTTGGGGTTTCGACCAGATCCGACACAAACCGGCGTGTACAGTCACAAAAGCAGGCTAGAACCTTGAAATTTAGTAGTTAAGAGGAAGAATTGCATTATCCCTGTAGCAAAAACAAAGGCGCTGATCAGCTGTGCAGTTACTGCATAGCGGATCTGCGCCATTAGTTTCGCATATGCATATTGTATGTTTTCTTGTGCGGTGGCTCATATTATACATGTATGCATGTTTTTACTGAGAAATATGTTTGAAAAATAGTTCTTCTTTTATCTGGTAGTTAGCCAGTGTAATTTTGTGAAGATCTTTTTGGAAATTTTGGTATGTAATTTGTACAATTCTTTATGTACCATATCAGCTGCATACTGAGAAAACACGTTTTACATTACCGACCAAGTCAAAAATGCAGATGAAAATGCAAAAAGTTATTTTTTAATCGCTTTTGACTCTTGAGTATATGAGCCAACTCATGAGAAATCCAACAATCTGCATATGCGAAACCAAAGGCAAAGCTGATCCGCGCCTTTGGTTTCACTACACGGATAGTACAGTACTTCTATTTTCTAAATCCAAAATTTTCAGCCTCTAACGATCTTCTGTGCTTGTACAGCTGGGTTTGTGTCAGACCTGTTCGGAAACAACATTGTTGGTTTCCTCATAACGTGGCTCAATTATGTGTTGTTGACTGATCATTAGCTCGCCTGCACGAAGTGCATAGAGCTATTGTTGTCACCCCCGTCGTCCGCGTTTACGTGTACGTCCGCGTCCACGTCCGCGTCACACTTTCGGTTAAAGTTTTTTATAAGTCTATATCTCTTGACCATGTCGATGGACCAAGTTGATACTTTGCATGTTGGTAGATATTGGTCTGAAGTTTTACGAAGTACCATCATGACCCACCCTGGGTGACCTTGAGGTCAAGGTCACAGACTTAGAAATTTTGTGTTTAAGATTTTGGTTAAAGTTTTTGTAAGTCTATATTTCTTGACCATGTTGATGGATCGAGTTGATACTTTGCATGTTGGTAGATATTGGTCTGAAGTTTTACGCAGTACCATCATGACCCACCCTGGGTGACCTTGAGGTCAAGGTCACAGACTTAGAAGTTTTGTGTTTAAGTTTTTAGCTCACCTGAGCCGAAGGCTCACAAGGTGAGCTTATAGGATGGCCATGATCCGGCGTCCGTCCGTCCGTCCATCCGTCCGTCGTCGTCGTCCACAATTTCAAAGATCTTCTTCTCTGAAACCGCTTGGCCGATCTTGTTGAAATTTTATGTGGAGCCTCCTTGGGTAGTGGCATTTCAAGTTTGATCGTGAAATCCAGGTCACATGACCAAGATGGCCGCCACGCCCATATATGGTAAAAACCACTCAAAAATCTTCTTCTCCAGAACCGGTGGGCCGATTTCCACGAAACTTGGTATGTAGCATCAAGGACCTCAGCCCATCATAGTTTGATAAAATGATGACCCTTGGATGACCTTGACCTATTTTACGGCAAGGTCAAATTTGGAAACATAGGCTTTTACATAGGAAAAAGTGAAAACTATGGATTTTTTGAAAACTATTGCAGCCTGAGGCCTGAAAAGTGGTAGATGCAAACAACTAATGGAGTAGATGAAGGTATGTGATTAATATAGGTCAAGGTCATCTCTTGACCTTGGCCAGTCTGTTGTCCATACACACTTTACAAGATCTTCTTCTCTGAAACTGCGCGGCCAATCAAAGTGAAATTTTATGTGGAGCATCCATGGGTAGGGGAGACAAAAGTTTGATCGCGAAATCCAGGTCACATGACCAAGATGGCCGCCACGCCCATATATGGTAAAAACCACTCAAAAATCTTCTTTTCCAGAACCTGTGGGCTGATTTCCACGAAACTTGGTATGTAGCATCAAGGACCTCAGCCCATCATAGTTTGATAAAATGATGACCCTTGGATGACCGTGACCTATTTTACGGCAAGGTCAAATTTGGAAACATAGGCTTTTACATAGGAAAAAGTGAAAACTATGGAATTTTTTGAAAACTGTTGCAGCCTGAGGCCTGAAAAGTGGTAGATGCAAACAACTAATGGAGTAGATGAAGGTATGTGATTAAAATAGGTCAAGGTCATCTCTTGACCTTGGCCAGTCTGTTGTCCATACACACTTTTCAAAGATCTTCTTCTCTGAAACTGCTTGGCCAATCAAAGTGAAATTTTATGTGGAGCATCCATGGGTAGGGGAGACAAAAGTTTGATCGCGAAATCTAGGTCACATGACCAAGATGGCCGCCACGTCCATATATGGTAAAAACCACTCAAAAATCTTCTTTTCCAGAACCGGTGGGCTGATTTCCACGAAACTTGGTATGTAGCATCAAGGACCTCAGCCCATCATAGTTTGATAAAATGATGACCCTTGGATGACCGTGACC
This sequence comes from Rugalucina vietnamica, assembly GCA_964017185.1. Taxonomy (NCBI): domain Eukaryota; kingdom Metazoa; phylum Mollusca; class Bivalvia; order Lucinida; family Lucinidae; genus Rugalucina; species Rugalucina vietnamica. The sequence goes on along the minus strand of OZ024878.1, from coordinate 53,438,114 downwards.
TATTTTACGGCAAGGTCAAATTTGGAAACATAGGCTTTTACATAGGAAAAAGTGAAAACTATGGATTTTTTTGAAAACTGTTGCAGCCTGAGGCCTGAAAAGTGGTAGATGCAAACAACTAATGGAGTAGATGAAGGTATGTGATTAATATAGGTCAAGGTCATCTCTTGACCTTGGCCAGTCTGTTGTCCATACACACTTTTCAAAGATCTTCTTCTCTGAAACTGCTTGGCCAATCAAAGTGAAATTTTATGTGGAGCATCCATGGGTAGGGGAGACACAAGTTTGTTCGCGAAATCCAGGTCACATGACCAAGATGGCCGCCACGCCCATATATGGTAAAAACCACTCAAAAATCTTCTCCTCCAGAACCGGCTGGCCGATTTCCACGAAACTTGGTATGTAGCATTGAGGACGTCAGCCCATCATAGCTTGATAAAATGATGACCCTTGGATGACCTTGACCTATTTTACGGCAAGGTCAATTTTGGAAACATAGGCTTTCACATGGGAAAAGGCGAAAACAAACTGTTGCAGCCTGAGACCTGAAAGTTGCTAGATGCAGACAACTAATGGAGTCATTGAAGGTAAGTAGTTAATGAAGGCCAAGGTCATTTCTTGACCTTGGCCCAAGGTCATTTAAATATCAAAATTAAAATTATGGTTTTCTCAGAAATCACTGGGTTTGGAAACTATTGCAGCCTGAGACCTGAAACTTTGCAGATGCAGACAACTTATGAAGTCAATAAAGGTGTGTGAGTATTCAAGGTCAAGGTCATTTCATTATGACTTAATACTCCAAGATCAGGCTTCAGGTGAGCGTTCTCAGGACCAATGGTCCTCTGGTTGGTTAAAGTTTTTGTAAGTCTATATCTCTTGACCATGTTGATGGATCGAGTTGATACTTTGCATGTTGGTAGATATTGGTCTGAAGTTTTACGCAGTACCATCATGACCCACCCTGGGTGACCTTGAGGTCACGGACTTGGAAATTTTGTGTTAAAGTTTTGGTTAATGTTTCTGTAAGTCTATATCTCTTGAACATGTTGATGGATGAAGTTGATACTTTCCATGTTGATAGATATTGGTCTCAGGTTTTATGCTGTACCATCACAACTCACCTGGATGACCTTGAGGTCAAGGTCACGGACTTGGAAATTTTGTGTTAAAGTTTTGGTTAATGTTTTTATATGTCTATATCTCTTGAACATGTAGATGAATCAAGTTGATACTTTTCATTTTGGTAGATATTGGTCTGAAGATCATGACCCACCTGAGTGACCTTGAGGTCAAGGTCATGGGTCATAGATTTTAACAGATTTAGTGGCAAAGCACAAGTCAGGCGAGCTACGCTGTCCTGCGACAGCTCTTATTTTGTTTTGAAAATACCTGTGATTAGTATCATGAGAAAACCTGTCCTCTGAGTATCTAACCAGGTAAGACACAAACCAGACTGTGCAACCACGGATTTGAACTAGATACTTGAAATATAGGATTTAGGAAGTATAGGAACTGTGTCGGTGCTGATCAGTCCCACAGTTACTGAACAGATTTTCTCATGACACTGCTAGATATATTTGAGCCGTGTCATGAGAAAACTGGATTTTTGCCTATGTGAAAACAAAGGCGCAGATCAGTTGTGCAAGTTGTGCAGTAACTGCACAACTGATCAGCGCCTTTGTTTTCACTACTCGGATAGTAAAATTAGTCTTTTTCTTAAGTCCGAAATTTCAAGCTTCTAGCCGTCTTCTGTGACTGTACAGGCTGGTTTGTGTCAGACCTGGTCGGAAACCCCGAAGACCGGTTTTCTCATGACACTGCTAGATATTTGTCTGTGATAAGAATGAAATTTCTGTGATTAAGAAAAATCCTGTGATAATCAAATTTTAATGTTGCGAGTACAACAATGACTGTTTGTTTATTGCCATTTATTATACTTCATTAATATTCATTGGCTGAGTGTCGATTTTGATTGGTCCAGAGTCGGTCACATGGAGGGTGCTATTCTGTCATGTCGCATGATCATGATATTACCCTCTGACGTCATATCCAACTAAATGTGCAGTTGCACTTGTAGTCAAATGCGTTTGCCATGTGGCATGTCGCAAAAGTGGTTCGGTATCATAAAACAGTTGTTGCTTTTGAGTGAGGGTGACATGATGATTTGTTAACCCTCGGGCAATATTACCTGCCTCGGGTAAACAAATCGTCATATCACCCTCACTCAAGGGCAACAATTGTATATAATTGTCAGGTGGCTCAGACTCTGGATTGAGATTTAGTGTACTATCATGGTCATGTGACCTTGAGGAAGACTCACTTATCCAGGTAGAGGAGGATATTATAGTATAACCTAACATTGCTGAAAAGTTGTTTATTTGAATGTTAAACACTGACAAGGTATAGGATTCTTAAGAACATGGCTTTCAATATTTCAAATTCTTGTCCTGAATTTGTGCGTTGAGTGCTTCTTGAAACTGATTTTCTTTGCCATTGCAAAATCTACAACTCATTTTATTCAGGATTTTCTCTGCACGAGCTGCTTTGTCCTAGCAATATTGTACCATCAAAAATTCACAATTACCATTTTACTTTTTACATCTGTATCCTTATTTTAACCAGGTAGGATTTTTAAAAAGAAATTTAATGGGGCAAAATTTTGACAGTTCATATAATCTGATTATAATATAAGCAAGCATTATATTAGAGGGAAATTGCAATCTATCTTCTGATACTGAGTCGATCAATTTCTGATCATCACCTCAGGTGTGGGGTGGGTGGCTAAATTTAGAATTTAGTCAAGGGAGAAAAAACATTTGGGGTGGGCCATTAAAACTATTTACAAGATATAGATAGAGGCATGCTAAAACGCATGCCTCTGGGCCTATGATTAAATAGAAGCCTTAAATTCCTCAATGGTCTTAGATGAGACCACTGAAGAAGGGAGACTATTCCAAACCGAAATAGTTCTGGGGAAAAATGAGTTTTTCAGGGCATCACTATAGGCAAATTGTCTTGTGTACTGTAATTCATGCGATGCCGAGTTCGCCTTAGGTTGGGTGCCGGGGTCAGGTATTTGTCTTTATCAAGAGACACTGTACCGGAGTGTATCTTGTAGAAGAAGGTTAAGGAGGACCGCTGTCTGCGGGACTGCAGGGATGGCCACTCAAGCTCGTCAAGCATATCACGGATGCTACTGGAGTTCCTCCATCTCCTGCAGGTCCACCTGGCTGCAGTCTTCTGCACCTTCTCCACCTTCTCAGTCTGAGTTTCATGATAGGGATGCCAAATAGGGGCTGCATACTCAAGTTGAGGACGAACCAATGTTTTGTATGCAACTTCTTTTGTATGCCTAGGTGCCAATGCCAAATTGCGCCGAAGAAAGCCCAAAGTCTTAGTTGCCTTGCATGTAATTTCCGAAATATGTTGACCCCAATCATGGTTGTCTGTGATAGTTAAACCTAGGTACAACATCATGAAAAAAAGGTCTGTTTTTTTTTTTACTAGGTTCGATGCATAATGGGTAGTACGGCTACCAGTGGTTCAAGTCTTATTTTAAAAGGGTTAAGTGGAGGGGAAGAAAATCTGCACCATTTGTTTTTGTAGGAATTTGAAAAAAAGTTATTCTAAAGACATTGTTTGTTTAACAGTTGCATAGAATAATTGTACATGTATGTGTTCATTTAAGTTGTTTCTAGTCACTGTTAAATCTCTGAAATGTGTACACAAGCTTTGTGTATTAAAATTGTTGAAGATTGCTTGTTTTCATTTCTTTGTCTCCAGTAAATTACAAATACATGGTTGCACCCCTGATAGAGCTTTCAACATCTGTACATTTTCTTACAAAGTTGATCTTGTTTACATGTACAAGATAACATTGCAGACCCATGGGGCAGATATCTGACCCAGACGTTCTACAAAACTGGTTGTGATGGGCAATATGGAAAAATATTAAGGAAGGGGATGGTCTAGTGCATCTGACACTAGATTGAGAAGTCAGGGCTCAAAAGACCACTTTTACATGTATACACAAATGACACGTTAAGCTTTTGTTAGCTCACAGCTGCAAGCTGACAAGGTGAACTCATAGTATACCTACGATCTGGCTTCTGTTTTCATCAGAAAAAAGATAAAGGAAATGGGCAATTGGACTCAAGATTTACAAATCTAAAAAACTGCCCCTGTTATAACCTTGACCTCACCTATACATTTGAATTGGGATAAACTAAAAATGTTATTAAAAGGGAAAAACTTGCAAGAAAAGGGCAAATGTACAATATTAAAGAGTCTGAAAAAAAGACCGTTCATCTGCCCCATCTCTGGGGATAGTCCTGTTTATGACCATAATTTTCAAACATGTTTATAGGTATATAGTTGTATACTGACTGACTTTAATAACACAACACTTATATATCGGTTATCATTTGCTTAAAACTAATTTAAAGTTAAACTGAAGCATAAAATAACATAATATTGTGATTCTTAACACCAGACACAATATAATCTATCCATAAAATTTTGTCCCCTGAATATTTTGATGAAGCTGGTTTCTTGAATGTCATCAAGACTTTATTTTTCTGAAGAAAATCTAACAGCAGCTAGAAGAAAGGGATTTTGGGAAAGCAAACCATCTCCAGTGAGAGCTAACAACCTAAATGGCAAGAAAAAGCAAAATAAATATTGACGCTTTTAATGTTATTGATGTTATTTAAGGTGCTGTTTTTTTTCGCTGATGCCAAACGTAAAGTGCTAAAAACAGAGGCATTTGATTACAGCGCCAAAAGTTGTGGCATCTTTACATTAGTCCCGTGCCTATATATTGAGTTCAAAAAATTTTGAATTGGTTTCCAAAAATTAAGTTTTAAATGATCAACATTAAACTGACGTAATTACCATGTTTATAATGCAAATGAAAGCCAACCAACAGCATTTGTTTGGGTTTTGGTGTTTCCAGAAGTCACAAGTTAAAATAAAATTGAGTTGAGTCATGCTGGACCTGAAGAAATTTTTTCGTCCCCATTGACCTATTATGCAATTTATTTTCGTTGAATTTTTTTTTTTTTTTTATTCAGTTTTACGTCCCTTTCAAGATTATTTCAGCTCATATGAGACGGGCTAATCAGTAGGCTGGCAAAAACGGGAGAACCCTCGAGAAAAACCACCTGGCACACCTGCAAGCAGAACTTGGCTTGTCTCACATGTGGCCAGAGCGGGGCTCGAACCCACACCAGACACAGCGGTGATCGTTGAATTTTGGGTAACCCTTGGAATCACACTGTATGGCGTTAATCATGGACACTGACATTTCATTTTTCGTATTGAAGTTAAGCAGACTGTATTTTTCGTAAAAATCCTGTATTCTGAGTGGAAGAATCAATAATGCAAGTGTTGCGTTTTCGAGTATATATACCAGATCTCAGGGTCCATCGGTCATCTGGTTTTCTATACTGTCAGCTGATTTGCTAAATAATTTATATAGACAATAAGTCTATAAGTACCTGATTGTTAGTTTGGTTTTTTCCCACCTCGGTTTTTGGAGTGGGAATCTTTTTCTGATTGCGCCTTTTCCTGATCTTTGCCTACTTGTACCTTTCCAGAAGAACCATATGATCTGAACATCTTACCTCATGCTTCTCAGTGGAGAATCCATTGTGCCACGGCACTACCTTTCTTAAATCTTAGTTACTTATCCATCTTGTTCAGGTCTATGAAGACAGATGTGCAAGCTTCTAGAATTACAAGTATTGCAAGGCAGTCAGCTGCCAAGTCAGTAAAAAATCTATTATTGCTTTACGTTGGTCAACAATTAAGGTTATGTCAGGATGGTCAGCAGACTTCTCACTAGGATTTTGAAAATTGGAGTTAACAAGTAGCCCAAGGGCAACAATCGCTCACCTGAGAGTCAACAAGTATAGTCACTGGACAAAGTGATTTATTTTTATTTATTTTCTTTTTACCATAAATGGGTATAACGGCCATCTTGGTCTATGGCTGCAATAGTTACCATAGGATCATTGGTCCTGTAAATGCTTACCTGAGATCTAGTTGTCACTTTTTCCCATGTTTCCATGTTTGCCTATGTTTCCAAAATTGACCTTGACCTAAATTAATCACATACCTTCATCTACTCTATTATTTGTTTGCGTCTACCACATTTCAGGGCTCGGGCTACAATACATGTAGTTTTGAATATCCATTGTTTTCACTTTTTCCCATGTAAAAGCCTGTTTCTGAAATTGACCTCGCCGTAAAATAGGCCAAGGCCATCCTAGGATCATAATTTGATCAAACTATGATGGGCTGGAGTCCCAAATGCTACATACCAAGTTTCGTGAAAATCGGCCTGCCGGTTCAGGAGAAGAGTTTTAGTGGTTTTTACCATATATGGGCTTGGCGGCCATCTTGGTCATGTGACCTGGATTTTGCAATCAAACTTTCGTTCCCCCTACCCATGGCTACTGCACATGAAATTTCACTGATTGGCCAAGCGTTTCAGAGGAGAAGATCTTAGTAAGTATGGGTGACGGACAGGCCAAGGTCAAGAGATGACCTTGACCTAAATTAATCACATACCTTCATTGACTCCATTAGTTTTGCATCTACCACTTTTCAGGTCTCAGGCTGCAATAGTTTTCAAAAAATCCATATTTTTCACTTTTTCCCATGTAAAAGCCTATGTTTCCAAAATTGACCTTGCTGTAAAATAGGTCAAGGTCATCCTAGGGTCATCATTTTATCAAACTATGATGGGCTGGAGTCCCAAATGCTACATACCAAGTTTCATGAAAATCGGCCAGCCGGTTCTGGAGAAGATTTTTGAGTGGTTTTAACCATATATTGGTCATGTAACCTGGATTTCGCGTTCAAACTTTCGTTACCCCTACCCATGGATGCTGCACATAAAATTTCAGTATGATTGGCCATGCGGTTTCAGAGAAGATCTTTGAAAAGTGTATAGACGACAGACCGGTCAAGGTCAAGAGATGGCCTTGACCTAAATTAATCACATACCTTCATTAGTTGTTTTGCATCTACCACTATTCAGGTCTCAGGCTGCAATAGTGTTAAAAAAATCCATAATTTTCACTTTTTCCCATGTAAAAGCCTTTGTTTCCAAAATTGACCTTGCCGTAAAACAGGTCAAGGTCATCCTAGGGTCATCATTTTATCAAACTATGATGGGCTGTAGTCCCAAATGCTACATAAAAAGTTTCGTGAAAATCGGCCTGCCAGTTCAGGAGATTTTTGAGTGGTTTTTACCATATATGGGCGTGGCGGCCATCTTGGTCATGTGACCTGGATTTCGCGATCAAACTTTCGTTCCCCCTACCCATGGATGCTGCACATAAAATTTCACTTTGATTGGCCAAGCGGTTTCAGAGAAGAAGGTCTTTGAAAAGTGTGTATGGACGACAGACAGGTCAAGGTTAAGAGATGACCTTGACCTAAATTAATCACATACCTTCATCTACTCCATTAGTTGTTTTTTCATCTGCCACTTTTCAGGTCTCAGGCTGCAATAGTTTTCAAAAATCCAGTTTTCACTTTTTCCCCATGTAAAAGCCTGTTTCCAAAATTGACCTTGCCATAAAATAAGTCAAGGTCGTCCCAGGGTCATCATTTGCGCAAACTATGATGGGCTGGAGTCCACAATGCTACATACCAAGTTTCGTGGAAATCAGCCCGCCAGTTCTGGAGAAGATTTTTGAGAAGTTTTACCATATATGGCGGCCATCTTGGTCCTGTGATCAAGATCTCGCGAACAAACTTTCGTTCCCCCTACCCATGGATGCTCCACACAAAATTTGGCTTTCATGGGCCAAGCGGTTTCAGAGAAGATCTTTGAAATTGTGGACGACGGACGGACGCCGGACTGATTGGTATACTTTTAGCTCACCTTGTGAGCCTTTGGCTCAGGTAAGCTAAAAAGAGGTTTCCTGAAAAATGTTGGATTCTTCCTATATTTTACTATTCATGCAGTCCAATCAATAACTGAGCGACGGAACGGAGGGGTCGGTTTAAAGCGTACATCCGGATAGGTGGGATGAATAAATTGTGTAAACAAACCATGGATAAATGAATCTGCCAGGTAAGATCAGTGTTACTCATTTCTCTGTAGATAGTTGTTGTATATGTGTATGCGCAGTATAAAGTACATCACATAAGCTTTAAACTGATATGAAAATGACATTGCTACACTTCGTAGAAAGTGTGATAGATGCGCCAAAATTTCAATCAAAACGTGCCTTACCTGTTCTGTCATGCGACATCATGAAATGACAAGTTTCGAGCAATTCCATCTAATCTATACAAATTTTGATTATGTCTGACCGTCACAGTAGCCGAATAATGATCTATACTATCCTAACTTAAGATGGGATGCCACATGGCTGATTTTTTCAGGTATACGTAGTTTCTTCGTCGGTGGCTTATGTAATAGGTACCTTTCTTGCGGAGGGGATGGATATTGAAATCTTCAGTGAAGCTGTATAAAGCATACAAAATATGTTTAACGTTTGTGCTATTGTAATGCACAATGTCTATACGAAGGTTACATACGTTGCTGACTAAAATGAAAACAGCTGACCGAAATAGAATGTTTGATATAAGTTTCTTCTTACATATTTCATTCTTGCAGGTGGATTGCTACCTATAGTATGCGATCAATGTCGCAAACCCAACGCAAGCAGTTACGTTGCCTGTAATTTGACGATGTCATGTTTTATGTCACTGATGACGTTATAAGGTTGTTTGAAAATGCAGCATTTGTCATACTTACAATTAGTCCTGCAGATTTATGGGGTATTTTATCAGGACCCGGAAATAGGGTTCAAACTTTTTTTCTTGACTGATTCTTGTAGCCAAGACCTTGCTCTTCAAGAAACTGAATGATGCCACCTTGGCATCATTGAGCATTTTGAGAAATTCAAGATGGCATCCAGAATGGTCGCCAAATATATGTTATTACTAGTTTTGCTATGTTTAGGACTTGAATACTTGTTTCTATTTGCCACATTTGGCTGTAAAAACATACATTTGAAGTTGCCTGATAAATCACATACCTAAAATGATTTCTAAAAAAAACATGGCATCCAAGATGGCCGCCAAATAGAATTTTTATACAGAAAAGAATATAATGTGCAGTACTTGTGTGTTTTTGTCTTCATTTTATCCTGTAAGTTAATCTTATATTGTATTGTCATGTGCAGATATGATTTAAGACCATTATTAGAACATCCTGAACGTAAGACGGCATCCAAGATGGCTGTTTCTATATGACAATAGTCTTATGAGCTTGGCTGGCTTACGCATTTGCTATTTGTTAAAGGTATTGCTAGACCGTATCAAAAGCAGGACCCACAGCTATAAGCTTCTCTGGTGTAGTGGTTAAGCTATAAACTTGTATGCAAAGGTTATTGTGCTAAAGCCTTGGCTTTTCCAGTCTTTTGAATGAGACTTGAAACTGAAGTTTCGGCTCCACATGACCTTAGCTGTTGATTTGGGTATAAAATAAAATCAACCACAAAATACAGAAAGATGAATATTTCCCTATGGCAGTGGTATTTATACTTTTTGAATATACGATATATTCAAGCTATATTCAACATAGTGAGGCTAAAATAAAATAAGCTATAACATTAATTGACAATATGCTCAACTTTCACAAAATGATCAAAGTTTAGCCTAGCATATTGCAAATGTACATTTATCAGATTTATGGAAAATCATTCAAGGTTCCATGTTTCATGGTAGGTGTTAGCCATTTCTCGATACTGTCTGCTCATTCTTACAGATAATGCTACTTTTGGTGATAAAATGCCTTAAGCCTGGCAGATTTAGCCTTCGTGTACCAGTTTCACATCAAACCATAAACATGTATCCGACGTAGATGTTTCTACATTGCTACCATAACATCCTCCAAATGTGATCGTTTCTTGATTTTATCTGGTAAAGGCTAACAGTTCACCAAGCTTGTCAGACATGAAGTCCTTTGAAAGTGTTTTAAACTGACCTCTTTCCTATGCATCACCAAAAATATATTAGCGTATTACATCCTGGCAGAAAATAGCTGGACTGCAAGAAAGAAGGAGACTACGATCGGACGTTTTACCATTTAACCCCCAACATATTTACAGTCCTTCTCTCCTCTAATGTTCCTTTTATAAAGCGGCTGCATTTCAGTTTACATTTATTTTAGGACTTTTATCTTGAGAAATGCATAAACGCCTGTGTATGACGCTTACACATTTTCCTTTCTACTGGCATTGACTTTAATCATATTAGTTCTTGCTACTGTTACACAAGATGTGGGTCTGAACCTGATCAGTGAGAGTGCTTTTCATCAGTATTGACCTTGTCTACTACATGTAAGCCTCCTTGCTTGAAAGTTACCACAGACATATAAACAAGGACCCAACATTTTATAGCTCTATTGAATGTTAGAGTAAATCATCTTTCAATAAAAATGGATGCGGTCTTCTTCTCTTCTCATTGAATGACATTTGAAAACGTTAAATTTCATTTGCCAATCATTCTTACATTGTGCAGGGCTATTCAGGTCATCTTGTAGAATCTGGCATTCCGTGAGTGAATTAATATTCCTACAAAAAACACAATCATCAGTGAACAGATGACCTGATATTGTCCATCTGTTTTGATAGTGCAACAGGGCCATTGAGCGATCCACTTGTGAGTAAATCCTCTAATCCCGCAGTAGTGTAGTTTGTAAAGCAGTCTCCTATGTGGTACCTGCTGTAGTTCACGAACGACCTCATATATAGGAGTTGTGCTTAACACACATTCATTCGGATTTAGTCTGAACTGGTTCTTGGCCCTGCATCACCAGCAGTCATTAGCTGAAGGATAACGAGCGAACCAATCCTAATAGAGAACTGCTTACAAGTCGGCTGACCGCATGTACCGACTGCTTCTGCATGCTAAGAAAAAAGTAAGATCGTGGATGAATGTTGAAATTATGGACCTCCCGTGCCCACGTCCCCAGGATTCATTGGGACGCTTTGCCTAAAGACGTGTTCTTTTACACCTATGCTTCTGTGTTCAAGGCGTATCTATAGATCTGGGCCAAGTTCAAAGAAAGTTGTTCTCTGTTGTGGTACGACCAGATACCTTGTAGGGTTACAGCTTTTATCCCATAACTAGGGCTAAATGAACGCTAGCTTTTGTAAACGCTGATACTTGTGTCCGGATATAGTAGGATTATGGTAGCCATCTTGGCCATCATCTTGGCTCATTATTAACATGTGAGAATAAACACTAAATCATGCTGTTCACAAAGTTAAATGAGCATTTCAAACACATGACAATTGGTATATTGAGCACATGAATGGTGTTTTAATCAGAGAATGTGTTCTTATAAATTATAATTATGGCGGCAATCTTGGTCGTCATCTTTCTTCGTTTATATGATGTGGGGTCCTAGCTGAAACCAAAGGTCTTTACTATTATGTAAACAACAAGAAATTGGCATTTCAAACACAAAAGAAGAGAAAACCTCTTATAGTATGATTATGGCAGCCATCTTGGCCACCATCTTGCATTATTATTATTATGTGGGTGTCAGAAATTAGAACAATTTTTATTATGATGTTTACAACATAAAATGAGCATTTAAACATAAAGCAACGGGTATATTCAACTCTGGGGTTTTATATTCTTGCTTATGGCGACTATCTCGGATGTCATCATGATTTTTCCAAAATGCTCAATGATGCCAGGGTGGCATCATGCAGTTTCTGAACAAGCATGGTCTTGTGAACTGCACCATCTTCCATGTTATGCTGATGGCAACTGGAGTAAAGGCTTAGCAAAGGAAATGACTAAGTAATGAACTTCAGTAACATCTTTGTGACAAATTCAAAGTTTGACGCCATCTTTGACTCCATCTTGTATTCCCAAAATATAAAAGGAAACATAATTTCTAATCAAAATCACCTAATATACAGATAAATGTAATATTTTTAGTATTTAAAGTGAACCAAATTGAGATAACGCTGATAATTGTCATTTAGTATTGCATTCTGGCAGCCATCTTGGAAGCATTCTTGATATACATGACCATGTTAGCAGGAAATGGTCTTTGACATTCAATTTATTAAATTATGTCAAATATTTGTACATAAAATATGCCCTGAGTGTAAATAGAAGCTTTATTATGACCAGCCCATATATTGAGCCGCCATATTGGACGCCATCTTGTTTTTCTCAAAATGCTCAATGATGCCAAGGTGGCATCAGTCAGATTCTTTAATGGTAACATGTAAGCAGCAAGAATCAGCCAAGAAAAAAAGTTTGAACGGCATTTCCGGGTCAAGCTAGATATCTGCAGGACTAAATTTAAAATACAAATTCTTGCATTGATATCAATGCACATCTATCTAGCTGTTTGGGGCTGTTTTAATTGGACCAAAACCGACGTCATTGGTCAGTGGGACGTGACGCCATAGTATCTCGTAGAAACAAAATGGCTGACGTTGAAGAAGCTTCGCGGTTATAGGTGAGTTTTAACTTGTTAATGTTATTTTCAAGAGCAATCGTGTAAAACTACAAGAATAGCGATCAACCATGTTTTGTTTCAGCCTGGATATAGAGGAAGGAGTTTTAAAGCACGGCCTTCGGCCTTGTGTTCAAACATCTTCCTCGTTATCCATCGAATGTTTGAACACTGGAAACCATGGTTGATCCCTTTTATACATGTACATTGATTTCACTGTTAAGTATACAATGAATACTTCTTGTTACATGTAGCTAAAGTCCCTACCTCACTGGAATGTGGGGTGCCTTATATTTAGAGCCCATGAGTCAGGATCGAGAAATAATTGGTTCGATACCTACCTTCGCTGTGCTGTACCCATACACAAGAAACTTTAATCTCCTCCATGGAACTGCGTAGCATCAAGGACTCAGTGATTTCGTCCCGACATTACTGAAAAACCTGTGGACTTGGATGAAAACCCATAGCCAAATCAAAATAACAAAGCAAGAAGGCGTCCTCCGTAAAAGTATACGTATACTCAACCCCTCCATCTTAGGAGACGACGTAATTGATTTATATCAACATATTTTCGAAAGTGTTGGGCTTTAAACAAAACTATTAATTTTAAGTATACAATAATACGTAGTCCAAATAGCACTTACCACTTCACACGTGATTGCAAAATACCGGAAAACAATCTGGCCAAAATAAGGACGTAGTCTGATTTCAACCCACAATTTTCATGGGCTGATTTATACTGGCGCATATTTGCGTGCTGCACGAGACAACTGCGACAATTTTATACCAGAACATGCAGTGTGATATAACCGTTTGTATGCGCTATATCGTTTGGATTAAAAATAGCAGAGAACGGGTTTTAAAACGATATTTTTGTCGTAAAAATGCAAGTACCGTCTCTAAAATGGGTGTATTCTTTTCCCACCCGCTCATTATCGAACTATAGATTGGACTGCGTGCTATTGGGGCTTTCTAAAAAGTTGAGTCAATCAAAAAGTTGGAGTTTATAACTCCAATATTGGAGTTAGCCAGAACTCAGGTCAGTTAACTTATCCACAGTTCCTTGGCAAGTCTCCAAGAAGCAGTCTACCGATATCTAGTGCACATCTCTTTCAATACTAACTGACCAATAGTGCTAGAGAAAAACTTTTACTTGCACAAAATGTGATTGTTTATGCTGCTTGCTAAATAATCAAGCAGTTTCAATAGGGATGGAGAAAAGACAAACCCAGAGTTATGTCGACTTCTTTATTTTAGCATGGCTTTTTTAAAGACCACACCATAAAAGATAAACATACATATGACCTCTTATTATAGATGATACAAATTACTGAGAAAAACTGGGCGACATACTTTGCAATATGAAGTAAATCCTCCGCCCCACATTATTATTATAAATTGATCTAAAGACCAGCTTTCAACTTGGACTTGAATAAGTTTTTATTTTCACAAACACCAAATGACCACATTTTCTAAGCTAGTCAGTCCTTTGCCTTATTAAGGTATCTTATTTCTCAAACATCTCTATAAAACTAATTGTGGGAATCGATCATACTTTAAATGTGTAACCACAAGTTGTATATATAGAGAAAATGCCTACTTTTCCTTTGATGCATACAAAAATACCTTAATAGACTTTCTGTGTCAGTAAGAGGGTCGATTTCTGTGACATTCGAAACCCTGTCTGAAGTTTTAAAACAAAGTCATCCCCAATAGTGGTTCGCCAGATGCTTTGTAGTGTATACAGAACTTGAATTAAGTATACAGAATTTAATCAAATCTATTGTTCATGCAACAAACAACAAAGGTGCTGAATGAACAGACAGCAAGATTGTTAATCTGTAACATTATTGTTCATAAAGTACTTTGTACAACTTATTGTCATGACAGGTTTGTAAAACTAGCTTGCCTGTTAACCCATATTTGACGAATGGATTTTCCCGTCATTATCATTTGGGTGAGTCCACTTTCATTTTTAGGGGCTTCAGGTAGGATTTTCAAATTTTATTCCATTTTTTGATGAAATTCCTCTAAGCAAACAGAATAGCCCCAGATGGGACGCCGCGTTCTGCGGGGTCACATCTGGGGCAATTCTGTTTGCCTATGTCCCATAAAAGGAACTCCAGGCTTATATGAGTTAAGATAACTTTTGCGACTAAGACCAGTCGAAGCATACCCTCTTACTTCCCTTCTGACTATTTTACCAGCTAATTCAGAATAAAGAATTGATGATTATATATTTGTAAACAGACATTAAAAAAAGAAAATCACAGCATTCAAATCAGTGACATAAACATACACCTGTTACACTGAAAAAAGATATAAAATGATTCTTGACTTTTCTGAAGATTACGTCCATATTAAAGCATTTCTCTTCTACAAACTTCTCTGACATAGATAGATAAGATAATCCGAGTGATTTTATTTAATTATTGTATATTACGTCTTGTTCCATAATGACATTCTCAATTTTAAGATCATCCTTAACATCGGGAAATTGACATAACGTTGCAACATATTATGCATACATTCCTGCCAAACGCATTATGCGTACATGTAATCCAATCTATTTTACATGCTTAGGGCAGTGTCCTAAACTAGACGTTACACCAAATGCTGTTAAGACACCAAATAAATGCCAATCTCTTCTACAATTTGTTCTGAGGCAAGCATAGCAAACACAAATATTCTCAAACAAGAATATTTGTGTCAAACATACTGGATGTTTTGCGTCTTTGAAATCGTTGTGACTTAATGCCTCAGCCAAACATTTTTCAGTCATGTCGTAACAGAATCTTTGTAACAGGTGTTATGTTTGTGTGACTGAGTGTATTAAAGCATGGCTCAAGGACAACACTTACCAACAGTAATTTAAAAAGAGACGAAGCAAAGAAAAGTTGAAAGAAGTCTTTGTAAAAACACCCACAAAAAGATGATTGCATGAGAACAGTACTGGGCCTGTGGTTATAAGACTTTTTTCAAGCTCAACTCAGCTGAGCACAATATTTTAACTGCTCATAAATACTGAAACATCTCAAATATGAATGTAATTTCAGGTTGAGATCACCAAAGCCAGTAATTAATCCTGCTCATAAATGTTAAAATGCCTACAATTGTGGGCGTTTTAACATTTATGAGCAGGATTAATTTTAGTCTCAGCTGACATGAGCACGGAAAAAGTTTTATATCCTCGTAGCCTGACTTCTAGCTTGTTGTTCACTAATTCTTTTCATCCAGATTGCATCAACTATCAGTCAGTCTTATATTTGTAATAAATCATTGATACACACAGCAATAATTCAAATGGTACCACTTTATGGTTTGCAATATTATTATGATGCATAAATGAGAAATGAGCACCTCTCTTGCAAAACTTCTGAGGCTGGGTATGTTTTTATTTCATCATGTTGTTAACGATTTGTTTTGCAAGCAGCAGCTATTTTTTTGTTAAATTTATCCTTGTTAACACTT
This sequence comes from Rugalucina vietnamica, assembly GCA_964017185.1. Taxonomy (NCBI): domain Eukaryota; kingdom Metazoa; phylum Mollusca; class Bivalvia; order Lucinida; family Lucinidae; genus Rugalucina; species Rugalucina vietnamica. The sequence continues at coordinate 53,422,132 of OZ024878.1, read as the reverse complement.
GAGTGGGTAAAAAGCACAACATTTTAGCACACCATTTTGAAAATTAAAGATGGAAGCGAAATGACCAACAAAGAGCTGCATGCGACAAAATCAACACTTCAACTTATACAGCAATACTGTATTAATCCTTTTTTGACGATTGGATTTTCTCATCATCATTTGGTAGTGTCCACTTTCATTTTTAGGGGCGTTAGGAGTGATTTTTGATTTTTATCCCTTTTTTGATGAATTTTTGTCAAGCCACCAGAATAGCCCCAGATGGGACGCCCCATTCTGCGGCGTCACATCTGGGGCTATACTGTTTGCCTATGTCCCATAAAAAGGACGCCAGGCTTAAATGTATTAAGCTCATCGTTGGGATCTAAAACCCAGTTTTGTTTAGCATGAACCAGGCTGTACAATGGCAGAATGCTAGTAGCTTGAATTATTTATTAATGATGTAAAGATATTGAACCATCTATGTAGCAAAAACTAAGGTGCTGAACGGCAGCCAGGTTACTGCACGGATGATGAGCCGCAACCCAAGAAAAACGGTCTTCTTCGGTTTCCGACCAGGTTCGACATATACCGGTCTGAGTAGCTACAGAAAGTGCCTAGAAACTTGAAATTTCGGATTTAGGAAGAAGAGAATTTGTACTACATGTATCTGTCTAGCGAAAACAAAGGCGCTGATCAGCTTTGCAGTTCCTGCGAAGCTGATCTGCGCCTTTGTTTTCCCATAGGCAAAAATCCGGTTTTCTCATGATGTGGTTCACATGTACCTTTGCTTGTGCATATGCAAAAGCATTGTTTTCTCATGAAAATGGCTGCCACATACATGGGTAATTGCTACGTATGCCAACTTTATAGATCCAATCAAGTTTCAGCAGATCCCCATTCTGGGCCCAGTTGTTCAAAACTTCCTTAGTTTAACGCTGTCGTTAAGCCCTCAATTTGTTAACTATATATCAACTTCATAAGAAAATACACTGTTATTTTTTGTTGAAAAAAAATGTGAGAATCCTTTGCATCTCACATTTTCTCAACAAAAAATAACAGTGTATTTGTAATATTGCCATTTGAAATTTTAACGAATTGTTAACTAACGACATCGCTAATTTTGAATGACTGGCCCCTGATAACTGGGTTGGTTGCATAAATTGAATTGTCAATTTTGTCATACATGCAGCACTCTCAAATGAGCCTATGCATGAGAAAACCAACAATATGGGGTTCCGACCAGGTCTGACACAAACCAGGCTGTACAGTCACAGAAGCAGGCTAGAAGCTTGACATCTTGGGGTTTAAGTAGAAGAGGAATTGTACTATCTGTGTAGCGTAAACAAAGGCGCTGATCAGCTGTGCAGTTACTGCACAGCTGATCTGCATCTTTGTTTTCGCATACGCAAATTGTTGGTTTTCTCATTCAGCACTCTCGAATGTTAAGGAAGAATTAAGCCAAGTGCACAATGGAAGCAGAAGAAAAGTCTTTGGTTTGATGATAACGATGATAATTCTAGCGTCGTCGTTTCTCTCCTAAGTTGATGAAATGGTTTTGGAAGGTTGGTAGAGCCAGCATTGTGATATAATCTCTCGAGCACTATAGACCTGGAATGAAAACAGACAAGTGATTTTAACCTAAAACCTTATTATTTTTAGTAAAATTATGCAATTCTAACAAACTAATATTTTTTTGTATTTTAATTGAAAGAACGATAAAATGACATAGCTCCACCAAGTCTCCATATTATATTTTTTTTTTTTTTTTTTTTTTTTTTTTTTTTTTTTTTTTTTTTTTTTTTTTTTTTATTCAGTTTTACGTCCCTTTCAAGATTATTTCAGCTCATTTGAGTAGGTGGGGCGAAAACGGGAGAACCCCGAGAAAAACCACCTGACACACCCGCAAACAGAACTTGGCTTGTCTCACATGTGGCCAGAGCGGGGCTCGAACCCACACCAGACACAGCGGTGAGATGATCGAATGGTTAAGTGCGACAATGAAATATCAGCGCTCTTAACACTCGGCCACTGGGGCCGCCTATATTATAATTTGTGATCTTTTCTTTCATTATCTTTTTCCTTTTTTATGGACATTTTAAATCATCACTTCTTATTTTGAAATGTTTGTATTGTTCATTTGTAATGAGGTTTAAAATTCCTGTCAATAAATTCAATAATTTTTCAGTCATGTCAGGGTGGTGCTAACCTGGGCCCAGTTGTTCAAAATCAATGACAACGTTATTTAACGATTCGTTATAATTTCAAACATGAATATCACAAATACACTGTTATTTCTTGTTGATAAAATGTGAGAATCCTTTGCATTGCAAAGGATTCTCATATTTTATCAACAAAAAATAACAGTATATTTGCATATGTAGTCAGCATTTACTTAACGAGTTGAGGTCTTAACGATGGTGTTAAGCTAACAAAGTTTTGAACAACTGGGCCCTGGGTATTAAGGGGAGTTAATGTGTCTTAATAAAGACAGGGACACAACTTTGTGCCCCCAGTGGTTATTGAACCCAGGACCACTCAATTCCGAGCCAGAAGCTCTACCACCAGGTAACTGGGCTCTCGTATTATGTAAGTATGTTACTGTGGACAGGGCATGGGCATCCTATTAGCTCACCTTGAGAGACTTCGGCTCAGGTGAGCTAACAAGGTCTTGGTTCCAGTGATTTCAAGGTTCTGATACCTACCTTCAGCCAGTTTGTGATTATCTGTGGTCTGTAGGGGAGGTCTGATGTGTGTCTGAAACCCTGGGGGAGGGTTGTGGGTCTGTGGGGGCCAAACAGGGGCTGAAATAATGGATTTTAATATTATAAGCATGATCAAAATGCATTGAAATATGCTCATGAAATGTCTTAGGGATTTGTTTTTGCTTGATTCTATACAGCTTGGACACAAGTAATAGTAAACCAGAATTGTAATCTTTCATTTGATGATTCTTAACATTTAAATCAACATTTTTTCACCCATTTTGGGACAAAGCTAACATTTTAAGAGTATCATCCAGAAGTACGTAGAGTTTATGTCTTTCGCTCAAGGATACAACATGGTTCCATGGGGTCCACACCTGACCTGTCAATTCGGCACCGTGACTCACTATGCCATTACACTCTCTTGGGAAGTGGGGGGAGGGGGCGTAGACAACTTACTTCTCATGGGGAACTGATCTACAAAGGGAAGTCTGTGGTTGGGTGTGTCCATCTCTGTTAGCTGGTTTATAGATTTGAGCCAGTGGGAACTGTCCGGCAAGCCTGTACCTGCAAGAAAATGAGAGTTCATTTTAAAATCCATCAGCATAAATTATGGCATCATTGAAGCAAACCTATTCCATTATCACGGTGTGCCCCTTGGCAATCTTCGTTGAATATAGTTTACAGTCCTTGTATGCAATGTATGGTCTTTGTATGCAGTTTAGACTTTGCATGCAGTCCTTGTATGCAGTTTACAGTCCTTGTATTCAGTTAACAGTCCTTGTATTCAGTTAACAGTCCTTGTAACCAGCTTATGTTCATTGTATGCAGCTTATTGTCCTTGTATACATTCGCAGCTTAAGGTTCTTGAATGCAGCCTACTGTCACTGTATGCAGTTTACAGTCCTTGTATGCAGCTTACTTTCCTTGTATGCAATTTACAGTCATTGTATGTAATTTACAGTCCTTGTATGCAGTTTACACAGTTTGCAGTCTTTGTTTGCAATATACAGCCCTTGTATGCAGTTTACACAGCAGTCCTTGTATGCAGTTTATAGTCTTTGTAACTATGCAATTAAAAGTCATTTTTATGAAAAAATTTACCAGTAACAAGTTTTCATCCTTTCAACCAGTAACTGACACTATACTCAGAGTACATCCTTCCACAAGTAATGGAAAGCTAGTGAAAGTATACTCATTCATATAGATTGTCAGAGCACAAGAGTAAGATTCTGTTTATCAAGTATTTACTGTGATTTTTCATTCTAATGTCAAAGCTATTTGAACATGCACCCTGAAAATGGTATGAAATCATGTTTGATTAAATGATTTACACTGTTATCCAATGAATAACAGCATAAAGTATATGTATAATTAATTAAATGTATAATTAACACAGATTTCATTAATTCAAACTTGACTGAAATTGTCGAAATTGGTTTCTTCTTTAAAAATGTTTTGTCAGATTTGTATGATTCAAACAAAAATGATCACTCCAACTATCTAGCAGGACATTAGGGCACATGCAATGTTAGCCAAAAGCAGTCTAAATGAGAATGAAATTATGACACACAAGATGCGATAATGGAGTTACATGTTGGTTATGATGGATAATGCATGATACTTCAACATTATGATTGAGTTTTACATCACATTCAAGATTATTTTGCTCATATTGGGACAAATGAATCAGTACCTGGGACAAAAATGGCAGAAAACTGTAAATGGGGGGGGGGGGGATAAAACTCCTCACTAACAGAAAGCAGAACTTTTGACCTGAGTAGGGTCCCACAGAGGTAAGATCCCTAACAAAATCAGCCACCTTATCTACTTGGCCAAGAAGGCTGGATGCAAGGAATGGTGAATAATCTGGCTTCTGCTGAGTTATGATTCATGATGCGATTATGTGGAAAACAAGATAGTTGATGTGGTGAATATGTGGTTACATGAGAGATGAGATTTAATGATGCCAGCACTGACAACGTACCATCTGGAACATGACTGGAAGTAAGAATGGCGGGATCGTGTGCCATCCAAGACCGGGTACCGGCAGACGACGGAGGGCTGGACTTAAAGTTTGATTGGTTTGAGCGCCAGTCTGAAAGCAGACGTCACGCAATGGCTTAAGTTTTATTTATTTTTAATCCTACACACTATTCCCTATTTTTCTTTTATCAAATTTTATTACCTACACCCAAATTTTATGTTATACCTTTTGTTAATACCATTTTCTGTTTTGATAATTTGGCTATGACCAACTTACTTTCATGGTCATATGACTACAGTATAGAGCTATGCACAACAAGATACTACATACATAATCCTACGGGTTTTTTATTAGTGTCTACACATTGTCCGAAAACCTGTTTATCTTACTTGAAAGCAGTTATACTTATAGCATATCTAATCAGCGCCTTCGTTGGTAGCCCAAGAATAGTATTATGATAAAAATTCAACCTTCTAGCTACATTCTAGGCAGTACAGACTGTTTTGAGTTGCACATGGTCAGAGACCTGGGCCCGAGTTTATAACATTTTTTTCATGCTCAACTAAGCTGAGACATAACTTAAACCTGCTCATACATGTTAAAATGCCAACAATTGTTGGCATTTTCACATTTATTAGCAGGATAAATTACAGGCTTTGGTGTTCTGAACCGTCACTTTCAATATATTTGGGCTATTTTGGTATTTATGAGCAGTTTAAATTTTATGCTCAGCTGAATTGAGCAGTAAAAAAGTTTTGTAACCTCTGACCTCATCACAGACATATTACATGAAAATGTGAGAAACATTGCTTACTTTTCTGTTGCTGTAAATGTGTTGTATTTGGTCTTGTGTCCTGGGCGGTAGTCTGTTGTGTGCCAAAACTGATATTGATATTTGGTAAGAGAGCACGCAGACCGTCCTGCCAGTCTTTCACATTAAAAACATCGGGCTGAAACGAACAGGAAGGTAAACTATTAACACAATCAAAAGAGCAGAATTTTCTTTTTTTCTTTTTTTTTTAATTTAGATATCAGCTTTCCTGCTATTAAATTCTGTTTTTAACCCAATTTTTTGAATTTAGAATGCTGATTTGGGAATCAAAAACGTGTTTCAATAGTTTTTCCTCTCTCGACCATTTCAACTTTTGAGACCCATTAAAATATATTTGAGCCGCCACATGGGAAAACCAACAATTTGCACTGGCGAAAACAAAGGCGCAGATCAGCTTCGCAGTAAATGTGAAGCTGATCAATGCCTTTGTTTTCGCTACACGGATAGTACAATTCCTCTTTTTTCTAAATCCAAAATTTCCAGCCTCTAGCCATCGTCTGTGACTGTACAGCCAGGTTTGTGTCAGACCAGGTCGGAACCCAAATTGTTGGTTTTCTAATGCACAGGCTCATTTGTTGTTTTGATAACAGCACCATGATTATTTCCTTCACTCATTCAAATATGTATCAATCATGAGGTCACTAAGGCAGAAAATGGGTGATTCAACCCGAGAAAAACTACTAACTCATAGAAATGCCTATACATATTTATGATACTAATTATACATATTCAAAAGATATACAACATATGAGCCGCGACGCGAGAAAACCGGTCTTCGGGGTCTCCGACCAGACCTGACAAAAACCGACCTGTACAGTCACAGAAGCAGGCTAGAAGCTTAAACTTTCGGATTTAAGAAGAGCAATTGTACTATCCGTGTAGCAAAAACAAAGGTGCTGATCTGCGCCTTTGTTTTTGCATAGGCATCTCATGATGCAGCTCCTATACTCATTCAAGTACCTGAGCATTTTGTTGTAGCTGATCTTTTCTTCCTATGAGGTCGGAAAACACATTTTCTTGGTATGCTGTGTTCTGTAGGGGTGTGTTCACAAAACCCATCATACGGCTAGATAACACATCTGCGGATAAAAAATACATCATCATTATTACTCAATAAAATTTGCAGCAAAACAGGTTCCATTTGTGTTTTCCATTTGTGTTGTATTTTTTTCTGAGTTTTCAAAATTCACTAAGTTTTTAACACGGTCAGACTCCTAAGCTTGTATTGTTTGACTGATTTGAGGCTTTACATCATTTTCAGCCATGTTGGGATGCAACCATCACTTCCTGGGTATTTCAAAAGTACACTTGCTCTTTTCTTACATGCAAGGCAGTCATACAAAGAGCCCAAAATGAAGGTGTTTGTTTTTAGATTAATACCAAACAATATTTTTCTTAATAATATAGTGGTAATCTATCCATCAATCCAAATTGCAATTTTTTTTTCTTTCCTTTTTTTCATAGGATGGAAACAAAACATGCAAGACTTCAAACAGAATTTCCCGACTCAATGAGAATGAAATATTCATACAGGTTACATGCATTTCAAAACTAATATAAAATGCTATTCAATAAAGCCTAAAGATTGAAATACCCAAGTTTGTCCAGTTCTTTTTTATTGGTGTAAAGATTTTTGTGTAAAGATTTTATTTGTGTATAGATTTTATTTGTGTAAAGATTTAAGTTAGGAACATTTTGTTTAAAATGCGAAAGTGATATTTTCATCATGACTGGACAAAAAAGATATTTTCAATCAAGCAATAAACCGGGGATTTTCCTACCCTTGTTAAATGTTTTATGCAGGGATCTAGGACCTACATGTAGTATAATTTTCGGTAAAAATAACATGAAAAGCTGTCAAATTGTGAAAACTGGATATAATGAAGAGCACGAGATTTTTTTTCCCGCCAATAATTGGGAAAGGGTCATATTTTTTTCAGTTCTGCACTGGAAATGGATCCGATTCTTTATAGGGATCCAAATTCAGGATACGAAAATCCCTCTCAATAAATTAAACCATTCCGGGTAGGAAAATCCCTCTAAATACTCAATCAATACATTAAGGCATGACTCTTTAAAGCATACAGATACACCATTGCTCACTCCTACATCCATCGCCAAAAAACAGCTCCAATGGAGCTGGCATGATTGGGCAATAAATCTCGGAAAATATCTTGTAGCTTTCAACTTTTATTATCATTATCAGTAAACTGTGAAAATAACAAGAGCAACAGTCTCCAGATGTCTGATATCAGATTTCTTCAGGTTTTTTTTTCTTCTCACTTGGACGATGTTGAGTTAGAAATGTCATATTTCGAGCCTGTGGGTACGAATATATATGGGTACTCACAATTGTGGGTATTCAAAATTTGGGAGCACTTTTGCTATGTTTTTGGAACATTTTATACTTTTTTCTAAAATTTTGGGCAGTTAAAATTTGTGGTCTTCAATTTTTTTGGTACTCAAAATATGTGGGTATTCAAAGTGTGGATGATCAAATTTTGTAGGCACTCAAAATTGGTGGCAATCAGAAGATAGATATTTCAGTTAGATGTTATTCACATAAAGATGCGGCTCTCAAAATATTTATGAGTCTTCAAATTTGAGTGTATTTAAAATAAGTGGGTATTCAAAAGTGCATATAAATATTTTGGGGTATTGAAAATGTTGGAAATTATATTTTCTTGTTACACAAAGCATGGGCAAATTATGTTGGTCTTCACTATAAGAATGTTCACAAAATTCAATCACAAAATTGTGGGTATTCAAAATAAGCTGGTTCATAAAATTATGAGTCAAGACTGAAATTGTTTGTATGAAACTGGTGTGGTCTTAGGGTACTCATGGAATCTTTGTGTTCATGTTATTTGTATGTACATGTATTCATCAATTATAGAATTTCACTCAGTATTTGTGGGTACTCAACATGTGGGTACCTAAAATAGTTTGGTAAAAATGCGGAAAGTATGCACATTCATATGAACTGAAAGTCTCAGTATGGAAAATTGCCACCTTAATGTTTTATAGACTCAGATCAGTGTATCATTTAGTTTGATCAGACACTGTATCCATAGTCTAATATTGAGACAAAGAGTAAATTGGAAGTTAATGACATATTTCATCTAATTCTTTAAACAAACAGGTGGCCAGAGTCAAGAACTCATTATCTTTATCTAACTGCTGTGAAAAAATTATCTTCTTGTAAGAATTTATTGTGACAGCCTTAATGATTAGAAAAGCCAGCAAAAACTCTGAAAACTGGCGATAGATGTAGGAGTGTGCTTAACAAATCCAACATTACAATTCAATCCATGCCAAATCCAGACTTAGAGCTTTTGCAAATAAAGTAGTTCAGTCTTTACTGGCATGACAATCAAAATGAAGTTGGATTTGTCATATAGCTGCTGAAAAGTAACTAAGAAAGCATGCATACTAAAAATAGAAACAACATCTATATATAGTATCATTCAATAACTTGTATATTACATGGTCTATTTATAGATTGCTATTACCTGTAGGGGCGAACATGGGAGTGGTTCGTGACACAGGATTTTGGACTTGTGGCTGCATTTGACAATGTGAAAACCCTGTAAATATTAGTCAAAACAAATTATCTTTCATGAAAAATATGTTTAAAAAAAATATCAGCCACAGAAATCATTTATTACATACATCATTACATGTACTGTCAAATTTTAAAAGCAGAATTTTAAGAAGACAATGCTAGTAAAATACCATTTTTTGAGATTTAGCATAAATATCTTGCACATCTGCCCTCTACCTTTAGGCAAAAACTAGCGTACCCTCGCACCAAATCTTTACCACCCCTTCTTAATGTTAAAGCACTCGTTTAAAATCATAGGTCTTTGTGAACATCAATACAACATGAGAGCCTTTGCATGAGAAAACCCAACAATAAAGGTATCCGACCAGGTCAGACAAAAACCGACCTATGCAGCCACAGGAGATGGGTAGAAGCTTGAAATTTTGGATTTAAAAAGAAGAAAGATTGTACTATTTGTGTAGCGAAAACAAAGGCGCTGATCAGCTGTGTCCTGCGCCTTTGTTTCTGCATATGCAGATTGTTGGTTTTCTGATGCAGAGACTCAATAAATTTACTGCACAGAGAGAATGAAGCTAAACACAAGTGTGTAAACCTGAAATTGTTCTAAATAGTAACTATGGGAGTCATACACCAGACATGGAGGTGTTTTTGTGTCGTCGTTTTTTTCTTATTTAGCAAAATAATTGTTCGATTCTCCGTATATTGTTTGGGTGATTTATTAACGGACACATGATTAATTCATCAGAAATACAAATTGTAGGCAGCCCAATGTGATAAGCTACTGTTAATTTCCAATGAGCGTGGACAAACGAATTTACCTGTTTTTTTCAAACTGTAGTCAGTCAGTCAGTCAGTGTAGAAGAAAAATCAATACTGTCACTTGGATACTTACAGTATCAGTGCACAGAAAAATCTATTGTTTGTCTTCATAATTATAACTCTATACATGGAAATATGATAACCAGAGAACACTAGAAATCCAAATCAAAACAAACTTCCTCAAATAAACTTTATACATACCTAAAGAAAGTGAAAATATGCAAATAAAATTGATATATAATAATTTCATGTTGTTTACTCCTTTTTTTTTATTTGCCTTGACCATGCTGAATCACAAAGGGTAAATGTTCTAATTTAAGACACTTTGTGTAAATTGATTGGTCAGTATCTTACAAGTGAAGTCTTATCAATGAAACTTTTTACAATGATAGTCCATGCTCATTGGAAATTTACAGTACTGTTCTGGGGTTTTACAGAAATGCAAAAGTGACCACAAAGGTCCTCCATGGCTCGTCAACAATATTAGAAAAGTCTACTCTACTGTACTGGAAAAAGGAGACATCATAAAGTTTATAAAATATTACAACAGAGTACAAATGCCAAAGCACATTATGAATACTAAATCTTAGAGATGGCAAACAGTGTAGACCCTAAACCTAGAAAAAAGTACACATCTATCCGAAATCTTTGGAAAATTATGGTATTTGAACCACCTCATGAGAAAACCAACAATCTGCCTATGCGAAAACAAAGGCGCAGATCAGCTTCGCAGTAACTGCGAAGCTGATCAGCGCCTTTGTTTTCGCTACACGGATAGTACAATTAATTTACTTTCTAAATTCAAAATTTCCAGCCACTAGCCATCTTCTGCGCTTGTACAGCTCGGTTTGTGTCAGACCTTTTCGGAAACCACATTGTTGGTATTCTGATGAGGCCGCTCATTTCTTCAGGAAATGCCAGTGACAACAATAAAGTTAAATAAAATAAACAAGAGATAAAAAGGGGTCGATAAAAAAACAAACTTATCTCTACCTGGGGGAGGATTCTGTGGAAAGCTTGGCGGCATCATTCTGTTCTGTGGTGGCAACCCACTGGGAAATTTCTGTTGCTGTGTGTCACCGTAACTCTGTTGTTTCTGTTGTTGTTTCTGGCCGTTTTCTTTTTCTAAAAGGTCGGCCAGGCCCCGGGAAGACTCCTCTAAAGGATCGAAGCCCAAGTCGTCGTCCTGCCAGTCTTTGTTTTTGTTTTGTTGCCCGAAACCGAACGCGGCCTGCCAGTCTGTGGAGCTACTGACGGGAATTGTGTCGGGAATTTCTGTGGTTTGGATAGTATCCGGTACTTCTGGAAAGAAAATACAACTTTGATTATGTCACTTGCTTTTGAGTCATTTCCCCTAGCAAGGGGAATTATTCAGACACAAGGGAAATGAACCCGTCTGTGGAGCAACTGACCGTGTGTCGGGAATCTCCGTGGTTGGATTAGTACATGTATCAGGTACTTCTGGAAATTAGAATTTAAGATTTTAAATTATTTCCCTTGTTTTAGTCATTTCCCCTAATTTGTGCAATATATCTCAAAACAAGACCATTATTTTATATAAACCAGTTGCTCAACATATAGTACAGATACTTTGTGTTGTTGTTTAAAGTCACAGCCAACAGTTTTTTCCGTCAAGTTGGGATATTTCCATTCCTTCTGATATTAACTGTGTTTACACTGCTTCTGCAGACCTAACTTTCCAAACCTAGTAAAGGTAGAAATCTCTACTCTTAGTCCATTTTTTCAAGCCATTGACTTATTTCTATAGCACTAAGGCCCAAACCTAGTTAGAAAACTTGAAGACAGTTTGTCTCGAAGATAGTTTATCTTTGGACAGTTAAGACTTACCTGTTTGGACTGGCGGTTTGGGGTTTCTAACATTGTGGTAACCATTTATACTGCTAAACAATGAAAGACTCTCCGGGTTATCAAGCCCAAGTGACTTTCTTTTTGAGCCGATAGCTCCCATGATAGCACTAGTCTGTTGTTGCCGTGGCGACGGAGTACTGACGACAGGGGGGACAACCACTGGTTCTGTTTGTTGTAACGGTGACAAGTTGGTTATTCTGCAAGAAAAATAATTGATTTACAATATTAAGTATTTTAAGCTGCAGCGTAACTGAAATGGACTGCACCTTCAAATTGAACTGTTAACACTGGATAAAGCTCAGCACCGCATTTTTGCAATCAGTAAAATTTTTTGTACACAAAATACTGTCTCAAAACTAGAAATTGGCTGCAAGCAAGGCTTTCAGTATACCCCCCGCAAAATTATCTAAGGCCAATAACTTCCTTTAATTCAAACATGCAAAACATTTGTCAAAAATATCTTTTCAGCATTATAATCCTTCATGAAAATCCTCCGTATGTCTGACTCATGTCTATAAGGTATTAAATAATATACTGAAAGCTCAGGGAGTAAAATTATTGTTGATTTCACTGTACACTGTTGATCATTATTTATCATGAGAAATGGTCAAAAATTGGCTATGCTAAAAAAAAGCTGTAAATTTGTCAAAAATAAATTATTCAGCATAAGAATTATTCATGCACATCTGAAATATATCTGGAACAAGTGTGCAAAGAATTCAAATGAAACAATGAAAGCACTAGGAGGACTTGATTTCATAAAGTATGCTCTACCAGCCGTATTGTATATTAGCGATGGTTGAAAAATGTCTAAGTTGAAAAATGCTGTAAATTTGTCAAAAATTATTTTTTCACCAATAAAATTCTTTATGCACATCTTCAATATGTCTGTAACATGTCTGCAAAGTATTGAAAAGAATTACTGAAAGCCCCAGGAGGAGTTGGATTTCACAAAGTATGTACTATCAACCATAATTGAATATAAGCAGAAATGGTCAAAATTGGCTAAGTTTAAAAAGCTGTAAATTTGTCAAAACTAAAATTTTCAGCATAAAAATTCTTCATGCACATCTTCAATATATCCGGAACAAATCTGCAAAGAATTAAAAAGAAACAATGAAAGCCCTAGGAGGAGTTGATTTCACAAAGTATGCACTTCCAACCATTATTGTATGTAAGCAATAGTCGAAAAATGGCTAAGTTAAAAAATGCTGTAAATTTGTCAAAAATTATTTTTTCAGCATTATAATTCTTCATGCACATCTTCAATATGTCTGTAACATGTCTGCAAAGTACTGAAAGCCCTAGGAGGAGTTGATTTCACAAAGTATGTATGTAAGCAATAGTCGAAAAATGCCAAAGTTAACTAGAAATTGGCTGCAAGCAAGGCTTTCAGTATACCCCCCGCAAAATTATCTAAGACCAATAACTTAAAGGCTTTTAAGTCAAACATGCAGAAAATTTGTCAAAAATATATTTTCAGCATTATAATCCTTCATGAAAATCCTCCGTATGTCTGACTCATGTCTGTAAGGTATTAAATAATATACTGAAAGCTCAGGGAGTAAAATTATTGTTGATTTCACAGTACACTGTTGATCATTATTTATCATGAGAAATGGTCAAAAATTGGCTATGCTAAAAAAAAGCTGTAAATTTGTCAAAAATAAATTATTCAGCATAAGAATTATTCATGCACATCTGAAATATATCTGGAACAAGTGTGCAAAGAATTCAAATGAAACAATGAAAGCACTAGGACTTGATTTCATAAAGTATGCACTACTAGCCGTATTGTATATTAGCGATGGTTGAAATATGTCTAAGTTGAAAAAATGCTGTAAATCTGTCAAAAATTATTTTTTCACCAATAAAATTCTTTATGCACATCTTCAATATGTCTGTAACATGTCTGCAAAGTATTGAAAAGAATTACTGAAAGCCCCAGGAGGAGTTGGATTTCACAAAGTATGTACTATCAATCATAATTGAATATAAGCAGAAATGGTCAAAATTGGCTAAGTTTAAAAGGCTGTAAATTTGTCAAAACTAAAATTTTCAGCATAAAAATTCTTCATGCACATCTTCAATATATCTGGAACAAATCTGCAAAGAATTAAAAAGAAACAATGAAAGTCCTAGGAGGAGTTGATTTCACAAAGTATGCACTACCAACCATTATTGTATGTAAGCAATAGTCGAAAAATGTCAAAGTTAAAAAATGCTGTAAATTTGTCAAAAATTATTTTTTCAGCATTATAATTCTTCATGCACATCTTCAATATGTCTGTAACATGTCTGCAAAGTACTGAAAAGAAATACTGAAAGCCCTAGGAGAAGTTGATTTCACAAAGTATGTATGTAAGAAATAGTCGAAAAATGGCAAAGTTAAAAAATGCTGTAAATTTGTCAAAAATTATTTTTTTCAGCATTATAATTCTTCATGCACATCTTCAATATGTCTGTAACATGTCTGCAAAGTACTGAAAAGAAACACTGAAAGCCCTAGGAGGAGTTGATTTCACAAAGTATGCACTACCAACCATTATTGAATATAAGCAATTATAGAAAATTTGCTAAGTTAAAAATGCTGTAAATTTGTCAAAAATGATTTTTTCAGCATGACAATTGTTCATGCACATCTGCAATATATCTGAAACATATCAGCAAAATATTAAAAGGAAACATTGAAAGATGTAAGAGGAGTTGATTTCACAAAGTATGTACTTTCAGTACTATGGCAAACATGTTAAAGGAAGACTTAAAAAGTCCCATAACTCTTGCAATACTTACCCTTTGGCCCCTAAATTCATATCACACATGTATTGTCTGATGATGCAAGTGTGGTGAAAATTTGAAACAAATCAGGCAAAAGCTACTCAAGTTATTCAGCAAAGATGTCCAAATGTTGACGGAATGACGGAATCACGGAATGACGGACAGGCTGAAAACAGTATACCCCCCTAAAACTTCGTTTTGCGGGGGGTATAAAAAATGCTGTAAATTTGTCAAAAATTATTTTTTCAGCATTATAATTCTTCATGCACATCTTCAATATGTCTATAACATGTCTGCAAAGTACTGAAAAGAAATACTGAAAGCCCTAAAAGGAGTTGATTTCACAAAGTATGTATGTAAGCAATAGTCGAAAAATGGCAAAGTTAAAAAATGCTGTAAATTTGTCAAAAATTATTTTTTCAGCATTATAATTCTTCATGCACATCTTCAATATGTCTGTAACATGTCTGCAAAGTACTGAAAAGAAACACTGAAAGCCCTAGGAGGAGTTGATTTCACAAAGTATGCACTACCAACCATTATTGAATATAAGCAATTATAGAAAAATTTGCTAAGTTCAAAATGCTGTAAATTTGTCAAAAATGATTTTTTCAGCATGACAATTGTTCATGCACATCTGCAATATATCTGAAACATATCAGCAATATATTAAAAGGAAACAATGAAAGCTGTAAGAGGAGTTGATTTCACAAAGTATGTACTTTCAGTACTATGGCAAACATGTTATAGGAAGACTTAAAAAGTCCCATAACTCTTGCAATACTGACCCTTTGGCCCCTAAATTCATACCACACATGTATTGTCTGATGGTGCAAGTGTGGTGAAAATTTGAAACAAATCAGGCAAAAGCTACTCAAGTTATTCAGCAAAGATGTCCAAATGTTGACGGAATGACGGAATGACGGAATCACGGAATGACGGAATGACGGAATGACGGACAGGCTGAAAACAGTATACCCCCCTAAAACTTCGTTTTGCGGGGGGTATAACAACCAGATTGGACAAATGTTGCAATATAATTTTGCATTATGATTAATTATGAATCGTCACAAGATCAAATTGTCTTTTAAGTTCCTTAATTTTTTAATTAATAATTATTCATCTCTGGTTTCATTCCATGAAAAATATTTACCCAGGTTTCAGCTAAAGCAACACTTTTTGCGTTACATGGATAGTACAATTCCTCTTCATTTCAAGTTTTTTTTCTTTGTCTTCACATGCAGATTCGTGTCAGACCTGGTCGGAAAACCTGAAGCCCAGTCTTCATGTTTCATGACTCAAATTATGGTATACTACTAGGACTTCTATCAAAAACAAGGAACATAAAATTGACAAATAAGGGGTGTTTACCTGTGTAATGTGTCTGGATCTGAGTTTGTCTTTGTGTGTTGTTTCTGTGAGCCTATGGGTCTGTTCTGCAGATCTGTTTTGGTTTTGTCTGGGCTCGAGCTCAGCTGTGGTGGGGCACCGTTTGACAAGGGTTTGTTACCACTCTGTTGTAATGTTGGCCACGCCTCTTTGTTTGTTGTATGTGGCACCTAGAAAGAAATTATTCATGATTTGAGCTGTCTTGTGGGAAAACCAACAATGTGGTTTCCGAACAGGTCCGACACAAACCGGCCTGTACAAGCACAGAAAAGAGCTAGAAGCTTCAAATTTCGGATTTAAGTAGAAGAGGAATTGAACTATCCGAGTAGCGAAAACAAAGGCGCTGATCAGCTTCGCGGTTACCGCGAAGCTGATCTGCGTCTTTGTTTTCGCCTATGCAGATTGTTGGTTTTCCCATGAGGCGGCTCATTTGTTTAATTACTTGATAATCTTCCACTGCTGCTTTAAATTGAAGGAAAACAATACATTTGCTTGTTTGTTAGTTTAAACTGATGCTTTATGTCCCGGTCAACAGTTATGGACATGTTGGGATGTTGCCTCCATTTTATGGGACTTTTATCAAAATTGAGGATGTAATGACATCCAAAAAGTGCTTCAACTATAACCACCCAACTAGGCTTACATGTATGGCTGGTTTGACTTGAACCACTTTTCCTCTGCAGGCTCAGACGTGAGCGGTTAACTTGTAATCAGATGGTCAGTCAGTAGAGTACAAGCTTTGCCTGGAGGCACAGCACAAGCAGACAATCTATTTCTTTAGGCCCCAATGGGCGGGGGCCGAAATTTGCTTGTACCGAATCATTATTTTATGTACAACTTAGTAAATCTGAAAAGTAGACAATTCATCTTCATTATTCACGAATTGGGCATGCTATCAATTGGGCTACTACGTCTGGACACAATCAAGAAGGAAACCAACTAACAGCTACTAACTCAAAGGTACCAAAGATTTAAAGATTTACCACAGGACTTCAATATTTCTGTGACTTACCGGATCTTGTGGTGGACTGGTAGATAAATTAGTTTGTAGATTTTGGCGTGGTGTATTTGGTTGCGAAGAACTGTTCGACTGTGTTATAGTCTGGTTGCTCCCCGTGGGCGAATGAGCTTTTTTCCTGCAAAAGAAAATACATATGGTTGAATTAAGCGGACTTAATACTTTCCATGGAGAAATGACTTTTTTATGCACATCAGTGAATTCCGATCAAGTGCAAACAGGTTGTTAAATTAGTTTGTAGATTTTGGCATGGTGTTTTGGTAGTGCTATGTTTTTATGATACATTTACAAACCACCTTTATTAAGAAACATGTTTAAACAGATGGACTCCTGTAGTTTTGGTACTTTTTGAAACGGGAAATCAAGTCAGTTTTCCAGCTTTACATACAATGTTAAAATTACAGAAGTGTGAAAACATGTTTTAGTTCTTACCTATTAGATTTGTTACTCTGTTGACTGTGTTCCGTGTTTTAACTGTACTTACCTATTAGATTTGTTACTCTGTCGACTGTGTGCCATGTTTTGACTGCACTTAGATTTGTTACTCTGTTAACTGTGCTGTGTTTTGACTGTACTTACATATTAGATTTGTTACTCTGTTGACTGTGTGCTGTGTTTTGACTGTACTTACCTATTAGATTTGTTACTCTGTTGACTGTGTGCCGTGTTTTGACTGTTCATATGATTTTCTAACAACTTTTGTTCATATTCTTGATGTTTACTGCAATGAAAAAGCAAACAGATTAGAAACTGTTATCTTTTGAACATATTCTTCATTAATTTTTGGAATATTAAAATCTACCACATTCATTCTAATTAGCACACACTCCACATAGGGTGCTTAACTTTTCAAAATATCTTAAGGTAACAAAATAGTTCTAATTAGCACATACTACTTTTAGATATGTAACAAGGCACTTTGGCTTTACAGATAGTTACCAAAATTTTGTTTTTTTTTTTACACAAGTATGCAAAAAGAGATTTTATATTGACAGATGAAATCAAAAACCTTGGAATTTTTCACAAAACATTATCAAAGACTTACCCAACTTGCATTTCTTCTTTAGTAAAACTAGCAGCTTCTTCACCCAGTTCATGAAGATACATACAGTCCTAGAATACATAAACAGGATTTAAGGCATTTTAGAACAGTTGCAGTCCAAAACCCATAGACAATTATTGTTAACTTAAATCCTGTAGCTCCTATACATTGAGGACAAGCTTCATGGTCTCTAGCTGACAAATTCGCAAATACTGAATGGTAGTATGGAACTACTCCTAGCAACTTGGGATCAAACCAGCCTTTCCAGTCAAAGAAAGCAGCTAAGATGTATTTCTTATACACATACAGACTTTTTTTTTTTCATCTAGGACACTGTTAGTGCCTGGCATCATTTGAGCCTCGACGCGAGAAAACCGGTCTTCGGGGTTTCCAACCAGGTGCAACACAAATTGGCCAGTACAGTTACAGACAAGGGTTAGCAGCTTGAAATTTCGGATTTAAGAAGAAGAGAAATTGTACTATCCGTGTAGCGGAAACAAAGGCGCTGATCAGCTTCGCGATTACCGCGAAGCTGATCTGCGCCTTTGTTTTCGCCTAGGCAAAAATCCGGTTTTCTCACGATGCGGCTCATTTATGTTTGCTTTTATTGGTTAACAGGTTTGCTCATGATAAATGGACACCTAAAATAGTTATACATATAAAAAGTTCAAGTCTTTTAATGAGATGATTTATCAATTATTGCTTTCCCTCCAAAATTCCACTTACTGTTTTTGGACACTGTGTACCCCTAAGAAAATGGCTACAATATTTGGTTGTTCCAAGCGAGGCCTTTAACGTCCGACCATCTATGTGTACATTGTTCACAGCCAGGATAGCTTTGAGGGCATCGTCCGATTTGATGTACGTTACATACGCACTGGCACTCGGACCCTGGAAAAAATGTTCTGATGTTTAACATCCAAGTCAACAATTTTTCAGTCATGCTGGGTGGATTTAAGGATCGTAAGTATTAATACAGAATGTACAGATAAAAATAAAAATCATTTTGATCCGATAGCCACCTTACACGTTTCTTAAACAAAGCATAGATCTAACTGTATTATTAGTCTTAAGTTAGACTGTGCAGACATAAAATTTACAAGCTATAGGCAAGTTTCCTTCACAATCTTTTTATACTTAAGTTCACGAAGTTACGCGGCCTGGATTTTAAAGCATTATCAACAAGAGGACCAATGGTCCTTTAAACGCTAACCTGAGATCTGCTTCATACACCAATAAACATATTTGAATATTATGGTATTTAACCCCAGTGCAGGGGCAGATGAAGCCCTTGCGCCATTTTTTTTTCTTCAGAATAATCAATATTCTGTTTCATTTGCCAATTTCCTGCTGATTTTCCCCTTCAAATAACATTTTAAAGGCAGATGAGCCCCTGGGGTCCATTTTTTTTTTCAGAATCATTAAATTTCAGTCCTACTGCCCATTTCCTGCAAGACTTTCACTTAAAATGACATTTTAAAAGCTTTCCCCATTCAAATGCAATGATGACCTATGCTGACCTTGCCATAAAATAGGTCAAGGTCACCACAGGGTCATGTTTTATATATATGTTGTAGAACTTGAGTCATCCATACTTCATGAAAAGTTTAGTTGAAATCGGTTCACCAGTTCTGGAGAAGATATTGTAAGGGTTTTTACCATATATGGGCATGGCGGCCATCTTGGTCATGTGACCTGGATTATTTATATACACATTGGTTCCCACTTCCTATAGATGCTTCATATAAAATTTGGCTTTGATTGGCCAAGTGGTTTCAGAGAAAAAAATATTTGAAAAGTGCCTATGGACGACAGACCGGCCAAGGTCAAGAGATGACATTGACCTAAATTAATCATATACCTTCATCTAATCAATTAGTTGTTTGCATCTACCACTTTTCAGGTCTCAGGCTGCAATAGTTTTCAAAAATAGCTAATTTCCACTTTTCCCATTATAAGTCTATGGAAACTTAAAGTCACCATAGCAACCAGAGTTCTTATCCGACTGGAATAAAAAACACAAATTAAATAGAGGCTACTGTCAGGAACATGTATACAAAGTACAGGATTCATCCACTCGACAGTTTCTGAGGAGAAGATTTTTGCATGTTTTTTTTTTTTTTCAAAATTTTTGCCCTTTATGGGGCCCCAGCAACCAATCAAAATAAAGGATTAGGACAAAACTCGCAAGAAACGTCAAACACTACTCAATAAACATTTCTGCAAAAACAAAATTCAAATGTCTGCAACTTTAGCAGAAAAATAGCCGATTTCCACTTTTCCCATTATAAGTCTATGGAAACTTTAAGTTGCCATAGCAACCAGAGTTCTTATCCGCCTGGAATAAAAAAAAACACAAATTATGTAGAGACCACTGTCAGGAACATGTATACAAAGTATAGGCTTCATCCCCTTGACGATTTCTGAGAAGAAGATTTTTGAATGTTTTTCGAAATTTAGCCCTATATGGGGCCCCTGCAACCAATTAAAAAGGAAGGATTAGGACAAAAGTCACATGAAACGTAGAGGACTACTCAATAAACATTTCTGCAAAAACAAAATTCAAATATCTCCAACAAGACAGCAAAAACTGGCAATTTTCACTTTTTTCCATTATAAATCTATGGGAAGCATAAATTGCCATAGCAACCAGAGTTCTTATCCGATCAAAATAAAAAACACAAATATTCGTTCCCCCCCACCTGTAGATGCTATATGTGAAATATGAAAAGATTCGGCCTGGCAGCTTCAGAGAAGAAGCCGTTTGAAAATGTTGACGACGACAGACTACGACGGACGACGCACGGACGCCGGCTCGACCACTATACTATAAGCTCACCAGTGAGCCTTCGGCTCAGGTGAGCTAAAAATGTAGTATTGGAAAAACAGACTTGTAAAAGGATTTCCGAGAATCAGAATTTATTTGGCTCTTATCTAATTATTTGAGTTCTGAAGCGGCACGTACCTGTGCACCGGCATATGAAGTACTTTGGTTTATCACAACTTTGTGTATTTTCCCGTACTTCCCAAAATATTCATGTTTCTTAAGCACTTCTGTGTCGGCAAGTCTTGCTGACAGACCGACAACAAATACCAGGTTTCTTTGGACTACCCTGTAAGATGAAATATTGGTACTTTGAATACACTTACATGATAAAATTGCCATATAATATCAATATCCTACTGCTAGTCAACAATGTTTCAGTCAAGCTGTGTCACACAGATTCCTGGGTAATAACCTGTACTATGGCCTATGGGGAGCTCTCTGCGTCTTCATGCTCAAAACCACTACACAGGTCTCCCTCAGAAGTCCTGATCCCGAGATTATAAAACTTTTTTCATGCTCAACTCAGCCGAGCTTGAAATTTAAACTGCTCATAAATACCAAAATAGCCCATTGGGTTAAGATCAACAAAGCCTGTAATTTATCCTGCTAATAAATGTTAAAATGCCAACAATTGTTGGCATTTTAACATTTATGAGCAGGATAAATTTTAGTCTCAGCTGAGCTGAGCATGAAAAAAGTTTTATAACCTTGGGTACTGTACTCGACCATTAGGTCACCATGTTCACTTGTAGGGATCGTCTCCCCTTCCTGTAGAAGCTACCAGCACAGTGTAAAGTTAAGTCCCTGGCTTAAGGATATCAATACCCTAAATGCCTGATGCTAGCGAAGTATTGGAAGCTTTAATATATAGAAAGCTGAGCTTGCCATACCTGACATTTGCCAGATGTTTTCTGTTTTCTGCCGCCTTCTGTTTTCTCTGTAAATCTTTCTGTCGTCTTTCTTTCTTTATTCTTGACAACCTACAAGAAAACAAATTTTAAGTGTTTTTCCTTTGGTTTGTTTTGTGTTATTGCTTTATGCACTATTCATTGTAACCACGCCCCCTCCCCCTCCCCTCCCAGCCTCTGGGAATAGTGGGGACTTAGACTTTTGGTCCAGCAAATCCAGTCAAACATCTTGCGGGGACTGCTTGTTGGTAAAACCACTGCTGTTTTCCCCTGCAGCCAGCTATTTTTTTCATTTCATGGCCCTTTTTGCCTATATAAAGCAAACCCCAGGTATTTCCCCCGCACTGCCATGGCAAAACTTTGGTCAAAGCCCCACTCATTTCCACGGCTATCCTCCGTCCTCCCCCGGGGGTTGGGGGCAGTGATTACAAATGACGATGCATTATGTATATGGTCAACGGCTATTAAAGATGATGTCACAGCGGTCAGTTATTCTAGCTACCCTGTTCTTGAGAAAGCCTCCTTGAAGCTGGTTACCAGTGCTTAATGCATATTTCTTGGTACTACTAACTGACAAACTTCTTGAATCAATGGAGGTAGAAGAGAAATAATTTCAAAACTAATACTTTGGCACAGAACATTTTTATACAAGGAGAAAATAAAGTGAGCCACCGCATGAGAAAACCAACATTTTGCATTGGCGAAAACAAAGGTGCAGATCAGCTTCGCAGTAGCTGATCAGCGCCTTTGTTTTCGCTACACAAATAGTACAATCCCTCTTCTACTTAAATCCAACATTTCAAGCATCTAGGCTGCTTTTGTGACTGTACGGGCGGGGTTGTGTCAAGACCTGGTCAGAACTCCAAATTGTTGGTTTTGTCACGCACAGGCTCAAGTACGAGTTCGTTAACTTACTCGTCCTCTGTGAGTGGTTTGAACTCTGCTGGATCTTCTGGATATGCCTGAAACAAAAACGATAGTATATGTTTCAATAACTTTATATACATTCAAATTTCCGCATTTCTACCATAATGCAAGCCATATTCATAAAATTAAGGCCTTTTTGTTTATCAACTTTACATTTTCTTGGTCTATTAGTTTATTTATTACATGTATTTATTAGAAATTTCATGACATATCTGTATATACATACATACATTCGACACAAATAATCAATCAAGGTGATCAACGTAGTAGCACATAAGATTGAATATAGGCAGGGTATGTATGCATCCGCTTCTTCTTGGTCTAGTAGTCTCAGAATAGGTGAGTACTTCCTGCTTTTAACAATCTATTGGCCCTTTTCACGTGTTTGGAAACTGAAATGTCATTCTCTGGAGGTTTGTCATAAGAGTCTCAAGACTAATTCCTTTTCCTTATAAGTTAGATAAAAGAGCCACCTCGTGGGAAAACCAACAATCTGCATAGGCGAAAACAAAGATGCAGATCAGCTTCGCGAAGCTGATCAGCGCCTTTGTTTTCGCTATACGGATACTACACTTCCTCTTCTTCTTAAATCCGAAATTTCAAGCTTCTAGCTCTTTACTGTGCTTGTACAGCCCGGTTTGTGTCGGACCTGTTCGGAAACCACATTGTTGGTTTTCCTACGAGGTGGCTCAAAAAGTAAGTTACCTTTCTGCAAGCTGGACAGAGTCCGTTCTCATCTGTCCTTATTCGGTGCCAGCAGAAACGACATATCTGAAATTAACATCAAACCATGTTCATCATTACGAAAACTTGCCCATTTAATATACAGAGGTTTTATAGCTGTAAAAAAAATGAAAATTTTCTGCAGAAAAAATTGATATTTTTCTTATTTTTGCTCAAAACATAGATTGTAGGTACACGTTAGAACCGCCTCGGTGAGGCAGTTCTAATGAGTACCCACAATCTATGTTTTGGAGCAAAAATAAGAAAAATAGGTTTACCCCTGCATACCCCAGTTTTACTATATAAAAGTGGGGTATGCAGGGGTATTCATTTCACGGACATGTTTTCCTGATGATGGGAGTCTGTTCACCAATAGAGACATCATCAGACATCAGGTTATTATGCCCCAGTCATTTGTATCCAACCCCCCCCCCCCCCCCCCCCCGCCTCACCCACCCACCAAACCTACTGGGAATGGAGGGGGACAGCCAAGCTTAAGTGCAGGGCAATTACTTTTTGACTGTCCCCACAGTGCAGGGGAAATGACTGGGTCTTGACATTAAGATCCTTTTCTATTGTGAAGGCAGGATGACTGCCAGTTTGACCCCTGGGGGTGGCTTTTAGAGGGGAATGAAAGCTGTAAAGTCATAATCCCCGCCCTTCCCCGCAGGTGGAAAGACCATGGTTACAAATGATTGGTGCATTATTCTTGTCAATTAAAATATGAAGCCTTCACTGTTAGATTACTTTTAGTTAAAATTTAAATTTTGTCTTAACATCAAATAATGTATTAAATGTAAATGCCTCACTAACTTGAATGAGGTCTTCAACTGTATTTACTGTAACTCTCTCAAATATTCTAACACCAGCCTACCTGATATCCACATGTGCAGGGGAAAAAGTTGATGTCATCTATTTCCAATGGCTCCATACACAGAGGACACTAGAATGAGAAAATTAGAGCTGTCATTGATATCGACGATATCGATGTATCAATGCAGATGAGCTGTATCGATATAGAAAATGACATATCGATACATATCGATATTGTAAAGTGAAACTTCTCACAAAAATATGCTGGCTGTTTAGACAGATAACATTGGTTGGTTAGTATCAATATTCAATAACTATTGCAAATTGCACACAGTATGAACATTTTGGATCCCCAGAGAGCAATAAATGACAAAGCATCAGATAAGCACCAATTGATAGTACTCACCCATTTTTTTCAAATAGTTTGTCAAGGAATAAAAATTCAGTGGATAATGATATTGCTTTTAAAAGTGAATTTGCCAAGTAATTTTGAGCCAAACTTGAGCCACAAAAATGCAGTCAAACTCTGTCATAATTTGATGTTAATGTTTTTTTCCTCCTGATCTATACTGATTTATGATTGCCAAATGGAATGAAATAAATAGTCATGGTGTAATTATCATCTGTTGACAGCACTTCCTTGAAATTAAGTTGAAACTTTATCTTAATCTTGTTGTTGACCTTAAAAGAACTTTAAGGTGTTTAAAAGTAGCATAAAATGACAATAAGGGTCTATAAAAGTTGTTTTCAAACACCTTTTGAAAAATTAAGTATTATATCGATATATATCAATATATCGGTATATGTCCCATCGATATATCGATATGTCAAATGCCCAACCAATGACAGCTCTAGAGAAAATACACCAGAATATCAATGTAACACAAAACAATATGGCCCAATATCAATTTTTAATAGAACAGGCCCTGAGGTTATAAAAGTTTTTTCATGCTCAACTCAGCTGAGCATGAAATTTCAACTACTCATAAATACAGAAATGATCAAAATTGGTAGAAAATTCAGGCTCAGCTCAGCAAAGCCTGTAACATGCATGTATCCTGCTGATAAATGTTAAAATGCCAACAATTGTTGGCATTTTAACATTTATCAGCAGGATAAATTTTAGTCTCAGCTGAGCTGAGCAAGAAAAAAAGTTTTATAACCTCGGGACCTAGGTGTGACTTGAGTTTCAATCTTTTTTTTTTTTTACAATATTTTAATAACCACTTGCAATCATCATGTTGGCATGTCAGAAATTATAGCTTGCTATCGAGGAAAACAGAAACATGTTCATGATGCTGCTAAAAAAATTTACGCATTTACGTCATTTAAGGACGTACATGCTGGATTGAGATTCCAAGGCATTGATCAGTGAGTAAAATTCCTGTTAAGGTAAAGACCATTATAGCTGCTTTTCCAGTTACCGTTCATAGAAATGTATCAAAACTAAGCAAAACTGCTCTGGAGTAATAAAGCAGAGTCACAAAATGTTACAAATTGTTTGTATTTTTCTCAAATGTCAAATTCTTGGCTCTGTAACATCTGGTGTGATTTAAAACTGCTACCTCATTCAAGGTCTTCTTATATTATATGAGCCTGTGCATGAGAAGACCAACATTTTGGGTTCCGACCAGGTCTGACAAAAACCAGCCTGTACAGTCACAGAAGCAGGCTAGAAGCTTGAAATTTCGGATCTAAGAAGAAGAAGGATTGTACTATCCGTGCAGCGAAAACAAAGGCGCTGATCAGCTGTGCAGTTACTGCACAGCTGATCTGCGGCTTTGTTTTCGCCTATGCAGAATGCTGGTTTTCCCATGCGGCGGCACATATTATACAACTTAATAAGATCAGATAAATGTTTATTAGTGGTTCATGGTGCATTCGTTTTTAAATTTCATGGTCTTTGTTCCTGCTACATGTATATGTGACACTACACACTGTGTTGAGACGAAACAGCCCACACCTACCTGTTCGCAGCATCTGAAAATATTTTCTGCAATCTACCCATGTGGGTATTTCAGAAAAAAAGACTTAATGATTCTAACAGCAGTTAGTCAATGTGAAATGCAGTCTCCATACTGTAGTGTGCACTAGGTCACATTGCCTGGAAAAAAGACTAACAGGGGCACAGTAGCCCATGGCACGGGATTGGCACCTAATATTTGGACTAAGCCCCTAAGATTTTGGAAGAAAAAATCCATACCAGTAATGACAAATATTGAGTTTTGGCAGTCTGGGCCCCTCAGTAAAATTTCTTGGTCTTTATCCCTGTCTGACAGCAACATTAAAGCACAGATTCAGAAACGAAAACAAAACACTACTTTAGCAGCGTAATGAGAATATCAATAATGCGCTTTTTGAACAGGTCCAACACAAACCGAGCTGTACAAACACAGAAGCAAGGTAGAGTTTAACATAGCCGCTGATCAGCAGTGCAGTTACTGCACAGCTGATCTGCGTCTTTGTTTTCGCATATGCAGATTGTTACTAGTTTCCTCATGACACAACACCTGAAGTGTTGTTCACACCAGTTATCCCAGGACAACAAATACAACTGAGTACTACAAAAACAAATGAGCCTGTGCATGAGAAAACCCAACAAATTGGGTTTCTAACAGGGCCGACACAAACCAGCATGTACAGTCACAGACGCAGGCTAGAAGCCTGAAATTTTTGAATTTAAGTAGAAGAGGGATTGCACTATCTGTTTTGCAAAAACAAAGGTGCTGATCAGCTTCGCGTTACCGCAAAGCTGGTCTGCGCCTTTATTTTTGCATATGCAAATTGTTGGTTTTCTGGTGCGGTGGCTCGACATACACCTCTCTGGGAACAACTTGCCAGGGATCAAGTGCAGGGATTTTGATCTGTGTCAAGTTATTTCTATACATGTATTTACTCCCTATCGTTGCTGATTCCAACTGTGCTGGTTGTATTCAGTGGCGTGAGCTGTCTCTGAATAATCAGTGTGTTGTTTATAGGTATTACCGAGATACTAACCTCTACTTGCTCATCGTTTCCAGACATTCTGAAGGTTTTTTCTCTATCACACTATCACAGCTATGTAGTATTCTGAAAATATAAAGTTAATGCTAAAATGTTTTATGATTATCTCTGAAAATTGTGATCAAAATTATTGACATTTATCGCGCAACTCAATGTATTGACCGGCAATACAGGAGGCTTCATATCTCAATAGAAATGCAGCAACTTTGTCACGGGATAGAAAGCTTAAACAATTGCCACCATGTAGCTCCGTTTTCAACGATCCTGTTAAACAGTTCGGCTTTTTTTTTTTTATGTAATTGGACAACATGGAGGAAATCTACAGTGGTAAGCAGAGGAAAATTTTGCAAAACACACAAGGCTTTCAACCATCTGCCGCCAGAATCACATATTTATTCTTAACATTTTTAACTTTAGTTTTATCTCTGTCTCTAATGTTTGAAAGAGTTTCAGATAGTAAACATTTGTTTGTAATCTTCTACATGTATTTCTGCATTGTTATCATTGAAGAGTCGTTTAATCTGTCTAAGTCTTGACGACAGAATTGGTCACTCAGGTCATGTTCTCTTTGATTGTCAAGTCCCTTAAGACGCATCTGGGATCAACACTCTTAGAGAAAACAGTATCTTGAAGACTGACACTTTGGATAATGCACCAGTCATTTGCAACCACGGCCCCTATGGGGCCGGGGATAGCGGGGGCATAGCGGGGCTAAAGTACCAGGATTTTACCTTCGAGGTGTCCCGGCAGTGCCGTGGTAAGGCCGGGCTTTTGATTCCCGCCAAAATAGCGGGGCGTTTTGACCGGGGTTTACCGGTCAACAGTACCGTGTTTTATCCGAATTTTGGCCGTGTTTTGAAGTAATAATATCGCGAGATTCGAGACTTTGAGATAAAAATTCCTTTTAAAAGGAAGGCTTCGACAGTTTTGGAGGTAAATTTCTGTTGCTATCTTTATATTCTGAGTCGATCAATTTCTGTTCATCATCTCAAGTGAAGGATGGGCGGCTAAATTTTGAATGTAGCCAAGTGGAGAGAACATTCCAGCACAACTGATTGAAAGGGATATGTTACGCTGTTATTTCTATTTTTATTTTTCTTCTGGTCTGTCTTCATTTGGTACCTGGCATGGGTATTTAAGTTTGTTTCAAATTGTATTTAATCGTACATTATAACATGGGCAGAAAAGCACAGCCATAAGTAAAATAAAATCTTTTTTATTCTATAAAGAGTAACAATACAGTATAACTGACTAGAAATGTTTGAACAGTTTTTTGTTTCACTCTTAAAACTTAACTTGATTTGACCAGTTTAATAGACTGAGTAACATATTTATTGAGGAAGAAAGATTTGGCCAAAGTGACAGTTTTTTTTTTGTTTTGTTTTGTTTGTAAATGGTTTCTTTGTTTTATGCTGTAATATGTAAAATGCCAAATACATTAAATCTCATCCTATATGGGAAACTGTAAGAAATAGCATAGCTGATAATAAGAGCACAACTCAAATGCAAAATTCTCACTGGCATACACCTTACAAGGCAATAGAGCTTCATTCAAACAATACACAAAAACTCGGCAACATTTTATATCAGAATGCTTAGCCTATACCCAGGAAAGGAAAGTTTATGTTGAGAAACTGAAAGATAAGCTAGTTCTTCCTGTAAACGTATGTTCAGACTTTCAGAACCCAGAATTCATTACTCATCTCACCCTGGATTGTTCTGTGTACGTGGACAGGTTTGAGGACATAGAGTTTCTGGGAAAATCCCCGCAGTGCAGGGGCTTTTTGCAGGGATTTTACCGAAAAGAAGTCCCCGCAGTGCAGGGCTTATACCTGGGCTTTGCAAATGGAAAAGTCAATATCCCCGCTATTTCCCGGCCCCGAGGGGGCCGTGGTTGCAAATGACTGGTGCATAAGGCTAATATTTGTAAGCCTTCACTCGCGAATCAAATGATGAAATCCCCTCCAAAGGTACAAGTCCTTTCACCGCTATGGGTGAAATTACAGTTGACCCCAAAGGGGTCATTAAACTGTTGAATAATTTGAATATACATAAGGCACCTGGGCCAGATGGCCTGAGTACTGGGGCGTTGAAAGAATGTAGTTCTGAAATTGCTCCTGTCCTGACCTATATCTTCAATGAGTCGCTTGCTCAGGGTGCTGTACCAGACGATAGGTGACAGGCAAATGTAGCTCCGGTATTTAAGAAAGGTGAGAAATACGATGCAGCTAATTATCGACCGGTGTCGCTTACTTGTATCTGTTGCAAAACTCTAAGAGCATATAATAGTCAGCTAGTCAGCAACATAAACAAACACTTGGCACTTGAAAACATTCTTGCTGACTGTCAGCATGGGTTCCGAAGTCAAAGGTCTTGTGAAACCCAGTTAGTTCAGTTTTATCATGATTTGGTTAGTAATCTGCGATTTCCAGAACTGATCATTAATAGATGAAAATTGTGATAAAAAAATTCAAATTATTTTTTTAAGATGATCCAGACTTGCTAGCATTTAATATAAGAGCTTGAAATCGGTGGGGTGCAAGTATTAAGCTTCGAAGTATTAAAACTAAGAAATTTACACGTTATATATTGACGTGGTTCTCCTGGAAGAGGAGGGATGTACTAACAAGAACAAGTAGCTAGGGTAAACTAAAATCGGCCCGAATAATTGCTGGGCTTTTTCTCTATACAAATTTCACAGGTGTTATATTTATGCTTATATAGTCCCGGCTTTTGTTATGTGAAATAAATGTAGATAAATGGGTCGACCAGTTCTGATCAATTGGAAAATCCAGCAGACATTGTTGTTGTAGTTCTAAGGGTTGAAATGAGAAGATGTTGATGATACTCGATTGTTTTAATAACCCATTAGAAAAGGGTGTCCTAGAATGATAATATGTACAGATGAGAATATAGTGCCGTGAGGGCAACAAAAGTACAACATGTACATAGACAAGATGACAAACCAATGCAATCATGTAAAATCAATTACCTTGATGCATTAAATGCTTTTAACCTATGACTATGACACAGTCATGTTTCACCGACCGGTACACAATAGTGAAACATCAAGTCAACAATGAAAAGTGAAGCCGTAAAAACAGTTTCGGCTTATATGAACAAAGCCGAATCATGATGAGGGCATCAAGACCTTTGTTATTACTTGGTTGCATATTCTTGATGCACAGATAACATAATAAAGCACACACAACAGATTAAAATAAAGACAAGTACAGATCTAAGTAATTTCTATCTTCATTGCTATTTTACTTTCTATCTTTTGGTATATTAAAATGGTTCTGATACTTTAGCTCAGATCATATTTAGGAATTGTCCAGAAATAACTGATATGCAGATAAAAGTAGAGATTGACAGAAAACAGCTGATTGCTTCATGTATAAATTTTACCTAAAGTTACAATTTTCATTAAAACTACAGCAATCAGAACAAGGAGACTGAATGGACAATTACCTGATGTATGAATAAACAGATCTACATAGATGGAATTATTCAACAAGCTCTTGAAGAGTTCTATGAATACATTTTATAGTAGATATTTATTCTGTTTTTCTTTGTTTTAGTTTGGCGGAAAGTGATCTGTGCTGTGCTTTATAAAAGTGCATGCAATTGGCTGCTATAGGAAGATTCAACCAATCAAATTCTTTCTTACAAAAATCCAAAGGGAAGCAACCTATGGGAAAATGTTATGGGACGTTTCAGCCCGCGAGACCAGGACAAGTCATGGTCATCTCGACCCCAGAGGAGAAACAAAGAACAATTACTCAAAGTCATATCACAGGCTCTATCAACAATAATTAAAAGACCAGACATAATTATTCTAATTTTCATAAAAATTCACTGTGTGACATTCTCCCCTGCAAAGGAAAATGGCCTCCGGACATTTTATTCAATCTGATCAGCTGTGTTTGTGAACGATAGATAATTAAATAATTGCTTTGAGACAAATACTTATGTAATTAAATCTTGAGATTCATTACAACAATTCATGATTACATTTAAGGCATCCATGAACTTTGCAATCAAATGTATCTCAAGTTGAAAATTACAAACCACAGCTGAACATTATTTATTCCCTTCAAAACAAGAAGACACACTTTTCTTGCTTATTCGATATAAATAATTAAAATCAGTTATCAAGCTGGCTGTGTGAAAATATTCACACTATTTCTATGACATCCTTCATAATTACAATTATTTATCAAACTGGCTGTGTGAAAATATTCACACTATTTGTGTGACATTCTCCTCTGCACTCGACTTAAAAACAATAAAAAAAAAAACACTTCCATAAAAACAAATAAACTCTTCAAACCCAATAAATTGTGGACTGGTTGTCAGTATCAACAACAGATTGTTGATTAATAGTCCACTCACCATATCTATCAGGTGGCCTACGTTGCCTACCTGTTCTCCTAGGAGCAGCACTGATTTCAACACTAGGTGTAGGGACAGACGTTTCTTCGATACTCCCAGGAACACTGGCCTCTGGTTGAACCGAGCTCAACGAGCTTGGATCACTAAATGGTATAGTGGTTGATTCAGAAATAGAACCAGAACTAGTCTGACTATTATTTCTATTTGAAATAGAAACAACAGGTGTTCCTGATCCTCCACTATACTCTAAATCAGAAACATCATGAACAGGTTCATGAGAGGTCTGATTTACTTTTCCCTGATTGTTTTTTTTCCGACCTTTCGGAATCTGTACAGGTACAAAGATTTCCACTTCAGACTCAGACTCCGATGACTCCTCAGATGAAACTTTAAACACAGTTGACATGTCTTTGTTCCCTTTTCCCTGAGTTTGACCAGATTTTCTGTTTGACAACAGAGTCTCATCAATCTCAGAAGAATAAGGGATAGCTGAAAAAGGTAGGAGCATATTCCTGTGCAGAGTCCTCTCTTGACCTTTGCCTGATTCTTTTCGGACTTTGTAAACTGGTATACTCTTGTCTGGTTGACCAATGACAATATATGGGTGTCTCGCCCATTTATCAGCCAGTTTACATTTCCCCTTTAGGCCAACATTCCTAACTAATACCCTATCACCTATATCCAGGGTAGATTCTCTCACTTTTGTGTCATAAATGTCTTTATGACGAGCTGCAGACTTCTTTGCCTCCCCTGGTTTCTCACCTTTTCCGGTTTCCGGTACCAAATTTTTTCCCAATTGGCTAAAAAAATTCCCAATTGACCTGAAACATTCCCAATTTGCAGAAAAATCCAAATTTGAAAGGTAAACTTTCCCAAATTTGCTAAAAATCACACTATTTTTTCTCAAAATTGTGTATTTTTTTCCCAAAATTACACAACTTTTTCCCAATTTCATCGGTACCAAAAATTTCCCAAAAAGGTCAGAAAAAGCCATGAATTGCTGTACGATGTACAGAATATTCGTGAGGGCGTATGGTAGTATATGAAGATAGATAGATGTAATTTTCTAGTTGTTTTATGTTTAAGGGGCAATATCTGGGTATTGTCCATATTCTAGGCCTTCAGCCTCAATAACAACAGTGTCAATGGTCAGACCCCTGTTAACAGGTTGGGAACACAACTTCATTGATCTACTGTAGTTCAAAGCATCTCAAGTAGATCGATCGATCTTCCTAAGTGCACGAAAATCACGACAATTTTTGTCTCGTACATGTTTGTGAAAAAATTGCAACATCATTGCTCGTACGATTTTTAGATTTTGTGGTTGCGGTTTTATTTGTGAAAAGAACTAGAATTTTCACCGACCAATTTTTTGCAGAAATCAGTGTTTTTTATGGGTATTACCGTTGATTTTGGAGAAAATTAATTTTCCAAGCTAAATTCTAGTTTATTACCGTTTTCTTATTCAAGGTTCAGGTCAAACTCACGTTCGCTTCCATTTTGGAATCCAAGGGCGATAATTAGGTCGCTTATGATGCTGAAAAACGCATTTTCAGAATCAGCATCCAAATGTATGGAGGCCATTTAAAGTCATAAGCTCTTAATAGTCGCTTTATAACTATTTTTGAATTTTAATTGCTGTGATTGTTGTTCTGCAAGGAAAAATGAAATTTAGCAATAATTGTGATTGTAAATAGCGAAATTAGCGGACCGTGGAAACACCCCAAACCACCCCAAAACACACTAAACCACCCCAAACCACTTGAAAACCACCCCAAACCTTATATTTAGCACACACAAACTACCTGAAACACGTCAACTATAGCACAACCCATGTCTTTATGGGATTCATAACCCTAACCCCCCAACTTAGTCGCATGTGGGGTTAATATGGGTATACACATAGCATATGGTTTTGCCTTGAAATATTAAAGAAACCCATACATACATACATGTATGCATGCAACCTTTGTAAGTTGGACGTATGGTAACAAGTCAACTCGTACCTAAGTCAACTCGTACCTTATTCAACTCGTACCTTCTTTTGCTCAACCCGTACCTTAGTTAAGTCGTACCTTAGTCAGTTCGTACCTATGTAACTCTCATATCTATTTTTGTATATATTTTATAATTATTATTATTTTATTATATTACAAACTAAAGTTTACAGTGTTTACATTAACTATCTGTTATTTCATCGCCAGGACTGCATACTGTACTGAGCGTATAGTAAGCTCAATTCAGCAACCCATATTTTAAACACGATTTAACTTGCCATTTTCTTTCTTTTCAATTTATATGACATAAAGTCGTGTCAAAGCATAAATGTGAACTAATTTAAAACACCAAGGTGAAATATAAAAAAAAAGATTTGTTTTACATAAAACCCAGGTTATGTATCAAGTTTTTGCGTTAAGCTTAAAGCTTTGTCTGTTCGTGGCATGCTAATGAGAATTGGAAATATGCACTAAATTTTATTTTGTAATGGGCTTGACATATTTGTAAGTCCACAAATGATTTCAGACTGGTGTGATAGTTACACATTAATGTCATTGAATACTGGAGTGGAAAAGAATCAATAAACAAAATATGCTAATATATTTTCGTTTTATTTTCTTAAGTTGTGCATGAAAATGAAACAAAAAGTCATAAACAAATAACAATGACAGCTTCAATCATTATGAGAAACAAGGCAACTTATTCCCTCGCAACAGTGACAAAAGCTCCTAGCATTTTAGCACAAAATACTCGCTCAGTTTTATTAACCAAGGACGCCCAAAACCACTAAAGGACATCCCAGTTGGTATTACAACCATACAGATATCGTTTTAAGCTATAGGTCCCGAATATAAACGATAATGAAAATAAAAGAGCAGCATAACGTTGCCGAGATAACTAAGTGACAGTATAAAAGCAATGAAACAAATGTACACAAATATTTTGTTTGCGAGAGGCTGAATATCAAATCATTCGGTCATCCATCTGTCAGTCCGTCGGTCCACCAGTATTATTATTTATTTATTTATTTTCATATATTTTGTCAAACGCTTAATTGATAAACTCAAGATACTTATGTATTATTGCTACCAATTTAAGACCTGCACGTTCATGAACTGATTGATAATTAAAGAAGATTAGTGTCGTTAGCAGGGGTGTCAGTCTGTTTTTCACACCTTCAGAAAACTAATGCTTAAAGAAAATCACCTTTAAAATTCCACTGTGTCATTTACTCCTGTGAACCCTGAAATCGCCTCTTGCCGAAAAAGAGTCAAACAAATTATCCGTGTCTTTAATTAATTTCACACCAAAACTAATCACGCATACATTAAAGACATCGATTAACTCTGCGAAAATGAAAGACATCCAATTAAAGAATTCCTTCCTTTCTTCCTTTACATCAACAGAGGCTGTAGAGCCTGACTAGATGTTAACGACGTAAGAAACTTTCACCCACCCATCCATCCATCCTATCTATCTATTCTCTATCTATCTATCTATCTGGGCAAAGAGTACGAGTTAACCAAAACCAGGTACGATTTAACCAAAACTAGGTACGAGTTAACCAAAATAGGTACGAGTTGACCAAAACAGGTACGAGTTGACCAAAGATCAGGTACGAGTTAACCAAAAGTAGGTACATGTACGAGCTGACTTGGGTACAAGTTGACTTAGGTACGAGTTGAATAGAAACCGGACGTATTTGGGATCTTTCTGAGTAAGCTTTTATGGGTGTTTAAGGTGTTTCACATGTGATTTAGTGTGTTTTGGGGTAAAAGTTTCGATACATTAATTATTTTAACAAAAAATAGACAATATCGTTAATTTAAGAATAAGATTTTTTTATTTAATATCATGGCTCGTATTATCCTCCGTAGGTGATGCTGATCTGGCAGAAGATGCTGGTTATTGAGGCTGTAAGCGGCTCAGCCTCGTTTCCAGATACGGAAATGCAACGCTGAGAAGGCTGTCAACAATTCGACATGGAAAAAAGAGTGGTATTTATCATTAGAGGCATGTTAGAGAGAGAAACAACAAAAAAGAGCGTTTTTATTATAAAAAAGAAGTTTGTACAGCAAAATTTCGTCGGTCGAATTTGCCACACTTGGTCGTTTGCGACGCATTTTTGAATAACAATGAAATGTGTGTACCCACCATCTTGCAGATCTGGACTAAATACGTGTAATTTTAAGTTTACCGTGATTTTCGTGCACTTAGGAAGATCGATCGATCTACTTGAGATGCTTTGAACTACAGTAGATCAATGAAGTTGTGTTCCCAACCTGGTTAATTACCCCACCCTTCATTTGTCCTTGGTTTTCTTTTCAATGCCAGTTCAGCATAAAGGAATCCAAAAGAATCATGTTCTCTTTGATTTAAGGATGAGATTATTACAAACCCCATGAACTAGATCAAACCAGTTTCGATGAACTTGGTAAATCCCTTGACCTCATCAAACAGTCTAACTCCCAAATATGGCTCTTGGGAGATTTTAACTTACCCAAAATAGATTGGGAACTCCTGACTCCTACCCCTGACTGTGACTATCAGACTTTTTACACAGACTGCCTCGAAACCTTCAGTGATTGCCTGCTAGAACAAATGGTGACCTCGCCTACGCGAGGTCCAAATACCCTGGATCTATTCTTTACGACAAACCCTACTCTGGTGAAAACTGTTTCTGTCATACCAGGTCTTTCAGACCATGACATAGTTTTGGCAGAAGTAAACAGTCGCCCTCAACTTACCAAGCAGGTCCCCCGGGACATCCCCCTGTACAAGAAAGCTGACTGGGACCAGCTTAAGCAGTCAATGAGAGACCTTTACGAGGAACTTCAGTCAAGCCCTGCTACCACAGACATTCAAGTTCTGTGGGATAAGTTTGCTGGCAGACTTCAGCATGAGATTGACACGCATATTCCCATCAGGAAAGCAGGTACTAAAGACGGATTTCCTTGGATTAACCAGGAAATCCGCAGACTCATAAGGAAAAGAGACAAGCTCTACAGGCGCTGGTCAAGATCAGGCAGACCTGATGACCAGAAAAAATTCTTAGATCAAAAACACTTGGTTCGTAGAATCACTGATAGGGCCTACGAAAAGTACCTGAAAGACATCTTAGGTATAAACAATGATGGAGATGACCTTGATGACCCTCCCAAGGTCAAAACCAAAAAACTGTACTCTCTTCTAAAACACTCAAAACAGGACTCTAGTGGAATTGCATCACTGAAGGCCGACAATAAAACATATACTGAAGACTCAGAGAAGGCAAATGCTTTAAATGGACAGTTCCACTCCGTATTCAGCCCCAAGAGCCCAATAAGCCTCAAGCAACTTGCACAGAGGACTCTACAGGACCTTCATGACTCCGGTTTAAACCAACCATTGCGACCCAGCCCTCACCCCAAAATGCCTGAAATTCATGTGTCCCAATCGGGCATAGAAAAATTGCTCAAAGGCCTAAACCCCCATAAAGCTGCTGGTCCAGACAAATTCAAACCGATAGTCCTCCAGACCCTACATAAGGAACTTGCCCCCATCCTACAGCTAATCTACCAAAGATCCCTTGATTCTGGTAAACTCCCATCCATTTGGAAAGAAGCCAATGTATCCCCTATCTTCAAAAAAGGGGATAAATCCGACCCGGCCAACTACCGCCCCATCTCCCTGACCTGTGTCCTCTGTAAGGTTCTTGAGCATGTTGTGGCCTCTAGTATCTCTAGACACTTTACTGAACAAAACATTCTGTTTGATCTGCAGCATGGGTTCCGAGAAAAGAGATCCTGCGAGACACAACTAATTATGCTTGTTGATGAACTTGCTAAAAACATGCAAGCCAAAAAACAGACTGACCTCATACTCCTTGATTTTAGCAAGGCTTTCGATAAAGTTGCACATGAAAAGTTACTCCTAAAACTCCACTTTTATGGCATAAGGGGGAATACACTAAATTGGATAAAGGACTTTTTAGACAACAGATCCCAATCCGTCCTTTTAAATGGTTCTAATTCTGACAGTATTCCAGTATCCTCCGGTGTCCCGCAGGGCTCGGTTCTCGGGCCCATACTGTTCCTAGCATATATAAATGACCTCCCGGATCAGGTAAAGTCAAGAGTCAGGCTATTTGCTGATGACACAGCCATGTACCTTGCCCTTGACAAGCAAGGAGACTCAGAGATCCTCCAAAAAGACCTTGAAAGTTTAGAAAAATGGGAAAAGCTCTGGGATATGAGTTTTAACCCCTCGAAATGCCAGGTCATTCATGTGACCCGAAGTAAATCACCCTCCCAGGCTATATATTACCTCCATGGCTGTGCTCTAGAAAGTGTATCTTCTGCAAAGTACCTTGGGGTCACTGTTTCGGAAGACCTCAGTTGGTCAGACCATATCAATAACATTACCAAGAAGGCAAATCAGACCCTCGGCTTCATCAAACGCAATATCCGGGTCCATAACAGAGACCTGAAGTCCACAGCTTATAAGACATTAGTGCGCCCACAGCTAGAATACGCCTCTACTGTGTGGTCTCCTCATACAGATCAAGATATTGGTAAACTTGAATCTGTACAACGAAGGGCCGCTAGGTGGGTAACACGAGATTACCGACAAACATCAAGTGTGTCCACAATGCTTCAGGATCTCAACTGGCGCACCCTTGACCAACGACGTATTGACAGTCGGTTGGTCCTCCTATATAAGGTCACATATGACCTTGTAGCCATCCCTGCCTCTGACTACCTGATCCGAAATACCCGTCCATCATCTAGAAACCATTCCTATGCATACCGACAGATCACAACTCTGAGAGACTACTACAAGTACACATTCTTCCCACGGACAATAATACACTGGAATGCCCTACCTCCACATATTCCTGTCCTACCTACTCTGGCGCAGTTTAGTATAGCTGTCTGCCAGATAGCTCACAAAACTCCTTAAATACCAGCATATCTGTTTTTACCTTTTAACTATACTAACACCTTTGTTCGCACTGTATAAATTCTTATCACCCACTTTCCTTTGCTTTTATTTCAACTAACCCCCTTCAGCATTTGGTATACCGGAACACCATCTGAAGTCCTCTTCGGAGGTTAAGATGTACAGGAAGATAGATAGATAGAACATCATGACAAATGCCAATTACTCAGACAAGTTGGAAGTTTGCAGCAAAGTAAAATTTTGCAATATTTCAGTTTTCTGACTTGATTGACAGCAACAGATCCTGTCATTTTCTTTCGTTTGAGGGCTTATTTTTGAACATTATTTGTCGAATTTTTTTTCACAGTGAGAAAATCATTGGAGAACATTGAAGGATGTATACTATATTCATTTGACCCCTTAATTGACTTACAACAGGGAAAATTTCTGTCAAATTACTTGACTTGTACTCGAAGACAGATTTTATTCACTGCGCAACTGTTTGACGCATCAAAAGCCCGGATGTCCCGTGAAAATCAGTCATCCGCGAGATTTAGTGCTTTCGTTTAGCAACAAATCAAAAGTCGTACGGTATGCCAAAAATAGTCTCGGCCCGAACCCTTCAAAGGACACCATGGCCAAGACTTCTCGGCATTTTTTTTTAAACCGGGACACATCTAACCAATTGGTGGAACGGCTCGGTCCATTATTTCATTCATTTTTGTGCATGTGTGCATTTTGTGCCGTGGATCTTATTTTAATTGTTCTTTCTTTCTTCAGATACTGTGTCGATCAATTTCTGATCACCACCTCAGGTGTGGGGTGGGTGGTTCTGAATGGGCCATTTAAACTACTGAAGCTGAACAGAGGATTACTAAAATGTATACCTCTGGACCGCTGAATTAAATAAGCCTTAAACCCCTCCATGGTCTTAGATGCGACCACTGAAGAAGAAAGGATATTCCATGGTGGAATAGCCATTGGGAAAAAAGATCGAATTCTTCAGATCATCACTATAGATCTCGTGTACTATGAACAAGGAGATACGATAGTATATCTTAATCTGGGTGCCAGGCCAGATATTTATCTTTGTTAAGAGACACTGTACCGGAGTGAATCTTGTAAACGAAAGTTAAGGAAGACTTCTGCCTGCGGTCTTCCAGGCATGGCCACTCAAGTTCGCCAAGCATGTCGTCGACGCAACTGGTGTTTCTCCATCGCCTGCATGCCCACATGGATGCTGTCTTCTGCACTTCCTCCACATTTTCTGTCTCAGTGTCATCATAAGGATGCCAAATAGGAGCTGCATTCTCTAGCTGAGGACGAACCAATATTTGGTATGCAGCTACCTTCGTATGTCTAGGTGCCAGTGCTTAATTGCGCCAAAGAAAGCCAAATGTCTTAGTTGCTTTAGAAGAGATTTCCGAAACATGTTGACCCCATTCCAACATTCCAAGTTGTCTGAAATAGTTATTCCGAGGTATTTGACGGACTGAACTTGTTCCAATTTTTGTTAATGCAGTGAGTAGTTAAAATGTATTTGATTGCTAGGGAGATGCCGGGTCACCCTCATTGGATGACATTTGGCAACATTAAATTTGATTTTCCAGTCGGTCTCCCATCGTACAACTAAAGTGGGAATACCCCCCAAAAAGGTCTGAATGGTTAATCAAGATAACATACAGATGACCTTGTCCCCAAGAATAGGCGTTGTAGAAATAATCAATCCACGGCATTTCAGATACCATCTGCTAGTATAGAGGCCTATGTATTCAGCTCCAAGGCAATACTTCTGATGTGGTTCTAACTATTTTATGTTTTGGTGTTGATTTAAATGAATAGCTTTATGTCAATTTTTTTTAAAATATTTATAAACATGTAAACAGGGATTTTACGGCGTGCTCCGGGGTAGCAAACCACACGTGTTTGTCGATGTAATTAAATCAATCAAAAAAAAAAAAAAAAAAAAAAAAAAAAAAAAAAAAAACATTTTACATGAATATTGACAATAGGCAATTATTACACTTTTGAAAATATGAAAACAATCGGATGTCAATTATAAAAGTTATTAAGGAAGTCCTCGAATTTGTGTAGACCACATACGATTTTTTTCTACGCTGTATACCACAATTCCACATAATCTAATTGAAGAAAAACTTCTCGATTTGATTGAGTGGATCTTCAAAAGGGCTTTAAAACTACGGTTCACTTGACAGAAAGGCTTTTTTCACTTCCTCTGACCAAGGATGATATAAACAATGGTCATGCCATAGTGTATGTGACGCCGTGTCCTATCTCCTGAATAATATCTATATTAGATCTGAAACAATGTTATGCAGACAAATTGTTGGAATTCTGATCGGTACAAATTGCACCCTACTTGTAGCTGATTCGTTATTACAGCTACGAAAGAGATTTCATTTTCCCTTAGTATGAGTACCTAATTGTCAATTTATTTTTCCCATCTCGGCTTTTGGAGTGAGAATTTCTTTCTGATTGCGCCATTTCCTAAACATTGCCTACGTTTACCTACTAACCATGAAAATCAAGCTGATGTTATCGAGGCTTTTAATTCGACCTTGAGGTACCTCGATGACATTGAACATTGGCAACCTATATTTTGAAGGCATGATCAATCAAATTTATCACATGAACTACAGTTTAATAAAGCCAACGACACAAATACCGAAGCCACATTTTATTTTTACATCTTTCTATTGCAATTGGATTTGTTTTTGTTTGTTTTTTCTAAAATGTATGAAGCGCGATGACTTCGACTTTGACATAGTAAATTTTCCGTTTTTGGATGATGCCGTTCCTCGCCGTACTTCTTATGATGTATACATTTAGCAACTTATCTGGTTTGCTAGGGTCTGCAATCATGTTACGCCGGACTTCAAAGCGCGAAATAAATGTTTAACAGCCAAGCTTCTCCAGCAGTTTGAATTTTTAACATTTCGACTCTACTAGCTGCCTAACAATGAATTGTTATATTCAGGCCGTCTGTACTTAGCAAGATGTATTCTTGCACACCAGACAGAAATTGCCACACTTTTTGCCTGGGTGATAAAATTGCATCTCACCCAGGTGTTCTCACCCAGGCTAAGTGCGCCCAAAAAATTACGCAAAACCTTGAAATAAACCAGATTTGGGGGGTTGTTGTGCAAGAAAAAGAATCTAATATGGTGTTTTTTTTCTAGATGGAAGTTTCCAACCCTCGGGATGACCGTGCTGAGCGGAACCTCGGCGGAGCCTCGGTTCCGCTCAGCACGGTCATCCCTTGGGTTGGAAACTTCCATCTAGAACAGAACCCCATATAAGATTCTTATATTCTCATTTTTGTGTAATGGTCAACGCATTATTATGGCTACGGGGATGTTCTCGTACTGTTCTAAACTGATTACTGTTTCGGGTTACATGAAAAATTAAAAGCTGACTCTCACTACTATGATATCTTCAATGCCTTTTTAGCATAATATCTCATTTTCATTAATAGATAAATAGATTTTTGTTTCTCACGCAGAACAGGTTATTTCACGACGTGACTCATTTAATGCTGTGCATTTGATATTGTTTATTGTCTAATGATATATGTTTTGTATGTTTTGAGGGCCTCGGGGAAGACTGGCATAGCCATCCGACTTACTTTGCTTTGCTTTGCTTTTAAAGACTTTTTACGCGAGGGCCTTTCGGATACAGAGTTGAATTATTGTGTTTTGGTTTATAAATTTAAGGCGATACTTCTGATGTGGTTCTGTTTTGTTTTATGTATTGGAGTCGAAAGTTTGTGCTGTTTCAACCTTATGTACGTTTTCATATTTTTAGTTAAGTTCAAGCAACTGAGTGGTCACCTATTGGGGAAAAAGCTGCTCACTTAGCCTTCGATATGTTTTCTTAGTAGTATAATAGTGGAGCTGCTTTGTGAGCAGATTTGAGGGAATACTTCAGTTGATGACACAAGCATGAAATTTACACCATATGTTGTCCAAATGATGCAGATTCCAAAATGATTCCTGGCCACTTCAAATTCGGCCATTTTCAAGATGGCCTCCAAAATGGCCGACAGATTTAAGAGGGTTGGTGTAGATAATTTATCATAACTCACATTCTAATGGTCAAAGAACAAGAATTTTGATTCCAAATTACAGCTAATGTATTGACCTTTTTTTATAAAGTTCAAAAATGCAAAAACCCTAATTGGCATATTCATGAATATTAATGATTTTCTCCATTTCAGCTAAAATCGGCAGCAAAAACAAACCTTTTGACAATTTCACATGTTTTTGTCAGTTTTAAATGTCGCAACTGATGCATAAGCCAGATTGAGCCTTTTGTTCAATATTTTAATTGTTTTCATTAAGTATCCAGCTGAGCATTAGAATTTTCATTAATATTCATGAGTTCAGTTACTTTATTAGAGAATTTTGGACAGTGCGTCTACTGAATTAGTAAAGCATTCAGCTATAAAAGTACATATATGAATGTCTATTGATCAGAAGCAATATCACTATCGGGAAGCGAACTCTGTGTAAGCTATCATTTGTGTACAAGATAGTGACGTCACAGTTAAATTTTACAGTTCGGACTGAACATAAGTTCGGAAAAAATATGTTATTTTCGAAATATCCTATCATATGTAGCATACATTCTTTCTTCTGTAACTGTAAAAACTTTCAATAACCTTTTTCACGTCGCTGAGAACACTTCGATAACTTTATTGTCGCGAAGTCACTTCTATATCCATCGCCAGTTTTCAAAGTTTTTGCTGTTTTTTCTTTATCATTTAGCTTGTCACAATGAATTATTATAAAGAAGATAATTGCTTATGCAGCAGTGACAAAACTTCTTGACTATGGCCACCTGTTTGTTTCAAGAATTAGATTTGCCTCTGATTTCGACTTTGTTTCAAAATTAAACAGTGGATGTAGTGCCTGATTAGACTAAATGAAACACTGATCTGAGTCTATAAAGATTTTCAGGTGGCTTGTTTTCAATATTGAGATGTTTCTATACATACGCATGTGCATACTTTCTGCATTTCTATCAAAATATTTTAGGTACCCACATGTTGAGTACCCACCCACAGTGTGAAATTCCACAATTTACGAATACATGTATGTACAAATAAACATCAACGAACTTATTCATGAGCACCCCAAGACCACAACAATTTCGTACAAACGGTGTCAAGTCTTCACTCGAAATTTCATAAACCATAAATCTGAATACCCACAATCTTATGTGATTTTGAATTTTGTGAGCACTCTTATAGTAAAGACAGTTTACATAATTTGTCCATGCTTTGCGTAAAAACAAGATTAGTTTCCGACATTTCAATATCCACAAATATTTACATGCACTTTTGAATACCCACTTATTTCGAATACACTCAAACTTGAAGACTCATTGAATATTTCAAGTACCTAAACTTTGTGTAGTAACATCTCAAAAATATCTATATCTTATTATTTGCCACCAATTCTGGGTGCCTACAAGATTTGATATAACCTTATATCCAGACTTTTGAGTACCCACATGTTTTGGGTACCAACAAATTTGAAGACCACAAATTTCAAATGCCCAAAATTTGAGAAAATAAAAAGGATAGTTTCAAAAATTTTAAGTGCAACCAAATTTTGAATACCCCCAACTTTGAGTACCCATATACCCACTAGCTTCTAACACAAAATGGACCAAGAGAAAACTAAACAAAAATGAAAGCTGTAGAAATCTGATATCGGACATCTGGAGACTGTTAATTGCTCTTTTCACAGTCTACTGATAATGATGATAAAAGCTGAAGCTACAAGATATTTTCTGAGATTTA
Organism: Rugalucina vietnamica; assembly: GCA_964017185.1. Taxonomy (NCBI): domain Eukaryota; kingdom Metazoa; phylum Mollusca; class Bivalvia; order Lucinida; family Lucinidae; genus Rugalucina; species Rugalucina vietnamica. The sequence goes on along the minus strand of OZ024878.1, from coordinate 53,377,811 downwards.
TTACAGGCTCATTCAGCTCCATTGGAGCTATTTTCTGGCGATGGATACAGGAGTGAAGTGGTCTAAATATAGACAATTTTTTAAAAGAAATTCTAACACACCTTGCCTATATAGCCAGTGTTTATAAAACCGTTATATTGTGCAACACTTCACTGGGAGAATGAGCGTGGCGTTACTTTGTGCCATTTCAATATCATTTGTGACGTCATCTATCCCATCAAGCATCGTTAGACGATGTAATGTCGTTTTAACGTAAAACAAACGTAATGGATGTATGCAAACATCAGGAAAACATGTCCGTGCAATGAATACCCCTCAAACCCCACTTTTATACAGAAAAATTGGGGTTTGCAGGGGTATACCTAATTTTCTTATTTTTGATCCAAAACATACATTGTGGGTACTCGTTAGAACCGCCTCGACGAGGCGGTTCTAACGAGTACCCACAATGTATGTTTTGAGCGAAAATATTAAAAAGTAGAAATTTTTCCAATGAAATTTTGAATTTTTACAGCTGAAAAAAAAAATCTCTGCATATTGCATGGGCAAGTTTTCGTAATGTACCCACATTACAGTCAAATATTTGGCGAGATATATACAATGCAATGGTAGAAAGCTGAGCGATATCGACGGTTTCAGCGACCTTTATTCTGTTTATTGTGTTAGAATCGAAGTAGATCCGCGCTCATGATTTGATCTTCTTTACAACTGACCTCTAAACAGTGAATTATTACTCAACAATTCACTGCTAGAGCTGATCTATTTCTTTAAAAAAATGCCCACAATACGCTGCATATGATAGACAATATGCAAACCATTTTTCTTTATTAAACATGAGCAAGACAATATGTGATTTCTGAAGTTATGTGCAGTTCGAACATGCTCTATATCGCATGGTGTCTACACAAATGATAGCAAACACAGACTGCCCGACGCTCAGTATGAAAAGTTTGTGAAGGACATGGCAAGCAACCAGAAGCTCCCGTTTAATGAGCCGGTCACAAAGAACAAGCTTAGACACTAGACACTAGACACTATGAATTGATTTCCAAATATAATGTTGGGTTAAAGACGCTTCTAAGTGAGGGCCTTTCGGAACCTGAATTTTATGGTGACTTGGTGTACAAATTTAAGAAACTTAAAGGAATAAATGATTTTTCTTTTCAGTTCAGAAAAATCATAACACGTTACAGACGTATAGGTTATAACTTGAATGTTATGCGACAGTCTGCATGCTTAGTTTTTAACCCAATCATGGTTGATAACTATGCTGCCTTCTTTAATTGCACGCCGGTGGGTCGGGCGTCAGACTCTATGATGGCCCCGACTTCAAGCTATTCATTTTAGTTGGTTGGGGCCGGAGCTTCTTGTCTGTTGCTTGGCCCACCGGGGTCCAACTGGTGTTTTTCTTTTGCTCCGGAGTTAGTAGGTTATTCGGCGCCCGGGGATCTCCATCGTCGGGCAGCTTACTCAATCTGTGAGTCCTGGTTTTTGATTCATCAGGATGTTTATCATGATTTATTTGTTTGTTCTTGATGATTCATTGACTGGTTAGAGATTCATCACGAGGACCGAAGAACTAACTAAATGTTATGAACCACTGCAGAAGCTGAGGGTGAGGTTAGGTACCTGTAAAACCGGTTTAAGCCCGCTAGTAACTTTGTGTTACTGATCGTTCCAAGTCGATACTTCTGTAGTGGTTCTTTTTGTTTTATGTCTTGGTGTTTAAATTTTTTTTTGTGCTGTTGGCGCCTTATGTATGTTTTCATATTTTTAGTTAAGTTAAGGTAACTGAGTGGCCACCTATTGGGAAAATAGCTGCTCATTCGGCTTACGATATGTTTCATGGTATAAGTACCTGTTTGTTAGTTTGTTTTTTTCCCACCTCGGTTTTTTGGAGTGGGAATCTTTTTCTGATTGCGCATTTTCCTGATCTTTGCCTACTTGTACCTTTTTCCTCTTTTCAGTAGGAAAGTTTAACCTGACCAATCATCAGCCAAGTGTTAGTTTGACAGTTTGAAAAATGACTGTAGACTATTTTCTAGGCTATTTACAACCGCGCAAATACCAGCTTAGCAATCCACAAGTTTCAGACAACTCAAAATCAGTTGTCAAAGGCAAGAAATTGACAGTCCACAACAGTCATCCAGGTGCAATTTAAATATAGAAAAAGTTGTTCATTTCTATAAAATAGCCAAACGCTGTCAAGCAATAACCTTGGTTTGTTTCATTACTTCCAAACAACCAATGAAATTTTAGAAAAGATAAATCAACATCTGTCAATTCCATCTTACTGTGGCCAATCAGAGATATATGAGGTGACAATGTGTATTTCAAGGGTGATACAAATATTGGACAGGAAATGTAAATTTCACCTTTTTGAAAACTGGTTAAGAGATGCTTGAAACACCTGGATTGCTAAGCTGCTATTTGCGTGGTTGTATCTCATGCCAAAGATGAAAATGTGATTTGCAGGAAATTTTACGACATAAAAATCAAATGGCATGCTGTACTTCTTAACAAAGTCACAGCTACTTGACATCATTGTGCAAGGAACAAATACAACTGATGAACAGCCAAATGCAGACACTGTAATCATTGATGGGACAGCCCTGATTAATGCGAAGTCCCCTGGAGCAGCAAAAACATTTGATGATTATGCCACTGAGTTGATCGTACCTAGTCAGCCATCAAAGAACTCACCGACACACACGAACCTATTCAAGAAATAATGAAGGTCTTTCTCATTAATGAGAGACGAACGACCACCTCTATCTATCTTCATATACTGAGTCGATCAATTTCTGATCATCATCTCAGGTGTGGGATGTGTGCTAAATTTTGAATTCAGCAAGATGGGGAGAACATTCGGGAAGGGCCATTAAACTATGTACAAGAAGCTAAAATGAGGCATACTAACATATACTTCTGAACCCTGACCTAAATAAGAGACTTAAATACTTCAGCAGTAAGGAAAGCCACCCCCCCAGTAATTCTATATTATTGGTCGTTCCAATGCGATACTTCTATTGTGGTTCTAATTGTTTTGTGTTTTGGAGACGATTTTTGTGTTGTTTGAGCCTTATGTACGTTTTCATATTTTTAGTTCAGTTCGGGTAACTGAGTGACCGCCTATTGGGGAATAGCTGCTCACTCGGTTTACGGCATGTTTCATTGTATAAGTACTTAAGTGTCATTTTAGTTTTTCCCACCCCTCGGTTTATAGAGTGGGAATTTCTTTCTGATTGCGTCATTTCCTGATCATTACCTATTTGTATTTTTTTACAGTCAAACCCATATGCTATTCGCCTTTTTGCATTATCTGCTGGTTCTCAGCGCACACATAATCAATATTGAAAATACAGGTAAGCAAAACCCCCTGAGAAAAAAAAAAATGATAATCCAATGGGGATTTTGGTTACCTGTATTCTCAAGCCTGTATTTTTCAATATTGATTTCAGTAAGCTGGGAACCAGTAGATAATGCAAAAAAGGTGAATACCGATATTGACCCCATATGAGACTAATTTGGGGGTTTATGATTCTGAGTCCCATAAAGACCTGAAAAATAGGAGTTGTATTGGGAAAATAGCTGCTCATTCGGCTTACGATATGTTTCATGGTATAAGTACCTGTTTGTTAGTTTGTTTTTTTCCCACCTCGGTTTTTTGGAGTGGGAATCTTTTTCTGATTGCGCATTTTCCTGATCTTTGCCTACTTGTACCTTTTTGTACAGCATGATCAGTCGGGTATCTATTCGCCTTTGGTCTAATGGACGCCAGGAAAGTTTCTTGAGCATTTCAGTAACACTGGAGGTGGACCTGTAGTCATGGGTAGCCCACCTGGCCGATCTACGTTGAACAGATTCTATCTTTTTAATGTCAGTGTCGGTGTGGGGAGACCAGACAGAGGAGGCGTATTCCAGCTGTGGTCTAACAAGTGTTTTGTAGGCTGTGGATTTGAGGTCTTGGTTATGAACTTTGATGTTGCGTTTGAGACAGCCCAGCGTTTGATTTGCTTTTTTATTGATGTTATTTATGTGATTTCCCCAGCTGAGGTCTTCAGATATTGTGACCCCAAGGTACTTGGCAGCGGGTACACTTTCAAGTTCAGTGTTGTGTAGAAAGTATTTGGATGGAATGGGAGTCTTAAATCTGGTCACATGTAGGACCTGACATTTTGCTGGGATAAAGTTCATATCCCAATCTTCTTCCCATTTCTCGAGTTTCAGGAGGTCTTCTTGAAGGATGTTTGCTTCTGAGAGTGAGCTGATGCATAGATACATTGCTGTGTCGTCTGCGAAAAGTCTGACTCTTGACCTTACCTGTTCTGGAAGGCCATTAATGTAGGCTAGGAATAGGATTGGTCCGAGAACAGAGCCCTGTGGGACACCAGAGGAGACAGGGATGGTACTGGAGCTGATACCGTTGGTTACTACAGATTGTTTCCTATTGTCTAAAAAGTCCTTTATCCATTTTAGAGTGTGACCCCGAATGCCATAGGCATTCATGGGCGACATTATCAAAAGCTTTACTAAAATCTAAAAGTATTAAGTCTGTCTGTTTTTTTGGACTCCATGTTTTTGGAGAGTTCATCAATAAGCATGATCAACTGGGTCTCGCAGGACCGCCCCCCTCGGAACCCATAAGCTAGCAAAGAAGCGTACAAAAATTGTTTCTTTCCACATACTGCGTGCGTTCGTAGTTTTTTCCAAAGGTAAAAATGGTACCATTGGTACACAAATTCCGTTCAAGGTTTTACCAATGGTACCATTGGTAATGCCATTGGCATCAATGGTACCAATGTTACCAACATACGGCAGCAAATGGTGCAGACAGAAAACAGCGTGGGTAATTCTACCAACGCGGGAAAAGTCACGTGATTCAATATGGCGAGTCTAAAAATATATCATGAATTTCGTAAATAAGCAATACTTTTGTCGTACAAACAAATGTAAATGTTATAAATAACACAATATACATGAAGTAAATGAGAAAGACAAAAACAAGTGAGGTGTATTGATCAATATGATAAAAATTCCACCATGTGATCTACCAATGGTACCATTGGTACCAATGGTACCATTGGCAGTAGAAAAACGTTCAGGGTTTTCTGGTTACCATTGGTAAAAATGGTACCAACAGTACCATTGGTAGATTATTCAGATTTTAGCATTGGGAGAACCCCAATCGTAGCCACTATCAGGGACTGGAATGACCTCCCGGATTCTCTGATCTCCTCTGCTGAAATGTCTGATGACTGTGTGTCCAAGTTCGCATCTCTTGCGAGAGCCAGTGACTAATTTCCCTCCTGGCGCACCCCTGGTGAAGTATTGTCAATCTAGCGTATCGCCGGTAAACCTTGTCTCGACAAACGAACCCATTTCTCTTATTGTCGAATTCAGATTCAGATTCAGACCTGGTGTGCGACACAGTAAGTGTGTTTCAGGTAGTTTGAGTGTGTTTAAAATGACGTTTGGGTGGTTTTAAAGTGGTTTGGGTTGTTTGGTGTGTGTTTGGGGGTGGTTTGGGGTGTTTCCACAGTCCGCCAGAGTTTCAGTGATGTTATCATCAGTTGGCGCCGAGTGATCTTCATCGCCGGGCAGCTTATTGTATCTGTGAGTTCTCGTTTTTGTTTCATCATGGTCGTTAGCATGATTTATTTGTTCGTCGTTGATTATTCATTGACTAGTTAGAGATTATTAACGAGGGCTGACAACTGACTGAATGTTGTGAACCACTGCAGAAGCTGAGTGCATGCGGTGCGTTCCTTTACCGGAATGGACCGGAATGGACCTGATTACCGGAATGGACTACCGGAATGGACAGTGAGTACTTTTCATTTCGTTTTCGAGGACAGACTGGGCTAGAATATATACATACAGTGATTTGTTCGAGAATTTAACGAGAATTAGTTAAATTGTGTTACTTGCGGTCGGGTAGCCTAGGTCAGGTGCCCATATATGGTTATATAGGTCCCCGTCACAGTGCCAGCACATTTTACTCATTTCTACTTCTATATATATCCATATGTTTGCGATAGAACAACCACTGGTGATCTCTATATATTTCAATCAAAGAAACCTCTGAACAGTGGCCCTATCCCGGACCCCACCACTGAGCTACCCTAACCACCCTGGGAAGTCAATTTTGTTATACTGAGATGAATCTTATCTGATGCAAACTACTCATATGACTACAGAAGTACATTTTATGGAAATAAAATACATTAAAAGCACCCAAAGCCATAGCATAATGTCCATTCCGGTAGTCCATTCCGGTAATTATGTCCATTCCGGTCCATTCCGGTAAAGGAACGCACCCGAGTGCATGGGCCGCCAAATTGCCATGGGCAGAAATGGTTATGGATCGAAATGACCCGGAACCTTGGTAACTAGTGCGACCAAATGTCTATGACTGGCTTATTAAGAAACATTTAATCAAAAACGTCATGAAAATTCCCAAATAATCACAACCGATCACGAAAATCTTCAAAATGTGTTTCTTTTAGTTTGCTATGAATAGAAAAGATGTTATAGAATCACTTCAGGTACTGTCAATAAAGTGTTTGATATGAAATATCTTTTAATGGATAAATTGCTTGTGTTCAAATGACATGTGACTTCTTGCCATCTGTTGTGAAAGTGAAACTGAAACCTGAAACTGCATTTACACTAAAATTACAGTACGATTTATGATGGTTAGTCTAGTTTTTTGTGGTACTAATAATTCATGGGCAACTCCCGGACAATAGTGATAGGTCAGATCTACAAGAAATATAGTTGCTGAACCTCACTCCACTACGTTCCGTTGCGGACCTTGATGGTTCTATTTGATCAAAACAATTTCAGATTGAATAAAACAGGATTACACATGGTTGACACGTGGTCAGTGCATCCGAACTTGACCTTGTTGACGTCACGTGTGTACCTTGACGTCACGGTGTGCGCTTTGTCACGTGAGCATGGAGAGCTTCTTTCTGATTGGCTTAGCGTCGCGTAAAAAAATTAGAGCAAACAAGCTAGCTGAATGTGTAAATATCACAGAAATTATGGATTTTAGGCAGGAACTCAAAGACTTTTCTTATGGAACATCACCTGGAGAGAAAATGTAATATCTCTGTGAACAGTATGTGAAGTGAGGGTGAGCGGGATTTAGTTTTTCACAGTGAATTTCGGGTTTCAAAATTTGATGTGTAAAGTAAAACTATTTTTGACCCGTTAGTACACGCTTGGCACTGAGGCTGTATAACACATTCGGAATGCTTTTGTGTAAACATGCATGGAGATTGTAAATAACAGCTGAAGGTCTGAGTCTACAAGAAATATGGAATAGCTCAGTGGTTTTGTACAGGAATTTTTGAGCTACATACTTATTCTGTAGGTTGCGGGTTCGCGTTACGGCTTGGACGAATATATTTCGAAATAGAAATACAAAAGAAATTAATCAAGTACCCGACGGAACGTATGTGGTCTGGCTGTAGCCTTCCGAACGCGGTGGTTTCATAGGCACATTCCGGGAAGCCAAGATGTGACCTGGCTTTCCTCCACCTCAGACAGCCCTGTGCATAATGACACTGGCTATCCGCACGACGGTCGTGCCGATAACGCCTTTTATTGGCACGACCGTCATGCGGATAAGCGGCGTTATCCGCACGCCGCGGCGTTATCCGCACGACGGGGAAATCGATATCCAAATGTAAAAAATGTTTAGAAATGGATACATTTCAAGTTGACAAATATTATACACTGGCTTCAAAACTGAAACAGAAAAATATTCATGCAGGAATTTTTTACTTTTCAATAAACAAAATTATTATTTTTGCTGAAATTGGCTTACCTGTGATTTTACCTGTAAAAATCAGCCATGCATATGCGTAAATGAGAAAGTAATTATCGTAACCTAGTAAATAATAAAAGAATATGGTAATCCAAAAGGAAAAAAAAACCCAACAGCCTTTGATTTTAACAATTGAGTATGGAAACATTTCAGTAACTCAAAAAGCACTTACAATGGTTATATTTTTCTCCTGTAGCTCTCAGCTGGAACTAGTTTTCTTATGCATAATTAACAAAAATGTTATTTTCGAATGTATAAATTTCAATAGCTAAACACTTAATTAATTTATTTAATGACAAATTAATAGTTTAATGAATACGTAAGCTTGCTTGAAAATCTCATACTCCTGTCATGCCGATAGCCAATACCTGCAGGATTGGCTATCCACACGACGGTTAAGCCAATAACGCCGCTTATCGGCACTACCGTCGTGCGGATAGCCTCAGCCGTGCATAATACTCAGAAATGAGGGTGTCACAGTATCTATAGATAGATAGATAGATAGATAGATAGATAATAATACTCGCCAACTTGACATTTTTTATCCAGCTTAACTTTTCATGCCAATTGTTTTTGCTGTTAACATAGGCGCCATTTTGAACCTATTGATCTTTGACGTCATAAAAATTAAGGCACCAGAATTTGTGGGTCATTCAAAAAGTGGCTGGCTATTTCAATGATTCAATTTTTTTGTTAGATTATATTTCATTATTACGCATACATGACGTGATACATTCTAAGGCCCAAATAGGGAGATTGAACATTTTTAGTAGGGAAATTTAGGTCTGAAATAGGGAGGTTTTTTCTTGACAAAATTATAGCCGATTTTAACCTGGAAACATATTTTCAGCATGAAATTTTGGAAATAACATAACCCCCATTTTCAGATTCAGATCAATGAAAAATATTGAACAAACCTCACAAAGACAGTCCAAGTTATTTTTCTTGCACAATATGGATGGCAGACACTGGTAAACTTGACAGTTTGTTAGAAATTAGAGGCTCAGCTAAACTACTTGTATACCATGAAAACTAGAACTATCATAAAAAAATGGGCTATATACCATAATTTAGATGGAGGACAGATTCCAGTGAAGAGGTCCCTGGAAATATTCCTGTGTGCATGTGCCCCATTTTTATACCCCCCGCAAAACGAAGTTTTAGGGGGGTATACTGTTTTCAGCCTGTCCGTCATTCCGTCATTCCGTCAACATTTGGACATCTTTGCTGAATAACTTAAGTAGCTTTTGCCTGATTTGTTTCAAATTTTCACCACACTTGCGCCATCAGACAATACATGTGTGGTATGAATTTAGGGGCCAAAGGGTCAGTATTTCAAGAGTTATGGGACTTTTTAAGTCTTCCTATAACATGCTTGCCATAGTACTGAAAGTACATACTTTGTGAAATCAACTCCTCTTACAGCTTTCAATGTTTCCTTTTAATATTTTGCTGATATGTTTCAGATATATTGCAGATGTGCATGAACAATTGTCATGCTGAAAAAATCATTTTTGACAAATTTACAGCATTTTTAACTTAGCAGCAAATTTTCTATACTTGCTTATATTCAATAATGGTTGGTAGTGCATACTTTGTGAAATCAACTCCTCCTAGGGCTTTCAGTGTTTCTTTTCAGTACTTTGCAGACATGTTACAGACATATTGAAGATGTGCATGAAGAATTATAATGCTGAAAAAATAATTTTTGACAAATTTACAGCATTTTTTAACTTTGCCATTTTTCGACTATTGCTTACATACATACTTTGTGAAATCAACTCCTCCTAGGGCTTTCAGTATTTTTTTTCAGTACTTTGCAGACATGTTAGGCAGAAAATAAAATATTGTTTGTTTGTCCTTTACCTACCTACCCACATTTTACCCCCCTACCCAAAAAATTATATTGCAATTTTGTATGACAAAATATTTTTATTTTTGTTGTGGCAGACTTTAGATAATTTGCCAGGATTGGCCCAGGAAATGCAGTTTTTATCAAACATTGTTTAGTGGTTTAATGATCCTGCAAGTGCATCCTGTCAGTCTACCTGGGACCAAACCATTGCTGTGCACATTTATACTGCAATGAATCTGAAAGATCAATTGATCATACACATGAAAACCAATAGTAACTGTGTTGCCAGCAGTATTAGACAAAAAACGCGACATGTTGGCATTTTTGTCCACTTTCTACTAGAAGCAAAAAGTAATAAAATAATTTTCCTACCTACCTACCCAAGTCTAAAATGCTGGGTAGGTAAAGGACAAACAAACAATTTTTATACCCCCCGCAAAACGAAGTTTTAGGGGGGTATACTGTTTTCAGTCTGTCCGTCATTCCGTGATTCCGTGATTCCGTCATTCCGTCATTCCGTCAACATTTTGACATCTTTGCTGAATAACTTAAGTAGTTTTTGCCCTATGTTCTTAAAATTTTCAACACACCTGCACCATTAGACAACACATGTGTGATATGACTTTAGGGGCCAAAGGGTCAGTTTTGCAAGAGTTATGGGACTTTTTAAACCTATACATAGAATGTTTGCCATAGTGCTAATAGTGCATACTTTGTGAAATCAACTCCTCCTACAGCTTTCAATACTGTCTTTTGATACTTTGCAGATATGTGCCAGAGATATTGAAGATATGCATGAAGAAGTATTATGCTGAAAAAATGATTTTGGACAAATTTACAGCATTTTGAACTTAGCCAATTTTCTATAATTGCCATATTCAACAATGGTTGGAAGTGCATAGTTTGTGAAATCAACTCCTCCTAGGGCTTTCAGTATTTCTTTTCAATACTTTGTAGACATGTTCCACACATATTGAAGATGTGCATGAAGAATTATAATGCTGAAAAAATAATTTTTGACAAATTTACAGCAGTTTTTAACATAGCCATTTTTTGACCATTGCTTATACAATAATGGTTGGTAGTGCATACTTTGTGAAATCAACTCCTCCTACAGCTTTCAATATTCTCTTTTGATACTTTGCAGATATGTGCCAGAGATATTGAAGATATGCATGAAGAAGTATTATGCTGAAAAAATGATTTTTGACAAATTTACAACATTTTGAACTTAGCCAATTTTTGGATAATTGCCATATTCAACAACGGTTGGTAGTGCATAGTTTGTGAAATCAACTCCTCTTAGGGCTTTCAGTATTTCTTTTCAATACTTTGCAGACATGTTCCACACATATTGAAGATGTGCATGAAGAAATATAATGATGAAAAAATAAATCTTGACAAATTTACAGCAATTTTTAACATAGCCATTTTTTGACCATTGCTTATATACAATAATGGTTGGTAGTTCATAGTTTGTGAAATCAACTTCTCCTAGGGCTTTCAGTATTTCTTTTCAATACTTTGCAGACATGTTCCACATATATTGAAGATGTGCATGAAGAATTATAATGCTGAAAAAATAATTTTTGACAAATTTACAGCAATTTTTAACATAGCCATTTTTGACCATTGCTTTTACAACAATGGTTGGTAGTGCATAGTTTGTGAAATCAACTCCTCTTAGGGCTTTCAGTATTTCTTTTCAATACTTTGCAGACATGTTCCACACATATTGAAGATGTGCATGATGAATTATAATGATGAAAAAATAACTTTTGACAAATTTACATCATTTTTCAACATTGCCATTTCTTGACCATTGCATATATACAATAATGGTTGGTAGTGGATACTTTGTGAAATAAACTCCTCTTAGGGCTTTCAGTGTTACTTTTAAATTCTTTGTAGATTTGTTCCAGATACTTTAGATGTGCATGAATAATTTTCATGCTGAAGAGTTAATTTTTGACAAATTTTCAGCTTTTATTTAACTTAGCCAATTTTTTACCATTTCTCATGATAAACAATAATGATCATAATGCATACAGTGAAATCAACCTCAAGCTTTCAATATATTCTTTTAATATCTTATAGATGTGACTGGCATACTGAGGATGTATAGTGAAGAATTATAATGCTGAAAAGATATCTTTGACAAATTTTCTGCATGTTTGATTTAGGAAGTTATCCGCCAGCGTCAGATAATTTTGCGGGGGGTATACTGAAAGCCTTGCTTGCAGCCAATTTCTAGTTTAACTTAGGCCTTACAGACATATTGAAGATGTGCATGAAGAATTATAATGCTGAAAAAATAATTTTTGACAAATTTACAGCATTTTTTAACTTTGCCATTTTTCTACTATTGCTTACATACATACTTTGTGAAATCAACTCCTCCTAGGGCTTTCAGTATTTCTTTTCAGTACTTTGCAGACATGTTACAGACATATTGAATATGTGCATGAAGAATTATAATGCTTGAAAAATAGTTTTTGACAAATTTACAGCATTTTTTAACTTAGTCATTTTTCGACTATTGCTTACATACAATAATGGTTGGACGTGCATACTTTGTGAAATCAACTCCTCCTAGGGCTTTCATTGTTTCTTTTTAATTCTTTGCAGATTTGTTCCAGATATGTTGGAGATGTGCATGAAGAATTTTTATGCTGAAAATTTTAGTTTTGACATATTTACAGCTTTTTAAACTTAGCCAATTTTGACCATTTCTGCTAATATTCAATTATGGTTGATAGTACATACTTTGTGAAATCCAACTCTTCCTGGGGCTTTTACGGCTGGTAGAGCATACTTTATGAAATCCAGTCCTCCTAGTGCTTTCATAGTTTCATTTTACTTCTTTGCACACTTGTTCCAGATATATTTCAGATGTGCATGAATAATTCTTATGCTGAATAATTTATTTTTGACAAATTTACAGCTTTTTTTTTAGCATAGCCAGTTTTTGACCATTTCTCATGATAAATAATGATCAACAGTGTACAGTGAAATCAACAATAATTGTACTCCCTGAGCTTTCAGTATATTATTTAATACCTTACAGACATGAGTCAGACATATGGAGGATTTTCATGAAGGATTATAATGCTGAAAAGATATTTTTGACAAATGTTTTGCATGTTTGACTTAAAGGAAGTTATTGGCCTTAGATAATTTTGTGGGGGGTATACTGAAAGCCTTGCTTGCAGCCAATTTCTAGTTTCCCTTGACATTTCATGTGCACGTGTGTCAAAACAAAGTCACATGATTGCAGCAAATCAGCTGATGACAAAAATATATTTGGACCACTGCCTTAAAAATGACAAGCTGTCATTGGGAATTTTTTAGTCTCTGATTGAGGTAAAAATATGTTTTACCTATTTGAATTGGAGTCTAAAGTTTGACTGCAGATTCTGATGATTGAGAGCCATGAAATTTCAGGCCTAGAAAAATCCACACGTCCGCTAGTATTTATGAGTGAAAGTTCAATACGGGCGAGTGGAAATTTACCCTGGCTCGCCCGACAGGACGAGTAGCATTTTCGGGACTGACTCGAGGCAGTAAATGTCCCTAAATACAAAATCAGCTGAAGATTTCGTTTCTGATTGTCCACCCAATGTTTGCACTACGTCACTAGTCCACAGAAAATGAAATTCAATAAAATCTGGTACATGGTCCAAATACCAGAAAGCATTGGTCATTTTATTCATGGCGCGCCGTACTATCGAGACTTAAGACTTCTCGGGTTTTATCTCCATGTAATAAAACGGCTTACACCAAAAGTCAAATAATTGAGCATTTCCATTTTGATATCGAAAGTAGACAAAAATGTCGAAGGAGGGCGACATTAGTTTTTGATGATTTTTGTCTCTTTTGAAATCCAGATTTTAAGGACGAGTGCACCAGCAGTAAGGACGAGTGAAAATTGTTTACAGGTCGCCCCACAGGACGAGTAGGTCCTCAAAAAAATTTCGAGTGCACCAGCAGTAAGGACGAGTGAAAATTGTTTACAGGTCGCCCCACAGGACGAGTAGGTCCTCAAAAAAAATTCTAGGCCTGCTGAATGTTTATTTTATTTTTTATTTTAAAAATATGTTGTAGGATCTTATTGCCATGGAGATGTTAGAAGAGAGAAACTACGTCATGAATGGCTGGCGTCGACGACAGATGGCCCGGATACGAGATGTCCCCGGCCCCCCGCCCAGGGACCTACCAAAACAAGTCAGATCAGAAAGAGTGCACATTGATGGGGAAATACTGAGGTACATGATACGAGCCTGTGCGTGAGAAAGCCAACAATTTGAGTTCCGACCAGGTCCGACACAAACCAGGCTGTACACTGTACACTCACCGAAGATGGTTAGAGGCTGGAAATTTTGGATTTAGAAAGTAGAGGAATTGTACTATATTAGTGTATCGAAAACAAAGGCGCTGATCAGCTTCGCAGTTACTGCGAAGCTGGTCTGCACCTTTGTTTTCGTATATGCAGATTGTTGGTTATCTCATGCAGCGGCTCATATATTTTTTTTTTCATGAAAGTCCATTTTCCCCACAACCTCTTTATATTTTTTAAAACTAGTGTTGAGGTCAGATACACATTACGGTTTTAGCTATCCAGTCTGCGTTATAATCATAAATGAGAGAAAAATGTATAGCTATATATAGGAAAATCAGTTCAAAATGACCATTTGGGGTCCAAAAATGGGCTGTGTTATATCCAGAACGGTGCTGTAACAAATTAGTTACGCTTACTGACACAGGATAATCAAGAGAGTTAAAAAGATAGAAAAAAATAGCTGAAAAAATATGTAACCTGTCATGTAGATATAATATTAGTAATAAAGTCTTGGACAAGATTGCACAAAGTGGATTGAAAAGAGTTCGGAGATTTAAGGAAAATAAACATTTCTTTAATCCCATTTGGTTATGTTTCAAACACATATGAGCCACGTGAGAAAACCGGATTTTTGCCTATGCGAAAACAAAGGCGCAGATCAGCTTCGCAGTAACTGCGAAGCTGATCACAGCCTTTGTTTTCACTGTACAGATAGTACACTTTCTCTTCTTTTTCAATCCGAAATTTCAAGCTTCTAGCCTGCTTCTGTGACTGTACAGGTCAGTTTGTGTCAGACCTGGTCGAAAACCCCGAAGACCAGTTTTCTCGCTTCGCGGCTCATATAATCATTTAAGGTTATTTGTATTTCAGTTTTGTCCCTAACGAATGGAACAAGGTTGGGCTATATGTAGCAGCTAACCCACTGACGTCAGATGACTATTACTTTGAGGTGGAGATTGTCGACACTGGGCTGATAGCAGCCATAGGTAAGATGTTTCACCGCACAATCTTAAAATCTGTCAATCTGCATCTTAGAAGACTAGGTTTATAGATGAGCCACTATGCGAGAAAAAACGGTCTTCATGGTTTCCAACCAGGACTGACACAAATCGGCCTGTACAGTCACAGAAAAAGGCTAGAAGCTTGAAAGTCTAGAAGCTCAGATTTAAGAAGAAGAGGGATCATACTATCCGTGTAGCGAAAACAAAGGCGCTGATCAGCTGTGCAGTTACTGCACAGTTGATCTGCGCCTTTGTTTTCGCATAGGTGAAAACCCGCTTTTCTCTATATGAGGCTCATTTATGAATTTTGGTATTATAATACATGCAGTTTGGAATTATTTGCATTGAAGTATACACTTTTACTTGACTAATTTGATCTGAAATGCGCTTACGTCTGTGCCTTAAGAGCATGTTTGTATATACAAACCCTACTGGGCTGCTGTGTTGTGCCCTAGAGAATGACATCAACTCCCCATAATACTGGCTAACAGTTATCACCCAAGAAGGGATGGATCCTTTCTGACATGACTGAAAAATTGTTTACTAGGATATAAAAACACAAATGAAATGAACAAATGTGTATATTTTTATGCTATATATTTCTCCAGGTATAGGGCTGGTCCCATATAGATATCCTATGGACTCCCAGCCTGGGTGGAGAGCTTTCTCAGTAGGCTACCATGCTGACGACGGAAAGTAAGTCAACCTTTTGCAGAGAGAACATTAAGTTCAAGTTTTGATCTAGGATATTCTTCATGTACAGGACCCAGTTGTTCAAAGCATCGTTAGCTTAACGATATCGTTAAGACATAAATTTGTTAAGCAAATATCAGCTAAAGTAACAAATACACTGTTATTTTTTGTTGAAAAAATGTGAGAATCCTTTGCACTGCAAAGGATTCTCACATTTTTTCAACAAAAAATAACAGTGTATTTGTAATATTAATGTTTGAAATTTTAACGAAACTTTAACTAACGACGTCGTTAGTTTTGAACAACCGGGCCCTGGTATATCAACCCATCTGAATGAAAAGGAGCATTGCCAATACTTATTGCCGTGTAGATTATTATGAGAAAAGATTGTGGCTCTGGCCAAATTCCTGTTGGAGCCGCCACGCGAGAAAACCTGTTTTCGAGGTTTCCGACCAGGTCTGACACAAACCGGCCTGTGCAGCTACAGAAGATGGCCAGAAGCTTGAAATTTTGGCTACAAGCAGAAGAGGAATTGTACTATCCGAGTAGCGAAAATAAAGGCGCTGATCAGCTGTGCAGTGAATGCACAGCTGATCTGCGTCTTTGTTTTCGCATACATGTATGTAAAAAATCTGTTTTTTTTTCGTGTCGCGGCTCATTTAGACTACGACATATACAGAAGAGCAAACATAAATCACTTTTGATATCAGAGTTAAAAATGATGCTTTGGTTCAAGCTAATATGATATTGTTATCTCCACAGATTATTCAAGGCCAGTGGCTTTGGTCGACCTTTTGGTCCTAAGTGTAACATAGGAGATAAGATGGGTTGTGGTATCAAGTTCAAAGCCAATGAGGGGGAAGAGAGACCACAACCCGACCAGGCTGTGCAGGTCTTCTTTACCAGGAATGGTCAAGAGGTAAAATAAAACTTATTGAGAGTTATACAAGAGGGAGATACATTGTAATTTGTATAGTCATTTGGTCATTTATTTTGTCCAAAGTGTACATGTAATATATAAAAGTGGAGGCATAATACAATGTACATTTCATGGGGTTTGGGGTGGGTAGGGGTGGGATTTGTATAGTGGTAGAGTATCAGACTACAGATGGAGATGTTTGGAGCTACGAAATCCCAGCTGTATGGCATGGTGTCCTGAGCCAAACTTTAATTCCCCATAGTACGAGTTCGCTCCATTTGGAATTCCCATAGTGACTGAAAACTTGTTGATTTGGACATTAAGCCAAACTAATCACAACAAATACAAAGTTTAAGGGCCCTGGCTACCAGTTGAAGTTTTGTAGACAGCTTGTGTCAGAAATTCCTAAGTTTTTATAGTGACACTCTATTAATAACATTAATGACTTGTCATTGCTAGGTTGGCACAGTAACAGTCCCCTACCCCCCTGGTGGATTGTTCCCGGCTGTGGGGATGCACTCTGAGGGAGAGGAAGTCAAACTAAACCTCGACGCGGAGTGGCAGTATGAGGAGTTGATCCTCATGGCGGTGGACAGTGGCGAGGAGGAGTGGTCACGACTTCATGATGTCAAGTTAAACGGAATGGTAAGCCATTTTTGTCTTGTTATATAAAATATTTGTTAATTTTGGCAAAATATATGCCTTAAATAAGACAAGGAAATGCTAAATGGCAGTATGAGGGTTGATTCTGATGGCGGTAGATCGTGGGGAAGAGGTAAACAAAATGGTAGTCGTCTCTTAAGGTAAATATCAATTTTCTGTCAATTTTTACAAAATATTACCTAGATATGGTAAGTAGACACAAGGTGGCAGTTGGAGATGATCTTCATGGCAGTAGATAGTGGGGAGGAGGAGTGGTCACAACTTCATGATGTCAAGTTAAACGGCATGGTAAGGCTGTATAGTCTTTGTTAGCTTTTTCCTTTTTCTCCCAGTATTAAAAAGATTGAAAAACATGGCTATGTGATGTAGAGTGACAGTATGGAGGTGATACTGGGGTTAATGCCATGTTGAGTGGTCACAATTTCATGATGTCAAGTTAAATAGAATGGTAGGACTCAGCTTAAGTAAAACAACAAATCACATCGTAAAAGAAATATATTTCATGACTGTTTCTCTACTTTTCAGACATTGGAGTACTCTGGCCGAGGGAAAAGTATACATGACGTGGGCCTAGCCCAGGCCAAATATCCACTAGACACAATGCACCATTATTTTGAAATAGAAATCTTAGATCCGGGTGAAAGCTGTTATATTGCTATAGGATTAGCAAGAAGAGTAAGTCTGTGTTTTGTCTTTCTTTGAAGAGTTACCGGTAGTTGGTCTTTTGTCTGATGTCTTATTTGGTCATAACTACACAAATTTCTTGATACAAGAAGCATTTCTTGGCAAAGAATAAATTTATTAATAAACATTATCTTTATTACTGTAAGTCCGGAAATTTTTGCGAGAACTTAATTTTCCCTAATATTCACGAATTCGTTGCCTCGCGAAAAAAAAGTTCATAATAAAGAATTACTATAAGCTTTATAGACTGCACGAGTACTCGCTCGCGAATTCAAGAACTCGCTAATAATTCAGAAATTGAAAATATGCAAAATAAAAGTTGCCAATCAAGATCATATGTAAAAAAAATACTTTTGTCATTAAGTGCATACCCTTATTCTGTGTTTCAGAACTACCCCCGAGACCGCCACCCTGGCTGGAACAAGGGTTCTATAGCATATCATGCTGGTAAGTTTCTGTTATTCAGAATGTCTGATTCTCTCGGGGAACGGTCTGTCTGGCTTCACAATTAAAAACTCTCCTAAGAGTCTTATTTGTATGCCCAACCTTTATTTGAGCCACCTCATGAGAAAACTGGAGTTTTGCCTATGCGAAAACAAAGGGGCAGATCAGCTGTGCAGTACCTGCACAGCTGATCAGTGCCTTTGTTTTCGCTACACGGATTGTACAATTCATCCTCTACTTTTATCGGAAATTTTAGGCTTCTAGCCTGCTTTTGTGACTGTACAGGCCGATTTGTGTAGGAGCTTGTCTGAAACCCCGAAGATTGGTTTTCTCGCGTCATCGCTCATTTGGTGATTACAAATGCTATATAGTCTGCTATTCAGAGGAATATACTTCATGCATTTCAGTAACATCTATTCTTTGAAATTCTATTTTAGTTGCAACTTACAAAGTGAATTGCTAATTGAATGTGCAATCATCCACTTGAATATGGTTGCTGTAAAATTCTGTTTGACCTTTCAGATGATGGTAAAATATTTGTTGGTTCTGGTATAGGAGATCCATTTGGACCAAGATGTCACAAAGGTACTATATCTCACTTTCCACTTTCTTTCACTGCTATTGTTAGGCATTGTTGCATTTCTAAAGGCAGTAAAAGCAACTGAATATTCTAGCTCATTGAATGAATTCACAGATAAAGCAATTAACAGAGTGTGCATTAATAACATTATCTATAGTCCTCACTTAGACCGAGCAAGACACATTAACTCACTAGATTATGACAGTGAAGCCGCCAGTGGTATTTTTTTCCCCGGTGAAAATAATTCTTGATTTTCTTAGTAATGAAGACCACAATGATTACAATCTATCTTTTAGATAAAGGCTTTATGATACATGTATTTGTTTTGAAATATTTTTTAGGTGATATAATGGGATGTGGAATCCTGTTTCCTCCCAATTATGACAGTGAAGCCGACAGTAACCTTTCTTCAGATGAAAACAGTTCTCCCTATTTTCTCAGTAATGAAGACCACAATGACTTAAATTTATCCAGATATTGATATATTCACGCACTTTCTTCTGTATGATATTTTGCAGGTGATGTTATGGGATGTGGAATTCTGTTTCCTCCCGATTATGACAGTGAAGCCGACAGTGACCTTTCTCCCGATGAAAACAGTTCTCCCGATTTCCTGAGTAATGAAGACCACAATGATTACGACCTCTCGGATTCGGATGATGATCTACTGTGGGGAGGGGAGGGGCAGGATGAATCTGGGACTAAAGTGCAAGTATGTCTGGTTTTGATTTAATTCCACATTTGTTCAGTTTAGTGCACATGACCTAAAAAGGCCCATACAAGTACACAATGCCATTCAAAAATCAGAGTGTTATAAATTCATGTTATTGTATGAATGTTTTTATGCCCCCAACTTTGAAAAAGTTGGAAGAGCATATTGCTTTTGGCTTGTCTGTGTGTCTGTCTGTCTGTGTGTATGTCCGTTAACTTTTGAACGGTGAATGCTAGGGTTTTGAAATTTCATGTGTGTATTCCTCATGAAAAAATAGTTGACCCGTTTTTTTTTTCATGTCCGAGTTATGCCCCTTTTCTGAGTTATGTCCCTTTGAAAACAAAATTTGAAAATCTTGTGTGCAAGATATCTCAAAACGTATTTGAGCTAGAGTATACTGGTTGGGGCTGAGGAGTAGATGACCTGATTAACTTTTGAGAACTTTCCGTCAAATTTTGACAAAAATACGGAATTTTGAAATTTTGATTGATTTTTCCACTTTTCGGTGAAATTTAAACTTTTGAAAGGTGAATGTTAGGGTTTTGAAATTTCATTTACACATTCCTCATGAGAAAATAGTTGACCCATATTTTTTTCATGTCCGAGTTATGCCCCTGTTTAGAGTTATGCCCCTTTGAAAACAAAATTTGAATATCTTGTGTGCAAGATATCTAAAAAAATATTTAAGCCAGAGCCTTCATATTTGGTATACTGGTTGGGGCTGAGAAGATGATCACCTGATTAACTTTTGAGGACTTTCCGTCAAATTTTGACAAAATTACCCTATTTTGAAATTTTCACTCCATTTCTAACTTGTCTGTAAAAAGCTTACATTCTGTTTCTGGATTCTGGATTCTGGGTCAAAACAGGGGCAACCGAACAGCTTCTTCAGGAAATTAAATTTCACTTCATTCAAATGAAATGAATCATACAAGCTGCCAGTTTAGGGGCAAGCATACAGTTGGGAGCATAGTGTTTTACAAACACGCATTTCTAGTTTTTTAATTGTTTCTGTAACATATTGTGTTGAATGGGACAATACATTTTCAAAATAAACTTTTGTACATACATGCATTTTTATAGTTCATGCAATTTATAGCTCACCTGAGCCGTTAGGCTCACAAGATGATCTTATAGGGTGTCTGGCGTCCGTCCGTCGTCCACAATTTCAAAGATCTCCTCCTCTGAAACCACTTGGCTAATCAAAGCCAAATTTTATAGGAAGCCTTTATAGGAAGGGGGAACGAAAGTGTATATAAATAATTTAGGTCACATGACCAAGATAGCCACTACGCCAATATATGGTAAAAACCTTTAAAAATCTTCTCCAGAAACCAAAGGCCTAGGATCTTGAAACTTGGTATGTAGCATAAGGGACCCAAGGCCCACAATGTGTATATAAATCATGACCCTTGGATGACCTTAACCTATTTTATGGCAAGGTCAACTTAGGTCGCCAATGCATATGAATGGGGAAAATTAGTAAAATGTAATCAAATGGGGGAAAACTTGCTGGGAATAGGCAAATGGACAGAAAATGTATGTTTATGAAAAAAATTTGTCTCCAGGGGTTTGTCTGCCCCAGCCCCGGGGCTATATATACATGTATATTTCCATAATATTCAAACATCTGCTCTGAAAGTGTTTGGCCAATCAAAGCAAAACTTTATGTGTAGCATCCTTAGGAAGTTGGAAGGAATGTGTATATAAGTAATTTAGGTCACTTGACCAAGATGGCCGCCATGCCCATATATGGTAAAAACCTTTAAAAATTTTCTTCTCCAGAACCCAAAGGCTTAAGATCTTGAAACTTGGTATGTAGCATAAGGGACTCAAGGTCCACAATGTGTATATAAATCATGACCCTTAGATGACCTTAACCTATTTATGGCAAGGTTAACTTAGGTCACCAATGCATTTGAATGGGGAAAATTGTTAATATATAATTAAATTGGGGAAAAGGCAAATGGACAAAAGAAGCCACTTGGCAAATCAAAGCTTAACTTTGTAATGTAAGGTTCATCCTTAAGAAGTGGGAACTAAAGTGTATATAAATAAACAAGATGGCTGCCATGCCCATATACATGTATGGTAAAAACCTTTAAAAATCTCCAGAACCCAAAGTTGCATAGTCTTGAGACGTGGCATTGGCGACTCAAGCTGCATAATGTGTTTATATACCAGATCTCAGGTGAGCGTTTACAGGACCATTTATAGCTCATCATGAAAGTTTTTCATTTGAATTTTGAGCAAATTTAAAAGAAATATAACTTTCACATACAGTTTTGAAAACTTAAGCACTACAGTGCTATAAAAAGAAAAAAAAAGGTAAGCTTGTTTTGTTTTTTTGCGCATACATCAAAATAAAATTATTGTTTTTATTTGTTACAGATATTTTTCACCAGAAATGGAAAGATAGTAGGACAAAGACAGATATGTATTCCTAAAGGAGGATTTTACCCCACAGTTGGAATGTTAAGTAGCTGTGAAAAAGTGAAAGTAGACTTACGGCCACTCACTGGATAATGTTACTGGAAATGTTAGATCTGTTCATTTTATAAAGCCAAGATATGGTTTGAAGGGTTATTTGGCGTAGGTCATGATACATGTAGAAGATCCTCAATTCTGTACACAGCAAAAATGAAAAGAGATGACTTTAACCGTAAACGAAGAGGAATTAACTCAATTTTTAGCTCATATTTCAGGTTATTGTCGGCTTCAGAATCAGAAAATGAATCCACTTTTGACCTTAAAGAACACATTTTGCAGATGTTTTTTTAAGTATCATTAGGTCTGTAAGACCTCTGTTTGGGGTTGTGAACCAGGCCCCGAAGTTATAAAACTTTTTTCATGCTCAATTCACCTGAGCATGAAATTTCAATAGCTCATAAATATTAACATAGCCAAAATCAGATGAAAATTCTGTCATAAATCCCCAAAATCAGTTGAAAATTCTGTCATAAATCCCATAAGACAGTAATTCATCCTGCTGATAAATGTTAAAATGCCAACAATTGTTGGCATTTTAACATTTATCAGCAGGATAAATTTTAGTCCCAGCTGAGTTGAACATGAAAAAAGTTTTATAACCTTGGGACCAGGTCTGAAGTTACCAGCCAGAAGATGGTTGATGTTTGGAAGTTTATATCCGAGAACCTGTCGTGTTCATGTCAAATATAATTAGTAAGTCACATGACATAGTCATGTGATTTGACATAGTCATGTGATCTGACAGTCATGTGATCTTTTAAACCTTGTCTTAGACATTGTTAAGAATGTTATCCCTGTGATGAATATTTTAACAGAATCCTAAAAGTGTTATGTAATTTTGATAAAATTATTGATTATTTCCGAGTTTTATGGCCCATTGACACATTTCAGGTCATATTAAAGCTGTCAGTTAATCTAAAAACACTGTTCTTTGGCTTAACCTTGCAGAAGCAGGTCATACAGCATTGTTTAATATTGCATGGCAATCCACAGGTAAATATGCTTAAATATTGCATGGCAATCCGCAGGTAAATAATCATGATAACGAAAAATATATATTTTTTTTTTTGCACATTTATTTTGTATTTGATGCAGAGCGTATCCTTTATAATCAATTTTGAAATTAAATCAGTTCTCCATAAATTATGAGCCATCTCGTGAGAAAACCAACAATGTGGTTTCCGAACAGATCTTACACAAATCAGGCTGTACAGTCGCAGAAGCGGGCTAGAAGCTTGAAATTTCGGATTTATGAAGAAGAGGAAGTGTACTATCCATTTAGCGAAAACAAAGGCGCTGATCAGCTTCGCAGTTACTGCGAAGCTGATCTGCGCCTTTGGTTTCGCATATGCAGATTGTTGGTTTTCCCATGAGGCAGCTCATATGTTGAATATATCGCAAACACAAAGTGTATTTCTATTCACATTAAGTATACTCATTACATTGCAACAGTGCTATGTTTGTTTTTGCATCAGTATTGCTTATTACACAGCATCAGAATTGATGTAATTTTGTTATTGTTATGTCCCCCCAACCGAAGGTGGGGGACATATTTTTTTTGGTGCGGATCGCGTCGGCGTCAGCGTCAGCGTCCGCGTAGCTTCTTTCCGACGCGATATCTTTTGAACCAGTGGATGGATTTTGACCAAACTTGCATAGATACATGGTTGGGAGGGGGGAAAAAGTTGATTAGATTTTTGTGACCATGACCTCATTTTCAAGGTCACCAGCCCATGAAAACTGATCAAATTAGGTTTTCCGACACAATATCTTCTGAACAAATGAATGGATTTTGACCAAACTTGCACAAGAGCATTGTTGGGAGAAGGCTCAGAGTTGATTAGATTTTGGTGACCTTGACCTAATTTTCAAGGTCACGAGTCCATAAAAACTGTTGAAATTAGTCTTTCCAACGCAATATCTTGTAAAGCAATTGATGGATTTTGACCAAACTTGCACAGAAGCATTGTTGGGAGGAGGCTCAGAGTTGATTAGATTTTGGTGACCTTGACCTAATTTTCAAGGTCACAAGTCCATAAAAAATGTTGAAATTAGTCTTTCCAACGCAATATCTTGTAAACCAATTGATGGATTTTGACCAAACTTGCACAGAAGCATTGTTGCGAGAAGGCTCAGAGTTGATTAGATTTTGGTGACTTTGACCTAATTTTCAAGGTCATGAGTCCATAAAAACTGTTGAAATTAGTCTTTCCAACGCAATATCTTGTAAACCAATCGATGGATTTTGACCAAACTTGTACAGAAGCATTGTTGGGAGGAGGCTCAGAGTTGATAAGATTTTGGTGACCTTGACCTAATTTTCAAGGTCACGAGTCCATAAAAAAATGTTGAAATTAGTCTTTCCAACGCAATATCTTGTAAATCAATTGATGGATTTTGACCAAACTTGCACAGAAGCATTGTTGCAAGAAGGCTCAGAGTTGATTAGATTTTGGTGACCTTGACCTAATTTTCAAGGTCACGAGTCCATTAAAAAAATGTTGAAATTAGTCTTTCCAACGCAATATCTTGTAAACCAATTGATGGATTTTGACCAAACTTGCACAGAAGCATTGTTGGGAAGAGGCTCAGAGTTGATTAGATTTTGGTGACCTTGACCTAATTTTCAAGGTCACAAGTCCATAAAAAATGTTGAAATTAGTCTTTCCAAAGCAATATCTTGTAAACCAATTGATGGATTTTGACCAAACTTGCACAGAAGCATTGTTGGGAGAAGCTCAGAGTTGGTTAGATTTTGATGACCTTGACCTAATTTTCAAGGTCACGAGTCCATAAAAACTGTTGAAATTAGTTTTTCCGATACGATATCTTGTAAACTAATTGATCGATTTTGACCAAACTTGCACATGGTAATTTGCTCCTACACAGGTATTTCTGTCATGTAGTCTTATGTTGACTTTATCTGCATTGGTTGTTCTCAATCATGTTGGTTGTCTCCAGATAACCAAAGTAATAAACTGTATAGTAAACTACATGTAAGCTTACAATTGTCTTCCCGGCCAATATTGTGTATATTAATTGAAAGCCATTTCATGAGAAAAGTAAAATTAAAAGCAATTGCTAAGAATTTATTAGAACCTTGCAAATAGCAGTTTAGCAATTCAGGTGTTTCAAATATCTCTAAGCTAATTGTCAAAAGGTGAAATTGACATTTCCTGTCCAATATTTTATTAACCTCGAAATGTACATCATCACCTACGTTTCTCTGATTGGTCACAGTAAGATGGAATTGACGGATGTTGTTTTCTGTTCTCAAAAATTTCATTGGTTGTTTGACAATATTGAAACAGGCCAAGGTGATTGTTTGACAGCTTTTAGCTATTTGAAAGAGATAAACACATTTTTCAATATTTAAATTGCACATGGATGACTGTCTTTTTCTCCTCTTTGACAATTGATTTTGAGATGTTTGAAACTTCTGAATTGCTAAGCAGTTGTCAATCTGTCCTATAACAAGTGTTCATTCTCTAAATAAATATTGGATTTGAAAACTACCTACAGTGGACATTGTCCTTGAGCACAAAGCTTTCCATACCACTCCTTATCATATGACGTCGCTGTTTTCCAGTGGATAACGTCATGTCATAAAAATCGTATGACCACACGTGTAATAACACTTTTGCGGGAATACGTAACGTCATTGATGACAACAATGTAAATTTTCATTGAAAATATGACCACTTCAAAGGCGATAAAATCCTATTTTAAAAGTCATATGATAAAACGAATCTTACACTTGTAGTCATTTCATATGAAATTTATTATACTCGCCAAAGGCTCGTTTAATAAATTTCATATGAAATGACCACTCGTGTAAGATCCTCTATTAAGTACCCAGGAAGTTTCAACTCTGTCTAGCATGACTAAAATTTCTTGACTAGATTTTTGGAGGGAGCTGGTATCATAACACTTTTCCGTAGCATGTTAAAATGATTTTGCCAAGTTTTTCTCACAAAATGGCTTCAGATTGGTTATTCTTTGTTTTATATTTTGTTGATTGTTGTAAGATTAGATTATATTTTTGTTGTTTTAGTTAAAAAGTAACTTTAATTGCTGTTGTCTCTGTTAATTATTAAAGTTTTGTTTGTATATGTTATCATGTGAGCCCCCTCGTGGGAAAACCAACAATGTGGTTTCCGAACAGGTCCGACACAAACCGGTCTGTGCAGTCAAAGAAGATGGATAGAAGCTTGAAATTTTGGATTTAGATAGTAGAGGAATTGTACTATCCAAGTGGCGAAAACAAAGGCGCTGATCAGCTGTGCAGTTACTGCACAGCTGATCTGCGTCTTTGTTTTCGCATAGGCAAAAATCAGGTTTTCTCATGACTTGGCTCAAATAAGCCATGTTTAGACAAAACCTACCTTTGGTATTTTGACTATGATTGACACAAACCTGAATGTACAGCCATTGAAGATTGAGGTTGGGACTTGGACGTTTTGGATAAAATGAAGTAAAAAAAGGGGTTGATCATATGAGCAGTTAATGCACAGCTGATTTACTTCTTTTTATTTGCGTAAACAAAAAATGCAGGTTTTACAGTGACATGGCTCATATATAATGATATGCTGCTTGGGAAAACCTTAAAGGTTTATGTTACAGTCTTGTTCTTAATCATCAAATGAGCTGTGACGCGAGTTCTGACACAAACCGACCGGTGCAGCTACAGAAGATGGATAGAAGCTTGAAATTTCAGATATAAGTAGAAGAGGAATTGTACTATCCGTGTAACAAAAACTAAGGTGCTGATCAGCTTTGCAGTTACTGCGAAGCTGATCTGCGCCTTTGTTTTTAGCTCACCTGAGCCGTTAGGCTCACAAGGTGAGCTTATAGGATGGCCATGATCCGGCGTCCGTCCGTCCGTCGTCCGTCCTTCCGTCCACAATTTCAAAGATCTTCTCTGAAACCGCTTGGCCAACCAAAGTCAAATTTTATATGAAGCATCTATAGGAAGGGGGAACCAATGTGTATATAGGAAATCCAGGTCACATGACCAAGATGGCCGCCATGCCCATATATGGTAAAAACCCTTCAAAAATCTTCTTCTCCAGAACCGGTGGACTGATTTCAACGAAACTTGGCATGAAGCATTGTTGGCTCAAGCACTACAATGTGTATATAAATCATTACCCTGTGATGACCTTGACCTACTTTACGGCAAGGTCAACATAGGTCGCCAATGCATTTGAATGGGGAAAACTTTTAAAATGTCATTTAAAGTGAATGTCTTGCAGGAAATGGGCAGTAGGACTGAATTTTAATGATTCTGAAAGAAATTGGACCCCAGGGGCTCATATGCCCCCACCCCGGGGCAATATACATGTATATTATTATAATATTCAAACATCATCTCCTCTGAAACCGCTTGGCCAATCAAAGCCAAATTTTATGTGAAGCATCAATAGGTAGGGGTAATCAATGTGTATATAAATAATCCAGGTCACATGACCAAGATGGCCGCAATGCCCATATATGGTAAAAACCCTTCAAAAATCTTCTTCTCCAGAACCGGTGGATCGATTTCAAAGAAACTTGGCATGAAGCATCGATGGCTCAAGTACTACAATGTTTATATAAATCATGACCCTGTGATGACCTTGACCTTTTTTTTATGGCAAGGTCAACATAGGTCGCCAATGCATTTGAATAGGGAAAACTTTTAAAATGTCATTTAAAGTGAAAGTCTTGCAGGAAATGGGCAGTAGGACTGAATATTAATGATTCTGGAAAAAAATGGAACCCAGGGGCTCATCTGCCTCCACCCCGGGGCAATATACATGTATATTACCATAATATTCAAACATCTTCTCCTCTGAAACTGCTTGGCGAATCAAAGCCAAATTTTATGTGAAGCATCTATGGAATGGGGGAATTAATGTATATATAGATTATCTAGTTCACATGACCAAGATGGCTGCCAAGCCCATATAAGGTAAAAACCCTTCAAAAATCTTCCTTCTCTGAATCTGGTGGACCGATTTCAAAGAAACTTGGCATGAAGCACCAATGGCTGAAGTACTACAATGTGTATATAAAATATGACCCTGTGGTGACCTTGACCTATTTTAGGACAAGGTCAACATAGGTCGCCAATGCATTGGAATGGGGAAAACTTTTAAAAGTCATTTGAGGTGAAAATCTTGCAGGAAATGGGTAGTAGGACTAAATATTAATGATTCTGAAAAAAAAAAAAAATGGACCTAAGGGCTCATCTGCCCACACTCCGGGGCAATATACATGTATATTACCATAATATTCAAACATCTTCTCTAAAACCACTTGGCCAATTGAAGCCAAATTTTATGTGAAGCATCTATAGGATGGGGGAACCAATGTATATATTAATAATCTAGGTCACATGACCAAGATGGCCGCCATGCCCATATATGGTAAAAACCCTTCAAATATCTTCTTCTCTGAAACCAATAGATTGACTTCAATGAAACTTGGCGTGAAGCATCCATGGCTGTAGTACTACAATGTATATATAAATCATGACCCTGTGATGACCTTGACCAAGTTTATGGCAAGGTCAACATGGGTTGCCCATGCATTTGAATGGGAAAAACTGTTAAAATGTCATTTGAAGGGAAAAGCCAGCAAGAAATTGGCAAATGGACAGAATATTGATTATTCTGAAAAAAGAAAATGGCCCAAGGGCTTCATCTGCCCCTGCACTGGGGTTAAATACCAAAATATTCAAACATGTTTATTGGTATATGCAGCAGACTCAGGTGAGCGTTTACAGGACCATTGGTCCTCTGGTTTCGCATAGGCATAGGCAAAAATCCGGTTTTCTCGTGATGCGGCTCAAATGATATAATTATGATTTCAGTTCTGTATTCCATATGCCAATCATTGGATTTAGAATTTAATGCCTAATATTGTTTTCTATTTTCTATAATTTCTCTTATTTTGCAAAAAATTATGTCAATTTTAAATTTCTGTTTGTCAAATATAAAGCATATGAACCAAGTTAGTCTTGCTAAATTAACCTTAGGTTTAAAAATAAAGCTTTTGCTAGAGTTTGGAGGCCTGGTGGTTACTATTGTGTCAGACTTGGTATTCAGAGACCAGGGATTCATAACCCACTGTTGCTGGTGGGGTTATATCTTTGAGCAAGAAAAATAAACCCCCGGACTTGGGTTCTGTCCCAATACGACTGAAAAGTTGTTGACTAGGATGTTAGACCACAAACCAACAAGTTACTATAGTATGCTTTTGACAATCAGTATTGCTAATACTAGACTGATGACTTAGATATACATGTATAACAATCAAATTGACATTTAAGTTGTTCACAAAGAAAAATGCATATCTAAAACCAAGCAGAATGTAAATGTAAAGGCAATGCACTTTGATTTGTGTTCATTTCGAACATTAGAAGTGTCTGTTAAAACAGTATTTCTTTATTGGACATATGAGCTGCGTCATGAGAAAACCAACCATCTGCATATGCGGCAACAAAAGCGCAGATCAGCTTCGCAGTAACTGCGAAGCTGATCAGCGCCTTTGTTTTCGCTACACGGATAGTAAAATTCCTTTTCTTCTTTAATCCAAAATTTCAAGGTTCTAGCCTGCTCCTGTGCTTGAACAGCTTGATTTGTGTTGGACCTGTTCGGAAACCACAGCGCTAGTTTTCTCATGGCACAGCTCATATTTTGGTTTCAAACTGTGCCAAGATTATGACATGGTGTTAAGATTCTGTATCAACATTCATAGAATACTACTGTTGTTTTTTTTAAAACATAGAAATCAATTAAATTTTACACCTCTGTAACATTTATCGATGACATATATGCTTGGAAGAAAAAATAAAATCGTTAAACACTATTGATCCTCTTTAATAATTTTTCTTACCCATTACTTATTTGATGGTTATCAGTTCATGTTGCCTCAACTGGGAGTGTGTCCCATTCCTGATGAAGTGGAGATGTGATCAATCCCCATGTCTTGTACATTTCTTAGTTGCGAAACCTCACTCCTCTATGTTCTGTTGTGGAACTTGATGGTTTGCTTTGATCAAAATAATTTCCAATTGAATGAAGGAAGATTACACATGGTTGACATGTGTTGAGTGCATCCAAACTTGACCTTGATGTCACGGTGCGTGCCTCGACATCACATCACACACTTTGACGTCATGTCTCTAGAGCTGCCCGCTAATTGGCTGAACCCAGCACCACAAAAAATGAGCGCAAACGCGTAAGCTATATCAGTAAATCTGACAGAAATTATGGATTTTAAGCAGGAAATCAGATACTTTTCTTATAAAACATGACCTGACGACAAAATTTAATATCTCTTTAACCAGTATACAAAGTGCAGGTGAGCAGGATTTTGTTTTTCACAGTGAGTTTCGTGTTTGAAATTGTGTAAAGTGAAACATTATTTTCCAACTTACTACACGCATGGAACTGAGGCTGTGTGACACATTCAGAATGCTACTGTGTATACATGTACATGGAGATTGTAAACAACAGCCGAAGGTCTGGGTCTAGTACATTTCTATACTATTCATATCATTACTGGTACACTACTCAGATCATTATTGGTAAATTTTGTTTGTTGGAAATCGTTTAGTCTCAATACAAGAACTTTGCCGTCGCAGTCATTGATCAGTTGAGCAAAAGAAAGTTCATTAGGGCTAGTGCATAGGTTATAGAGGAGTACCAAGCAGTCTTAAAATGGGTACACATGCGGGCTGTCAGGTGGCTGTTTATATTTTTATGGAAGCACTTAAAAGATCAAAACAGGTAATTTGACAACAGTTAAACCTCACTATAACCTTTGTAAGTCTTTGTAATGTAGTTTACAATACAACAGGGCCATGCCATGGTGCCCAAAATGATTATTTTGCTATTCGACTATTGTTAGTAACCTCATTAGAATATGGTTTCCCATATGAGCTGTCGCATGGGATAACCAACAATCTGCATAGGCGAAAACAAAGGCGCCTTTGTTTTCGCTACACGGATAGTGCAGTTCCTCTACTTTCTAAATCCAGCCTCTGACCACCATCAGTCTGTGAGTGTACAGCCCAGTTTGTGTCGGAACCCCAAATTGTTTGTTTTCTCATGCAGCGGCTCATATAACAGTCTGCTTCTATGGACCCCAAAGTTAGCATTTAATGGTTATACTGAAGTTGACCTGTACTGATTCAAGGAAGTATAAAAACAATAACAAAACATACAGTGGTTCTATATTTGTGTATTCATAATTGCATTTTTATCACAGATATTTATATAAAAACTAAGTCACTTCAGATTCAATTCGTAGGTTACTTGGCACTGCACCATTAGAGACCCTAATTTCAGGATACATGAACAACAAAG
This sequence comes from Rugalucina vietnamica, assembly GCA_964017185.1. Classification (NCBI taxonomy): domain Eukaryota; kingdom Metazoa; phylum Mollusca; class Bivalvia; order Lucinida; family Lucinidae; genus Rugalucina; species Rugalucina vietnamica. The sequence goes on along the minus strand of OZ024878.1, from coordinate 53,346,238 downwards.
AGTGGACAGCAGTTATGTGCCGCGACACGGGCAAACCTGCATTGTGGTTTCCTATCATGTCTGACACAAACCAGGCTGTACAGCCACAGAAGAAAGCTGGACGCTGTAAATTTTAGATCTAGAACATAGAACTGTACTATACATGTAGTGAAAATAAAGGTGCTGATCAGCTTCGCGGTTACTACAAAGCTGATCTGCGCCTTTGTTTTTCGCATATACAAAATGTTGGTTTTCTAATGATGCGGCTCATATGTGCCTTTGCTTAAGCAAAAGAAATGTGAAAAGAAATTGTACAACTTCAATTTTTAGTCCCTAGGCATATGATCTAGTTATGCTGATCAGTTTGTGTCTAGTCTGGTAAAAAATCCCAATAAACAGTTTCTCTCACAATGCTGCTAAAAAGTAATTCGAGAAAACAGACAACCTTTGTAATTCTAGTATTTTTAAAATACAGAATTCCTATATGCTGGAGAATTTATAAAATTCATTCACACATATAAATCTAGATAAATAAACAAAAGCCAATGACAACTTGCCTAGCAATGCATTGTGATAATTGAAGGAATGCTTTGGTACAAACATGTACATGTAAATGTTTTTGTGTAAAATATATAGAGGATATTTGCTTTTTTGAGGTGAATACCAAATATATTTCATCGAGTGAGTTGAAAACATCAAAATTTTCACGAGTGCGCAGCACGAGTGAAAATTATTATGTTTTCAACTCACGAGATGAAATATATTTGGTATTCACCGAAAAAAAGCAAATTTTCTTTTTATTTTATACAATGCACAGGCATTTTCCAATGCACAAGGTAGGCGGTGAAAATGCAAAAACAAAAAAATTTTGAAAACACGAATAATTTTGGTACCACATTGTTCCTTATGTTCTAACTAAGAAAATGAATACCCACACTTTATGTTTTCGTTCATAAATAACGGAGTTATAGGCGTTTGAATTTCTGAAGTGAAACACATTTAATGACGTCAAGTAAATGGAAAATCAGAAGTAATCCAAAAAATCTGACGTCATTACAGTGACGATATAGGCTGATATCAGTCACTAGTGACTTTTGATATCAGTGAGATTTGATATCAGTGAAATTTCATATCAATGAAAATACCAATTTTATCAAGTTTTGATATACATGTACATTGGGTTTCACTGTAAAGTATAAAATAAAGCAATTTTTTGTTTTATCATCAACATAATTTTGGCTACAAAAATGCTCTGTATAAGAAGCATAAGCACTAAATTCATATAATCTTGATATGACCCTAAAACCATGAAATTTGGATAAAGCCCTGCCAACCAAGTGCTCTTTATATAGGCAGTACTGCGATGCATGTATCAAAATGGTTTCTTGCAACATTGCATGTTTGTCTTTTTTAATATGTTGGAATGTTTCGCCATGAAAGAAAAACATCATAACTCATGGAACAGCGTACTGTGTTGACACTTATCCTACAATATGTTTTAATGCAGCCTGGTCTGGCTTCAGGTTTTACAAATCACAGTCCAGGTTCTAAGGTTATAAAACTGTTTTACTCAGCTGAGCATAAAATGTAAATTGCTCATAAATGACAAAATATCCCAAATAAATTGCAATTGTAATTTATCCTGCTTATAAATGTTAAATTGCCAACTATTGCTGTCAGCTTAACATTTATGAGAAGGATAAATTTTAGTCTTAGCTGAGTTGAGCATGAAAAACGTTTTACAACTGCGGGGGGCCTGGTCTCAGGTTTTACAGCATTTGGTATCCAAATCATAGGACAGACCATCAGTCTAATCTTGAGCTCAGTCCCCACCTGATGCCCAAATCACAGATTTGATATCGCTATCACAACATGAGCCGCGTCATGTGAAAACTGGATTTTTTTGCCCATGCGAAAACAAAGATGCAGATCAGCTGTGCAATTATACTGCACAACTGATCAGGGCCTTTATTTTCACTACTCATATAGTACCATTCCTCCTCTACCTCTACCAAAAACTTCAAGATTCTAGCTTTGTTCTGAGACTGTACAGGCTGGTTTGTGTCAGTCCTGGTCGGAAACCCCGAAGACCGGCTTTCTCATGTTGAGGCTCACATTTAAAGAAGTAGTGGTTATCATCTTCGATTTCGGTCCATATCTTCTACCATTGCTATAAGTCTTTGGCGAGATTTTCTACCCAGATGATCGACTGCACCAACCAATGCCAACAACTGTTTTACACTGTACTCCTGGAATAAAAAGTAATCCTAACATTTAATGGCGAAGTGATTCTCATTTTCGAGACAACAGCTATCAGCCATTGGCAAGATGCACCAACTCATGTCCAATGCACAAACTCATGCCAACAACTGAGCCACCTCGTGGGAAAACCAACAATGTGGTTTCGGAACATGTCCGACACAAACCGACCTGTACAAGCACAGAAAAGAGCTAAAAGCTTGAAATTTCGGGTTTAAGTAGAAAATGAATTGTACTATCTGAGTAGCGAAAACAAAGGCGCTGATCAGCTTCTACTGCGAAGCTGATCTGCGCCTTTGTTTTCGCATATGCAGATTGTTGGTTTTCCCATGAGGCGGCTCAATTTTCTTACATTGTACTCATAGAAATACAAAAGTCATTTAAATGAGCTCATAATTTTGAAACTTTAGTTTGACTAGGTAGAAATAACATGAAATATGTTAATTAATATTTCTAAAGGTAAGCCTGTGACTTATATGACCTTCGTTGCATGCAATAGCCAAATCATGCCCAGCTTTGACTGGGATGCTGCCATATCATACTTGCATTACTATAAGTAATGTAAATTATTCAAAAAAACCTGTTACGATAATTTTCCTTTAATATTCAAGGAAAATAAATTCTGATGAGAGAAATATGTACCTTGTGTTCAGGTAACCAATCTTCTAGCTGGTTTTCTGGGAGGTAATATGCCTTAATATAGCCTTCTACATACTCCCGCTCTGGTATTGGTCTGAAGGAAAGACAAACTAGAAAATGTGTTTATGAAACACTATGCCCAGAACTGGTAAGCCACTTTCAAGATGTAAAAACGTCCAGTCAAAAAATGACTAAGTTCAAATTTTAAAAAAAAGTGACAAAAATTAATCTGAGGAGTATATCCCTACCACATGCATATCTTCAAAGCATGGTCACAATGTCTGCAAAGTTTCAAAAGTATCGGTATTAAATTGTATGAGGAGTTGCGCACACAAGGTACCATGGCGTACACATGTCTTATTGTTTTGGACCCCTAGATACCTTTCACTCTGCCTGAGATGAAAGGTATCTCGGGTACAGATAGTGCAAATTATAAGGTAATAAAATAATTAGCTCCCCCAGTACTACTGCGGTCATTATGCACATTTTCGTATGGTTATCTCGTGATTAATTATCTGTTGATAATTGATATATCTATATAAAAATCAAAATATTTAATTGTACATTTTAGACAAAAACAAAGAAAAAATTCATAATAATCAGAATCTTTTGAATAACATAGCATTTTTAATCCGTTTTCTACATGAAATATTAACGATTTTGCACCTTGATGAAAATATTTTTGTATCTGAATTACACACCCCCTGCAGTGAGCTGCAGCATCAGGAACACTTTATTGCCCAATTTTATAGTTGAAACCATATGCCAGATTCATGGTTCAGTGAAGAAAAAATGCACAAAAATTTTATAAGAGATGTGTACGCTATGCCCTCTATCCATTCACTAAAATGCCCGAAAAAATGACTAAGTTCAAATTGTGAAAAAATGACAAAAAAATAATCCAAGGATTATATCTAAACCACATGCATATCTTCAGACCATGCCCATAACACACGTAAAGTTTTAAATGAATTGGCATGAAACTGTAGGAGGAGTTGCGCACACAAGGTACCCACTGCCCATTCACTTTCATTGTGAAAATGCCTGAAAAAGTAGCTAAGTTCAAATTGCAAAAAAAGTGACAAAAATTAATCTGAGGATTATATCCAAACCACATGCATATTTTCAAAGCATGGTCACAACATCTGTAAAGTTTCAAGAGAATCGGAATAAAACTGTAGGAGGAGTTGCGCACACAAGGTACCCTCTATCCATCCACTAAAATGCCCGAAAAAATGACTAAGTTCAAATTGTGAAAAAATGACAAAAAATAATCCAAGGATTATATCCAAACCACATGCATATCTTCAGGCCATGCCCATAATACATTTAAAGTTTTAAATGAATTGGCATGAAACTGTAGGAGGAGTTGCACACACAAGGTACCCACTGCCCATTCACTTTCACTGTCAAAATGCTCGAAAAATGGCTAAGTTCAAATTGCGAAAAAAGTGACACAAATTAATCTGAGGATTATATCCAAACCACATGCATATCTTCAAAGCATGGACACAACATCTGTAAAGTTTCAAGAGAATCGGAATAAAACTGTAGGAGGAGTTGCGCACACAAGGTACCCACTATTTATTCACTTTATCAAGAATTAAAAAGGGAAATAACTCTCACAGAATGGCCCCTAGCCCCTTGAATTTACCTGAAAGAAAAAATACGGGTCCTCTTAATTTTCATATACAAACTACATACCAAATTTCAAGATCCTAGCTCTAACGGTTCCTGACCGAGTGCTCACGAATCACAGACAGACTGACTGACTGACTGACAGACTGACTGACTGACTGCACGGACAGACCCAAACCAATATGCCCCCTCAACTTCTTCCCAATATGCCCCCTCAACTTCTTCGAAGTTGGGGGCATAAAAATTGTTTTGTGGTTAAAAGTCCCAATCAACAATTTTTAAGTCATGTTTCGACAGTTACCACTTCTTGGGTGTAAAGTGTAAACCAGTACTATGGGGAACATAAAGTGTCTTGCTCAAGGTCAAGGACATTACACAGTGGAAGTAGAAATTGAACCCGGAACCTCTCACTACAGTGTCCTGTACTCTATCATCCCATACCCCTATTTGATTAACCGGTTTCAGGTCAGATCATTTTAGAGTACTATGTCTACGAAAACATTGGTCCCTTCTAATGAAAACATTGGCCCCTTCTGTTAGAACCAAATTTATCCTGAATTACAGCTACTTAAGAAGTTCACATAAGTTTCTTAGATAATAAATATTTACTTGAATAACATTAGATAGCAAAATTAGAAAGAAAACTTACCTGATATCAATTAATTTCTCCACATTCTTCAAATATTGTTGAAAATCTAGCTGCATGAGTGCTCTCCCCTCTATACTACATTTCTTCGCTGCCGCAAAACCTTCGACGAATGTTTGACTAGATATTCGTATGATCTGCTCCCAGAGTAGGTCGTAGGTGGCTCGTGGGATAGGCAAGTGTCGGTGGAGCTCGGATAGTTGAGTATTAAACACAGAGAAATTCTGAAACATAAGAAATACATATGACAAAATGCTTTAAATAGTTTTCATCATCATCATATCTGTTTTATAGTCCGTTGTCCTCTACTGAGGGTTGGACTTGTTTTGCATATACTATAGAATTGCAAGCAAGTCTGCTACAAAGCCCCTAGTCTGATTGATTAGAAATGAATTTTAATTCATACTCATTCTTTATATGCATGTAAAATGCCAATGAATATGTATTGTATAGGCAGAATTAGGCAGTTATGTAATATTAAAGCAACTTTCAAGTATCACAGTCAATTTATTTTTACATATGATTTTGTTTTTCCAATATGAGCTAATCGTTTTAAGACCATAATTGAATTTGCCCATGTTCATGATCATAGCTTTTCGTATTTAGATAGCAACCTTTTTGTGCAGCTAGAACTTCAGTTTGTACTTATGCATGACACATACACAAACGATATAATTCAGGGCTTGGTTTCACAAGAATGTAAACTCTTTCAAGGTAAATCATTTGAGCCATTGCATGAGAAAACCATCAATCTGCATATGCGAAAACAAAGACGCAGATAAGCTTTGCGGTAACCGCGAAGCTTATCAGCGCCTTTGCTTTCACTACACGGATAGTACAATTCCTCTAATTTCTAAATCCAAGATTTCCAGCCATTAGCCATCTTCTGTGCATGTACAGCTCGGTTTGTGTCGGACCCGTTCAAAAACCACATTGTTGGTTTTCTCATGATGCGGCTCATTTACAAACCTTAAGTATAGCATCAATATATGAGTTATGCTGTGACATGATGTCTTTAACGTCCCATTTCACTGATGCCATGTACTGTAGTATGATATCATAATTAATCACTCGTGAAGACACGGACCAATACACAGGTTTACGAAGCTCGGTGGCCATATTTACTGTCTGAAATCAGAAATTAACATAACATAATTACCATTCGAAATCATACCTTGTAAATATAGCCTTGTAAATATAGTAAATACATGTAAATCAAAGGACCAGTGGTTATGATTGATTACTTGACACCTAATCTTTGCCATAAAATGAGCCGCATCGTGAGAAAACCGGATTTTTGCCTAGGCAAAAACAAAGGCGCAGATCAGCTTCGCGGTAACCGCGAAGCTGATCAGCGCCTTTGTTTTCGCTACACGGATAGTACAATTTCTCTTCTTCTTAAATTTGAAATTTCAAGCTTCTAGCCTGCTTCTGTGACTGTACAGGTTGGTTTGTGTCAGACCTGGTCGTAAACCCCGAAGTCCGGTTTTCTCGCGTCGCGGCTCAAATAGGTTAAGGTCAATCCAGGGCCATTGTTTTAAGGCACATACAGTCTCAGATGAAGGATAGAAGCATGAGATTCAAGATTTAACAAGAACAGAGATTGTACTATCCTTGCAGCTGAAACAAAGGCGCTGATCAGCTGTGCAGTTACTGCACAGTTGATATGCGTCTGTTTTCACAAAGGCAAAATATCTTTTTTTCATGACATGGCTCATATCATATACCTGTGAGTAGAATTGTTAAAGGAATACTTTCTTATTCATTTTGTAGAATAATAGCTTCTAATTGGGCTGACAGAAAGACTGATGCACAGTTCCTGAATGAGGAGGCTCAGATGAGCTAACTAGAAGTACAGTATACAAACCTGAGAGTAGAATTGTTGAAGGAATACTGTCTTATTTTGTGGAATAATAGCTTCGAGGTGGGGCTGACAGACAGACAGAAATAGGTTCCTGGGTATACTACAAGCTGACAGTACTGACCTGAGAGTAGAATTGTTGAAGGAATGCTTTCTTATTCTGTGGAATGATAGCTTCGAGGTGGGGCTGACAGACAGACGTACACACAGACACCAGTCCTGGGTGAGCTAACTAAAGTACACTACACAAACCTGAGAGTAGAATTGTTGAAGGAATGCTTTCTTATTCTGTGGAATGATAGCTTCGAGGTGGGGCTGACAGACAGACGTACACACAGACACCAGTCCTGGGTGAGCTAACTAAAGTACACTATACAAACCTGAGAGTAGAATTGTTGAAGGAATGCTTTCTTATTCTGTGGAATGATAGCTTCGACGTGGGGCTGACAGACAGACAGACAGACAGACAGACAGACAGACAGAAGTTGGTTCCTGGGTACACTACAAGCTGACAGTACTGACCTGAGAGTAGAATTGTTGAAGGAATGCTTTCTTATTCTGTGGAATGATAGCTTCGAGGTGGGGCTGACAGACAGACGTACACACAGACACCAGTCCTGGGTGAGCTAACTAAAGTACACTATACAAACCTGAGAGTAGAATTGTTGGAGGAATACTTTCTTATTCTGTGGAATGATAGCTTCGAGGTGGGGCTGACAGACAGACGTACACACAGACACCAGTCCTGGGTGAGCTAACTAAAGTACACTATACAAACCTGAGAGTAGAATTGTTGAAGGAATGCTTTCTTATTCTGTGGAATGATAGCTTCGAGGTGGGGCTGACAGACAGACGTACACACAGACACCAGTCCTGGGTGAGCTAACTAAAGTACACTATACAAACCTGAGAGTAGAATTGTTGAAGGAATGCTTTCTTATTCTGTGGAATGATAGCTTCGACGTGGGGCTGACAGACAGACAGACAGACAGACAGACAGACAGACAGACAGACAGACAGACAGACAGACAGACAGACAGAAGTTGGTTCCTGGGTACACTACAAGCTGACAGTACTGACCTGAGAGTAGAATTGTTGTAGGAATGCTTTCTTATTTTGTGGAATGATAGCTTCTAGGTGGGGCTGTAAAAACTCAAGTTGTTGGGATAGAAATACTCTGAAATATAGGGCAAGGAATATCTGAATATTCAAAGCTCAGCATGTCTAAATCTAGTTCAAATGAATTTTTGTTTGTTTGATTGATTTTTTGCTTTTAATTGATAGTAAACAGCCGAGGTTATGTTTTTACAACTACTTTACAAGCCTTCATTAGGCAGGTTACCAGTATTTATAAACTGACAAATGCTCCTCTTGAATCAGAGAACGAGAAAGAATGGCCAAAGAAACATTTTTATGTCCAAACTTTCATAAAAGATATGCGTCAAGTGCCTGATGTATTGAAGTATGTGTTGAAGGTATATCTCGGATCCCCATCAATACAAAGTGGTTAAACTACCATGCAAGTCAGTTCCAAAGCTATACTCACAGTGATTCAGCAGCAACTATTCGCTCTGCCAAACCATACAACCTCTGAGGACTGTACAGGTCAACTATAGGTGAAAGACTGGGCTTCTGTATTCTATCCTGAAAGTGAGAATTAAATACTGCATGGAGAGTCCATCTTAACTCAGCAAAGTCACATAGATTTGGCATCTGCTAGGGAAGATAATAGTTTTGTCTCTGATGGTGAAATGCCTAAGCATGTAAAATAAATTAAGGTTGCAACTGTTTCATTGGTATTTGCTGTTTTAGAGCATTTCATACATGATATAATGCAAACTGATTGGCTAAAATTTAGTAGCGTTCATTCTCAATGGTTAAGACTGTACACATATAATGTAAAGTGATTATTAGTCAGTTTAATTTGCAGGAAACAAATAAAATACAATAATCTGATAGGTCAGATTTCCAAATTTACCAGATGCTGATGCAATAGGAAAATACAATGCAATAATCTGATTGGTCAAAATTAAAGATTTACCAGGTGCTGGTTCCCTTCCAGTTCCTGTTCTGGTTCCCCTATCAAGTTCTCATGTATTCTGTGTAAGGTTGTTCGCAATCTGTTGTTGATGCTTCGCTCATCCATTCTAGACTTTAAGGGGAGATAAAGAGCCATTTATGAGAGTGATGACTGAAAATGTATCTTGTTTCAAAGGTTCCCATGTATGCAATTTAGCATTAAAATGTGTGAGGAACAAGGAGGAATAAAAAGAACTCTGGGCCTTTTGAATGCCTAGGTTTAAATCTATGACGAATTGTCTGCAAGACCAATTTATGAGTATCTTGTGTTAAAAATATGAGTACATGTACATGTATCTTAAAAAGTTTGTGAGTTTCATAAGTGATACAGAAATTATCTCAGCATTCGATAAAAAGAATGCTTACCAGTTCGGAGCCAAAGAAATTATACACTGTATACAAATAGAAATCAAAGAGCTGAGCCATACATGTCATCACATCAAACGCTATAGGCTTCAACAACCGCATCATCTGGATGTATTTACCTGCAAAAAGATGCAATTTGTATATTTTTGGTCGTTTTAGCAGTATACATTTAATTTTTTGTGTCAAATTTAATTTCCTTGCATGTGGCATGGTGAATGTTCATGAAATTGTACCACCCTTGACTATTCACAAAATACATGTAGGAGGACATGTATATTTTGACTATTCACATAGTTAATATATATATAGTTAATGTATAACTGGAAACCTACTGACATATAATCTGACTATCAATGTTTGTGCTTTGAATACTTGTATGTTTAAGAAGAATTAGAAGATGCTTTACGCTCATGGCATTAGGAAAACATGTCCATGAAAAGTATACCCCCTTGAAGTATACTTTATAAAGTATACTATGTATGTTTTCTAAGTATAAGAACCTAATTGTCAATTTAGTTTTTTCCCTTGTTTTCTCTTGTTTTTTAGAGTGGGAATTTCTTTCTGGTTGCATCTTTTCCTGATCATTGCCTATCTGTGCACTGAGCCCCTTGAACCACAATTTTGTATAGTAAAATAGTGGTTAAAAGGGGTATACCTGTTTTTCTTAGTTTTGATCCAAAACACAGATTGTGGGTATTCTTTAGAACCGCCTCGGAAACCGCCTCTCCGAGGCAGTTCTAATGTGTACCCACAATCAATGTTTTGAGCAAATATATTAAAAATATTTTTTTTCTACTGAAATTTTTCAATTTTTACATCTGAAAAAATCTCTGTATATTGTATGGGTCAGTTTTCATAATGGTCAACAGCTGTGATCATATTGACCTAGCCACACCTGAGCTGTGAGTATAACATACAACATTTTTGACCAAAATTTCAAAATTCAAAATGAATCCAAACACATCAAAAACGTTTTGATACATTTTACCTACCTATAACTCTGAACACATTAAGAGAGGTATTGGTTACTATGGAAACATTCTTCTGATAACTTTTGCTTCTCGACAATTTTCTTCTACCAGGTCTACAAACGAAAAGATAATTCTTGCACACCTAACGAAAAAAAATATCAGTATATCCAGGTCTTGGACAGGGTGAGAAATCCTTATCTACCCCTGGTTGCCTGATCCTGTGTGCACGATCCATTTTAACATTGGTTGTATAGGATGCCATGTAACATCATCAACAACATCAGAAACATTTTATTTCAAAATGGCGGATGCGAATGCAGCATTTTTCAATGTAAATGTTATGAAAATTAAGCTTCGTCACATTAAGGTGTGCAAGAAAAAAATCTATCATGCGTATAAGGTACGGATAGACAAATCTGTCCCTTGGGTCACATTTTGGCATCACTTGGCCAGCCTTGTCACATCTGGGGCTATAGTGTCCCACAAAAAGAATGCCAGGCTAATATGAGTTAAAATCTTGTTTCAATTCACCAGGGATATCCGAGTCATGATCACTAAAATATTCCTGACAAGCGCCCCCAAATTAACAACCCCCTTCCCCAGCTCAACCCCTTTAAGTCAGATTTCTCCCCACCACCCCTTCTGCTTCACCCCCATGAATACTTAAAACCTATTATGTATTTCCCCTAAGAATTCATCTATATAGTCTTGTTTAAGCTTGCCAGGTACATGTATATCAGAATCACTGTCACTAAAACCTTATTCCTACCCCCCCCCCCCCCCCCCCCCCCACACACACACACACACCTACATAATCCCATTTCCATTAGTCCAACCTCCATACCATACAAAGTCAAATCTCTACCCCACTATAAACATGGTAGTATATAAATGTGGTACTAAATACCTGTTATGTGTTTCCCCTGTTAATTCATCTATATAATCTTGTTTGAGTTCGTCAGGGATATCTGAATCACTGTCACTGAAGTCTTCTTGGTCAGATTCATTGTCCTGAAAGAGAACATACAATGTACACATCAATTAACTCACAAAGCTGGATTCTAGTGCACTTGCACATGCTTCTCATATGTGAGGTGTGATTGGGCATATAAAATTTACAAAGTATTTCATTGATTTATCATAAGTCATCAATGTACCAAATGAAACAGCTTATGATTGGTCAGTGTTGTTTTAGGTCTGTGATGACACTTACGAATAGAGTATTTTTTATTTTTAAAAGAAAAAAAAAGTGCATTAAAAAGTAGACAAATACATTTAAAGTTGCCGTTTTACGTAGTTTTAGCATAAAATAACTATAGAATGTATTCAAATAAAGTATCTAAAACATAAAAACAACGTGTTTGACCAAACTGGCCCGAAAAATCATTATTTTTGTTGATCCAATAATTCACGTTCACTTCGGTATTTTCCGGTCTTTTCCGGTAGTTACCTGAGGGCGAGGCTTATGACGTCATACTATTCATCTGGCACTCATGTATATTAAATCAGTGATATATAATAATATGTAAATCTACTGTCCCCGATTAAATAGATAGTGGAGCATAGTACCTTTTATGGATTAACTAGTGATTATTCTGTGTGATTTCAACCTTTACTGTGTAAAACATCGAATTTTCTGCAAAAGTTTATACACGAAGTAGAGAAAAAAAAGTATGTATATGAAATAGTAAGGTTGAAATAAACATAATTGTCCGAACGTGTACTGAGCTTCCATTATGCATGTCTCTGGTTTAGTGACATGAGTAAAAAAGAACAAAAGAGAAAGAGAAGAACAATGTTTTCAATTACTATATCGCACTTATAAAATAGCATGCATTTTCTCTCTATCTCTTGTATAGGTTTTTGCAGTAAAACGATTTAATTTAGCGTGCATTACCGTTTTCCAAGTCGAAACGGAACATGCGTAATATAAAAGTTTATAGTGCCGCATGGTACAATGTGCGGTATCGGGGTGTAAAAAGTTACAACAGAAAAAAAAAATAGAAAAAAGAAACAAAAACGGATTAGTTTCCACACCTTTCCTAATAAAAATAAAGTTGATGTCACAACTACAAGTTTGGTAGAAAAGTGCAGGAGAAAAAACGTTGAGTCCGGATTCGAAAAGAAAAATTGGGAATCGGCGAAAGGCGCTCTGATAAGCGGACTTCATCTTGAATTTGGTGCTTTTGAAAAGCATCCAATTGTTGCATTTTGCGTAGTGCATTGTGAAATGAGCGAGGCGTGCTGGTCACCATCGAAGCTGTTTAATTGAAAAGACATCGCTGCTCTGAGAGGCAAGTATACATATAAATTGGCGTATCATTATTTTCAAAAACCTTTTTGATTATTTTATATAATGATGAGAGAGAGAGAGAGAGAGAGAGAGAGAGAGCGATTGCATGTTGGCTTATGAGTTAATGATTATTATTTATTTATTTATTTATTTTTTATTTTTTTTTTTTTTCATTTTGTAATTTATAATATTTCGAATACAATTTTCAATATTGTTAGATTATTTAAACAATTAAACTGTTATTTGAATAATTGCGTGAGGTATTCAGCACGTGCCTGCCACGTGACATAAGTGCGACAGATCTTTACCGGCTCGAAGATCAAATAACTCACCGAATCAACAGGTATTGCACAGTGCAATATAGGTAGCTGGTAATAAAAGTGTCATTTTTCTTTTGAAGTCCGGCGGCGACTTCATAGAATATACATGAAAAGAAAGTATTTGGAAATTCGAGTTCATGACTTATTCCATAAATTTCACATAATACATTCTAATTGTTAAGAAAAGTGTAAAATACGTAATACCAAATAAATAAATAATTAAATAAATAAATAATTCTTTTACTGATTCGTCATGTAATATGCTTCTAAAACATATATCATTTTTGTTAAATTTCAACAAATCGTAGATGAGCTATGAAAAAAAAACGTTATTCTGGGAGTCCCAACGTAATACCAAAATAATAATAATAATAATAATAATAATAAGGTAAATGAATAAATAAATAAATAAATTAATAAATAAATAAATAAATAGAGCGAAAATGGTTGTTAATTGTAACAAACGCGTGCCTCTCCATAATCAGTAAAACAAGAAGTAGGCTCAAATACGCAGTGGAATTATATTCGGATATCGGCGGTCTTCTTCATTAAACGTGATAGAGTGACATGAGGCGTCTGTATCAATTTTGAAAGAAATACCGGCTGTGGCTCAAATGGACCTGGGGCAATCTCCTGACGCTTATTCACGATGGGAACAACATCAAAATCGTTGTTGTCATTCATAATTCTGACAGATACTGACGCTTAAAAAGGCGTGTACAATGTAGTAATGGCGGATCGAACGCAAACGGATATCTATGTATAGTAAAACGTCACTTCCGGTTTTGAAGACAAGATTTACTCCCCTTGCTTTTTTTCAAGCGATTTCCGTGACGGTCCGACCCATCGAGATTGTTTGTCAAATAAATTAATATAACGGCACAAAAGTGTGTAGTTTTCTTATTGCATCACCTCAGTATATAATATTGATTAAATATATGTCAAAAACAAGCGGAAATAAGACTACGAGATAGTTCAGGTTTAAAGTTCTGACTAAGGTTTAGCATTATATATGAGGTAGGAAATCATGCTATATGGCTCTACAGAGGCAGTGTGGTAAGACAAAAATTCTTGCCATGTGACCTACTGCACAATAAAATTTCCTAACTCCCACAAAGTAAATTCTAAAGCATCATTCCCTAATTATGTGTATATTACTAGAGCTCAATGAAAATTCCTGGTACCTGATGAAAATTATTGCCACCACAAAATAAAAGATTATGCGTTTAAATATTGGAAATGTAGATTTCTGTGTCCTGTCAAAATTAAAACTGTTGATACTCATATAATTACAAATGTTTTAAAATTGATTTGATCTTTTACAAAGTTGTTATTCTATGAACAATTATATGAGTCAATGTCAAAATTCGTCAAATTTTGAATGTGTGAAAAAAATAAAAAGCAACTAAAAGAAAGTTAAAATTTTTTTGATTGATAGTAACAAGCTAACCCTAAAATAATTAAAACAAACTAAAGGTAATCTTAACAACCAATCAGATTGCTTTAATAGATCGTCAAAAGTCACATGACCAGGAAAAATGTCCATACCGTAACAAATTTTAAATTGTGTTTTTCTTCTAAATGTGCAACAATTTTTTATTTCTGATGTATGCAATCTCATAAACAGACTGTTTCTACACATGTACTGAAGAAAAAAATGTACAGCTGTAATGATAGTAGAAAAAAAACAGTGACCATACAAGCAAAAACGACTTTTTACAGATTTTAGATGTTTTCCGCTTTTAATAACATTTTTAAAACACATGTTGCTAGACAACAACAATACTGCAGACAAGTTATTCATCTTGATAGTAATGATTGTGTGGTTATAATCCACATGAAGTCTTTATAAAGAACTTATTTTCAGAAATTTATTACCGTTACGGTAGTGGACAAGATGCATGTTACGGTATGGACATTTTTGACTTTGCGCACTAATTTGTTGCTAAATGAAGACAGTGATTCAGAAAGATCTTTATTTATTTTCACTGATAAATCCTCTTGGTGTGAATGCAAAAGAAGGTAAACACAGAAAAGTAACTAATAAAATGTTACACAGTAAATACTTTTCTGATGTTGTTACGGTATGGACATTCTCTGTTACGGTATGGACAAGATCTTATATTGATAAAATTGTTACGGTATGGACATTTTTAGTATAAATATCATTGCTTGTCTTTTTGACAGCAAAACAGGCAAGTGTTATTGAATGATATAATAAGTATTAAATATTTTGGTATCTTCTATGGTGATTTAAGTCTAATAAGTTTTAACAACATATTTTTTAAATATGGAATGTATGAAAAATATGAAATTTGAGAATTGAGGAGACACATCCAAAATAATGCATTTAAACAAGCTTTCTGTCAATGCAGCAACAAGAAATAGCATATTTAAGAAATATTTCAGTGTATGTATGTATGCCATATTTGTGTCTCTTATATACATTGTAATGATGCAAATCACAAAGGATAACCTCTGTTTATACATTGCATCTATGGATATTAGACATGTATGAGCATTTCCTTACCATCTAATTAGTGGATTCCCATTTGTTTATCAGACTTATTCAGATAATTTATTAGTCATCAGCAATATAGGGCATTTTATGTATCTGGTATTTTCTGTACAATCTGGAAAACAATTTGGCAACAATAAACAAGAAAACAAATTTTATTCTTTGTCTTTTATTGTCTTACCAACATTGACAACATAAAATAACAAGTTACAATAACTTAAAAAATGAGAATTTCCATCAAAACATGGATAGAAACCTTTCAATTGATTAGATTAAAGATCAAAAGTTATTGATTTTTTAAAGTTGAATAATAAATGACAAAGTTATAACATTTTCAATTATTATCCTTAAATGCCTAAGCGCCCGCCGCACAGGACTCAATTTTTTCGAAATTCAAAAATTTCAAGAATATACAGCAAAACAGGCATAAACATCTTTCAAGTGATAAGATAAGATGAAAAGTGTTTAAATTTTGGAAATTGATCAACAGATGACAAAGTTACAACATTTTTCATTTTCACCCCTAACTTCCTGTGCGCTGCACAGGTTTCAGGACTCAATTTTTCCAAATTCAAAATTTTCAAGAATATGCAGCAAATTCTGTACTGACACCTTTCAATTGATGAAAAATGATAAAATCTTTTTAAATTTTGAAAATTGATCAATAAGTGACAAAGTTATAACATTTTCCATTTTCATCCCTTAAAACCTGTGCGCCGCACAGGTTAAAAGACTGAAAAATTTCAAAATTCAAAAATTTTAAGAATATACAGCAGAACATGCATAAACTCCTTTCAATTGATGAAAAAGGATAAAATCTTTTTAAATTTTGAAAATTGATCAATAAGTGACAAAGTTGTAACATTTTCCATTTTCATCCCTTAAAACCTGTGCGCCGCACAGGTTAAAAGACTGAAAAATTTCAAAATTCAAAAATTTCAAGAATATACAGCAGAACATGCATAAACTCCTTTCAATTGATGAGATAAGATGAAAAGTGTTTAAAATTTGGAAATTGATCAATAAATGACAAAGTTATAACATTTTCCATTTTCATCCCTTAAAACCTGTGCGCCGCACAGGTTAAAAGACTGAAAAATTTCAAAATTCAAAAATTTTAAGAATATACAGCAGAACATGCATAAACTCCTTTCAATTGATGAAAAAGGATAAAATCTTTTTAAATTTTGAAAATTGATCAATAAATGACAAAGTTATAACATTTTCCATTTTCATCCCTTAAAACCTGTGCACCGCACAGGTTGAAAGACTGAAAAATTTCAAAATTCAAAAATTTTAAGAATATACAGCAGAACATGCATAAACTCCTTTCAATTGATGAGATAAGATGAAAAGTGTTTAAAATTTGGAAATTGATCAATAAATGACAAAGTTATAACATTTTCATTATCACCCCTAACTGCCTGTGCGCCGCACAGGTTTCACGACTCATTTTTTTCCAAATTCAAAAATTTCAAGAATATGCAGCAAATTCTGCACTGCCACCTTTCAAATGATGAAAAATGATAAAATCTTTTTTAAATTTTGAAAATTGATCAATAGATGACAAAGTAATAACATTTTCCATTTTCATCCCTAACTGCCTGTGAGCCGCACAGGTTTCAGGACTCATTTTTTCCAAAATCAAAAATTTCAAGAATATGCAGCAAATTATGTACTGACACCTTTCAATTGATGAAAAATGATAAAATCTTTTTAAATTTTGAAAATTGATCAATAGATGACAAAGTAATAACATTTTCCATTTTCATCCCTTAAAACCTGTGCGGCGCACAGGTTAAAAGACTGAAAAATTTCAAAATTCAAAAATTTTAAGAATATACAGCAAAACACGCATAAATCCTTTTCAATTGATGAGAGAAGATGAAATGTGTTTAAATTTTGAAAATTGTTCAATAAATGTTGAGAAAAGACACTGGAGGTTTCTAATTCTTTGAATGTCACTGTACTGTAAAAATTGAGCCACAGAAGGAAAAAATCAGATTTTTTGCATATGTGAAAACAGACACAGATTAGCTTAGTGCTCCACAGCTGATCAGTGCTGTTGCTACTCATTTAATTAAAATGCACAATCTCAAGCAAAACCTACATAAACCCCTTTCAATTGATGAGATAAGATGAAAAGTTTTTAAATTTTGCAAATTGATCAATAAATGGCAAAGTTATAACATTTTCCATTTTCACCCCTGCAACTGCCTGTGCGCTGCACAGGCTTTAGGACTCAATTTTTTCCAAATTCAAAAATTTCAAGAATATAAAGCAAAACCTACATAAACCACTTTCAATTGATGAGATATGATAAGTTTTTAAATTTTGCAAATATAATAAATGGTAAAGTTATAACATTTTCCATTTTCATCCCTAACTGCCTGTGAGCTGCACAGGCTTTAGGACTCAATTTTTCAAAATTCAAAAAGTTCAAGAATATATAGCAAAAACCCCTTTCAATTGATGAGATACGATGATAAGTTTTTAAATTTTGCAAATTGATTAATAAATGGCAAAGTTATAACATTTTCCATTTTCACTTCTAACTGCCTGTGCGCCGCACAGGCAATAGGACTCATTATTTCCCATATTCAAAAAATTCAAGAATATACAGCAAAACCTGCATAAACTGCTTTCAATTGAGGAGATAAGATGAAAAGTTTTTAAATTTTGCAAATTGATCAAATTGATCAATAAGTGACAAAGTTATAACATTTTCCATTTTCATCCCTACTGCCTCTGCCCCGCACAGATCTTAGCACTCAATTTTTTTCAAAATTAAAAAAAATCAAGAATATACAGCAAAACCCGCAAAACTCCTTTCAATCGAGGAGATAAGATTAAAATTGTTTAAATTGTGGAAATTGATCAATAAATGACAAAGCTATAACATTTTCAATTTTCACCCCCAATGCCTGTGCACTGCACAGGTTTCATGACTCAATTATTTCTCATTCAAAAATTTTTGAAATATACAGCAAAACCTGCATAAACAATTATTCTCGTTTCAATTGATGAGATAAGATGAAAAGTTTTTAAATTTTGCAAGTTGATCAATAATAGATAAAGTTATAATATTTTCTGTTTTCACCCAGATAATGAACGGTACCTGTGCAGCATACACATTAAAAGACTGAAATATTTCAAAGACCAAAAATTTCAAGAATTAACAGCAAAACATGCATATACAGTTATACACCTATCAAACTGATAACATAAGATGAAATGTTTTTAAATTTTGCAAATTGATCAATAAATGACAAAGTTATATAACTTTCAATTTTCATCCCTAAAAACCTGTCACAGCACAGGTTAAAAGACTGTAAAATTTCAAAAATCAAAAATTTTATACCATGCATAGACACCTTTCAATTGATGAGATAAGATGATAAGTGTTTAAATTTTGTAAACTGATCAATAAATGACAAATTTATACTGTAAACCAATTTTTTTTCGTGAGCGATTTATTTTTGCGAATTTTCGTGGGGCTGAAAAAAAAATCACAAAATAAAGTCGCTGCAAAAATATTGACATATAATGACACAATTCTAGGTAATAAAAGAAGTCAGAAATTCTATAAAATATTTCATGTTCATATGTCACATACAGCACAAAAATTTTAGATTTCATGAGTGTCAGAAGTGAAAAATATTTTGATTTCATGAGTGGCAGAGCAAAAGGTTTGAAAGAATCAATTTGTTCCATTTTCTATATATCAGATAGCTTCAATTGATGAAAGTAGATATACTTGTATGCTATACACTCAACAAAATAAAACCAGAGGACCAATAGTCTTGTAAACGCTCACCTGAGACCTGAGATATGTATTAATAAACTTGTTTGACTAGAATGGTAATATACATGTATATAACCCTAGGGCAGGGTCAGAATAACCTCTGAAGTCTTTTTTTTTTCTTCAAATCATAAAAATTCAGTTCATTTGCCAATTTACTGCAAGTTTTGCCCTTCAAATAAATTTTAACAACTTTCCCCATTCAAATGCATGGGTGACCTAAGTTGACCTTGCCGTAAAATAGGTCAAGGTCATCCCAGGGTCATGATTTATGCAAACTTTGTAGAGTGCAGTTCATTGATGCTTCATGCCAAGTTTCAAAATCATAGGCCTTTTACTTCTGAAGAAGATTTTTAAAGGTTTTTGCTATATTTATAGCCCCGCTTTGAAAAAGTGGGGGCTATACTGGATTCACCCTGTCCTTCCGTAGTTCCGTTATTCCGTTATTCTGTTATTCCGTTATTCTGTTATTCCGTCCTTCCGTCCTTCCGACATTTTTGTTTCCATTCATTATCTTGAGAATGAATTGACAGAATCTGATCAAATTTTGTATGCACATCAACATTGACAAGATCTAGCTTGGGATTGTTACCCGTCATTTTTCGCAAAATTTTGACGGAGTTATGGCCCTTGATTGATGTCAGAATTTCGTTTCCGCTCAATATCTTGAGAACGAATTGACAGAATCGGACCAAATTTTGTATGCACATCAACATTGACAAGATCTAGCTTGGGATTGTTACCCGTCATTTTTCGCAAAATTTTGATGGAGTTATGGCCCTTGATTGACGTCAGAATTTCGTTTCCGCTCAATATCTTGAGAATGAATTGACAGAATCGGACCAAATTTTGTATGCATATCATCATTGACAAGATCTAGCTTGGGATTATTACCCGTCATTTTTCGCAAAATTTTGACGGAGTTATGGCCCTTGATTGACGTCAGAATTTCGTTTCCGCTCAATATCTTGAGAACGAATTGACAGAATCGGACCAAATTTTGTATGCACATCATCATTGACATGATCTAGCTTGGGATTGTTACCCGTCATTTTTCGCAAAATTTTGACGGAGTTATGGCCCTTGATTAACGTCAGAATTTCGTTTCCGCTCAATATCTTGAGAACGCATTGACAGAATCCGACCAAATTTTGTATGCACATCAACATTGACATGATCTAGCTTGGGATTGTTACCTGTTATTTTTTGCAAAATTTTGACGGAGTTACGGCCCTTGATTGACGTCAGAATTTCGTTTCTGCTCAATATCTTGAGAACAAATTGACAGAATCGGACCAAATTTTGTATGCACATCAACATTGACAAGATCTAGCTTGGGATTGTTGCCCGTCATTTTTTGCAAAATTTTGATGGAGTTACGGCCCTTGATTGACGTCAGAATTTCGTTTCCGCTCAATATCTTGAGAACGCATTGACAGAATCCGACCAAATTTTGTATGCACATCAACATTGACAAGATCTATCTTGGGATTGTTGCCCGTCATTTTTCGCAAAATTTTGACGGAGTTATGGCCCTTGATTGACGTCAGAATTTCGTTTCTGCTCAATATCTTGAGAACAAATTGACAGAATCGGACCAAATTTTGTATGCACATCATCATTGACAAGATCTAGCTTGGGATTGTTACCCGTCATTTTTCGCAAAATTTTGACGGAGTTACGGCCCTTGATTGACGTCAGAATTTCGTTTCCGCTCAATATCTTGAGAACGCATTGACAGAATCCGACCAAATTTTGTATGCACATCAACATTGACAAGATCTAGCTTGGGATTGTTACCCTTTAGTTTCTGTTAAATTTTGACAGAGTTATGGCCCTTAATTAACGTCAGAATTTCGTTTCCGCTCAATATCTTGAGAACGAATTGACAGAATCCAACCAAATTTTGTATGCACATCAACATTGACAAGATCTGGCTTGGGATTGTTACCCGTCATTTTTCACAAAATTTTGATGGAGTTACAGCCCTTGATTGACATCAGAATTTCATTTCCGCTCAATATCTGGAGAATGAATTGACAGAATCCGTCCAAATTTTGTATGCACATCATCATTGACAAGATCTAGCTTGGGATTATTACCCATCATTTTTTGCAAAATTTTGACGGAGTTAAGAGCCCTTGATTGACTTCAGAATTTTGTTTCCGCTCAATATCTTCAGAAGGAATTGACAGAATCCGTCTAAATTTTGTATGCACATCATCATTGACAAGATCTACCTTTGATTATTACCCGTCATTTTTGGCAAAATTTTGACAGAGAACGAATTGACATAATCAGACCAAATTTTGTATGAACATCAATATTGATGAGATCTAGCTTGTGATAGCCTGTGATAGTTACCTGTCATTGTTTTTTTCACCCTGCAAAAAAAGCTGAGAAGCGGGGCTATAGTCAGATTCTCTGACAATTCTAGTTTTTACAGCCATGGTGGCCATCTTTGTCACGTGACCTTGACCATTACATTTATTCACTCTTCCTAAGGATGCTCCACATGAAGTTTGGCTTTGATTGGCCTAGCGGTTTCAGAGGAGAAGATCTTTGAAATTGTGGATAGACGGAGCATGGGTATACTATAAGCTCACCTGTGAGCCTTCGGCTCAGGTGAGCTAATAAGGACTGCTGTACAACAATCCAAGGTCAACCCATGCTGCTTTTGTACAATTTGAGTAGTGTGTCGATGTCATTGACTCACAAGAAATAAGAGATGTTATCCAGAAGTTCGTGGACAAGTGTAATAAAAGTTATGAAAGTTGTCGATTTCTCCAAGAATTTATAAATATTTCAAACGATATTTCTGAAAAGTGTTCGAAATTTCATTGAAAAGTACAAAAAATGATTTAATTACACACAG
This sequence comes from Rugalucina vietnamica, assembly GCA_964017185.1. Taxonomy (NCBI): domain Eukaryota; kingdom Metazoa; phylum Mollusca; class Bivalvia; order Lucinida; family Lucinidae; genus Rugalucina; species Rugalucina vietnamica. The sequence goes on along the minus strand of OZ024878.1, from coordinate 53,323,992 downwards.
TTTATTAATGCTATGCTCGACAAGTTGCCGCACATCAAAATTTGTGATGACATTGCAGCATTTGTAATTTCCTTAATGAGTGCACAATGATGCTTTGCACTTGCAGAGTGTGGCTCATTCTACGGAGAATGCATATACAGTCTCGACATTTTATGAATGAAATATTTGTTTTATTTTCGATCTTTTAGTAGTAATGATTTAACTTGAAAGAAAATTGAGTGGTTAGTTATGCGCCAGGACAAAGATATCCACCCACTCTATACAAGAGAGTTACAGATCCATTTATATATGTTCTCTGTCGTTGAATGAGATTAATAACTAGGAAGTGACCTAATGGCTTTGGTAGACGTCTCATTGCATCGGGACAATGAGCTTATGCACTGAAAATGAAAAATTCTCGTCTCGAGAATTTTAAGACCATAATTTTAAGTCACAGTTGCGTACTTTGAGAAAACTGATGTTGCAATGTTATTTGAATTTTGACATGCCACACCTTGACCAACATACTATTAAGTAATCATGACAATTACACATTTCTTTAGATATTTGCATGAAATTTTGGCATATTTCGTAAGAGTATCATAAAACATGTGTATCAATTTTCAGACAAATGTATTGATGTGTGTAAATTTTATTGCATTTGTCCACAGGCTTCTCGATAACCCCTGATATACTGCACAAGACTACAGAGCACTGTTTGTATTTTTGAAAATTCTAAACGAATGTCATTGCTTGAATGTCCCCCACAGATTCCTGAAAGTTGAAACACAAACATCAACCTCATCTATTAACAGTTCTTTTTTTCTTTTTCACTGTGGGCATTATGGCATATTCCTTGACCACAATGAAACATGAAAATGTTTGCAGGGATGGTATCTCGTAGAAATACATGTACTTTGACAAAAATTGAGTCCACTTGTAAGGTAACAGGATTTTCTAGGTCTTCTAGCTGGAATAAAGTATTTAAAAGTTGGTAAGTATTATGATGATAAATTAATTAAGGTGGGTTGTTAACTTTCAAAGAAAACCTAACATGTAGTTACTCATTAGATAATTTAGATGCATTTTTATTAGGAGGTTGAAGTCCTTTCTATTTGTATTGAATGTTTCGTTTTCATTTTATACGATATTGGGAAACTGAACTGTGAACTTTTGTGATATGATGTGGGAGCTGCTACAACTATTTCAAAGGCATGACTTGCATTTGTTGCAAGGAAGTTGTAATGTGTGCATACTTTAAGAAACTATGGTAAAAATATACCTGTAGAATCAGATGACTGTCCATTCTTGCTGTTTCAGCTATCTGCTCTATAGTCTCAGCTGTGCTTTGTCTCCAGTTAGCCTATCAAATATAGTAAGAATTACACACCAAATCTCAGATCAAATCAAATGATTTTCTCTATCAAACTGCTAGTAAATTGATTTAGTAGCATCCCTCTCCATTGTGTATATGTACACAAAATTAAAACAGATGACCTCACCAAAAACATTTTCCCAAAATCTATATAATGTCCAAATGTTATTTTTGCCTTATTTGCTGGTTCACAACTTACACGTGAATAATATTGGAAATAATGAATAATCCAGGAAAAAAAATGTATGATCCAGGGTGAAGGTGGGGGGAGGGGGCGTTTCCAGTATTTCCAATATTGATTACAGGAAGCTGGGAACCAATGGATAATGTAAACAAGTAGCCCAAGGTCAACGATCAACAAGTACAGTAACTGGACAAAAGAAAAGTAGCTGGGGTTTTACCATATATGGTCATGTGGATTTTCATGTACACATTGGTTTCCCCTTCCTAAAAATGCTTCATTTAAAATTTGGTTTTTATTGGCGAAGCTGCTTCTGAGATGCTTGAATATTATGGTCATAAACATTGAAAGTCTATGGGAGCTAATGACCCCTGGAGTGGGGCCACTTTTGACCCAAAGGGCATGGTTGCCTACTTTTACCTTTCTAGTTACATGTGTCAATATGTTATACATTCAATTTGCTTTTATTGTCATGGGATGCAAAAAGGTACAAGTAGGCAATGATCAGGAAAAGGCGAAATCAGAAAGAAATTCAAATTCCAATTACCTTCAGCAATGTCCATGCTAGAGCGACAGTGCAGGCCCAGATCAGGTGTATGTAGCCTAATCAGTCATTATTAATCTTTGCAGTTTTCAAAAATGATAAAATTTCTTTGCTCAATGTCTTGAGTTATAGCAGCAAATATACATGTCACTTTTTGACAAGCAAGAAAATAGTATGATAGAATGCATCAGACAACCTGAAGTTTTCAATTATAAATTCATGTTGCTGACAATACATAGTTACCTTCCACCCTCCTAAATGTGTCTAGATGAAATGTTGTATGATCATGGTTGAAAACTCTACAGGCTTCACTAGTACTCTCCATAATCGATACCTGCAACAACAGAGTGGCTTCAATTATTAAGAGAATGCCCACATTTTCTCTCTGTGTGTGTGTGTGTGTGTGTGTGTGTGTGTGTTCATTCTTATATACATGTGTGACAGTTAGTTCTTCTATGCACATATCTAATTCAAAGTGTGCTCTTTCCGACAAAGAATAGATACTAAATAACCAGAGATGGTTTGGCAAATGATTCATGAGGTCATTGTTGCAAGTTGCAAGTAAATTTACTAACCTGATCCTTCTGCACAAAAGTCAAACACTGGGATCTTCCTGGGGCTTTGAAGAAGATGGGGCCATCATGTTGGGCCCACTAGCTACATGGCAGTACAAGCATATTGTAAGAGCAAGAAATGTGTTCTAGGAAGGCTTTTTGTCCTGAAATGACAGAAACATTGATATGAAATTAAGTTTGTTTGCATTGTGGTTTAATGACCTATTCAATATGTTGTCAGTCAAATTTAGTTGGAAGCAATTCACAAATTTTTTAGTAGTACTAAAGGTTTATGTGACCTGGAAACCCTACTTACATCTACAGAATAGCACTTGTCTGAAGTGTTTATCCTCTTGTCCAGTATTTTGGTTCATTTCAAAACCAGAGGACCATTGGTCCCGAGAACACTCACCTGAAGCCTGATCCTGGAGTACATGTCATCATGAAATGACCTTGACCTTGAATACTCACACACCTTTATTGAATTCATAAGGTGTCTGCATCTGCAAAGTTTCAGGTCTCATGCTGCAATAGTTTCCAAACCCAGTGATTTCTGAGAAAACCATAATTTTAATTTTGATATTTAAATTACCTTGGGTCAAGGTCAAGAAGAGACCTGGGCCTTCATTAATTACTTACCTGCATTGACTCCATTGGTTGTCTGCATCTAGCAACTTTCATGTCTCAGACTGCAACAGTGTCCAAAATATCCATTGTTTTCGCCTTTTCCCATGTAAAAGCCTATGTTTCCAAAATTGACCTTGCCATGAAATAGGTCAAGGTCATCCTAGGGTCATCATTTCAACAAACTATGATGGGCTGGAGTCCCAAATGCTACATACCAAGTTTCGCGAAAATCGGCCTGCCGGTTCTGGAGAAGAAGATTTTTGAGTAGTTTTTACCATATATATGGGTGTGGCGGCCATCTTGGTCAAACTTTCGTCTCCCCTACCCATGGATGCTCCACATAAATATTTCACTATGATTTGCCCAGCAGTTTCAGAGAAGATCTTTGAAAAGTGTGTATGGACGACAGACTGGCCAAGGTCAAGAGATGACCTTCACCTAAATTAATCACATACCTTCATCTACTCCATTAGTTGTTTGCATCTACCACTTTTCAGGCCTCAGGCTGCAATAGTTTTCAAAAAAAATCCATAGTTTTCACTTTTTCCCATGTAAAAGCCTATGTTTCCAAAATTGACCTTGCCGTAAAATAGGTCAAGGTCATGCTAGGATCATCATTTTATCAAACTATGATGGGCTGTAGTCCCAAATTAATTTATGCTACATACCAAGTTTCGTGAAAATCGGCCTTCCGGTTCATGAGAAGATTTTTGAGTGGTTTTTACCATATATATGGGCGTGGCGGCCATCTTGGTCATGTGACCTTTGTTAAACTATGATGGGCTGAAGTCCGCGATGCTACATACCAAGTTTCATGGAAATCGGCCCACCGGTTCTGGAGAAGAAGATTTTTGAGTAGTTTTTACCATCTTGGTCATGTGACCTGGATTTTGCGAGCAAACTTTCGTCTCCCCTACCCATGGATGCTCCACATAAAATTTCACTTTGATTGGCCAAGCGGTTTTAGAGAAAAAGATCTTTGAAAAGTGTGTATGGACGACAGACTGGCCAAGGTCAAGAGATGACCTTGACCTTCATTAATTCCTTACCTTCACTGACTCCATTGGTTGTCTGCATCTAGCAACTTTCAGGTCTCAGACTGCAACAGTGTCCAAAATATCAATATAAAAGACCTAAATTAATCACATACTTTCATTAGTTGTTTTGCATCTATCACTTTTCAGGCCTCAGGCTGCAATAATTTTCAAAAAATCCATAATTTTCACTTTTTCCCATGTAAAAGCCTATGTTTACAAAATTGACCTTGCCGTAAAATAGGTCAAGGTCATGCTAGGGTCATCATTTTATCAAACTATGATGGGCTGTAGTCCCAAATTAATTTATGCTACATACCAAGTTTCGTGAAAATCGGCCTTCCGGTTCATGAGAAGATTTTTGAGTGGTTTTTACCATATATATGGGCGTGGCGGCCATCTTGGTCATGTGACCTGGATTTTGCTATCAAACTTTCGTCATCCCTACCCATGGATGCTCCATATAAAATTTCACTTTGATTGGCCAAGCGGTTTCAGAGGAGAACATCCTTGAAAGGTGTGTATGGATGACAGACTGGCCAAGGTCAAGAGATGACCTTGACCTAAATTAATCACATACCTTCATCTACTCCATTAGTTGTTTTCATCTACCACTTTTCAGGCCTCAGGCTGCAATAGTTTTCAAACCAGAGGACCAATGGTCCTGTAAACGCTCACCTGAGATCTGCTGCATATATCAACAGACATGTTTGAATATTATGATATTTAACTCCAGTGCAGGGGCAGATGAAGCCCTTGGGCCATTTTCTTTTTTCAGAATCTTCAATATTCTGTCCATTTGCCAATTTCCTGCTGGCTTTTCCCTTCAAATGACATTTTAACAGTTTTAACAGCGGTTTCAGAGGAGAAGATCTTTGAAATTGTGGACGGACGGACGCCGGACGGACGACGGACGGACGCCGGATCATGGCCATCCTATAAGCTCACCTTGTGAGCCTAACGGCTCAGGTGAGCTAAAAATCCATAGTTTTCACATTTTCCCATGTAAAAGCCTATGTTTCCAAATTTGACCTTGCCGTAAAATAGGTCAAGGTCATCCAAGGGTCATCATTTTATCAAACTATGATTGGTTGAAGTCCCCGATGCTACATACCAAGTTTCATGGAAATCGGCCCACCGGTTCTGGAGAAGAAGATTTTTGAAGTGTATTTACCATATATGGGCGTGGCGGCCATCTTGGTCATGTGACCCGGATCTTGCGATCAAACTTCAGTTCCCCCTACCCATGGATGCTCCACATAAAATTTCACTTTGATTGGCCAAGCGGTTTCAGAGAAGATCTTTGAAATTGTGGACTAACGAACGACGGATCATGGCCATCCTATAAGCTCATCTTGTGAGCCTTCGGCTTAGGTGAGCTAAAAACCCTACTGTAGTAGGCAGACCTCGCCATTCAAATCTGAGGCCCAACCAGAGGATGGGTCTTTCTTTCTATTTATACTGCAGCACCCTCTCCGCTAACCCGAAAGAAAAATGACCTTTCTCCCAAGCCCTTCGTCAGATCTGTGCTCCAAAAAAATTGGATTGCTCTTGGAAGCGAGATAGCCGAGTGGTTAGCGCACTGGCTTCTTGTGCAGGAGTCCAGTGAAGTGTAAGTGCATTGAAAATATTGTGAAAAACTGGGAATTTTATACAAACCATTTCATTCAGTTTCTTTCTTTCTTTCTTTTTTTTTTTTTTTTTTTTGTTTCATCAGCTCTGCTTGCTGTCAGGAGACTCACCACGTGATCAAGTTCGATGACGTGTTTTTCGTTACGTCATCAGAAGAGCCTGCAAGATGGACGACACAAGTTTGCTTTGTCAGTTTGTGAAATCAAAATAAATTTGTTTCCTCTCTGTCTTAACACCATAAACAACAGAATAGGTAATTCAAGTAACTAATTTTTGTTGAGAAAAAGATCGTTTTCGCGAATTTCACAAAATACGAACACGAAATAATGTGGAAATCAAAGTTTCAAACGCCCATCCATGGACATCATGACATCGTAAAAATGCGCATTCTTTCTGTCTCGCCTTTATGAATAAATAAATAAATAAATAATAAATAAATAAATAATAATAATAATAATTCAATTTAACTTTTTTTTAGAAAAATTGCAAAAATAATCAGCGTTTGACTTGACACATTTTTTTTACACTAGAATGTAAGCGGCGGTCGTAAGCGGCCATTATTTTTAGCGACATAAGCGACAATTGAAAATGAAAGTACAACACTATCTGCGTAGGATTGTATAAAAATGCAGTAAATCGGACAATTATCATTTTCTCCAAGTGGTTTTAGAGGGCGTGGGTCATCTTTCCGGGTAGGTGTAGCTATTTCAAATGGGCCTCTTCTTTAATATCGGCTCAGACTCGACCTCAATGGTGGTATTTTCCAAATTGACAATATCTCATCTGTTTGAGTTAGGCCAGTTTTGAGCAAAATATTTAATCAGTTTTATACATTTTGATCTCTTAAGTTTCAAACTACCCAGCATACACAATAAATGGCCCTGTTTAAATGGAGGGCTGTAGTCTAGTGTTAGTGCAGTCTAATGGGAATAACCCCCCCCCACCTCGTTGGGCCTAAAGAAATAGATAGGGCTAGACTCAGACCATCAGCTGTTGTTTACAATCTACGTGTAGTATGTTTACACATGCTCCTGAGGCTGTGTGTCAACATTCGGAACGTAGTGGAGTGAGGTTTAGCAACTAAGATAGGGCATGTAGGGATGACATCATACAGGTAGTTTTGCTCATTCTGTGGAGGTACATTACTCTTTGTTTATCGCTATGCCCTTACAAAATGTGGCACACAAAATATGGAATCAAAATGAATATTTTCATCAAAACATTGGATATTCTTTTAGATTAATGATTAACATTTATTCCAAGGTAAGAAATTTTGGACATATTATGATTTTGTTAGGGTCTAAAAAAGTTACGCATAACGATAATGACCACCACCACCATGGACCACCAAATGAGGAAAATAGCAGGAAAGGTGACCGATATTGATTTCTCTTATGGAAGAGTACTTAAGTTAGCCGACCTGCCCTATGGGCTGCTTGTGCCTCCGCCCTCATAACAAAGCTTGATCCTACTCACTGGCCATCTGACTACTGGTTAACCACTCTGGTTTGAGCCTGCCCAGGAAAAATGGTTTTAATTGGTTTCAGGTTTCAAGTCGATCCGTTCATATCTATACAGTTTAAGTCTTCTTGGCTTAGTTTGGTGGATATACTTAATGATGTCATGACATCCTAATTTTGGGTATAAGTCCCATAAAGTGGAGGCAATGGCCCGACATGACCATAGCTGTGGACTAGGATGTTAACATCAATTTAAACAAGCAAATTCAAACAAACAAATGTTGTTGTTTTTTTTAACCAGAATTTGAGAAATACATGTATTGCCATCCACCCAGCATCAACTGTGGAAAGTCATGGAGAAGTCGGGGAATTTTAAAATTTTAAATGAGTGGCAACCTTGTAAATGGTCCAGGTCATGTGACTAAGATGGCCACAAAGTCCATTAAAAAATCTTCTCTGGAACAGATGGATCTATTTCAATGAAACTTGGTATGTAGCATAAGGGACTCTGGCTCATTATAGTTTGTTTAAATCATGACCTTGTCTGGGTTGACCTTAACCTCTTTATGGCAAGGTCAAATTTGGTCACATAGGCTTTTTTAATGGAAAAAAAAGTCAAAACTAGAAAATGTGTTTATGAAACACTATGCCCCAAAGGCTACCTCACTTTCAAGATGTGAAAATGTTTGAAAAATGACTAAGTTCAAATTGCAAAAAAGTGACAAAAATTAATCTGAGACCACATGCATATCTTCAAAGCATGGTCACAATGTATGTAAAGTTTCAAAAGCATCAGTATTAAACTGTAGGAGGAGTTGCTCACACTAGGTACCCTCTATCCATTCACTAAAATGCCCGAAAAAATGACTACCATATTCGTTCTAATTAGCGCACATGCTCCAATAAGCGCACACCCTGGCCATTTCTGAAAAACATATGCATAAGTGCACACGGACAGACTATCAAATTGTAATTATATACTAAGCAAATTAAATTTAGCAATTTTCGTAACATTCGCCAGTCTCTGCAGATAATGAACAAAAGACATATTTTGGAATATAGTAGTAAGTGGTAACCTTTCGGCAAGAACTTGCAAGCGAACAATTTCGAAAAATTCAAACCTTACGGCGATACTGACGTGACGTTACAATTTAAGACTCATTATCAAAACTTGCAGGTCTGGCTAAAGTGGGAAACCAAAATCATGCTAAAGCAACTGTTTAGTCATCAAAACAAAGAAAAACATTTAACACGTTTTGGAACGAAATTTCATAGCCAAGAAATGAAGATCGTAATTTTTGAATTTGACGTTTTTTTCCTTGCTCCTACATTATGGCCTTACGGGTTCGTTTCTAATTGGAATTTCCCGAAAATCGGCAATGAGTTTAAATGCCTGATGCATATCAATATGTTACAATCAAAAGTGTTTGCAAAATTCCCTGTCCTGGCTTCACAGCGTGAGCTTAAATAATGAGTTTAATGTCAGCGTTATCTCACTAGCATGGCGCGTTACGACTCTGAAACTTTCAAGTGTTACTGACCACGTTATTGGCTACATTGTGCTTTGTCTGTCTTGTTTTGTTTTTTGAAAATCCACGGAAACCAAGTAACCCGAAATTAAGGCAATTTCAACCATTTGGCGGCGCGTTTACGTCGTTTTTTGGCAAGTGTAGTTTGTTCCGAAACAATCCCATCTCATTTGTCACATGATCAACGACGTTGATAAACAAGGGATGAAAATGATGGGTCTAATGAACTTAGCAAAAGTCAGCTGTTTGCATTATGTTCAATGGTTGAGAATTTTGCATTCATACCATTTCTGTATTTCTTGGTTGTTCCAAAAACCTCTTTAAAGGATGGCGTTTTTAAATTCATCATATCATGTGCCTTAAACCCTGTTCTTGTCATTTAAAATAAAAAAAAATCCAAGCTTTCTCTGAGATGATCAAAAATATGTGTAACATAAAAAAATTGCTAAATTTATTTTGCCTAGTATATATTGATTCTACACATGAACGCTGTATTTGTTGCATTAAAACATTTCCTTACATGATCAAATACTATTTTGCGCCGATTGAAACACAGAGATGGCATCATCATTGATATTTTCGGCACGATTTCTTCAGCATAATGTGTTGTTTTCCTGTGTAATGTGCGCTAATTAGAACGAATACGGTAAGTTCAAATTGTGAAAAAAATGACAGAAATTAATCCAAGGATTATATCCAAACCACATGCATATCTTCAGACCATGCCAGCAATTGGCATGAAACTGTAGGAGGAGTTGCGCACACAAGGTACCCACATTCACTTTCATTGTCAAAATGCCTGAAAATAGGCTAAGTTCAAATTTCGAAAAAAAGTGACAAAAAATAATCTGAGGAATATATCCAAACCACATGCATATCTTCAAAGCATGGTCACAACATCTGTAAAGTTTCAAGAGAATCATTATTAAACTGTAGGAGACTAGGAGGAGTTGTGCACACAAGGTACCCACTGTCCATTCACTTTCATTGTCAAATGCTGAAAAATGGCTAAGTTTAAATTGCGAAAAAAGTGACAAAAATTAATCTGAGGATTATATCCAAACCACATGCATATTTTCAAAGCATGGTCACAACATCTGTAAAGTATCTTCAAAGCATGGTCACAACATCTGTAAAGTTTCAAGAGAATCAGAATTAATCTGTAGGAGGAATTGTGCACACAAGGTACCCACTATCTAGTCATTTTATCAAGAATTAAAAAGGGAAGTAACTATCACATGACCAAAATGGCTGGCTTTTTTGGCTACCATGCCCATATATGGTAAAAACCTTAAAAATCTTCAATTTTAAAAACTTGTTATATAGCATTGGAGACTCTGTCTCACCATAGTTTAAAATCATGACCTTGGGTTGACCTAAACCTATTTTACATCATGGTCAAATTTAGTCGAATACTAGGCTTTTTAATGATCAAAAGTGAAAACATGATTTTTCAGAATGTTTTGTAGCCTGTGACCTGAAGTAGATAGATACAGACAACTTATGTTATGTACCAAAGGTCAAGGTCATTTTGTTCAAAGGTCATTTTTGAAAGACAAATCCTAGCCTAGGGGAGAGTTCTCAGAACCAATGGTCATCTGGTTTTGATACTGTTTTATGTTTCTTTCATGACTATTTCACTATTTGATAATTTCAGCGCATATGAGACAGACCAATCAGCAGGTTGGGCATGAAAAGTGAACCCGAGAAAAATATCTGGCATATCATCCCCAAGAAGAAATGAGTATGCCTCTAATGTGCCCCATGTCAGGCTCTCAAACCTACACCAGAAAACAGCATTGAGAGGAAATGATCATGTCACAATCGAGTTATGAGATGATTGACTGATTAAGCAAGGTAATGAAATCAGCGACTCAGCTACAGTGGTTGTCTCTTATTAGCTCACCTGAGCCGAAGGCTCAAAAGGTGAGCTTATATGAATTTATGATGGCCATGCTCTGGCGTCCGTCCGGCGTCCTTCGCCATCCACAATTTCAAAGATCTTCTCCTCTGAAACCACTTGGCCAATCAAAGCCAAACTTCATGTAGAGCATCCACAGGAAAGGGGAATGAAAGTTTATTTAAATGGTCTAGGTCACGTGACCAAGATGGCCGCCATGCCCATATATGGTAAAAACCATAAAAAAATCTTATCTGGAACCAATGGACTGAATTCAACGAAACTTGGTATGTAGCATTGGGGACTGGTGCATCATAGATTATATAAATTATGACCTTTGGTTGACCTAGACCTATGTTACGGCAAGCTCAATTGTGGTTATACTGGATTTTCAAAAAGTGAAAACATTGAATTTTTCAGGAAGTTTTGTAGCCTGAGACCTGAAAGTTGGTAGATACAGACAACATGTTAAGCTTATGAAGTGTTGTGAGTATAAAAGGTCAAGGTCATTTACAAATGAAGTCGGGTCAGCTAAGATCAGATGACAATTTTAAATTCACCAGGTGTTATGCGCTTGTGTAACAAATGCTTCAACACTAAAATACTTAAATTAAATTGCAGAATGTCAGGCTCAATTAAGTCTCACTGAGGTAAAAAAAATCATGGTGATTGAACAAGCCATTTTTTCAAAGTATAAGTTTAAATGACCAAAAATACCCCCAAAACAGGTGTTACACTGTCTCACTTGAAAATTTCTTCTTTTTATGGGTAAGGGGATTGAAACTGACACTTTATGTGCATATAAAATAGTCTGGAAATAGCTAGAAAGCGACCATATCCCCTTTATTCTGCCGTTTATTTGAATGAGCTACGACTATCTGTTTTTGAGTTATGCCATGATTACTAAAGCTGATGGCATGTGCCAAACAGAGGTATTTTAAAGTAAGAAAGGAGTGACCTGCCAGATAAGTCAGATTGTTACATCCAATACTACTTTCAATGGGATATAAACAATATTTGGACATAGCTAATTGGTAAAAATAACCAGTTGCGTGGCTTACTTTTATCACTGGATAGAAATTTATATCCAAAATTACTGAGGGCTTTGTAACATAAAAGTGTCCTGTCCGTAAGACATACATTTCTCTGCGATGTCACATACTTCTGGAAGTTCAAAGTCATATTGGGGAATGAAGTCTTCAGAACTGATAATTGTCACAAGAAAAATATTTCACCAACACCAATGACAATGAAGAATTATGGAATTTATAATAATTTGGTCAAAAATGTCCTGTCCGTAGAGTAAAATTCTACAACAAAAATGCAAAATTTCTAAAACCAATGAACTCAGAGCCATCAAATTTCACATGATGCATACGTTTAGCAGGACAAATGTTTTTTTTAGAATATAGGGTGGACTGGATCAAAACTCTGGTTACCATGGCAACGGATAGGTCCCATAGGGTTATAATGGGGAAAACAATGTTTTGTTATTTTCTAGCTAGCTATCGATCTCATTTTGTTCAAACTAATTTGTAACCAGGATATACACATCAGCTTTAATTATATTAAGTTTCGGCCAAAACCGATTCCTAAGTAAGGAGTTAGCTCCCCTTTCTAAAATTTCCATGATTTTTCAAGTCGAATTAGTGTTTTTGGATATAACAGAATTATGTGGCATAGAATGATAAAAAGGTATAATATGTTTTCCGAAACTGTATAACCTATAAATTTTGGAAAAAGTGAAACAAAGCCAAGGATATATAACTTTGACAAAAAAAACCTCTAAAAACAGGTGAAACAAAAATGTGCCTCTGATCGTAGCTGAGATGAATGTAAAACTTAATTTTCTCAGTAACCATTTCACCAATTGATCAAAGCTAAATTTTATATATGTAGTATTCTTGGGATGAAGGAACAAAAGTTTATATAAATCAAAAAATGGTCAAGGTCATATGACCAAGATGGCTGACATGGCTATAAATAGCAAAAACCTTTAAAAATCCTCTCCAAAACAGAAGACCTATGATTTTGAAACTTGGCATGAAGCACCAGAGGAAGGAGCTCTAGAAAGTTTATATAAATCATGACCCTGGGATGACCTTGACATATTTTACGACAAGGTCAAAATAGGTCGCCCATGCATTTGAATGGGGAAAATTGTCAAAATGTCATATGAATGGAAAACCTTTATGGAAATGGGCAAATGGTAAGAAGATTTATGATTCTGAAATAAAAATGGACCACAGGGGCAGGTCTGCCCCAACCCCGGGCAATATACATGTATATTACCATATTATATAAATATCCAAAGATCTTCTTCTCTGAAACCGTTTGGGCAATCAAAGCTAAACAACATGTGGAGCACTCTTAGGAAGGGAGAATGAAAGCTTATATAAATGGTCATGGTCACATGACCAAGATGGCCATCATGGCTATAAATAGCAAAAACCTTTATAAATCTTATTCTTCAGAACTTGAAGACCTATGGTTTTGAAACTTTGCTTGAAGCGTCAGTGAATGGAGCTCTACAAAGTTTGTATAATCAAGACCCCTGGATGACCTTGACCTATTTTATGGCAGGGTCAGCTGAGGTCGCATATCCCAGATCTCAGGTGAGCCATACAGGACCATTGGTCCTCTGGTTTCATATTTCAAACAAAATTGCTTTGCTTAATAAGTATGGTATTGAAATCAGCAATCTTTAATAAACCACTAGGCCACAGGAGCTGCCTCTATTTCGCATCTGAAATATTTTCTGAAATTTGAGTGATGTGCTTGAAATTGCAGTTGTGCTTTGAATTGCAACTCATATTGACAGTAGAAAAGATTGACAGTGGATTAAAGAAGGTGAAATATAGCCATCGCATCAAGCAATTTGTCATTCTCAACAGAAGCAAAGCAAATCGCCTGCCATTTTTTGGACCATCATCATGACTCCATAGGATTTTAACCATGCAGACTGCAGTTGCAGTTATAATTGTAACAAGATCCGGCTTCAGGTGAGCGTTATCAGGACCAGTGGTCCTCTGGTTTCCTCTAAGCAGATAAATCTCTTTAGGCCTATGAAAAATAAATTTTTGAAAGAATTCCTGGTTATTCCTTGTCTAGAATATCATTTAAAGTGACATAAGTTGAAAGTTATTTCTCTCGTCAACTTGTAGGTAGTGGATGCCAAATAACACCAAGGTGCTACATTTGTGACAGTATTAGAAGAATGGTGTCAAGAAGAATAGGTAAGAAAATATACTCTTCCTCTATGTCTGGCAAGAATGCTGATTTCACAAATGATCACTTTTTGAGGTGAGTACCAAATATAAGATTTTATCACATATAAGAATTTTATTGCTATAACTGGCATAGATCAGCTAGATAGGCTTCAATCTGTTCCACTTGAGTTCCTTGGTCCACTTCCGCGAGACGCCCCACACATACATGTGGTATACATTAGCAAAATTTTCATAAAAAGGTCATTTAGAGTTAATTTACTGTATACAATTAACCATTCTTGTCTGGTTACATTGGGTTTTTATCGCACCTGCTTATAGCAGTGTGTGATATATAGGAGTTCAAATTTCCGTCCGTCCATTCTTTCTTCCGTTTGTTCGTCCATCAGTCAACATTTACGTCGAAGTTAAGTTTTCTCGACATCAGTGATAGCTGAGAGTCTGAAACCTTGCATAGTAATTGTCCTTGACATACCCTTCAAGCACACACCTTGACCCAATACCCTTGACCTATATTTCACTGCCCACCGACTTTGAAAATTTTTGCGTCGAAGTTTGGTTTTCTCGACATCAGTGATATCTGCGAGTCGGAAACCTTGCATAGTTATTGTCCTTGACATACCCTTCAAGCACGCACCTTGACCCGCTGACCTTGACCTTTATTTCACGGTCCATTGACTTTGTTAATTTTTACGTCGAAGTTTGGTTTTCTCTGCATCAGTAATAGCTGCGAGTGTGAAACCTTGCATAGTAATTGTCCTTGACATACCCTCAAGCACGCACCTTGACCCGCTGACCTTGACCTATATTTCACGGTCCATTGACTTTGTTAATTTTTATGTCCAAGTTTGTTTTTACCTGCATCAGTGATAGCTGGGAGTGTGAAAGCTTGCATAGTAAATGTCCTTCACATACCCTTTCAGAACACACCTTAACCTGGTTCCCTCGTCCTATATTTCATGTTTTAAGTTATTTTGTCCAATGCAGGTGCGATATCGACCTCTGCGGCGTTCTTGTTAGCTCACCTGAGCCGAAGGCTCGAAGTAAAGTTTTCTCGACATCAGTGATAGCTGAGTCTGAAACCTTGCATATAGTAACTGTCCTTGACATACCCTTCAAGCACACACCTTGACCCACTGACCTTGACCTTTATTTCACGGTCCATTGACTTTGTTAATTTTTAAGTCGAAGTTTGGTTTTCTCTGCATCAGATATAGCTGCGAGTGTGAAACCTTGCATAGTAATTGTCCTTGACATACCCTTCAAGCACGCGCCTTGACCCGCTGACCTTGACCTATATTTCACGGTCCATTAACTTTGTTAATTTTCATGTCAAAGTTTGGTTTTCTCTGCATCAGTGATAGCTTCGAGTGTGAAACCTTGCATAGTAACTGTCCTTGACATACCCTTCAAGCACACACCTTGACCCGCTGACCTTGACCTATATTTCACGGTCAAACTTGCTGGGGGTATGCAAATGGACAGAAGATTTATGTTTAGGAAAAACATTTGTCCACCCCTGCTCTGGGGCTATATACATTAAGTAAGTATGTATATGACCATAATATTCATTTAAACATCTCTGAAACCACTTGGCCAATCAAAGCCAAACTTTATGTGGTGCATCGTTAGGAAGGGCGAATGAAAGTTTGTATAAATGGTCATGATCACATGACCAAGATGATGCCCAAGATGCCACCATGGCTATAAATGGCAAATTCCTATAAATAGCAAATTCTTCAGAACCAGAAGGCCTATGATTTTGAAACTTGGCATGAAGCATAAGGGAATGTAGCACTACAAAGTTTGTATAAATCATGACTCTGGGATGACCTTAACCTATTTTACGGCACGATCAACATATGTTGTCCATGCATTTGAATGGAGAAAATTTTTTAAATGTCATTTGAAAAGCAAAACTTGCAGGAAATGGGCAAACAGACTGAAGATTTCTGAAAAATATTTGGAATCCAGGGTTTGGTCTGCCCTTACATGGGGCAGTATACATGTAACTATATAAACATAATATTCAAAGATTTTCTTCTCTGAACCCACTTGGCCTATCAGTCAAATTTTATAGGAAGCATCAATATGAAGGGGAACCAATGTGCATGTAAACAATCTAGGTCATATGACCAAGATGTCCACCAGGCCCATATATAGTAAAAGTCTTTTAAAAATCTTCTCTGGAACTGCTCAACCTATTAAAACGAAACTTGACAAGTAGCAATTGGGATTAAGGTACTATAGTGTGTTCATAAATCATGACACTGTGATGACCTTGGCAATTTTTATGACAAGGTCAACTTAGGTCACACATTCAGAGAGCTGTTAAAATGTTGTTGAAGGGAAACACTGAGGAAAAGAACAAATGGACAGAATATTTATGATTTTGAAAAGGAAATTGACCCCAGGGGTTAATATTCTTATGCATGTATATGGCCATTATAGTCAAAGAAAGGACTAGGGTATTTAACGCCTGTTTTTGGCCTCAGATTTTGCTAAAAAATAAATTTTGGAATTTAATTGAGAAAACTATTCCTTAAAACAGCCATATGTCTTCTCTATTAAAAACAAGAGCAATCACTTCATTTATCCTACAAACGTTGCCATGGCAACGCCCAGAAGTACCATAGATAGAGCACATTCTGCACTTTTTGGTCTATTTTTTACCATTTTTGAACACATTTTTTAATATTTAAGTGCCAGCCCACACTCCGAACAAAATGATACTTAGCATACAATATCTCTGGATGATACTTCATAATTATTTCACAATAAGAAATTGTTCGTCGCTTGGGCCGGTAGTTGAAAATGAAATTGAATAGTGAAAAATAGACCCAACATTGCAAAAAGTGGTATTTCTTTGCTTTTCGGGGCGTTGCCATGGCAACATGTGTAATTCGAATGTGATAGTTGTGCTAGAGTTTATAAGCAGGGACATATACGTGCTATTTGCAATACGTTTCTCCTCAAAATTCCAAAATTCAGTTTTTTATCAACACATGAGGCCGAAATCAGGTCTTAAATTCCCTAGGCCTTTATTGGTTTATATATCAGGTGAGCGTTTACAGGACCATTGGTCTTCTGGTTTATGCATTCCTTCAGTCTGGTGTGTCAGTTTGAATAGCATCAATTCATCAGACTCTGAATTTTTGGCTTCAAACCAAATTGTCACCAGGTTCAGGCTGTGTCCTTGAGCAAGGCATATTAACACCCATATTTTGATACTTATTTTCAGATCCTCAAGGGAAGATGGTTGGTAAAAGGAGATACTTGGAGAATTACCAAGACAACCATTGCCATTGCACAGGAAGAACACTGACACACAATTACTGTTATTACTAACATGGAAGGAAAAGTGAAGATAAATACAGATCAACTAAGAAGGTAAACCATGCAACTTCAGTGATAGATCAACTACTGAGGTCTTTGGAACGAGCTTGAGAGCCTTTTCACTGCGTTTACACTATGTTCCCGGCAGCCCCGGCAGCCTTGTTTGCTAGAAAAGTAGCATGCCGTGGAGTTTTGGTAATATATTTCTCTGATTTTCAAGATCTATTATCATTTATGTGGCAGACTTTTAAACTGTAAAAAAAATTGTCACAGTGTCCACGGTTATCCCGACGTACTACATTTGCCTATCCCGTTCCCCTGCGTTGCCTCACGGTTATCCCGTTTTGATCACGGTTGTCTGAAACGTGGCCGCCGGGAACATAGTGTAAACGCAGTATTAGAGCTGAGTTGTGTCCTTGAGCAAGACCATAAAACTTAACTTCCCATATTAGAATCAAGCTCATAATTTCTAGCCTCACTATTATGCAGATTTATTTATTATAACATAATCAGACTGATCACTACCCGGGCAACAGAAGTTTGTACTACCAATTCTGTTTCAGATATAAACAGTAGTTACAAGAATAGCAGAAAAAATAATACACCATACGCCGTGCATACGGGTTTCTATATATATTCTCAAATGAAAATTCCGGAGGGAATAGAAGATAAACACTATGATAATTTTTCACTCTTGTTAGTATTTTATATATTTTTATTTGTTGTACTTGTGCTCTTGATAGGCAGTGTTTTTTGACAGGAGATGAACTCGCGTCATTTGGTGTTACGTCATTTGGTGTTACGCCAACTTGACATTGCCTTAACAGGAAATGATGTGATGTCACCCCTGACTACATATACAATGCCTATGAAATTCAATATAGATGCCACTTAGTTGGAGAATAAGATTTTTGTTTTCCTGATATTTACATTTTTATTGCAATCGCCCTAGATGAAAGTATCTTTCTTGATGTTCTTCATTTCCCAATGAAAAACATTAAGTCACGTGGTCTAGAGGCCACACCTATGGGCGGGCTGACGTCAAAACTCATCCAGTGACGTTGTTTGTTTACTCTTGTTGGCGTGACGTTGGCCGCGTATCGCCATGACGTTAGGCGCGAAAATTTGACGTTTTGGCTGTTCCAAAATTACGTTAAGTCGGATTTAATGTCAAATAACATGAAAATGAACGGTGATATGCGCAATTAAAAATCTGATACTTGACTGATAATATAAAATGTAAATATAAGTATTGAAATTCAGAATTTAGCTTTCACTGGATGATGAAAAACATTAGCTGTTTTAATGTCTCCGAGAAGCCCTTCGGGCTTCACAGACATTAAAACAGCCTAATGTTTTTCATCATCCAGTGAAAGCTAAAATTCTGATTTTCAATCCTTAAATGAAGGCCAAGGGCCGAAAATTCGAACAAGAGTGAATAAGAGCTGTCGCAGGACAGCGTAGCTCGCCTGACTTGTGCTTTGCCACTACATCTGTTAAAATCTATGACCCATGACCTTGACCTCAAGGTCACTCAGGTGGGTCATCATGGTACAACATAAAACTTCAGACCAATGCAAAGTATCAACTTGATAAATCTACATGTTCAAGAGATATAGACTTATTAAAACATTAACCAAAACTTAAACACAAAACTTCCAAGTCTGTGACCCTGACCTCGAGGTCATCCAGGTGAGTCGTGATGTACAGCATAAAACCTGAGACCAGTATCTATCAACATGCAAGTATCAACTTTATCCATTAACATGTTCAAGAGATTTAGACTTTAACCAAAAAATTTAACACAAAATTTCAAAGTCTGTGACCTTGACCTCAAGGTCACCCAAGGTAGGTCATGATGGTACTGCATAAAACTTCAGACCAATATCTACCAACATGAAAGTATCAACTCGATCAATCAACATGGTCAAGAGATTATAGACTTTCAAAACCTTAAACACAAAATTTTGAAGTCTGTGACCTTGACCTCAAGGTCACCGAGAGTGGGTCATGATGGTACTGCATAAAACTTCAGACCAATATCTAGCAACATGCAAAGTATCAACTCAATCCATCAATATGGTCAAGAGATATAGACTTACAAAAACTTTAACCAAAAACTTAAACACAAAATTTCTAAGTCCGTGACCTTGACCTCAAGGTCACCCAGGTTGGGTCATGATGGTACTGCGTAAAACTTCAGACCAATATCTAGCAACATGCAAAGTATCAACTCAATCCATCAATATGGTCAAGAGATATTGACTTACAAAAACTTTAACCAAAAACTTAAACACAAAATTTCTAAGTCCGTGACCTTGACCTCAAGGTCACCCAGGGTGGGCCATGATGGTACGACCGAGGTGACTACAATAGCTCTATGCACTTCGTGCAGGCGAGCTAAAAATTATCATAGTGTTTCTATACAGTTTTGTATGTAATGAGGTAATAAAGAAGTACAATAATTTTTTTTTATCTTTTTACAGGGTACATGCCCAGACACAGCAGAAGAGACCACAGAAAAATTGCACAAGATAAATTTAGCAACATAATGAGAAATTTCCAATCATGTCAAACACAAAATGGCCTGTACAGTCACAAAAAGAATGCTAGAAGCTTGAAATTTCAGATTTTCATTTCAGAAGATTAACAACAGCGCTGGTCAGCTGTGGAGCACTAAGCTGATCGCACTTAGCTGATCTGTGTCTGTTTTCTCATATGCAAAAAAATCTGATTTTTTCATGATGTTGCTCAATTTTTACAGTGCATAGACATTCAAGAAACATTCAGTGTCTTTTCTCAACATTTCCTTGTTGAACATGTGTTGCAAACATTCAGGGCCAGTCTGGACAGTTTGATTCACACTCATTTGGCAGCTGAAAAACAAGTACTACAAGACCGTCGCTATGTTGCAAAAGTGACCAGGAACTAACACAATCATAAACAGACATGCTCACTGGAATTCTATGAATGTTTAAATGTAAATTGTCAATTTTAAGGCCCATAGGTGAAGCAAAGGCTCATATGTGTGAGCCTATAGTCAAGCACTTCCCATAATATTCACACATCTCTGAAACCAATCAAAGCAAAAAAAGTGTACAACTTTGTAATTTATTGATAAATTTCGAAAATTTAAAACTGTTTCATCTTTTCTCATCAATTGAAAGGTATCTATGCATATTTTGCTGTATATTTGTAAAATTTTCTGTATATTCTAAAATGTTTTGAATTTTGAAATAGTTCAATAACTTCCATGCAGATTTTAGGGTAGAAAAAGGAAAGTGTTGTAACTTAGTAATTTACTGATCAATTTCCAAAATTTAAAAACTTTTTATCTTATCGCATCAATTGAAAGCTCTATGCATGTTATGCTGTACATACTTATTTTTTTTTAATTTTGAGAAACATGTGCATTGCACAGGCAGTTAATAAGTAGATAAGTAAGTAAGTAAAGTCTTTATTTAAAGAGGGTAACAACATTTAGTAGTTTAACTAATCTTCCATGAGACCTTCATATACAAACTTTTGAATTTTGAAATTTGTCAGTCATTTAATCTGCACACAAGGGGTGTAAATGAAAAGTTGATTAGTTTGCAAAATTTAAAAACTTTTCAAGGTGTCTATGCATGTTTGCTGTGGATTCTTCAATTTTTAGCTCACCTGAGTATACCCATGCTCCTGCATCCGTCCATCCGTCGTCGTCCACAATTTAAAAGATCTTCTTCTCTGAAACTGCTGGGCCGATTGTTCTCATATTACACATACACCATCTACAGGTAGGGGGAACGAATAATTGTGTTTTTTGTTTTGATCCTATAAGGACTCTGGTTACTATGGTAACTTATGCTTCCCATAGACTTATAATGGAAAAAAGTGAAAATTGCCAGTTTTTGCTGTCTTATTGGAGATATTTGAATTTTGTTTTTGCAGAAATGTTTATTGAGTAGTCCTCTACGTTTCATATGACTTTTGCCCTAATCCTTTATTTTGATTGGTTGCAGGGGCCCCATAGAGGGCAAAATTTCGAAAAACATTCAAAAATCTTCCCAGAAACTGTCGAGGGGATTAAGCCTGTACTTTGTATACATGTTCCTGACAGTGGCCTCTACATAATTTGTGTTTTTTTATTCCAGGCGGATAAGAACTCTGGTTGCTATCATGGCAACTTAAAGTTTCCATAGACTTATACATGTAATGGGAAAAGTGGAAATCGGCTATTTTTCCGCTTTTGAATTCTGTTTTTGCAGAAATGTTTATTGAGTAGTGTTTGACGTTTCTTGTGAGTTTTGTACTAATCCTTTATTTTGAATGGTTGCTGGGGCCCCATAAAGGGCAAAATTTTGGAAAAAAAAAAAAAAAAAAAAAAAAACATTCAAAAATCTTCTCCTCAGAAACTGTCAAGTGGATGAATCCTGTACTTTGTATACATGTTCCTGACAGTAGCCTCTACATAATTTTGTTTTTTATTTCCAGTCGGATAAGAACTCTGGTTGCTATGGTTTCCATAGACTTATAATGGGAAAAGTGGAAATTAGCTATTTTTTCTGGACCAATTGTTGGTATTTGAATATTGTCTTTGCAGAAATATTTATTGAGTATATCTCTATGTTTCATATGACTTTTTTCCTTATCCTTTATTTTGATTGGTTGCTGGGGCACATAAAGGGTAAAATTTCGAAAAACATTTAAAAATCTTCTCCTCAGAAATTGTCTACGGCATGAAGCCTGTACTTTGTATACATGTTCCTGACAGTAGTCTCTACATAATTTGTGTTTTTATTTCAGTCGGATAAGAAATCTGGTTGCTATGGCAACTTAATTTCAATAGACTTAAAACGGGAAAAGTGGAAATTGGCTATTTTTTTCTGGTCCAATCGCAGATATTTGAATTCTGTTTTTGCAGAAATGTTTATAGACTCTATAGAGTAGTCCTCTACAGTTTGGTTGACTTTTGTCCTAATCCTTTATTTTGATTGGTTGGTGGGGCCCCATAAAAGGCAAATTTTTTAAATAAGTATTTGGTTAATATAGCAGATCTTAGGTGAGCGTTTACAGGACCGTTGGTCCTCTGGTTGAATTTTTGAAATTTTTCAGTCTTTTAATGTGTGCATGCACTGCACTGGGTTTAAGCCATTGGTGAAAATTGAAAGTGTAATAACTTAGTCAGTTACCAAAATTTAAAAAAAAACTTTACATCTTACCTCGTACGTTGAAAGGTTTTTTTTTTTTGCATATTTTGCTGTATATTCTTAAAACTTTTGAATTTGGAAAAATATTAAGTCCTAAAACCTGTGCAGCGCACAGGCAGCTAGGGGTGAAAATGGCAAGTGTAATAACATTTTCAGTTATTGATCAATTTATAAGATTAAAAGGCTTTTCATCTTATCTAATCAACTGAAAGGTTTGTGTGCCGCATAGGTTTTTAGGGAGGAAAACGGAAGATTTTATAACTTTGACATTTGAGCCGCCTCGTGGGAAAACCAACAATGTGGTTTCCGAACAGGTCTGACACAAACCGTCCTGTACAGTCAAAGAAAAGAGCTAGAAGCTTGAAATTTCGGATTTAAGTAGAAGAGGAATTGTACTATCCGAGTAGCGAAAACAAAGGCGCTGATCAGCTTCGCGGTAACCGCGAAGCTGATCTGCGTCTTTGTTTTCGCCTATGCAGATTTTTTGGTTTTCTCACGAGGCGACTCATTTATTGATCAATTTGCAGAATTTAAAAGCTTTTCATCTTATCTCATCAAGTGATGATCAGAAATTGATCGACTCAGTATCTGAAGAAAGAAAGAAAGGGGTTGATGCAGGTTTTGCTGTATATTCTTGAAATTTTTTATATTGGTACAAAAACATGAGTCCTAAATTCCCACTCCAAAAAGCAAGATGGGAAAAAAAAATAACAATCAGGTACATGTACTTATACCATGAAAACATATCGTAAGCCGAAGGAACAGCTATTTTCCCAATAGGTGGCCACTCAGTTTCCTAAAATTAACTGAAAATATGAAAACATACATAAGGCGCCAACAGCACAAAAATTTTAAACACCAAGACATAAAACGAAAGAACGACCACAGGCAGTTAGTGGTGAAAATGGAAAATGTTATTACTTTGCCATTTATTGATCAAATTGCATAATTTAATAACTTATCATCTTATCTCATCAACTGAAAAAGGTTTATGCAGGTTTAGCTGTTAATACTTGAAATTTTTGAATTTGGAAAAAATTGAGTCCTAAAACCTGTGCGGTGCACAGGCAGTTAGGGATGAAAATGGAAAATGTTATAACTTCGCCATTTATTGATGAATTTGCAAAATTTAAAAACTTTTCATCGTATCTCATCAATTGAAAGGGGTTTATGCAGGTTTTGCTGTATATTCTTGAAATTTTTTAATTCTGAAAAAATTGAGTGCTAAAACCTGTGCGGCGCACATGCAGTTAGGGGTGAAAATGGAAAATGTTGTTACTTTGTCATTAAGTGATCAATTTGCAAAATTTAAAAACTTATTATCTTATCTCATTAATTGAAAAGGGTTTATGCAGGTTGTGTAGTATATTCTTGAAATTTTTGAATTTGTAAAAAAAATGAGTTGTTTAACCTGTGCAGCACACAGGCAGGTAGGGGTAAAAATGAAAAATGTTATAACTTTGCCATTTATTGATCAATTGGCAAAATTTAAAAACTTTTCATCTTATCTCATCAATTAAAAGGGGTTTATGAAGGTTTTGCTTTATATTCTTGAAATTTTTGAATTTCGAAAAAATTGAGTCCTGAAACATGTGCGGCGCACAGGCAGTTTTGGGTGAAAATGGAAAATGTTATAACTTTGCCATTTATTGATCAATTTGCAAAATTTAAAAACATTTTATCTTATCTCATCAGTTGAAAGGTGATTATGTAGGTTTCGCTGTACATATTCTTGAAATTTTTGAATTTGGGAAAAATTGAGTCCTAAAGCCTGTGCGGCGCACAGGCAGTTATGGGTAAAAATGGAAAATGTAATAACTTTGTCATTTATTGATCAATTTGCAAAATTTAAAAACTTATCATCATATCTCATCAAATGAAAGTGGTTAATGTAGGTTTTGCTGTATATTCTTGAATTTTTGAATTTCGAAACTGAGTCCTAAAGCCTGTGCCGCGCACAGGCAGTTAGAGGTGAAAATGGAAAATGTTATAACTTTGCCATTTATTGATCAATTTGCAAAATTTAAAAAGTTGACATCTAAGCTCAACAATTGGAAGGTATCTGTAAATGTTTGAGTATAATTTTTCAAAATTTTTTAATTTGGAAAAATTGAGTCTTAAAACCTGTGTGTCACATCTATAGACATTTTGAGATGAAATGAAAATGTCTCATAACTTTGTTATTGATCAATCAATTTCAAAAACTTAAAAAGTTTATACGTCTTAGCTCATTATTATTAGAGAGTATATGTAATTGTTTTGGTATAAATTTTTAACATTTTTGAATTTGGGAAAATATTGAGTGTTAAAACCTGTGCATCGCACAGGCATTTAGAGGTGAAAATGAAAATGTCTCATAATTTTGTTATGTATTGATCAATTTCAAAGAATTATAAAGTTTCCCTCATAGCTCATCAATTGGAAGGTATCTGTAAATGTTTGGGTATAAATTTTTAAAATTTCTGAATTTGGAAAAAAAATTGGTCAGTTAGGGGGGTGATAATGAAAAATGTTATAACTTTGTCATTTATTGATCAATTTCCAAATTTTAAACTATTTTCATCTTGTCTCATCAATTGAAAGGAGTTTATGCATGTTTTGCTGTATAGTCTTGAAATTTTTGAATTTTGAAATTTTTCAGTCTTTTAACCTGTGTGGGGCACAGGTTTTAAGGGATGAAAATGGAAAATGTTATAACTTTGTCATTTATTGATCAATTTTCAAAATTTAAAAAGATTTTATCATTTTTCATCAATTGAAAGGTGTCAGTGCAGAATTTGCTGCATATTCTTGAAATTTTTGAATTTGGAAAAAAATGAGTCCTGAAACCTGTGCGGCGCACAGGAAGTGAGGGGTGATAATGAAAATGTTATAACTTTGTCATTTATTGATCAATTTCCAAATTTTAAACACTTTTCATCTTATCTCATCAATTGAAAGGAGTTTATGCATGTTCTGCTGTATATTCTTGAAATTTTTGAATTTTGAAATTTTTCAGTCTTTTAACCTGTGCGGCGCACAGGTTTTAAGGGATGAAAATGGAAAATGTTATAACTTTGTCATTTATTGATCAATTTTCAAAATTTAAAAAGATTTTATCATTTTTCATCAATTGGAAGCATGTTCTGCTGTATATTCTTGAAATTTTTGAATTTTGAAAAAAATGAGTCGTGAAACCTGTGCGGCGCACAGGAAGTGAGGGGTGATAATGAAAATGTTATAACTTTGTCATTTATTGATCAATTTCCAAATTTTAAACACTTTTCATCTTATCTCATCAATTGAAAGGAGTTTATGCATGTTCTGCTGTATATTCTTGAAATTTTTGAATTTTGAAATTTTTCAGTCTTTTAACCTGTGCGGCGCACAGGTTTTAAGGGATGAAAATGGAAAATGTTACAACTTTGTCACTTATTGATCAATTTTCAAAATTTAAAAAGATTTTATCCTTTTTCATCAATTGAAAGGAGTTTATGCATGTTCTGCTGTATATTCTTAAAATTTTTGAATTTTGAAATTTTTCAGTCTTTTAACCTGTGCGGCGCACAGGTTTTAAGGGATGAAAATGGAAAATGTTATAACTTTGTCACTTATTGATCAATTTTCAAAATTTAAAAAGATTTTATCATTTTTCATCAATTGAAAGGTGTCAGTACAGAATTTGCTGCATATTCTTGAAAATTTTGAATTTGGAAAAATTGAGTCCTGAAACCTGTGCAGCGCACAGGAAGTTAGGGGTGAAAATGAAAAATGTTGTAACTTTGTCATCTGTTGATCAATTTCCAAAATTTAAACACTTTTCATCTTATCTTATCACTTGAAAGATGTTTATGCCTGTTTTGCTGTATATTCTTGAAATTTTTGAATTTCGAAAAAATTGAGTCCTGAAACCTGTGCGGCGGGCGCTTAGGCATTTAAGGATAATAATTGAAAATGTTATAACTTTGTCATTTATTATTCAACTTTAAGAAATCAATAACTTTTGATCTTTAATCTAATCAATTGAAAGGTTTCGATGGAAATTCTCATTTTTTAAGTTATATATATAACTTGTTATTTTATGTTGTCAATGTTGGTAAGACAATAAAAGACAAAGAATAAAATTTGTTTTCTTGTTTATTGTTGCCAAATTGTTTTCCAGATTGTACAGAAAATACCAGATACATAAAATGCCCTATATTGCTGATGACTAATAAATTATCTGAATAAGTCTGATAAACAAATGGGAATCCACTAATTAGATGGTAAGGAAATGCTCATACATGTCTAATATCCATAGATGCAATGTATAAACAGAGGTTATCCTTTGTGATTTGCATCATTACAATGTATATAAGAGACACAAATATGGCATACATACATACACTGAAATATTTCTTAAATATGCTATTTCTTGTTGCTGCATTGACAGAAAGCTTGTTTAAATGCATTATTTTGGATGTGTCTCCTCAATTCTCAAATTTCATATTTTTCATACATTCCATATTTAAAAAATACGTTGTTTTTTGTAAGTTTTCTGGTACAGTTAAACATTCTCAGATATCGTTACGGTATGGACCAGCATGTTACGGTATGGACAAAACACATTTTGTAGGAAATAATTGTTCTCAATCATAATCCTGATAGCTATCTTTTTCAATAAAATAATATATTTTATATGACTTACAATTGTATTGCTTCTGGTTTTGATTTCCAAATGATTTTCCAAAAAGGCATGGTATTTCAATAAAATGTCTTTACCGTAACGGAATAATTCCTATGAACGTATTTGTGTTAAAAATTCATTTATAAATTTGGGTTTTTATAATCCTATTTCTCTAATTACAACAAGTTACAGTTTCTCATAGCAAATGTATCTACATAAATAACATACAGGTTGATTTATTTTGCTGTTTTACAGCAGATGTCCATACCGTAACAAAATGAGTCCTTACCATAACATTTTATATTGTTACGGTAAGGACTGTTACGGTAAGGACTTATTTTAAGTTATTTCTATCTTAAATAAAATTTATGCATTAAAACATGGAATCAAAAGTGGTTAGCTATTGAGAAATGTAACTGGATCAATATGTCAGAATCATACCTTTTTCAAAGTATTCATTGTGCTAATATCTTGTTACGGTCAGTGGACACACAAAAAATATACTCTACTGGGCTTACTCACTGAAACAGTATTTTCATTGTACAGTTCAGTAGCAGCATTTTAAAACACATGCAATGCTTGTAAATAGAAAGTGTCCAGTAAGCATGACAGATAACCAGATTTGCCAACATGAGGGATCCTGTATTATTTTGGCAAATTATCACTGCGTTACGGTAAGGACATAAATCCAGGGACGGATTTATTATTGCCAAAAAATATGAAAAATTAAATGAAATATCTCATTTTGAAACCTGTTATATTTACCTTAATAATGGTCTTATTGATACACACAGTCAAAACTACAAAAAAAATAATAAAGGCTTTCAAAAGTTGTGCTGAATCTTCAATTTTTTTCGAGGGACAGGCAAAAATGATGAAAAATGAGGTTTTAAATCTAGAAAACAGGTATTTTTACACCAATCAATCACTATCTTATTATTAACTATTATGAAACATAATCAGTAGTATCATATGAAAAAATTCAAATCACGATCTGATAAGTGGTTTTCATAAAATATTGAGAAGACAAGAATTTTGACGAATTTTGACATTGACTCATATATGACAGGGTTAGTTTATCTCATAAAGAGTTTACATAAACCAGAGCTAGAATATAAAAGAAATACAGGGTAAAAAGCTTTATTAAACAGTGAATACCATGAAAAAGAATATCTAAATTTAAGATAAATGTATATGATTGAAGATAGATATTTGTATTTGTATTTTGATTGTACAGAATCATGATAATTAATACAACCACTTTGTTTCTATGATCACTTCTGCTGTAACCGACATGTTATTTTATCATTTATGACACTCTATAGTGAACTGTTTTCGGCAATTCCATATTTTAATTATATAAAAAGTACATGTACAAACAGTAACAATTAACATACACTTGAGTAAGAAAGAAGTTACAGAACATTATACAGAACAGAAATGTAACCTTTTGATGTTTTTTCTTTCCCTGAAACCATGAAAATTGTAAAATTCTTAAAAAACAAATGACTAAAGTTTAGTTCAGCCTGGTTACTTTAATAATGTTGTTTCTGGTCAAGAAATGTCAAGCAGTACTAAGCTCACATTTTTATCTTTCACTGACAAATGTTCTTGAATCAGCGGTATAGGCAGAATTATCATGGACATGTTTTCATGACCCAGTTTAACATGTGATAATGTGTTGGGTGTTGGGACTGAACATGGGGTTTCTTGTCAAGGAAATAGGATTTGGGCCTGTTTACCTTTTTTGGCAATTTGTATCTTTTATGCAGGGAATCCTGGAGAGCAATGAATAATGTCAGGAATGTAATACTGCACTGCAGTACTGTTTGTGTTCTTTTTCTCACTATAATTTTGGTGGGGGTGGGAGGTAAGTGGGTTATTTGGGTATGGTACTGATATGTGTCTCATGCTGATAACTTACACTTAGAATCTGTCAAAGTATAAGACAACCAATTAACATTTTACAGTTTACGAATTACAAAAATATGGCATATTTAGTCTGGATAAAAAGTAGAAAATTACCTTTTTATGCAGGCAACAACTGATTTGGAACTGCAATGTCTTCTGGGTTTTTCCCTCTAAATGATTTTTATTTTTTTTTTTCAAATCAAGTCATTTTATGCAAATAAAAACAAACTTATCTTGTTCTGATTTTAGTACTGATAATCCTAACCAAAACTATAAATTTTCATGTCCAGTTAAAAAACTTTTTTTGTTATGGAGAACTTCACTCAAGATATCATCTCCCTACCCACTCACCCCTATCCCAGCAAATACATCTTCTTTATCATCTGTGTCCACCTGAACTTCAAATGGTGTCTTGTCATTCTGGTAAGCTTCAAAAAATCTCCAGCGTTTCATAGGCTCATCCTGATCAGCTGACCTAATCTGATTGGCTGTAAGAGATGCACTTGAAGCTGACTTCCTTAGGAACTTGAATTCCTGAAAAGAAAAGAGAAAAATCAGGCTTTTTAGAGGTCCATCTTAGTAACCTGAGAGGGGATTAACTTTAATCTGATTGGCTGTTAGTCATGTACTTGAAAGTGACATTTTTATGAATTCCTGGTGAAATAAAGAGACAGTGATTTAAAAGTACACAGTAAATAATTTAATTTGTGCCTCAGCCCAGGAAATGATAATATTTTATATAGAACATGTATGCACACTTGTAGATAATAAACATAATATTAATAGATCCTATACTTTCAGGAGCCCCTCTTACATGTAATCAGTAACAAAATGACTTAACTATCCATCAATACTGTAACTAATTTTCAAGGCTACTAAATGTCGCAATTTTGACTCCAAGCATATTTTTCAGTGTCAGATTTATTTTCATAGTGATTTATTTTAGTATTCTGATGAATATAATTACCTTTGCAAGATGTCCGAACGGTCATTTTTGTGGCGATTTATTTTCAGCAATTTTTCTTTCTCACAAAAAATAAATTAGTTTACAGCAACTACAAGTGCATGATAAATCAACAAGTTATAAAATGCTGACTTACAACAAGGTTGAGAATATGGAATGTAGATTTCACAGGACACAGCTCCCAGCCTTCATTCTCCAGGAACATACGTAATTCATCCATTTTGGCCCTAGAAGGAAAACGAAAGCTGAACGGAAGTTTTGCCTTTTTGAATTCAATCTTAATCTACACAAACCTATAACAAATCTTTGGTGTCATCTTTATACAAATCTATATTATGTGATGCCCCTTGTCAGTCCTATCTCATGGGAGGTGAGCAAAAAAAAAGTGAGAAAAAAAATGCTAGCATTGTGTACTTAAGTTTACATTGTTGAAATTCAAAGGCTGGCTTGTACCTTTCCATTTCTGAAATGCATTAATTTTTGTTATGCTGCATACAGACCCATAAGCTAATGTTGTATGCTTCTAAATTCTTCTTTATCTAACAGTTTACTCTTTGCACCTCATAATTATCTTCTTTTCAATAAGTGTCAATGAAATTCTAGTAAGTATACCTGTGATGGTTTTTGAAGTAGTTTAAACTCTGTTGTTTCAGTGAGTCTTGCAAACCTTCTGATTTGCTTTGACAAAAATCATCACCAATATCTATCATTCTGGAATAGAAAGGAAAACAACTTTAAATACTTCCTTGTACAAACAGGATTTACAAAATACTAAACTATATACATGTATATACAAAATATACTTGTCATCAATGAAAGTTACCAGTAAATCACATTCAATTAACACATGGCAATACTTGATTCATTCTGAATAGATATCTGCTGATACTTCTGCATTCATTTTCATGGCATAGAGTGTCATTCATCATGCCTATCCAAAACGGTACTCATCACTGCCGTATAAATTATACGCACTCCATGTCAATGTCAGAAGCTTCCTATAAAATGTATGGAGAAATGAAAAATTTAGGCGCTTCCTAAAAGTGAGGGCCTCTATTCCACCAGCCGTTTAAAAATTTTTAACCGATTTAGTGGCATTTTTACAGACAGTGTTAGAGGCATGAAGAGACATGACGACTTGTGAAAATATGGCTTTCTAGTTCTCGAAAAATTCGAAAATTACAAATTCCACGTGCATCGCGTGCGCCATAGCCCAAGGTCTAGAGGACCTGTTTAATGTCACTAAATCAATTT
Source organism: Rugalucina vietnamica (assembly GCA_964017185.1). Classification (NCBI taxonomy): domain Eukaryota; kingdom Metazoa; phylum Mollusca; class Bivalvia; order Lucinida; family Lucinidae; genus Rugalucina; species Rugalucina vietnamica. The sequence goes on along the minus strand of OZ024878.1, from coordinate 53,292,651 downwards.
GCCGTTGACCAGAATTGTGATGCAACTTCACGAATATCCACAAACATTTCTAAACTAATAGTGTTCACACAATTTGAAAATCACTTTACCTGTTTACAAGATCTAGAAATTGTATAAACTCCTCTAATTTGAAAGCTGACAGGTTTATGCCGAGTATATAGGTCCTGACTTTCTGTTGAACATCCTGCCAGATCCTGACCAGCCCGTGTTCCAACTTTTGTCTCATATATTCTATGTTGAAGGTCTCTTCCGAAGAACTTGAATCTGAAGATGTTAAGTGGTAATATACATTTTGTATATATCAATCAGTCCTATAATAGTATGATATTGCGGCCAGAGAAAACATTTTGCATGTACCATATAAAACTAAGTATTTTGCGCTTTTAAGTCTTTATATGACACATCAATGTTTTGAAGCATATGCTTCAGACATTTGCCTTTTACTTTAATTTGCTTTTTATGACAAACATTTATAATTTGGAACAGTACTTTTGCATCAGATGTATAAACATAAATCAAGAAATACACATGTATTATTTTAAAGATAATACAACATTTAATTTAGTGCATGTACAATGCTGGACTCTAGCAATGCTGACTGATGATAAATTTCATGAAATTGTTTTACATATTTCAGAGACTTGTTAAAATTATTTAAATTTTTCAAAAATTGATTATAACCATACAAAGGCAAAGTTGCTATAAATATTATCTTTTTGCTGAATCACTGAGACTTGTTGTACCTTCATTTGATTCTAGTTTATCAAAGGCTTCATGCCACTGTATCGTCTGATAATAGCTCTTCATCACTTCCCACAATGCCTTGCATAGGTCCACCAAACATGGAGTAAAACTTTCTATAGTAACATGCTGTTAATGAAGAAATATAACCATATTCATTAATGTAACTCATATAAGCCTTGCATCCTTTTTATGGGACATAGACATCACAGCCCCAGATGTGACGCAACAGAACGCGGTGCCCATCTGGGGGTATTCTGTCTGATATATTACCACATATTATCAAAGACTGACTTCTTGAGAAAAGTAAATGAAAACCAAATAAATCAATTTGATGCCATCAAATTGCATGGAATAATTGTTTGCTGACATTTTGATGAAAACAGCATTGCCATTTGGTCTGTAACATTTAATATGTCAAAAACACCATTTTAAAGGTGTCTTTTTCATATGTGTCAATTTTATTGAAGAATCAAGTTATTCAAGAAACCAATCAGAATAAAGTATTTAAATGAATGTAGATGAAATTATGGGGTCATAATAAATAAATCACAACAAATAAAGAATTTACCTTGCATAAATCTCCGAATTGCATTTTATTGTATTTCTTATCCTGAGACCCAGAGCACAGCTCAACATATCCCAAAACAATCTGGAAGGCTGCATTGTGTATTGCACTTGTGTAATGGAGGTGTAATTGGTCCATAGCAGTCTAAAATAGAATCATATATTTTGTGAAACAACACATGCAACATGTTCTGCAATTTTGATACTTGTGGATGTATGACGTCCACTCCACAAAATTAAATGTGGGTGAAAGTGATGTCATGAAAATTTCATGTAACATTTATTGTTTTTTTGTGTAATGGTTCATCAATTTCAAGTCTTATAAGATTGAACATACCTTGACAGCTGCGTTAAAAGTTCCAAAGGATGTTACCTGTCTTTTGCCGAGCAGAGTGTAAGCCATCTGAAGTTTTTCGTAGTGATCTTTATCAAACTTTGTACATGTCTTAGACAGGGCAAAATCTAATTGTTCCTCTATTAGTTCTAAGGTGTCTTGGAGTTTGGAGCTTAACTCACTGAAATGAAAATTTGATTTGGTTTGTATTTATGCAGCTTAATGTCCCTGTCAACATTTTTTCAGTCATGAAGGGACAAAGCCACTGCTACCTAGGGAGTTGATGGGTCATGATCAAGGAAACAACCTTTCCCCTTATTAATTTAGTTTAATGCTGTACCACAAGGCCACCAAACTCCCTGTTAAGGTTAGATCAAAGTGTATAGATTAAGCATTTGCATTTATTTTCACACAAGCATTTATTACCACTCAAATATATCCCTAAAATTGCTATTTATAGGGGATACACAAATAAAGAACTAAATGTGTCTACCAAATGGGTTTCAATACTTCATGAAGAATCCACTTGCCTTATACATTTGTAATGTTTGAATGTTGCAGCAGCTTTCTGACACTCCTGACACAGTTGTATGGCACTACAGACCCAGTGTATTTACCTGATACATTTGTAATGTTTGAAAGTTGCAGCAGCTTTCTGACACTCCTGACACAGTTGTTTGGCACTACAGACCCAGTGTATTTACCTGATACATTTGTAATGTTTGAAGGTAGCGGCAGCTTTCTGACACTCCTGACACAGTTGTATGGTACTACAGACCCAGTGTATTTACCTGATACATTTGTAATGTTTGAAAGTTGCGGCAGCTTTCTGACACTCCTGACACAGTTGTATGGCACTACAGACCCAGTGTATTTACCTGATACATTTGTAATGTTTGACGGTTGCGGCAGCTTTCTGCACTCCTGACACAGTTGCATGGCACTACAGACCCAGTGTATTTACCTGATACATTTATAATGTTTGAAGGTTGCGGCAGCTTTCTGACACTCCTGACACAGTTGTATGGCGCCGCAATAGTCCCCCTCCTCCATCATTTCTCGTAGTCGCACATCTGTTCTTTGCTGGAAAATTTATTAAAATAGCTGCTGATTCATTCGAAACAAATGAGCCGCCTCGTGGGAAAACCAACAATGTGGTTTCCGAACAGGTTCGACACAAACCGGCCTGTTCAAGCACAGAAAAGAGCTAGAAGCTTGAAATTTGGGATTTAAGTAGAAGAGGAATTGTACTATCCGAGTAGCGAAAACAAAGGCGCTGATCAGCTTCGCGGTTACCGTGAAGCTGATCTGCGCCTTTGTTTTCGCCTATGCAGATTGTTGGTTTTCCCATGAGGTGGCTCAAATGTGACATGACAAGTATCTTTTCTTTCTGCTGCTTTTGAAAAAACCCACTGATATTTACATTTTATTTGGAATCTGCTCAGTCTGTCCAGTTATTGTTTTGGTCTATAGGAAGAAATGCCAGGTCATTTTGTATACAGCAAATGTTGTTAGTATAGGCATATGCTTGAGGCTTTATATCCAAACTTTGTTTGTAGCTCATAATTTGTACAGAAATAAAATCATTAAAAAAAAAAACTCATGTGGCTAAAAGACAACTGCTCTTCCAATTCTATAATTCATTCCAGCTGTGCATGTGTACTTACTAGTGTTTTAATGGTGTGTAATGACTTGAGTAAGCCTTTCATTTGATGTCTCTTTCTCACATTGGCCAGCAGGTGGAGACTGGTGGCTGTAAATCGGTGGCTGGCCTCAGATAATTGTCTGTAAAGTAAAGTATATTTTGCTCAAATTCTTTGGAACTGAAAGTTCATTTACATGTCGGAAGCAACATCAGGTACCATATGATTATATGAAAGGTTTTATCCTCTCATTCAGCAACAATTACATCCTTTGGTTAAAAATTCTAAAGGTTAATATAGACATAATTGAATGCTTCTGACCAAAACAGAAACTGTTATATTCAAATCTGATCTTTACATGTTAAAATGTCTAGACATTCAAAATTTAGCATTTCAATACTCAATTTTGTTTGCGTTAGTAACAAAGCTAAATTCTAACACAACATTATCGTCTTTCCCATTGAACCTAATGGGAACATCACCGATTGCAAATAAACAATAATTAAACAAAATATCACGCATAAGGTGGCATTTTTGTGACGTCGCACATAAACATTCATGTCCCCCGTGAATGTGTCCACTGGAAAACATTTTGAATTGTAGGCATTTATTTATTAGGCATGTAAGAATCGAAATCATTTTACTTTGCGGTTAATTATCTTTGATTAACACGTGATGTTGTTGGGCAGATGCGATATTTGATTCACTCTGGCTGCTCCGTCATGAATTAATACATCACGATCTGCTCTCCAACATCCTGCATTAATCACGATAATTCACCGTAAAGTAAAATTATTTCTTAACAAATTGGTGTCAAGGTTCAACAGCTAATCAAATAATTTAAGCACTAGCAAGCAAATGATTGTTGTGCTAGTACATTTTCCTCGATTTCACCTCATGCATATTTAAAGATATAGCCACCCTAATGAAGCATAATCCTAATTTTAATCACTGCTATAATTGAGTCAAAACACTACTTACCCTCGGCCATTCTTACAGATGATAGTAGCTATCTGAAGTGTTTTCTGTAGCTCCATAACTCTCTGTAGCTCCGCAGCATAAGCCGGGTGGTTCTCTAATACCAGCTCTGATACTCGCTTTGATACCTGCAATATAGTTTGTACTTTATGTGGTACATTTATCGTATCTATAAGAAGATTGTAGCTATCTGAAGTGTTTTTTCTGTAGCTCCATAACTCTCTGTAGCTCTGCAGTGTATGCCGGGTGGTTCTCTAATACTAGTTCTGATACTCAATTTGATACCTGTAATGAGCCTTCGCATCAGAAAACCAACAATCTGGGTTTCCGACCAGGTCCAACACAAACAGGCTGTACAGCCACAGAAGCAAGCTAGACGCTTGTAATTTCAGATTTAGAAAGAAGAAACATTGTACAACCTATGGGGCAAAAACACACAAAGGCGCCCATCCAGCTGTTTTCTTATGCGGTGGCTCATAATATATTTTGTAAGATCTTGTAATAGTACATGTATGTGGTGCCATTAATTATATTTAATGTATAATGGCATCTTTGAAAGGAAAATAGCTATAAAGCATTACAAACAAACTAGAAGAGAAAAATATTACATGTATGTATTTTGACAACTGCAGACCACATTTTTTCTCCAAATGAGTCTTTGTGAAATTGATGGGCTGCTTGATTGTACACGCAAAGGTGCTTACCAATTGACAAACCATCTGACTATTACTCCCTTAGAAGGTCAGAGCCTGGGAAAGGACAAGAGAGAAAATCTGCATGCAGGAAAATCCGAATCCTAGAAAGGGGGAGGGATTCAGCAAAATATTTTAGCATTATGAAAATCAATTAATTATCAGCATCTAATAAAGTGACAAGGAGTCTGGACCTCCAATCCTACAGTCTGGATCCACGCTTGGTCTGTGAAATACTCACCGCTTGCAGCTGTTTTCTGAGTCTAGTTCTGTCATCATCTATCTCTTCAAGGTTCAACGTTTCTGGGAGTTTCTGGAAACCAATAATTGTATATGAGCCGCCCCATGGGAAAACCAACAATCTGCATATGCGAAAACAAAGACGCAGATCAGCTTCGCAGTAACTGCGAAGCTGATCAGCGCCTTTGTTTTTCGCAACACGGATAGTACAATTCCTCTCCTACTTAAATCCGAAATTTCAAGATTGTAGCTCTTTTCTGTAACAGTACAGCCCGGTTTGTGTCTGGCCTGTTCAGAAACCACATTGTTGGTTTTTCCACGAGGTGGCTCATATGTAAATTGGTCATTGCATAATTAAAACATGCACTTCTGATTTATGCTATTATGCAACTTCTAAGCATTTGCAAAACCCATATGAAATGCAATTTAAGATAGGTCTTGAAAATTCAAAGCATTCTTGTACAGTTTTTTTTTTAATTATTGTGTGTAGATGTACCTTTAATTATTTTTGTGTGTAAATTTACATATGCTTTAGTGTAGACATCTATCTGAAAGTTATATAAAAAAAATCAATTTATTCTCTTACCTCCAACTCATACAGGCTAGGGTCTGTATTTTCATAGTAAACTTTCTCTATACCCTCTATTATTTCCTGATCCTCCTGTGGGTTCCATTTGTATGCCTCATGCTAAACATAGAAAATAATTTGAGCTGTGTTATGAGAAAACCAGAATTTTGCCTATGCGAAAACGAAGGCACAGTTGATCAGCGCCTTTGTTTTCACTTCACGGATATTAAAATCCCACTTCTTCTTAAATCCCAAATTTCAACCTTCTAGCCTTCTTCTGTGACTGTACAGGCTGATTTGTATCAGACCTTGTCGAAAACCATGAAGCCGGGTTTTCTTATGTCATGGCTCGGTTTGATCTGCAAGTGTTTTTATGTCCCAATCAATAGTTAATGTTATATGGAGATGAAACTTGGTTTAAACTTAAGTCTCAATTTCAAAGACTGGAAAAGGCCAGGGGCCAGTTGTTCAAAACTAACGACGTCATTAGTTAACGTTTCGTTAAAATTTCAAACGTTAGTATTACAAATACACTGTTATTTTTTGTTGAAAAAATGTGAGAATCCTTTGCACTGCAAAGGATTCTCACATTTTTTCAACAAAAAATAACAGTGTATTTGTTACTTTAGCTGATATTTGCTTAACAAATTTATGTCTTAACGACATCGTTAAGCTAATGATGCTTTGAACAACTGGGTCCAGGATCAACTCCACAGCTGGTTTACAAGACCAATGGCTTAACTATTATGCCAATAAGGCATCTAAATATGGAAAATTGTGGCACACACATGCACAATACATGTACATGTATATACAATGCTATTAGCCTATTACACCCAAGTTCCAACAAATCAAATTTCATGTTTTTTTTTTTTTTTGTTGTTTTTTTGCATTTTTTTAAATGCAATTTTTGGCACAATAAAATTAACTACAAAAATCACTTGAATAAGTCAAAGGCTTACTATGGCGTCCAGTAAAGGCTACAGGTAAAATTGAAAATTGTGTATCATAATCTTCACACTGGAATGAATAGTAATTATAGAGCAGAGTTTAACAAACTATCAAACAGGACAAATATTGCACAAATAATGGTTGCCATCAAGAAAACATGTCCGTGAAATATGTACCCCCTCAAACCCCACTTTTATATAGCAAAACTGGGGTATGCAGGGGTATACCTATTTTTCTTATTTTTGCTCCAAAACATAGATTGTGGGTACTCGTTAGAACTGCCTTGGCGAGGCGGTTCTAACGTGTACCCACAATCTATGTTTTGAGCAAAAATAAGAAAAATATTGAACAAATTCTACTGAAAACTTTCATTTTTTACAACTTTAAAAATCTCTGTATATTGCATGGGCATGTTTTCGTAATGTCAAAATATATGTTTACCAAAACTTGTAGTACCTTGAATTTTGCAACAGCTGGCTCTCCAGCAAATAACTCATGGCTAATGTTCTCTTCTATGGGTGATGATGTGGAGTCCTGTAAATCAGAGACAATAAACAGAATTAATTTATTTTTTTAGTCATTCAATGTCAATGACTTTGAGCACCAGTGACTTGTTACTATTCCCTGCTGTTCCTTGTGTAGACAGTAGACATGGACTAAATTAAATCCCAACTAGGGGATATGAGCAAAGATGCATAGACACACGAAAAATGCCATTAAGAAGTTTCTTCTTATAAAAGTAACATGATGAAATTTGTTTTCAAGTAACCATGATGAAAATTATTTCCAACACCTGTTCAGTTTTTCTCTGTTTCAAAATATGAAACCATTAATTTTTGATATTTTAAGTTAAATTGGTGATTATAAGTCAAACACCTGGCTCTTCCTACGAGCTTGGCAGTTTGGGCATGGCACAGGCTTTCATACCTCAATAACCTCACCTACAGCTGAATAGAGGGTAAGGTTGACAATTCTTTTTATTTTCACTATTTTCTCCTCCTCAAGACTTTCTGCTGTTCCTTAATAAGCTTAATAAGTGGCCTAATCCACAAGATCAAATTTACACCTAGCTCTAAATGACAACCCAACATTACCATTGTAGGGCATGGAGGGATGACGTCATACAGGTTTTAAAGTTTGTTCAAGATTTGGTGGAGATACATTACTCGGTGTTAACTGCTTTGTCCTTACTAAATTTTGGAGCACAATGAGAGAGGGTGATGTAGTATACAAACTATACATAGAAAGAAAAAGAAAATAGCGGAAGCGAGATAACGGAAGAAGAAAAGAAAATAACGGAAGCGAGGTAACGGAAGCGAGGTAGCCGAGTGGTTAGCGCACTGGCTTCTTGTGCTAGAGGTCCCGGGTTCGATCCCCGCCGGCGGCGAGGAAATTTGTTGGTCCGAACACGTTTCCCTTCGTGTCATTTGCAGGAATGACATGATACAGTGCGCCGTCCTTCGGATCGGGACGTTAACTGGAGGCCCCCTGTGCAGGGACAGTCATCCCCTGTGCAGGTTAAAGATCCCTACACAGGTTCTATCCTCATGCATGTAGGCTCATCCTGCAAAACACACCGGAGTGTACAATGTACACCTCCCAAGAATAATCAAAACTTGATTGATGGGAGTAACAAGAAAACAAAACAAAACAAAACACTGGCTTCTTGTGATAGAGGTCCCGGGTTCGATCCCCGCCGGCGGCGAGGAAAATTTGTTGGTCCGAACTTGCTTCCCTTCGTGTCATTTGCAGGAATGACATGATACAGTGCGCCGTCCTTCGGATCGGGACGTTAACTGGAGGCCCCCTACACAGGTTCTATCCTCATGCATGTAGGCTCATCCTGCAAACACACCGGAGTGTACAATGTACACCTCCCAAGAATAATCAGAAACTGATTGATGGGAGTAACAAGAAAACGAAAAACAAAAACGAAAACGAAAACAATAGCGGGAAAGGTGTCCAATATTGGTTTCCTTTCACGGAAGAGCTCTAGTACTTTGCCGACCTGCATTAAATGTACTGGTTGTGTATCAAGAAGCGACGGCTTTGCCATAACATGACTGAAACTTGTTGACCAAGATGCTAAGCATCAACACAATAAAATCAATTAACCTTACCCCACCCACAATTATTACATGTGTGTCAAAGGTTAACAAGCTGAATCTGGTTTTGTAGCGTTTCAATTTTCCATGAAAACACAATGGATATTTCAAGTAGTACCTGTTTCTTTATAAAAGATTTGAATTTCTTTTTGATATCTTCCATTTCTTGTGAAAATTTACTAAAATCTGTGACAAAATTCCATTTCTCTGATACCGGAAGTGCGACCTGTCAAAGTGAGAAGTTAGAATTACTTCCCTTTTGTTTACACCGGTGCGAAATTTTGCCGCTGCAGCAAATTCTGACTCAACTGAATTTTGGCGACAGAAATCGATGACAGCATGGAAACAGATAAATCTGACGTTTATATCAAGTCTTCGAAAGATTTGGTACCATGTGGATGGGGTGGTAAACTTCGATTTTATCACTTTTGCATGTTTCTACATGTTCACTTTTCTCATCTATTCGCCCCATTCATGTTCGGTCCTAATGCATAGCATTTGATTTTTTTAGATATATCTATCTATCTTCTGATACTGAGTCGATCAATTTCTGATCATCACCTCAGGTGTGGGGTGGGTGGCTAAATTTAGAATTTAGTCAAGGGAGAAAAAAAGATCATTTCATTTGGTAGGTGAGTCGAAAAGGGGAGTAAGCAGCAGCTGAGAAAAAAATTCACATTGCCCCCAAACGACATGCAGGACTTTATCTATCTCTTCATACGGCATACACCCTCAACCGAGTATTACGTGCCGGGTTCCCGCGACATGCGGTAAAAGTAAAAGAAATTAAAAACAGTTGATAGTAAGAACAGAGTAAAAGTGCATAGTGTTAGTGTATTATACAGAGAAAAGAAAAAGTGAGGATAAAAACAGCAGTGTGGTAGATTTATGGTTTTGAGTGGCACACCTGACAGACAGCTCGTTTGAAGCTGTCAAGATCGGTCAGGGTTGCGACAGATGCTGGGAGCTTATTCCACTGAACGACTGTAAGAGGATAAAATGAGTATTTGTAGTAGTTAGTCGTGGTAGGTATCTGTCTGTAAGCTAGTGGATGAAATGTACGGGAAGCACGGGAGAGTGGTATGACATATGAAGGGAGAGGTACAGCTACATAACCATAAATGATCTTGTAGAAGAGGACCAGTCGTGAGTCAGAACGCCGCTGTTCAAGGGTACGCCATCCAAGTTTCCCTATCATGTCCGTGACGCTTGAGTATGGGGAGTAATCCCCAAGGACCCAACGAGCAGCCCGTTTCTGAATACTCTCAATTCTTTTAATATCTTCCTTGGTGTGTGGGTCCCACACTGGAGCTGCATACTCAAGTTGGGGTCTGACAATGGCCTTGTATGCTTTTTCTCTTAATGAGGTGTTTCTAGATTTTAAATTCCTCCTTACGAAGCCCAGTGATTTGTTGGCATTATTAGTGATTCTGGTGATATGGGTCTTCCAGGACAAATCATCTGCAATATCAACGCCCAGATAGCGGGCACTAGTTACCACCTCAAGTGTTTCACCATGTAGGGTGTAATTTGTGGGGAGGGGGTCATGTGCTTTGGTTATGCGTATTACTTGGCATTTACTGGGATTAAATTGCATGTCCCACCTTAGTTCCCATTTTTGGAGGATGTTGAGGTCAGCTTGTAGTTGCTCAGAGTCAGATAATTTGGCTATGGCTAGGTAAGCTGCTGTGTCGTCAGCAAACAGTCTTACCTGTGATTTGATATGGTCTGGCAGGTCATTTATGTAGGCCAGGAAAAGGATTGGCCCGAGGACAGATCCCTGTGGGACGCCTGATGTTACTGGCACCTCCTCAGAACAATCCCCCTCCAGGACCACAGTTTGTGACCTGCCATTAAGGAATGCCTTAATCCATGATAAGGTTTGACCTCTAATCCCGTAACTATGTAGTTTGAAGATAAGCTTTTCATGGTTAACCTTATCGAAGGCCTTACTGAAGTCGAGCAGTATAATGTCCGTCTGTTTACCATCTTTTAGGTTTCTATGGATTTCCTCAATAAGCATTGTCAGTTGTGTTTCGCATGACCTTTTTGAGCGAAAACCATGCTGGAGATCATATAGGATCTGGTTTTCATCAAAGTGCTTCACTACATTGGATGCTACTATGTGTTCAAAAATTTTGCATAGTATGCATGTAAGGGATATGGGCCTGTAGTTAGCAGGGTTGAACTTTTCTCCCTTTTTGAAAATGGGTGAAACATTTGCTTTGAGCCATTCAGATGGTAAAGAACCTTCCTCCAGGGACTTAGAGAAAATAACTTGGAGGATTGGGGCAATTTCAAGGCAAAGTTTTTGTAGCAGTAAGGGTCTGATTTGGTCAGGTCCGGGTGCTTTATCAGGTTTCAAGCCCTGCAGCAACTTAATAATGCCATTTACTGAGATCTTTAGATCTGGCATGTTTGGGTATTTACTGTTGAGGTCATCTGACAGTTGGGAGGTGTCATGGCTGTAGTGACCTGCATCATGAAGGTCTTGCACCTTTTGGTGACAGAGTTGTTTCAGTTCCAGGGGAGACTTGGGTGTGAAGACAGATTGGAATTGGCTATTTAGTAAGTTAGCCTTCTTCACATTATCAGTACATATCTGCCCATTTTCCTTAAGTGGAGCACTACCCTGATTGTCTTGCCGACAGTTCTTGAGGTAGGAGAAAAGCTTTTTGGTATTTGGGCGGGGATTTTTTGAGGTGTCAGGGTCATCAATAATGCCGACAAGGCTGTCAAGGTAGTTACTGTGGGAAGTTTTGATCAGGCAATCAACTTCATGCTTTACCTTCTTGAATTTCTGTCGGTCCTCGTCCCTACCAGAATTTTTCTGTACTTGATACAGATTGTCCCGTCGATTAATTTTTCTCCTTATCTCTTGGGTAACCCAGGGCAGGTTTTTTCTGCCTCTGAGAGTTTTGGTGGGGATATATAAATTGATAACTTGGTCAGTTTTATCCTTAAACTCCTGCCACAATTGTTCAGTGCTTTTACCTTCACAGGTAGATAAGAAGGAAGATTGAAAGTCCTGCATATCATGCCTCATGCCATCCCAGTTTGCCTTAGAGTAGATATGCACTGTCCTGGGCTTGGCCCACTTGTGCCTCGTGAGCGTCTCAAGTAAGCATGGACACAGCAGCTGGATGATCAAAAGTTGCGAAAACCTCACTCCACTACGTTCCGTAGCGGACTTTGATGGTTCCGTTTGATCAAAACAATTTCCAATTGAAGAAAGATTACACATGGTTGACAGGTAGTGAGCGTCTCCAAACTTGATCTTGACATCACTTTGTCGGTTTGTGCGCCCGGACCAGGGCTGGAGTCAAATACTTTCAACAGTATTCTATCTATCTATCTATCTATCTATCTATATATACTGCCATACGCCCTCGCGGACATTTTAGGCAGGTGAGTGCTGTCGAGCTTGGTTAGCTGAAAAAAGAAAATGATAAAAGCATGATAGTGAAGGGGATAAAAGATGATAGGTTAAAATAGTGAAAAGGAGATTAAAATCAGGTTAAAACAACAATGTTTGGGTCTAAGGTTTGGAGTGTTGAAGTTTGCTCACAGCAACCTTGAATGAGTCAAGGTCTTGCAAACTTACAACAGCTTCTGGTAGTGCATTTCACTGGACTATGGCCAGTGGAAAAAAGGAGTACTTATATTCAAATACATTACAATTACTTTCAGTGATGAGTGATTACAATTACATTACAATTAACAGACCATAAGAAATGTAATGATTACAATTACAATTATTTAGAAAAATAATGATTACAATTACAATTACTTTTCAAATAGAATGTTGGAAGACGACAGACGCTGGCCACTGGTTATTCTATATATTAAATTGCATGTAGGGGATTGAGGTGGTGTAGTGATAGAGCATCAGACTCCGAATCAAGAGGTCCTGGGTTCGATCCCCACTGGCAGTTTTAGGTTGCTTTGGATTTCAGAGGACTTTTCATGTATGATCATGTATTTTGTTTTGTTAAATGTGACCTACATAATTGGCACTTGGAATCTTGGATTAAGTTGTTCACATAGATTACGGAAATCAGTACTTTCAACAACAGACAGGGGCATAAGATCTCCAGCAATGAACAGTACTAGGGCATCAGTCAGTCTTTGATCATTTTGTGAATACTTTGGTATAGTCTCGACATAGTCATCAATACTTCATGTGTGTCAAAAAGTTTGATGTCAAATCTGTCCTCCCCGATATCCATGACGCACAGTGCTTGCATTTGGCTTTAACATTTCCAGTTGTGTCAGGAGGAATTTCAAAATGGCTTAAAACTGGTGCAGCCGGATGCGGTGTAGCCATTTCAAATTGAGCAGAATGAGTGCCTTGATACAAATTAGCATTCACATCTCACTATAGCTGATAAACTGTTATTTAGAAACTAGCTATTTCACAAGAAAATCCATTTGTCATGATTGTGACAAAGCTGAATGGTATATACTAACAACAGGTTGCATTTTGGATGCCCACAGGTACTTTTCACATGAGCTGACTATTAAAGATTTTTACACCTTTGTGATGTAGGGCAAGGCACAGAAAAATGTCATTTTAACCATAAAATCTTGTTTAATTTTGCTCTTGATTTTTGTAATCTCTATAACCTGTAGACTATTTGGGTTCTAACTTCAGAACTGCATAAGTCATTCATCATGCAGTACTTTCAAATGCAAACTTGAGATTCAGGTAAAAACAAACAGATAAGGACACATTTTTAATGCTCTGGCCAGCTTAATGAATTTACCTGTGAAATCAGCTATGCATGAAGACATGAGTAGAACTAATCATTGTTTGTCCAGTTTCTTTAAACCCCCCAGCAAATAAAGGGGAAATTTCTATGAGCTGTCAATGCTAACTATACTGAGGCAAAAACCCCATCATCTTCCAGGATTAATTTATCTATTTTTATTATTTTTTTCTCATGCATCTGGCATCTAAAACATCTGATTTCGGCAAGTGACAAAATGTTTTAAATTTGTTTTTATTGAATATCATTGTAACCAAGTCTTAATAGTGACTTCCTTGTTGGGAATGGGAAAGATTTAGTTATTTTGCTCTTTGTGCATGTTTTAATTTTTTGTGATGTTTTCTGATCTTTGTTGTGAATGTCTGTGTTGGGATTTTAAATTTGATTGTACAATTGCTGTGCCTTCATTCTTGCTTTACTTATCTTTTGTTTCTCAAGTTTCACTATCTGTACCATTTAGTTTCTAGTTGTGGCTCAACTTTCACTATCTGTACCATAAAGTTTCCAGTTGTGGCTTAATTTGCAGTGGGAAAAGTGAAATGTATTTGAAAGTATTTGAAAGTAATTATAATTACAACTGAGAAAATTTTCAGTAATTGTAATCATTACATTACATGTATTTGAACCAATTCATGATTACAATTACTTATGATTACTTTGAAAATTGTATTTAATTACAGCTGATTACAATTACTGATTACAATTACTACAGCCCTGGCCCGGACGTCACGATGTGTGCTTTGGAGATACATGTAGCTAATTTCAGATTGGCTGAGCCTAGCGCAAAAAAAAACAAACAAAAAAATGAGCGCAAACGCCTTAGCTGAATGAGTGAATATCACAGAAATTATGGTTAACTGAATGAGTGAATCTCACAGAAATTATGGATTTAAAGCAGGAAATTTAGGGAGCGCGGTGGTGGTGTGGTAGAGTGTCGGACTCTGAATCAAGAGGTCCTGAGTTTGAGCTCCTTGAGCAAAACACATTAACTCCCTACAGTTCTGGTTAAACCCAGGAAGCCTTGGCTCCGTCCCGACATGACTGAAAAATTGTTGACTGGGACATTAAGCCTCAGTACAAACAAACAAACAAAACAAAGCAGGAAATCAGAGACTTTTCTTAGGAAACATCATCTGGAGACAAAATTTAATATCTCTTCAATCAGTATGGGAAGTGCAGAAAGGCAGAATTTTGTTTTTCACAGTGATTTTTGTGTTTGAAAGGGTTATGTGTAAAGTGAAACATTTTTTCCCACTAAGTACATGGATGGAACTGAAGCTGTGTGACACATTCAGAATGCTACTGTGTATACATGTAGATTGTAAACAACTGCTGAAGATTTATGAATTGACTTTCAGATTTGAAGCTCCGCCCCTATCAGATAGATGGTGTTAACTGGATGATCGACAGGTATTACCATGGTGATGGGTGTATCCTTGGAGATGAAATGGGACTGGGAAAGACGTGTCAGGTATACGAGTTATGCAATGATTTGTAACCACACACCAAGGCGGAGAATAGCTGATCAGGGACTTTGACTTTTGCCAAGCAAACCCCAAAAACTTTTGCCAAGCAAACCCCTGCTAAAAGCGAGGGGAATGTCAGTGGGTAAAACCATGACCATTTTTCGCCACAATCTATTATCTTAAATCACACTGTTCTCTTTGCTCAAGTTCATGTTTATAACAAACACACAGAGTACATGTACTTCTATGGTACTGCAGGGAATGTCCAAACATGAAAGCTAGGCTGCTCGCCCTCTCCAGGGCTGGGTGTTATAAACACGTTAAGAAGTGATAAGCCAGCAGTCTTCTCATAAATATATGTGCTAAGGAGCAGTCCTTTGATATACATGTACATGTATTTGAGCTGCACCATGAGAAAACCAACATTTTGCATATGTGAAAACAAAGATGCAGATCAGCTTGGCGGTAACCGCAAAGCTGATCAAGGCCAGTGTTTTCACTACAGGAATACTAAGTACATTTCTTCTACTTGCTAAATCCGAAATTTCTAGCCTCTAGCTGTCTTTTGTGGCTGTGCCGCAGTGTGGTTTGTGTCAGACCTGGTGGGAAACCACAGTTTAGGTTTTCTCATGTCGCGGCTCATTTGTTTCTTTCAGTTGATAGCAGTTATGTCCTACATACATGCTAAGAATGTTAGCGGTCAGCCCAGCATCGTTATATGTCCACTCTCTGTGTTGCGAAACTGGCAGGAGGAAATCAAACGGTAGGTGGAACTGGCCCGGAGGTTATAAAACATTTTTCGTGCTCAACACAGCTGAGACTAAAATTGTTGGCATTTTAACATTTATAAGAAGGATAAATTACAGTTTTTGGTGATCTAAACCTGAAATTTCAATTTATTTGGGCTATTATAGTATTTATGAGCAGTTTAAATTTCATGCTCAGCTGAGTTGGTCATGAAAAAAAATTATGACCTCGGGGGCCAGGTCATCAGAACAAATAACTCTAATTTTGTTTTACAATTTTCCTATACAGCTTTATATTGAAATAGACTGTGCTATCTATTATACTTAAGTTAGAATTTATTAATCCCAAATCGTTAAATCAAATAATAAATCATGAAGTCAGTTACATTCCTAAATCTTGTAGCTTTCTCATTAAATGATAAATATCGTCAAACCCTGTTGATGCTATAAAGTATATATCAAAAGAGGTATCAAATATGATTTTCCATTCATTAATATTTGCTCCCGAGGAAAGTGCTGAAAACAGAGATGCAGCCAGTCATCAACCTACTGGAGGGACTACGTGAATGTTGTAACGAGTGACAAAATCATGTGTGATCGCTATTCAGTCAAGAATGATTGTGCATTATATTTTCTAGCCTCAAATTTTACATGCATACCTGCTTTATTTCATGCTCATTCCATGCAGAATTTAGTTTCTCATATTTATTAGCATAAAAATTTGCTTTGCATGGGTGAAAGTTTTCAGTATTAATACTGAATTCAGTATTGGGAAGATTTTTCCCAATGTATTGGTATAGGAAAACGCTAGTTTTTAGTATTCGAAAAATGGCTTTTCAGTATTGAGAGTTTTTGGAACTTTCACCCATGGCTTTGTGTGATGCCCTGAAAAGAACATTATATTGTGAATTGATTGTTATTTTTTAGGTTTGCTCCAGGTCTCAAGTCATTTGTATATGTTGGGGATAAAGAGAAAAGAGAGGAAACTGCTCAGAAAATTAAACATGATAGAAAAAAGGGCAAACTACAGTTTCAAGTTCTTATCACCACATATGAGGTACTCTAACCAAACTTGTTTTCACAGCTATTAAATTTTGAGATTTTGTCTCCATGCATACTTTCAAAGCCACTTACTAAATTAGTGGATGTCAAAACTGGTCTATGCAGCAGGCAAGAATGAAACATTCTGTGTCAAAATGGGCATTTTTGCAGCGATGTATTTTTGCAAAAGCTCATTAATGTTGCCTCCAACATTTGAAGTTCTCTCGTTAAAAAGACAATTTTAATTTCACATCATGAAAACATGTCCGTGTAATGTGTACCCCCTTGAACCCCACTTTTATATAGCAAAACTGGGGTATGCAGGGGTATACCTATTTTTCTTATTTTTGCTCCAAAACATAGATTGTGGGTACTCATTAGAACCGCCTCGCCGAGGCGGTTCTAATGTGTACCCACAATTTATCTTTTGAGCAAAAATAAGAAAAATATCAAAATTTTTCAGCTGAAAATTTTCAATTTTTATTTAATTTGAGCTTTAGCTCAAAAAATCTCCATTTATTGCATGGGCAAGTTTTCGTAATGGTAGATGGCAGGATTACTCACATGGGAATATTCAAGAACTAGCTAATAATTCTGATATAGATAATTCGGAAAAAAGATAATTCAGAAAATAAAAGACACAAAAGTTTCCATACTTTATATTGGGGCTCATATTTTCTTTCCAGACAGCCCTAAAAGATGCCAGCTTTCTCCAGAGATTTTCCTGGCACCTCCTTGTTTTTGATGAAGCTCACAGACTAAAGAATATAGAGTCCATGCTGCATAAATCTCTCACTGGGGTAAGATAAATTAATAGCTCATTGAATCCCTTGCTCCATTTCTTGCATAATATTATGCCTGGAAATATAGGTTAAAAGCCATTTATAAACACTTGAACCACTGCCTTGTAGATCACAGTATTAATCAAATACTATTACCCAACTTATTTTCACAGCTATTAAAATTTACAGTTTTGTCTCCAAGTGCATTATCAGCAGTATTTTATGATGTTATTTATTTTTTTCCACAAGAAAAGAGCTGGCCTATGCAATTACATTAATGTACAGTATGCAAAATTGGACATCTTCACAACACTTTACATTTCTCATGAAAATAAATCATTCATGAAAATAAATTGGTCTACAGTATTTGTGTATTTTATTGCAGTGGCACTTTGACAAGAAATACTTGCTCACCGGTACACCAGTACAGAATAACCTGAAGGAACTCTATGCTCTACTGAGTTTCATTAGTCCAGGAAAGTTTGGTCCGGAAGATTGTGAAGATTTTGTGGAAAAATATTCAGATGTGGAAGAGACAGGTTGGTTTTATTCAGTAATATATCATAAGTCGAGAGTCAAAACCTTGTTACTTGACTTTTTGCCAAGAATCATTCAGCATACATTTTATCAAATTATTGGGTAGGGGGTTTCTGTCCTTCAGAGACGACCTGGCCAAAGCCACGAGCATCGTACAACCGTGTTGTCTGAGGCACGAGGCAATGGCGAGGACACCCAAAAATATAAAATTGTAAGAGTTACAAGCATTTGGCACAAAATTTTCATCAATTTTGTAGGCTGATTGTCCTATTAGTCTATTATAAACATGCTTAAATGCTGTAATTAGAGTAAAAAAATGGGTCAAAAAGTCATGCCTCACAGGATTATTTGATTTCTTTCCCCATGTTCCTTTTTATCAATTTAAGAAAGACAAAAACTGCAAATATGTTTTTTTTGTTTTGTTTTTTTTTTGTAACCATTATCATTATGGATTTCATAAACATTGACAGCACCTAGCAAAATAATAAATCTTTTCCTCTCTCCTGAAAAGTTTGAAGATCGAAGATACAATGTATGATGATTTGACTCCCAAGCGATGAATTATGTTGCTCAATAGCTCAAGTGGGTTCTTTTCTGCTCCTTTGGCATTTCAAGATTCAGTTTGCTAAAAGCAGATTTTTTACAAGTAAAACCCCAATATACTGTAAATTTGGGAATGTTTGTCTTTTATTTTGCAAATTCAAAAATCTTGAATTCGCGTGTATGAACTCTTACAGTCTATAAAGCTTATAGTTAGACTTTATTGGAGAAAATATTTAGTTTATGATATAACAACTTAGTGAATGTAAAAGAAAGGTGATCTTTTGCAAATATTTACAGTTTTATAACATGTAATGCAGTTTTACAAAACTGGTCATTAAAAAATCTAATACTTGCTTTGCAAGGGAGACAACTAGTATTCAGATATTTTATCCTACATTTTAATGTGTATTTTTTTTATCTTATTTATCTTTTTTATCTAATGTAAATAGAAAAGTAATAAATTATTAGTATGTGATATTGTCTTAGATGAAAGTTTATATCCTTTAACTTAAACAATATATAAACTTTATTGCTTTTTAGATACTTGCCAAAACACCATATACACAAAATAAACTTGTACTTTAAGTAACCAGTAAAACAGGATAGTGATAGCCTTATGAGAAAACCAATGACCATCAGGGGTTATGATAACGATAACTTCCTGGTGGTCTTTTAAACCAGTGTTTGGAGGGTTTCAAAGTAGTGAAACCTAATATAAAGAAATAAAATAAGAAAGCTAATATAAATCCCTAACCAAGACCTCCAGTTAACGTTTTGTGTGGGAGGACTCCTCCTTATACCAGTTATGTTCACAAAGTTCTGTTATCATTTTTGCTGTCAACATTGTTGCCCTCATAGATCTGTCACAAAGGTCAGAATGTATTCTATGCCATGTATTTTATTATGTGTGCAAAAGAACTTCACTAACTAATATAACTGTTTCCCCTATGGCGCACCAAGACAGTTGTTCTAAAATTGGCTAGAAAAATCAGAATACATATGTATTAACTACAGGCCAACCAAAATAGTTTCTTACTAATTGTGTTCCATTACACAGGCCCGTAGCAACGGATTTCATATTGGTGCGACCATTTTTGGAGCACCGAAGATGCGAATGCGAGCGCCGAAGGCGCGAAGCTTCGCTAGGGGGGTCTGGGGGCATGCCCCCCCGGAAAATTTTTGAAAAAATGGTGCAATTTGGTGGCATCTGGTGCATTTTCCGGGTGGTTTTTGCTCGGCTGAAATAGGCCATTTTATAAGGAGAATTATGATTATTTTTGCATTTATGCCTTGATAGGACGTAAAATAGTACACCTGTAAAATGGGGCGCTCTATATCTGCAAAATTTTCGATAGACATCAAAATATTTTCACACCTATAGATGCACTAAATATTTGTAGTTCCTGCGAAAGCGTTCTCTTCAATGTATATTTTCTGTATCCTTTGCCATCATGATCAACTTACACGTTAAAACAACACGAGATCCCGAAGTTTCACTGCAAATTTCCCCGCAGATTCACATTTCTACAGTAATCTCCCGACGATTCTCAGCTTTTCTCACGAACAGTGTCCACAGGTGGCCTGGGTGCTTGTGATAAGCTACGGTATTTTATTGTGGCACCCCACGGGCCTTCCATGTGCCTTTTTTGTATTGGTTTTACCAGTGGTAGCGCCATTATATAGTTTGGTTTGGTTGTTGCTTACTGCCCCGATCAACAATTTTTCACTCATGTGGGCTTCTAACGAAACTGATTAAATGTATTTGGATCCAAGGCTGACAGACGTGATATTGTAATGAAATTCGTGCATGCTGTGTCGCTATAATTATTCGAAGGTACTACATGGACTTTTTCATGGTGGCAACGCTCGGTCACACATCGCTCACGTGTGTTCTGTATTCTTATAGATACAGAATATCAGCGTTCTTTATTGTACCGTATTTTTGCTTGTGCATGCTATCCATATCAAATGCATGTTTGATATTGTCAACGCCGTAAACCGTTGCATTAATGTGCCCTGTCAGACTTTGGTTGCATCCGACGGTATACAGGGTGATCTTCGTCAAGTAATATGTCTTCACAAACCTAATTCTAATGTGTTTTGGACGACTTAACATGAGATCAAAGAATAACCAGTTGGCCAGACGCCCCTCGCTGTTTCTTAGCTTTTAAGGCCAGTCAGTGGGAGTAGAATTTGTAGTTCAAGCAAATCTATCCAGTCA
Organism: Rugalucina vietnamica; assembly: GCA_964017185.1. NCBI lineage: Eukaryota > Metazoa > Mollusca > Bivalvia > Lucinida > Lucinidae > Rugalucina > Rugalucina vietnamica. Next base: position 53,271,727 of record OZ024878.1, on the reverse strand, counting down.
TAGGGGCTAACTAGAGGATATCTTTTTTCTATTTAAAGAAAAAGCAAACTAACAAGCCCCAGGGCGATAAACTGTTTTTCATGCTCAACTCAGCAGACTAAATTTTTTCCTGCTCATAAATCTTGAAATGTCACTAATGTTTGGCATTTAATTAGGAGATAACTGTATTCAATTTTTTCATTGGGGGCGGTATATCGTCGGATATACGGTCGGAAACTTTGTTTTACGGCGACGCGTCAGCGTATATTGAATATTGTTATCCCCATTCTAATGTACATTTCCACTAAAAACATCGAAAATGCATTGATTTTTAACGTCAAAATGGAAAAAATAGTATATAACGTCATATTTCGTTCAAATATATTGGTGCGACTTGTCGTACCAACTGTCAATATTGGTGCGACCAAGTCGCACCAGTCGCACCTTTGTCTACGGCCGTGTTACAGGGGCAAAAGGGCTTCACAAACTACTACAACCAATCCTGTTAGGTTGTACCAAAATTGTTAGCTCACCTTAGCGGAAGGCTGACCAGGTGAGCTTATAGTATACCAATGCTCCGTCGTCCGTCGTCTGTTGTCTGTCCGTCGTCCACAATTTCAAAGATCTTCTCCTCTGAAACCACTGGGCCAATCAAAGCCAAACTTCATGTGGAGCATCCTTAGGAAGAGGGAACGAAAGTTTGTCTAAATGGACCAGGTCACATGACCAAGATAGCCGCCATGGCTATATATATCAAAAACTTTTAAAAATCTTCTTCTCCAGAACCAGAAGGCCTATGATTTTGAAACTTAACATGAAGCATCAGGCGATGGAACTCTACAAAGTTTGTATAAATCATGACCCTGGGATGACCTTGACCTATTTTAAGGCAAGGTCAACTTATGTCACTTATGCATTTGAATGGGGAAAATTAGTAAAATGTAATTAAATGGGGAGGGGGGGGGGGGAAACTTGCTGGGAGTAAGCAAATGGGCAGCAGATTTATGTTTATGAAAAAATTTTGACCCCAGGGGGTTGTCTGCCCATGCCCCAGGGCTATATACATATTTAAACATCTTCTTCTCCGAAACCGCTTGGCCAATTAAAGCCAAACTTTATGTGAAGCATCGTTAGGAGGGGAGAATGAAAATTTATATAAACGGTCAAGGTCACATGACCAAGTTGGCCGCCATGCAAAAACCTTTAAGAATCATCATCTTCAGAACCAGAAGGCCTATGATTTTGAAACTTGGCATGAAGCATCAGGCAATGGAGCTCTACAAAGTTTGTATAAATCATGACCTTGACCTATTTTACGGCAAGGTCAACATAGGTTGCTAATGCATTTGAATGGGGAAAATAAGTAAAATGTAATCAAATGGGGGGAAATTTGCTGGGAGTATGCAGATGGACAGAAGATTTATGTTTATGAAAAAAAATGGACCCAGGGGCTTGTCTGCCCCGGCCCCCGGGTTATATAAATGTATGTGACCATAATATTCAAACATCTTCTCTTAAGCACTTGGCCAATCAAAGCCAAACCAAACTTTACGTGGAGCATCATTAGGTAGGGGGAAAGAAACTTTGTATAAAAGGTCAAGGTCACATGACCAAGATGGCCGCCATGGCTATAAATAGCAAAAACTTTTAAAAATCTTCTTCAGAACTTGAAGGCCTTTGATTTTGAAACTTGGCATGAAGCATCAGGTAATGGAGCTCTACAAAGTATATGTAAATCATGACCCTGGGATGACCTTGACCTATTTTCGGCAAGGTCAACTTAAGTCGCATATCCCAGATCTCAGGTGAGCATTTATAGGACCATTGGTCCTCTGGTTTTTACAGAAGTCAGGGTAACTATGTGTATAGGCCAATGTAAACAGCTTCTTACTGTGTTCCATTTCAGGTGCAAAAGAACTTCATAAACTACTACAACCGATTCTCCTAAGGCGTACTAAGACAGTTGTTCTCAAAGATTTGCCACAGAAGTCGGAAGTAATTCTGTTCCACAAGATATCTAAACTGCAGGCCAAGCTGTATAAGGGTATACTGACTAAAGATTTAGGTGAGTGAGATTTTTGTACATGATTTTATAAAAGGTTTGCAAAAAATTTAGATTAGACGGGAAGTTTTATGATGACTTTCATTCCTTGAATATGGCACAATTTGTTTTTGAAATTTTGGTCAGGAAAATATTTCTACATTCATTCTCCTTCCGCTGATTCAAGAAGATCATTTGCCAGGTAGTGGTGAAAGAATTGTGCACTTAGTAATGATAACCTGGTTTTGTGAGTGTTGCCCAGGAACAGTTCCCCTCACTGGCCCCTCTATAGATTCTTGGACCCTAACAAACGGATCAGGGGCCAGTGGTTCCCCTTTGTGACTGTCTTGACATGACCTTATTAGCTGTTGACTGATGGAGGTCACTGATAGCAGCAAACAAACAAGCAAACAAACAAACAAACAAACAAACAAACAAACATGCAAACAAACATGCAAACAAACATTAAAAATATTAAATGAGGCTCAGGCCCTATTTAAAAGTACAGGTTTTTAAAATTTTAGAATATTTTACAGTACAGAGAGCAAAATTACTTTTTTTTTTCTACAGTTACCAAGATTATTTCAGCTCATATGAGATGGGTCAATCAGTAGATGGGGTGAAAATGGGAGACCCTGAGAAAAAAAAACACCCTGGCACACCCGTAAGCAGAACTTGGCTTGTCTCAAATTAGTCAGACAACCAGGCTTTCGTTTCGCTCATTTTTCTGTTATTGTTCTTTTTCTGTTACAGGTGAGCTACACTGACGCCAAGTCAGACAACAAACCCACACACTGACACAGTTGTGAGGTGCTCTAAAGCGCATTAATGAAATCAGCGCTCTTAACCACTCGGCCACAGGGGGTCGCCTACTTATCATTGATTTTGATATGTTTAACTTTTAACTTTTGCAGATGTGTTTGAGAATGAATATGGTATGAAGACCCAGACCAGCCTAATGAACATCCTGATGCAGCTGAGAAAATGTGTCAATCATCCATACTTGTTTGATGGTGGGTATTTCTTATGATATTTGAAAAATCTAATGCTTATCTTACACGGGAGGCTATCAGATTATAAGTCCTGGACTTAAACTATTTTACATCAAACAAAAATATAGAAGTCAATATAATAAAAACATGATCAAAGTTGTACTGTTTCTATGGACCCCAAAGATAGCGTTATAATGCGGTTGACCTGTACACAATTGAGGGCCTATCATGTAATTTTTGGTGAAAAAAGTGCCCTGCCTTGCCGAGGCGGTTTATGTTTTAGTGCAAAATATAAGAAAATAGTGTAACCCAGTCTCACCAGTTTTACTGTCTAAAGGTTGGGTAGAAGGGGAGAATGCTTTAAACCTTCATTGTGTGTAATAGATTCTATACATTACAAAAAACTTGCCTATGCAATATACAGAGAATGTTAAAGTTGTAAAAAATGAAAGCATTCAGTAAAAAAATATTGATATTTTTAATATTTTTGCTCAAAGCATAGATCGTAGGCAGTTCTAACGAGGACCCACAATCTATGTTTTGGACCAAAAATAAGAAAAAATAGGTATACCCTGCATGGTTTAAGGGGGTATATATTGCACGGATATCTTTTCCTGATGTTTTATTATATTTTAAAACCAGGTGTTGAGCCTGAACCGTTTGTCCTCGGCGACCATCTCATAGAAGCAAGTGGAAAACTGGTCCTTATTGACAAACTTCTGGACTATCTGAAGTCAACCGGTCATAAAGTTCTTCTCTTCTCCCAGATGACACACATGTTGGATATTCTGCAGGATTATCTTGGGTACAGAGGTAGGCACATATAAACCAATTTATTTTAGCTGCAAAGAAAAAAATTATTAACATCAGTTGCCGCAAAAAAGGTCCATTTTGACATACTAAATATCATTTATGCAATATCTGGGGTACAGAGGTAGAAACACAATAAATAATGGTGCTGCATCTTGTGAAAATATGTCTAGGGTATTTCTGACCATGTACGATGAAAACAGGGCTGCACGTTGGAGAAAAATGGTTGGAGGTTTGAAAAAATTACACTATTGTATTAGCTGAGATCCAATGTTTTTAAACCCTTCCTCAGTCATGTTGTGCCCTTTAAGTAAAAAACAAAAAAGATAGAATTACTAGTACTGACAAGGAAGTTTTGGTCTGATGACATAAACAAGATAATTGAAAAATGTTGTCTGGGACATTTGTAGTAAATTAATTTTATCATGTGACATCACTGTTTTTCAGTGGATAACGTCATGTTATAAAAAGTGTTATGACCATACGTGTATTAACACTTTTGTGGAAATACGTAACGTCAGTGACGACATCTGTAATATTACAACAATAATGTAGCTGCTTTGAAGGCGATGAAATCCTGTTTTAAAAGTCATATGATACCGTAAAACGAATCTTACACTCGTAGTCATTTCATATGAAATATATTAAACTGGCCAAAGGCTCATTTAATAAATTTCATATGAAATGACCACTCGTGCAAGATCCTCGATGGTTACATGTATGAGAGATTGGAAGGCTCTGTCAGAGGTGAAGAAAGATTCCTGACTGTACAGAAGTTTAGCATGTCAATGAAATGTTCACATACATGTACTTACACCCCACTTTAATATCAGCTTCCGGTTCCGGCGAAGAAGGATCGCCAGAATTCTCTCTCACAAAAGAGAAGTTTTCTTTCTTTATTTGTGTTTATAATTGTTTAGATTTCAGCTTAGGTTGATTGAGACCAGTGAAATATACTTGCTGGTCGCCAATTTATTGACAATTTCAAAGTTTATTGAGGATTTTTGCCCTTTGAAAATTTTCCCGCCATTCACTATACAGTGGGTGGGGTATTCGAGAAAAAAAAAAAAAAAAAAAAAAAAAATAAGTGCAGAAATTGACTTTGCTCTGTCAGAGTCTTTGAGTCAGAATAGTTTACTGGATTTTGAGTTTATCAGTTCTTGTTTTTCCTGTAAGTGACACATTAGGTAGGGAAACCACCCAGCCAGGTGTTTACTTGCAGCTTGTTTGAAGTGCTTTGGATTTCTGTGAAGATTTTTTTTTTTTTGCTCATTGATCAGTGCCAGCCAACTTGCGCGTTTGGTCAGCTAGATCGCTAACCGGCTGGTATTGTGAATTGTGAGCTCCCTCCCCCCCCCCCTCCACCCAAGTAACCCGGTAGATCTTAGATATTTTGACTGTCACTTGTGGTTGCTTATTCAGATTGTTGTTGTTGTTGTTCAAATTGTATTTAAGTGCATGAGTACTGTCAATGACAAGGGTCAAGGGTGAATGAGGATTGCCTCGCTTACCCATTAAGTTACAAGTCAGTTTCCACGCTCACTCGCGTATTTCTCCATACACAAAAATCTTCGGGATTCACTTCAGATTGTTGTTGTTGTTGTTCAAATTGTATTTATCACATAATGTTCTACAGGTTGGTCTTGTTCCTTGCTTTAGGCTTTTGTTTTTGGAAGTGGATTAACTCTACATGTTCCTTGGACCCGAACCATGACTGCAACATTGGTACTGAAAAAACTTCTGGCAATATTTCACACTTTTTGGCATACTCAAGGAAGCTTGGCAATCGCAGGAGTTCTGAAGGTCTTCAAAGTTTTAAGCCCTCCAAGGGAACCAACCTGCTCACCCTCATCATCCTGGCTGGAGACATTGAAATGAATCCAGGTCCCAGGTTCCTGTGTCGGCTATGCAAAAAATACTGTAAAGCTACCGACAAATTTGTCACATGCAATGACTGCGAAAAGCGCTTTCATGCGACATGTGCAAATCCCAGCGAAAAAGAACTTTCCAGTTTGGAAAATGAAAATGAACCTTGGTATTGTTCAGACTGCAAAGCAGACTGTGGTCTTTGCAGTGGGGCTGTCTTAAATAGTCACAAGGCTGTTCAATGTGACAAATGTGAAATGTGGGTCCACAATAAATGCTCCCTTGTCTCAGATAACCAGTATGAAAATATACAAAATTCAAATTGTTCATGGATTTGCCCAAAATGTGACTTCTTCAACTTTTCGGATTCATTCTTTTCTGATCAATTAAACTTGGAAGAACAAAATAGATTTGCTCCATTGTCAAACGATAGTAGCTGTGGTACTAAAACATGTGGTTCAGGTACAAACAAAAATAAATTTATCAGTGGGTTAAAATTCTCAAGCATAAATATCAATAGTATTAGAGGTAAAAAACTTGAGTTGTTGGCATTTCTTGATCTCCATCAACCTCAGATCGTTGCAATTCAAGAAACTAAAATTGACAACACTATTTCAACTTCAGAATTGTTCCCAGAAACTTGTCCTTACAATGTGTATAGAAAAGATAGAACTCTTGACGGCGGTGGTGTGATGTTACTTATACACAAAGATATTCCTCATATGCCGATCACTGAATTGGAAAACGGCTCTGAATCAGTTTGGGTAAAGGTATTTGCGAACAAAACTTCCCATTTTGTGGCAAGTTGGTATCGACCTCCAGATGGTAAGATAGAGGAACTTGAGTTATTCAAAGACCAACTTGAAAAGGTGAAAACTTTACATAAAGGAAACAAACCCCCCTCGGTCCATGTCATGGGTGATTTCAACTTCAGAGATATTGTTTGGCCAGATAGACTCAACAAACTAGGTTTTTCATTGAGCGTGTCTGAAGGTGCAAAGTTGGTAGAACTTATTAGTGACCACGAATTGGAACAGGTAGTGCACTTCCCCACAAGAGGACAAAACACATTGGATTTGATTATCACTTCACTTCCCGGACAATTTGTTGATATTCATTCCCCGGACAGGCTTAGTGATCATGACATTGTCTCTGGAACTTTGAAAATAGTTATTCCCCCCATCAAGAAACCTAAGAGAAAGGTGTATAAATATCAGAAAGGTGATTATGAATCTATGAAAGGTGATGCCCTTCAATTTGCAAAGGAGAAATATTTCAACGGTTACTCTGGCACACGGTCGGTTCAAGAAAACTTTAATTTGATCACATCTTTTATCCAGGAATCAGTGGATAAACATATCCCATCAAAGACTAGTCGCTCAGTTTCCTCAGTCCCATGGTTAACTCCTGAAATAAGAAGAAAGATTCGTAGAAAAAATGCAACTCACGCTAAAGCGAAGAAAACTGGGAATGCAAAATTTAGAACGAAATTTGAAACTTTGAGAAGAGAAATCAAAGCAGATATCAGAAAACAGCATGAGTTGTATGTAAATAACTTGGTTGGTGATGTTAAGGCTAATCCAAGAGATTTTTATCGGTACATAAATAGTCAGAAAAAAGATGTTCAAGGTATCCCTCCTTTGAAAAAGCGAAATGGAAGTGGTCTTGCTGAATCAGATTTTGAAAAGGCTGGTGAATTCAATGGTCAGTTTACGGATGTGTTCACCAAAACTGAACATAGCCAGGTCCCTCTTCTGAATAGAAAAGCCCCGTTTATGGAAGACATAGTGATATCCAAAGAAGGTGTCACAAAACTTCTGAAAGGTTTGAACCCGTCGAAAGCTTTAGGTCCTGATGAGCTTCATCCTAGAGTCCTTAAGGAATTGGCATCTGAGCTAGGTCCTGTTTTTGCACATCTTTTTCAACAGTCAATAGACTCGGGTGAAATCCCCAAAGAATGGTCTTTAGCAAACATTTGTCCCCTGTTCAAAAAGGCTGACAGGTCTCTTGCTTGCAACTATCGTCCAGTTTCCTTGACCTGCGTACCCTGCAAACTTCTGGAACATATAGTGTGTTCTAATATCATGTCCCATTTGGATCATCATAAACTTTTGTCAGACAGGCAACATGCATTCAGGAAATCCCACAGTTGTGAAACCCAGTTAGCTACAGTGATTGATGACTGGGCAAAAATCTTAGACAATCAAGGTCAGGTTGACACATTTATCTTGGATTTCGAAAAAGCTTTTGACACTCCTCCGCATGAACTCCTTAAAAGCAAATTGTTCAGTTATGGAATTGGTGGGAAAACAATTAAATGGATTGATGCCTTCCTTTGCTATAGACAACAAAGAGTTGTGGTTAATGGCGTTAAATCAGACTGGGCTCCTGTTGTATCTGGTGTCCCACAGGGCACCGTTCTTGGCCCCTTGTTGTTTTCGTTGCATATAAATGATATCACCTCAGATATTGAATCGGAAATCAGACTCTTTGCTGATGATTGTGTTTGTTATCGTGAAATTAAGAATGAGGAGGATACAGTGAAACTTCAGAAGGATATTGATCGATTAGGTAGTTGGGCCAGGAAATGGGGTATGAGATTTCAACCTGTCAAGTGCAATATGATGCAGCTGACAAATAAACGTAGTAGTAAAATTCAGGCTTCTTACAAGCTTGAGGGTACTGTGTTGGAAAACGTTGAGAGTATCAAATATCTTGGTGTAACAATAACTAAGGATTTAAAATGGAATACTCACATCAGCAATGTGTGTACCAAAGCCAATAGGACCCTTGGTTTTTTGAGACGAAATCTGTTTTCTTGCCCCCAAGATGTGAGAGAAGCTGCCTACAAAGGTCTGGTGAGACCTATTCTTGAATATGGTAGCTCAGTTTGGGACCCTCATTATGAAGGTTTGATAGATGATTTGGAGAAGGTGCAAAAGCGTGCGGCTAGGTTTGTAACTAGGAACTATACATATGAAAAAGGTAGTATGACTGGCATCCTTAAAAAACTAAAATGGGAATCCCTGCAGAAAAGAAGGAAGGATAATAGAATTATATTACTTTACAAAGGTCTAAAAGGGAGAGCAAAAATACCCACGGATGACCTTATCCCCAAAAATAGGCGTTGTAGGAATCAACACTCCTTGGCATTTCAGATACCTTCAGCAAGTACAAATGCCTATTTACACAGTTTCTTCCCCCAGACCATTAGAGATTGGAATGAACTCCCTGATTCTCTGATCTCCTCTGCTGAATTGTCAGATGATTGTGTGTCTAAATTTACTTCTCTTGTGAGAGCTCGGGACTAACCCCCACCGGTCAAGCCCCATCCCCCCCTGGTGTAGTATTGTCAGTTTGACGTTTCACCAGTAAACTATTCTGATTCTGAATATTGGAAAATTAGGGTATACAGTTTTCTTATTTTGGCTCCAAAACATAGATTGTGGGTACTCTTTAGAACCGCCTCGTTGAGGCGGTTCTAAAGAGTCCCACAATCTTATGTTTTGAGCAAAATCAAAACTAAGCCATAACTTAAGCCATAACTTAACTCAGATGAACTTTCTAGGTTACATGTATGAGAGATTGGACGGTTCTGTAAGAGGTGAAGAAAGATTTCTGGCTGTTCAGAAGTTTAATGAAGACGAAGAGACTTTCGTATTCTTGCTGAGTACAAGGGCAGGTAACTACGATTTGAGCCTGTGCATGAGAAAACCAGCAATTTGGGTTCTGATCAGGTCCGACACAAACCGGACTGTGCAGTCGCAGAAGATGGCTAGAGGCTAGAAATTTTGGATTTAGAAAGTAGGGCAACTGTACCAGCCATATAGTGAAAACAAAGGCACTGATCAGCTTCGCAGTTACTGCGAAGCTGATCTGCGCCTTTGTTTTCGCCTATACAGATTGTTTGTTTTCCCATGCGGCGGCTCATTTTTGTTATTTTTGAAATTGCACCATAATTTCAAAGAAAGGAAAAAGTACAGTTTAACCTCATTATAACACTATCTTTGGGGTCCATAGACACAGACTGTATTATAAGTGAAACTGTGTTATAACGAGGTTACTTAGTATATACATATAGCAAATAATCAGTTTGGGAGCCTTATTTACATGGCCATTTTATATTGAAAACTGCATTGTAGTGAGGCATGTTATAATGAGGTTGAATTGTAACTCCAGTATGATAGATACTGGTTTCAATCCCTTGATGTGTCCTTGAGCAAGACACAAAGTTCCCCATACTACTGGTTAATACCCAGGAAGAGGTTGCTCCGGCTTTATATGATTGAAAGATTTTTGACTGGGACGTTAAATCACAATGCAAACTTACATACAAAAAAGTAAATTCATCAGTTCTCTTTAGTGAATTCTTAGCAGATTTTTTAAAGATAATTCACATATTTGATCTAAATTTATGATGTATGTATACAATGTTTGACGATGTATGTATACAATGTTTGTTTACTTTTACAGGTGGTCAGGGTATAAACTTGACGAGTGCGGACACAGTGATATTTGTTGACAGTGATTTTAACCCCCAGAATGATCTTCAAGCAGCTGCAAGAGCACACAGAATTGGTCAAACCAGGTAACAAAAATATAGTTATTAACTTGAACGAGTCCTGACAGATGACAGTCAGTTTTGTTATAGTGAATTTAATCCTCGCAATGATCTTGAAGCGGCTGCCAGAGCACGAAAGATAATAGTTCAAACCAGGTAGTGTCAGAAAACAGTGAATTAGATAAAACAAATATTGCAAAAAACTTATAAGAGGGCACTTAAAGTTGTTTGGTTTTGTTTTCTTGTTACTCCCATCAATCAATTTCTGATTATTCTTGGGAGGTGTACATTGTACAGTCCGGTGTGTTTGCAGGATGTGCCTACATGCATGAGGATAGAACCTGTGCAGGGATCTTTAATCTGCACAGAGGATGACTGTCCCTGCACAGGGGGCCTCCAGTTAACATCCAGATCCGAAGGATGGCGCACTTATCATGTCATTCCTGCAAATGACATGAAGGGAAGCGTGTGCCGCCGGCGGGGATAGAATCCGGGGCCTCTAGCACAAGAAGCCATTATGCTAACCTCTCGGCTACCTCGCTTCCCTCAATTTTAGATGTTGTTAGATGAATACTTTACATCAAGAATCAACTGTAATACTACATTCAGCAGTATCAATTTGTTGCTGCCAAGCTTTTTTTCCATCAGTGGAAATTGGTATACCACAAGGTTTATAGCTAAACCAGTTTACCTTTTTTTTACCTGAACAATTTAAAGGTATCTGTACAGTTCTAAAGGCAAATGTCACGTTTGCATGTTTTACATTAAAACTTTCTTAAAATGAATTTTCTTTTTGACAGGCCAGTGAAGATCATTAGACTAATTGGTCAAAATACAGTAGAAGAGATTATCTTGAAGAGAGCTGAGGAAAAATTGAAACTTACAGAGAAAGTGATAGAGGAAGGGCAGTTTTCACTGGGGCTGTCCAAACAAGCAATGATTACAGATGAAAAAGTGAAGGTAACGTAAATAACAAAGTTAACTGGACCCAGTTGTTCAAAACTTTGTAAGCTGAACGCTGTCGTTAAGCCCTCAATTTTTTAAGTATATATGGACTTCGAAAGCAAATACACTGTTATTTTTTGTTGAAAAATGTGAGAATCCTTTGCAAGGCAATGCAATGCAAAGGATTCTCAAATTTAATCAACAAAAAATAACCATGCATTTGTAATATTGCCATTTGAAATTTTAACAAATTGTTAACTAGTTAACGCCATCGTTAATTTTGAATAACCGTAAAAAGGAGCTTGAAGCGAGCAATTTGCTCATGTGCTGTTTAGATATTAATTGGTTTAAATATTAATTTATGACTAGATTTAATACATATTATTATGACCTAAATTACAGAAATATTAATAGAAGGACTCAAGGGAGCGGGCTGGTGCAGTCATTAGTGCGTCAGACTTTGGGCCGAGGGGTCCTTGGTTAGATGCCCATTCAGGATAACTTATAACGTCTGTTGACTTGTGGCCTTGAGCAAGTCACATTTCCACTGCTCAATGTATATAGTTAACATATGTTCTTAAATAATCACAAGACTTGTGTTGATTGTTGAAATACAAGCAATTTTAAATAAAGAGAGACTGATGCGTAAGAAATTTGTTAGACTAATGGTCAGCAGAGAATGAAAACCTCCATTATAAAATTAAAGTTTTCTCTCCCTATTTGTCTGTAGCTACAAGACATTTTGATGTTTGGGGTAGATGAGCTAATGAAAGAAGGAGGGGCGGATGATACAGAACTAGATTATAAGAAATTTCTTGGAGCAACAGTGGGTGGGGAATGGCAGCCAGAGGAAGAGGGAGGGGAGGATGAGGAAAAAGAGGTACAGTGCGGCAAATATGTCACTGTATAGGTGTTAACTTAAATATTCATATCTGGGTGTGGTTGACTAGTCCATCTTTTCAAGTAGGGGGATTATAGAAAAGTTGAACTCATTCAGCCTAGAGCACTGTCTGATATTTACCAGTATAGATCAGCTACCTGTATTTTGTCCAATCCAGTGAATTAGACAAACTCGTATTTTTACCCCCCGCAAAACAAAGTTTTAGGGGGTATACTGTTTTCAGCCTGTCCGTCATTCCGTGATTCCGTGACTCCGTCATTCCGTCAACATTTGGACATCTTTGCTGAATAACTTGAGTAGCTTTTGCCTGATTTGCTTCAAATTTTCACCACACTTGCACCATCAGACAATACATGTGTGGTATGAATTTAGGGGCCAAAGGGTCAGTATTGCAAGAGATATGGGACTTTTTAAGTCTTCCTATAACATGTTTGCCATAGTACTGAAAGTACATACTTTGTGAAATCAACTCCTCTTACAGCTTTCAATGTTTCCTTTTAATATTTTGCTGATATGTTTCAGATATATTGCAGATGTGCATGAACAATTGTCATGCTGAAAAAATAATTTTTGACAAATTTACAGCATTTTTAACTTAGCAAATTTTCTATAATTGCTTATACTCAATAATGGTTGGTAGTGCATTCTTTGTGAAATCAACTCCTCCTAGGTCTTTCAGTGTTTATTTTCAGTACTTTGCAGACATGTTACAGACATATTGAAGATGTGCATGAGGAATTATAATGCTGAAAAAATAATTTTGACAAATTTACAGCATTTTTTAACTTTGGCATTTTTCGACTATTGCTTACATACATACTTTGTGAAATCAACTCCTCCTAGGGCTTTCAGTATTTCTTTTCAGTACTTTGCAGACATGTTACAGACATATTGAAGATGTGCATGAAGAATTATAATGCTGAAAAAATAATTTTTGACAAATTTACAGCATTTTTTAACTTTGGCATTTTTCGACTATTGCTTACATACATACTTTGTGAAATCAACTCCTCCTAGGGCTTTCAGTATTTCTTTTCAGTACTTTGCAGACATGTTACAGACATATTGAAGATGTGCATAAAGAATTATAATGCTGAAAAAATAGTTTTTGACAAATGTACAGCAATTTTTAACTTAGCCATTTTTCGACTATTGCTTACATACAATAATGGTTGGAAGTGCATACTTTGTGAAATCAACTCCTCCTAGGGCTTTCATTGTTTCTTTTTAATTCTTTGCAGATTTGTTCCAGATATATTGAAGATGTGCATGAAGAATTTTTATGCTGAAAATTTTAGTTTTGACAAATTTACAGCTTTTTAAACTTGGCCAATTTTGACCATTTCTGCTTATATTCAATTATGGTTGATAGTACATACTTTGTGAAATCCAACTCCTCCTGGGGCTTTCAGTAATTCTTTTCAATACTTTGCAGACATGTTACAGACATATTGAAGATGTGCATAAAGAATTCTATTGGTGAAAAAATAATTTTTGACAAATTTACAGCATTTTTCAACTTAGACATTTTTCAACCATCGCTAATATACAATACGGCTGATAGAGCTTACTTTATGAAATCAAGTCCTCCTAGTGCTTTCATTGTTTCATTTGAATTCTTTGCACACTTGTTCCAGATATATTTCAGATGTGCATGAATAATTCTTATGCTGAATAATTTATTTTTGACAAATTTACAGCTTTTTTTAGCATAGCCAATTTTTGACCATTTCTCATGATAAATAATGATCAACAATAATTTTACTCCCTGAGCTTTCAGTATATTATTTAATACCTTACAGACATGAGTCAGACATTCGGAGGATTTTCATGAAGGATTATAATATTGAAAAGATATTTTTGACAAATGTTTTGCATGTTTGACTTAAAGGAAGTTATTGGCCTTAGATAATTTTGCGGGGGGTATACTAAAAGCCTTGCTTGCAGCCAATTTCTAGTTCATTCTTATTTTCTAACGGAAAACATGTGAGCTGAATCTTTCAACTGTATACCTTTAGCTTTACCTAGGTCAAAAGTAGACCATACCCAATAACATATTCATGAGGTAACGCCCATACAGTAACCTAGTTGCCGAATTATACAGTGATTTTTTAGCTCGACTGCACGAAGTGCATAGAGCTATTGCAGTCACCTCGGTCGTCCACGTTCCCGTTCCCGTTCCCGTTCCCGTGCGCGTGCGTGTGCGCGTGCGCGTGCGCGTCACACTTGCGTTAAAGTTTTCTAGAAGTCCATATCTTGACAACCACTCATCAGAAAGCATTCATACTTGGACCATAGATACCCTGTAGGGTTAGCTTTCATTCCATGGCATCGGGCCCCTGGGTCCAGGCCAGGGGGTGGGGCTGGAGGTTAAAATCTAGAACACCTTCAAAAATGGCTATTCTTGTGTTAAAGTTTTCTAGAAGTCCATATCTTGACAACCACTCATCAGAAAGCATTGATACTTGGGCCATTGACACCCTGTAGGGTCGGCTTTCATTCCATGGCATCAGATCCCTGGGTCCATGCCAGGGGGTGGGGCTAGAGGTTAAAATCTAGAACACCATTAATAATAATGGCTTTTATGTGATATAGTATTCTAGAAGTCTATATCTTGAAAACTTTTTATCAGAGGGCTTTCATACTCGGACCATAGGTACCCTGTAGGGTTGAGTTTCATTACATGGCATCGGGCCCCTGGGTCCATGCCTGGGGGGTGGGGCTGGAGGTTAAAAACTAGAACACTAAAAAATAGATGTACTGCTGTGTAACTTTTACAAGGAGGCATATCTTGACAACAACTTATCATAAAGCATTCATACTTCATACACTTTAGGTTCCATGACATCGGACCTCTGGGTCGGAGTCAGGGGGGCGGGGCTAGAGGTCAAAATCTAGAACTCCCCGAATTTTTTTTTCTTTTTATTTCTTAATAGAAACAACTTAGGAGGATGGTTGGTCATTCATCTTTTGACTTTGTGACACTGACTTGTGTGTCATGACGGTAAGGGTCGATTGACCTACTTTCCATGGTTCAGTGATTTTGCCTTATATCTTGACACTCAATTAGTATATTTTCTTACTTCTTTCAGAATATGAGTTAGTACGACCAGGCCTTTGACCCCAATATACTTATAGGTCACTGTGACCTAATTTCACGGTTCAGTGATTTTGCCTTATATCTTGACACTCAATTAGTATATTTTCATACTTCTTTCAGATTATGAGTGAGTATGACCAGAACTTTGACCGCAATATACTTATAGGTCACTGTGACCTAATTTCACGGTTCAGTGATTTTGCCTTATATCTCGGTACTCAAATGGTTTATGGACAAACATCTTTCAAAGTATGTTTGCGTTTGACAAGACCTTTGACCCTGAAGTAGTCCTAGGTCACTGTGACCTAATTTCACGGTTCAGTGATTTTGCCTCATATCTTGACACTCGATTAGTATATTTTCATACTTTTTTCAGATTATGAGTGAGTATGACCAGCCCTTTGACCCCAATATACTTATAGGTCACTGTGACCTAATTTCACGGTTCAGTGATTTTGCCTTATATCTTGGTACTCAAATGGTTTATGAACAAACTTCTTTCAAAGTATGTTTGCGTATGACAAGACTTTTGACCCTGAAGTAGTCCTAGGTCACTGTGACCTAATTTCACGGTTCAGTGATTTTGCCTCATATCTTGACACTCAATTAGTATATTTTCATACTTTTTTCAGTTTATGAGTGAGTATGACCAGACCTTTGACCCCAATATACTTATAGGTCACTGTGACCTAATTTCACGGTTCAGTGACTTTACCTTATATCTCGGCACTCAAGTGGTTTATGAACAAACTTCTTTCACACTATGTTTGCATATGACACGACCTTTGACCCTAAAGTAGTCCTAGGTCAATATGACCTAATTTCACGGTTCAGTGATTTTTCTTTATATCTCGGCACACAATTGGTATATGAACATACTTCTTTCATGATATGTATGAGTATGACAAGACCTTTGACCATAAAGTATTCCTGGGTCACTGTGACCTAATTTCATGGTTCAGTGATTATGCCCTATATCTCGACACTCAGTTGGTATTTTTTCATACTTCTTTCTGATTATGAATGAGTATGACCACACCTTTAACCCAAACATACTTATAGGTCACTATGACCTAATTTCATGGTTCAGTGATTTTGCTTTATATCTCAACACTGAATGGGAATATGATCATTTTTCTTTCACATTATGAGTAAGTATCACTAGACCTTTGACCCTGCAATACTTATAGGTCAGTGTGACCTTTTTTCACGGTTCAGTGATTTTGCCTTGTGTCTTGGCACTCAGTAAAAGTGAGTTGGTATATGAACACACTTCTTTCACAATATGAGTGAGACCTTTAAATCTTAGGTAGTTATAGTTAACTTTCATGGTTCAGTGATTTTGCCTTATTGCATCAAGGCAAAAAGATGTATGAGCATAATGCTTTGGGTTACTGGTCTGGTTTGGCCTTATGTTTGACAAAGGTCAGAAGCAGTCGAGCACGCTGTCCTGCGACAGCTCTTATTTTTACTGCATTATTTCTATTTATGCCCCCAACTTTGAAAAAGTTGGAAGGGCATATTGCTTTCGGCTTGTCTGTGTGTCTGTGTGTCTGTGCGTCTGTGTGTGTGTTAACTTTTGAATGGTGAATGCTAGGATTTTGAAATTTCATATGCACATTCCTCATGAAAAAATAGTTGACACGTATTTTTTTTCATGTCCGAGTTACGCCCCTTTTCTGAGTTATGTCCCTTTGAAAACAAAATTTGAAAATCTTGTGTGCAAGATATCTCAAAAAGTATTTAAGCTAGAGCCTTCATATTTGGTACACTTGTTGGGGCTGAGGAGTAGATGACCTGATTAACATTTGAGATCTTTCCGTCAATTTTTTACAAAATACGGAATTTTGAAATTTTGATTGATTTTTCCACTTTTCGGTGAAATTTGAAACTTTTGAACGGTGAATGCTAGGGTTTTGAAATTTCATATACACATTCCTCATGATAAAATAGTTGACACATATTTTTTTGTATGGCCAAGTTACGCCCCTTTTTTGAGTTATGTCCCTTTGAAAACAAAATTTGAAAATCTTGTGTGCAAGATATCTCCAAAAGTATTGAAGCTAGAGCCTTCATATTTGGTACACTTGTTGGGGCTGAGAAGTAAATGACCTGATTAACTTTTGAGAATTTTCTGTCAAATTTTTACAAAAATACGGAATTTAGAAATTTTGATTGATTTTTCCACTTTTCGGTGAAATTTGAAACTTTTGAACGGTGAATGCTAGGGATTTGAAATTTCATATACACATTCCTCATGATAAAATAGTTGACACGTATTTTTTTGTATGGCCAAGTTACGCCCCTTTTCTGAGTTATGTCCCTTTGAAAACAAAATTTGAAAATCTTGTGTGCAAGATATCTCAAAAAGTATTTAAGCTGGAGCCTTCATATTTGGTACACTTGTTTTGGCCGAGGAGTAGATGACCTGATTAACTTTTGAGAATTTTCCGTCAATTTTTTACAAAAATACAGAATTTTGAAATTTTGATTGATTTTTCCACTTTTCGGTGAAATTTGAAACTTTTGAATGGTGAATGCTAGGGTTTTGAAATTTCATATACACATTCCTCATGAAAAAAATGTTGACCCGTGTTTTTTTGTATGGCCAAGTTATGCCCCTTTTCTGAGTTCTGTCCCTTTGAAAACAAAATTTGAAAATCTTGTGTGCAAGATATCTCCAAAAGTATCAAAGCTAGAGCCTTCATATTTGGTACACTTGTTGGGGCTGAGAACTAGATGACCTGATTAACTTTTGAGAACTTTCTGTCAAATTTTGACAAAAATACAGAATTTTGAAATTTTTATTGATTTTTCCACTTTTCGGTGAAATTTGAGACCTTTGAACGGTGAATGATAGGGTTTTGAAATTTCATATACAGATTCCTCATGAAAAAATAGTTGGCTTGTATTTTTTTCATGTACGTGTTATGCCCCTTGTTGGAATAATGTCTCTTTGAAAACAAATTTTGAAAATCTTGTGTGCAAGATATCTCAAAACGTATTCGAGCTAGAGCCTTCATATTTGGTATGCTGGTAGGGGCTGAGAAGAAGATCACCTGATTAACTTTTGGGTACTCTCTGTCAAATTTTGACAAAATTACTCCATTTTTAAATTTTTACTTCATTTCTAACTTGCCTGCAAAAAAGCTTACATCGAGGTCAAAACAATCACAACCGAACAGCTTCTTCAGGAAATTAAATTTGACTGCATTCGAATGAAATAAATGAATCATACAAACTGCCAGTTTAGGGACAAGCGTACAGTTGGGGGCATAGTGTTTTACAAACACGCATTTCTAGTTTACTGTTATTTTTATTTCCTATTTCATTGTTATTCTTTTTTAATTGATACTTGAATTTGCATAAACTGATGCTTACCATTTCTCTGTTACTTCTTACTTCACTTATCCATATATTGAGAACCGCATTATAATGAGGTGCGTTATAACGAGGTTGAAGTGTATTTCTTATTTGTTGTTATTTCTTGATTCAGAAGTCGCAGAGCTTAGACTTTGAATCAGTCCCCCAGAGTATGTATGTGTTTGAAGGAACTGACTACTCCAACGAGCCCTCAGCTGCTGACAAGAAAGCTTTTGATGACCTTGTTTCTGGTATGTATATTGTGAAGTGTCTGTGTGTGTGTGTGGGGGGGGGGGTGGGTGGAGTAGAATAGGGGCCTGAGCCAAGACTTTGAATCAGTTCCCCAGGGCATGTACATGTGTATGTTTGAAGGGACAGATTACTCCAATGAGCCCTCAGCTGCTTTTGATGACCTTGTTGCTGGTATGTATATTGTAGACTGCTGGGGCAGGTTGGGGGAGTGAGGGGGGGGGGAGTAGGATGGGGGCCTGAGTCAAGACTTTGAATCAGTCCCTCAGAGTATGTTTGTATTTGAAGGGACAGGCTACTCCAATGAGCTCTCGGCTGCTGACAAGAAAGCTTTTGATTATCTTGTTTCTGTTTTGTATACATAATGTTGAGTTAGGGGGTCTGGGAGGATACGGTTGCTGCAAGGGAGGGGGTAGCATTACTAAATCAGTCCTTTTGATGATCTTTTTGCTTGTAGGTAAAGCATGGGGTAGTGGGTTAACATGAGAATGGAATACATCTAGTAGATTCTGTGACTGCTAGCTATATTTCACCTTGAGCTTGTAACATACTAGTATCAGATGACAAAGATTAAATTTATGTTAACAAAAACATACCCATGGAATGCACAGTAATTTTATTAGCTGTAAATATGTTAATTTTCTGTTGACACATTTTGTTATTTTCTTATCTTTTGCATGGTCATGTTATCCTGTTGTGCATTCTGACCGATTTATCATGTGATATTCTAGAAAATGATTAAATTGACATAATTTCAAGAATAGAATTAGGTTCCAGTTTTAGTTTAAGATGAGGGGGGGACCCAAAAATGAATCTTTAAAGCAAATAGTGCTTTTATTAGTCAGGAAATTCATGCAGAAAGAGATAAAAACATCAGGAGAACATGTCCGTGAAATGTATATCCCCTTATGAATAGAATTTCAGATTGTTACTCACACCATGATAACATGTCTGTGTAATGTATACCCCCTTATACCCCACTTTTATATAGAAAATCTGGGGTATGCAGGGGTATGCCTATTTTTAGCTCACCTGAGCTTATTGGATGGCCATGATCCGTCGTCCGTCGTCGTCGTCCACCATTTTCAAAGATCTTCTTCTCTGAAACCGCTTGGCCAATTAAAGCCAAATTTTATATGAAGCATCTATGGGAAGGGGGAACCAATATGTTTATAAATAATCCAGGTCACATGACCAGGATGGCCGCCATGCCCATATATGGTAAATACCCTTCAAAAATCTTCTCCTCTGGAACCGGTGGACCGATTTCAACGAAACTTGGCATGTAGCATCGGGGACTAGAGTACTACAATGTGTTAATAAATTATGACCTTTGGATGACCTTGACCTATTTTATGGCAAGGTCAACATAGGTCGCCCATGCATTTGAATGGGGAAAATTGTTAAAATGTCATTTGAAAGGCAAATCTTGCAGGAAATAGGCAAATGGACTGAAGGTAGGTAATTCTGAAAAAAATTTGGACCCCAGGGTTGGTCTGCCCCCACCCTGGGGCAATATACATGTATATTACAAAAATATTCAAAGATCTTCTCTGAAACCACTTGGCCAATCAAAGCCAAATTTTATATGAAGCATCTATAGGAAGGGGGAATCAATGTATATATGAATAATCAAGGTCCAATGACCAAGATGGCCGCCATGCCCATATATGCGGTGGACCGATTTCAATGAAACTTGGCATGAAGCATCAGGGACTAGAGTACTACAATGTGATTATAAATTATGACCTTTGGATGACCTTGACCTATTTTATGGCAAGGTCAACATGGGTCGCCCATGCATTTGAATGGGAAAAATTGTTAAAATGTCATTTGAAAGGCAAATCTTGCAGGAAATGGGCAAATGGACTGAAGGTAGGTAATTCTGAAAAAAATTGGACCCTAGGGGTGGGTCTGCCCCCACCCTGGGGCAATACCGGTATACATGTATATTAAAAAATATTCAAAGATCTTCTTCTCTGAAACCACTTGGCCAATCAAAACCAAATTTTATATGAAGCATCTATAGGAAGGGGGAATCAATGTGTTTATAAATAATCCAGGTCACATGACCAAGATGGCCGCCATGCCCATATATGCTAAAAACCCTTCAAAATTCTTCTTCTCTGGTACCACTGGACCGATTTCAACGAAACTTGGCATTAAGCATCGGGGACTAGAGTACTACATTGTGTTTATAAATTATGACCTTTGGATGACCTAGACATATTTTACGGCAAGGTCAACATAGGTTGCCAATGCATTTGAATGGGGAAAACTTTTAAAATGTCATTTTAAGTGAAAGTCTTGCAGGAAATGGGCAGTTGGACTGAATATTAATGATTCTGAAAAAAATTGGACCCCAGGGACTCTTTTGCCGCAGCCCCGGGGCATAATACATGTATATTACCATAATATTCAAACATCCTTTCCTCTGAAACCGCTTGGCCAATCAAAGCCAAATTTCATATGAAGCATCTATAGAATGGGGGAATCAATGTATATATAGATAATCCAGGTCACATGACCAAGATGGCCGCTATGCCCATATATGGTATAAACCCTTCAAAAATCTTCTTCTCTGGAACTGGTGGACCGATTTCAAAGAAACTTGGCATGAAGCATCGATGACTCAAGTACTATAATGTATGTATAAATCATGACCCTGTGATGAGCTTGACCTATTTTAAGGCAAGGTCAACATGGGTTGCCTATGTATTTGAATGGGTAAACTGTTAAAATGTCATTTGAAGGGAAAAACTTGTATGGACAGTATATTGATTATTCTGAAAAAAAAAATGGCCCAAGGGCTTCATCTGCCCCTATACTGGGACTATTTTCTATATCATTCGTATATACAGCAGATCTCAGGTGAGCGTTTACAGGACCATTGGTCCTCTTGTTCTTATTTTTGCTCCAAAACATAACTTTAAAAACCTCTGTATATTGCATGGGCATGTTTTCGTAATGAAAATTGAATAATTACCAGGAAATACTACTAAGTATTTTGGTCCAACCGAATCATGTTAATAATCCCTAACTTCTATTTTATTACCTACTTTTTGCAATACATTTGAATTGGCATTTGTCTGTATCTATTCCTGTCTTTATTAGAGTCATTTTATGTAATTACTGTGGTAGTGCTTGATTCATTCTGAAATTACAATATGAACCTGTGCGTGAGAAAACCAACAGTTTGGGATTAAGACCTGGTCCGATACAAACTGGCCTGTACAGTCACAGAAGCAGCCTAGAGACTTGAAACTACGTATTTAAGAAGAAGAAGGATTGTACTATCCATGTAGCAAAAACAAAGGTGCTGACCAGCTTTGCTGTTACCACGAAGCTGGTCTGTGCCTTTGTTTTCGCTGTGCAAATTGTTGGTGTTCTCATGTAGTGGCTCATATTGTAAAAATGGCATTTATTTCAAGGTTGTGGGTATTGGGTATTTGCAGGGCTTTATGGGATACAAAAAGATAGGAATATATCATGGATAAAATATATTCAGGCCTGAAAACATCTTCCCACACCCCCCAGGTGCACCAGGTGCAGTTGGTAGCGCATTGGACTTTGTTGGGCCGAGGGGTCCCTTGTTCCATCTTTGTCAGGGGCGTTGTCTTTTGTGGCCAGGAGCAAGTCACATTTCAACAGCTCATATGCATAATATGCTCTAAGTTATAGAGAGAATAGTCCCAATAACTACTATACAGGGCTTATGTAGGGACTTTGAATAAAGGTTATTATTATTATTACATGAAAACCAAACATTCACTTTTTGACAATGAAATTAAACATGAAATGAGCATGAAAATATGTTGATTCAAAACACCACATGTACATTGTCCATATGTAATGGTCTAAGTTAATTACAGATAGGTCAGTATGCACGTTGACAGCATAAACTTAGACTGTACCATTAATTGATCAAACAGCTCTTTCCAAAATGAGTGGTCAACATGTGAGAAAAAAATTATTTAATTAACCATTACGAAAACTTGCCCATGCAATAAACAGAGATTTTTTAGCTTTAAAACTTTAAAATTTTCAGCTGAAAATTTTTGATATTTCTCTTATTTTTGCTCAAAACATAGATTGTGGGTACATGTTAGAACCGCCTCGCCGAGGCAGTTCTAACAAGTACCCATAATCTATGTTTTGGAGCAAAAATAAGAAAAATAGGTATACCCCTTCATACCCCAGTTTTGCTATATTAAAGTGGGGTTCAAGTATTCAAAACACGGATATGTTTTCGTGATGACAATTAAGCATTGAATTTCCATTATAGCTGAGAAAGCCCTTCAGGTCGCCAAGTTATCTGAGGCTGGCGGTTCTGGTGAACGTCCCCTGAGGAAACGACAGACTGTCTTAATGGGAGAACTGCCAACAGAACTTATACGTAAACCAAGGAAAAAGCTCAGTCCTGAAGAGCTAGAGGCTCGCAGACAAAAGGTAATGAAGCCTTATTGTTGTTGTTATTGTTAGCTCACCTGAGCCAAAGGCTCACAGGTGAGCTTATAGTATACCCATGCTCCAGCGTCCGTCCGTCGTCCGTCCATCGTTCACAATTTCAAAGATCTTCTCCTCTGAAGACGCTTGGCCAATCAAAGCCAAACTTCATGTGAAGCATCCTTAGGAAGGGGAAACGAAAGTTTATATAAATGGTTCAGGTCACATGACCAAGATGGCCGCCATGGCTATAAATAGCAAAAACCTTTAAAAATCTTCTTCTCCAGAACCAGTAGGCCAATTTCCATGAAACTTGGTATGTAGCATTGGGGACGCAGGTCCATCATAGTTTATATAAATCATGACCCTAGGATGACCTTGACCTATTTTACTGCAAGGTCAACTTAGGTCGCCAATGCATTTGAATGGGAAAAAATGGTAAAATGCTATTTAATGGGTAAAACTTACTGGGAATAGGCAAATGGACAGAAGATTAATGTGAATGGAAAATTTTAGCCCCTGGGGGGTTGTCTGCCCCTGCCCCGGGGCTATTTACATGTATATGACCATAATATTCAAACATCTTCTTCTCTGAAAGCGCTAGGCCAATCAAAGCCAAACTTCATGTGGAGCATCCTTGGGAAGGGGGAATGAAAGTTTATATAAATGGTCAAGGTCACATGACCAAGATGGCCGCCATGGCTATAAATAGAAACAACCTTTAAAAATCTTCTTCTCCAGAACCAGAAGGCCAATGATTTTGAAACTTGGTGTGAAGCATCAGTGACTGGAGCTCTACAAAGTTTATATAAATCATGACCCTTGGATGACCTTGACCTATTTTTCGGCAAGGTCAACATAGGTCGCTCATGCATTTGAATGGGGAAAAGTTTTAAAATGTCATTTGTAGGGAAAAACTTGCAGGAAATGGGCAAATGGACTTAAGATTGATGATTCTGAAAAAATTTGGACCCCAGGGGTCTGTCTGCCCCCACCCCGGGGCAATATACTTGTATATTACATTGATATTCAAAGATCTTCTTCTCTGAAACTGCTTGGCCAATCAAAGCCAAACTTTATGAGGAGCATTGTTAGGAAGTGGGAATGAAAGTATGTATAAATGGTCAAGGTCACATGACCAAGATGGCTGCCATGGCTATAAATAGCAAAAACCTTTAAAAATCTTTTTCTCCAGAACCAGAAGGCCTATTATTTTGAAACTTGGCATGAAGCATCAGGCAATGGAGCTCTACAAAGTTTGTATAAATTGTGACCCTTGGATGACCTTGACCT
The DNA here is from genome assembly GCA_964017185.1 of Rugalucina vietnamica. Taxonomy (NCBI): domain Eukaryota; kingdom Metazoa; phylum Mollusca; class Bivalvia; order Lucinida; family Lucinidae; genus Rugalucina; species Rugalucina vietnamica. Next base: position 53,247,181 of record OZ024878.1, on the reverse strand, counting down.
ATTTTATGGCAAGGTCAACTTAGGTCGCCCATGCATTTGAATGGGGAAAATTGTTAAAATGTCATTTGAAGGGCAAAACTTGCAGTTAATTGGCAAATGGACTGCAGTTTTATGTTTTCAAAAAAGAAATTGACTCCAGGGGTTGCTCTGACCCGGCCCTGGGGTTATGTACATGTATAGAATCATTCTAATCAAACAAGTTTATTGGTATATATCTCGGGTTTCAGGTGAGTGTTTACAGGACCATTGGTCCTCTGGTTTTGTTTATAATTTCTGCTATTGCTGGTATGCCTGCAAAGTTGAATGCCAACTGAGGAAATGTCAGACTGTGCTGATGGCAGAACTTCAGACCAAACTGATACTGTAAGTTCAGAAATGTTCACAAAACTTTATTTAAGCGAACATTCGTGAATTCGGTGCATCACCAATTCAAGTTTCAAGTTTCTCGCTAATAAAGAACTTCTTATAGCCATAAAGACTACAGAACACTTGTTCGCGAATTCAAAACTACAGAACACTTGTTCGCAAATTCAGAACCTCGCAAATAAATCAGAAAATGATGCATCGTGAAATAAAAGTCACGCAAAAAACTTACAATACCTAAACCTAGGAAAAAGTTCAGATAGTTCAGAAGAGCAGGAGGTCCGACGAAGAGAGTTAATGGAACAGCATTAGGAATGCAATATACAGAGACATTTTTCCAAAGCAAAATTTGAAATTTTGTTTGAAATTATTATTATTTTTTTTTTTAAGTATTTTCACTCAAAACATACTTACTGCCTTGGGGAGGCGGTTCTAACGAGTACCCACAGTGTATGTTTTGGATCAAAAATAAGAAAATTAGGTATATACCTGCAAACCCCAGCGTTTCTGTATAAAAGTGGAGTTTAAGGGGGTATACATTTCACGGACATGTTTTCCTGATGGTTTATGAAACAGTTGGCAAAACAATTTTTGAAACAGTGTCCAAAATAATTTTAAAACAGTGTGCAAAATTATTTTTGAAATGGTGTGCAAATCCTCTTTGAAGCAGTGTCTAAAACCAGTAATCTATATACGTCTTTCTATTTAATTGTAACAGATGAAGGAAAACAAGGAAAGAAGAGCTAAAGAGGCTGAAGAACAAGAAATCAGGAGAGCACAGGAACAGAGAAAGAGGAGGTATAATGCTTTCGTTCATATCCATTACGAAAACTTTGCCCATGCAATATACAGCAAATTTTTCAGCTGTAAAAATTAAAAATTTCATCAGAGAAAAATTGAGAGCTGCACAAAAATACAGTGAAATACAAAGAATTTTTTAGTGAAGAATGAGTCCTTCAACATAGAGGATTTCATCATACAGAATGAATGATACTCACCATCTCTATACAATAATTTATACTCTATGTATAAAATTGCACTGTGATTAATTATTTTTGAGCTTTTAAAACATGGTTCTGGATATTTTATTGTTAACCTAGTGAGAGTGGGCTTCTCCAGTCTTTTTGGTGAACCTTAAAACTGAGGTCCTATCTTCATAGGACCTTAGCTGTTGTGTGGGACATAAAAATGTACACCACCACCACCAAACGATACTGTTGTATAACGGTTCATCATTTTCAGGGATGACTTTTGGAAGGCCAACAAGTACGAATCCTGCAACATAGAGATGGACTCAGACAGTGAGGGATCGGAGGAGGAGTGGGGCGGGGACGGGGATGGGGAGGATGAGGGGCAGACAACTAGCAGAGATATTAAATATGTCATAGGGGACGTAACCCATCCTAAAGAAACAGCGAGGAAAAACAACATTGTGATACACTGTGCAGGTTAGTTAACTTTGTAAGGGAGTGTGGTGTGATTTATAATCCTTTGTTCTAGGGGGAGAATGAATTAGTTTCGAAGGGAGGGGGAGAGGGATAGGAGGACCAGGCAACCAACAGGGGCATCAGTTATATCATAAGGGACATAACCAATCAAAAAGAAACAGCAAGGAAAACAGTTGAGAAAAAAAGTATAAATACATTTTCTTTCTTCATTTCGACTTATCTTGCTCCAGGAACTGGTTACCACAACCAGTTTCTGAACGTTAGATGCATAAGCGTGCATTTTCTCATGCATGTAGTTTACGTATAGTAAAAAGGCATATAAAATATAAACGTTTTTGATATTGTAAATAAAAAATTTAAGATAAACCCTTTCCATTTCAGATGACTCTGGCAGCTGGGGGAGAGGGGGACTATTTTCTGCCATTGCAGGGAGGTCACCACTCCCTGAGGCACAATATACACTGGCTGGGAAAATGAAAGGTGAGTAAATAAAGGAGGAGGGAGAGAGAAAGGCTATTTTCTGCAAGATCACCATTCCCTTAGACACAGTATACACTAGCTGGGAAAATGAATGGTTAGTTTTTAAGTCATCTTTCCGTGGGTTGTGGGAGAAGTGGTGGGAAGGGGGGGTATTTTCTGCCATTGCAACAAGGTCATCACTGGTCGTCAAAATGAAGGGTGTGCAAAGTTAGTCTTGTTCTAAGGGTCAGGGCGCATCACTGGCTGGCAAAATGAAGGGTGGGTAATTTTAAGTCTATTTTAATCAGGAAAACATGTCCATGTAATGTATACCCCCGTAAACCCCACTTTTATATTGAAAAACTGGGGTTTGCAGGGGTATACCTAATTTTCTTATTTGTGATCCAAAACATACATTGTGGGTATTCATTAGAACCACCTTGCCGAGGTGGTTCTAACGTGTACCCACAATGTATGTTTTGAGCAAAATTATTAAAAATATCAAAATTTTTCTGGTGAAATTTTCAATTTTTACAGCTGAAAAACATGGGGGTGCTTGAAGCCCACACTCTATGATTATCAGGTTTCTGTTGAAGTGTCATCTTTTAGTTTTTCCATGTTTTTTGGTTTAATTTAGTGAATTATTGCCATAGTTTTCTTTGGGATTCTGGCAGAATGCCAATGCGAACAGGACACAGTGCAAATGTTTTACCTTTTTGCGTTTATGACTATGGGTTCATTATTTATCAGCATAACTTAGTAATTAAGCTTTTCTATAAACATTTTAGTGATATCAGATCTTCAATTTTGAAGATATCCAAAAATTTAGGTTGAACATGGCATTATGCAAATGATACTGATCATTATGCAAATAATAAGTAAATATTTGTCTTTGATATTATTTTCAGACTTTGCTTTAGGTGATTCTCATTTGACACTGATAGATGATGCTTCCAGTAGTAAACATTACCTTAACAAGCTACTGTCTTTATTCTGTAAAAAATATTTTTCCAATGATCTCTGTTGTTTTTTTTCTAGAACAAGTATAATGTATACTGAGTTCCACAGCCAACACAACATTATTTTTTCCTCTCATCTTTTAAACTGGTCAATTATGTGAAACCATTAATGTGCTCTATCATCATTAAAATGGCTCAAAAATCTATGTGTGTTATCAAATCTGAGGTTTTAGTGCGCATGCGCAGGAATACGCCCAAGGGTACAAAAATGCATTTTCCGTGCCCCACGCGCACGGGCTCGAAATTTTTCAAAACAATTCACACAATTCAACGAAATTTTTCAAAACAATTCACACAATTCAACGAAATTTTTCAAAACAATTCACACAATTCAAATCTTTGAAGGTTGTCTGATGAATGTATGGCAATATCAATGTTGACACCCATGACTCTTAACACCAGAAATTGGGATTGATTTTCAGTACCTGAAAAATGCTTGTTTTTAGGCTTTCAACGTCACTTGGTCACATGGTCAACGTCACTGCAGATGTCAACCATATGTTTTATTTTGTGTTGGTAACCTAGCCCTATTGAATAAAGTGTATTGCAGCTATAGGAAAGTCATTTTTCAATGTGTTTCGCTGCTTTAGATTATGGTGGTTTGTACAGTTTAGCAATCACTGATTTCCTTCATTTTTCAAAATGACTTCTTCGCAATTTTACGCAATTGTTGTCTAACAAAAAAGGCCTGATGGCTGATTTTCTCGCTGAGGCAGTTCTAACGAATACCCACAATCTATGTTTTGAAGCAAAAATAAGAAAAATAGGTATAGCCCTGCATACCCCAGTTTTGCTATATAGAAGTGGGGTTTTAGGGTGTAAATATTTCATGGACATGTGTTCCTGATGAGATGGTATTGGCTGATCTAGTCTTTTTTGCTTGTAACTGTTTTCATTCCGATATTTATCATTAATGATTATGCAAATGCTGAGTAAATAGTTACATTTGATTTTATTTGCATACCTGGTTTTATTTGCATACCTGGTTTTAGGTGCTGTCATTTGATAGCAAAGTGATGATGTTTCTACATGGCCTTGACTGGCTAGGTAGATGTATTCTACTTAAAAACCTATGCAAAAGTGGTTAATTCTCATTTTATGCAAATATCAAGTAAATATATTTATGTAAATTTTATTTACAGACCTGGCATTAGGTGATTGTCATCTGATACCAATTGATGATGTTTCCAGTAGGAAAGATGGACATGATTGGGTGAGTATGTGTTTTTGTGGGAAAAGTTTAAATTCAACATGCTTAATTGCAGCACTTTGTTGGGTAAAAGCCACACAAATTGGAGAATAACTCACAATTTGACCATAGCTGTTGACTGGGATGTTTAAGCAAAATGTAACAAACATGCCATTATTTTTCTGTACCATCACTTTGTTAACACACAGAAACATTTGTATGATTTTACATATGTAGACATGCATGCTCATTTCCAAATGCACATGCACAGTGGAAAACTATGCTTTTTTATGTATTTTTGATTATTAGGTTGTTTTATCATGAATGGTTTCAGTGGTCAAGTGCCAAGGAAGCTTTACATCCCAGCATTGGATACTAAACCAAAACCCATTCAAACAACCAAGGCAATGATTATCTTTTTCATTTTTACAGCTTGGTCTTATTATAGCCCAACATCGGGATAAAAGAAACAATTTGTCTGGGATCAAGACCTCAGCTCTAAGATATGGTTTAAAAAGGGTCTACAAAGTGGCCAAGGAGAAAAAAGGTGTGTATCATATGAAATAAATTTAGAATAAGATTGGAATTAAATTTTGATTCATCTCGTGCAAGACTGAATCAAAGTCATGGGTGCATAGTGTCAGAAAAGGAAACTTTGATCTTAGATAATGCAATAATTGGCTTTTTTGACTGCAGAAATTAAATTTGATAAGGATTCAAAACTGTTAACCGGTATTTTTGTTTTACTAAAAATGTATCACACTCCATGGACAGTTTACCTTTATTAAGTCAGGATGAACATTAATCACAAATATTTGCAGTTATGTGCCAGCACTTGGCCCATAACGCTGAGCGCCAAGCAAGATAGCCTTTGGTACCATTTTTAAAGACTTTGGTATGGCGCTGCCAGGGTGGGAATCGACAACCTTTTGTTCCCTGAGAGGATACTTTAAGAGTCTTTGTACTGAGTAAGCCGAGTCTTCTCTGGCTCTAAACCCATAATGGGGCTTGCAGTAGCCACCAGTTAAAACTAATCCCTGGTAGAAGGCTATTTGTATGTCAGAGAAGTCTCAGATTAACTACTGAGATGTCGGAGCCACTCATCTGTTTAATGACTTCAACAAGTATAGGTCTGAAAACCTCTTACCAAAATGTATTTGATTTCTCCTCTCTTCTTTTCAGCCAGTGTACACCTACCACGTATTGGCCACGACACACCTGCATTTAACTGGTATGGTACAGAAAAACTCATCAAGAAACATCTCGCTTCTAAAGGCATTCCAACTCTAGTGTATCCTTTCTTCTCATACACATTGGCTTATGAGAAAACCAACAATTTGCATGGGTGAAAACAAAGATGCAGATCAGCTTCGCAGTAACTGCAAAGCTGATCAGTGCTTTGTTTTCACTACTTTGAAAGTACAATTCCTCTTCTTGTTATATCTGAAATTTCAAGCCTCTAGCTGTCTTCTGTGGCGGTACAGCCCAGTTTGTGTCGGACCTGTTAAAAAACCACATTGTCCGTTTTCACAAGGTAGCTTATAGTTTTCTCATAAGGTGGCTCATTTGTTCATATGACAGAGAGGACTTATCTTGCTAATGGCAGTTTGAATCCGACCACAGTTATCCTAGCAGCCCCCAAGATCGAGTGGTTAAGTTTGCTGATTTCATCTTGTACCATGGGCAAGCCTGTGGGCTTGAGGCCCACTTGGGAGGGGTATCCTAGAGTATGGCATGAATATGTTTCTGTAAAAACTCAAATAGACATCCCCCTCTGGGTATTTGAAAAAGTTGATGTGATTTACCCCTCTTTACTGTTTTGCTAGAAACCTTCTTATTGAAAGGATACCTGCCAAGAATACACACACATTACGAAAACATGCCCATGTAAAAAATAGATTTTTTTGAAGTTGTAAAAATTGAAAATTTTTAGTAGAAAATTGTTGCTATTTTTCTTATTTTTGCTCAAAACATAGATTGTGGGTACACGTTAGAACCGCCTCGCCGAGGCGGTTCTAACGAGTACCCACAATCTATGTTTTGGAGCAAAAATAAGAAAAATAGGTATACCCCTGCATACCCCGGTTTTACTATATAAACATGGGGTTTATGGGGGTATTCATTGCACGGACATGTTTTCCTGATGCATGATCAGCGACAAGTGGATACCAACATTGTGGTTTCCGACCAGGTCTGACACAAACCAAGCTGTACAAGCACAGAAGATGGCTGGAGGCTGGAGGCTGGAAGTTTGAGATTTAGAAAGTAGAGGAATTGTAATATCTATGTAGTGAAAACAAAGGCGCTGATCAGCTTGGCAGTTACTGTGTAGCTGACCTGCGTCTTTGTTTTCGCACATGCAAAATGTTGGTTTAAGGTTATCTAATGACGCCGCTCATATTCCTATTTTATTATGGATTGTATTTTATTGTGGAAAACTACTTTATGAAATCCTCTTTAGCTGGCTGTAATTAAATTACTCCCATTTTTATCCTCAATTTTTGTTAATTTTATAATTTAAACTGTATCATGAGAAAACCTTGCTTTTTTAGAAAATGGAGGTTCAGTAACAGTTTCTAGGAAGACGATTAGTGCTATTTGAGCCACCTCATGGGAAAACCAACAATGTGGTTTCCGAACAGGTCCGACACAACTCAGGCTGTACAGCTACAGAAGTAGGCTAGAAGCTTGAAAATTTGGGGTTACGTAGAGATGGAATTGTACTATCCGAGTAGCGAAAACAAAGGCACTGATCAGCTTTGCGGTTACCGCGAAGCTGATCTGCACCTTTGTTTTCGCCCATGCAGATTGTTGGTTTTCCCATGGGGCGGCTCATTTGTTTTAACCACATAAGAAAAACAATCCTTTTTCTTCCATATTTGACCATTTCAAGCATCTTTTAAAATAATGTCAGTGTTCTTTGGAAGTAGAGCCTAATATATGAGCCGCCTCATGGGAAAACCAACAATCTGCATAGGCGAAAACAAAGGCGCAGATCAGCTTCGCAGTAACTGCGAAGCTGATCATCGCCTTTGTTTTCGCTACTCGGATAGTACAGTTCCTCTTCTACTTAAATCCGAAATTTCAAGCTTCTAGCTCTTTTCTGTGTCTGTACAGGTCGGTTTGTATCAGACCTGGTCGGAAACCACATTGTTGGTTTTCCCACTAGGTGGCTCATATCAGAAACTTGGAGACAGAATATCATATGAAATAGGTCATTTTAGCCATTTTAAAGAAAGTTTCTTTGCTGGTTTGCACTGAGTGAGATTGATACTAGCCTGGGGTGCTTGCCCATCTAGTATGGCCGGCATTTGGAGAACTTTAATGGGGCAGTTACTGTACAGAAAAAAAAACATCATAGGATGAGATCAGTCTGCATGCTGTGCAGGTTCTTTTGTATAATGCAAAATCAGGTTTCTTTGCATCATGAAAACTTGTCCATCAGGAAATAAAAGATTTTTAAGCTTTAAAAATTGAAAGTTTTCAGCTGAAAAATTTTGATAGTTTTCTTATTTTTGCTCCAAAACATAGATTGTGGGTACTCGTTAGAACCACCTCGCTGAGGCGGTTCTAACGTGTACCCACAATCTATGTTTTGAGCAAAAATAATAAAAATAGGTATACCTCTGCAAACCCCAGTTTTACTATATAAAAGTGGGCTTTAAAGGGGTACATATTGCATGGACATGTTTTCCTGATGGGCATAGCTAATTCCATTTAATCAATGATAGAATTAGGTTGTGATATTAAAAAAGACTGTTTTAGCACCATGAGAATTTCAGGCTGAGAAGGAATGGTCACCCATATTACCAAGAATCAAATTTAGACTTGTTACAATAAATATGACATAAATAAATTTTTTTTTAAAAAAGTCCTGGTAACCTTGTAAGGAAAATATAGACAATTAATGTATCAAAAGTGTGACTGGCTTTACTGATATAGAGGTATAAGGTAAATGTCTTAGCATCATAGTCCGGCATGAACCCAAGATGACCGCGCAATAGCGTCTATAGAAAATGTTTTTGCAGAAATAAGTTGGTATAGATATCCTGATTTTAAATCCGGATGATGCCAGATTGGCATCCTTGGGCAATTCAAGATGGCCGCCAAAATCCAATATGGCCGACAAAAGAAGGGTTTTTGATAGAATTGCGTACTGATATCTTATAAAATGCTGATTGCTTGTCTTAAAACTTGAGAAATAACAAAATTTAGCCTTTTTCATCAAAATGCAATGAAATTGAAATAAACAAAATCAAGATGGTCATCAAAATCCAAGATGGCCGACGAAATAAGGGCTTTTGATTTAAGTTCTTACATGCATGTGATGAAATATTAAAAGGTGGCTTTAAAGTGGAGAAAGCTTCAAGTTAAGACATGTTTCCATTAATACATGTATGCAAGAAAAGCAAAATTAATAAAGATGGCCACTTAATCCAAGATGGTCGACAAAATGATATTGTTATTGAATTTCATCCATATTTGTGATGTAATGGTAAAAACATTACATTGAAGGTGCAGAAGTCGTAAAGCTATGCTTGTCCATGAATATGCGACATCAACTAAAATAAAATGGCTGCGAAAATTCAACATGGCCACCGCAAAGTAGATAGAATGTGTTTGTGTATAAAGAAATGAAATGAAAATTCCATAAAATATATGTTTTATTTAACAAAATTTCATCAAAAACTGCCAAAACGCCAATGAAACTGCCACAATTTGGATTTAAGGAAACTTTGGTTAATTGTAGAATAGCTGGTACAAATAGAAGATTATACATTAGTTATCTACTCTCAAGCAATGCTGTCTATTAAAGCATAATTACAATGCTAGGAAGATTTAACTTTCGCCAGACTGTTTCAAAGGTATAGAACATGTTGGCTCTCAGATATGGTAGAATAGAGTGAGATATGTAGTATTGGGTTTCATGTTAAATGACGACGTGATAAAAGGCGGTTGACTGTGTAGGATATGTGTAGAGACTAAAATATGGGTTGATGTGGCCTGCAGTTGGGTTGGATAGGGGTTACACTCGATAATATGGGGATTTAAGAAGGTTTAATCTGGTTTGGTTATGGATCCACTCCCTAGTCAACAAATCCTCAGTCATATAGTGACGGGGCAACTTACTTTCTTGGTACTAATCTCAAGAGTCATAAGCAGAAATATTTCTAGCACTCGCTATAGAAGTCGGTTTGTATCTCAAAGCAGTACAATTGTGCAGTATAGCTAACACTACTCATAGTTTATTCCGTCTACATTTTAGATTCATCCTCAATTCTCTATTTCATCCATCCATGAACCTTTATATTCAACGCAGATGTCAACAGAGTCATCAGATGAGTCGTTTATTGTTTAAAACCAAATGTAACAAGTTGAAAACTGCTTAAAGTTTACTGTCTGGTACAGCAGGAATAGAATGGGGAGGGTAAAATAGGATCTAGCTGGTAACTGTTCACAATTATAAAATATTTTAAGCTTTGTGGAATGCAATTTTGGAATGTCACACAACGTCTGTTATGAATCTTATTCATTTTAAAGTGATGATCTTTCACAACCACAATTGCAGAAAGGCATACAATGAAGATAAAATAAGATTTACATGAATTGGTAACTGTTCACAATGATAAGTAGTATGTATTGGTGTTCTTGCAACTCGTTCTTCGCCAACGAGCAGGATACCATTCTCTCCAGCTTTGTCCGAAAGTGCATTCACGACCAACAAAATAAATGAATTTCTTTGTCTGAATATGGCGGACTCAGCATTGCTTGTACTCCTGTCAATCATCACTTAACATGGTAAGTTTATGCTATATTAAGGCATCTTTTTCCCCAGATACAATATGTCGATGACCACCTGAGGCAAAGGAAAGACATTATACTTTTTTTTTATTTTTCGGGATATGCATGTGAAACTACTACAATTAGGATGTGACAGCATAATTGAACATTTATCTGAAATGGTATATCTGTAGGTAACTCAGGAATCGCGAACCATACCCCTGAGATATCTCGGCATCCGACAATTAAAAGTTTACCTACTCAATTCTCTCTTATGCATGTCTACCACGTGTTTTGCTAAAATAACAGTGACTTGTTTCACAAAACGCAAAAATTCAGTTAGTTACTATAAAATATAAAAAAATAACACAAATGTTCTTTCAGAGTATGATTATAACCATTTATTTGTCGTTTAGGGATACATCGAATTGATATGTAGTAATATTATGTTGAAGGCTGTATATGATTAAATTTCCCAATTTTGTGACCTTGAGCGAAATTCATACACAACATGAGTGTATTTTGGGTTACTTTCATTTAAATAAACTATTTTGGCCGCCATCTTGGACGCCATCTTGTATCTTAAACCTGCCCAATGATTAAATGATGCATATCATTTATTTTCACAATTTATTGGCCATAAAAGAGCAATTTAGAAATAATGAGAGTGTTATATGGGTCTGTTTCATGTAAATAACACTTTTGGCCGCCATCTTGGACGCCATCTTGTAGCTAACAAACTTTCCAATGATGAAATGGTTCGTACAATTTAATTTCACAATTTATTGACCAGGAAAGAGCGTTTTTGGAATTAATACAATTGTTAAATAGGTCCATTTCATGTAAATAACACGTTTGGCCGCCATCTTGTACGCCATCTTGATTTCCGCGAGTTGCCCAAGGATGCCAGAGTGGCATCACTTGGTTTTGTAATGTACTATATATCCTCTTTCGAAAAATGCAAAAACATTTTCTATAGACGGTATGGCACGCTTTGGCTGATATTCTAGGTTTCTGTGCCGGACTATCAGGAAAACATGTCCGTGTAATATATACCCCCTTTTACCCCACTTTTGTAAAGCAAAACTGGGAGGTTTGCAGGGTACACATATTTTTGTCTTATTTTTGCTTTAAAACATAGATTGTGTACCCACAATCTATGTTTTGAGCAAAAATAAGAAAAGAAAAATATCAAAAATTTTCTTCTGAATTTTTTAAATTTTACAACTTAAATGCATGGGCATGTTTTCGTAATGGTAACATCCATGTCAACAATTTTCAATATATTTTCATAGTACATGTATTAAAATGTTTTCCCTCTGACAGTATTGAAGTTGAATCTTGTATTTTGGCTAGAATCAGAGATATTTTGATAGTACTTTGATGTCCTTATAGTCTATTTAAGCCTTTCTGCCTCCTTTTGGGGAATACCAGCCTGAGGACTTGAAAATATTACAAGAGGACAAGTCTAAATATGAGCCGCCTCATGGGAAAACCAACAATCTACATATGCGAAAACAAAGACGCAGATCAGCTAGCTGATCAGCGCCTTTGTTTTCGCTACACGGATAGTACAATCCCTCTACTTCCTAAATACGAAATTTCAAGCGGTGGCAGCACATTTGCGCACATATTTTAAAGAATGTGATTCATTTGCGCACACAATTTTCCCAGGTGAATGTATTCATTTGCGCACACAATTTTCCCAGGTAAATGTTACATTTGCGCACATCAGGTTTTCTCAGGTAATTGTATGTTTGCGCTCGCAAGACTGTATAGACAAGCACATTCCTCATTTCCAGTCAAAGCTATAATTTTTCTTAGTCATTTCATTAGACAGATGGTATTCAAGGCACAGCCTGTGATGAGTATGTGAATTAAAAATTTCAGAAAGTATCAAGACGGTGTGTGATGATGCCAAATGAACAAAACAAAATGTAAATATGTTATGTTAAACTAAAACTAAATTATTGACTTTTAAGTGACTGTGTAAACCTGTCCGAACCTTTCCACCTGCAGGTCAGCGAACAGGGGTAACAGTGCTGATATTTTATTTATCGTAGCTTGATATAATAAGATTCCAGCAGCTGCCCATGGAAAATGGCGCAAAAACATGCATGCAAATGTAACACTAAAAATGTGCGCAAATGATATACATTTCTGAGCGCAAATGAAAAGTGTGCGCAAACGAAATTTTTGAAAAATGTGCGCAGATGTAATAGCACCTTTCAAGCTTCTAGCTCTCTTCTGTGATTGTACAGGCCGGTTTGTGTTGGACCTGTTCGGAAACCACATTGTTGGTTTTCCCACGAGGCGGCTCATATTTTGGAAGGGGGATCTGAACTTTTAGATAATGAGATGTATAATATATAGGGAAAATCTGATCTTCCAAGTAGGGAGATTCTCTCAAAAATAGGGAGATCTGTGCAAAAAGGTAGATATTATTAGCTCACCTGAGCCGAAGGCTCACAAGGTGAGCTAATAGGATGGCCATGATCCGGCGTCCGTCCGTCGTCCGTCCGTCCGTCGTCGTCGTCCACAATTTCAAAGATCTTCTTCTCTGAAACCGCTTGGCCGATCTAGTTGAAATTTTATGTGAAGCCTCCTTGGATAGTGGCATTTCAAGTTTGATCGTGAAATCCAGGTCACATGACCAAGATGGCCGCCACGCCCATATATGGTAAAAACCCTTCAAAAATCTTCTTCTCCAGAACCGGTGGGCCGATTTCCACGAAACTTGGTATGTAGCATCGGGGACTTCAGCCCATCGTAGTTTGATAAAATGATGACCCTTGGATGACCTTGACCTATTTTACGGCAAGGTCAAATTTGGAAACATAGGCTTTTACATGGGAAAAAGTGAAAACTATGGATTTTTTGAAAACTATTGCAGCCTGAGGCCTGAAAAGTGGTAGATGCAAACAACTAATGGAGTAGATGAAGGTATATGATTAATTTAGGTCAAGGTCATCTCTTGACCTTGGCCAGTCTGTCGTCCATTCACACTTTTCAAAGATCTTCTTCTCTGAAACTGCTGGGCCAATCAAAATGAAATTTTATGTGGAGCATCCATGGGTAGGGGAGACGAAAGTTTGATCGCCTCCTTGGATAGTGGCATTTCAAGTTTGATCGCGAAATCCAGGTCACATGACCAAGATGGCCGCCACGCCCATATATGGTAAAAACCACTCAAAAATCTTCTTCTCCAGAACCGGCAGGCCGATTTTCATGAAACTTGGTATGTAGCATTTGGGACTCCAGCCCATCATAGTTTGATAAAATGATGACCCTAGGATGACCTTGACCTATTTTACGGCAATTTCAATTTTAGAAACATAGGCTTTTACATGGGAAAAAGTGAAAACTATGGATTTTTTGAAAACTGTTGCAGCCTGAGACCTGCAAACAACTAATGGTGTAGATGAAGGTATGTGATTTATGTAGGTCAAGGTCATCTGTTGACCTTGGCCAGTCTGTCGTCCATACACACTTTTCAAAGATCTTCTTCTCTGAAACTGCTGGGCCAATCAAAGTGAAATTTTATGTGGAGCATTCATGGGTAGGGGAGACGATGACCAAGATGGCTGCCACGCCCATATATGGTAAAAACCACTCAAAAATCTTCTTCTCCAGAACCGGCAGGCAGATTTTCATGAAACTTGGTATGTAGCATTTGGGACTCCAGCCCATCATAGTTTGATAAAATGATGACCCTAGGATGACCTTGACATATTTTACGGCAAGGTCAATTTTGGAAACATAGGCTTTTACATGGGAAAAAGTGAAAACTGGATTTTTTGAAAACTATTGCAGCCTGATGCTTGAAAAGTGGTAGATGCATAGATGAAGGTATGTGATTAATTTAGGTCAAGGTCATCTCTTGACCTTGGCCAGTCTGTCGTCCATACACACTTTTCAAAGATCTTCTTCTCTGAAACTGCTTGGCCAATCAAAGTGAAATTTTATGAAGAGCATGGGTAGGGGAGACGAAAGTTTGATCGCGAAATCTATGTCACATTACCAAGATGGCCGCCACGCCCATACGGCAAGGTCAATTTTGGAAACATAGGCTTTTACATGGGAAAAGGCGAAAACAATGGATATTTTGGAAACTGTTGCAGTCTGAGACCTGGAAGTTGCTAGATGCAGACAACCAATGGAGTCAATGAAGGTAAGTAATTAATGAATGCCAAGGTCATTTCTTGACCTTGACCAAAAGTCATTTAAATATCAAAATTAAAATGATGGTTTTCTCATAAATCACTGGGTTTGGAAACTATTGCAGCCTGAGACCTGAAACTTTGCAGATGCAGACAACTTATGAATTCAATAAAGGTGTGTGAGTATTCAAGGTCAAGGTTATTTCATGATGACTTAATACTCCAGGATCAGGCTTCAGGTGAGCGTTCTCAGGACCAATGGTCCTCTGGTTATATGTATGGTTTCTGTTGACCCCAATAATAGCCTTAAAATGAGGCTTAACATTACATTTTCAAATTGTGAAAATAAATCCCCTAGAATTGTCCATGATCTTAAAATTATTGAAATTAAATAGCCGTGGTTAGCATTGATTTTTGTTCTCCCTTCGTATATTAAGTTGGATTAAAGAATGGGTTTTGTTACATTTCATTTTTAGCTCACCTGATCCGAAGGCCCACAAGGTGAGCTTACAGTATGGCCATGATCCGGTGTCCCTCCATCGTCGTCCATCTGTTGTTGTCCACAATTTCAAAGATCTTCTTCACTGAAACTGCTTGGCTGATCAAGTTGAAATTGTATGTGGAGTCTCATTGAGTAGCAGCATTGAAGTTCTGTCCAAGATATCTTGGTCACATGACCAAGATGGCTGCCATACCCATATATGGTAAAAACCCTGCAAAGATCTTCTTCTCCAGAACCGGTTGGCCGATTTCCATGAAACTTGATATGTAGCATTGTGGACTCATCATAGTTTGCTCAAATGATGGCCCTGGGATGACGTTGACACATTTTATGGCAAGGTCAATTTTGGAAACATAGGCTTTTACATGGGAAAAGGCGAAATGGATGGATATTTTGGAAACTATTGCAGCCTGAGACTTGAAAGTTGCTAGATGCAGACAACTAATGGAGTCAATGAAGGTATTAAGGACACCTTTACCCAAGGTCAGTTAAATATCAAAATTAAGATTATGGTTTTCTCAGAAATCGCTGGGCCTATGAAAGTGAAATTTTATGCATGAAATCCAGGTTGCATGCTCAACATGACCACCATGCTCACAAATACTATTAAATGCCCATAAATCTTCTTCTCCAGAAAGAGTTGGCCGATTTTCACAAAATTTGGTATGAAGTATCTGGGGCTCCAGACCATCAAATTATGGCCCTAAGATGCCCATGACCTATATTATGACAAGGCCATATTTGGAAACATATAGGCCTGTTCATGGGAAAAAGTGATAACATTGGATATTTTGGAAACTACTGACACCTGAAAGTTGAAGAAGCAGACAACTAATGAAGGTATGTGATTCATTAAGGTCAAGGTCATTTCTTGACCTGGGCCAAAGGTCATTGAAATATCAAAATTAAAGAGTTTTCTCAGTAACCTCAGCCTATGAATCATGTGAAATTTTATTTGAAGCCTCATGCATAGGGAGAATCAAATTGTGTTTGTGAAATCGGGGTTGCATGCTCAATGTGGCTGCCAGATATTTCTGAAACTTGGTATGTAGCATCAGGGACCTTAGCCCATCAAGGATGACCTTGACCTATTTAAGGCAAGGTCAGTTTTTGAAACATGTAGCTTTTACATGATAATGGATTGTTTGGCAACTATTGCAGCCTGAGACTTGAAACTTGGCAGATGCAGACAACTAATGAAGTAAATAAAGGTATGTGTGTCTTCAAGATCAAGGTCATTTCATGATGACTAAAAGCTCCAAGAGGTTATAAAACTTTTTTCATGCTCAGCTCAGCTGAGACCAAAATTCAGATTGCTTATAAATGCCAAAATATTGAAAATAAATTGAAAGAATCAGTGACTATTTGGCCTGTATATGCCTATACTTTAGCAGCCCAGAACACTGTTATTAAGCTCCTGATGCTGATTCTTTATGTTGAGGACAATACTTCCATGTCTTATGAAGAAATTCATGCATAGATATTTGCATATTTTATTGTTGTTTGGTAGAAATATTATTTCAAGAAGGGGTGAGGCTCTAAATTTCTTAAAAACTAAAGATCAAAATTTTGAGTTTTTTTCCGCATGCTCACATTTTTATCACTAATGTGTGTAATTTAGAATGTTTAACTGACAGACACATGCAGGAATCAAGAAAAAATCATCAAAACTGTTTAATGTCTCTACAATTTGAAATGTTATATGGAAATTATTTGGGAGGTACCTGTACAGCATTTGTACTTTTGAAATATTAGATTACCATGTTTGTTATGAAGTTATAAATGAAAGTGGTACAAACTGATGTTTCCTGTCTGGAATCAACTCAAACTCTTACTAAATTTTTTAAACCTGCATGTGGCTTGAAACATGAGTTATTACGAAGGATTCTTTTGGCATTATTTTACATGCAAAATACAATTACCCTGACCCAAACTTTATGGTAAATTCTTACAAGATTGTCATGGCCACTGTTGCATAGCAGATATATACACATGTCCTGTTTTATCTAACACGGCTACCTACTAGTATCTCCACAATTTATGTACAATCATTGCTTGTCATTTTGCTACTATATCTGTGAAGCAAATAATGTAGTTTATGTTGATTTATTAATTGAATTAATGCTTAACATCCCAGTCAATAGCTATGGTCACGTGGGGACTTTGTCTCATTTATCCAAAATAAGGACATCATGGCATCTACAAAATGCTTCAAATATAACTCCCCTACTAAACCGACAGGGCTTATATGTAAGGTTGGTTTGACATGAACTACTTTTCCTGGGCAGGCTCAGACCTGAGCGGTTAACCAGGACAGCAGCATAGAAGCTTAGCCTGAAGGCACCAGCAGCCCATCTATTTCTTTAGGTCCCAATAACAAGGCTCATATTCCCACTGATAATCATATTTGGGCTCTCGTTTTGGGGCTCTAGAGTATCGTTCCCCCCCTAGAGCCAGCACACCGCTTTCATATATTGTGTGGATAATGGCAACACATTAGCAGGCAAAAGCTTTTGTTGGCTTTCGGGGGGGAACAATACTTTATAAAACTTTTCCTGATTTCTGTATATTTCATAACAAAAATGAATGTTTCAGCTCAAAATATACATCCTTGGCCATCGATAATGAAATAATAAATTCTTCTATCATACAGCCCCTTATTCAGGGAAGCTAACATGCGAATCAAGAGAACAATGACCAACTTTTATTTTTCCTTCAAGCCATAGGCATTTGTAAATAGAAATAGTCACTGGTTCTTTCAGGTTTAGATCACCAAAGCCTGTAATCTATCCTGCTTATAAATGTTAAAATGCCAACTTTTGTTGGCATTTTAACATTTATGAGCAGGATAAATTTTAGTCTCAGCTGAGCTGGGCACAAAAAATGTTTTATAACCTCGGGGCCAGGCTTCAGATGAGCGTTCTCAGGACCAATGGTCCTCTGGTTATGATATTAAAATGGGATTTAATTAATTAATTGTCATTAATTTTTGACATAAAAATGAATACTTTGACCATATTACTGAAACTGAGCACATTATTGTCGCATGAAATGTCATTTTGCTGCAAAAATCTGATTTATGGCTTGAGTAGCTCTGTAAAAGTAATAATATTTTTGTCCTTTTTCTCAGAATGGCCTTACCAAGCTTCAACATTGTGACAGTGGACTGTAAAGTGATTTTTTTTCACACTTAGCTAGGTAAACTATACTGTGTGCAAATTTCAATATCTTAAACCATCTTTATACTTAAATGCTGGACTTGATTGATGTTGCTTTGACTTGAAAGTTGAAATGGGGTGATGAACTTAACATCAGGAAAATGTATACCCCACTTAAACCCCACTTTTATATAGAAAAAATCAGGCTTTCTGTGGTATACCTATTTTTGCTCCAAAACATAAATTGTGGGTACTCGTTAGAACCACCTCGGCCAGCTTCGGCGAGGCGGTTCTAATGTGTACCCACAATCAATGTTTTGAGCAAAATATCAAAATTTTTCTGATGAACTTTTCACTTTTTTACAATTTTTTTTTTTTTTTCAAAAATGTCTGTATATTGCATGGGCAAGTTTTGGTAATGTTAAGTACAATTATTCTACCCATTCCGGATCAAGTTCATGAAAATTGCTGAGCATGCGCATATAAATGATTTGAGTATTATGAACTTAGTATTATCTTGAAGCCAATTTAGTTCCTGATCAACTGTAATGGTTTTCATTTTTGATCAAGCACGCGACTGTAACCACTGGACCGTGAAAGTCTATGCATGATTGAAGTCAAAGCGAATCAGTTGGAGGTATTCCGAATCATGGACTATATATCACCACCGATGGGTTTATTCTTCAAATTCTTTGCATGTAGTCATACAGTGAACCTTATGAAATATTCCGAGGACCAAAACATGTGCATTTTTGGCGGCATTTTCCCACAGCTATGTTTGCTCAACCCCACCCCCACCGAAGACACGATGTTTCATGGGTGACCTGAATAACGTCGAAATAGTATATGATGCTTGTTAAAAATGCAGATTATTTCATTGTTTACACTTCAATTTTATAATATAAACACCCGGAATGTAAAATTATACCTTTAGTTACAAACATCAAACAATCCAAGTCCTTTGAGAGCATAAAATGACAGTATGCGGTTAAATGTGATCCGGAGTAACTACAATGCCACCATTTCAAAGTTTCTAATTAAATATGTCGAAACATTCGATTTTAGGACGGAAACTTCGTCAAAATGGCAAAAAAATAATTGGAAAACATATTAGCAACCAAAATCGAAAGATAACTTACATGGTACCTTTCATTTTCGGGAAATTCGGCGAACCGCCGTGTGTTAAAGAACGCTTTTTCCATCGTGTTTCTGTATATGAGCCGGGAACCATTGACGTGAACAAGATGTAGACATCATTATCCACGATCATTGACCGATGGAATGAAACATGTTTGAATCAAGAGTCAAGTGGCCAAGTTCGTTTTAAAAAATCTTGTTTCATATTTTTGTAAAATTCTTTTGAAAATTATTTTGATCCGGATCATCTATAGATCCGCTATGGCTACAACAAGTGTAGCTGATGTGTCTGTTCAAATCCTATTATGAAAACTTGCCCATGCAATAAACAGATATTTTTTTAGCTTTAAAAATTGAACATTTTCAGCTGAAAAAGTTTGATATTTTTCTTATTTTTGCTCAAAACATAGATTGTGGGTACATGTTAGAACCGCCTCGCCGAGGCAGTTCTAAAGAGTACCCACAATCTATGTTTTGGAGCAAAAATAAGAAAAATAGGTATACCCCTGCATACCCCACTTTTACTATATAAAAGTGGGGTTTAAGGGGGTATTCATTGCACGGACATGTTTTCCTGATGGCTATTTGGTATGTTTGTAAAACTTCCAAGTGCTAAAAATACATGTCTGAAAAACTTGCATGTGGTAATTATTTGGAATTTAATATGTTCATACAAAGTTGAAATGTTAATTTGCGGCATTGGCCAAATGAAGTTGGTACAGTATTTTCTTGTTCCGAATGAAATACTTTAAATTCATATTGTCTTTAACATATTACTAGATATTATTTTCCGAGAAAGCAACATCTAAAGAGAAAACAGACAGCCTATAATGATGATCACTCGGGGAAGTCACTGAAAGGTAATTATAATGTTATCTAACCTATATTTGACGAATGGATTTTCTCATCATTATCATTTGGACGAGCCCACTTTCATTTTTAGGGACATCAGGGGTGATTTTGAATTTTTATTCCATTTTTCGATGAATTTTGTCTAAGCAAACAGAATAGCCCCAGATGGGACGCCCCGTTCTGCGGCGTCACATCTGGGGCTATTTTGTTTGCCTATGTCCCATAAAATGGACGCCAGGCTTATATGAGTTGAATTTTGACAAAATTGTTTATTTGTTTGTTTGAATTGATGCTTTTTTTTTTTTTTAATTCCGTTTTACGTCCCTTTTAAGATTATTTCAGCTCATATGAGATGGGCCAATCAGCTCCGAGAAAAACCACCTGGCACACCCGCAAGCAGAACTTGGCTTGTCTCACATGTGGCCAGAGCGGGGCTCGAACCCACACCAGACACAGCGGTGAGATGATCGAGTGATTAAGAAACAGCGCTCTTAACTGCTCAGCCATGGGGGCTTGCCAGTCAACAGCTATGGTCATGTTGGGACATTGCCTCCATTTTATGGGACTATTACCCAAAATAAGGATGTCATGACATCAAACAAGCGCTTCAAATGAGCCGCCTCGTGGGAAAACCAACAATCTGCATATGCGAAAACAAAGACGCAGATCAGCTTTGCGGTGACCACGAAGCTGGTCACCGCAAAGCTGATCACCGCAAAGCTGATCAGCGTCTTTGTTTTCACTACTCGGATAGTACAATTCCTCTTCTACTTAAATCCGAAATTCCAGGCTTCTAGCTCTTTTCTGTGACTGTACAGGCCAGTTTGTGTCGGACCTGTTCGGAAACCACGTTGGTTGTCCCACGAGATGGCTCAAATATAACCGCTCAAGTAAGCTACAAAGGCTTATACATATGGATGGTGCAACTTAAACCATTTTTCCTGGGCAGGCTCATACCTGAGCTGTTAACCAGTAATCAGGTAGTCAGTCAGAGGCATATAAGCTTTGCCTGGTGGCACAAGCAGCCCATCTATTTCTTGAGGCCCCGATGGATGGATCCAAACGTCTAATTTAGTGTGATAGTTGTTGAGGTTTTCCTATATGTGCTGTTTATATTTTACCTATAATGACTATAAATGGATTGATGGTGACTGTGCTTATACATAAATATGAGCCGCCTCGTGGAAAAACCAACAATCTGCATAGGCAAAAACAAAGGCGCAAATCAGCTTCGCGGTAACCGCAAAGCTGATCAGCGCCTTTGTTTTTGCTACTCGGATAGTACAGTTCCTCTTCTACTAAAGTCTAAAATTTCAAGCTTCTAGCCTGCTTCTGTACTTGTACAGCCCGGTTTGTGTCGGACCTGTTCAAAAACCACATTGTTGGTTTTCCTAAGCTATGAACTAGTTGAACACATCAAGGTCATCCATATTGGTTGAGTCAACACATTCTGACATCGTAATGCCTGAACATAACTTGTTAATGTGGACCTCATATGTGCTTTGTAGACATATTTAAGTTGAATATTTAATCATAGATACAAATTGATCATCATCACCTACCTAGAACTTGCAAATAATGCACCAGTCATTTGTAACCACTGCCTCCCCACCTACGGGGATGGGCGGGGACAGCAACTTTTAACAAAATAAAGCCCTGCTATAACCCCCGCACTATGGGGACATATGGGAGGTAAAAACACTGCTCTTTTTCCCCCACCCCCGGGGACAGGTAAAAAAAATTTGATTGTAGATGTCAAATATTTCATCAACAAAAAACATTTACCACTTTTATGTAAATACAATGTCCTGCAACAGATCTTTGTGCAGTACATCATTTTGTTAAAATTCAGCTGAAGTCTTAATACATGTAAACTGTCTGCAGCACTTCATTAATTACACTCAGAGGCCATAAGTGAGTTCCCAAAGTGAAAAAAAAATGCAAGATCTTTAGTCATTTTTTGTCAACATAATATAATTTCTATTACTTGAACTCTATCATATTATACATACCATCATGTAGGGAAAACATTTCCAAGCAATCTTAAAATATTTACATTATTCTTGATGCAAATGGAGTTTGTTGCTAAGCAATTTTACAACACCACATAAAATTGAGCATCAGTCTGCTGTTTGTGGTTGCCATGGTAACCGTGGGGTGAGATGAAAGGTAAGATATTAGGCGCTAATCTATAAGTGACCTAACGGTCTTAAAATAATGAAGTTTAAAATGGCACTAGTTATATGCCGCAGAAATTCTGAGAACACCTTCACTCCCATTGACTCCCATATTAATTTTGTCTTTTTTGCTTGACAAAAATTTAAAAGGCTGCAGTTTCTTTTTGACGTGTTCAAACTTGTCCAAACATATATTTATGCAAAGGTAAATACATAGTCCTTACTTTCAGTGGTAAATCAACCGGGTGTTAACATGTATGTTACCATGGCAACAATTTTAGTTGATCGGGTATCCATTTTTCAGTCACGTTTTTAAATTGCCTAGCAACCAGCCAAGAATTTAAGATCAAAGTTATGATCAACAAAACATTATTTTCTTTTAGAAATTTTACTTTATAACATAACAAGACAAGAATTGTTTTGCAATATAATTAAAATTCATGTTTCTATCCCCCAAATTCACTTAAGAGCTTGCATTTTTTCACTTTAGGAACTCATTTATGACCACTGAGTGTACATCGATTCAAGGAGGGAATAAGCTCTCACTAGGATTTTGAGAACAAAATTCTAAGAATACTTCACTGGAAAAAAGTTGGAGTCAGAAATGAAAACTTGGAGTTTGACCATGAAAACTTGGAGTTTTACCCTATATTTCAAAAACTTTTTTTTTCAACTAGGATTCCACTGAAAATTTGCTCATGTCCATTTTTTTTTTTTTTTTTTTTAAAGCCAATACTTGTTTTTTTCCAGACGTAACAAAATTGTTAGGCCTAGAGAATACTGAAGTAGAAGCAGCCAAAATTTATAAATTAAGGTTTTTATCACACATGAAGGCAATTAAGACCAATACCGATGCCAGGAGACTGCTGAATATTCATTACAAAGAAAAATGCTTGTGCTTTAAAGGGACCGATGTAATGTCATTAGTTTTCGTGGCCGTAGAAAGGTGTGTTTTTTCTCTTCTTTTCTGCCGATTTCTCATTCAGAAGTTCTTAAAAACAATTGACATTGTGATTCATTCTCTCATTCAGAGAATTTTTATGCAAATAGTAGAGGAAACATGTGCAAAAAACGTAAAATCGCACAAGAAAACGATCTCTCTATTGTGTTAATTGTTCCGTCTCTGTAGCGAATTTTCCTACCAAAATTACGACGAGCATATTTGCGTAGACCTATTTCACTGATGTGTATTATCGCTAACAATATATTTTAACTACATCATGTTTTCCTATCATTCCTATGAACTAACACAAATTTGTGATCCGTGAAAATTGACCTGTCAATCTCCATCAACAAAAACTTGATCGTCAGCTTACTGCGCTCTGATTGGCTAAGGGCACAATTAGTTCACGCCTACTGCTTCCCCATGTCAGTGGCACGTGTCGGTCACTAGCTTGACCTTTGAACAGTGTCTAGCGGCTACGATGCCTTGATCTCTCAGCAGTAGCTAATTTTCTCACCTAATTTATGGAAAATTTTGGACGTGTCGCCAGAAACAAACATGGCGTAATGCGCGAGAATCCACGGCAGTGAATTTTAGGCGTGCGAAACGCAAAACACGCGTAAAAATACGCCCATATTGGAGTTATGGAGAACACAGAAGCAGCTGCGGGAATGGGTATTTTTGTTAAAAATATTGATAGAATTTTCTCACTTTTGTTTTGCTTCGAAGCCACCATCTTTGAAATGTCCTCGGGAGATTTCGTCGTTACTGCTCTGCTAAAAGACGACCATCGCTCCGGTAAAACACGCGTAAAACACTGCAATTTCTCCGGCCCATTCCACGGCTATCGCCCCGCTATTTTGGCGCCAAATCACTATCCCGGCACTTACACGGCCCTGCCGGGACACTCAACAGGTAATTACCCCGCTCATTAGCCCGGCCATTCCCCGGCTATCCCCGTAGGTGGGGGGGCAGTGGTTACAAATGACTGGTGCATAAGTAATTTCTATGACAAAAGACCTGCAAAATATATTGTATAATAATGTGGAGGGTGACTTGATTGACATTGCATGGCCACAAACCGATACTTTCCTATACAAAGAGAGCATGACATGCATATCTATTTTGCTATTCAGAGGTGTTGATAAGACAATTAAATATGAGCCTTCACTTGAGAAAATCAACAATTTGTGGTTCAGACCAGGTCTGACACTAACCTGCCTATACAGTCTCTGAATGATGCTGGAAGCTTGAAACTTTGGATAAAAGAAGAATAGGAATTGTACTATCCATGTAGCGAAAACAAAGGTGCTGATCAGCTGTGCAGTTACTGCACAGCTGATCTGCGTCTTTGTTTTCGCATATGCAAATTGTTGGTTTTCTCATTATAACACATCCATGTCATGGCACCCAATGATAGTTTTGCTATATATCTACAGTAAGTTATCATATTTTAATATTGTTTCACTTAAAACATGGTCTACTGTTATGGACCCAAAATTAGATTTATAATGAGGTTAGACCATTACAGCCAAGCGATCATCCTCACCTACCCAGCATGCAACAGCAAGTGGCTCCCATGACAACCGACCAGCGACAGACCTGTTAAACCTGTTTACGGACATGAAAGTCTTCATTTATCAGGATGGCATCTCAGAAGAGGACAGGAAAAAATACAGAAGATATATTATAGCGTATCCTTTTTTGACAAACATAATAATCTAATCGGTTTTGCCAGGGTCTCCCAATTTGTTGGGGCTGTCCAATATCCAACATCTATTAATTTGCATTAAGAAAATCTGCAATGAAAGAAAAGAAATATACAAAAATACCATACACAATTTGTTTTGGTACTGTAAAAGAGGGATACTGAGATTTGGTTATCTTTGATAAGATCAAAAAATTAGATTAAGATTTAAATTTCGGCAAATAAAACCCAAACAAATATATACTGCATGGGTTACTGGTAAATGGGTGAACGCAGATTTGGTGAATGGCTTTGTTGAGATTAATGAATAAAGTTGAGACTGCAAATGTCAGTTCATCTGACAACAGCTATTTACTTGATTTAACTGGCTCCAAAGAGTCGGATGGTAGTGTCTGCTTTGGGAACAGGAGGTCCCAAGTTCAAACCTAGACCATGCCATACCAAAACCATTAAAAAGGGTACAGTGTGTGCCTCGCTTGGCACTTGGCTGGTTTCTCTTCTTCCATCACATAATACTCCGGAATTATGATGTTGCTGTGATCAGTAAATAAAAAAAAGCAAAAAGCAAACAAAAAAAAAAACTTTCTTAACCAGATCAGTTATGATGGTGATGTTGACACTGTGATAACACAAGGAACAACACATATTGTCTTGCCAAACAACGCGGAAAGAGAGGTATGTGATTTGGGGCTATTAAAAATGCATATGAAACCTGAGTTGTTTCATAAAGTGGAAGCTAGATGAAGTACCCATGTAGGCACCAAACAAGTAAATGTTTAGTCTGCACCGATGCAGAGGGTGACTGGTCCTTTTATGAGCCTTTATATGCCGCCAGGCCCCTTTTAATATTGGCCAAAATCCAATAAAAAACATTATGCCATCATGGCAATGACAAAACAAAACATTATTTTCCCCCTTCATGTATAAACTTGTAGGAGGGAATAAAACTAGAAGCATATTAAATCATATTACAAATTGCAAAACAAAACTAATTAAGTTGTGTCATAGAAAAAAATCCAGAAGCAGAAAAACTAAAATACAGATATAAAACAGACTGTGAAGAACCTTTATTGGCTGAACTATATAACCAATAGCTGCGGTATTTTAGTTTTCATGGTTTCATATGGCTGCTGCATCTGCTCTTACTAGCAAGGGTCTAACCTGCTCGGACATCATAAAATGTGAGTTTCTTGAGAAAAATTTCAATCACTACCATATGAAGCTGACTACCTAAATTCATCAGGATAACATGTCCATGTAATGTGTACCCCACTTTTAGATACTAACTTTGGGGTATGCAGGGGTATGCCTATTTTTTCTTATTTTTGCTCCAAAACATAGATTGTGGGTACTCGTTTGAAGGCGGTTCTAATGTTTACCCACAATCTATGTCTTGAGAAAAAATATTAAAATCATCAAAAATTTTCCTATGAAAATTTTCATTTTTAAAAACTTAAGATATCTATGTGTATTGCATGGGCAAGTTTTCGTAATGTTAATTTGACCTGTTATTTGCTTATTGAAATTAGCTCCCTATGGAGAGATAATATCATTAATTTGTCCCGAGAGGTGTGTGGTAGATTGATAACAGTTCTTGTCTAATTGAGCCACCTCGTGGGAAAACAAACAGTGTGGTTTCCGAAAAGGTCTGACACAAACCAGCCTGTACAGCTACAGAATCAGGCTAGAAGCTTGAAATTTTGGATTTTGAAAGTAGAAGAATTGTACTATCCGTATAGCGAAAACAAAGGCGCTGATCAGCTTCGCAGTTACTGCGAAGCTGATCTGCGCCTTTGTTTTCGCCGAGGCAGATTGTTGGTTTTCCCATGTGTCGGCTCAATTCTTGTCTAATTTTGATGAAAAACAATCCTTATTAAATATATTGATCAACAATGAAATCAACAGCTATGATATTTCAGTGTGACTTTTAAAGCATAATTTGCAAATCATGTGTCACAAAAATGAATATGTTTTATTGAAATTTAGGCTGATTTTGCTTAAACAATTCTTATCAAATATATTGATCAACAGTAAAAGCATCAACAATGATATTATAATGTGAATTTTAAAGCAGTCTTTTAAATTTATATCTAACAAAATAGGTTTGAAACTCATAAATGATTTGATGAGATAATATGCATCTTGCGTTTTGATACAGATAAATAAGCTATGGGGAAATGGTGTTACTGATTTTTTATGATAAAGATATTACCATATCTACTTCCCTAATCTGAAAAAGGTCACTGGTCCTATAAATGCCACTGGGCAGATGTTTACCGTTTCATGTAACCCTTTATTTCATGACTTATCTGTTTCTGGTTAATTTGCGAGGTCTTGAATTGGCGATGGTGTGTTTGTGTTTGTAGTCTTTTTGGCTTACAGAAAATTTTAATTAGTGAGACCCTTGTATTCGCGAGATAAAAAATTCGCGATAACTTGCATAAATTGAATTCTCTAGAGCAGTTCCAAACCTACAGTATTACATGTTGCTGTTTAAAAGAGGCATGACTAATAGCTACTTTATTTTGTCTTTATACCACATCTTGGCCTTTAAGCACAGCAAAGGTACTAGTAAGCATGACATTACGAAAACACGCCCATGCAATATACAGAGGTTTTTTTTTTGAGAAGCAAAATTGAAAATTTCATTGGAAAAATGAGGCGGTTCTAATGAATACCCACAGTGTATGTTTTGGATCAAATATAAGAAAATTAGGTACACCCCTGCAAACCTTAGTTTTTCTATATAAAGGTGGGGTTAAAGGGGGTATACATTTCACGGACATTTTTCCTGATGAACATTGTCCAAGAACAAGTGAGTATACTACCTTATTGTATGTTGGACAGAAAAACAATGATAAGAGTCCATGTGTACAGAAATTGTGCCTTTATCATTTGCAAACTGTACTGTAGCCTGTTTTTGTTTGTTCCTTTTTGTAGGAGTGGCTCATATCATAACTGATGGTTTTATTATTGTCACAATGTATTATTTTCATAACTTTTTCACAGCGATAAATTTTTATGACTTAAGAGGTGATGAATAATTCAGATTTACCTAATTAATTTTGAATTAATCAGATTGGGTGAGGTTTTTTAACCAAGGTTATGTGCATAACATACATTTGTTGTCCAAGTCAGCTGAGCTCATGGTTCTCACCTTTTTAAACTCCCAAAATGTATTACCATAAAAATTCTACTAAACGCCCATGCTCTAATAAATGCCCATACCCCTATTTGGATGCCAAAAATGGCCATTTATCTGTGAATTTTGGAATTCTATGAACCTCTAAAAAATGCTCACTTTAAAAATGTTGGAAAAAAATCCTATATTTTTAAGCAGTAAATTATAATTTAATCATAACACACAAACTATTTTTCTCTTGTAGTCCAAATAAATGGTAATGCATGGAATACCCGAACAACTACTTGGAACAAAAGTCATGACTGGGGCAGATCAAGATCAACCAATAATTTCAGTTCCTATATACATGTATATGAATTCTTGAATGTTGCCCTACAGGGTAGCCTCCCATAAATGCCCATTCCCTTCTATAGTAAAGGTACTGTTTTAAATAAACGCCCGTGCGTTTAATAGAATTTTTATGGTATATTATTTCAACTTCGAAAAACGTCATGCAAAGTAAGAAAAAAAACTTATCCTAGTCATCGTCTGGTCTCCATCAAACCACCAGTGCAGCCATATTTGCATGGCAAGATAAGGGTTTAAAGTTGTATTTGCCTTCCTTTTCATTCTTTTCAAAAATAGAACCAGTTTCCATTTTTCTTGCTAGGTAATGTTGAGACTATGAATTACCAGGAATGAATTAAATACTTATTGGATCTGGAGCTCTTTTCAGAAATAATTAGTATTCAGAATATTGTAAGAACTTTGCAGTTTTATATCAATCTCTATTATTTTTGAAAAGAGTTCCAAATCCTGTTAGTATCCAGCATAGTCTTCATATCATGCACCAAGTCAAATATAGCAATAACTTAGCAAACAGACTGTTCAATAGATTGTGGGTACTCGTTTTAACTGGCATGCGGAGGCGGTTCTAATGTGTACCCACAATCAATGTTTTTTTTAGCAAAAATATAAAAAATGTCATTTTTCTTCCAATGAAATTTTCATTTTTCACTGCTGAAAAATCTCTGTATATTGATTGCATGGGCAAGTTTTCGTAATGGATTAAGGTGAATATTTTTCTTTTCTTGTAGGTTGTAACAAAGTTGGTAGATGAATACCCAGAAATAAAACTGGTCTCAGCTGAATGGTTAGATGATTGTCTAACAAGGAAAAAATGTTTACCAACCGAAAACTATGAGTTGTGTTGAGGAAGTCATTAGGTGTCAGTTAGGAAACTTTTTGGCAGCTTAGTTCTAGGTACCATAGAAATTTAAAAAAACTTTTTTTGTCTGTGATATTTACATACATTAGTACTAGATATCAGATGAGCATTGGCAGAAACGTTGGCCCTCTGATATTAGCCATCAGGAAAACATGTCCGTGAAATGAATACACCCATACCCCAGTTTTATGTAGTAAAACTGTGGTAGTCAGGGGTAAGCCTATTTTTCTTATTTTAGCTCCAAAACATAGATTGTGGGTACTCGTTAGAACCGCACCGCCAAGGCGGTTCTTAGGTGTACCCACAATCTATGTTTTGAGCAAAAAAAAAATAAAATAATCAATTTTTTCTGATGAATTACATGTATATTTGTGTTTCATCTGAGAAAAATCTCCGTATTGCATGGGCAAGTTTTCGTAATGGATGGTTTAGCTGTTTGAGGACAGACAGTGTTTTTGTTACGGAGTCCCCCATTTACTTTTTTGAAATATTCACCTTCTGTCATTTCATATACTGCAACTGAAACGATGAAAACAATGTGATACTTCTTTAAAATTTCCTCCGTTTAGGATAGTATACTTTCTATCTTTCAAGGTTAAACATACGAACATATGGATTGGCCGTTCAAATTAAATGTCAGTTTCAATGTATAAAAAGGTGTATACGTGACCTTGAGTTCAAACTCGTACACGTAGTTAGCTGGTCAACAGCATCATTGTTTATGCACCTTTTTACATTAATCATAAATTTGAGTCGCCTCGCGGGAAAACCAACAATGTGGTTTTGGAACAGGTATGACACAAACCGGCCTGTACAAGCACAGAAGCAGGCTAGAAGCTTGAAATTTTGGAGTTAAGTAGAGGAGGAATTGTACTATCCGTGTAGCGAAAACAAAGGCGCTGATCAGCTTCGCGGTGACCGCGAAGCTGATCTGCGTCTTTGTTTTCGCCTATGCAGATTGTTCGTTTTCCCATGGGGCGGCTCATATTGTCAACGTCCTTGTTTAGTTATACTTTGCTATTTTTGTAGAAAATGTTTCTCGAGTGCTAATAAATTTCTTAACAGTTATGCTCTCTTCTTTTCCTTTGTTTGAAATTTGCCAAGTGATTTATTATCATGTAAAATGCTTAACCTGATGGGGGCAAATTTGACATCTTTTACCCATTAATCATTGTACAATTCTGTGGCAAATTATTTCAGAGTTTGTCTCCTACATTCATTCAGGGATGTTCTATTGTCATGAATATGCTTTCAAATTGCTACTAAAAGCGGAAACAAGGTGACCTTTTTGCAAATTTTGCACGGAACAGGTTGTCTTTATCAAAACATTTGAGGAAAATTCTTTTCAAATCATATTTTGTCAAAATAAACTGAACTATGACAATTTGAAGACCTATGTTTACAAGAGTTTACCGTAAAGCAACTTGGACAACACGTCCTAAAATCAACAAAACTGTTGTGTGCCCATCAGATAAACAAATCAGTCGGTCTGGTAATAATGTTCAAACTATTCATAAGACTCAAAGTATTCTCAAGCAGACATGGGTAATTTATCAGACCCGCCCTGTACTTAGGCTGATGTTTCTTTGCTGTGCATTTGCTTAAAGTTTGAAAGATTTTGTGGCTGTACTGCTCAACTGAAGTCACAAGATTTGTGATGAATTAATAACCATACGTTAACCCACATGAGCGGACAAAATTAATTTGCCAGAAATTATTTTGTAATGAACAATACCCGCGAGTGTTGGGACTGTTTTCTTTTTAGAATTCATATTGTTAACAAGTAAAGACTTATTGCATAAACATGAAATCCTTTTATAGAACAAAAATGAGCCCGCTCAAGCACCCACGACGTTGCCCCTGTTCAACGCGAATGCGCTACCTTACAATGTGTCACCTGCTACATATGGACCTTGAAGGATTGTGAGTTGTTGCAGTTGAATGAGATGGCCACGAACCAGCTTATTTTGGTGCACACAGGGGCGTCGTGATTTTGGATTGGTGACGTGCCAAATAACGGCTTGATAAATCAGTACGAAAAGGATATTCTGAGGGAATGGAAAATAAAACGACAACCAATACCGTATATAAAGAATAACGATATACTGAATAACTAAATGAGATTAAAACTTCTTTGGGTATTAATAGGCTGTTATTATTGAACAATGATACGTGAGAACGATGGCTGATTTTCGTACAAACGGGAAAGAAGACCTCGCATTTCTTTAAGAAGTAGTATCTCGTTATATGAGTGGCATTATTTGCAGACGATATGCGAAAGCCCAGTTATGACGCCATTGATGGTCTGTTTGGCACAAACAAGGGTGTCTATTACAACACGGAAAATTTTCCAAATGTAACAAAGGACAAATCTATTTTTTCTCTAAAATGTGTTTCTGGGACGACAATAACAAATCACGATCGGTTTATCTTAATCCAGGAACAACATACCAGTCCGCACCAATAGAAAACCAACAAAAGAACAATTTTCAGGACTGGAGTGCCAATACAGAACGCTGATTTGTAGAGATGAAACCTCCCTTAAGGCTTATACTTTGGTGTACTGTTTATTATTGCTCAGTATTATAAAATACTAAATACAGTTCGGCTTATTTACGCTAATATTTACGCTCCAGTTTCAGGTTTCAAATGCAGGAAAAACTACTCGAGCACGCTTTGCCATCATTAGTTACGTTGTCAAGTCGTTATCCATTTAAGAACTGTTAACACAATATTTTTCACTAGATGTGCGGTCATTAAGAAACGGATTTTGTTATCGATAATGTGCTGCTCTGTTTCGTTTTTATCTGTCGACGTTCAAAGGTACAAGTAGGCAAAGATCAGGAAAAGGCGCAACCACTCCAAAAACCGAGGTGGGAAAAAAACAAACTAACAATCAGGCACTTATACCATGAAACATATCGTAAGCCGAATGAGCAGCTATTTTCCCAATAGGTGGCCACTCAGTTACCTTAACTTAATTAAAAATATGAAAACATACATAAGGCGCCAACAGCACAATTTTTTTTTTAAACACCAAGACATAACACAAAAAGAACCACCACAGAAGTATCGCCTTGAAACGAACAGTAACACAAAGTTACTGGCGGTCTTAAACCGGTTTTACAGGATCCTAACCTCACCCTCTTTTGAGAATATCTCATTGAGAGAATTAGAATGTACTTCGTAAAGTTTGATGACGTTTACATTTTCGAGCTTTTTGCCTGAAGATCTGCAAACGCTAGATTTCTAAAAAATACTCAGATATCTTTTTTTGGCGTTATTGCTTGTTTAAAGGATTGTAAAAGTATGATACAGTTTTCTGGCTCCTGGGTTTCCATTCTTGCGCCTGAATACAGGCTTTCCTTAAATTGTCCATGACAAAGTAGATGGGCTTAGGGGACATACGTTTTCGACAACTATCATACAACCATAGGTTCTTACAATTTGGAACATTGCTATGCATTTCTTCAATTATTTCATTCAGGCTGATCCAAAGTACATTTATGTTTTCCAAATATTCAGCGTTCACTTATGGCTGTTGAAGTCAGCAGTAATATAGATGTTACCGGGCTAACGGCATCATAAACTTCGAAAAACATCTAAATTTTATCGCAGAGACTATGAGTTTATTTCCAAATTTAATGTTGGGCTAAAGACTCTTTTTACATGAGGGCCTTTCGGAACCAGAATTTTATGGTGACTTGGTTTACAAATTTAAGAAACTTATAGGACGGAATGATTTTTCTTTTCAGTTCAGAAAAATCATATAACACGTTACAGACGTATAGGTTTATAACTTGAATGTTATGCGGCAGTCTGCATGCTTAGTTTTTAACCCAATCAGGGTTGACAGGGTTGATAAAATGGTACAAGTAGGCAAAGATCAGAAAAAGGCGCAATCAGAAAAAGATTCCCACTCCAAAAACCGAGGTGGGAAAAAACCAAACTAACAATCAGGTACTTATACCATGAAACATATCGTAAGCCGAATGAGCAGCTATTTTCCCAATAGGTGGCCACTCAGTTACCTTAACTTAACTAAAAATATGAAAACATACATAAGGCGCCAACAGCACAAAAAAAATTTAAACACTAAGACATAAAACAAAAAGAACCACCACAGAAGTATCGACTTGGAACGACCAGTAACACAAAGTTACTGGCGGGCTTTATGCTGCCTTCTTTAATTGCACGCCGGTGGGTCGGGCGTCAGACTCTATGATGGCCCAGACATAAAGCTATTCATTTTAGTTGGTTGCGGGTTGGTTGCGGCCGGAGCTTCTTGTCTGTTGCTTGGCCCACCGGGGTCCAACTGGTGTTTATCTTTTGCCCCGGGTTTCAGTAAGTTATTCGGGGCCCAGGGATCTCCATCGTCGGGTAGCTTACTGAATCTGTTGAGTCCTCGTTTCGATTCATCATGGTGGTTATCATGATTTATTTGTTTGTCCTTGATGATTCATTGACTAGTTAGAGATTCACCACGAGGACCAAACAACTAACTAAATGTTGTGATCCACTGCAGAAGATAAGGGGTGAGGTTAGGTGCCTGTAAAACCTGTTTAATGTTATATTACTGATCGTTAAAAGGCGATACTTCTGTTGTGGTTCTAATTGTTTTGTGTTTTGCAGTCTAGTTTTTGTGCTGTTTGAGCCTTATGTACGTTTTCGTATTGAGCGTCAGACTCTATGATGGCCCCGACATAAAGCTATTCATTTAGTTGGTTGGGGCCGGTGCTTCTTGTCTGATGCTTGGCCGACCGGGGTTCAACTGGTTTTTTTCTTTTGCTCCTGAGTTAGTTAGTTATTTGGCGCCCAGGGATCTCCATCGTCGGACAGCTTACTCGATCTGCGAGTCCTCGTTTTTGATTCATTATGGTGGTTATCATGATTTATTTGTTTGTCCATGATGATTCATTTACTAGAGATTCACCACAAGGACCGAACTACTAACTAAATGTTGTGAACCACTGCAGAAGCTGAGGGTAAGATTAGGGCCCTGTAAAATCGATTTAAGCCCGCCAGTTATTTTATATTACTGATCGTTCCAATGAGATACTTCTGTGGTAGTTCTTATTGTTTTATGTCTTGGTGTTTAAATGTTTGTGCTGTTTGCGCCTTATGTATGTTTTTATATTTTTAATATTTGTATTGGTAACTGAGTGGTCACCTATTGGGAAAATAGCTGCTCATTCGGCTTACGATGTGTTTTCATGGTATAAGTACCTGATTGTTAATTTAGTTTTTTCTCACCTCGGAGTGGGAAGTGGGAATCTGGAGTGGGAATCTCTTTCTGATTGCGCTTTTTCCTGATCGTTGCCTACTTGTACCTTTTTAGTTAAGTTCTGGTGACTGAGTGCCCGTCTATTGTGGAATAGCTGCTCACTCGGCTTATGTTATGTTTTCTTGGTATAAGTACCTAAGTGTAATTTTATTTTTTTCCCACCCCTCGGTTGTGGGAATTTCTTTCTGATTGTGTCATTTCCTGATCATTGCCTACTTGTACCTTTTTAAGCCGCCACCCCCCAGTAATTTTATATTACTGATCGTTCCAAGGCGATACTTCTGTTGTGATTCCATTTGTTTTATGTTTTGGAGTCAAATTTTTGTACTGTTTAAACCTTGTGTACGTTTTCATATTTTTTTTTAGTTCGGGTGAGTGACCGCCTATTGGGGAACAGCTGCTCACTCGGCTTACCATGTGTTTTCTAAGTATAAGTACCTAATTGTCAATTTAGTTTTGACCTCGATTTTTTGAGTGGGAATTTCTTTCTGATTGCGCCTTTACCTGATCATTGCTTACTTGTACGTTTTCACTGCCGCAAGTGCACTTTACACGACCCAAAGACGGCCCAACGTGCGTGCAGGTAAGATAAGTGGCTTTAGTACAGTTCGCATTGTACATGCAATAAACAGTGAGGACGCAGCCAGCGTACAAGCGGTAATTGTATTTTATTTTGAAACCTTACTCGACGCAAAATAATCCGAAACAAAATGGCGACCACTTTTTGGTCGAAATTTCGATCAAAATGACACGCTTATTGCTGTGCTTAAAACAATAGCGGCTATACGGTACAGCTAGATCCGCCTTGTCCAGGATTTCATGTTACCGTGTAACACTGAGACGCCACATGACAAACTCTTTGCAACGAAAACGACACAAAACAATATTGCCTGTCACAGCTTTCCCCTGAATTTCCAATTTCAGAGGGTGCCAATTATTTTAGAACAAAAATTTGTTCACACTCGGATCTTGTATTTGACCGTACGTAAGTCATCAAGATAGATTTGACCGTGTTGAGGCTAATTCTGTGTATTGGAGAAGATCGTATTACGTCACACCACATGTGTAAAGTCGGCGGTCGTTTTTGAAGTATTTCTGTGGTGTAAACAGTCACATCATGACACGTTCTTCTCTGTAAATCAAAATGTGTGATACTTAAAATGTTGTCAACTTTCTCCATTTTGTGGAAAGGATTTAATTAATCAGTTTCGTGAAATTTCATCATGTAATTCTGGATTTATCAAACCATCATTCCATGGACATGAGGAGGAGTGGGTGGGGGAAGGTCATGTAATACTCTGAATACTGCTACCTTCCTGAGATAATGTAGCTATAGGGTGTACACCTGGCAGATTAGACATGTGAGACTCTAGCACTGCTCGTAAGTACCCACAAATATGTTTATTACAGCATAGCTCTATCCACAATCGTGACAATGGTCTCTAAAAGATCTTTGCGGAACCCTAATTCAATAGTAATTGCACCAGTCATTTGTAACCACTGCCCCATCCCCCCACCTACGGGGAAGGGTAGGGGAAAGCTGGGCCAAAGTGCAGGGCAGTTACTTTTCGAGTGTCCCTGCAGTGTAGGGGAAATGACGGGGTTGACAATAGGATCCTAACCCCAGAGAGATTTTGTACTGCAAAGGGCAGGGCAAAGATCAAAGTTTTGACCTCATTGTTTGCCCCCTGGGGGTTGGGCTTATAGCAGGGCACTGAAAGCTTATCATAATCCCCGCCCTTCACCGTAGGTGGCGGAGCAGTGGCTACAAATGTCTTGTGCATAAATTGGTGTGAACAGGTGAACCACCATGAACCACGGCAGAAATGAGAAATTAATAAATCAGGTCTAAGCTTCTCTGTACATTTTAAGGCCGCTTCTGTTGTGGTTCTAGTTCTATGTTTTTTGTTGTCCTTGCTTGTGTGTGTGTGTGTGTGTGTGTGTGTGTGTGTGTGTGTTGTTGTTTTTTTTGCTTTTTTTAACATATTAACAAGTGTGGTGTATTAATGAAGAAAAGCTGTGTATTAATCATTATCAGTCTATTCTTGTGGGTATGCACTGTTAGTACTCTGCTGTTACATTAGGAAAACATGCCCATGTAACATACATTTTCTTATGTTGTTAAGATTGAAAATTTTCACCAGTAAATTTTTAATATTTGTCTTATTTATTGCTCAAAAAAGAGATTGTGGGTGCACAAAGAACCACCACGGCGAGGCGGTTCTAATCTAACGAGTACCCACAATGGAGCTTTGCTTTGGAGCAAAAATAAGAAAAATAGGTATACCCCTGCATACCAAAGTTTTATTACCGTATATAAAAGTGGGGTTTGAAGGGATATACCTTACAGTAAGGCTTACACAGACATGTTATCCTGATGTCAATGCTGATTTATATTTACTTCTGGAAACAGGAAATATTAGAGAATTTTGGGGAACATCAATTTTCCCTGTCTCTTTGGACAGTATTTGTGGGGTCAATGGCTTCCAACAGGGTTCAAACAAACAGTTTTTGTGGGCTAGGGAAAAATATATGCGTTACCATACGCACCAGTCATTTGTATCCCCAGCCCCTATGTGACCTGGGATAGGGGCACAGCGGGCTTATGTGCCAGGTTATAACCTCCGATGAGTGTCGAAGATATGACAGGATACAGTCACATTTAATTCAAATGAACTAGTAGTTGTATCTTTCGTATTTTACTACTTTTCTAGTCTGGCTTTTATGCCCTGCTTTTTCCTGGCACCATAGTGACTGTGGATACAAATGGCTGGTGAATTACTAGATACCATGCAACTTTATTAAACATGATTTCAATTATCTTTCAGAGGTCTGAGGCAAGCAAGGAATGTGATGTGATCCCTTGACATGGTCAACAACATGATGTGAATACCCAGGAAAATTCTGCACTGTGATATAAACTATAGAAACAATTGTTAAAGTAGAGAAAATTAGGATAACAGGGCCTTGAAATTTATACCACACTTTTATATATAGTAAAACTGGAGTGTACATGGGTGTAACTATTTAAAAGTCTATTTTTCTTATTTTTGATCCAAAGATTTTTGTCTATGGGTACTTGTTAGAACCATCTCACCAAGGCCATTATAATATGTAGTACCCACAATATAGGTTTACAGCAAAAACAACCATCCTTAGTTATCAAAAATCTGCATGGGTGTGTTTTCGTATTGTATCCTGGTTTAATTTAGACACTTGAATTTTCGGATTTATGAAGAAGAGGAATTGTACTTTCCCTGTAGCGGAAACAAAGCCACTGATCACTGCACAGCTGATCTGTTTCTTTGTTTTCACCTAGGCTAAAACTGGAATCTCTCATGATGCAGCTCATATATATGAACTCATACACAAGGCCAAGAATAGATACACAAGGCCTGGAAAAATGTAGTTTGTTTAGGGTAACATCATGGAAAAACTATAAAGGTGCATATTTATTTATTAGTTTAATTTTATTCTTTTTCTGTTAAAAAAGTCATTAATTCACCATAAATACTGTTGTTTTCTTCAATTTCTTAGAAATATCGAGATAAAAAAAAATAGGATTCACCAAAAATCCAGGTAGGGTCAGGTTACCCTAAACAAACCCCTTTTTTTATTTTAGGCCTAAAGTATACATGCTTGCAGATGACTTGAGAAATGAAAGAAAATGTGTTTTTATTATAACTCCTTGCCAACTCAGAAATCCGGAAGTCATTTCTAATGAACCAGTTTTAGTATGGAAAAGCTGAGCTTCGATGTTGTGGGTTGTAAAACACAAAATTGACCAACATTTTATGTCAAAAACATTGATCACAGGCAGAGCTTCCCACAAATTGAGGTTTTCCTTCCCAATCCTTGGTGGTAATATGCAATTATTGTATATAATGCTTTGTTCGTCTTGTTATACATGTACCATGTATGTACAGAAATAAAAGTTCAAACCATAGAAGTTTCATGCATATATATTAATTCATCAAAGTTAATGAGCCAAAACCAAGCCAGATTCACACAACACCTTAGAGGTTTTACATGTACAAACATAGAAGGCTTCTACTTCAAACATAGAAGGCTTCTACATACATGAAGTTGAATAATACGAGGAAATGTTCTGTGAGCCCAGTACTCATGACAGCTCCATCAGTTGTCTGTACGACTGAATTATAATCTTGAAGCTGTAAAATCGCTACATTTTACTGATTTTATATATGTTTTTCAAATACCTCCATCAAATGAAAGAAAGAATCTCTGATGCATCTAAAACTCATCACATGTATGACTGGTGGCCAGAGGTAATGACTCTTTTTTCAGGCACAACTGAGCTGAGACTAAAATTTATCATGCTCATAAATGTTAAAATGCCAACAATTGTTGGCATTTTAATATTTATTTGCAGGTTAAATTACATGTACTAGGTTTTGAGATTTGAACCTGAATTTTCCACAATTTTTGACTATTTCAATGATTATAAACAGTTGAAGTTTTATGCTCAGCTAAGCTGAGCTTGACAAAAGTTTTATAGCTTCAGGGCCTGGTCCCGAGGTTATAAAAAAGTTTTTTCATGCTCAGCTCAACTGAGTCTGAAATTTATCCTGCTCATAAATGTTAAAATGCCAACATTTGTTGGCATTTAACATTTATGACCATGATAAATTACTAGTTTTTGACTTTAGAACCTGAATTTTCCACTAATTTTGATTATTTCAAAATTTATGAGCAGTTGAAATTTCATGCTCAGCTGAGCTGAGCTTGAAAAAAGTTTTATAACCTCGGGGCCTGGCCTCGAGGTTATAAAACTTTTTTCATGCTCAGCTCAGCTGAGACTAAAATTTATCCTGCTCATAAATGTTAAAATGCCAACAATTGTTGGCATTTTAACATTTATGAGCGGGATAAATTAATAGATCTTGAGTTTTGATCCTGAATTTTCCACTATTTTTTACTATTTTAACATCTGTGAGCAGTTGAAATTTCATGCTCAGCTGAGCTGAGCTTGAAAAACGTTTTATAACCTCGGGGCCTGGCCCCGAGGTTATAAAACTTTTTTCATGCTCAGCTCAGCTGAGACTAAAATCTATCCTGCTCATACATGTAAATGTTAAAATGCCAACAATTGTTGG
This sequence comes from Rugalucina vietnamica, assembly GCA_964017185.1. Taxonomy (NCBI): domain Eukaryota; kingdom Metazoa; phylum Mollusca; class Bivalvia; order Lucinida; family Lucinidae; genus Rugalucina; species Rugalucina vietnamica. Next base: position 53,207,535 of record OZ024878.1, on the reverse strand, counting down.
CATTTTAACATTTATTAGCAGGGTAAATTACTAATTTTTGAGTTTTGAACCTGAATTTTCCACTAATTTTGGTTATTTCAACATTTATGAGCAGTTGAAATTTCATGTTCAGCTGAGCTGAGATTAAAAAAAGTTTTATAACCTCGGGACCAGGACTGCTTGACACAGCCTCATATGTTTACTACCAGACTGAAAACAACAAATCAAACTATTAGAAAATGACAAAAGCATGATTTCTAGAAACGCTGGACAATATCAGTCATAGTAGTGTGGCAATTATTGAACATATTTACCTCATCTGAGCCTTCAGGCTTACTAGGTGAGCATTCAACATAGTTATGCTCTGGTGTCCCTCCACCATTTCCAAAAAAAAAAAAATGATAAGTACATAGAGAATCGCACAGAAGGGGGCATTAGCACCTTGAGGTAATTGACAACAGACAGTGCCTTAAAAGTTGTGGCCTTGAGCAAGTCACAGGGCATTACACAGTTCCTGAGCCTGAGCATGGGGGTAAAATCAGAACCACCATAGCCTGAGGCTTGGATTTATATGTTTTTCCTAAGGTAATAGTCAGATATTGATCACCTCAGTACAGAATAAAAAGAAAATGATGATAAGGAGTGTTGACTATATGGCCTGTATATGCCTATACTTTGGCGGCCCAGAACACTGTTATTAAGCTCCAGATGCTGATCCTGGAAACTGAGGACAATAGTTCCATGTCTTATGAAGAGATATGTGTTAAGATATTTACAAATTCTGTCATCATTTGATAGAAATTTCGGTTTCCATGGGGTTGGGGGCAAAATTTCATGACTACAAAAAGGTAGAAATTTTGTTTTTTTCTTGCACGGTGACGATTGTTGTTACTAATGTTTGTATTTTAGAGCATTCAGTCGACAGAAACATGCACGAATCATGTAAAAATGCACAGAAAATGTTTAAATATTTGCAGTATGAAATATTGTTAGGAAAACTTTTAGGAGGTACCTGTATAGCATATCTGCTAGTGAATATTAGATTACCATATATACTCTATATATAAAAGTTGCAAAAAGTGCCGCTTCCCATCTGGAATCAGTAAAAACTCATTAAGAAGTTAAAACTCTATGTGGCTTGAGAAGCATGTTATTGCAACATTAATTTGTTTTACATTCATCATGTACAATTGAATTATTGTGGCCAAATATGCATGGTAAATTCTACCTAGTTGGTCATGGCCAGTGTAGCGTAACAGACATTTACACCAGCTACAATAACACGGCTACCTATCTCCATAATTCAACAATAAAATTCATTTTCAAAAGGTCAAGTATCAAATGCACCAAAAATAGATAATTGGACTGCACACACCATATGCTAGCCAAACCCATTAATAAAGTATTGAGCAAAAACCATGAACTAGTTAAGTAAAATCAGATCTGAAAACCTGCCCTCACAGCATGGAAATAATAAAACAGAGATACAAATGCTAAAGATTAGAGGCCGTGCAAAAAAACAAGGGAATATTTGTACAGTGTGTCTACAAACTTTTGTAACACAAAATGATTGGGGCAATTAATGCTCGTTGCACAAATGATGAAAGTTGATTCTGCAGCATCTGGTTTCAAGTTAAAAGCATTTCCAATAGTGCATATTATGACCATGTTATACTATTTCATTTTCCATTACTTATAATATGTTAGCTTTGCCTGAATGAGTAGCTATAACTGTTTGTAATATTTGGGCTCTGGTTTTTGGGCTCTACAGTATCGTTCCCCCCAAAGAACCAACACGCCACTTTCATATATTGTGTAATACATGGCAACACATATGCATGCAAAAGCTTTTGTTGGTTCTCGGGGGGGAACAATACTCTATAAAACTTTTTCCTAATTACTATATATTTCATACAAAAAATGATTGTTCTAGCCAAAAATCCAGATCCTGTGGCACGAAACATGGAAAACAAATTCTGTTATCCAGTAGTGCATTATTCAGGGAAGTTAACCTGTGAATAAGAAGACAGATGGCCAGCTTTTTGTTTTTCCAAAAACCATAGGCATTTTTAAATAGAAATGGTCAATGCTTCTTTTGTCAGTCTAACATATTGCCCTCTATATAGGATCTACCGACAATCTCCTGCTACCTTTTTCAACATTGATATTTTCATCAAAGCTTTTACTTGTGTTCTAAAAATAGTGTCAAACTGCGACAATTTCCAATTTAGCTGTACTTTTCTCAAATATTTCTCGATAAAATTGAAAACTGAATGAAAGTGACAATGTTTTATATAGCATCGGTTGAAATGAACCGTATTTGACGGATCAATAGCGTTTATGCTGACATTTTTTCATAAAAGTTCAACCAATTTGAGCCTAATTTTGGGGCATAAACGCCATTCTCATCGTCAGTACCAATTTTCTTTTTTAGAACAAAAATTTGTTCACACCGATCATATCGTGATTTATACATCAATATTCTCACAAAAGATTAAATTTTCAGAAAATATCGGCCTCGACACGGGAGAAAATCAAATACTCGTTAAATAAACGATTTAACACGACTGGCATTTTCGACAGTTGACTCGCGAAGGAAAATCCCCTAAATCAATGCGCCGACAAACTTTCATGGCAACAAAGCAGCTTCATAGGGCGGATATAGCATTGCTTAAAATGGGCTGCGTGTTTGATGAAAATCAGTTTCGTCTTTGGTACACACGTATGGAATTACTATAGGCACTGTCTCTCGGTTCAAAGTTGATGGCTTAATTTTCGAACGTTTTTGGTTGCTACGATTTTGATTATATCATTGCGCCTTGGCTACGCATCCCGACTGAAAATAAGTTTATTTAGTTTTGAAATTAGAAGTACTTACGCCTACCAATGGACTTTTTTTTTATTCTGACCTTATTACACTTAAAGAAACTGCGAAACTGCATAAGTGCATTCGTGTCTACACCAACACATTGATTAAGCACACCAACAGTACAAATCTTTGAATAATCTTTTTCCAAGGAAGTTACCTTTTTTTAGCTAACCCGAGCCGAATGCTCACAGGTGAGCTTATAGGATAGGCAGGCCCCGTCGTCCATCCGTCCGCCGCCGTCCACAGTTTTCAAAGATCTTCATGTCTGAAACCGCTGGACCAGTCAAAGCCAAATTTTACATGAAGCATCTATGGGATTTTTTTTCTGATTGTGCCATTTCCTGATGATTGCCTACTTTTAGGGGGGACCAATGTGTTTGAAAATAATCCAGGTCACATGACCAAGATGGCCGCAGTGCCCATAAATGGTAAAAACCCTTCAAAAATCCCCGGAACTGGTGGACCGATTTCAAGGAAATTTGGCATGTAACATCAGGGACTATGGTACGACAATGTGATTTTAAATCATGACCCTGTGATGACCTTGGTCTATTTTCGGCAAGGTCAACATAGTTTGCATATGCATTTGTACGAAAGAAAGGTACCAGTAGGCAATGACGGACTTAAACTAGTTTTACATGGTCATAATCTTACCCTCAGCTTCTGCAGTGGTTTACAACATATAGTTGTTTGGTCTTTGTGGTGAATCTGGTTCTAACTAGTCAATGAATCATCAAGGACAAACAAATAAATCATGATAACCACCATGATGAATAAAGAACGAGGACTCCCAGATTCAGTAAGCTGCCCGACGATGGAGATCCATGGGCGCCCAATAACTAGTCCGGAGCAAAAGAGAAACACCAGTTGAACCGCGGTGGGCCAAGCAACAGACAAGAAGCTCCGGTCCTAACCGACTAAAATGGATAGCTTGAAGTCGAGGCCATCGTCGAGTGCAGACGGTCGCATAACATTTAAGTTATACCCTATACGTCTGTAACGTGTAATGATTTTTCTGACCTGAAAAGAATAAACATTCCTTCCTAAAGTTTCTTAAGTTTATAGACCAAGTGTTGTCATTTGAAGGGAAAAACTTGCAGGAAATGGGCAAATTGACTGAACATACATGACTGAAAAAAATGGATCCCAGGGGTTAGTCTGTCCCACCCCGCGGGAATATGCATGTACATTGCAAAAATATTCAAAGATCTTGTCTGAAACCGCTTGGCCAGTCAAAGCCAAATTTTATATGCAGCATCTAGAGAAAGGGAAAACCAACGTGTTTATAAATAATCCAGGTCACATGACCAAGATGCCCATACTATGCTTAAATCCTTCAAAAATCTCTAGAACCGGTGAACTGATTTCAATGAGACTTGGCGGCATGTAGCATCGGTGACTAGTGTATTACAATGTATTTATAAATCATGACCCTAGGATGACCTTGACATATTTTACGGCAATGCATTGGAATGGGGAAAACGATTAAAATGTCATTTAAAGGTGAACACTTGCAGCTGATGGGCAAGTGGACTGAATATCAATGATTGAGAAAATTTGGATCCCCGGAGGTTCGTCTGCCCCGCCTCGGGGCAATGTACATGTATATTACCATAATATTCAAATATCCTCTTCTCTGAAACTGCTTGGCTAATCAAAGTCAAATATGAAACTTTTATACAAAAGGGGAACCAACATGTTTATAAGTAATCCAGGTCAAATGACCATGATGGCCGCCATGTCAATATATAGTAAAAACCCTTCAGAAATCTTCTTTGGAACCTCTGAACCGATTTCTAAGAAACTTGTCATGTAGCATCAGGGTCTATGGTACCACAATGTGATAAGAAATCATGACCTTGTGATGACCTTGACTTATTTGACGTCAATGTCAACGTAGGTCGCCTATGCATTTGAATGAAAGAAAACTGTTAAAATGTCATGTTAAGGTAAAAACTTGCAGGAAATGGTCAAATGGACAAAATATTGATCTTTCTGAAGACAACATATGTCACAAGGGCTTCGTCCGCCCGGACGCGTCTATTTTTTTTTTTATCCATATGAGAACCAAATCTTCGTCATTTGCGCATAGAGGTCACACATCGAATGGACATCCAACCAGTCTAGCTTAAAACCAAAGGTGGGAAGCAAATAAAATTGCAAATATGTAACAAGACGGTGAGTAGCTATTTTCCAAAAGGTGGCCACTCAATGACCTGAACTTAACTAAATACCAAATTAAAACATTGAACAAATATACTAGTCAAAAGTTCTAAACGACTACCAAGTCGAAGCCAAAAGCACTAAAATTATTTTTGCTTCATTTACTACACTAACATATTCGTAAAGATTTCCACTAAACGGCTTGGCATAATTCAGAAACATGCAACAGAGAGGCCTTGCCAAACACATGTACCTTCAATTTAAAAAATAACAAGAATTTGCATTAGGTGGTGACTGGTGAGGTAATTTTTCACATTTTTTCCATAATCGACAACAGTAATACTCGGGAAATCCAGATTTTTGCATGGACATGTTCAGTATGGTTTACCTTTGGATTCGAAAAGGTTTGAATGCCGAAAACGGGCATTTCGAAATGTCGCATTTAAAAAAATAACGAAATTTGCGATATTTAAAAAAGGAGGTACCGCTATTCAGTGGGGATACCATGCATGCTATGAGGAAAAATCTGTAAAAAAATTCACTGCCTCTAGTCGATAAAAGTTTTGTCTATTTGGTGATGTAAATAGAGTTTTCAAATTGTTTTTAGTTATTAAGAAAATCGATAAAATGTAAGTGGCCGGTTAGAACTGTTGGCTAGTGTAGAACCACAACACGCAGAAGTACCACTTTAGAACGGTCATCGTTTTTGCACACATGCCATTTGTGGACTAAGATATGAGACAACTCTATAATTAAAAGATGCTTTAAAAATACATGTGCTTATATAATTCGATTTTACGTAACCTTTCTAAATAACGAATGTGTCAACTACTCGTACTAACAATTCTTTGCTTCACTGTACCAGCAAGAGCATAGAGTGTTACTTTATTCGTAGATTGTAGGTTCAGTACTTTATTAAGGACAATCAACACCAGCTTGTTGTTGGAAAATATGCCAAACCCTCAACTAATTATAGCCCAAGTGTGTGCCTTTTTATACTGCAATGAACCTGTAATGACCATAACTTAAAGACCATTTCTCTGGCTATTATCTGTGATAAAATTGTGGCTATTCTTCAATGAAATGATATATGTCACTCTGATACTGGCCTGGTTTAAACAAAACGATGCGGTAATATACAGAAAAATTACTTCGAAAAATGTTATTAGTGCTATACATTTTTCGAACATGAGCGAACATATCCTGAAAAAGTCAAACTTTTTTCAACTGAATTTAATTTTTTTTTCATAACGAAATGATGATATGGGCTGATCGTGGCATACTTTGAAACTGTAGTTTGAATTCAAAGGAAAATGGCATCTTGCTTTAAGGCTTTAAATGCATTTAACCATTTAATTGTATCATCTTAGTTTGCTCGAAATACTGATAATGAGCCAGTGGTTTTGAAAAGTTACAGGGGTACATGTTCCAATGACGTCATATATATAGTAAATAAATAGTAAACAACTACCCCGTGACCAAAAGTAAACCGATTTTGGCAGAAACACCCACCACATGAGATAAACATTGGGCGCAGTTTCATGAAATGAAAGCTTACCAATGCCGACTGTTGTCTCTCTCTTTTTAGCGGCCCCCGTGGCCGAGCGGTTAAGAGCGCTGTTTCTTAATCTCTCGATCATCTCACCACTGTGTCTGGTGTGGGTTCGAGCCCCGCTCTGGCCACGTGAGACAAGCCAAGTTCTGCTTGCGGGTGTGACAGGTGGTTTTTCTGGGGTTCTCCCGTTTTCGCCCACCTACTGATTGACCCGTCTCATATGAGCTGGGGGCGTAAAACTGAATTAAAAAAACAAAAAACCTCTCTTTTACACAGCTAGGTACTTTTATAGGTACGCATATCCTTTGAGTTGGTCTGCTTAATTCGTTAAGGCGAGTGTCATTTTGTCATTATTATACGTTTGTCTTTGTCATTTCTTTCTTACCGTAATTTGGGAGTGTAACTTTTAAAATACATCAAATGCCAATTGATATTTTGAAATGGTAAGGGGTGCCTGTTGGTATTTACATGGTTTTGATTAGTTGTGGACAGGGCTTTATACTCACGGAAGTTTGACGTCAATGGCGAAAATCCTATTAAAATATTTTTTTCGACCAAATATCATTAATGGCATTTAGTATAATTTTTAGAATCTAAAATCGTTTCATGATTCAAAAGTGCATTTTATGACCGAATTTTATGGCATGGTCGCACTTTGAAATGTTAAAATGTTACTCGGGCTCCCATTTTGTTCTTGGCGCGATGGTAAGCATTTTTTACAATGCCCATTCGAAACTTCTCGGCCAATTAAAATCAGATTGACCGAGGAAGATCCGACTTGAATACCAGTATGAGCCTGTGCGTGCGAAAACCAACGATTTGGGTTTCCGACCAGGTCCGACACAAACCGGGCTGTAAAGTCACAGAAAATGGTTAGAGGCTGGGAATTTCGGATTTAGAAAGTAGAGGAATTGTACTATCCGTGTAGCGAAAACAAAGACGCTGATCAGCTTCACAGTAACTGCGAAGCTGATCTGCGCCCTTGTTTTCGGCTATGCAAATTGTTGGTTTTCCCATGCGGCGGCTCCATCGCTTTGGCAATACAAATTCTATTATTTGTATATCAGCATAGAATTTTCTAGTAAACTAACCCAATGAGGTCATAGCGAAGTTTCACTATCCAACCATATTGAGCAAAATGAGCACAATATGTTCTTTCGCAAGGGTTAAAAGGAGAGTCAACTCAATCTAATATGTAATCTTTTAAGCTCACCTGAACCTTGAAGCTCACAACGAGAGCTTATAGTGTACCCATGCTCCGTCGTCAGTCGTCGTTGTAGTTGTTGTCGTCCATAATGTTCAAACATCTTCTCTTCTGATACCGCTGTGCCAATCAAAGCCAAACTTCATGTGGAGCATCCTTAGGAAAGGGGAACCAAAGTTTGCATAAATGGTCCAAGTCACATGACCAAGCTGGTCGCCATGCCCATATATTGTAAATCTTCTCTAGAATTGGTTGACCGATTTCAACGAAATTTGGTATGTAGTTTCAGGGACTCTGACCCATCATAGCTTGTATAAATTATGGCCCTGGGTTGACCTTGACCTATTTTACGGCAAGGCCAAATTTGGTCACAGGCTTTTCAATGGAAAAAAGTGAAGAAAAAAACTTCAGCCTGTGACCTGAACGTAGGCAGATACAGACAACTAATAGAGTTAATGAATTAATGTGAGTACTAATGGTCAAGGTCATTTCTTGAATCAGTTTAAAACACATTGAATTTAAAACTTAATTTTCTCAGAAACCATTTGACCGATCAAAGCCAAACTTTACATGGATAATCATAATTAGGAAGGGGAAGCAACGTCAAATTCGGTCGCATAACTTAGAGTAAAACATTTTTTTTTTCAGAAAGTTTTGTAAGAAGGTAGATACAGACACCTTATTAAGTTAATGAAATTATGTGAGAATTCAAGGTCAAGGTCCTCGGCCAAAGGTCATATAACTTAATTTTCTCAGAAACCACTTAGCATCCTTAGGAAGGGGAGCCAAAGTTAATATAAATAGTTCAGGTCACATGGCCAAGATAACCGCTGAACCCTTATATGGTAAAAACCTTAATCGTCGATCTCCATGTTGCATTTGGGATTGTCCCACCATAGTTTGTAAAAATTATGAGCTTGGGTAGACCTTGACCTATTTAACGACATGGTCAAATTTGGTTACATAGGCTTTTTAATTGGCAAAAGTGAAAACATGATTTTCCAGAAGGTTTAGTAGCCTTTCACCTGAACTTAGATAGATACAGACAACTTATAGAGTGAATGAAGTTATATTAGTATTCAAGGTCAATGTCATTTTGGTCAAAGGTTATTCTCAGGTGGGCGTTCTCGGTATCAAGGGACCTCTCAGACTATATGATGGCCCCGACTTAAAGCTATTCATTTTAGTTGGTTGGGGCCGGAGCTTCTTGTCTGTTGCTTGGCCCACCGGGGTTCAACTGGTGTTTTTCTTTTGCTCCGGAGTTAGTAGGTTATTCGGCGCCCAGGGATCTCCATCGTCGGGCAGCTTACTCAATCTGTGAGTCCTTGTTTTTGATTCATCAGGATGTTTATCACGATTTATTTGTTTGTTCTTGATGATTCATTGACTAGTAAGAGATTCACCACGAGGACCGAAGAGCTTACTAAATGTTATGAACCACTGCAGAAGCTGAGGGTGAGGTTAGGATCCTGTAAAACCGGTTTAAGCCCGCCAGTAACTTTGTGTTACTGATCGTTCCAAGGCGATACGTCTGTGGTGATGTCTTGGTGTTTAAATTTTTTTTTGTGCTGTTGGCGCCTTATTTATGTTTTCATATTTTTAATTAAGTTATGGTAACTGAGTGGCCACCTATTGGGAAAATAGCTGCTAATTCGGCTTATGATACGTTTCATGGTATAAGTGCATGATTGTTAGTTTGGTTTTTTCCCACCTCGGTTTTTGGAGTGGGAATCTCTTTCTGATTGCGCCTTTTCCTGATCTTTGCCTACTTGCACCTTCTTATTTTACAGGAATTCGAACAGAACAATTAAGGAATTTCTCAGAACATCTCGAAAGACAAAATGCATATGTTCATTTTGGACTTTGTGAGATGTACTCTTTTCTTTAATTGTTGATGGTTGTGCATGTGAAGGAAGGCACACGATTCGATAAGGAGGGATATTTAAATATACTGAGTTTATAGCACGTACATGTACCACATAAATATGCGTGTTAATGCGTTGTTATTCTACAAGTTGTAAATTGAGCTGCACATCTTATAGTTGCTCCACCCTTCAATAGAATATAAATGAGCCGCATCACAAGAAAACCGGATTTTTGCCTTTGCGAAAACAAAGGCGCAGATCAGCTTCGCAGTAACTGCGAAGCTGATCAGCGCCTTTGTTTTCGCTACACGGATAGTACACTTTCTCTTCTTTAAATCTGAAATTTCAAGCTTCTATGCTGCTTCTGTGACTGTATATGTCGGTTTGTGTCAGACCCGGTTTTCTCGCGTCGCGGCTCAAATATTCTTTGAATCAGATATACAAGCGTTAGAATAATATATTTGTGCGAAATTTCATTTTTATTAAGTCAGATCACGGGATGCTACAAATAGCCTCGACATTAGAAACCCTATTTTGATGATTTGATGTGGTCTACCATGGCAATTGAAGCAGGTCGAGACTTGAAACCTTGACTTTAGGTATTTATATATAATTAGAGGAAAACAAAAACTATCAAAGTGTCAAAAATAAGACCCTTAATTACTGCGATGATGATATGCATCGTTGTTTTCTCTTTCGCTAAAGATAGGTTTTGAGATGATGGCACTCTTATACAATATATTATGGCTTATATATGAGGCTGAACTATCATGTTCACGTGTAGTATTTTTTTTAGAAATTCTATTTCTGGAATACCGTCTTCATTACGAAAAACATGCCCATGTAATATATATATTTTCCTAAGTTGTAAAAATTGAAAATTTTTTATAGAAAATGCTGGTATTTTTCTTATTTTTGCACAAATCATCGATTGTGGGTACACGATGAGGCGGTTCTAACGTTTACCCACAATCTATGTTTTGGAGCAAAAATAAGAAAAATAGGTATACCCCCTGCATACCCCAGTTTTGCTAATATAAAAGTGGGGTATAAGGGGGATTTATCTCATGGGCATGTTTTCCTGATGTTCGCGACGATTGCATGACTGACATTTATGTACTCACTACATTCAAAATACAGATTAAATCGTAAACAAACATTGAATCCCGCAAATAAACTGCTTGACATTGCTAGCTAAGTGACTGCCTGGTAATTTCTAGCTTAGCGAATGCTTGACTTTTGCTTGGTTAATTCCTAGTTTAGTGAATGCTTGACTTTTGCTTGCTAAGTGGCTGCCTTTTAGTTCCTAGTTTAGTGAATAGCTGAGTGACTGTCTGACAATGCCTAGGTTAGTGAATGCTTGACCATTGCGAGCGAAGTAACTACATGTACTTGGCAATTACGAGCTTAAACTTAGTGAATGCTTGACATTTGCTGGCTAAGTGACTGCATAACATTTCCTTGCTTAATGCTTGACCATTGCGGGCTTAGTAACTGCCTTACAATTCCTACCTTAGTGAATGCTTGACCATTGCGGGCTAAATAACTGCCTAACAATTCCTAGCTGAGTGAATGCTTGGCCATTGCGAGCTAAGTAACCGCCTTACAATTCCTAGCTTAGTGAATGCTTGACCATTGCGGGCTAAGTAACTGTCTTACAATTCCTAAATTAGTGAATGCTTGGCCATTGCGGGCTAAGTAACTGCCTTACAATTCCTAGCTTAGTGAATGATTGAGCATTGCGAGCTAAGTAACTGTCTTACAATTCCTAGCTTAGTGAATGCTTGACCATTGCGGGCTAAGTAACAGCCTTACAATTCCTAGCTTAGTGAATGCTTGGCCATTGCGGGCTAAGTAACTGTCTTACAATTCCTGGCTTAGTGAATGCTTAACCATTGCGGGCTAAGTAGCTGCCTTACAATTCCTAGCTTAGTGAATGCTTGGCCATTGAGAGCTACATGTAAGTAACTGCCTGACAATTACTAGTTTAGTGAGTGCTTGACGTTTGCTAATTAAGTGACTGCCTGACAATTTGTAGTTTAGTGAATGCTTGACCATTGCGAGCTAAGTAACTGCCCGACAATTATTAGCTGAATGGTTGACGTCAGAGCTTAGTGATTGCTTGGCAATTGCGAACTTAGTGACTGGTTGACAATTGCTAGCCTAGTGACTGTTTTACAATTGCTAACTTAGTGACAGATTACCCATAGTGAGGGTTTTTCAACTGCTAGCTTAGTGACTACTTGGCAGTTGCTTGATAAAAAGTTAATAACACGTGCATTTGATTTCATTTCGCATATGTGCATGATTAGCACACGTAAACGTAAGCAATAAAGGAAAGTAAAAGAATCATTTGATCTATAGTTGATATGGGTCAGTGAAGTTACGTGGTCTGCAATCATATTTGTTTAATCAATTCCATGTCAAATAGTTACCTTTGTTTAAAAAGAATAAAATGAAGTCACTTATTAACTTGCAACATTGTAGTATCAACAAAGATGAATTAGAACGAGAGGATTAAAATAGTGAAACAAACAACCATGCATTGATCTGTTTGCATTGCTTTCAAATAATGCCTTTGTCTAGAAAGCTAACTTGAAAGATAAACAAACAAGTTCTAGTCACACTTTAAGACAGTGAATAAATATGAGTATTATTTCTGATATAACTTTAATCTTTAAAATCATGATTTTGAAATGATTTACATTGTTTGTGGTTAAAAGGCCCATCAACAATTTTTCAGTCACGTCTGGACGGAGATTTAATGTCTGTGTGTGTGTGTTGTGGCTAAACTTCCCAATCAACAGCTGTGGTCATATCTGGAAATTCTATGAGACTTTTGACCAACATAAAAATTTCATGACATCCAAAATGTGCTTCAAAAATATAACCACCCAGTAAACAACTAAGGCTTATTTGTATGGATCGTTTGACTTCACCACTTTTCCCGGACAGACTCAGATCTTCTAAGAGGTTAACCAGTCGAGTATTCACAGGTGGTCGTTAAAGGCTTAGCTCCTGAATAAGCTATATTGGTACTACTGTTTATTCGGTTAATGACCCCTAATGGTGCAATATGATCCTTAGATCAAAGGACTGTCATAATGAGGTGATTATTACATCTCTGCAGGGGGTAATAAAGAGGCCCCTAAAGGATAATACCTGTAGTACCACTGTTTATTGGTTTTATGGTCCCTGATAACCTGTGCAATAAAACTACCTCCCTCTGCAATCAGTACTGATTTTTTCCTTTTTTGGACCCACCTGTATTCTGCGTCATTGTCAGGCCACATTGATCAGCTAATGACCCTCAGTAGACAGAGAAATATGCCTTAAAGTAGTTTGGAAACCCTGCCTAGAGGAACAAGCAGCCTATCTATTTCTCAAGGCGGGGGATTTAAAATGAGACACTTGTCAATGTGTTGGCTATAGACAGATATCATTGTCTTTTGTAAGGTTTTCTGGTTATGCACTCTTTAAAACGAGTGAATATAGCAACTTCACTATGGGCAGGGCTCATCCCCTTTTCCATTAATTTGTTTACTGCTCTTAAAAGATTTAAGTTTTATTTTTATTCACTAATGAGCTTGTTGGAAAATAATCGTGATTATTTTGCCGGTAAAAGATATTCGTAAATTGAACAACAGGGGCCAGTTGTTCAAAATTAACCATGTTGTTAGTTAACGATTCGTTAAAGTTTCAAACATAAATAATACAAATACACTGTTATTTTTTGTTGGTCGAATGTGAGAATCCTTTGCAATGCAATGCAATGCATTTATCAACAAAAAACAACAGTATATTTGCTTATGTAGTCAGCATTTACTTAACGAGTTGAGATCTTAACGATGATGTTAAGCTTACCAAGTTTTAAACAACTGGGCCCTGTTTGCTAGTATCAGTATCTATTAGTGGCTCTTCTGTTGGCGAATTGTTTCGGTGACTTGGGCTTGTTCTGGTCACTGTTTTTATGCATTAAATTTTGTTTTATGATAACAACTTTTCGTGGTCATACTATGACGTAGACAGCAAACTTGCTGTCATTATAATCCCCTATTTTCATTGGCTCCGATGATTGAATTGATCAGAAGTTACCGCAATAAAGTTGGCATAGTAAATGAGTACACTAGCATTCAGTTCTACAATTATGATATATGTGCTTACAGCTTCCAAACAAAGCGTTCGTATAAAAATCATTCATATATATGTACCAATATCATATCGAAGCCCAAACTTAGCGTGACGAGAAGAAACTATTCCATCTTTAACTGGCAAAACGTAAATATTGTTAAATTTGTATTTTATGTGGTGGTTCTTTTTGTTTTGTGTCTTGGTGTTTAAATTTTTTTTTGTGCTGTTGGCGCCTTATGTGTGTTTTCATAGTTTTAGTTAAGTTAAGGTAACTGAGTGGCCACCTATTGGGAAAATAGCTGCTCATTCGGCTTACGATATGTTTTATGGTATAAGTACCTGATTGTTAGTTTGGTTTTTTCCCACCTCGGTTTTTGGAGTGGGAATCTTTTTCTGATTGCGCCTTTTCCTGATCTTTGCCTACTTGTACCTTTTTAAGAACCATGTAACATGCATGTAGCAGTTAAAATCGACCAAAAAGCACTGAGCATTTTAGCAATTAATCACATTAAATATTGTGCTCCAATTTAATTAGAATTGACACACTGAAACAGAATCTCCGATTACATGTCCAAGTACTTTGAGAACCGAAGAAATTCTTGCTGTTAATTCACAGCAGACCGAGGGTGAGTATTAGCGCCCTGTAAAATTATAATTTATATTAAAACCCTGACCGTTCCAAGGCTTTGCTGTTGCGATTTATCTTAACGTTTTCTGTTTACCTGTCTGCCTCTTAGTTGTACTCGACATCATAGTTTTCGATTGACACTAGCCGGATGGCTACCATGTTGGGAAAGAGCTAGTCACCTTGATCTTCTTGCACGCTGTTAGGAGGCATGTAAAATTGAGGATGTGTCTTGTGTTATCATTTATTTCCCATCGGGGATCTGGTTAGGTATTTTAAACTCAATTTTACCAAATCCTGATCTTCCTTTCTATTAACATTTGTAATGAAAATTGGATACCCTTTGATTATGTTGTCTTGTGATATCCAATGTAGTCTCGAGAAGTATACAGAAATACATAATTGCTTCCAAAAATAGTGAGTTAAGTACGTGAACGTAAAAAAAAAACATTTGGGCCATTCCGACTTTCTGTAATAAGAACGAGGAACAAATATGTAAAACTGCCTTTCCTTATGGGTCGTTTTGATCATTACCTGTTGGATTTTACTTTCGCATTCGAAACTTTCTGTGTCTGGCTTCTGAATGTTTAACTCGCGATGCTAACAACTCAATCCAGTTTCCGATACCTTGACCACGCAATGGTAATGCAATTATTGCTGTATCCATGTGATAATAAGATAGCATTCTGTATCTTATCGGTAATAAACACGTTTCTATTGACGCGTGCATGGTATGTATCTACAATTATAGTTTTTTTTACGCAAGCGAAGAGCACGAACAAGCTGTAACCTAAAAAATGTTTTGTCTGTGCAAACGCAAGTGAACCAATGCTTAATGTATACACTTTGCTCTGATCTGACCGTTAGGACACAATAATGAAGAGTTGGTATCATAAAAAGGTCGCTATTAACAACTCCGGAAATCAATTCACCAATAACCTGCTCGCGCTCTCGCTGAATAAATTATTCCAATGGCCATATAAGAGTTTCCTGATTTCAATAACTTCCATTTTAGGACAGGAACTTTAAAGTTTTGTACATTTTAAAAATATTCGGTGACTTTAAAAATTGAAGCGAAATAAAAATACAACTATGGCGGTATAGCTGAACTCGGAACTGTTTTTGTCTCCGTCTTGAAAGAGATAGAAGAACAACGTTTTGACTCTTTTAGCTAAACACTTGTTGCAAAGTTTGGAAACAAATACGACAGCAAGGTAGGTAAAATATGTGAAAAAAAAAATAGAATTAGAAATAACTGCTTAATTACTTGTGTATTTCATATGCTCGCTTTACATATTGAAATAAATTGCCTCAATCTTAAATCGTTCTACTTCTGAAGTACGTGATTTTACAGAGAGGATTGTGGTTTACCTGAAGTAAACTGTAAATAGTCGGTCGAAGAGATTTACTATTAAATATAATAATTATCTTTTATTTAACGTATTCAGCTTTATTTAACAGTATTCAGCTTTTAGATTGAACTTCAGTTACCGTGATACTGCATACCTAACTCTTAAGATTTGATCAATTTATTATCAGTATTTAGAATATTCTAGTTTTCAGCATTTAGTTTGATTATCCGGCAATAACGACTTTTGTTTACAAAATCATTGTCTTTCATAAATGAGCCTCGACGCGAGAAAACCGGTCTTCGGGGTTTCCGACCAGGTCCGACATAAATCGGCCTGTACAGTCACAGACAATGGCTAGCAGCTTGAAATTTCGGATTTAAGTAGAAGAGGAATTGTACTATCCGAGTGGCGAAAACAAAGGCGCTGATCAGCTTCGCAGTTACCGCGAAGCTGATCTGCGTCTTTGTTTTCGCCTATGCAGATTGTTGGTTTTCCCACGAGGCGGCTCAAATACTACTAGTCAATGGGCTTGCAATACGGATATAACATCCCTGAAAACTGATTATATTTCCTTCTGGGACAGGGAGAGGAAATGAGATTTAATTACTTGGTAGCTACCCATATGTGGTTAATGGCAAAACGAAAAATGTATTTTCAAACAAGGGTGCGTATTATTATTATGGGGTGTTCGATATGGTCTTCTGTCTGCTTCTGTGCTTTCTGATCAGTCTATAAATCTTTACTCGAAAAAGCTACATGTAGAACCTTTGGAAATAACAATTAGTGTGCAATCCATAACTGAGGACAAGGCATTATCATGTTTGCGACACGTGTATATTATCCTTTTGAGTTCAAAACAATAAAAATTTACACTCTTTTCTGTGCTATGATTCCATCAGAATTGTCTATATCTGGTTTCAATTTACACTTACGGCACAGGTTGTCGGGTCAACATGTTCCGTCGGATGTTATAAACTGGTTAAACTAAGTGCTCAAGCTAAATTTTCACATAGACTTCAAAAGTGATATTATCCGTGTTTTCTATTTATTCTGTCTGTCTCTTTATTGTGCTTTTCACCTTTGTATTTGATGATGCTACTGGATTCCTAACTTGTTGAGAAAGAGCTACCTACCTTATTGTTCATAATAGGTGTTGTAAAAATTTTGTGGTGGTTTGTGCAGTCCTTCCTTTTGTGCACGGTCTCTAAGTTTGAGAATTTTAACTTCAATCGTGTCAATAACTATACTTTAAATTCTTACTTTAATGCAAAATCTTTCGAAAGGCAATGGCATTGCCGTCATCGACACGAGCATTGCAAAAAGTGTGGCCCGTAGAAAAGGACACACAGGGTTCGATAAGCATTTAGGTAGCTAAGCAAAAACATCTAATTTCTTTGCATCAGGAAACATGTCCGTGCAATGAATACCCCCTTAAACCCCACTTTTATAGAATAAAACTGGGGTATGCAGGGGTATACCT
Source organism: Rugalucina vietnamica (assembly GCA_964017185.1). Classification (NCBI taxonomy): domain Eukaryota; kingdom Metazoa; phylum Mollusca; class Bivalvia; order Lucinida; family Lucinidae; genus Rugalucina; species Rugalucina vietnamica. The sequence goes on along the minus strand of OZ024878.1, from coordinate 53,190,312 downwards.
ATTATTCTTATTTTTGCTCCAACACATAGACTGTGGGTACTTGTTAGAACCGCCTCGGCGAGGCGGTCCTAACGTGTAACCACAATCTATGTTTTGGGCAAAAATAAGAAAAATGCAAAAACATTTCTGATGAAATTTTCAATTTTTTCTTCCGTAAAAATTTATGTATATTGCATGGGCAAGTTTTCGTAATGTATCCGTTATTTAATATGTGCAAGGTCATCAAATAACAAGTTGTGCTGCTTTTCGATCTCCTCCATTGTATTGTTGGGGGCTTTAACCGATTTATTGAAAGAATATGGAGAAACATGTGATAAAGTAGTAGGTTATAACGTAATTAATGCACCAAAAGTTATTTTGACATCATTTAATCAGGGAACCGTTATAGACATTGTGTTTGTTTTCCTATTCAGAATTGCATTTTCTGTCTACAATTTATACACGTGGTTTCTTAAAAATGAATGTTGATCTAATTTCAATAACCCTATATTCTTTTAAGAGCTGCAGTTTTAACGTCATACAAATGAAATATTAGATCTTTTAAATGGTGCACATATAAACCACATCATGTTAAATATAAAACAAATGACACTGGTGCCCACCATATGAAGTTTTAGGGTAGTCATGATTACGACGTTCAAAAACTAAGCGAGTGGCCCACTACAATTTATTTTCTATTCATTACGAAAACATACCCATATGATATACAATAATTTTTTTCAGGTCAAAAATCGAAAATTTTCAGCGGAAAATTGTTGATATTTTTTTATTTTTACTCAAAACATAGATTGTGGGTACACGTTCTAACGAGTACCCACAATCTACATTGTATGTTTAGGAGCAAAATAAGAAAAATAGGTATATCCCTGCATACCCCAGTTTTGCTATATAAAAGTGGGGTTTAAGGGGGTATACATTACACGGACATGTTTTCCTGATGTATCCAGAAAGTTGATGGATAAGAACTGTTGGCCCCTCGTACACAGAGCAGATACAGACGTAAGTTGGCATTGTCAGTTACTGGTTCCTTTAGTTCTGAATGAATCGGAACCCTAGAAAAATGCTCCAACGCTTTTAAAGATAAAAACCATTTCGGAATCCGCGTTTACGCCATTTGCTGATAGGCATACTTGAAGCTACTTCAAGTCAGGTTACCCATCAAGAAAACGTGTCCGTGAAATGTATACCCCCTTAACCCCCACCTTTATATAGTAAAGCTGGGGTTTGCAGGGGTATACGTATTTTTCTTATTTTGCTCCAAAACATAGATTGTGGGTACTCGTTAGAAACGCCTCACAGAGGCGGTTCTAACATGTATCGACAATCTATGTTTTGGGCAAAAATAAGAAAAAATATCAAAACTTTTCTACTAAAATTTCAATTTTTTAAACTTATGAAAACTCTCTATATTACATGGACATGTTTTCGTAATGTCAAGAACTAAAGTTCTGTGAGAAGTTTCAAGACTGGTTAGTTTATTTTGCCAAAAGAACTTAAATCCCCGATTTAGTCGAAAGCGCAAAAAAGGCGTTTTCGAAACGCGGCTCTAGATGAAAATGAATGTCTAAATTGGAAGTGTTAGACTAAAGTTCGCTTAAAACTTGACAGGCCAGATTTGAATTTAGATTTTTCGATTGAAAAACTATCTATCATGGGTGTTGAACATCTTTTATCAAGAATTCAATTTAAAAAGAGAATTTAACTTAGAAATTCATACAGTTGTCCATGTTGGCACAATAAAGCTTTTTGATAATGCTTAGAGTAAGGAAAAACTATTGAAAAGAACATAAAGGGATCAATGATGAATTGTCTGCGTCTTTGTACTAGGAAGACCCAATTTTTATTTTGAAACCAGAAATAGGGAAGTGATTTGTCGAATTCGGACCTCTTTTCCTTCTTTATTTCGGATTCATATTTTTAGAATTCTTATTTTAGTGAAAACGTTTACAATTTTATATATCATCCAGGGTGTCCCACTAAATATACATGTAGGTACCGCCATTTTTAAAATTTACAGATTTCATTAGTTTGTAAGATGCGCCGTTTTCTTTTCCAACCTTATCGTTTCTAAAGATAAACTCATATTGAACACTTTTATGCACTGAAATGTTGGATTTTCCGAGCATGACTTTCGTCGCTTATGGACAAGCTTCAACCTGCCTTTTAACCCACGACGAATGGACTTTACCATCGTTATCAGTTGGGAGAGTCCTCTGTCAATTTAGGGCCGTTAGGAGTGATATGTTTTCATTTATTTTTTCCCATGAAATTCCTGTAAGCAAACACAATAACCCCAGATGGGACGCCGCCGCAGCGTTCTGCGGCGACACATCTCGAGCTATGTTGTTTGCCTATGTTCCATAAGAAGAACGCCAGTTCCATACGAGTTAAAAGCATCTCATTAAAAGTGAACAAGTACAAACAGCGTAGATCTATGACTGATTATCACATACTTAGACCTATATTTCCAGCGATAACCTCAAGTTTGCATATGTGATAATGTCATTCCCGCCCTGTGGTTATCAGCCGGGGCGGACTGATAACCGGAAATCATGTATTTTGAACGGCAAGAGGTTATCATGCCCACACGCGACGTTGTGGCGCCAAGGAAAATGTGACGTCAGGTTAGATGTCGTTACGTCATTTTCACGGCGCCATTTTCTTTTTTCAATGCGGAAATTGACATTTTTCGCATTTAAAACACAAATTCTTTGAATAGAACATTTGGAAGATGTGATAAACAGATTATACCATGGACATTTTGGCCATCACCCTTAGTATCAACCCTCGACCATTATCAGCCCTCGAGCTAAAGCTCTCGGGCTTGATAATGGAGTCTCTGGTTGATACTGCGGGCGATAACCAAAATGCCCATGTGATAATCTCTAACTATCATCTTTTCAGGAAACGGATATTTATCATTATGACATGCCGTCTTTACAATCATTACGTAATAAATTCTAGGCTAAGTCTTTTGGCAAGGAAACAGAGGTTTCTGACAAAGAAACACTTTAACTAGAATCCGTAGTATATAGATGAGAACTTGATACACGATCATTAACTAATTTAAGCCTGGCGTCCGTATGAAATATCGGCATACAACATAGCCCCAGATGTGACACCACAGAACGCGGCGTCACATCTGGAGCTATTCTGTTGCTTTGAGAAATTTCACCAATAATATGATAATGAAACTAAAATAACAGTAGACTCAACCAATATTGATAATGATGGGTAAAAAATTCATTCGTCATATATTGGTATTTATCCTCCACTTTCATGAATGTAAAGTGTGACGTCAGAGTATTTTCGTCAGACAAATTAACTTGAAACGTAAATTTTAAAGTAAAGAGCACAGGGTCCATGTCTACAAAATGTTGAGACAATGATTAAATATCTGTTAGACTAAACCAGATTCTATTAGACAAATCTCATGGGCATTTAAACTATTTTGAAAGCTAGATGAACATCTCTATACTTTAATAGCATAAGTAGCATATTGAACAATGGCATTTGTTTAAGTCCATTCGTCACCAATGTTCCAAAGAAAACATTGATTATTGCCAAAGCATTGAGTTTGTTGTTCGTATTTCATTAATGAGAAGGACCATCTTTATTCTTGATTATTAGACTATTCTGTTGGGGAGTTTTTGATGGCTGACTAATCCAATTTTAGTTCTAAACTGCCGGCTATATAGAGCAAATCAAATGCTGAAGAAACTGGTGATTGCCCATTGACTCTAGCTTTGCGCTCTCTGTGCTTTTTTAGATGCACAGACTCTATTTTCTTCATTATGAACTGCCCCTTTGTGAATTGAGACAACGCAACTTTAATCGTTCCTGTGCAGCCTGTTCCCAAAGACTTTATTGGTGTGTTGTAGTCCTTCAGTGAGGCTTTGAGATTGTAGCGTTTCTTTTGGCCACATTGAGAGCTCTTTCCCTCCTGTTATTCTCCGTAGAAAATTTCTTCGGGCACTCTTAAAACGTGGTTAGTCCATCTTAGCTGTGATAGCTTTAAGACCACGTGCATATTTTGCATCCCTGCCTTCTTTAGGACTGGGATCTTTTCTAGCCATTTAATATCAACACTTTCCTCAAACAGCTTAAGTGTCAATGATTAAATCTCTCGCTGACGTTGGTAAACAGTCCATTGTCTACCAGGGTTCAACTGGCCGGATGTTTTTCTTTTGCTACAGATTTTCAGAGTTGTTGTTTGGCACACAGGGATCTCCAGCCGCTGGACAGCTTATTGTATATGTGAATCCTCATTATTTTTTATTCATCACGGTGTTTATTATGATTTATATGTTTATCCTTGATGATTCCTTGACTAGAATGAGACTCACCGAAAAACTATTTAAATTTTTAAACCACTGCGGAAGCGGAGGGTTAGGTTATGAACATCATGTAAATAAAATTAAAACTGATATCCTTTAAGGGCAGTGAACACATTAATGAGAAATGGGATGAGCCATACCGCGGTTTCGACTATTAAATTCTAGTCAGTGACCCTATGGATGATGTCCGGGGAGACTTTTTTAGGGCCGCCACACGGCACAACACCAGCGGCAGTAATAGCCAATAAAAATTAAAAACGGAGATCCTTTAAGAGCAGTGAAAACATTAATGAGAAATGAGCCATACCGCGGTTTCGACTATTAAAGTCTCGTCAGTGACCCTTGGCAACAGGGAGCCAAAGAGAATTACTGAATTTTTGCAACTTTCAACAGGGTAGTCATTACAAAGTCGAGTATTAAAATTCAAACTGAGATCCTTTAGGAGCAATGAACACATTAATGAGAAATGGGATGAGCCATACCTCGGTTTCGACTATTAACATCTCGTCAGTGACCCGATAGATTTGGCAACATGGAGCCAAAGAGAATTACTGAACTTTTGCAACTTTCAACAGGGTACTCGATACAAAGTCGAGTATTATCTAAATGTGGCCAAATATATTAAACATTGGTTAATAAATGAATCTTAACCGATAATATATTTTGATTTCTCAGAGTATCCTCGCTGATCTTAAAGGACCAAAAGGCAAATATAACCTGCACTAAGGACGCCTCAGAATGCAGGTAGGGGCCAAACAGGAAAAATCAATATTGATTGCAGAGGGAGGCAATTTTATTGCACATGTTATCAGTGACAATAAAATCAATAAGGTATTACTTTAGGGGCCTCTTTATGACCCCCTGCAGAGATGTGATAATCACCTCATTATGACAGTCCTTTGTTCTAAGGACCATATTGCACCATTAGGGGTCATTAACCGAGTAAACAGTGGTACAAATATTAGCTCCTTCAGAAGTAAGCCTTTAATTGTGAACAACCTTTGGCAGTGTGCCGTCTATGAGATGACATAACCTATACACCCATATTCTGTTGACGTCCAGGTGCACATTATGAATAAATAATTAATGGCTATTTCTAAGAACGTGGGAAGCCGTTTTTGCCGCACTGGTCAGTTACTTTCATCGATATGACTTTGCAAGCATCAGAAACTTAATTAAGCTGCGACGCGAGAAAACCGGTATGTGTGGTTTTCGATCAAGTTCGACATAAACCTGTTTGTATAGTCACAGAAAAAATAGCCAGAAACTTGAGATTTTGAATATAAGTAGAAATGGAATTGTACTATCCGCGTAGCGAAATCATATGCACTGATCAGCCAGCTACGCAGTTGCTGCACAGATTATCTGCGCTTTCTTTTCTGCATATGCAGAATGTTGCTTTTTTGATGCGGTGGCTCTTATTATATCTAATCAACGCTTTATGAATAAAGTATTCTGTCCATATATGAATCTGTCAACTTTCTGGATGTTAATATCTAGTGATGATCGGTAGCCATGACTACCGCATGCAAGAGGACTGAGGTAAAATCCAGGGCGTGTCCCTGTTGTTTTTAAAGGATGACAACGAATCCATACGGTTTTAAACGTATACTGTGAACTAAAAGTAACTACACATCGTCTGGATATTTTGGTTAAAATCGTGTTTGAACTCACAGAAAAAGGCTAAGCAGTAATTCACATTTAAGGCATTGTTTTTAATTTTATTTTTGCTAAAAAGGGACTTTGATTTTGAGATAGTAAATTTTCCATTTTTGGATGGTGACGTTCCTCGTCGTGCTTCTTATGGTGTATACATTTCGCAACTTATTAGGTTTGCTAGAGTCTGCAATCATGTTACAGACTTCAACGCTCGAAATAAATGTTTAACGGCAAAACTTCTCCAACAGGGCTACCGGTATCATAAACTTCGAAAAACTTTTTCTAAATTTTATCGTAGACACTATGAATTGATTTCCAAATATAATGTTGGGTTAAAGACGCTTTTAAGTGAGGGCCTTTCGGAACCTGAATTTTATGGTGACTTGGTTTACAAATTTAAGAAACTTATAGGAATTAATGATTTTTATTTTCAGTTCAGAAAAATCATAACACGTTACAGACGTATAGGTTATAACTTGAATGCTATGCGACAGTCTGCATGCTTAGTTTTTATCCCAGTCATGGTTGATAACTATGCTGCCTTCTTTAATTGCACGCCGGTGGGTCGGGCGTCAGACTCTATGATGGCCCCGCATTAAAGCTATTCATTATAGTTGGTTGGGAACGGAGCTTCTTGTCTGTTGCTTGGCCCACCGGGGTCCAACTGGTGTTTTTCTTTTGCTCCGGAGTTAGTAGGTTATTCGGCGCCCAGGGATCTCCATCGTCGGGCAGCTTACTCAATCTGTGAGTCCTGGTTTTTGATTCATCAGGATGTTTATCATGATTTATTTGTTTGTTCTTGATGATTCATTGACTAATAGAGATTCACCACGTCCGAAGAACTAACTAAATGTTATGAACCACTGCAGAAGCTGAGGGTGAGGTTATGGCCATGTACAACCGGTTTAAGCCCGCCAGTAACTTTGTGTTACTGATCGTTCCAAGGCTATACTTCTGTGGTGGTTCTTTTTGTTTTATGTCTTGGTGTTTAAATTTTTGTTGTGCTGTTGGCGCCTTATGTATGTTTTCATATTTTTAGTTAAGTTAAGGTAACTGAGTGGCCACCTATTGGGAAATAGCTGCTTATTCGGCTTGCGATATGTTTCATGGTATAAGTACCTGATTGTTAATTTGGTTTTTTCCCACCTCGGTTTTTGGAGTGGGAATCTTTTTCTGATTGCGCCTTTTCCTGATCTTTGCCTACTTGTACCTTTTTGTATTTGTGTAACATAGCACAGAAGAAATGGGTGTGCTGTTGATTTTGATTTCATTGCTTTGATAGTATGGTAGAAACGTCCATTACGAAAACTTGCTCATGCAATATACAGAGACTTAAAATTTATAAAAATTGAAACTTTTCATCAGAAGAATTCCTATATTTTTTAATAATTTTGCTCAAAACATAGAATTTGGGTTCTAACGAGTACCCAAAATCTTTGTTTTGGACAACAATTAAGAAAAATAGGCATACCCCTTCAACCCCGAGTTTTGCTATATAAAATTGTCGTATAAGGGGCCATACATTTCATGGACATGTTTTCCTGATGGGAGCTTCTAATATTCGAACGTTTCATGTTTCTTGCTATGTTTTGTAATTATATGAGACTAATTATCACATGGTAAAGCTAAATATAGTTGTTGTTGTATTTTGATATGAAAAATACTTATAAAACACGGAATGACCAAAATAAATCTTGAACTTTGAAAAAGTTAAAAGAAAAGTTGATCTAATAGCAAATATAATCTGATTAAATCGAATACATACTCGTAAATAAAATATTATGGTACTTCCAAAAATAATGTTTAAAATATATTATTGGCTGTTCCAGCGGGATGCCAGCCATCACAGCTCCATCAATAACATCCTAAGCCTATTCATCTACTTTTGGTAACATTCTAATAATAAATAAAAATAAAACTGAGATCCTTTAAGAGCAGTGAGTATATTAATGAGAAAAGGGATGGACCATACCGCGGTTTCGGGTACTTAAGCCTTCTCAGTGATCCTTTGCATTTGGCTAAATGGAGCCAAAGAGACATTTTGTTAATTTGCAACGTTCAACAGGATAGTCGATACAAAGACTAGTATTATCTAAACAGAGCCAAATATATAAAATGTTTAACTTAATAGAAAATGAATCTAAACCGATCATGTATTTCTGATTTCTCAGAATACCCTCACTGATCCCAAAGGGCCAAAACGAAAATATAATCTGCACTATGGATGATGTGCGGGGAGACTTTTAGGGCCGCCACACGGCACAACACCAGCTACAGTAATAGCAAATAAAAATAAAACTGAGATACCTTAATAGCAGCGAGAATATTAATGAGAAAGGGATGGACCATATCGCGGTTTCGGCTACTTAAGCCTCTTCAGTGACTAATGAAGCTTGAGAAAAACAACTAATGCAGAATTTGAGAAAAAAAAAATCAACATATTCATATCAAACTTAGATCATGCATTTAATCTGGGCATAATTTTCTGATATCCCAGAACATCAGAAAATTATTATCCCAAAAGGTGCAAAGCACAATAATGGTCGCATCAAACTCCCCCCATTCTACCTGAAAGACGCGTTTTGGTGCTTCTATACTTGATTTTGTTTGTTTGAATTGATGTTTTGCGTCCCAGTCAACAGCTAAGGTCATGTCGGGACTTTGCCTTTATTTTATAGGAGTTTAACCCAAAATGAAGGTGTCGTGACACCCAGCAAGTTCTTGAAATATAACCATCCAACTAAGCCAAAAAATGCTTTTACGTATGTGGTACTGTTATCCGGGAACAGCGTTTATCCCGGAAAACCTGCTCATTAAAGAAGGATTTCGACATACCAATTGGGTCTTGGGAACAGTGGATGACTTGAACCACGTTTTCTGGGCAGGCTCAGACCAGAGCGGTTAGCCAGTAATAAGTTGGTCAGTCAGTAGTGTATAAGCAGCCCATCTATTTCTATAGGCCCCAATGGGTGGGGACCCTTCTATACTTGATGTGGCCTGTCATAATCAACCACAATAACTAATAATCCCATGACAATGACTTGCTCTTCTTTGAACCGACAGTTTAGAGCTAGAATTGACCTAGTCACCCATCAAAGAACTCAACAACACACATGAACCTTATTCAAGAAATAACGATGGTCATTCTCATTACTGAGAGACGAACGACCATTGTTATCAAAACGAAAGCACAATCACAAGCATTTGGCAGCGACTAAGATTTTGCCAGTGACACATATCCGGGTGTTTGATTTTAAAGGCTTAGTTTCTGAAGGAGTTAGATTGGCACCATTGTTTATTCGATTTATGACCCCTCCTTGTGCAATATGGCCCAGAGATCAAAGGACTGTCATAATGAGGTGATTATCTCATCTCTGCAGAAGTAATAAAGATGCCCCTGTTTATTATTTTTATGGTACTCTGCAATCAATTTTGCTTTTTTCCTGTTTTGGCCTCTACCTGTATTCTATTTCATTGTCAGGCCATTAGGTTTCTAGTGTCCTGTCCCTAATCATTGATCAGCTAATGACCCTCAATAGACAGGGATATATGTCTTTAACTATTTGTACCGAAGCCAACTGATAATTAGGACACAAAACATGACGGGATTTATTCTCCCTCTAACTTACATTATGAAACGATTGTAATCAGTATTTTCATACAGATATACTCAGTAATCCTTATGAATTGCGTTTTAATGACTGCCTTCTTATATAATTTCCTTATCTTGCACAACTTTACATGTGCAATAATAGTAGAAAATTTATTAAGTTCGGCATGTTTGTTCAATAATGTCAGATTTTCTCCTCAAAATTAGAAAAAAATAAAAAGAAATGAGCTTAGACAGTGTTGGCATTTTCATCAGGAAAACATGCCCATGAAATAAATACACCCTCAAATCCCAAGTTTATATAGAAAACACTGGGGTATGCAGGGGTATACCTACTTTTCTTATTTTTGATCCAAAATACAGATTGTGGGTACACGCTAGAACCGCCTTGGCGAGGCGGTTCTAACGTGTACCCACAATCCATGTTTTGGGCAACAATGTCAAAAATAGTAAATTTCCCACTAAAATTTTCAATTCTTTAGGTGAAAAAATCTCTGTATATTGCATGGGCAAATTTTCGTAATGTGAAAACATAATGTTAAGATGACAAGAAAGATACTTTTAAGTTTTCAAAGTAAACTTTTAAGATGTCAGTCCCTAGTTTTTTGCATTTCAGTGATTTGACTTGGTAGAAAACGTAGAAGACTCTAAACGTAAACACACTCACGCAATGTACCTATTTTTCTTTCAGTTGTAAAATTGAAAAATTTCTAATGAAAAATATTTATATTTTAACGTGTTTGCTCAAACCATTGATTGTAGGTACACGTTAGAACCACATTGGAGCGATATAAGAAAATGTAGGTATACCCTTGTAAACCCCAGTCTTATTATATGAAAGTAGGGCATAAGGGGGTATTTATTTCATTGGCATGTTTTCCTGAAAAAAAAAAATGTTAAGAAATACATGTAACATCGAGGTGCGTTTTGTCGCAGTGGCCTGTGTGTTTGACCCCTGATCAAGAGGTTTGGGTTCAACACGCAATAGCACCTTGTTGTGTGCATGAGCAAGACAATTGAGCCGCATCGTGAGAAAACCGGATTTTTGCCTAGGCGAAAACAAAGGCGCAGATCAGCTTCGCGGTAACCGCGAAGCTGATCAGCGCCTTTGTTTTCGCTACTCGGATAGTACCACTCCTCTTCTACTTAAATCCGAAATTTCAAGCTTCTAGCTCTTTCTGAGCTTGTACAGGCCGGTTTGTGTCGGACCTGGTCGGAAACCCCGAAGACCGGGTTTCTCGCGTCGAGGCTCAATTAAGTCGTTGTTAGTTCTGGTTAATGCCCTGGAAGTGGTGTCACTGCTCTGAAAATAGAAGGCTGACCTTTGACCCCACGGTACCCAAACATAAATTCATAACATGAAATGATTATGTCACAGGATGTTTATCATGATTTATTTGTTTGTTCTTGATGATTCATTGACTAGTTAGAGATTCACCACGAGGACCGAAGAACTTACTAAATGTTATGAACCACTGCAGAAGCTGAGGGTGAGGTTATGGCCATGTACAACCGGTTTAAGTCCGTCAGTAACTTTGTGTTACTGATCGTTCCAAGGCGATACTTCTGTGGTGGTTCTTTTTGTTTTATGTCTTGGTGTTTAAATTTTTTTTTTTTGTGCTGTTGGCGCCTTATGTGTGTTTTCATAGTTTTAGTTAAGTTAAGGTTACTGAGTGGCCACCGATTGGGAAAATAGCTGCTGATTCGGCTTACGATATGTTTCATGGTATAAGTGCCTGATTGTTAGTTTGGTTTTTTTCCACCTCGGTTTTTGGAGTGGGAATCTTTTTCTGATTGCGCCTTTTCCTGATCTTTGCCTACTTGTACCTTTTTAATGATAATAGCATAAGTATGAAAATTGCAAATATTTGCGTATATTGTTAGAACTAATTTCTTTACAAAATTTTGCTTATTTTTGATCCATTTTTTTTTCCTTGGAAGTCTTTTTGACAGTCTCCTCTGCTTAAAGTCTCAAAGTCATGACATTACTTTCTGGTTTTCGTTGCCAGTTTGTAAAGGGTCGGTGATGAGGGTTTGATACCCTAAGATGCACATTATGGCCTAGTCTCTCTTTCATTGTTTCCTGTTCCCAAAGGATCCAGAATCATATATTTACCTGGAAGTGATAGTGAAGGATTATGATAGTCTATGTATCGACCATCCTGTTGAAAGAGTTGCAAAATTACAGCAATTCTCTTTGGCTCCATGTTGCAAAATCTATAGGGTCACTGAAAAGGCTTAATTAAGTAGCAGAAACCGAGGTTTGGCCCATCCCCTTTCTCATTAATACGCTCATCTCAGTTTTATTTTTATTTTAAAACTGGGGTTTCAGGGTTATACAATTTTTTCTTATTTTTGATAAAAATTAGAGATCAATGTTTTGAGCAAAAATTTTAAAAATATCTAAATTTTTCGAATGCATTTTTTTTTTTTATTTTTTTTACAGCTGAAAAAAAAAAAAAAAAAAAAAAAAAAAAAAAAAAAAAAAAAAAAAAAAAAAAAAACATCTACATAAACTGTATGGGCGTGTTTTGTTAATGTAAACGGAATAAATCATATTACGAACACTCATCCCATACGTTTGGCCGTTGTCCATCTGGATTTTAGGATGACACATTGGTTCTGATTGCACCAGTTCTTACTTTTAACTTTCCAAGCATAGTTCATACCCTACTTGTGAAGCTATGTGAAATTATAGATTTGCAGACTGAATTGACGCCCTTTCTTTCGAATTTGCACTTAAATCAGCATCGATTTGGTGCAGTGATACATAAACAGCCATAACACCACGGTTATAACATCAGGAAAACATGTCCATGAAAAGTATACCCCCTTAAATAAAAATAATTGTTAGATCCTTTGGAAGCAGTAAAACATTAAAAGCGAGAAGATAGGCCATATTGTACAATTTCGGGTAATGAACTTTCATCAGTGACCCTTTACAAAACGAAAGCCAGACATTTTTGCTGCAATTTTTAAAATTTACATGTGTATAGTCTAAATCAAAGACTCACTTGATTTAAACCCCACTTATATACAGAAAGACTGTGGTTTGCAGATGTTTGCAGGCGTCAAAGGATCTCAGTTTTATTTTTATTTTAAAACTGGGGTTTCAGGGGTATACAATTTTTCTTATTTTTGATAAAAATTAGAGATCAATGTTTTGAGCAAAAATTTTAAAAATATCTAAATTTTTCGAATGCTTTTTTTTTTATTTTTTTTTTTACAGCTGAAAAAAAAAAAAACAAAAAAAAACAAACAAAAAAAAAACAAACAAAAAACATCTATATAAACTGTATGGGCGTGTTTTGTTAATGTAAACGGAATAAATCATATTACGAACACTCATCCCACCCATACGTTTGGCCGTTGTCCATCTGGATTTTAGGATGACACATTGGTTCTGATTGCACCAGTTCTTACTTTTAACTTTCCAAGCATAGTTCATACCCTACTTGTGAAGCTATGTGAAATTATAGATTTGCAGACTGAATTGACGCCCTTTCTTTCGAATTTGCACTTAAATCAGCATCGATTTGGTGCAGTGATACATAAACAGCCATAACACCACGGTTATAACATCAGGAAAACATGTCCATGAAAAGTATACCCCCTTAAATAAAAATAATTGTTAGATCCTTTGGAAGCAGTAAAACATTAAAAGCGAGAAGATAGGCCATATTGTACAATTTCGGGTAATGAACCTTCATCAGTGACCCTTTACAAAACGAAAGCCAGACATTTTTGCTGCAATTTTTAAAATTTACATGTGTATAGTCTAAATCAAAGACTCACTTGATTTAAACCCCACTTTTATACAGAAAGACTGTGGTTTGCAGATGTTTGCAGGCGTCAGTATTTTAGAGTACCTGTGGCTACCTCGTACATATTTTTCTTATTTCTGACGTGTACCTGTGGCTACCTCGTACATATTTTTCTTATTTCTGACGTGTACCCACAATCTATGTTTGAGCAAAAACAAGAAAAATGTCAAAACATTTCTACTGAAATTTTTCATTTTTTACAACTATATTGCATGGGTAAGTTTTCGTAATGTAAATTACTGTCCTAAATGCCAAATTGTCTGTTGTCCAACTAAATTATGTCTTGCATTAAGGTTTCTGACCATACTACAAACCAAACGTTGTCGTATATTTACAAAAGTGTCTAAAACATACAGACGTTTTCATTATTTTGTGACTTTTACTAGCCGTTAATGATTCGGTTTAGAGAGAGATAATAAATAAGCCAAAACCGACCATGGTCAACATAATATCACGTGCGCCACGTGAATTCTTGAACTGGCGCCATCTGTATAATTGTTAATTAAAAAAAAAGATTCGTAATAAAGGCCGTATTTTAGCAAAAGCTGTGTATAGTGTATAGTGTTGACTGTTAAATGACCGTACATATGCGGAACCTAGAACGTGGTACAAGCGGTTTGTCAATTATATAAGATCGGTTGTAGATGGGAGATTCTTAACCGAGAATACTTTTTAACCATTTCGTTGACAACAGACCCACATTACTGCTCATTTCAGTATGATCCGGCCAGAACCCTTGTTTAATGGTTAGTCTGATATAATGTATTTCAGTCTGGTAAATTGCGAAACAATACCTAATGCTCAGTTGTCTGGCTATATAATCATACAACTCGGACCCCGAAAGTAGACTATATTATGTGGAACCTTAAATAAGACAGACATTAAATAATTGGCGGTTCTTACAACCCATTGACCAATGCTACTTGAACATCATCGAGCTTCTCAAAGGTCAGGACGCAGCGAATATAGGTGGATTTATGGATATTGCATATGTATAACAATACTATAATAGCCGCTCTGCAAGTCCCTCGCCGTTGTTAGCTAGTTATAAGCGTCAGTATTTTAGAGTACCTCTGGCTAATAAAAAGTCTACCATTCTTTAATGAACCCCGCTTAAATGTCTATTATTCCCCATCATGGCTAAGCATTGATATCATACGCAGCTGCGATAGTGTATGGACGGTAAGGAAATCAACATTAGAACGAGCTCGTCCTTATTTGACAAGTACAAAAAGTACAATCCTGGCTTTAACCTTAATATATTTTATCCCTAGCGTACAGTCTTAGAACTATCAAGGAATCAAAGCATGCATGTTTGAGCTTTGTGTATTTCGTGTGTTTTGATATGCAACAAAAAAGGCAAATATCTTTAGCGTAAGAAGCTTAGGTTTACCAATTTACAACAAGCCACTTAAAGTTACTTTTATTAGTGCTTGAAATTTTAGTAAAATCATAATTTATTACGGAAGCTTAAATGCAAGGCTTTTCTGGCGATGATATTATGAAAACGACAGTTCGACTAGAACAAGTTAGGGCAAGACTCACACAACATGTTCAACAATGTCACGATATCCACACTTACAAGGCTTAACCAAACCTTCTTCAAGTTGGCGCCAATTTAACACTTGGTGCTTTCTTAATTCGACTTAATCACTGCGTATATCATCATAAAATGCATGATATGCATGATATGCAACAGCGATGCACTTTACGAACTAAATCTCGACAGCACGCGTTAACAGTCAAAGTGTCTTGGTGTCTTTCGTAAACTCTGTTTAAAGGTAAAAATAGGCATTGATCAGGAAATGGCGCAATCAGAAATTCCCACTCCAAAAACCGAGGTGGAAAAAGCGAAATTAACAATCAGGTACTTATACTAAGATAACATATCGTAATCCGAGTGAGAAGCTATTTTTCAATAAGCGGCCACTCAGTTACCCAAACTTAACTAAAATGAATAAAAACGTACATAGGGTGCAAACAGCAAAACAATTCAAACTAAACCATAAAACAATTAGAACCACTACAGAAAAGTATATCAGAAAAGACTTATGAGTCTTTCATGTAAATTAAGACGCCTTTATTAGACCCTAGACACGTTTAAGTGTTTTATAGTGACTTTGAAAATAGCCATGCGAAATATTTGTAAATTGAACTAACGTTTAAGAAATCTTTTTATCGTATGACGTCGTTGTTTTCGAATGGATAACGTCATGTATAGTATTAAAAATGTTATGACCACACGTGTATTAATTAACACTTTTGCGAGAAAACGTAACGCCATTGACGAAGTCCGTAACAATAATGTAAATTTTAATTGAATATATATCCACTTTGCAGGTGATAAAATCCTTATTTAAAAGCCTGATATGATAAAACGGATCTTACACTCGTGGTCATTTCATATGAAGGCGAAGACTCGTTTAATAAATTTCATATGAAATGACCACGAGTGCAAGATCCTCTATATTTATGTTTTGGGAATGATCTACATTGTTTGCATCTTTTTGTGTGTATTCATATATTTAGGTAACCGTGTGGATACTTTTAGGGTATTAATTAGCTACTCGCTTACCGTATGCATTCTTTTAATCAGATTGATCTTAGCAATGACACATTTACAGAGAGAAATTCCCACTCCAAAACCGAGGTGAGGAAAAAACTAAATTAACAATCAGGCACCCACAATAAGAAAACATATTGTAAGCCGAATGGGCAGCCATTTTCTCAATAGGCGGCCACTCAGTTACCCAAACTTAACTAAAATATGAAAACATACATAAGGAGCTAAGAGCACAAAAATTCAACACCAAGACATAAAACTATACGAACCACCATAGAAGTATCGCATTGGAACGATCAGTAATATAAACTTACTGGTAGCTATGGCGGGCTTTAATCGATTTTACATGGCCATAACCTCACCCTCAGCTTCTGCAGTGGTTCAAAACATTTACGTAGGTGTGCGGTCCTCGTGGTGAATCTCTAACTGGTCAATGAATCATCAAGGACAAACACATAAATCAGGATAACCACCATGATGAATCAAAAACAAGGACTCACAAATTCAGTAAGCTGCCCGACGATGGAGATCCCTGGACGCCAAATAACTTACTGAAAATCCGGAGCAAAAGAACAACACCAGTTGAACACCAGTGGGCCAAAACTTACTTTTAACGTTTCCAATTGTGACAGCGTCAGGAAGCGCTTTTCCAACATTGTGATCTTTTATCACGTTTAGTTGCATTTGTTTCAATTTGTTTCTAGTAAAGTATTTGATCTCCTCACTTTATTGATTGTCCAGATATCCTGACTTGAGCCACAATGTGCGAAAACAAATCTGCGTATTTCCGACCAGGTCCCACACAAACTGGCCTGTACTGTCAAAGAAGAACGATAGAGGCTTGAAATTTCGGATTTATGAACAGGAGAAATTGTTCTATCCGTGAAACGAAAACAAAGGCGCTGATCAGCTGTGTAGTTACTGCACAGCTTATCTGCGCCTTTGTTTTCGCATAGGCAAAAAATCGGTTTTCTCATGAAGTGGCTCAATTATCCTTACTTGATTAGTAACGAATAATGTCTTCGTGGAGAACGTATAAACTAATTACACTCACCCTACATAAATCTCATTCAATGATTGCTAAATATAGCTTTTTATTCGCAGAAAAAACTGCAGAGCAACTTATTAGCCGAAATAATTTTGCAGTCCACTATTAACAGCTGAGCCAGAGCAAAAGAGTTATGGTTCACTCAGGTCATCATGCTTCGCTCTTGCTACACTTACATTACGAAGTATACAAAGATTTTAAGAGAAGTAAACAAAAGTTTTTATGCTTGCTCAAAAAATTTATTGTGGGTACACGTTAGGTCAACGAGTACCCACAATCCATGTTTTGGAGCAAAAATAAGAATGTACATCCCATTTTTACTATATAAAAGTGTGGTATAAGGGGACATATTTTGCTGATGACGTAAAGATGACTTAAAGATCAAAAAATATAAGAGAGGCTGGAGAAGTGCACCAATCAGAATTGATTTTTTTTTCGTTTAATGAAAGCCTCTATTGCACTTGTTAAATTAAATCTAATGCCTTCGCCGCATGCTGCCATGTGCATGTATATGGACTATGGGAGACAACTCTGACATGTTCTACATGTGTGTATTGAATAATTAATCTAAAAAACAATTAACGAGCCATTGCAATATCTTGTCTCACAAGGTGACAAATTTTATTTTGCAAAAACCGTTAGATCCACAATAGGAGTACCGCCATGGAAAGGTCAGTAATATTAAATTGATGTGGGATTTACAGGCGCATAAACCTGGGTGTGGAAAATGAGAAATTGTAAATGACGTGATTTTATACAACACCTTCAAAAATGATTAAATATGACCTAAATATGTCACTTTAGTCGATTTTTTTACATGTACACTTTCTTCTAAACAACCCAGTTTATTGCTTAAACAAATGAAAATAGCAAAAGGCATTTAGCAATTTAAGCATTGTAGCTGCCTTAGTAGTATCTAACCTGTTCTTCAAGAACAAACGAACTTTTTAAAAATATGAGAAACACTGATTTTGAATAAGTTTCATAGCCATTTCAATCAGACATTTTCCATTGCATTCGATATTATCTCAAAAGAGTAGTTGTCTGTCGCGAAGATCATTTTGTCGAAAATGTAAATGAGCCTGTGCATGGGAAAACCAACAGTTTGGGTTCCAACCAGGTCTGACACACACCGGCCTGTGCAGCTACAGAAGATAGCTAGAAGCTTGAAATTTCAGATTTAAGAAGAAGAGAGATTGTACTATCTGTGTAGCGAAAACAAAGGCGCTGATCAGCTTCCCGGTTACCTCGAAGCTGATCTGCTCCTTTGTTTTAGCATATGCATATTGTTGGTTTTCCTATGCAGCGGCTCAAATGATATACTTATTGGAGAAATCCATTAAAATCTACGTATAAAACTACTTTCGAAAGAAGGCAGTAACAATAGAAACAATAACGACTGACGCCGTACACAAAAATAAGATGGAATCTACACTAAAACACGATTCTGTCGATTTCTGACTTCATTGACTAGTACGAGGACTGAACATCTAACTAAATGTTGTGAACCACTGCAGAGGCGGAGGGTCAGAAGAAGTAAGGTTAGCCGACTTTAAAACCGGGTCAAGCCATCCCCATCGCAGTTAGTTTATATTACGGATCGTTCCTAGGCGATACTTCTGTCGTGGTTTTAAAGTAATTTTTATTGTTTTTGTATTGTTGTTGAATGTTTGTGCTGTTTGCACCGTTTGTACGTTTTCATATATTAGTTAAGTTCGGGCAACTGAGTGGCCGCCTATTAGGACATTGCTGCTCACCGGGCTTACGATATGTTCTTTTAGTATAAGTACGAGCGTACCTGATTGTCAATTTATTTTTCCCACCCCTAGGTTTATGGAAGGGGATTTTTTTTCTGATTGCGCAATTTCATGATCATTGCCTACTTGTACCTTTATACCCTTTTCTGAAAGCGACAGAACGTGGTACTTTATCAAGAGTACGAATAGAGGGTCCATGCATTGTTACAATGGAAAAAAGAATCCCAATCAAGACACCGAGCGGGAATGAAATGACTAAAGAAGATATCATAAAAATTTTAACATCACGTGACTAGCTCTTTCCTTCGAGGTAGCAATCCGGCTAGCACCCACAAAATGTTCATCAGGATAACATGTCCGTGTAATGTGTACCCCCTTGAACCCCACTTTTATACAGCAAAACTGGGGTATGCAGGGGTATACATATTTTTCTTATTTTTGCTCCAAAACATAGATTGTGGGTACTCGTTAGAACCGCCTCGCCGAGGCGGTTCTAACGTGTACCCACAATCTATATTTTGAGCAAAAATAAGAAAAATATTTTAAAAAATCCAACGAAATTTTCAATTTTTACAGGTGAAAAAAATCTCTGTATATTGCATGGGCAAGTTTTCATAATGTTATCATCGTTGTAGACCGTGTGATATAATGCTTTAGTCATAACGAAAACTTGTCCATGGTGCCAAAGTAGGCTCCCACTGAAAGCAATTCAAAATAGACCCCATTCGCAGCACTGCCCTAAGTTCCACAATATTCGTTGAGAAATAGTATACCATAGACTGTTAAGATCTGCATATCTGCTCTTCAAAAAGTGACAAATTTACCTAGCATGACCAATTAAGTTTTTCAGAAATTTCAGTTGAACACAGACACCGTGGTCAAAAAAAAAAAAAAAAAAAAAAAAAAAAAAAAAAAAAAAAAAAACAGTTGGCCGCAGTGTCCCATCATAACCTTTCGAAGCTTCGACACAGAAGATATAGTCCTCAAAGATACCATGTATTACACCTTTATTTGATAGAATATGGTTAAAAATAAAAATATAAATCCAAGTTAAGCACCCATTAGTGCCCAGGAGTGAAATACTCACCTTCCAAGAAGCCAGTATAATGTTTCTTATTATAAATGAACTACCTTTGCACCCTACAACCTCGGAAGTACTTCATGGGTGGCATACTAGTCTTGTATCGGTCCCATTTAGATAATACTAGTCTTTGTATCGACTACCCTGTTGAAAGTTGCAAAATTTCAGTAATTCTCTTTGGCTTCATGTTGCCAGATCTAAAGGGTCACTGACGAGACTTAAATAGTCGAAACCGCGGTATGGCCTATCCCCTTTCTCATAAATGTGTTCACTGCTCTTAAAGAATCTCAGTTTTAATTTTCGTTTTTTAATTTTCATTTGCTATTACTGCAGCTGGTGTTGTGCCGTGTGGCGGTCCTAAAAGTCTCCCCGTACATCATCCATAGTGCAGGTTATATTTTCGTTTTGGTCCTTTGAGATCCGCGAGGATATTCTGAGAAATCAAAAACTTATTATCGGTCAAGATTCATTTTCTAACCAAATGTTTAATATATTTGGTCCCATTTAGATAATACTATTCCTTTGTATCGACTACCCTGTTGAAAGTTGCAAAATTTCAGTAATTCTCATTGGCTTACTGTCGCCAAATCTAAAGGGTCACTGAGAAGACTTTAATAGTCGAAACCACCCCTTTCTCATTAAGGTGTTCACTGCCCTTAAAGGATCTCAGTTTTAATTTTTATTTGTACACCTATTTTTATAGCTGCCTAATTGGCAAAGCTTATACTCTACTAACTGACCATCTGATTACTGGTTACCCGCTCAGGTCCGAGCCTGCCCAAGAAAAGTGATTCAAGTCAAACCATCCGTAAATAGCTATCTTTGGTGGTTATATTTGAAGCACTGTTTGTATGTCATCATATCCTGCTTATTTTGGTAAGTCCCATAAAATGGAGGCAACGTCCCGATATGACCATAGCTGTTGATTGGGACGTTAAGCATCAATTCAAACAAACAAACAAACAAATTAAATTGAAAATTTTCATCAGACATTTTCGAATATTATTCTTATTTTTGCTCAAAACATCGTGAATACCTACAATATATGGGTTTGGTTAAGAATAATACAAATAGACCTGCAAGCCCCATTTTCACTTCATAAAAGTGGGGTTTATGGTGGTATTTATTGCGCAGACATGTTATCTTGATGCTTTGACGATGATGTACTATCGGGATCAGTTTCTGATGGATCATAATCTGATTAAAGACATTGCAAAACGTTACTTCTGTGCACGTGCAAGTTCTGGCTAAAGTTAGCCGCGTCATAAGAAACACAGATTTTTTCCTATGCACAGCTGACCAGCGCCTTTGTTTTCGCTACACTGTTCCGAAATTTCAAGCTTCTAGCCTTTTTCTTTGACTGCACAAGCACATTTGTATCAGACCTGGTCAGAAACCCCGAAGTTCGTTTTCTCGCGTCGCGATTTAGGTTGTGCATATTAGTGGAAAGCGAAATTCCTGGTCCAACTTGACGATTGTTTGCTTGACTTTTCTTAGTAATCACGGCCTGATAATAGTTGAGCTAGTTTACCTTTGGCTTGCTACATATTCAACATATTCGACGTTATTATATTTATTAATAAAAAATTATTAAAGAAGTGTGCAGAGCATTAGACGTCACGCTCTTTGTAACGTGATGCGTTAGCCTCCTTGTAAAACGTGAAGTCAAGAGTTCAAATTTCCTGATGATAGTTCCTGTATATGCGATTAAAATGAAAGTACCATATTTAATAAAATATAATGGTTTGATCCTTTTGAAGCAGTAAAACATTCAGAGCGCGACAGTATGGACTATATTGCGCAATTTCGGGAATGAACCCTCATCAGTAGCCCTGTTAAACCGGCAACGAAAGCCAGACTAAAGTGCTGCCATTTCCAGAATTTATACGAGAAGTCTAAATCAAAGACACATTCCTAAACGGGGTCAAGTAATTAAAATATTGCTTAGAAGTATGTTTCTAAACGTAAGTGTTTTGAACACTCTGAATATCTTAACTGATATCTCAAAGGGACGAAAGAAAAATATAATCTGCACTATGGATAATGTACGGGATACTTTTTAGGGCTGCCACAAGGCACAACGCCAGCTGCAGTAATAGCAAATAAAATATAATGGTTTGATCCTTTTGAAGCAGTAACCCATTTTTAGCTCACCTGAGCCGTCAGGCTCACAAGGTGAGCTTATAGTATACCCATGCTCCGTCGTCTGTCCGTCCGTCCGTCGTCCGTCCGTCGTCCACCATTTTCAAAGATCTTCTCCTCTGAAACCGCTTGGCCAATCAAAGCCAAATTTTACATGAAGCATCTATGGGAAGGGGGAACCAATGTATATATAAATAATCCAGGTCACATGACCAAGATGGCCGCCATGCCCATATATGGTAAAAACCCTTCAAAAATCTTCTTCTCCGGAACCACTGGACCGATTTCAACCAAACTTGGCATGAAGCATTAATGGCTCAAGCACTACAATGTATATATAAATCATGACCCTATGATGACCTTGACCTATTTTACGGCAAGGTCAACATAGGTCGCGAACGCATTTGAATGGGGAAAATTGTTAAATTGTCATTTAATGGAAAAATCTTGCAGAAAATGAGCAGTAGGACTGAATATTAATGATTCTGAAAAAAATTGGGCACCAGGGGCTCATCCGCCCCCACTCCGGGGCAATATACATGTATATCTCCATAATATTCAAACATCTTCTCCTCTGAAACCGCTTGGCCAATCAAAGCGAAATTTTATGTGAAGCATCAATAGGAAGGGGTAACAAATATGTATATAAAAAATCCAGGTCACATGACCAAGATGGCCGCCATGCCCATATATGGTAAAAACCGTTCAAAAATCTTCTTCTCCAGAACTGGTTGACCGATTTCAACGAAACTTGGCACGAAGCATCAATGCCTCAAGCACTACAATGTGTATATAAATCACGACCCTGTGATGACCTTGACCTATTTTACGGGAAGGTCAACATAGGTCACCAATGCATTTGAATGGGGAAAACTTTTAAAATGTCATTTAAAGTGAAAGTCTTGCAGGAAATGGGCAGTATGACTGGATATTAATGATTCTGAAAAAAATTGGACCCCAGGGGCTCATGTGCCCCCACCCCGGGGCAATATACATGTATATTTCCATAATATTCAAACGTCTTCTCCTCTGAAACCGCTTGGCCAAACAAAGCCAAATTTTAAGTGAAGCATCTATAGAATGGGGGAATCAATGTGTATATAAATAATCTAGGTCACATGACCAAGATGGCCGCCATGCCCATATATGGTAAAAACCCATCAAAAATCATCTTCTCTGAAACCAATAGACTGATTTCAAGGAAACTTGGCGTGAGGCATCGATGGCTAAAGTACTCCAATGTATATATAAATCATGACCCTGTGATGACCTTGACCAAGTTTATGGCAAGGTCAACATGGGTTGCCTGTGCATCTGAATTGGGAAAACTGTTAAAATGTCATTTGAAGGAAAAAGCCAACAGGAAATTGGCAAATGGACAGAATATTGAAGATTCTGAAAAAAGAAAATGGCCCAAGGGCTTATCTGCCCCTGCACTGGAGTTAAATACCATAATATTCAAACTTGTTTATTGGTATATGCAGCTGATCTCAGGTGAGCGTTTACAGGACCATTGGTCCTCTGGTGTTACCTTCATTACTATAAAGTAAATGTTGACTTGGATGTAAGGCTTTAACTTGATTAAAACAAAGCTTAATTGGCTGTTTTTCAAGAACACCTTGGCTGTGCTCTTTAGCTGACAAACACATGAATGGCGCAGATTCTTCTCTGTTTAAAGTTCCACAGGGTTCCCACGGGCACTGGAAAACCTGGAAAACATGGAAAATTGCTAAAAAAAATTCCATGCATGGAAAATTGATGGAATTTGAAAAATGATGAAATATCATGGAAAAATCATGGAATTTTGTTATGAAATGCCAGTTTGGATGTCTTTGGGATTCATTTTTTTCCCTCGCTCGCTTCGCTCGCTCGATAAGTATTGATAAATAAAGTTTTATTTTTCAAAACGGCATTCAAACTAATTTGTCTTCATCAGAAAGCAGGATAATATCTTGAATTAAGTTACTTTTATAATACAATTATTAGCTCACCTGAGCCGTCAGGCTCACAAGGTGAGCTTATAGTATACCCATGCTCCGTCGTCCGTCCGTCCGTCCGTCGTCCGTCCGTCGTCCACCATTTTCAAAGATCTTCTCCTCTGAAACCGCTTGGCCAATCAAAGCCAAATTTTACATGAAGCATCTATGGGAAGGGGGAACCAATGTGTATATAAATAATCCAGGTCACATGACCAAGATGGCCGCCATGCCCATATATGGTAAAAACCCTTCAAAAATCTTCTTCTCCGGAACCACCGGACCGATTTCAACCAAACTTGGCATGAAGCATTAATGGCTCAAGCACTACAAAGTGTATATAAATCATGACCCTATGATGACCTTGACCTATTTTACGGCAAAGTCAACATAGGTCGTGAATGCATTTGAATGGGAAAAATTGTTAAATTGTCATTTAAAGGAAAAATCTTGCAGAAAATGAGCAGTAGGACTGAATATTAATGATTCTGAAAAAAATTGGGCACCAGGGGCTCATCCGCCCCCACCCCGGGGCAATATACATGTATATCTCCATAATATTCAAACATCTTTTTCTCTAAAACCGCTTGGCCAATCAAAGCGAAATTTTATGTGAAGCATCAATAGGAAGGGGTAACAAATATGTATATAAAAAATCCCGGTCACATGACCAAGATGGCCGCCATGCCCATATATGGTAAAAACCATTCAAAAATCTTCTTCTCCAGAACCGGTTGACCAATTTCAACGAAACTTGGCACGAAGCATTTATGGCTCAAGCACTACAATGTGTATATAAATCATGACCCTGTGATGACCTTGACCTATTTTACGGGAAGGTCAACATAGGTCACCAATGCATTTGAATAGGGAAAACTTTTAAAATGTCTTTTAAAGTGAAAGTCTTGCAGGAAATGGGCAGTAGGACTGGATATTAATGATTCTGAAAAAAATTGGACCCCAGGGGCTCATGTGCCCCCACCCCGGGGCAATATACATGTATATTTCCATAATATTCAAACATCTTCTCCTCTGAAACCGCTTGGCCAAACAAAGCCAAATTTTAAGTGAAGCATCTATAGAATGGGGGAATCAATGTGTATATAAATAATCTAGGTCACATGACCAAGATGGCCGCCATGCCCATATATGTTAAAAACCCATCAAAAATCATCTTCTCTGAAACCAATAGACTGATTTCAAGGAAACTTGGCGTGAGGCATCGATGGCTAAAGTACTCCAATGTATATATAAATCATGACCCTGTGATGACCTTGACCAAGTTTATGGCAAGGTCAACATGGGCTGCCTGTGCATCTGAATTGGGAAAACTGTTAAAATGTCATTTGAAGGAAAAAGCCAACAGGAAATTGGCAAATGGACAGAATATTGAAGATTCTGAAAAAAGAAAATGGCCCAAGGGCTTATCTGCCCCTGCACTGGAGTTAAATACCATAATATTCAAACATGTTTATTGGTATATGCAGCTGATCTCAGGTGAGCGTTTACAGGACCATTGGTCCTCTGGTTTACGAATGGACTTTCCCATCATAATAATTTTTCATTTTTTGGGGAATCAATAGTGGTTTTAGATTTTCCTATAATTTTTTGATGAAAATCCTCTTATCAAACAGAATATCATTCATGAATATGCAAATTAGATAGTTTGCATTACTTACCACATGATGTCTAAAATTTTAAATGAGACTAGGTTCAGTGGTCTAGAATAAGAAACAGCGGAGATATGATCAATTTTGTATGTACACTCCTATGCTCAAGAATCACGTTAACGGTTGCCATGGAAACCATGCATTTTTTCATAGTGCAAATGGGTTTATCTTTGAGGACAAAATTCTTTGCATTTCAGGGGTCCCAATGAACGATTTGACACCCATTAATGATGTCCTGGGGTGCATGATAGGTCAAGCTTCTGTATACTTAATGATCATAGTTAAAAAGGGATAATGTCAAGCAAATCAATAAAGCAAAAAATAAATAAATAAATAAATAAATAAATAAATAAAAATAAATAAATAAATAAATAAATAAATAAAAAAAATAAATAAAAATAAAAAATGGAATGAATCTAGGTAAATAGCACATTACTAAAGATGCACGACCTCTTGGTCTGAAGATCCTTGCACCAGGAAAACATTTCCACGAAAAGTGTACCCCCTTTGAACGCCAATTTTATATAGTAAAACTAGGTTGTGGTCCGACTTGACGATTGTTTGCTTGACTGTTCTTAGTCCTCACGGCCTGATAATAGTTGAGCTAGTTTACCTTTGGCTTACTACATATTCAACATATTCGACGCTATTATATTTATTAATAAAAATTTATTAAAGAAGTGTGCAAAGCATTAGACGTCACGCTCTTCGTAACGTGATGCGATAGTCTCCTTGTAAAACGTGAAGTCAAGAGTTCAAATTTCCTTTAAATGCATGACACATGATGATAGTTCCTGTATATACGATTAAATCAAATGAAAGCACCATATTAAATAAAATACAATGGTTTGATCCTTTTGAAGCAGTAACCCATTTTTTACGAATGGACTTTCCCATCATAATAATTTTGGTGAGGCCATTTTTGGTGAGGCCATTTTCATTTTTTTGGGAATCAATAAAGATTTTAAATTTTCCTATAATTTTTTTGATGAAAATCCTCTTATCAAACAGAATATCATTCATGAATATGCAAATTAGATAGTTTGCATTACTTACCACAGGATGTCTAAAATTTTAAATGAGACTAGGTTCAGTGGTAACAGCGGAGATATGATCAATTTTGTATGTACACTCCTATGCTTAAGAATCACGTTAACGGTTGCCATGGAAACCATGCATTTTTTCGTAGTGCAAATGGGTTTATCTTTGAGGACAAAATTCTTTTCATTTCAGGGGTCCCAATGAACGATTTGGCACACATTAATGATGTTCTGGGGTGCAAGATAGGTCAAAATAGCTCCCGGGGTAAATAATATATTTGGCAGACACATGGATAGACACTTGGAGATAATGCACGGTAGAATGAAGTACATCATGATACCAAGATTTGAGCCGCCTCATGGGAAAACCAACAATTCGCATAGGCGAAAACAAAGACGCAGATCAGCTTCGCGGTAACCGCGAAGCTGATCAGCGCCTTTGTTTTCGCTACTCGGATAGTACAATTCCTCCTCTACTTAACTCCAAAATTTCAAGCTTCTAGCCTGCTTCTGTAGCTGTACAGGCCGGTTTGTGTCGGACCTGTTCGGAAACCACATTGTTGGTTTTCCCACGAGGCGGCTCATTTATTGTGTCACTACCTCATTAAGCTTCAACTTGAGATGTGATGTCACTCCCATGAAGACACTTCCGTGTGAAGATGGCTTTTCAAGCATCTATATACTTAATGATAATATACAGTTAATAAAAAGGAATAAAGTCAAGCAAATCAATAAAGCAAAAGAATTTGGAATGAATCTAGGTAAATAGCACATTACTAAAGATGCACGACCTCTTGGTCTGAAGATCCTTGCACCAGGAAAACATTTCCTCGAAAAGTGTACCCCCTTTGAACGCCAATTTTATATAGTAAAACTAGGTTGTGGAGGGGTATGCATTTTGTTTTTTATTTTGTTCGAACTACATGTGGGTAATACATGTAGTTCGAACACGCGAGGTACTTATAACCTAGAATCAATCTTTTGTGCAGAAGTATTAAAAATATCAATTTTTCCAATGGATTTTTTCTCAATAATTTTTACCGGGCCGAAAAGTCTGCATATTGTATGTGTAAGTTTTCGTAATGACAAAGAATGCAAAACAGTCTGATAAACAGAAACATGGGACATAAGCAAACAGTATAGTCCCAGATGAGACGCCGCAGAACGCGGCGTCCCATCTGGGACTATTCTCTTTGCTTAGAGAAATTTCATCAAGATATTGAATAAAATTTTATAATCACTCCTGATGCCCCTAAAATTGACAGTGGACTCTCCCAAATGATAATGATGGGAAAGTCTATTCGTCTTTTATGGGTTAAGTAGAAAATGCATTGCCACAGAGCACCAAATGAAAAGGAAATACTGAAAGAAATGTTATATATGGTATAACGATTAAGATTACATAATCGTAAAGTATAACGATTAAGATTACATCATGATCGTAAAGTATAACGATTAAGATTACAGACAAAATTGTCGATTGTTCTAAAGTTTAAGACCGATGGCATTCGACAGTTGAAGTGTTTATCGTCATCTTTTATGACGAGTCGAAATCATTGTCGTCTAAACGCTTAAGAAACTCTGTGACAATAAACAAGCCGTTGACTGATTACATCTTATAGCAGCGAATATGGGAAGTGTTATTATTGTTTCATGATGGTAGAACCGAACCGCAACAAATTCAACGGTTCGGCATTTGCGTATATGAACGAATGAGATCAGTTTGAATACAACGCCACTCTTTTAAGTGCGAAAGAGGAAAGCTGATAACATAATCTATAGAAAAATGTGGAAATAAATGGCACCGGTCAGACTGTTGTAATGTATAGCCATATCTGAGTCTTCGCCTAGTGCTGATGGCACAAGAGTAAATGAGCCGTATCATGAGTACCGGATTTTTCATATGCGAAAACAAAGGCGCAGATCAGCTGTGCAGTAACTGCACAGCTGATCAGCGCCTTTGTTTTCGCTACTCGGATAGTACATTTCCTCTTCTACTTATAGCCAAAATTTCAAGCCTCTAGCCTGCTTCTGTGACTGTACAGGCCGATTTATGTCAGACCTGGTCGGAAACCCCGGACGGTTTTCTCACGTTGCGGCTCCAATGTCTTTTGGTGCGGCTCCAATCTACTGACCATCTCTGCCTAACAAAAACAGGGGTAATGAAACAGCAATGAGAACAGACCTCTGTCGATTATTACTAACTTGATAAAGATACCACAAGATCGTATCGATTTGTTTTGAAAATGGATCTATGTCTTTTATTTCTGGTGTTTATGTTTTATTTAAGCATCTGTGAATCGTCAGCGAGAGACATATTAATCAACTCTTGTATATTCAGAGGTTCATTCGCCCTCCCCTTGCTTTTTAAAGCAGATGATTGCATATTAAAAGAAGCATATCAGTTTAATAAAATAAAGGTGGACATCTTTAAGTTCATAGTAAGTGACTTTGAATACTTTGACTAAAGGCTGAAAACGGTACATGCAATCGATATAAACTGACCGTCTTAAGGCGGTGTATGTGCTGTGATATTTTTCAGTTCGCTTCACTTATGCCTCCATTAATGTCGTTTTTGTATCGTCTACAAGGTTACCATAGCGCTTAGGCTCTTTTGGTAAACACTTCAATTCAAAGGTACATCAGCAAAATTAGACACCTTTTGTTAACCGA
This sequence comes from Rugalucina vietnamica, assembly GCA_964017185.1. NCBI lineage: Eukaryota > Metazoa > Mollusca > Bivalvia > Lucinida > Lucinidae > Rugalucina > Rugalucina vietnamica. The sequence goes on along the minus strand of OZ024878.1, from coordinate 53,160,932 downwards.
ACTATTTGGACCTGTTTCATTGATTGCGGCTCTTCCACCTATCGTTTTTCATATTGACAACAAGAATCAAGTAGTATATTCTCGAGTCAAAATACGAAATAAAATAAGATTTCGTATGCGAAGCCTTAAGTTTAATATTCCTATTGGATTGACAGTCATCAAGATGCATTTTGTTGACAAAAGATGATAGGAAAATCATAAAAGAGCCATTATATAGGGCTCAGATATGTTTTTATGTCACTTAGTGTATTGGTTTCTATTTTATTGCTCGCTTTCTAGGAACTTTTATGAAGATATTGCGTAATTTAATTTGAACCTTTTCACGAGAAAACCAACAATTTGGGTTTTCGACCAGGTCTGACGCAAATCAGACTGTACAATCACAGAAGCAAGCTAGAAACTTGAAATTTTGGATTTAAAAATAAGAGGGATTGTACTGTCTGTGTAGCGAAAACAAATCTGCTTTTGGGCAGTAAAAGTGCAGCTGATTTTCGCCTTTGTTTTCGCATATGCAGATTGTTTGTTTTCTTCTATGATCTGCATCATGAAACATCTCTGTGTAATGTATACCCCCTCATACCTCACTTTTATATAGCAACACTGGGGTATGCAGGGGTATACCTATTTTTCTTATTTTTGCTCCAAAACATAGATTGTGGGTACTCGTTAGAACCGCCTCGGCGAGGCGGTTCTAACGTGCACCCACAATCTATGTTTTGAGCAAAAATAAGAAAAATGAAAAAAAAAGCTGATTGAACTTTTAAATTTTTACAACATAAGAAAAATATGTTTATTACATGGGCATGTTTTCGTAATGGTCTGCCATAGAGTAGTGCAGGGAACAGTCGGGGAAATTGAATGTTTTCCAATGTCAGGGAATTGTCAGAGAAATTTTCAGGGTAATTTTGAAAAATGGAAAAAACAGGAAAATTTGAAAAATGAAATGTCAGGCTATTGTCAGGGAATTCCTTAAGTACAAATTTTAAGTCCAAATACCATACGTGTAAATTCAGGGTTACAATGTATATTCATCTTCACATTTGTTTACCTGTTATAAATCATTAGACATTCCCAGAAGCCTTCGTTGCGCAATGGTTAAGCCACTCGCCTTGTAAACCAGGGGTCGCAGGTTCGATCTCGGGCTTTTCCAATCCTTTGGATGAGACTATAAACCGATGTCCTTTGACAATTTTCTAAGTTAAACTGGTGACAAGGACATACTGTGACGAGCCTGGAGACTATGCTAAGCCTTATGTGTTAACTGACCTAGTCTTCAGATCTTAGTTACTGACAATAACTGTACATACACACACATAGAAATTCAGTAGTAACGAGTAAGCATGTTTTTGGTAGTTTCATACATGAATAGCATAGTTCAACTGGGTTCAACTGGTGTTTTTCTTTTGCTCCGGAGTTAGTAAGTTATTGGGCGCCCAGGGATCTCCATCGTCGGGCAGCTTACTCAATCTGCGAGTCCTCGTTTTTGATTCATCATGGTGTTTATCATGATTTATTTGTTTGTCCATGATGATTCATTGACTAGTTAGAGATTCACCACGGGGACCGAACAACTAACTAAATGTTGTGAACCACTTCAGAAGCTGAGGGTGAGGTTAGGTACCTGTAAAACCGGTTTAAGCCCGCTAGTAGTTTTATGTTACTGATCGTTCCAAGGCGATGCTTTTGTGGTGGTTCGTATTTGTTTTATGCCTTGGTGTTGAAAATTTTTGTGTTTTGTGCTGTTGGCGCCTTATGTATGTTATCATATTCTTAGTTAAGTTTAGATCACTGAGTGGCCACCTATTGGGAAATAACTGCTCATTCGGCTTACGATGTGTTTCATGGTATAAGTACCTGATTGTTAATTTATTGTTTTTCCCACCTCGGTTTTTGAAGTGGGAATCTTTTTCTGATTGCGCCTTTTCCTGATCGTTGCCTTTTTGTACCTTTCTATGTATTTGACAGCATTTTTTTTTGCTATAAACCAAAGCAGAATTGGTGTTGTCAATATTAACCAGTTTTGGTTTTTATTGATCATATAATGAAATAGTTCATTAAAGGCATGTGATTCTTAGCTCGAATATGATAGCCGCATATGCTCATGTGAGGTTACGATTTCTGCGGTCTTTGTGTTTAGAATTTGGTGTAAAATTTGATAAAAGATGTCATATGTAATCGCTGCGAATTTTCGTTTTGCGACAAACGCATAGCAACGTCATATCTCAATTGCCATGAGTGCATGTATATTCCAGAGAAATTAATGGTTACAAAAACACAAATGTTTGATCAAATAATTAGAGTTGACTGTTGTTACAGATAACTAATGAGCCATGTTTAAAATGGCACCAAATGCAAACACTGCAGAACAATTTTCGAACATCAAATTATATATTGCAGCTGAAACGATAGCGAAATTAAAACAATAAATTTTGAGATCAGACAAAATAATTTTAGCTTTGGCACAAAATCGACTTTTGCAGCGTCATAAATTTGACGGAACTATTTCAGTCAAGGAAGCGATTTGTAATGAGCTACTTTTTTAGCTCACCTGAGCCGAAGGATCACAGGTGAGCTTATAGGACAGGCAGACATACGCCGTCGTCAGTCGTTGTCGTCCTTCAAAGTGGAATATTTCTGAACATAGTGGCCCAATCTTGATCAAATGTAATGTGAACCACCATAGGCTTGGGGTGAGCTTCCAGGATAGGCAGGCGTCCGTCATCCGTCGTCGTCCGTTCACAGTTTCAAAGTGGAATATTTCTGAACCTTGTGGACCGATCTTGATCAAATTGAATGTGAACCACCATTGGCTTGGGGTGAGCTTCCATGATAGGCAGGCATCCGTCATCCGTCATCGTCTGTTCACAATTTCAAAAAGGAATATTTCTGAAAAATATAATGTAAAACATCATTGGCTTAGAAGATTGATTGCATTAGGTTTTAGAGCAGATTGTGTCAAAATTGTGGTTTCCATGGCAACAGATAGCTCCCATAAACTTACAATGGGAAACACTATAAAACTCTTCTTCTTTGAAACCACAAAGCCCAGAGCTTCTATATTTTGTATGTAGCAATGTTTGGTAGTACTTATTATACATTGTGCCAACTATAGATTGACCACAACCCGATGGCGTCAATCTCCCGTAGACTTACAATGGGGGGAAATATTCTTCTCTGAAACCACAAAGCCCAGAGCTCCTATATTTTGTATGTTGCAATGTTTGGTAGTCCCCATTATAAATTGTGCCAACGGTGCCCCTGGGGTCCAAATTGACCACACCCCGGGGGCGGCAGTCCCCCATATACTTACAATGTGAAAAGCTAAAAAATCTTTTCTGAAACCACAATGCCCAGAGCTTCTATATTTTGTATATAGCAGTGTTTGGTAGTCCACATTATAAATTGTGCCAACCGTGCCCATGGGGTCTTAATTGGCCGCGCCCTGGGGCGTCAATCTTCCATAGACTTACAATGGGAAAAACTAAAAACAACTCTTCTTCTCTGAAACCACTAGGCCCAGAGCTTCTATATTTTGTATGTTAAAATGTTTGGTAGTCTCCATTATAAATTGTGCCAATCGTGCTCCTGTGGTCCAAACTGACCACGCTCCGGGGGCGTCAATATCCCGTAGACTTACAACGGTAAAAACTAAAGAAATCTTCTCTAAAACCACAAGGCCCAGAGCTTCTGTATTTTGTACATAGCAATGTTTGGTAGTCTCCATTATTGATTGTGCCAATCGTGCTCCTAGGGTCCAAATTGACCACACACCGGGGCGTCAATATCTGCCATAGGCTTATAATGGAAAAAATCTTCTTTTTTAAAAGCCATAAGAGCTAGAGGTTATATATTTAGCGTGTTTCAAAGTTTATTGGTACCCTACATGAATCCTGCCAAACATGCTCCTTGGGTCAAAAATGGTCCGGCCTTGGGGTCATCAGCCTCCAGAGACTTACAATAGGAAAACAGAAACATGAAAAAATCTTTTGCTCTGAAACCAAAAGTCCCAAAGCTTTTTATATTTTGTGTGTAGCAATGTTTATTAATCCTCTGTAAATCCTGCCATCTGAGCTTTTTGGGTCCATACAGGCCACACCACAGGGCAGTGGTCATTTACTCCCCTACAAGTAAAGCTGTCCAGATCAGGTGAGCGTTTACAGGACTATTGGTCCTCTGGTTTCTCAATCAAAGTAGAACAAATATTATCAATAGCAGACCACTTGGTCAATCCGTTAAGTAGATGTAAATTTAGTGGAAATGCAAGACATCAAAGACAGCAAGCTGGGTTTGTGATAGGGAAAGTGCATCAGGAAAGTGTGTCCGTGAAATGTATACCCCCGTAGACCCCAGTAGACCCCACTTTTATATAGTAAAACTATGGTATGTAGGGGTATACCTATTTGTCTTATTTTTGATCCAAAACATAGATTGTGTGTACTTGTTAGAACAGCGAGGCGGTTCTAACGTTTACCCAGAATCTATGTTTTGAGCAAAAATAAGAAAAAATTCAAAGATTTTCTACTGAAAAGTTTCAATTTTTACAATTTAAAAATCCCTGTGTATTGCATGGGCATGTTTTCGTAATGAATAACTGAAAATGCAGTCTATGTCTGTTGTCTATCAGTGATTTGTTAAATAGTTCACGGTTTGGAGGTCAGTTGTAAAGAGGATGAAATCACGAGCGATTAGCGCGAGCGATTTATTTTCTTACTACTGACCGGCAAACAGTGATTTATTACTCAACAAATCATGTACTTATGCTGATCAATTTCGATTAAACAGAATAAAAATCGCTGAAACGGTCGATATTATACATCAGCTTTTCGCCATTGCATTGTAGATATCCCGCCAAATGTTTGACTGCAATGCGGATATTTACACAGAAAGGTACAAGCAGGCAAAGATCAGGAAAAGGCGCAATCAGAAAAAGGTTTCCCACTTCAAAAACCGAGGTGGGAAAAAACTCAATTAACAATCAGGTACTTTTACCATGAAATCATATCGTAAGCCGAATTCGAATGAGCAGCTATTTTCCCAATAGGTCGCCACTCAGTTACCTAAACTTAACTAAAAATATGTAAACATACCTAAGGCACCAACAGCACGACATTTTTTAAACAACAAGACAAAACAAAAAGAACCACCACAGAAGTATCGCCTTGGAATATCAGTAACACAAAATTTCTGGCGGGCTTCAATCGATTTTACATGGCCATATCCTCACCATCAGCTTCTGCAGTGGTTCATGATATTTAGTTAGTTCTTAGGTCCTCGTGATGAATCTCTAACTAGTCCATGAATCATCAAGAACAAATCAAGAACAAACTAGAAATGCGTGTTTGTAAAACACTATGCCCCCAACTGTATACTTGTCCCTAAACTGGCAGCTTGTATGATTCATTTATTTCATTTGAATGAAGTGAAATTTAATTTCCTAAAGAAGCTGTTCGGTTGCCTCTGTTTTTGACCTCGATCCAGAAACAGAATGAAAGCTTTTTGTAGACAAGTTATAAATGGAGTAAAAATTTCGAAATGGAGTTATTTTATCAAAATTTGACGGAAAGTCCTAAAAAGTTAATCAGGTGATCTTCTTTTCAACCCCAACCAGTATACCAAATATGATGGCTCTAGCTTAAATACTTTTTGAGATATCTTGCACACAAGATTTTCAAATTTTGTTTTAAAAGGGGCATAACTCCAAAAAGGCGCGTAACTTGGACATGAAAAAAAATACGGGTCAACATTTTTTTCATGAGGAATTTGTATATGAAATTTCAGAACCCTAACATTCTCCGTTCAAAAGTTTCAAATTTCACCGAAAAGTGGAAAAATTAATCAAAATTTCAATATTCCGTATTTTTGTCAAAATTTGACAAAAAGTGCTCAAAAGTTAATCAGGTCATCTACTCATCAGCCCCAACCAGTATACCAAATATGAAGGCTCTAGCTCAAATACTTTTTGAGATATCTTGCACACAAGATTTTCTTAAACATTATTATTATTATTATTATTATTATTATTATTATTCAAAAATACGAATATCTTGTGCTGCTAGTGATTTGATTATTGGTTTAGAACTGACCTCTCGATCTCTCAATCTCTCTCTCTCTCTCTCTCTCTCTCTCTCTGTGTGTCTGTTTCTATTCCTCTCTCTCAAGCTTCCATGTAAAATATGCTTAAAATGAAATGTTGTATATAAAGACATATTACACTACACGTGAAAATGTCTGTATTATAATATATTCATTACTGTACCGTCCTAGGAAAGGATAAATACAGGCTTGCCTACATCCGATCCTATGACGCCTATATATGCTTAGAAATGTTATAATATTACTTATCTGAATCTTTATAATATGTGTATATATGTTGTCATGAAATTTCTAATAAATAAACACAAGATTTTCAAATTTTGTTTTCAAAGGGACATAACTCAGAAAAGGGGCATAACTTGGACATGAAAAAAAATATGGGTCAACTATTTTTTCATGAGGAATCGTAATATGAAATTTCAAAACCCGAGCATTCACCGTTCAAAAGTTTCAAATTTCACCGAAAAGTGGAAAAATCAGTCAAAATTTCAAAATTCCGTATTTTTGTCAAAATTTAACAGAAAGTTCTCAAAAGTTAATCAGTTCATCTACTCATCAGCCCTAACCAGTATACCAAATATGAAGGCTCTAGCTTAAATACTTTTCGAAATATCTTGCACACAAGATTTTCAAATTTTGTTTTTCCAAGGGAAATAACTCAGAAAAGGGGCATAACTCGGAGAAGAAAAAAAATACGGGTCAACTATTTTTTCATGAGGAATACTCACATAAAATTTCAAATCCCTAACATTCACCATTCAAAAGTTAACAGACGTACACACGCACACACACACACACACAGACAGACAGACAGACAGACAGACAGACAGACAGACAGACAGACAGACAGACAAGCCGAAAGCAATATGCCCTTCCAACTTTTTCAAAGTTGGGGGCATAATAAATCATGATAAATATCCTGATGAATCAAAAACCAGGACTTACAGATTGAGTAAGCTGTCCTACGATGGAGATCCCTGGGCGCCGAATAACTTACTAATCCCGGAGCAAACACCAGTCGGACTCCGGCGCCAACCAACTAAAATGAATAGCTTTAAGTCGGGGCCATCATAGAGTCTGACGCCCGACCCACCGGCCTGCAATTAAAGAAGGCAGCATGGTTATCAACCATGATTGGGTTAAAAACTAAGCATGCAGACTGTGCATAACATTCAAGTTTTAACCTATACGTCTGTAATGTGTGATGATTTTTCTGAATTGAAAAGAAAAACCCTTCCTATCAGTTTCTTAAATTTGTAAACCAAGCCACCATTAAATTCTGCTTCCGACAGGCTCTCACATAAAAGCGTCTTTAACCCAACATTATATTTGGAAATCAATTCATAGTGTCTACGATAAAATTTAGAAAATGTTTTTCGAAGTTTATGATACCGAAAGCTCTGTTGGAGAAGTTTGGCCGTTAAACATTTATTTCGAGCGTTGAAGTCTGTAACATGATTGCAGACACTAGCAAACCTAATAAGTTGCTAAATGTATACACCATAAGAAGCACGACGAGGAACGTCACCATCCAAAAACGGAAAATTTACTATATCAAAATCAAAGTCATCGCGCTTATCATAAATTTTAGAAGAAACAAATCCATTTGCAACAGAAAGATGTTAATCTAAAAGGCGGCTTCGGTATCTGGGATATTGGCTTTGATCAACTGTAGTTCACGCATTTATTACGTTTATATGCGCTAAAACGATGTTATACCGCCGTCTAACGTCAATATTACACTGCTTGATGGAATAGTTTTCGTCACAAATGCCATCGAAAGGGCGAAAGTAACGTCACGCTTAATATTCGCCCAGTGAATTGTTGCACAATACACACTTGTTGTAGCCATAGCGGATCTGAAGATGATCCGGATCAAAATAATTTTCAAAAGAATTTTACAAAAACATAAAACAAGATTTTTTAAAAAACGAACTTGGCCACTTGACTCTTGATTCAACTATGTTTCATTCCATTGGTCAATGATCGTGGATAATGACGTCAACATCTTGTTCACGTCAACGGTTCCCGGCTTATATACAGAAACACGATAGAAAAAGCTTTCTTTTACACACGGCGGTTCGCCGAATTTCTCGAAAATGAAAGGTACCATGTAAGTTATCTTTCGATATTGGTTGCTAATATTTTCCCCAATTATTTTCTGCCATTTTGACGAAGTTTCCGTCCTAATGCCTAGGTCACACTAGCGCTTACGGATGCCGCGGATAGTTGCGAAAACTATACGTAGCGATCCGCAGAATTTTGTGGGCGGGGCTAACGGTTCTTAATGAATTTATTACCTTTAAATACGAATAAATACGGGTAGTTCAGGAAAGATACGCATATGTTCGAAGATAGTTACGGATAAATTCGAATACATACGGTTAAGATACTTAACTCCATACCTTTCGATACCATCTGTTACGTTTAGATACAGACATACACCTTCAGATACGTAATGTTGCGTTTTCTTGCGTATATAACGGTGAAATCTGATGCAAGAAAACGCAGGTTTTGGTCAAACTACAGTCACACTAGCACATCCGGATGCTGCGGACGCTGCGGACTGACCTTTCGTATCTATCCGTCATATCCGTAACAATTCGTATCTTTTCCGTATATGTTCGTATCTTAACGTATTGTATATGCAAGTCCGATTCCATCCGCGCCCAAATTTTGAAAAAAAGTCAAAAATTGGGCACGGATGAAACATCCGTAATAGTACGTAATGACATGTAAATGAAGGCGTTGATTCGAATCTTTCCGTATCTAAACCGTAACACAAACGTATCTACACCGTAAATGAACGCATCAACCAACAATCATATGGGGTGCCGTTTTACTATTTATTCCCTATTTATGGATATCCATAATTCATTTTGGATATCCAAAATTCATTTCTGGATACTTAAAATCGATTTATATGGATATCCTTAATTCGTCTGAATATTGGATATCCATAAATTGATTTTAGGATATCCTAAAATCGAACTATGGATATCCTAAAATACAATCCTAATTTTGGATATCCATAATTCTATTTAAGGATATTATAAAATCGGGCTAATATTGGATATCCATAATTCGATTTATGGATATCCATAAATGAGTTATGGATGTACTTCAATAGAACTGTATTTTAGGATATCCATAATTTAAGGATATCCTTAAATCACAAAAAATGATGTACGTGCCTATGGGTGCCATTTTACTATTTATTCCCTATTTTTGGATATCCATTATTTATTTAAGGATATCCATAATTTATTTATGGATATCCTTTATTCATTTATGGATATCATCAAATAATTAAGGATATGCATTAACATTTTTGGATATCCTAAAATGAATTATGGATATCCATAAATGAATTATGTATATCCATAATGAATTATGGATATGAATTATGGATATCCATAATGAATTATGGATATCCTGAAATGAATTATGGATATCCTTATTTTTTTTCGATATCCAAAATTTATTTTTGGATATCCATAATTCTTTTTTGGATATCTACAATTCATTTTGGATATCCTAAAATCAATTTAAGGATATCCTAAATTCGTCTGAATATTGGATATCCATAAATAGATTTAGCATATCCTAAAACCGAACTATGGATATCCTAAAATACAATCCTATTTTTGGATATCCATAATTCGATTTAAGGATATCCTAAAATCGGGCTAATATTGGATATCCATAATTCGATTTATGGACATCCATAAATGAGTTATGGATGTCCTTCAGTAGGACTGTATTTTAGGATATCCATAATTCTTTTAAGGATATCCTAAAACACACAAAAAAAATGATGTACGTGCCTATGGAGTGTCGTTTTACTATTTATTCCCTATTTTTGGATATCCATAATTTATTTAAGGATATTCATAATGTATTTATGGATATCCTTAATTCATTTATGGATATCCTTAAATAATTAAGGATAAATCGAAATATGGATATCCAATATTAGCCCGATTTTAGGATATCCTTAAGTCGAATTATGGATATCCAAAAATAGGATTGTATTTAAGGATATCCTTAATTCGATTATAGGATATCCTAAAATCAATTTAATGATATCCAATATTCAGCCGAATTAAGGATATCCATAAATCGATTTTAGGATATCCAAAAATGAATTTTGGATATCCAAAAAATGAATTATGGATATCCATAAATAGGAAATAAATTGTAAAACGGCACCCCATACGTGCCTATGGGATATAATGATTTCTCCCTAGTTAGAGAATGGAGGCATCCGGTGTGGTTGAATTTACGTTGGCTTCCGTTTCGTTCAGTTTGAGTTAGCGCATGCGTATTACACGGGCTAAAAAATTATGGAAAAGAAACATTTTTTAAAATGAATTATGGATATCCTAAAATCGATTTATGGATATCCTTAAATCAGATCATTATGGATATCCAAAAAAAGAATCATGGATATCCAAAAATCGAATTATGGATATCCTAAATTCAAGCTTATTTTTGGATATCATAAAACACATTTAAGGATATCTTTAAATGAGCTGATTTAAGGATAACCATAATTCAATTTTTGGATATCCAAAAATCGAAGTATGGATATCCATAATTCATCGTGATTTTTGGATATCCAAAAATGTATTTCAGGATATCCATAATTCATTTAAGGATATCCATAATTCATTTATGGATATCCATAATTCGTTTTAGGATATCCAAAAATATTAATGGATATATTTGATTATTTTAGGATATCCATAAATGAATTAAGGATATCCTTAAATGAATTATGGATATCCATAAATGAATTATGGACATCCTTAAATAAATAAATTACCTGTATAATAGAAAAATGACGGACATTTTTGTCAAGGAGTCTATATATTCCAGAAACGTTCTTGTATGATTCATTCAAGCATTGGATACAGATTATGTTATGCCCAAACACTCAGCTCTAGAGGGCTCAGCCACACGCTTATTAGCATTGTTCAAGTTACATCCTGGTTTGATTCCGTTTTCATACGTGTGGCATGCTTAAATTGTATCGAAAAGTGTGTATAAACGACAAAGACCGCAACCGAACGAAACAACACGTATGTAACAGTATCGATCCGCAACAAATGCTTGATCGCGGAATGATACGTTTAGATGCGATTAGATACGGACAGATTCGAATAAATGCCTTCAGTTACGTACCATTGCCTACCATTACCGATCGTCCATCCGCGCATGCATTTTTGACAGTTATGAAAATTTGTCCGCGGATCTACCGCGCCCTGAGGATACGATACGTACAGTTACGGATGAGATACGAATCGTTACTGATAGGACGGACAGATACGGAACACCTATCCGCAGCGTCCGCAGCGTACGTAAGCCCTAGTGTGACCTAGGCATAAAATCGAATAGTACGACATATTTAATTAGAAACGTTGACATGGTATCATTGTAGTTACTCCGAATCACGTTTAACCGCATACTGTCATTTTATGCTCTCAAAGGACTTGTATTGTTTAAAGTTATATTTTTACATTCTAGGTATTTATATTATAAAATTAAGTGTAAACTATGAAATAATCTGCGTTTTTAACAAGCATCATATACTATTCTGACGTTATACAGATCACCCATGGAAAATCGTGTGTTCGGTGGGGGTGGGGTTGAGCAAACATGGCTATGGCGCCGAAAAAGGCACATGTTTTGGTCCTCAGAATATTTCATAAGGTTCACTGTATGACTACATGCAAAGAATTTGAAGAATAAACCCATCGGTGGTGATATATAGTCCATGATTCGGATTACCTCCAACTGATCCGCATTGACTTCAATTATGCATACACTTTCACGCTCCAGTGGTCACAGTCGAGTGCTTGATCAAAAATGAAAAGCATTTAATACAGATGATGAGGAACAAAATTGGCTTCAAGATAATACTAAGTTTATTATACTCAAGTCATTCATATGCGCATGCACATCAATTTTCATGAACTTGATCCGGAATGGGTAGAATAAGTTTTTTTTAACCATTGGCTATATAGGCGAGGTGTGTTAGAATTGTAGGTAATGTGTATTTTGGTAAAATATTTTTACATTTTATTGAGTTCTCGAAATTGTATTTTACATAAACTTGATCGTTCCAAGTAAACTTGTGATTTTTTTGTACTGATTGTATCGGCTTCTATCCATTTGTATGCATCTTTGTCTGTAGTTCACAAAATCTACCAAAAGGCTACACTAAGATTTGTATGCCAGACTGCGAAATGTCTTCACAATAATAAAACTTGTCTGATAAGAAGCTGAGTAAGCCTTGAGTAGACTAACGACACTGTTTTACCATGCGATCATAAGGATGCGTTTATTGTTTTATGAGAAGATTCTAAAACAAACCTAATTAACTGTTTTATGAAGCCATTTATCGATGCCACCCTAAATCCCTGTGTCGCTTCATTGGTAATGATACATCGCCTTGTTTGGTTATCTAATATTGCATAGGCCGTTTCGAGGGATAAAAATATCTGCATGAAAATATAGCAGGCTAAGCTATAACACTACACTGAGAATGGACGAGAAAGGCATCGCTAATGAAAATATATGTCATACTTATTTTAAGGTTCTGTGTAATTCAGTGTCCAAGTGAACCATATTATAAATAAAATTATATATTATTTTTCATACAGTTTGAAGTATGTTAAAACACTGATTCTCCTGGGCTCTATTTTCCAATTGAAACTGATTAATAAATGTATTTGGCCAATAAAACGTTAAATTAATGCAACAGAGTATGGCAACATGATAATAGTACTTTCAAAATTTCAAATTTGTACTTTCGAACTTTCAAAGCATTAGTACTATCATTACTTTTTCAAAATTTTGGTACTGACAGAAAAATAGCTCAGACACATTTCCAGATATTGTTTCTGAATTACTCATCTTAGCAAGCCAAGGGTACTAAGTCCACTTCGTTCCGTAATTGCGTAAGGAATGAAGTGGACTCAGTACCCTTGGCTTGCGAAGTTGATCCATACTCTGAATCAAACATTTTCTGTACGTTCAACGTCAAAATGTTTGAAATATAGAATACCAAACAATGCTTTCAAATATGGTAAAATGATGCAAAACATTATGTGCAGAACGATATACTAGTAGGGAAAAAGTTCAAGGTTATAAACCATTTACACGGCACAACATACCCAAACATTGAGAACAATGACCAGCTAAGGACGCATTAGTTTTCCTAAATCATCAGCTTAAATTTAACTCTGATGGATGGCAGTGAGTATTAATTATAACTATTCTTGGAGGAAATTATGGTCGTGATAAAGGAGAAACTCATTTGTTATAACTGAATAAAGATGCCTGATTTTGACCCATTTATGACGAACGGACTTGCCTCACATTGGATCCACATTGAGTTTTGGTGGCGTCGAGAATAGTTTTGAATTTTTATCTAACTTTTCGATGAATAACCAACATCTACGGACGGTATTTTTCGCGGTTTAGGGACACCCCAAAATCGCTCAACAATGAAAAAAAAAAAAAACAAAACAAAAAAAAAAAAAAAAAAAAAAAAAAAAAAAAAAAAAAAAAAAACCCGATTATTCAAAAATCACTACATCCGCAATTTGGCCATTGCATTGCAAAACAGCAGCTGATTAAATCACAGTAGATTGCAAAATACGAGAAAGGTTATACTATCATGTGACATATAAGGTTGATAGATACGCTTTATGACCAATAGTAGGTAGCGCTACATCTTAAATATACCGCGGTAGATCTGCCAACACTTTGGGCCAATCGCGTGCAACGTTACAATTACAGGTCTCTGAACACCTAGGAATTATCTGTTTGCCCATGTATCACAAAATTGGTTTCAGCAATAATGTAAAAGATACAGATTAAATGATTACTGTCTGTGGAAGCTACCCAATATCGACCCGTTAGGACAGGTGTTTAGTGCTACCCCTAAAATGGTAGATGTTAAGGTGTAAAGTTTGTGCAATAACCCCATTTTGCCATTTCAGGCAGTTTTATCGTACCATTTGCATGTATATTTAACATTCATCCAGGTGATAGATTCCAAACACTCCCATCTTTAAATGCAGAACATGTATTTCTGAATCTGTGAGTCCACGTTTTTTATTCATCATGGTGGTTATTATGATTCATTCGTTTGTCCTTCATGATTCATTGACTAGTTGAGATTCACCGTGAGGACCGAGCAACTAACTAAATGTTGTGAACCACTGCAGAAGCCGAGGTTGGGGTTATACTTCTGTTGCGGTTCTATTTGTTTTGTCTTGGTGTGGAATATATGTGCTGTTTACACCTTATGTGTGTTTTCATATTTTTAGTAAGGTTTGGGTTACTGAGTGGCCACCTATTGTTCACTCGGCTTACGATATGTTTTCTTAGTAAGTACCTATTTGTTAATTTAGTTTTTCCTACCTTGGTTTTTGGAGTGGGAATTTCTTTCTGATTGCGCCATGTCCTGATCATTGCCTTTTTGCACCTTTTTTCAATGCATTTTACGTATCGTTTCAGCTTAACGATGAAATCAGGGATCTATACAACATCGCTTACACTCCTTCTGCCGTTCCTTATCTCACAATCAGCAATAGCCGACGACGGTACAGACATCGTCGGTGTCGAGAACGACCTAGCCTATCCCGATATTGACGATATCGACGATACAGGTATTGAGAAACGACGAAGCCGATTTATGCGTATCGGACGGGGACTAAGTTCTTTCATTCGAATAGGGAAGAGTGGTATTTATGCACCTGTAGATGGACTATACGATGACGACGAATATGAAAATGACGATCAAGGTCAAATTAATGGTGCTGTTGGTAAAGGATATGCAAATAAGCGATTGAGCTCTTTCGTCCGTATCGGCCGAGGTATGGGGTATCCGCGTGAAGCAGAGAAACGAGGGGCTTTCATCAGGGTTGGGAAGTTTCCGTCCTCGGGGTACTATCATAGTCGGTACAGCGGTAATGTCTCACCATACTATCGACGAACTGGTAGAATCGGTCATTCTTCTTTCATCAGAATAGGTAAACGAGACACAAGTAGCACGCTTAATGACCAGAAGGCAAGAGACGATTTGTACGGCAGGTATATGGAACTGCAGAGGCAATATGGCGGCGATGAACAGGATATGACGTCAAAAGAGAAGAAAATGAGCAGTTTTGTCCGCATCGGTCGACCGAGTAGATTTGTTCGGATAGGCCGACGACCGAGCAGCTTCGTAAGAATCGGAAGACCAAGCGGGACTGACGATGTAGGCCAAGACGACGATACCTTCACATATAATGGTAAGATCAGCTTGAAGATAATAAGTTGACTGATTTGAGCCACCGCATGGGAAAACCAACAATCTGCACAGGCGAAAACATAGGCGCAGATCAACTTCGCAGTACAATTCCTCTACTTTCTAAATCCAAAATTTCCAGCCTCTAACCATTTTCTCTGACAGTACAGCTCGGTTTGTGTCGGACCTGGTCGGAACGCAAATTGCTGGTTTTCTCACACACAGGCCGATTTTTCTATTAGTTACCTTATGATCGCTTCTAAACAAAAAGAAAACACTTCGAAAAAAAAACCCCCACAAAACTATGAAATAAAATAAGATAAATGAGAGAATTCCAGAGGGTGGCGCACACTAGAAACAGAACTCTCTTAAGTCATATATGCCTGGCGTCTTTTTCATGGGACATAAACAGTAAAGCCCCAGATGTGACACCGCAGAACGAGGCGTCCTATCCGAAACGATAGTTTGCATAGAGAAATTTCATCAAAAAATGACATAAACTCTAAGTGATACTGATGTGTGAATCCGTTCGTCAAAAACGGATTAAAAATTGACATAGTACCTAACCAAACATTAGCACTTGCAAGTTAAGTAATTTGCTATTACTGCAGTACATCATCCATAGTGCAGATTATATTTTCCTTTTGGTCATTTGAAGTCAGTGAGTGTATTCTTAGAAATAAGAAATTAATTATCAAGGTTTTCGGAAGATTTCTTTTGTGAAATGCCCAAGAAATTTTCAAAATCTCACGTTCCAGGCTCTGAAATGACGTTTATTGCATCGAAATATTAGTTTCTATTGTATTTAGGCATGTAATGTTTTGTGTAACTCAAGCAGTGACTTCTTTAAAAATTGGACAAAATCTTTGAATTTAATATAACATCATATAGGAAATAGGAAATCTTTTATAAGACCATGTTCCCCCCTTGCCCAACCAAAATATTTGAGCACAACTGTAATTTTGTAAATGACATATTATATCCAAATGCCATGTTTGGGCAAGGGGGGGGAGGCTGTCAAAAAGCCCCAAAACCAATAAATGGGCTAAGGTCCATTATTTGTAATTCACTAAGGCTATGGGAATATACTGTATATGTCGAATAATGTATGTTCTACCTGAATGAACAGCCTGACTGTCCTATTTTAACAGGTAAACACAAAGTGTACACTTATAATGCATATAGATATACTGTGCAAAATATGTATATTAATATTTGATGGTTTACGTTTTATAGAGATATGCCTCCGTGGGCTTAAAATCAAATGTCACTTCAGCATCACACAAAGACTGGCTCTACCATAATTTGATACATACAAGCCATTGTCAGAAGAAAACTTCCTTAATGTCTACAAAACGTATGGAGTCAATGTTCAAAAAATAAAAGTTGCTTAATTTATATTGCATAGAATATTTAACGTACAGGTTTTTGCATAAGTGATGGACAGTGCTGTTTACAGTTATTAACCTAATGAAGATGTTGTACCTGTTATTTGTGGATGAATAGTTTCTATCCAAAATTTTGGGTTGCAATAAGCATATTGTAGCATTTCCTTGATAATCTATTGCAAAAAATATGTTTTCTGACAAAATACTTTTTTTGAAAAAATCTGACCCCCTCCCCATTTTACACAGATGTATTCTGCATGTTTGTAACATCAAGAGGTTTCCACTATGTTGTTGCATTGGTCAAATGTTGAATTGTACGGAGAATGCAACATTTTTTCTATACAAATCACACTGAAGCTGCCAGAAACACTCAAACTTTGGGCGGGAAACCTATGAAATCTTCCGAAATCCTTAAGATTCATTTTCTAACCAACGTTTTATATATTTGGCACTGTTTGGGTAATACTAGTCTTTGTATCGACTATCCTGTTGAAAGTTGCTAAATTACAGTATTTCCCTTTGGCTATATTTCGCCAAATCTTAAGGGTCACTGGCTAAGCTTAAGTAGCCGAAACCATGGTATGGCCCATCACTTTTCTAATTATATGTTTGCTGCTCTTGAAGGATCTAGTTTTAAGCAGTTTGCTTTTAACAAATTTTATGGAGATCAAACTAGCCATTTGATTCCCTGCAAAAAAAAAAAAAAAAAACAAAAAAAAAAAAAAAACAAAAAAAAAAAAAAAAAAAAACGGGATGATACAGTCATTTTTCAAACAAACGTTTGTTTCCAGAAACTTTAAACTTGTTTGGTTTTGTTGGGTTATTCTTCTTACCTAATATAGACATATTGTAATTCAACAGAATAAAAAAGAGATTTAAAAGCAATATGCGTGTTAAACAACAAGTGTTAAAATCGTATGTGCAATTCGGTAGATCTATATTGGACCAGTATGTTGTCTAACTATTCCAATGCACCAAGGCCATAATGTACATTTCGAATTCAATGACATGACAATATTAGCATGCCTTTGTTTTCTTTCTAAGCGTATTCATAAAATGGAGTCAAAAGGTACAAACGGGCAATGGTCAGGGAAAGGCGTAATCAGAAAGAAATTCCCACTCCAAAAACCGAGGTGGGAAAAAGTAAATTGACAATTAGGTTCTTATACTTAGAAACATATCATAAGCCGAGTGAGCAGCTATTTCCCAATAGGCGGCCACTCAATTACCTGAACTTAACTTAAACTATGAAAACGTACATAAGGTTCAACCAGCACAAAAATTTGACTCCAAAACATAAAACAAATAGAACTACAACATAAGTATCGCATTGTAACGAACATTGTGATCATCCCCAACTTCGAACCCACTGACTCGTTTTTAATTTGAAGATTCTACTGACCTTGTCTTGACATGGAAATCCCAATATTCATATTCTTTCATAACACTGTTCCCAAGATGGTTTGGGTTGTTGAAATCTCCATGTTAATCTCATAAGTGTATGAATCTAATTTCAGATGGACTCGGCGATGAGGAACAGAAACGAATGAGCAAATTCGTTCGTATCGGCAAAAACAAGGAACTTTTAAATGACGATATATTCAAACGACGTCTAAGTAACTTTGTGCGGATAGGCCGACAGTCATTACTGAATGACCTTGGCAGTGAGGATGTGAAAAGAAGAATGAGTTCCTTTGTTAGGATAGGAAGAAATCCCGAGTTGAATGAAATAAATGATGTCGATGACGCAAATGGTGAAAACGTTAAACGAAGAATGAGTTCATTTGTAAGAATTGGTAAAAGTGTAAATACTGAAGGGAAAGAGAATGGCCTGGATTTAGAGACTGACGTGAAAGAACAAAATGTAGATGGTCTGCAATAAATGTAACAAAACTATTATGCAATACGTATTTATATTATATTTCTGTTAAATATAGAATGATTTCTGTTAAATATAAAATGCAAGATAATTTCCATACAAGATTCTTTCGAATTTGTTTTTTTTTGTGTGTCAGATAAAACAACAACATATAAATGCATTTGAAAAATTAACGATAAATTTTGAAACAAAATAAAAGAATAAATAAAACAAAAACAAAATCACATTTTGCGTAAATTCTCGTGCAACAAAGACAAATTAGTCAAGACGTCTAAGACTTTAGAACTATCATCACGAAAACATGTCTATGCAATATATACTCCATTAAACCCCACTTTTATTTAGAAAAAAAACTAGGGTTCGAAGGGGCTAACTTAATTTTCTTATTTTTAATCCAAAACATACATTGTGGGTACTCATTAGAACCGCCTCTCCGAGGCGGTTCTAACGTGTACCCACAATGTATGTTTCGGCGAGGCGGTTCTAACGTGTACCCACAATGTATGTTTTGAGCTAAAATATTAAAAATATTCAAATTTTTCTAATGATTCTTTTTCTCAATTTACAAGTTAAGAAAAATCACATGGACGTGTTTTCATAATGTTATATTATTCAGTGTAGACTTTGTTCATAACTGTCAATCAACATGTAGTCAACTAGCTAGATTATACTGAAACAAATTATTTTCTCAAGATCACATCACTACACAAAATTAATGTTTTGTAATGTCCTGGCTTGAATTTAACAACAGTTTTCCACTTTTAGTTTATTCCGACGTTTTCCGAGTTTAGAACCTTACATCAGGAAAACATGTTCGTGAAATAAATACACTATTAAACCTCACATTTTTAGTAAAATTTGGGTTAACAGGGTATACCTATTTTTTTCTTATTTTTAATCCAAAATTTAAAAAAGATACTCGTTAGAACCACGTCGGCGAGGCGGTTCTAACGTGTACCTACAGTCAAGGTTTTGAAGGAAAACTTTAAAAATAAAATAAAAATTCGAATGAAATTTTCAACTTTTTCAGCTGAGAAAAAAATTGTATATTGCCTGGACGTGTTTTCGTAATGTATTTG
Source organism: Rugalucina vietnamica (assembly GCA_964017185.1). Taxonomy (NCBI): domain Eukaryota; kingdom Metazoa; phylum Mollusca; class Bivalvia; order Lucinida; family Lucinidae; genus Rugalucina; species Rugalucina vietnamica. The sequence goes on along the minus strand of OZ024878.1, from coordinate 53,141,189 downwards.
TGTGCGACAATGGGTTTCTATTATCGCCTCATATGCTATATCGTTTTTTATTTACTTTCGACATAGTTTGTCGAATCATACAGTCAAACGTGAAAACAAAGCAAAAATAAAAGAAATACCGAAGTAAGAGTATTTATCTTGATCTTTATCCCGTATAGTTGAAAGGGACGGAAAAGATAAAGGATGGCATCAGGATAACATGTCCATGAAAAGTTCACCCCATCACACCCCACTTTTACATAATATACTTGGGGTATACAGGTAGAGCTCGTTAAAATCGCCTCGACGATCATTGTTTTGGACAAAAATATAAAAATTTTCGAATGAAAAGGTACAAGTCGGCAATGATCAGGAAAAGACACAAACAGAATGAAATTCCACTCCAAAATCCGAGGCGAAAAAACAAAACAAAAACAAATCGACAATTATACTTAGAGAACATATCTTAAGCCGAGTGAGCAGCTATTTCCCAATATGCGGCTACACAGTTACCCAAAATTAACTAAAACTATGAAAACGCACATAAGGTTCAAACAGCACAAAAATCGACTCCAAAAACATAATACAAACAGAAGCCCAACAGAATTATCGCCTTGGAACGATCAGTAAAAACGATCAGTAAAATAAAACTACCGGGGGGGGTGGGGGTGGGGGCTTAAACCGGTTTTACAGAGCCCTACCTCAACCTCATCTTCTGCAGTGGTTCACAACATTTATTTAGTTGTTCGGTCCTCGTGGTGAATCTCTAACTACGTGGATGATCCAATAATGAATGAGACTTTTTGAATTATTCCTATGTTAATAAACTTGGGTTATTATGAATATATTGTTAATATTTTAAAATGTTACGTCCACGCAATACACTGGTTAAAATTCACTTGTAGACAACTCCCTTCTGTTGCTTAGCAACGAGAGAATGTGAGTCAAATGCCCTTGGCCACGTGGTACTTATGCATATAAAATGGGTTGCCATGGCAACTGATGATAAAATTTCCAATCACGGCACATTGTAATTTTTAGCGTTCATGACTCGCTTTATGCTCTGCAAATGTCACTTACATACAGCTCATAATTTAAGTAGGCTGAGCATTTTTGCGAGAAAAGTTGGGTTTTATTTGCGAAAAGAATTAGTAATTTTGGGGGAAGGGGTGAGAAATATCTTAACACCTGAGTATACATGACACAAAAAATTGTTTTTAACCTTGAAATGATCAATTATGGGGTAAATAATGCAAATGAATTTTAAAAGGGACATCTGACCCTTTCGTTTTATGTTGCCTAGAAACGATATAATTTGGAAGATATCAAAGAGGAAAACGGTTGCTAGGCAACCACCTCTCTATCATTAGCGCAAGACTCGAATTGACCGAAGCAAAATATTTCAAATATGAATGTTAACACAGGCAATACTCAATTATTATAAGATGCTGTTTTTAAAATTTGTGACATAGCTAGATTTATATAGACGATATTTGTTCAAAGGGCGATTGGTGGCCATAGGTACTGCACGAGTAGTTCTTAAATAACCATAGCAACCAAAATTGTTGAGCAAATTTGATAAAACACGCTCGATAGAGAGATCAGATTTGTATCTAATAAACGAAAGTAGTTAAGATGAGCCAGTCAACTGGGTTTATAAAATAAGAGAAAAATCTCAATCATTATTGGATCATCCTCGTAGTCAATGAATCATTATGGACAAACAAATAAATCATGATAACCACCATGATGAATCAAAAACGAGGACTCATTGATTCAGTAAGCTGTCCGACGATGGGGATCTCTGGGAGCCAAATAACGTACTGAAATCCGGAGCAAAAGAAAAACACCAGTTGAACCTCGGTGGGCCAAGCAGTTTTCATGTTTAAAGCTTTAAAAAACCTGCACATTTCATGGGCATGTTTTCATAATGTGTTTCAAGCATGGTACTTACCAAGAGTTGGTGCAATCATAACGTCCTGCCCAAATAATCAAGTTGGGAAATAGTTCATTTATAGCACTGATACAAACAAGACGTACACACCCGTCAGTAGCATTTTCAAAAACGTTTGTCATTTAGTAACAAAAACTTAATAGTACGTATATATAACATTATTTAAGGAGAATTCATTTCGTGTTATTAGGTTAACGGAAACACGTGAGCCTTCAAGTAGCGTTCATCGTAGCCTCAATGTACGGGAGCCAACAACATGACAAATCCGCAAAACGTAACACAAGTTAGGGTATGGTTGAAGGTCGTCGGCGTGTCAGGACATTTCATTTTTTTTTTCATATCTCCTACGGCAACAGCTAGTAAGACATTAGGTAAAGGGCAACTTTTAAGTAACGTAAGAAATTCTTGTGTTTGGTTTGACTTCAATTGTGTGGTGTTATCTACTATAAAAGTGAAGATTTGAAAATGTCTAATACTATCATACTGAGAAAACATATCGTAAGCTAGATGGGCAGTTATTTCCCAAAAGGCGGCCACACAGTTACCAAAATTTCACTAAAATATGAAAACAAACATAAGGTGCAAACAGCACAGAAATCAACGCCAATATATAAAAGATTAGAACACTACAGAAGTATCGCCTTCTATCGGTGGAGCAAAAACAGGCGCCTAACCTCACCCTAAGCTACTGCAGTGGTACAAAACATTAAGTTAAATGTTCAGTTCTCGTGGTGAATCTTTAACTAGGCAACGAATCATTAAGAAAAAAACAAACAAACCATGATAACCTCCATGATTAATCAAAAACGAGGACTCACAAATACAACAAGCTGCTTGGCGATTGAAAGCCCTGGGCGCCATTCAACATCACTGAAAATCTGGAGCAAAAGAAGATCACCGGTTGAACCCCGGTGGACCAAGCAACAGACAAGAAGCTCTGGCCCCAACCAGCTAAAAAGAATAGCTTTAAGTCGGGGTCATCATAGAGTCCGACGCCCGACCCACCGTCGTGCAATTAAAGAATGCAGCATAGTTATCAATCATGCTAAGCATGCAGACTGTCGGATAACATTTAAGTTTTCTTTGTCACTAAATGGGATTAACACTACTAGTATTAGGGCCCGAGGGAACAATAATATCAGAAAATTGAATAGGTCCCCATCCACGTCAGTGCTGGTGTGTGCGACAAAAAGACCAGTCTATTGTTGTTGGTCATAGAACATGATCGAAGGGTTGCTATCGTATACGTTTGAAAGAAATGGTACGCCACAACGACAGAAACTTTATGCCACAAAGACCAAAACGACAAAAAACGGTACGCCTCAACGACCAAAATTCCAAGCCATACCGACTGAAACAGTACAACATAACGATCAAAATGGTACATCACAACGACCGAAACGGTACGCCACAACGACCAAAATGGCAAGCCACAACGACTGGAACGGTACACCACAAGGTCGGACTGGAACGGTACGCCATAACGATCAAAATGTTACACCCCAACGACCGAAACGGTACGCCACAACGACCAAAATGACACGCCACAACGACTGAAACGGTACACGACAAGGCCGGACTGAAACAGTACGCCATAACGATCAAAATGGTACACCACAGCGACCGAAACGGTACGCCACAACGACCGAAATGGCAAGCCACAACGACTGAAACGGTACACCACAAGGTCGGACTGAAACGGTACGCCATAACGATCAAAATGGTACACCACAACGACCGAAACGCTACGCCACAACGACCAAAATGGCACGCCACAACGACCGAAACGGTACGCCAACTGGACCAAAATGGCACGCCACAGTACCGAAACGGTACACCACAAGGACCGATACCCCTGCATCCTCAAGTTTTACTATATAAAAGTCGGGTTTAAGGGGGTAAACATTTCACGGACATATTTTCCTGATGTACATGTATTCGTAAAGATATAGCTCAACTGGAGTTATTTTTCTCAAACTTGAAATGGAATTTTACGATAATCCCGTTTAGAAAATTATATTAATCAATGCCACGGATAGCCTCGTAATTGTATTATTGCCTAAAACAAAAGCTGACTCGGAAACATTGACCAATATGTGATATTGTTAAAATAAAATGAAGAACTGTTTGCTGTGTGCAGACAAAACAAACATACCTATAGCTACAAAATGATTTAACCATAGAATAATGTATTGTTCGCGAGCCATTGATATACAATAAGGTAGTAAAAATGTGAACGAAAGCAACGCTCAGGAAATGGCACAAACAGAAGGAAAGTCTCACTCCAATAACCGAGTTGGGAAACAAAACTTAAATGACAATCATGTACCAATACAAAGGGAGCACATTGGTAGCCGAGTGAGTAGCTGTTTTGAAATAGGTGGCCACACAGTTACACAGTTGAATATATGAAAAAGTACATTAAGATGTGCAAACAGCACAATAATTTAACACCAAAACATAAAAAACAGGGGTAAGTCATTCGAAGGCATCGTGAGTTCCCCTAATTACGGCACATCATGAAAACATGTCCGTGAAATGTATACTCCCTTAAACCCCACTTTTATATATAAAAATGGGGCTTGCAAGGGTATAAATAATTTTATTATTTTAATACAAAACATACATTGTGGGTACTCGTCAGAACCGCCTCCCCTTCTAACATGTACCCACAATGTATATTTTGAGCGAAAATATTGGAAAAATAAAAAAAATTCCGACGAAATTTTCAATTTTTTTTATTGCTACAAAATTCTTTGCATATTGCATGGGCAATATTGTACTGATACTTACGTTGGTCTTAAACTGACCGATTTAAAATTTACGCCCTTGTCATTCCAGTTACTCTAAGTTATAGTGTTTTTGAATGAAAGGTGCCACTTCGTAAGATTAGACGATGCTAGGATGGGCTTGAGTCGACCTTTAAGTTATGATGCTGATAAGAAGTCAACGTAACTTCAGGTCCTTGTCAGTTACTCACCGTAATCCCTAAGAGATACTTAAGTTGGTCGTAAGTTGATTTAAGCTTAAGATGGCTTTGAGTTACCAACCCCAGAACCACCACAGAAGTATCGCATTGGATCCGTCCGAAATATACAATTATTGGGGCTTAAACCAGTTTTACAGGCGCCTGACCTGTAATTTTTATTTTGTATCAGTTTGGCTTTTACTCAACCTTACAATATAGTAATTTCTTTATAAGAGTGAGGTCAATAGGTATTTTCCTAAATTCGATAGTTATAACAGTAACCAAAGTAACTGCTATATTTAGTATCAAAAAATTCCATACGTCACTACAGAAATCTTCTCGTTTCATAGTGCTTCCTTTTAGTGTTGTTTTTGTTTAAGCCCCAATAAGTCATTACGAAAACTTGCTTATGTAATATACATATATTTTTTCAGAAAGTAAAAAATGAAAATTTTAGTGGAAATTTTTTATATTTTTGCTCAAAACATAGATTGTGGGTACACGTTAGATTCGAGGCGGTTCTATCGAGTACCCACAATCTATGTATTGGAGCAAAAATAAGATTTTTTTTTTAAAATAGGTATACTCCTGCATACCCCAGAGTTACTATATACAAGTTGTGGTTCTAATTGTTTTGTGTTTTGGAGACGAATTTTTGTGCTGTTTGAGCCTTATGTACGATTTCATATTTATTTCGTTTCAGAAAACTAAGTGGCAGCCTATTTGGAAATAGCTGCTCACTCGGTTTACTATATGTATTCCTAGTATAAGTGCCTAAGTGTCTTTTTAGTTTTTCCCACCCCTCGGTTTATGGAGTGGGAATTGCTTTCTGATTGCGCCATTTTCTGATCATTGCCTACTTGTACCTTTGATTTCAAGAGGGTATACATTATACGGACATGTTTTTCTGATGGTGACAAAGAGGTATTCTTACTAAAATTGTTAGTTTAGTGGCGATCATTTGTAAAGAGGCTCTCACTCAAGGGATCATACGTGTATGTTTATGATTTTGGTTGTTTTTCACCATGACATCAGGAAAACATGGCCGTGAAATAAATACCCCCGTATACCACAATTTTATATAGCAAAACTGGGGTATGCAGGGGTATATATATTTTGCTTATTTTGATCCAAAACATACATTGTGGGTTCTAACGTGTACCCACAATATATGTTTTGAGCATAAATATTAAAAATATTTAAATTTTTCTAATGAAAATTTTCAATTTTTACAACTTAAATCTCTCTCCCCCCCCCCCCCCCCACACACACACAAAAACTGTATATTACGTGGGCATGTTTTCGTAATGATCCAGACTTTGGCTTTGCTTGTGCCTGTTCTGGTCATCGCTAACTTTTTCTCTTTTATTTTCGCTGTAACTGATTGTCTGAAAGGTTTGATACTTGCATCACAATGCTTAAACTATAATCAGATTAGATATCAATACAATTAATTATAACTTGATCACAGGCAGTGTCATGAGAAAACCAACATTTTGCTTAATATGCGAAACCAAAGGTGCAGATCAGCTTAAATACTTATCAGTGCCTTTTTACTACACGGATATTGCAATTCATCTATGTTCTCAGTCCAAAAATTTCCAGTCTCTAACCGTTTTTTATGTGCTTGTATAGCATGCTTTCTGTCGGACCTGTTCGGAAACCACCTTGTTTGTTTTCTCATGACGCGGCTCATATCATGTTTGTTGCTATATCACTGAAATAGACTGTTCCTCTGAAATCTTCACTTTCATCTGGCTTGGTTGAAAGTCACACAATTTCTTGTTAAGGGTTAGGAAGGAAAAATTTAGGCAATGATAAGGAAATAATGCAGTCGGAAAGAAATTCTCACTCAAAAACCGAGGTGGGAAAAACTAAATTAACATTCAGGTACTTGCACTAAGAAAACGGACCGGAACAGACGGCCACTCAGTTACCCAAACTTGTCTGGGATATGAAAACGCACATAAGGTGCAAATAGCAAAAACATTCAACGCCAAAAACATAAAAAATAGAGCCACTACAGGGGTATTGCATTGGAACGATCAGTATTATAAATTACCAGGGGTGGGGGTGGGGGGGGGGGGGGAGCTTAAACTTATTTTACAGGCGCCTAACCTCACCCTTAGCTACAACATTTAGTTAATTTTTCGTTCCTCGTGGTGAATCTTAAGGTAGCCAGAGATTAGAAAATGTAAACTGATTGCAATCAATCCCTGAAAATGGAAAAAATAAGAGCATTGAATTGGTGTACGGGGAGCTATAACCCGCATAAAGTGATTCAACATTGACAGTTACATAAAGGATTTAACACGACTGGTAATTTAATATGAAGTGACATAGAGTTTAAGATTCGTTTTATCATATGACTTTCTATACATGGAAATAAGTTAGGGAAGACCTATGATAATGTGATAACCAACTTTGGACAGTATACGTATATCCTTCTTTGTAAACATTATGAAGAATGTTTTGACAATTTGTCAGAATCTGTAGTATCCAAAGTTGTTTAGTTTCTATGTGAAATTGGTTAACATCAAACATAAACTGCGACAGATAGCGGCCATCTTTGACTCAGAATTGTTTTGCTAGATTTAAGGAAAGCGCTGATATTCTTTGCGACAACTTCATGCGCTGAACTCGCATTGTCGTTATTTTTCGTATCCATCAAGCTGAGACGTTGCTTATTGAACTTTGATAACAATTTCTTCATTTTTCGATAGTTTGTCGGCGGTAGATCCATACTTTTCCGGGGGTAGGTTTTATGATCACGGTTTGATGTTTGGCTATACATTTTGCAGATTGTAAATGTTGGGCCAGATAGTCGATATGATCCTTTAGGAATTCAAATATGCACATTCTGATTATAGCATCATAGCGAAATTATTCTTTTACGGCTTGGTTTGCAAAAAATCCATGAATTTTGCTTTCCATAGAAATCAATGCAAACTGCAAACTGCGTGTGATTAGTTGGTTTGAAGACGAAACATGAAGTTTTAGATCCGAAGTAGTTTATTTATTAAAGAACAATCAGATTCAATATTTTATTCCTGTTTCGCTTTCAAAAATCGAGTTTTGCGGAGTGCAGAAGCAAATACGCTAACTCACATTCATAAAAAATTGAGTGTTTCATATATGGCATATATAGCACAACGACAAATTGTTTTGAACTTCCATAAACTGGCCTGTAGTTAGGCTAAGGTATGAAATATATGTGAAAAAAATCAGTATCGCCAGATAAAAGGAAAATGGATTTTGTAATCTTTTCCCATGAGCTAAAATAGTTCCCTAACTTTTTTCCATGTGTATAGTTTTAAAATATGATTTTATCGCCTTCAAAGTGGACATATTTTTTATAAAAATCCCCTCAAAAGTGTTAGTAAACGTGTTGTCATAACACTTTTAATTACATGACGTTATCCATTGAATAACAGTGACGTCATATGATAAGAAAGTAATTGGTAAGTGTAAAAGGTGAGGAGGTACAAGTAGGCAACGATCAGGAAAAGGCACAATCAGAAAAAGATTCCCACTCCAAAAACCGAGGTGGGAAAAAAACTAAATTAACTATCACGTACCTATACCATGAAAACATTTCGTAAGCCAAATGAGCAGCTATTTTTCCCAATAGGTGGCCACTCAGTAACATAAACTTAACCAAAAATATGATAACACATAAGGCGACAACAGCACAAAATTTTTAAACACCAATACATAGAACAATAATTACCACCACAGAACTAAAATTACTGGCCGGCTTAAATCGATTTTACAGGTACCTAAACTCACCCTAAGCTTCTGCAGTGGTTCACAACATTTAGTTAGTTGTTCGCTTCTCGTGGTGAATCTATAGCTAGTCAATGAATCATCATGGACAAACAAATAAATCATGATAAATACCATGATGAATCAAAAACGAGGACTCACAGATTGAGTAAGCTGCCCGACGATGGAGATCCCTGGGCGCCAAATAAAAAAGGTACAAGAAGGCAACGATCAGGAAAAAGTACAATCAGAAAGAAAACGATTCCCACTCCAAAAACCGAGGTGGGGAGAAACTAAATTAACAATCAGATACTTATTCCATGAAAACACATCGTAAGCCGAATGAGCAGCTATTTTCCCAATAGGTGGCCACTCAGTTACATAAATTTAACTAAAAATATGATAACGTACATACGGCGCCAATTGCACAAAAAATTTAAACACCAAGACATAAAACAAGAAGAATTACCACAGAAGTATCGCATTGGAACGATCAGTTATATAAAATTACTGGCGGGCTTAAACCGGTTTTACAGGTACCGAACCTCACCTTCAGCTTCTGCAGTGGTTTACAACATTTAGTAAGTTGTTCGGTCCTCGTGGTGAATCTCTAACTAGTCAATGAATCATCGTGGACAAACAAATAAATCGTTATAAACTCCATGATGAATCAAAAACGAGGACTCGCAGATTGGGTAAGCTGCCCGACGATGGCGATTCCTGGGTGCCCATAACTTACTAACTCCGTAGCCAAAGAAAACCCCAGTTGAACCCCGGTGGGCCAATCAACGGCTCCAACCAACTAAAATGAATAGCTTCTAATAGCACTATTTGAGGCATTAATCGATTTTACGTTGCCCAAAAGTCCAATCGTCGCCCTTTTGATAAAAGTACACAAAAATGCGACAACCAAGCGCAAACGATCATACACATGTGTTCCTACCTTCATTACGAAAACTTGTCCATGCAGTGAACAGAGATTTTTAAAGTTGTAGAAAATGAAAATCTTCAGTTTAAGATTTATGATATTTTTCTTATTTTTGCTCAATAAGAAAAATCGGTATACCCCTGCATACCCCAGTTTTACTATATAAAAGTGGGGTATAAGGGGGTATACAGTTCACGGACATGTTTTCGTGATGCTTCCTTTATTATTTACTCGGAATAAATGGAGGGTAGATAATCAGTTCTGGACCTAAATACCAATGCTTTGAGAGTTTATTCCTCCTATGAAGGATGCCGGATACTGAATTTTCCACTGCAGCCAACAAAAAATATTGGCCTCAACAGAACAGTTATACGTGTAGCATACGCAGAACGATCTTCTGAAACTAATAACGGTTTAGCTTATCATAAGTACCAACGACGAAACTCGCCTATCCGAGAGTCGACGATTGCTTAAAAAAAAAAAAAAAAAAAAAAAAAAAAAAAAAAAAAAAAAACACCCAAGCGTAATTCTCACTTGCGACCGCATACAAACATTTCGTCACTTGGAATATTCAACAATCTGGCTACCCTACCATTAAAGGCTCATTGTTCAGATATAAAGTATCAGGTAGACGAACTTGAGTGTTCGGTTATACTTTAGCCCCACAGTGATAAAGATCACTAAGATTTTTCAAGTACCGTGAAATTTGACTAGTATGTATTTGACATCGGCGTTACTTTTGAACGGAAGCATTACTTGAACATCTGTACACCAAACATCTTGGCTACACTGATACGCTGATGAATTTATCCCCATCCAAGGGGATTTCTATGCTGTATAGTAATTATTTTCAATGGTATCATATACAAACCCGGCACTTATCTAGGCAAATGGTCAAGAAATGTTTGTTTTAACTCATTTAAGCCTGGCGTCCCTTTTGTGGGAAATAGGCAAACAGAATAGCCCCAGATGTGACGCCGCAGAACACGGCGTCCCATCTGGCGCTATTCTGTTAGCACAGAAAAATTTCATCAAAAATGAGATAAAAAACTAAAAATAGAAATCACTCCTAACACCCCTAAAATGAAAGTGGACTCATCCAAATGATAATGATGGGAGAATCCATTCGTCAAATATGGGTTAAAATGGTAAAAGTAAGAAATGACAAGGGGTCGGTAAGTCAAAGCCATCTCAAGCTTAAGATAAACTAACGACCAACTTAAAAGGTGCAAGCAGGCAAAGATCAGGAAAAGGCGCATTCAGAAAAAGATTACCACTCCAAAAACCGAGGTGGGGAAAAACTAAATTAACAATCAGGTACTTATACCATGGAAACATATCGTAAGCCGAATGAGCAGCTATTTTCCTAATAGGTGGCCACACCAAGGCATAAAACCAAAAGAACCACGAAAGAAGTATCGCCTTAAGTATCTCTTAGGGATTATGGTGAATAACTGAACAGGACCTTACGTTAATAAGATGACAACCTAACAGCGTCATGCCTTTACCGTCAACCCAAGCCCATTTTAGCATCGTCTTACTTTACGAAGTAGCACCTTCCAATTCAAAAAGATACGCTAACTTAGAGTAAATGGAATAGCAAGCTTTAAGGGTGTGAATTTTAAGTTGGTAATCTTAAGACCATCGGAAGTATATGTCGTAACTAGCCCGAGATCCAAAATCCAGGAGATGTCAAAATTTTGGTTTACCCTACACGATCTTGGCCTTAAGGTTTGATGGCTTTTTTTGAAAGATATATGATAGTAGTCTATGAAACAGGTCCGTGTATAAAAATTTAGGCCGGCGAAAGTCTTCAAAATGGCCGCCATCCAAGATGGCCGCCAAAATTAGGAATTGTACAGGTTTGTGTAATAAACTTTTTCATTTTAGATTTTGTTACATTTAACTGCATTCAGTGTTGGTTTTCTATAAACCAAACATATGTTGAAGCATATTTAGTTTATTTAACACAGTTTGTATGTTCTCATGTGTAACATACGTTACTTTTTAACGTTATCTGCCATTAAATGATAGATTGGCTGTTACTGTTTGTTTGAGTGGTATCATTTAAAGTTTTAAGTGTGTTTTTGTATTTAGTGCAGTGAAAGACATAAGGAACATCTATATAAAGCAATTTTAGATACTTAATCTTAACACTTAAGTCAACAATGGGTCTTTGAACGCATAAATCCGGGTTCACACTTGATCACTAAAATATCATAAATTCACATATTTTGGGTTTGAACACATTAATTGAACAGCTACTTATGTTTTATCAATAAAACATAAAATAGAAATTTGCATTTTTAAATTAATTTGATTTAGCACGATTTTTATGTTCTCACATGTTACATACGTTACACCATTAATGTTACATGCTACAAAATCATAATATTCAGTGTTACTGTATATTTTAGTGCTATTCTTTAAAGTTTTGTGTATTTTTACATTAATATTTTTACAAAACACGAGGGGTGTCTTGTTATAGCAATTTTTTGGTGATTTTTTTCTGCTTTTGTTGGTCAGCAGCATGTTTTTTGAAGGCATAAATAAAGGTTCATCTCGATCACTTAAACATTGAATACTGATACATTTGGGTTCTAAACACACAAAATTTCAACAGCTGCTGATTTTTTTTTATGAATTATAATACAAATGTCGTAGCACATTTACCTCCAATTATATTTGAATGTTCTCTATGTTCTCAAGATGTTGACAAATGTTACATATGTTACTTGTCATAGGATATCCTATAATCCCATATAAAATCATTATTTGCCTAATCTTGTTTGTTTAATGGTCCAAAATCCTGTTAATGAAAGCCTGTATTATATTTTCTTTATAAAAGATTGCGACAATTTTAATCAAAGTAAATTTGTGTATTTTTGAAGACCATGTTTGGTGTAGTATTATAGCAACACACTCCCAAATGAGTGCTCCTTGTTTTGAACCATGCTGGCACGGAGTTACATTTCCATAACCCATATTTGACGAATGCATTTTCCCATCTTTATCATTCTGGCGAGTATTCAGTTCTTAGGGGCATCAGGTGTAATTTTTAAATTCTATTCAACTTTCGATGAAAATTCTTTAAGCAAACAGAATAGCCCCAGATGGGACGCCGCGTTATGCAACGTCACATCTTGGGCTATTCTGTTTGCCTAAGTCCCATAAAAGGGACGCCAGGCTTATATGAGTTAAGCTAGTTAAGCTTAAGGTATCTGGTTAAATGTCTCTGTCAACAAAATACTCAAACATTATTTGACTGGCATGTTAACCCACAACACAAATAAAACATTTGGGTGATCAAACTGGTTTTGTTTTCATTAACTTTTGTTTAAAAACAAACATTCCCCTTTACTTGAGGCTACTAGTTGTATTAATCACATATAATCTTTGGTCTTAACTATTTACATTACATATTGTTGTTTTATATATATTTATGAATATAATGTTACGTGTTAGAGTATTTTTTCTTTATTAACACAATGTAGATGTTCTTAACTGTTACATATGTTACTCTTATTAGTATATCCCCATAAAATCAAGAGTTTGACCATTTTTGTTCATTTTTAAACTGTTATTATCAGATTATTAACTTTTAAGTTAAACGTTAAATGTCTCTCAGCTAGTTCGCTATGCTAGAGCCTGTTGTAACTACGAAGACTTTGTTGATAGGGGAAATTACTCACCACAAAATTGTTGTCACGGGGATATCGCAGTACCAAGCTTGTGTCAACTCTTAAAAAGTTCTATGGGAGACACCATCACCTTGTTGATCCCTACAGCGTGGCTGCGTCTAAACTTGTGACTGACCTTATGCCAATTGGCAACAATTAATAAGGCTTTCAATTACTGGACATTCGTTTCTTACCAGATATTCATTTTCTCGGCTTTGTAATCAGTCATAAGGACATGGCGGGTGCATTATAATGGGCAGGTGATGCTCACCCTTCGCAAACACCTAATCACACCTCCTGTTATTGGGGGATCCATGCCTGTATGGCTACATATATCGTATTTGTCAATGTTATTATGGATTTTTACGAGCTAGGATTACGATTTCGGTACCTTGACCCCTTTACTTTATATTCTTTGGAAGTGGCATAACAATTAAAATGAGAAGTGTGGGTACATTATACAATTTCTGGCAATGAATAAAATATTGGAAACAGTGAACACACTCAAAGGGGTGAAGTAATGGGCCATACTGCGCAATTTCAGGTAATGAACCCTCATCAGTGACCCTTTATAAATTGTATACGATAGCCAGATAAATACACTGGAAGTTCAAAAATTTACACAAAGGAAGTCGAATTCAAAGACACATGCCTAAATTGGGTCAGATAATTAAAACAATGTTTAGAAGATGGCTCTCAATGTACATTTTTTTATTTTGAATATTCTTTCTTATTTGAAGGGGCCGAAAAATATAACTGACATTATGGATCATGTACAGGGAAACGTTTAGGTCCGCAACATAACAAAGCAATACATAACACAGCTGCACTAATAACAAATAAATGATAAAAGTTAGATCATTTGGAAGCAGTGAAAACGCTAAAAAGAAAAAAAATATGTCATTATTCCTCTTCGATGTCCCTTTACAAACAGGCAGTAAAAGCCAGACACTTGTGCTCTATCGAATATTTGCATCAGCGTTATCTACATCAAAGAATGTTTCACAGAAGGGACGAAATAATGAACACATGTTCAGATGTTTCTTGACATATTATCTGTTCTTAATACTCCAAATATTTAAAGGGTAAAAAAGGTAATCTGAACTATGGATGATGTCATATTTATACATTTTATCTTTTTATTCATCATCATCTGCTGTTTGGATATACATTTCAGACAATACCACTCAAAAAAGAAAGTGACATGGTGGGTTAAGCATATCAACATTTAAATGATTGAATCAGATAGGTAACAAAAATACACTCATGGGAGACAAACCCCTTTTCCCGTAAAATCTGATCCAGTAAGTCATATATAAATGAATTTTCCCCATTTTAGGACTTTCCCAGTCTAAAGTTCTATACACAGTCCTCTTCAACTAAAAATAAAATTGAGATCCTTTAAGAGCAGTTAACATATTATTGAGAAAGGGGATGTTTGGCTACTTAAGCCTCCTCTATGGAGCTTTTGTATAGAATATTATAGAAAAGTAACGTATGTAACAGTTAAGTACACGTAGAGAACATTGAAATTATGTACTTGTATATCAAGTTTAAGATTCTTATAAATATATTTATGTGTTCCGACCCGAACTATTTGAGTTTACTATATGTAAGTGATCTAGTTTACCACGGATTTATATGTTTAAAGACTCATTGCTGACTGTCAAAGCAAATATCGCATCCAAAATGTCTTTATCAAAATGTCTCCCATGTCGTTTAATGCAATCAATATAATACCAATTCAAAAACCTAAGAGCATATAAACGCCATTTACAACAGTTGTCAATATATTGATTTTGTAGGAGATATCATTTAAGAAAAGTGACGAATGTAACAGTTGTCAACATCTTCAGAACATGAAAATTATGTTAATCGAGTTAAAGGCTCCTTAGAAAAGAAACGTATGTAAGAGCTGGGGACATCTTGACTCTAAAACATTTGAGTTAAAATTCTATTACATATGTTCAATTTATAAAACCTCATCAGCTGTTTTATCAATGTGTTTGACCTCAAATATGCGAGTGTATAATATTTTAGGGGGTCAAGTTTAAACCGGGATTTATGTGTTTAAAGACCCATCGCTGATGGATGGAGCAAATAAAGCACACAAACTTAATAAAGATATTTTTCATGTCTTTTAATGCATTAAATACAAAAAAGTTCAAAAACTTTAGAGAATAACATTAAAATAAACAAGAATAGTCAATATATTAATTTTGTAGGAAATATTATAAAAAAGGTAACGTATGTAACAGTTAGGAACGTCTTGAGGGTATCAAAATTATATAAATGGAGTTAGCGGTTCTAATCCATATAATTTATTAACAAATCACCAACAGCTATTGATTGTATGTATGATCAGACCCAAAATATGTGAGTTTACCAAAAATATGTGAGTTTACAATGTTAAGTGATCAAGAGTGAACCTGGATTTATGTGATAAAAGACCTGAGGCTGACCACCAAATGCAGATAAACGACCCAAAGAAGCTTTATCAAGACGCTACTCAAGTCTTTTAAGGAACACTTTGCATAAACACTTCAAAAACTTTGAAGAATGGCACTAAGATAAACACTAATAGTCAATATTTTCATTTCTCGCAAGTAACATTAATATAGTAACGTATGTAACGCATGAGAACATCAAAACTGGGTTAATTCAACTAATTATGCAAAAGCATATGTTGAGTTTATAGAAAATCTACACTGAAAGCACTTAAATGTAACAAAATCTAAAATGAAAACGCTTTTTACTCAAGCCTGTATAAATCCTAATTTGGGCGGCCATCTTGGATGGCGGCCATTTTGAAGACTTTCGCCGGCCTAAATTTTTATACACGGACCTGTTTCATAGACTACTATCATATATCTTTCAAAAAAAGCCATCAAACCTTAAGGCCAAGATCGTGTAGGGTAAACCAAAATTTTGACATCTCCTGGATTTTGGATCTCGGGCTAAACTAGGGGAACTTACGATGCCTCCGAGTTACTAGCCCCAGGTCTTACGAATACAAAAAGTCGTAACTAAGAAATGATGCATAGTTTGAAAACAAAAATCCCACGTTCCTGATGGGATTCGAACCCGGATTGCTGGGGTTATAATCAAATGCTCTCACCATTGAGCCATAGAGTCGATTCCCTGACGCAATATGTCAGAGACTGTATTTATCGGATACATTGTATCAAATAGCTGTGCTATTTATAGAAGCTACATGTACACATCATGTGATCTGCCGACCCGACCTTACAACTACTGCAGATAATCTCGAATGAATAAAGATGCAATGGGACAACACATCCCAATTTCGAGAAAGGCATCATTTATGGTTACGTGAATGTCATTTCTATGACTTTATGACTCATTTGGTCAATTTCCGACAAGCTCCCATTTTACGAATATGAACATTCTAAACTAAGAAATAATGCATAGCTTGAAAAAAATCCGAAGTCCCTGTCCCTGATGGGACTCGAACCCGGATCGCCGGAGTTAAAATCCAATACTCTAACCACTGAGTCAAAGCGTCGACTCCCTGACGCAGAAGTATCGCATAGGAACGATCAGTATTATAAACAACTGGGCGGGGGGCTTTAATCGATTTTACATGTACCTCACCATCTGCTTCTGCAGTTACTTAGTTGTTCGGTTCTCGTGGTGAATCTGCATGTTTCTACCCTATCTTCTGAAAATGAGTAAGTGCTAACGTGAGAGTCTTGTCCTTTGTGCGGATTATACAGACAAAATATCAAGTAATTTAAAATATCAGATGACAAATTTGAACTCTAATCATACTATCCCAGACTGTTTGTAACTGGCAATTTTCATTATGATTATGATAATATGAGTTTTCAGTAACATGCCATCTGTATCGTAAATCATTTCTCTGAGTTCTGTTACATCAGGTTAAGATGTCTATGCGTGTGAAAATTTCTAGTATGATCCTGCTTTTGAACGACGGTTCAACGGGCCAGTTCTTCAAAGTATTTGGCGTAATGATGTTATGAAGATGCCAACTTCTTAAAAATACTTTATAATTTGCATTTACTTAAAAAGTCAGAAACCATTACACGTGTTTTAAGCAAAGTTGCATTGTTTTAATAATTGTTACAGAATAAACAAACGCATCCGGGGGATTGCATCGTTGTATCAAAATGTTTCAAATCAGGATTGAAACAGTTCCCATTTTCTTTTTATTATTTTATAAAACACAATATTAGCACATTTCTACCCCAAGAAGTAATTGATTACAGCTTTAAATTTACGTAAGAATACATCAGGAAAACATGTTAATGAAATGCATACCCCATTAAACCGCACTTTGATATACTAAAATATGGATTTACAGGGGTATACCTAGTTTCCTTACTTTTGATCCGCTGAGGCGGTTCTAACGTGTACCCACAATCTATGTTTTGACGAGAAATTTCAAATATTAAAACATTATCCAGTGATTTGTTTATTTTTCCAATCAAAAGGATCTAGAGTAACTATATTGCATGGGCATGTTTACATAATCGTATAGGTGGCTTTTATAAGGATTGACAAACATTATTTGACTATTTCTCAAAGCAGCCGGTTTGAGATATTCGCTTTTGAAGGAAAAGAAAACAACATTATATGATTTGATGGTTACTGATCAGCCGTAAATGATACTTTTAAGAATTTAAATACACCGAAAGAATGGTACGTGATTTTCTTTCTTTTTCTTTCTTTCTTTCTCTTTTTCTTTCTTTCTTTGAACTTTTAAACGTCTATACCAAAAACGACGGAACAAATACATTATCTTCTCATTGCCTATAGTTGTCTTTGTTATTTTCGGAGGCGGGGCTTAACTCATATATGCCTGGCGTCCTTTTTTGGGACATTGGCAAACAGCATAGCCCCAGGTGTGACGCCGTAGTGAAATTTCATCGAAAATGTGATAAGTAAAATCACTCCTAACACCCCTAAAAATGAAAGTGGACTCATCCAATTGGTAATGATGGGAGAATCCATTCCCAAATATGGGTTAATCAAACAAATAGTTTCAGTGTGCTTGTTATGATACTTACTTTTGCCAAAAAAGCAAGTTGTCCCTGACTGCATAGTGCTTCGGTCATTTTTTAAAAGAGTCATTCTAAAACGAGCAAAAATCTAATGCGAAATGAGCCGCCCCATGCGAAAACCAACAATCTGCAAAGGGGAAAACAAAGGCGCAGATCAGCTTCGCGGTAACCGCGAAGCTGATCAGCGCCTTTGTTTTCGCTACTCGGATAGTACAATTCCTCTTCTACTTAAATCTGAAATTTCAAGCTTCTAGCTCTTTTCTGTGCTTGTACAGGCCGGTTTGTGTCGGACCTTTTCGGAAACCACATTTTTGTTTTTCCCACGAGACGGCTCAAATATTATCGACCTCTTCACGGATTTTATTTGGACACTAACTGATCATTTTGGAAATAATTGAGCCGCCTCGTGGGAAAACCAACAATGTGGTTTCCGAACAGGTCTAACACAAACCGGCCTGTATAGCTACAAAGGCAGGCTAGAAGCTTGAAATTTTGGAGTTAAGTAGAGGAGGAATTGTACTATCCGAGTAGCGAAAACAAAGGCGCTGATCAGCTCCGCGGTTACCGCGAAGCTGATCTGCGTCTTTGTTTTCGCCTATGCAGATTGTTGGTTTTCCCATGAGGCGGCTCATTTATTTACGTTTCGGCCTTCGGCTTTTTCAAAATTATGACATATTTTGAAAAAGGCCAAAGGTCGAAACGTCAATAAATAGAGTGACTTTACGGTGTTTTATGATTTGATAAATCCTTATAGGATTTTCTTCAAGATATTATATCATTTTCGTTTCGTTTACCTTTTCGTTACAACACGAATTAGCTAGCACGATTTTTTTCTTAGACCCCGACCAAACGTTTAACGAAGAGAATGTTGGCGTATATATATATATATATATATATATATATATATATATATATATATATATATATATATATATATATATATATATATATATATATATATATATATATATATATTTTTCAGAATCGTAGACAGAGTGTCATTCTGATGCTTCTTTGTTTCATTCCTCCCTCTGCACCTCGCACTGGGGCTCCTCCTATTGGAATTTCGCCAGAGAAATGGGCCCGACAGCAGTCGTCTACAATTCACACAACCACTGCCTTGACTAATGATAGTGCCTATGTTGAAAGGACTCGGCAATCTTTATCAACAACAAACGCATTGATGTCTGCCAAAGATGGTATAGATCATAACGACTTTTATCGTAGGGGACAAATTTCAACAACACATACTTCGTCTTACGACAAAGACAATGATAAAGTTCAAGAAAACCATCAAGGTAGGTCACTAGCGGCCATAATGGGAGATGAATCTTCTAACAACTTCGAAAACGACGGCAATGAAGGGACCGAAAGTATCTCACCAACAACTAGTAAAACAACACTGGCGCCTTCTGACGAGGTAGATAGACGTTTCGAACGCTTTGCGCCTAATTCAGAAACTGAATCCGCAATAAATACTAACACAGAACTGGAATGTTTAGATGACGAGACTGCCACTCAATCTATTGCGTGTGAATCGATAAACAATGCAAACGGTCAACATTCTGATATTATTTCTGACAATTCAAATAATGAAGTAAGCGATTATTTTGAAGAAATACTAAATGTTTCAAGAAGTCTTTGCCCTCACACTTCATTTTGTGACCCACGCCCACTGTTAGAATCTTTGAATGATGCATTAGCACCGTGTTGTGATCACTGTTCATGTGATGACGAATGTGGACTTCGTGTTGATTGCTGTTTTGAAGAGATGGATAAATACAATCTGAAGAGAACATACGAGCTTAATTGTGTCAAAACAAAGGAGATGAACTCAAATCTACAGACGGGTGGTTCATCCTACTTGATGGTAGATAAGTGCCAAAACACTGAATCAAATGGATTGGAAAATGATCCAGTTGTGGCTAATGATGACAGTGAAAGTAATCTGCTTTACCCAGTGTATTCCACGTCGACCAATATGATTTACTATAACAATTCAACGGCAGTCTGTAATAATGTATTTGATGGTATTGCTTGGCAGCGTTATTTGAGCTGTAAAAGAACTAGGGGCGGGATTTCATTGTCCGATACTGTTAGTAAGTCAATGTCTAAAGGACATTGTTGGACCGATTTCCTGCCGCCATCGCTAATGAATGCAAAACACTTTCAATGTCACCAGGATGTCATTGATAGATGTAATATTACTGGAGATATATACAATTACAGTTTACAGACAAAACATGCTTGTGAAACCTTGCAATCCCCTTATCACATTCGCACGAAGACGTATGCAAATGTTCATTGCTTTAAGTGTAACACGAATAAATTCGAACAGGAATGCTATTGGCGACCAAAAAGTCGACTCGTGCAGTTCACTGTCTTGATAAATGAAAAAGCCATCGACGAACTGTTTCAAACCTCGCAAGGCCCACTTTCGAATTTAGAGTCACCATGGCAAACGGCGACCGACTGTGCACGTGAATATGTCAGACACCCATTTATGGTAATAGCAAACCAGTTTTTACAATATTTCTTTTCTTTTGTTTTTCGTTTTATTGATTCAGTTTAACGTCCGTTTCAAGATTATTACAGCTAATATGAGAAGGGACAATCAGTAGGTGGGGCGAAAAACGGAAGAACCCCGAGAAAAACCACCTGGCACACACGCAAGCAGAACATGGCTTGTCTCACATGTGCCCCGTTTAGGGCTCGAACCGAAACCAGACACAGCGGTAAGAGCCATGTGTCAACTGTAGTTAGTGTATGACTAGGTACTATATCCCTGAAATGGGTTTCCAACGTTTGGCTTTGAACTTATAACTGTACCTTACCAGTTTGTGGTTTTAATATATAAAATGTGAATCTCGAGAGTAAATGCACATATGTGACCATAAAATTATGTAGGGAGGTTTTCAATCAACTGAAAGAAATCTATAAGTCTCTCTTAGCATAACGAATATATAACGTGTGTCCATTATAGACTTGCTCCGGCCATATAAATTGCATATTTAGGATCCATTCGGAATTTATATGCGGCAAACGTTACATATCATTTTCTGTCATCGAGTGTTATGGTAGCCTTACAAAACAGGATGGAAAAAGTCCCTAGAAGCCTAAAATCGATGAATCAATTTTAAAACTTGTTTTTAACCAAGGGAATTATTAGGGGTATGCGCATTAACAACAAATTCAAAACTGGTTCATGTCGACAACACCCATTTTACTTTGGTTTATAGCAAAACCTTGCAGTCAAATACATAAAAATATTTTTTTTTTGTTCCATAAACATTAGCAGTGTCAAAAATTGTTAATATTTGTGTAGGAACTTTCTCCACATGTGGCATTTTGGAACGCTGCCAAATCCGTGTTATACAATCTATAATACAGTTTAAAATTTTGCTTAAATAACGTGTATTAAAATTTGAAACCTCGATTTTAGGTATCTTATCCATAGCAATGTTTCCTTGTGCATTGATTAATGATTGATAAAAATAAAACTGAGACTCTTTATGATGATGATTCATTGATTTGTTAGATATTTACCACGGGTACCGAACAACTAACTAAATGTTGTGAACCACTGCAGAAGATGAGGGTGATGTTAGGGCCCTGTAAAACCAGTTTAAGCCCCCAGTAGTTTTTATATTACTGATCGTTCCAAGGCGAGACTTCTGTTGTGGTTCTATTTGTTTTATGTTTTGGAGTCGATTTTTGCGCTGTTTGAACCTTATTAAAGTTCGGGTAACTGAGTGGCCGCCTATTGGAAAATAGCTGCTCACTCGGCCTACAAAATGTTCACTAAGTATAAGTACTTTTTTGTCATTTTGGTTTTATTCCCGCCTGGGTTTTTGGAGTGGGAATTTCTTTCTGATTGCACCTTTTCCTGATCGTCGCCTACCTGTAAGCATATTAATGAGAAAGGGGATAGGCCACATTGTAACATGGTACAATATGCCATCGTACGTTGTGAATAGACATTATTTATTCAGCGAGTGCATGTTTTTTTATTTATATTGTTTTTGCATTTCATTGGCGGCGCAAATTGATTCATGTTATTTGAGCATGTACGTGAGAAAACCAACAATTTGAGTTCCGACCAGGTCTCACACAAAACGGCCTGTGCAGTCATAGAAGCTGGCTAGAAGCTTGAAATTTCGGATTAAAAAAGAGGATTGTACTATCTGTGAAGCGAAAACTAAGGCGATAATCAGCTGTGCAGTTACTGCACAGCTGATCTGTGTCTTTGTTTTCGCATATGCAAATGGTTGGTTTTCTTATGCGGTAGCTCATTTATATTTAAGGTTGGATGTCGTTTACTGAAATGTGCAGAGGGAAAATATAAAGTAGGGGAGGAGTGTCGTTTTATCAGCAACCAGTGGTATATATGGGGAGAATTTTCAATGGTACTGTTCGTGGTGCCGGACATGTCCATTCCGGTTGATGATATGCTATCGACAGAGGTTAGTTCTTATGACGCATTTTAAAAAGTTTTGATTTAATCACATATCAGTCTCAGATAAAGCAAAATCTTACTAGGTCCTACTCGATAAATAAAACTCACAAGCCTTAGTTCGGTAGAACAAGTACAAACAATACGGCAAAGTTTAGGTTGCGTGAAAAACATTAACCGCAGTGGTGGCAAGCTAGTGGTTTACAATTTTGATATCCGGATTAAACATGAAAAAAAAAAATGTTTTGCTTAGATATCAATTTATTTCAGTCTATGGAAAGAAAATGTCTTTGCACTGATGCTGTATTAAAGAAGTCATTTTCAACAAATTTATGTGTTAGATAATAAAATTAAAACTGAGATCCTTTAAGAGCAGTGACCTTCTATTTTTAGAGAAATATCTTTCTTACATATTCAACTAGTTAATAGATACGCTGTAACGTGTCTAAGATTCTTACCGCTTCCCAAATTTATTTGCAGGGAGAAGAGATAAAGAATGTCTTGAAAAAGAAAGGTTTCTTGTACCTTTTCTTCTGGCAGTTCAATCATATTTTCTATCACCAGACACAACACGCTAACGTGACTTTGGTCCGGTACTTCATAATACGGTTGATGAAGGACATAACGACAAGAGAGTTCGATTTGTCACAGATGATAACCAAACTGGAAAGCACAATTAAAATCGGATGGAGAGTCAAAATTCATAATCGAAAATACCATTTAAGCGTGAATATTGATAAAGGCGATGATTGGATCTCGCAAAAAGGCGGCGGTGTATTTGAACTAGTCCGCAATCTTTTACAAAAAGGCAATGAACGGGAACCAGAAATTTTATACGAGCTTTCAAAACACGGCGATGTAGCATCTATCACTGCTCCCTTCCTTTTGACAAGACTGTACTTTTGTAGAAGGGTTCAACTAGAAAACGACGACTACTCGGAGGACGGGAGTAATTTGATCTTATTTCCTAACACGACGAAGAGTCGGCGGCTATATTCAAGCCAGTTCTCGCTCTTGAGAGTCGACGAAAGACAAACAACATCTGAAATTACAAAAGTTCATGTTTGTGTTGAAGATTTTGCAATAGAACTTTTATATGTTAGCAATTCTGACACTATAGCTCACGGCGTCAGTCAATGGATATCCATTCTGATTCTGTTACACGCACTGAATGTCAATACTCCATTTTTCTGACATTTCAGCTCACGGCGTCAGCCAGTGGGTATCCGTTCTGATTATGTTAAACGCATTGAATGTCAATATTCGACTTTTCTGATATTTTAACAATAGAAGGATAGCGCATTATGTTACACAACAAATGCCCAAAGACAATTTATAAAACGTTCATCATTCGACAAAGTTTCATAGCAATATGCCTTTTAATAGACATTTTTCACTTTTGAAATTTACTTTCGCTGACGCTGGCGCTTGCGAGTTTCTGTATGATGGGCGGCGACTCGTGAGGTCATATATGAGACGAAGACGAGGAGTGATATGAAGCATTACTTGGTCAGTAGGCGAATTAAATAAGACAGCTATAGAATGGTTAAAGTCCATACACCTGACTCCTTAGCTCTATTACGAAACACGAGCGGACCTGTGTTCGAGTCCCGGTTTGACCTGTCTCTATTTTTTTTCTTTTTGTCGCATCTTTGACAAGTTATTCACTTAAAGATAAAATAAAATAAAATAAAATAAAATGAATAAGATAATAAAAAAACAACAACAAAAAACAAACAAACAAAAAACAAAAAAAAACAACAAAAAAAACAACTATATGCATTGGTAAAAAGCAAAAAGCTGTCCATTCAGCAATTAAATATACATATAAGAAACAGAGAGCAGCACGATATAACAAACTGAATAACTGAATAAGTGTACACACGTCGGTCGTGCCGCGACCGGGAATCAAACCACGGGCCTCCTGCATTCCAGGCAGACGTGCTGACCATTACACCACCGCGGTCTTCCGATTCTGAACGCCATTTTTAGCGTCTATAAACCTTTGACGTCAATTACGCTATTTAGCGGCCTATTATTTACGTAATTCGGAACCAAAGTTATACAGACAAATTGTTGGAATTCCGATGGGTACAACTTGCGCCCCTCTCGTAGCTGATGTATTGTTTACTGCTACGAAAAGGATTTCATGGATTCTTTTAACCAAACAAGCTGATATTATCGAGGCTTTGAATTCGACTTCTAGGTACCATGAAGATATTTTGAACATTGGCTTCTTGTCTGTTGCTTGGCCCACCGGGGTTCAACTGGTGTTTTTCTTTTGCTTCGGATTTTAGTAACAGGGATCTCCATCGTCGGGCAGCTTACTGAGTCTGTTGAGTCCTTGTTTTTATTCATCATCGTGGTTATCATGATAAATTTATTTGTCCTTGATGATTCATTGACTAGTCGAGGACCAATCAACTAACTTAATGTTGTGAACCACTACGGAAGATGAGGGCGAGGTTAGGTGTCTGTAAAATGGATGTAAGCCCCCCAATAATTTTATATTACTGATTGTTTCAAGGCAAAACTTTGGAGTCGATTTTTGTGCTGTTTGAGCCTTATGTACGTTTTAATTTGTTTAGTAAAGTTCGCGTACTTGAGTGGCCGCCTATTGGGAAAAAGCTGCTAACTCGGTTTTGTATGTATACGTACCTTATTGTCAATTTATTTTTCCCACCTCGGTTTTTGGAGTAGTAATGTCTTTTTGATTGCGCTTGTTGATGATCGTTGCCTTCATGTACCTTTTTAAGTATACTTTTATCTATTAACGCCAGAATTCGCCACGTATGTTATTTTTGAGTATTTGACATGCCGGCATCTTGCGGCCTTTGCCACTAGCATTTGCCAGCCGGACAATACTCGTCCCAACCCTGTCTCAAAGAACTAAAAGGAAAAAAAAATAATCTGCACTATGGGTGATGTACTGGACGACATTTTAGGACCGCCACTCGGCACGTCACAAGTTGCAGTAATAGCTAATAAAATAAAACTGAGATCCTATAAGCGTATTGAGCATATTAATGAGAAGTGGGATGGGCCATACCGCAGTTTCGGCTACTTAAGCCTTTTCAGTGACCCTTTAGGTTTGGCAAAATGGAGCCAAAGAGAAACACTGTAAATTTGCAACTTTAATGAGGATAGTTGATACAAAGACTAGTGTTATCAAAAACAGAAATAAATATATACTTAACACCAAAAGTAACTTTACACTTTTCATTCCTAAATAAATCTTCATTCGTTTTGATTTGTAACAAAGCATCTATTGGAGTGTGTCTCCAACACATGCCCGAGCTTAATGTATGTTAAATGGTCGATATAACTTAATCCACTTGCTAGTTATCTGTGCTTTCATTAAAAGCACAAAACAGGCATTTTTGCACCAAATCAAAGGTAGAATTGAACATGCTGTGTCAATGACCACCTATTGTCCGTCAAATATACTGCCCGACATTTTCGCTCCGACATTTGGTTAGGTAGATAAAGTTACTTGGAGGCAGGCAGATAAAGTTACTTGGCATCGAATTACCTCCCTTAGAAATAAACCGATAGTAAACTGAACAAGTACCCCAAGGGCAACGATCGCTCACTTGAGAGTCAACAAGTACAGTCACTGGACAAAGTGGTTGTTTTTTGTGCTTTTGAAGATCTGTTCATAATTGAAGATGCTGGAGTGGCCACAACACTAAAAATTGATTTTTTTCAAACATTCAAGGGCAGGTAACTCCGCAGTTCAAAGTCGAATCTGGCTCAAATTCGAACTCATCCAAGTTTTTATGGTTATCCTTGTTTCTTCCAAGAATGAAGAAGATTCGATCAAAATTGAAGGTGCTAGAGTGGCCACAATACAAAATATTGATTTTTCAAACACTAAAGGGCAGTTAACTCTGCAGCCAGAGGTCGAATCTGGCCAAAATTCGAACTCATCTGAGACATTGTAGTTATTCTTGTCACCTGCAAGAATGAAGAGGTCCACTGAAATACAAAGATGCTAGAGTGGCCACAACACAAAATATTGATTTTTCAAACACTCAAGGGCAGATAACTCCGCAGTCAGAGGTCGGATCTGTTCGAAATTCAAACTCATCCGAGATATTGTAGTTATCCTTCTTACCTGCAAGAATGAAGAAGATCCACTGAAAAACAAAGATGCTAGAGTGGCCATGACACAAACTATTGATTTTTCAAACACTAAAGGGCAGATAACTCCGCAGTCAGAGGTCTGATCTGGTCGAAATTCGAACTCATCCGAGATATTATAGATGTCCTTGTTACTTCCAAGAATAAAAAAGGTCCGAATAAAAATGAAGGCGCTAGAGTGTCCACAACACTAAATATTGATTTTTCACACAGTGAAGGACAGATAACTCTTCCGCCAAGTGTCGGATCTGGCTGAAATTCGAACTCATCCGAGATTTTTTTTTTTTTTTTTTTTTTTTTTTCAAAATATTTACACATAATTATCATAATGGACACAAAAAGATTTAAGATAGTCTCTTGTACTGGTTGTCATCTGAAAAAAAGCAGAAATAGATATCAATATACATGTCTTAATTTAGTGGGGGAAAATTATACCGGAAAAACACCCCCAAGAGCTGGCAAAAACGAGGAGACTGACGAGTGTCTATGCACTGGTTTGTCTACCCGCTTTGCCAGTCTCCAGGGAGGGTCTTATTCGGTGTATTTTTTGCGTGGTGTTCTGCTTACACCGGCGGAATTTAGAATATTTAGTGATTCAACGGTACCGGTTAATATAACAATTTCGCATTTTAGTGTAAAAAATAACTTGAAAGGAGCCGACTAAGCTGTCATGACGTCATTCTCATTCACGTGTTGTTTTTCGTGCAAATCATGGAATTAAAAAAAAAAAAAAAAAAAAAAAAAAAAAAAAAAAAAAAAACATTTGTGTGTTGTATTTCGGTTCGATTCAGTGGCGTAATATTGAGCATATGGAATATATTGATATTGTTACGACCTAGCGTAACTAGACAGGTACAGCGAAAAACAACCAAGTAATTTAAACTTAACAATATTTAATCAAACAAATAAATGCTGCAAATACATAAAAACAAACAAACAGATAAGTAAATAAATAAATAAATAACTTACAAAGTTAATGTCAAATAAGTCCTTGTCCCTCAAATGTAAGTCCACAATCCAGTAACCAGAATATGAGCACATGTATATTTTAATCCACACAAAACACTAGTGAAACAACCAAAATTATATACTTTAAATCACTTCAAATTTCTGAATACCTACGACTGAATTGGGACCTATATTTATACATCTAAGGAAATTCTCCAGGTTTCTAGAGAATGATATAATAAACTTTTCTCTAGAAAAGAAACGAACTAAACGAAAGTTCTTTTAAATTCTCCAAAGAGAATTTAGAATTCTCCAGAGAGAATTCAAGGCCGCAACGACCATCAAGACTAAACGAGAGTCCACTAGACCCTTCGAGATCTCAGTATACATAGTCCAAATATATTTTTAACTTATGGTAAAAAAAAACACTCACTCCATTTTCATCTGGAATTATCCACAAAGTGCTCATACTTCTAAATTATATAACAGTGATAAAAATAATCAATGACATTCTTCTACAAAGTTCTAGATAATAAATTGTAGAAACATAAAAAGAAATATATATTAATTAATTGGGTTACTCCCCTTTGATTATACATATATAAATTATAAGTAATAGCTTTTAAAAGAATCAATATTATTGAATCAATTATATATAACACTTCCCCTCTTCAACGAAAAGAAAGTTTTGTGAAATAAAACTTTCTTTTGCAATACTCATATGCAAACATACAAGGCAAAACTGTCAAGCTCTTGAAAGGGTGTCTGGAATTATATTATCTCTACCTTTTATGTGTCTAATGTCAAGATTGTGCTCTTGCAACATGAGACTCATGCTCTAGCTGGTACTCAGATGGAGTCTATTTTTCAGATTAACAGTGTAAATAGAGCTGAAACACTTTTAAGTATGGCCCAAACTGAACAAAAAACTCTGACAAGCCTTATTCCAAACATACCTGACCTTCTTATCATAAAGTAAGATTGTCAAAGGCTCAGCTAAAACTGAAACATTATTACAGAACTTTCTGTAATATCCAGCCATACCCAAAAAGCGCATCAGTTGCCGTTTTCCTGTAGGTACAGGAAAATTTGATATATCCTCAACTTTGGCTTCTACAGGTCTGACCTGACCTTGTCCAACAATATGTCCTAGAAATGTCAAACTAGCATGGCAAAATTCACTTTTCGGTAAGTTTATTGTCAGTTTAGCATCACTGAGTCTTTTGAAGAATTCTCTGATGATCTCCAGGTGTTGTTTCCACTCTTCACTGTAGATGATGGCATCGTCGATGTAAGCTTTACACCCATCCAGACCGAAAATCAAACTATTAACCAAGCGAACCAAGCAAACCAAGCAAATCAAGCAACATTTCAGCGCTTTAAGTTTGTATTGATATTGTTCATATGGAGTAACAAAAGTTGAGATCTCCTTTGCACTGTCTGTAAGTGAAATCTGCCAAAACCCTTTCAATAGATCGAATTTCGTCACATATTTGGCGTGACCAATGTTGTCGATGCAGTCTTCAATTCTTGGTATGGGAAATGTGTCAGTTTTTGTGACAGAATTTACTTTTCTATAGTCTGTGCACATTCGAAATGTCCCATCAGATTTTGGCACAAGTATACAAGGAGAACTCCATTCACTTTGACTAGGTTCTATAAAGTCATTGTCCAGCAAATACTTAACTTCTTTCCTGAGATATTGTTGTCTTTCAGGATGAAGTCTATACGGATGTTGTTTCACCGGTTTTGCTCCTTCAATAATGTCTACATCATGGTAGATTTTATCGGTTCTGGATGGAATGTCCGGAAATAAGTGCTCATATTCAAGAATTAATTGTTTTAGTTCATGTTTCTTGTCCGGATCTAGATGTGACAGTTTCTGATCGAGGTCATGCAGAATGTCAGAATTCTGGAGTTTTGAGGATAATGGTTCACAGTTCACAGAGTTCATTTCTTCAAAGTCTGTCTGATTTTGTTCATGAGGGACAGAATTAACTATGCTTACTGAGGAAATAACTGAACTATCATTATCACTATCCCTATCAATGTACTTTTTAAGCATGTTAATATGACATAATTGTTTTTGCTTGCGCCTCCCAGGAGTGTTAACAATGTAATTTACATCACTTAACCTTTTCTCAACAGTATATGGACCATAATATCTAGCTTGTAATGGCCTGCCAGGAATGGACAAAAGAGCAATCACCTTGTCTCCAGGGTCAAAATTTCTGTTCTGAGCATTTTCATCAAAATGCAACTTCATTTTGCTCTGAGCTGACTTAAGATTGGACCGAGCAACTTCCCAAGCTTTTGTCAATCTAGTTTTGAAGTCAGACACATACTGAAGTAAGTTCAAAGGACTGTCATTACTTGAAAGAAACTTCTCTTTCATTAGTTTTAAAGGTCCACGAACAGTGTGTCCGAAAACAAGTTCAAACGGACTGAACCCAAGAGACTCTTGTACTGACTCTCTGACAGCAAATAATAGCAAATGTATGCCTTCATCCCAATCTTTTTCGGTGTCAAAACAGTAAGATCTGATCATGTTCTTCAAAGTTTGATGGAATCTTTCCAAAGCACCTTGACTTTCAGGATGATAAGCTGATGACTTGTATTGTTTAATGCCAAGTTCATGCATTACTTGCTGAAATGTTCCTGACATAAAATTGGAACCCTGATCTGATTGGACTGATTTTGGAAGACCTACAAGTGTGAAAAACTTTACAAGGGCCTTAACTATTGTTTTCGTCTTGATATTCCTGAGTGGAATTGCTTCAGGAAAACGTGTTGAAGCACACATTATAGTCAAGAGATATTGGCAACCTGATTTAGTCTTGGGTAACGGACCTACACAGTCAATGATAATCCTACTAAATGGTTCATCAAATGCAGGAATAGGCTGTAAATTAGCTTTTGGAATAGTCTGATTAGGTTTTCCTACCATTTGACAAGTGTGACAGGATTTGCAATGTTGGGAAACATCAGATTTTAATCCTGGCTAGTAGAAATGCTTGAGAATTTTGTGGTAAAAAGGTACAAGTAGGCAAAGATCAGGAAAAGGCGCAATCAGAAAAATTCCCACTCCAAAAACCGAGGTGGGAAAAAACCAAACTAACAATCAGGTACTTATACCATGAAACATATCGTAAGCCGAATGAGCAGCTATTTTCCCAATAGGTGGCCACTCAGTTACCTTAACTTAACTAAAAATATGAAAACATACATAAGGCGCCAACAGCACAAAAAATTTTAAACACCAAGACATAAAACAAAAAGAACCACTACAGAAGTATCGACTTGGAACGATCAGTAACACAAAGTTACTGGCGGGCTTAAACCGGTTTTACAGGTACCTAACCTCACCCTCAGCTTCTGCAGTGGTCTTATTTATCCCTAAATGACCTGACATGGGAGTTTCATGGGCCAAGTTTAAGATTTCAGGACGATAAGCCTTAGGAACCACAATTTGGTGATTTATGGTCCATTCGTCTTCCGCTGAAACATCAGGAGGACGCCATTTTCTCATTAAGATGTCATTTTTGACATAAAAACAAACAGGAACCTGAGAAATTTCATTTTCATCTAAAGCCCTTTCAAATAAAGGCGAGATTTCAGGATCACTGTGCTGTTCTTGACAAAGTTGTGACCTTGACATTTGGTCATGACCTTGGTCAAAAATTGAAGGTGAAAGGTCATTGTCTGACCTTTGATTGTTGAAGTCAGTTTGACTTGAAGAAAGAGATTTTGAAATCTCATCATGAAAAGACTGACCTATAAAAGTGTCAGTTAAGTCAATTTCCTGTATCCCATCATTCAATTTGACTTTTTTTGCCATAGCCCTTGTAACGGCACATGAAGGGTAAAGATCAGGAATTTCCTGCTCAATGGGATCAGGCAATTGATCCTCACAAGGTGTATTGGTCAAAAGTGGGTTTACCA
This sequence comes from Rugalucina vietnamica, assembly GCA_964017185.1. NCBI lineage: Eukaryota > Metazoa > Mollusca > Bivalvia > Lucinida > Lucinidae > Rugalucina > Rugalucina vietnamica. The sequence goes on along the minus strand of OZ024878.1, from coordinate 53,109,384 downwards.
CAACCTTATCTCCGGCTAAGTCATTGCCTAATAGCAAGTGAACACCTTTAAAAGGTAAAGAAGGCCTAATACCTACAGCCACAGGACCAGAAACTAAGTCTGAAGACAAATAAATGTTATGGAGCGGTACATTAACAAATCCACACTCTACTCCCTGAATAAGGACACTTGTCCCAGTTGAAGTCTTCTCGGAAAAAGGCAGGGTATCTGCTAAAATAAGAGACTGAGAAGCTCCGGTATCTCGTAAGATTTTAATAGGGGTAGACTGGGCAGAATCACTAGTAAGTGACACAAAACCTTCTGATAAGAATGGTTCATAAATCTCCATAATACAATCAGTCGCAGACGTTTTGGCCAAAATAGGATTTTCATCCTGAATAATCGACTGTGGTTTTGACCTTAAAGAAGTAAGACCTGTTGGTCTAGAATTATTTTGATTTTGTCTCTCTTTTCTTCTTTTCAAAGTTTCACATTCAGAAATGACGTGACCGTCACCTTTACAATAATTGCAAAACAGCCGGGGTGAGTATGAGGATCTTTGACCTTTGTTTTCACTAGTATCTTTATTTTTAGGATTATGTGAAGGACTGGAACTATCAGCTGTTAGTCCAGCTTGTGGTTGTGGATTAGGTTGAGGAGAATTATTTCTCTGTTGAGGGTTAAATGGTTTTGACTGAGGTGTATTAGGTTTAAATTGAGGGTTAAAAGGTTTCTTGTAAGGAGGTTTTCTATAATATGGCTTCTTGTAATGTGGTTTGTAAATAAGCCTTTTGTTAATAAAAGAACCCTTATGAGTCAAAGTATAATCATCAGCTAAACGAGCTGCTACATCTAAAGTTTCTACTTCCCTTTCGTCAAGAAAAGATTTGACATCAGAATGTATGCATCGTTTGAACTCTTCAACAAGCATGAGCTGTCTTAATTTTGCATGATCAGACTTTACATCCTTTGAAGAACACCACCTATCAAATAATTGCTCCTTAGTTCTAGCAAATTCTACATGGGTTTGGTCATGTTCTTTCCTACAATTTCTGAATTTCTGCCTATAAGCTTCAGGTACTAACTCATAAGCCTTAAGAATCAGATTTTTGACTGTGTCATAATTTGAACTTTGATCAAGTGGAAGCTGAGTGTAAATTTCTCGAGCTTTACCAATAACAACACTCTGTAGAAGCAAGGTCCAATGCTCTTTTGGCCATTTCAAATTTTCTGCTACCTTCTCAAAATGTAAAAAGTACTTATCTACTTCTTTTTCTTGAAATGGAGGAACGAGCCTGATATGCTTTGTAACATCAAATACTTTACTAGGATCAAAAGACACAGGAGGCATTGATTTACTGCTTAATTCAAGCTCTTTCATTTTTAAACTATATTGCAGTTTTTCTTTTTCAACCTCAATTCTTTCTTCTTGCTCTAATTTTTCTTTTGCAAGCCTTTCTTCTAACTCTCTTTGTTTTTCTAATCTTTCTTTTTCAAGTCGTTCTTCCATTTCTCTTTGTTTTTCTTTCTGTCTTTCTTCCATTTCTCTTTGTTTTTCTCTTTCCCTTTCTTCAAATGCTAACTTTTGTTTTTCAAGCTCTAACTTTTCTTTTTGCATTCTTTCTTCCCTTTCTTCCTTATCTGCCCTTCTTTTTTCTTCAAATTCTAATCTTAATTTTTCCAGTTCAAGATGCCTTTTTAATTCTAACTCTTTCAACTGTATGTCGGTTTGTAAGACCATAATTAGAGATGTAGCTGAGGGTTCAAAAAATTCCTCATCAACAAGAAACTGAATGATAACATTCTTAATTTCACGTTTTAACATAGATGTTTTGACATCAGGTATGCTATAATGACTAGCAATGTCTAAAAGATCACTCTTTTTGGCCAAGTTTAACAGCTCTTGAGAATGCGCAGCAATGAAATCTTCAAGTTTGAATAACATGGTTGCTTTTTGCTGGTATGACAAACAATAAATATCTTTTCAAATTCAGAATAAAATAGGTGCACAAAATGTTCAATCCCGGCTCAGAGCCCCCAAAATCTGTTACGACCTAGCGTAACTAGACAGGTACAGCGAAAAACAACCAAGTAATTTAAACTTAACAATATTTAATCAAACAAATAAATGCTGCAAATACATAAAAACAAACAAACAGATAAGTAAATAAATAAATAAATAACTTACAAAGTTAATGTCAAATAAGTCCTTGTCCCTCAAATGTAAGTCCACAATCCAGTAACCAGAATATGAGCACATGTATATTTTAATCCACACAAAACACTAGTGAAACAACCAAAATTATATACTTTAAATCACTTCAAATTTCTGAATACCTACGACTGAATTGGGACCTATATTTATACATCTAAGGAAATTCTCCAGGTTTCTAGAGAATGATATAATAAACTTTTCTCTAGAAAAGAAACGAACTAAACGAAAGTTCTTTTAAATTCTCCAAAGAGAATTTAGAATTCTCCAGAGAGAATTCAAGGCCGCAACGACCATCAAGACTAAACGAGAGTCCACTAGACCCTTCGAGATCTCAGTATACATAGTCCAAATATATTTTTAACTTATGGTAAAAAAAAAAACACTCACTCCATTTTCATCTGGAATTATCCACAAAGTGCTCATAGAATTTTCTATACTTCTAAATTATATAACAGTGATAAAAATAATCAATGACATTCTTCTACAAAGTTCTAGATAATAAATTGTAGAAACATAAAAAGAAATATATATTAATTAATTGGGTTACTCCCCTTTGATTATACATATATAAATTATAAGTAATAGCTTTTAAAAGAATCAATATTATTGAATCAATTATATATAACAATATTAGCTGCGTATGTTTATATAATGTCTAGCTTCTGGAGTAATCTATTTTCTGCATTCAAAATGTGTTTACGAAAATGTTGGTTGTGTCATGGAGTCTTGATGTCATTTGGTGGAGTTTCGAAATTGCGCGTGTAGTTTGAAATGTGAAAAGATTAAAGAGTTGATACTACAAACGATGGTTCTCTGCTGCTTTTGATCTGCTGGTGGTAGGCTGGTAGCTTTATTGACTTTGGATGGCCATGAATCCTATAACAGAAAAGAAGGGTTGGTAAGAAAAAAAAAACACAACAAAAAACAAATCCATTTTTTAAACAACATTATAATAGAATCTAGTTTTCAATGATATGATTGCTTTGACTTTGAGATCCGATTGTGTTGTGCTTTTTATTTAGATCACGGCATTAGTTACATAGATTTATTTTTGTTTGTGTGTGTGTGTGTGTGTGTGTGTGTGTGTGTGTGTGTGTATTTTATCATTAATTTTTAAGGAATTTATGTAGATTTAGAAGAAATATTTTTCTTATCCATTTTCTCTGTTCTTTGTCTTTCTTTCTGTCAGTCTTTGTCGTCAGCCGATCTGAAATATAAATACATGACATGCTTTGGTTTATTGATAGGAATTTAGCAACAAAATTCTTCAGTAATATATTTGACTGTCAACAGGTTGTGGATGATGTCATCATCTATTTACAATTTTTTTTCTTTGTAATCAGTGATCTATTTCACATTATTATTATTATTATTATTATTATTAGTATTTATTTATTTATTTATTTATTTTTTTTTGCAGTCAAAAAGCATTAAATTTAATATTTATTCTATCATGATTTTTAAAGAATTTATTTAGATGAAATATTTTTCTTATCCATTTTCTCTGTTCTTTGTCTTTCCTTTTGTGTTGTCAACTTGATCTGAAATAGAAAACAAAAAGGCAGGCTCCAGATGTGTTTCGAGTAAGCTACTCTTCTAATCACAGTGATTACACCCGCTCACTCTAGTGCATCTGCCTGAATTGTCAGATTTGGGAGCTAGGTGGCTACTTAAGAGTCAACCCGAGACACATCTGGAGTAGGTACTTCATTTTTGCATACTTAATGCGTATAATTTTACATTATTTTTTTAAGTATGAATGATTTTTGTTGTTGTAGTTTAGTGATTTCAATAATGTACAAGTTACGTCTAGATGTAGTTTGTTAACAGTTTTTCTATTTATTTTATTTACTCATCATATTTATGTATTTTATTTGTATATTCATTTTTTATTTATTTATTATTTTTTTTATTTTATTATTTTTTTTTATTTATTTTTTATTTATTTATTTTTATTTTTATTATTATTATTATTTTTTTTTTTTGGGGGGGGGGGCGGGGGGGTGCCGTGGGGGGGTGTTACATATATATATTATATATTAAAGTTTTAAGAAGTGGTTCTTTTTGTTTTATGTCTTGGTGTTTAAAAATTTTTTGTGCTGTTGGCGCCTTATGTATGTTTTCATATTTTTAGTTAAGTTAAGGTAACTGAGTGGCCACCTATTGGGAAAATAGCTGCCCATTCGGCTTACGATTGTTTCATGGTATAAGTGCCTGATTGTCAGTTTGGTTTTTTCCCACCTCGGTTTTTGGAGTGGGAATCTTTTTCTGATTGCGCCTTTTCCTGATCTTTGCCTACTTGTACCTTTCTACGTGTACATGTATGTATGTATCAGGTATCAGGTAGAAGAAAGATCGGCGAAACACATAAACATCACATATACACACATAGAATGAATAACTTGTTAATACATTCATTTTGACTATGTTAGTTGTTACAATGAAGTATTAGTAATCTTCACCTTCAGCCGCGCCCCTGAAGGACTTATAATGGTAAGACATACAAATGAAGCGGTGTTAGTAACATATATGATAAGTCAGAAGTAAGTAATGAAAATGGAACTGGAATTCAGAGGGTTAATTGAATATATACATTGAAGTTTGTGAGCATTTATGGACCTATCCGTGAGCGGTACTTTCTTACTTAACAGCAAGATCATACCTTCGGAAATTGGTCTTAGTATCTTAGCTCAAAAGTTATGTCTGTAAATTTCATTTCCTTGGCGAAACGAAAGGCAAGAAGGGACACAGGCATTTTGTATTTATGAACATCTTGTTAATTGGTAATCATTTCGGTACTAGACGTGTGTCAGTCACATTTTCAATATTCATTTGATTTATTATTTATGAATCCAATACTACAATACATGCAGTTTTCATTAATTTGCAGTTTTTGTAAATTATTTTCAGAATGACTTCATGATATTATAACAGATATGAGTCACGCAGTACGATGTGGGTACCCATCAGATGAAGTTGAGACTTAGAGGCTCGCTATAATCGGATCGATTCTGAAGACCTTGGCTCTCACTAGTTTGATCATAAGGTAATGACCACAGTGATGATCTTGTTGTTTAGGTTGATTTTTATAACTTATTTATACATATTTATGTACAGTTCTACCTATTAAGTACACATCCGTGAAGAGGCTCGCTATCAACGGACCTCGAACACGGTGTTGTTATATGTAGAAACCTAGCCTTCGCCGGGTTCGTACATAAAGTACTGGAAGTTTTTTTGTTTTTTTTTTTTTTTTTTTTTTTTTTTCATCTACAATCCTCATATATAACTTTTCTTTTTGGTTCTGGTTCTTTTTGTTTTATGTCTTGGTGTTTAAAATTTTTTTGTGCTGTTGGCGCCTTATGTATGTTTTCATATTTTTAGTTAAGTTAAGGTAACTGAGTGGCCACCTATTGGGAAAATAGCTGCCCATTCGGCTTACGATTGTTTCATGGTATAAGTACCTGATTGTTAGTTTGGTTTTTTCCCACCTCGGTTTTTGGAGTGGGAATCTTTTTCTGATTGCGCCTTTTCCTGATCTTTGCCTACTTGTACCTTGTCATGCCAAGACTTTTTTGTTTGTCGAACATTGTGTGCAGAGCCTACCTCTCTAGGTTCAAGTACAAAGTATTTTTACAGTATCAAATATGTTTCTATAAATGATAATATGTATTGCGGAACTCATACTTGACTAACATTTTTTTTTTTTTTTTTTTTTTTTTAGGTGAAGAATAGGAATGTCAGAAAATGGTAACTGCATATATTGAAGTTAAAAGAAGTGACCACAGTGACGCTAGCATTTTTGGGGTAGAAAGAAGATTGATTCATCTATGGTTTATGGGAATATAGTGTATCGATATGAAGTGTTTGAATGGCAGAAAAATTGAGCTTCTGTGTGATGAGAAGTATGAATACTACATTGTGGTATATCAGTTGGACTTTCTGTTATTTTAGAAGAATTTCTTTCTGTGTGCCACATATGCTAGTGTTCCGTGCATCATTAACGAGTACAGCCTGCTATATAACAAAGATTTTTTTTATTTGATCTAAATTGACACTTACTGACCATTTGTCTAGAAATTTGTTAAGTAAATCAATGTTTATATTGGTATGTATGTATACTCGTTTCCAGTAGTCGAGTTCACAGAATATCCAATGTATAATTTCTATATTGGGTTCATTTTTAACCCAGAATTTGAAAATAGCATAGAAAATATGTGTTAAGAGTCTGTTTAGATGATTATATGCTGGATATACTGTTTTGTAGCCAAATATTAGCGTTTTTAGAGTTAGTTTGACTGATATTCCAAGTTGTTGCAAGATTTGCTCTACCTTGAGCTTAAGTTCTGATAATCTTGGGCAGTTGATAAACAGGTGGTCATAGTTCTCTATAGCTTCACATCCAAACCGACATTTGTTTGAGTTGGATATTTTCCAGTAACAAAGATTTTCTTGGTTTGGTAATATTCTGTGTATTAACTTATAGTTAAAGTCTGCAAGCTTCTTTATTGGTTGCTGTTTTATTCTTGCAATGTATACTTTTTCCCATATTGGATGATCTGGGAAGATGTTATTCCAATAATTTTCATTATGTGTTCTTTTCTTTATTTTCTTAGTTAAAATATTGTAATAGTCTTTTGCTTTTAGGGGTAGATGATATGATATTTTGCCTTCATTTTGCAGAAACGGCTGTAATTGCTTTTTGACTTTAACTTCCATATTAGCTGTTGATAGTTTTTCTTTCCAAATTAATGGTATTGACCTTAATAAAGTTTTATATTCTGCAATCCAGTTAGTTTTAACTTTAAGCTTGTCTAATATTTTAGTACCCGAAAGGAAATTGCCGTTTTTGTCTAATAGGTCATCAATGAAGTTTATATTACTATCTTTCTATGCTTTAAAGAATAGAGTCTTCCCCTTTGATTGGATGAAACGATTTCCCCATATGTGCTGGCTTCTTATGTCGTTAGTACTTTTAGGTGTTTTATTGCCTCCACCACTCAAGTACCAACTGTATATTACCTCTTTATAAAATATGGGTACTTTGATTGGTATTTGTTTATCATGCTCTATGTTCATGCATAAAATTTGTTTGATGCCTATATTATCTAAGTGTTTTTTGGGTATTATACTCCAAGTTTCTTGTTTACATTTGATTAGTCTGTAAGCCCAGACAGCTTTCATTGCGATGCAGAAGGTTTTGAAGTCGATCATATTCAGCCCACCATTTGAAATATCATTTATTAGCACTTTCCTTGCTATTTTATCTCTTTTATATTTCCATAAAAAAGTGAAAAACTCTTTATTTATTTCTTTTATAACCCATTCTGGGACATGTATTGAAGCACATAAGTAGACAACTTTTGCTAAGGCTAATGTTTTGATAACCTGTACACGTCCTTGCAGTGACAAGTCTCTAGAGTTCCAACATTTTAAGCATGCTTTTATCTTTGTGATTTTTTCCTTCCAGTTGAGCAATTCTGTTTGTTTTTTATCATACCCAAAATGAACTCCTAATGCTTTAACTGTATTCTTCTGCCAGTTAATGCCTGCAAAATTATCTTTCCTATTTGTTCCCCTACCAAGCCAGAGCCCCTCTGTTTTTTCTTTGTTAAGTTTTAAACCAGAGACTTCGCCAAAGTCTTCAATGATTTTTAAACCTTGTTTTATTGCCTCTTCACTTTCAAAGAATAAGGTTGTGTCATCTGCAAGTTGAGATATCTGGATTACATTTTTATTGCCGTTTATATCTATATTTAAACCCCACTGTGTATTCTCTCTTATTTTGACGGCTAGTATTTCGACGACAAGCAGAAATAAAAGAGCGCTTAATGGGCATCCCTGTCTGATACCTTTTTTAACATGAAATGGTTTGGAGGTCCACCCATTGTTAGTTGTGCATGATTCTGCATTTGTATAGATAACATTTACCCATTTCTTGAAGGATTCCCCAAAATTGAATTTTGTTAATACTTGTGATAGAAAATTATGACTAACTGTGTCAAAAGCTTTTTGAAAGTCCACAAACACAACAGCACATTCTTTGTTGTTTTCTTCAAAGTAGTCGATTACATCTTGAATTAATCTGATGTTGTAACAAATATTTCGACCTTTGATATATCCTGACTGATCTGTGTTCACAAGCTTTGGAATTACTTTTTAAGCCTGTTTGCTAGCACATGTGCTAATATTTTGTAATCTGTGTTTAATAATGTGATGGGACGCCAATTTGAGAGAAGTGTCTTATCATTCTTCTTAAAAATAAGATTTAATATTCCTCTTTTTTGTGTTGGTGAAAGTTCTCCTTTTTGATAAGCTGCGTTTAGTGATCCCAATAATAAGTGTTTTATATCTGTCCAGAAGCTGGCATAAAATTCTGCAGGTATACCATCAGAGCCTGGTGACTTATTTGTTTTCATGTTTTTTATTGCAAAGAGACATTCTTGCTCTGTGATTTCTCCTTCTAGTAGTAGTGCTTCATTATCATTTAGAGAATTGGTTATTTTTACTTTATCGAGGTAGTTAGCAATATTTTCATCTGGTATAGAGTTCTCTTGATATAATTTTTTATAGTAAGCAAATTGTTCTTGCAGAATTTCTTTGTTACTTGTCACATTTGTGCCATTTTCTGTTTTTAGCTGTTTGATTGTATTATCTGAGTAGTTTTTCTTTTCAAGGCTATAAAAATATTTTGTACTTTTTTCCCCTTGCCCTTGTTCAAACCATTTTGCCCTGCTTCTTATTTTTGCACCCATACTTTTTTCTTCAACGTGTTCATGTAGTTTCTGTAACAATATATCTTTTTCTAATATGATTTTGTGGTTATAATTACTATTTATAAGTTCTTCTTCTTTCTCCTTAAGTTTTTGTTCTATTTCTTTCATAATATTTCTCTTAACAGCCTGTCTTTTTTTACAGTAAATGATTGAGTTTTCTCGTATTTTAATTTTACATATTTCCCATTGCATTTGTTTGCACAGGAAGTTGTACTCTTGCGAAGTGCTCTTTATTAATTCTTTAATTTGGCGTATGTATTGTCGTTCAAGATGCTTGTATTTAATTTCCACCTACCTGGCCCCTTTTTATTTGGGCTAAAGTTTATTGACATGCTAATACATTTATGATCTGTTTTTATACCTGCATGAAAGATGTGTGTATTTTGTGTATAATTCATACATTCATTAGATATTAGGAATTTATCTAGTCGACTTTTTTCTAGATATGTAAATTGTATTTTATCAGGGTGCATTTCCCTCCAAATATCATGTAGACTGTGGTTTTCTAATAATGTTTTGTATGCATTTGTACTGACATCTTTTGAGTTCTCTTTGTCTTTTCTATCTATCTTATTTGGTTCAGTATAATTCATATCTCCTCCTAAAATATTTTTTTCTTTGTTGTGTGCAAATCTTGAGATCCATTTGTTTAATTTCAGGAAGAAACTTTTCCTTTCATTAGGATTGTTTGGTGCATAAGTGTTTATGAGGCATATTGTTTTGTCTTCTATTTTAATATTAATCAAAATTATTCTTCCATCCTCACTTTTATGGTAATTAAGGCATTCTGTGTATTTGTTAGTGTTAAAAAGAATGGCAGTTCCCTTGCTATGTGTTGTTCCTGGATTTAAAATTATTTTCCCTCCCCACTCTTTTTCCAGTTGTGTTAACAAGTCATTAGTCCAGTATGTTTCTTGTAGAAAAATAAAACTAGCATTTCTTTCTTTGAGCCAATAAAATAAGTGTTCCCTTTTTTTCTTTTCTTTTAAACCCCTAGTATTTAAAGAAAAAAGTACATGATTTTTTTGGTCCATTATGTAATTATAGAAATTTTATTTATTTGTTTGCTTTTTTGTTTTTTTTTTTATCTTTTTTTGATTTTTTTTTGAGCCATTTTGTTGTTTCTCGGGTGTTATTTCATCTACTTTACGCACTCTAGCTGGACTAGCCGCTCGACTTTGCTTGGGCGTACTTGCAGGCCCTTGCGCAGCCGCTTTCCACATTTTAGCCAAAAAGTCTTGTTTCGCTTTTTGTGCACCACTCAACTCAGTTTCACCCTCTTTCATTTCCGCTTTACCTTCCTTTTTACCCGCATCATCAACCTCATCATCATCATCATCATCACCATCATCATCATTCTCTTCTTCTTCTTCTTCCTCTTATTCCTTTCCACTTTCATTCTCACTTCCCTCATTCTTACTTTCATCTTCATTCTCCATGTTCTTATCATCACCACCTAAAGCCTCCATGAAACCTTCACAAAGGGGACTGCCTCTCTTATGACCAGGCTTGAGGCACTCATATCAGACAGCTTCATTTGTGCAGTCTTTTCGGAGATGGCCTTTCTCTTTACAGTTCCCACATTCAATTTCTTTCTGAGATTGTTTTTGTTCCTTGTGGTACAAGGATGCCTCAAACATGCCCATACTTTTCTTTTTAGGTAAGGGTTCATTTGGGACTTTGATCTCTACAAACCTGTCTCCTGTCTTAAAGTTTGTGAGCTGTCCTCCTGGGGTTCTAGCCCTTGCATATTTGAGAGGACCTAGCATATCTACTCCCATGTTTTTTAGGGAGTTTAGGATAACACTATTGTCGTATGACAAGGGTATGTTTCTAATGTATAACCTAGTGGATTCTACCAGCTCATGATCTGGGTATAGAAAAGGGTTCTTGTCTTTGAGGGTGATTTGTGTGTCTCTCAGACTTATTCCAGTACATAATACCTGTGCTCTTGCTGTATCATCATTAAAATAAATCCGCCACAGCCCTCCAATACGCTGAGCCCCGTTTATAAGGTCTGCATTGCAAACGACCTCATTTACAGCTGTACATATTTCATATGTGTCTAGATATTTGTCATTTTGATCAACATCACTGTTTATCAGAAACAGAGGTTCTATTTTCTTAATTCCTACTTGAATTTCTCCTTGTACAGTTGTCATTTTGAGATTTGGGTTTACCCCACCCACATACGCTTCAATGCTTCAATGTCGCCCGCTTGTTTTTTTTTTACACTAATTCGCTTATTTCACTGAGAGTCACATACGTACATATACACATAAATAGAAAAGAGGAAAAAGGAATACCTACCGACTGAAAAAAACAACACCTCGCCACGAAACCTACCGATAACCGCGGAAAAAAACGGGACACTAAAAAATGACACGCGTCACTTTAGCCCGCCAAACTCATCCGAGATGTTATGGCTATCCTTGTTACTTTTAAGTATGAAGAAGATCCGATCAGAATTGAAGGCGCTAGAGTGGCCACAACACAAAATATTGATTTTTCAAACACTCAAAGGCAGATAACTCCGCAGTCAGAGGTCGGATCTGGTCGAAATTTGAACTCATCCGAGATGTTATGGATGTCCTTGTTTTGTTACTTCTAAGAATAAAGAATGTAACGGGGTAGTCTCCCTTGGAAATATGCAAATTTCAAACTCGAGACTTTGTGAATCGAGTAAGTGGATGGTATTTAGCGCAGTAAACCATCCTTGGTGGATGAGCATGCTTTTCCACCGACGGGGTTTGCTGTGGCTTGGCTCGGCCGTTACATTTGGTGGCAGCGGTGGGATGATGACAACTGCCAGAACGGAGTTGCCTTACCCATGTAGTCCCCAGGCCAAGACTCGGGACGAGTCTTCTCGGAGGGGGAAGTAATGTAACGGGGTAGTCTCCCTTGGAAATATGCAAATTTCAAACTCGAGACTTTGTGAATCGAGTAAGTGGATGGTATATAGCGCAGTAAACCATCCTTGGTGGATGAGCATGCTTTTCCACCGACGGGGTTTCTGTGGCTTAGCTCGGCTGTTCGTTACAATATAAAACTACAGGGGGGGCCTTAAACCGGGTTTACAGGTGCCTAACCTCACCCTCATCTTCTGTAGTGGTTCACAACATTAGGTAGTTGTTTCGGTCCTCGTTTTGAATCCCTAACTAGTCAATGAATCATCAAGGTCAAACGATTAAATCATGAAAACCACCCTTGTGAATCAAAAACGAGGACTCAACAGATTCAGTATGTTTCCCGACGATGGAGATCCTTGGGCGCCGAAACACTTACTGAAATCCGGAGCAATAGAAAAACAACAGTTGAACCCCGGTGGGCCAAGCAATAGACAAGAAACCCCGACCCCAACCAACTAATATGGAAATTGGCTGTTAAGTGTTGTGAACACTCTAGCACCTACATTTTTTATCGGATCTTCTTCATTCTTTCAAGTAACAAGAACAGCCATGAGATCTCGGATGAGTTTGAATTTCAGCCAGATCCGACCTTTGACTGCAGAGTTATCTGCCCTTGACTGTGTGAAAAACCAATATTTAGTGTTGTGGCCACTCTAGCGCCTTCATTTTTATTCGGATATTCTTGTAACGGGGTAGTCTCCCTTGGAAATATGCAAATTTCAAACTCGAGACTTTGTGAATCGAGTAAGTGGATGGTATATAGCGCAGTAAACCATCCTTGGTGGATGAGCATGCTTTTCCACCGACGGGGTTTCTGTGGCTTGGCTCGGCTGTTCGTTACATTTGGTGGCAGCGGTGGGATGATGACAACCGCCAGACCGGGGTTGCCTTACCCATGTAGTCCCCAGGCAAAGACTCGGGGCGAGTCTTCTCGGAGGGGGAAGTAATGTAACGGGATAGCTTTCCTTGGAAATATGCAAATTTCAAACTCGAGACTTTGTGAATCGAGTAAGTGTTAGGTATATAGCGCAGTAAACCACCCTGGGTGGATGAGCATGCTTTTCCACCGACGGGGTTTCTGTGGCTTGGCTCGGCTGTTCGTTACAATATTATATTACTGATCATTCCAAGGCGATACCTCTGTTTTGGTTCTTATTGTTTTGTGTTTGGAGTCGAATTTTTGTGCTGTTTGAGCCTTATGCGCGTTTTCATATTTTAGTTAAGTTCGGGTAACTGAGTGGCAGCCTATTGGGGAATAGTTCCTCCTTCGGCTTACGATATGTTTTCTTGGTATAAGTACCTAAATGTCATTTTGGTTTTTCCCAACCCTCAGTTTGTGGGGTGGGAATTTCTTTCTTATTGCGCCATTTCCTGATCATTGCCTACTTTTACCTTTTAACCCATTTCTGAAAGCTTGTCTAGTCTTTGTATCGACTACCCTGTTGAAAGTTGCAAAAATTTCAGTAATTCTCTTTGGCTCCATGTTGCCAAATCTAAAAGGTCACTGACGAGACTTAAATAGTCGAAACCGCGGTATGGCCCACCCCTTTCTCATTAATGTGTTCACTCCTCTTAAAGGATCTCAGTTCTATTTTTATTCCTTAAATAATTTTATATATATCTACTGTTAAGATTTTGTTACTGAATGGCAAACAATTTTGAATAATGCTACTGACGGGTGGCAGTACGTCATGTTTGTATCAGTGCTATAAATTTTTATTTGCTATTACTGCAGCTTGTGATGTGCCGTGTGGCGGCCCTAAAAAGTCTCACCCTACATCATCCATAGTGCAGGTTATATTTTCCTTTTGGTCCTTTGAGATCAGCGAGGATATTCTGAGAAATCAGAAACTTATTGTCGGTCAGGATTTATTTTCTAACCAATGTTTCATATATTTGGTCCCAAATAGATAATACTAGTCTTTGTATAGACTACCCTGTTGAAAGATGCAAAAATTCAGTAATTCTCTTTGGCTCCATGTTGCCAAATCTAAAGGGTCACTGACGAGACTTAAATAGTCGAAACCGCGCCTTTCTCATTGATGTGTTCACTGCTCTTAAAGGATCGCAGTTTTATTTTTTTCCCTTTAATTCTATCGAACGTTTTTCATTGCGAATCGTTTGGGCCTTCATTGAAATGTATGGCAACACACGCCGATGAAAAAAAAAAAAAATAAATAAAAATGACAATCAATTTGTAATGGGAATTTCCATTGAAACCATTGTTAATGTCGCAAAAAGGACATAGGACCTGTAAAGATCACTCCGGTGTGTTGTTCGAGCAGGACAATTCGAGTTAATTTGAACTTAATTTATATCAAACACTTTATAAATATTATACACCTATAGCCCCCACCCCCCCCCCCCCCCAAAAAAAAAAAAAAAAAAAAAAAAAAAAAAAAAAAAAAAAAAAAAAAAACTACCTACAAAACAGTGTAAAGTAAAACGCAGGCTAGAAAATGAATCTTAGCCGATATTTTCACAGAATACACTCACTGATCTCAGAGGTCAAAATGAAAATGTACTTCCTAAACTTTGATAAGCATCAAAACTTTATTTTTGATTACAGGACATACTGGTAATCTTACACCCGAAATTTTGCTATAGATATATAGCAGAACCAGCATCGTGCAACTATTCCATCTTTTATCGCGTTGCCTCTGAGCGCTTCTTGTAGACTTGCAGAAACGATGGAACCCCTCTGAAAATGAAGTTGTCACTGTTTCCTACCGTATGTAATTCTGTCATTCATCCCCTCTTCAGTACTGGTTCATTCAACTTTAACACTGTATTGATAGTCGAAATGTTGATACTTTTGTGTCTAAAATTCTCTTTTGGAAAATATCAGAAATCTGTTATTTTTGGTTAAAAAGACGATTTTTACCCAAAAATATCGCTTAAAATGCTTAGCACGGTGACCAAGAAACTGAAAACATACTCAGGTTGGTTGAATCCAGCGTTCTTTAAATGTGTTGTCAAATGGTTTAATCACGTTATGCAAATTTCCATTAAGAAAATGCTCAATGACAAATGTTTTAAAACGCTGTAAAATCTAAACCAATGCCCATAGCTCAAATCGGTTTTCTGTTCCAAATTCGCAGCCTAAAGGGAAACGTTTTAAGCGAAAAAAACATTTGTTGGTAAAAAATCGTGTTTTAACTAAAAATCACAGTTTTCTGAAATTTTCCAAATATGAATTTTAGACACAGAAGTATCGATATTTCGATTATTAAAACAGTCTTGCAGTTGAATGAACCAGTAAGAAGGGATAAATGACAGCATCTGATGGGGTAGGCAAAAGTGACAACTTCAATTTTAGGAGGTTTCCATCGTTTCTGCGAGTCTGCGAGAAGCGCTCGCAGGCAACGCGAAAAAAGATTGAATTTTGCACAGTTGTGGTTCTGCTACATATCTATAGCAAAAGTTTGGGTGTTAGATTACAAATATGTTCTGTTAACAAAAATAAAGTTTTGATGCTTATCAAACTTTGAATAGTACAGCTTGGTTTCAAAAATAACATACCCCTGCAATGTCGCAAAATAAATTGACCTCTTCACTTTCATTGCATCGATCATTGCTTGATGACTATTGACCTGGTTCGAATGAAACTTCTACATTTTGTGCATATAGTTATGTGTGTTGAAATGGTATTGAATTTATATTCATCATGAGCCGTCCGATCAGACAGGGAGCTATCTTTTGCGTATACCAAAATCCAGACAGATTTAAAGTCAATTTTTCAAGTTTAGGCCATTGGTATGATGTACTAACTGTGAATATTGCCACTTTCTGACCTGAATGCTATTCATGGACATCTATTTTAGATACATAAAAACTTGCATCCCATTTGCTTTACATTTTAAGTACTGAAATGATGATTAAATAGACGCTAATCCTTTCATTACAGGCGTGTGTTAAGGAAGCAGAACTGCTCGTACTGTCCATTACATCTTACTGTGTTCTCTTGTGCCTGTTATTTGTTTCGTTGGTTTCTCTGGGATGATTTCTCATAAGAACCATCTTGATAAGATGACCAGTCACAGTATTTCAATCAAATAGATTCCCATACCACAAAATGTCTATGATTAATATATTATGTTTGAGCGGAAGGTCATTACATAACTTTAACATTGCCATATGCATGTGCGCATTGCATGAGAAACAATTCTATAGAAACTATCTATAAATAATCATTTCGATTATTACTGCTATTCTCAGATGCAAATTTATACAATTTGATAACTTTGAAGAGAATTTTTGTGCTGAAAACATGCATTTGCAAGGTACTTGTATACAAGGTAGTGGGTACATTAAACATTCACTTTCTGATTCTGTACTTTTTCGAGTGTGGTGCAAGTTTTGAGATGTCTCAAATAGGTGTCAGTGCATACCATGCAGGTCATAAAGTGGCAATTTTCACAGCACGTACAACATACCAACCGTCTAAATACGAAAACTTTACTTTAAATCTGTCAAAATTTTGGTATACGCCAAAGTTAGCTTCCTGTCCAATCAGACTGCTTTTGGTCAATATTAAATTAATACCATGTCAACACACATAATCAAATGCACAAAATGTAGAAGTTTCATTCGTACCAGGTTAATAGCCATCAAGCAATGCACGATGCAATGAAGGTGAAGAGGTCAATTTATTTTGCGACATTGCAGGGGTATGTTATTTTTGAAACCGAGCTGTATATAATCTGCATTATGGATGATGTATGGGGAGACCTTGCACTGTAATTTTGTAACTTTCAACAGGATAATCGATACAAAGACTAGTATTATCAAAAGCCTATATTCATCTACTTTTGGTATTATCCAAAACTGAGACACATACATAAAATGTGGGTTAGAAAATGAATCAAAACCAGGCGGCCCCCGTGGCCGAGTGGAGAGTGGTGAAGAGCGCTGATATTTCATTACCGCGGTTAATCATTCGTCGATCATATCACCGCTGTGTCTGGTGTGGGTTCGAGCCCCATACGGGACACATTTGATACAAGCGAAGTTCTGCTTGAGGGTTTGCCAGGTGTTTTTCTCGGAGTTCTCCCGTTTTCGCCCCGCCTACTAATTGGCCCGTCTCACATGAGCTGAAATAATCTTGAAAGGGACGTTAAACTATTACACAATCTTAATCGATAATGAATTTCTAACTTCACAGAATACCCTCGCTGATCTCAAACGACCAAAAGGAAAATATACTTCAGACCATTCAAAACGCAACTGATATACAGGTTATTTCTATCTTTCAGTGATATCTAGTATACTTTGTTTAAAGCAAAATCAGCTTGGCCCTCGTCCGAGAATCTTTCAGCGAAAACAACTCCATTTGGCACTTCCGGTTAATGTTTGGGTGAAATCATGCAAAATCATCAAAATTAGACTTTAAACCAATTCAACCTTACATCGCAACCCAATTTCAATGTGCAAGTATGTGGTCGAATACCAGCAAAAGCGGTGTAAACCCGAACATTCCACCTGTTGGAACGACCAAAATTAATTTTCAAATGTTCAAAGTTTCGAAGAAATACCACTGTCACTGATTTTGAGAAACTTCCGAAACCCAAATTAAACGGAATCATTGCATATTTTGTGAGCTGGAAGATGTTACCTCGTAGCATACGGGTCCAATATATGACAGTTTTAATTGACAAAATGGCGTTCTTGAATACACTTTCATGTACTTACTTTGATGACCATTTTTCAGATCAAAACTTGAAAGAACAATATACGGAATGGTAGGCCTAGACTTTAGAGTAATATTGAAATTGGAAGAAAATTTGAACCTTAAAAAGCCAGTCATAAAGGTTAACACATAGCCTGATTAGATAAGGTGCATTCGTTTCTGTTTTTTTTTTTTTCATGTTTGAGTTGTGTCCCTTTATCGACAAACGCAAATCGCTTTACTTCAATAGCGTTATTAGCAAAAGAAAGTATGATGACAAGGATTTATATGACACAATATTTAATCTGCACTATGGGTTTGCAGTTATGTGGACTTCAAACAATGTGATACGAGAAAGCATCACGAAATCTTGCCTATGCAATAAACAGAGATATTTTGAGCTTATACAATTGAAAATTTTCAGCTGAATTTTTTTGTACATTTTTCTTAATTTTGCTCAAAAAATTGATTGTGAGGCGGTTCTTACGAGTACCCACAATCTATGGTTTGGAGCAAAAATAAGACAAATAGGTATACCCCTGCATACCCCAATTTTTCTATATAAAAGTGGGGTTTAAGGGAGTACACATTGCACGGACATGTTTTCTTGATGAAATATGTACATGTAATTGCAATCTGAGTATCACTGATACATCTATGTAAAATATATATAAGGGGAACTCTCTTTTTCTATTTCAAAAATGTGATTTGCTAATAGATAAAAGGAAGAGTAATCTATACTTCGAGAGCAGATTAGGTTCATTTTAAATTTTTATAGGGCAACGGTGCATGCTTGTAATTAAATCTACGTTGGTCAGTCCAATATCCAAGAGCGAGACATAGTAAAATATATGTCCGGTTACAATATTATACGCACTACTGTAACAGAAAATTCAAAAATATGTTCTAAGTTGATAATCTCCATATTCACCGCATCCACGTAAAATGCTAGTAACATGTTAATTTGTATGTACAGTTCCGTTAGGAAGCCCCAAAAAGGCGTTTGATGCTAAAATGCTAAATAAAGCAGGTCCAATGATATACGAGGGGGATTAAAAAGTTCGAGGAAAAGTGCTGCCAAATGTCAGTTTTGTGTGTATAATGCGGTGAATTGTGCGGAAACTACAATTCGATATGTTATGTATTTCGCGAATTCTACTCTTTTCTATCATGACGATCATTTTGGACAGTATGACGTTATTTGACATTACGCTGTGCGCATCGACATGGACGCTTTTATGGTCGTGTAGAAATCATGCATACTACGCGTTGATTGCCGTTTTCTTATTTTCCTTGTTGCCATGTGCGCTGTCTGCTCTTAGCAGTGTTTATTTCTTTTATAGTCCGTTCCAAACACACAATTTATCGAATACCGCTGTTCCCTTCGAATTTTAGACATACCATCAAACAATATGGCCGCTTTACGCCAAAATGACCTCACACACTTATATGACGTCATGTGCTCACTGCAAACATATTGAACTTTGCTCAAACAAAGTTTGGTGAAAAAAGCACGGTGAACTATCAAATACAACGTCATCATTAAACATCGACTTTTTGCAAAAATGAACAAAAGTGGGCCGGTAATCATAATATACGGTTTCCATAGCAACCACTGTTAACATTGTATTCATACCAGAGCAGCAAAATTTGCTGTATCAGTACAAATTATGTTTGTCTTTATAACTGTAATAGTTTATAATTCAGCTGATTTACAAAATAAGAATATGATGGCACTTTTCCGCGAACTTTTTGAACGCCCTTCGTACTGCATATAGAAAACACTTTGACCTACCGCTTTTACCCACGTAGTAAAGTTTTATGAGAAGGGGTACCCACGTACTTTAGAGATGTTCCGGTGCCATGTGAACCACCTGGGTATGTCTTGTTTACAATAATCGAATCGCATTATTGAAAACATACTCATATCCAGCATTCCGATCAGCAAACGCATACCAATGTCAAAGGTTAACCGGTATACGTACGGTCTCATAAATCAACATGTATCGATGCTTGGGAAATACCTATTCAAGTTGACGTCACTATCATAATCGGGTGGTTAATGTATACTTGTCTCCTATTGTCTCATATAAGTCCTTGTCATCGGTCTAAACAGTCCGTTGATTGTTTTCGGTAAGGCGAAGGCATTATGGATAAGCGTTGAAAATAATGCTTATTATATGCATTGTTCGTGTTACGTTATGCATAGAACAAGCGACGAAGACAGACTCGGACAAAGACATTGGAGCAAAAATTGTGAAAAAAGGGGACTGGGTACAGGAGTCCGCTGATCTGATCAAAGGTATTTATGATTGGGGCACAGAATGGTGGAGAGAGTCGCAAGCAATGAATGTTCTAAGAAAGGATACAGAATTCAAAAGAACCGTTTATAATAGTCAATACTTTTCCAAGTCAGGAGGTGGGAAGAGGGCATACCAGGACTGGAGAAAAATGGATCCTTACTCGGTGAAAGAAACAAATTACGGAGGCCGCAGTGCTTTGAAAGGAAGGATAGGAGAGTTCATCGTCGATTTTATATATTCAGACCCTAGATGTGATTGCCCCGCATTGTCAATGAAGAAAACGGCCACATCGAAAGCAACAAGTAAAACAACAACTGTCTTTTATCAATCATGAAAGGCCGTCTAGAGATTTTATGGGAAAAAATCACCATTTGACTTGATAATACTTTGAGTGTTGTATTTTACAAGACATCGGTGAGATGAGTGTTTTGTGAGCAATTCATTAGAACATTTATAAAGTGTGTATGATGTACTTTACTTACTCGCCATCAGATAATCAGGGGTGTACGAGGTATTCATTATTTTCAGTGACAGTCACACTGAACCTTACCCACTGTGTGCTTAAGATTTGACATTTTAAGGAAACACTCAGTTTTGAAATTCTGTGACCAGCGATACCGTACATAATGAGTGAGGACGTGTTTTAAGCTAATCTACGCTTTTAAAAACTCTAGGGACAATGAAATCGAAACAAAAATATTTTGGCTTCTGATAGCGTTTATATTGGATACGTGACATGTATACGTTTTCCAGGGCTGTGTCTGGTGTGGGTTCGAGCCTCGCTCTGGCCACATGTGAGACAAGCCAAGTTCTGCTTGCGGGTGTACCAGGTTGTTTTTCTCGGGGTTCTCCCGTTTTTCACCCCACCTACCTCAAAGTTTAATCCCACTCTATTCCAGTATTTAACAGCGCTTTAATAAGCATCAGGGAAACATGTCCGTGAAATGTATAACCCGTAAACCATACTTTTAGATAGAAAAACAGGGGTTTGAAGGGGTACATCTTTTTTCTTATTTTTGAGCCAAAACATAGATTGTTGGTACTTGTTAGAACCGTATCGATATTCAAAGAAAACGATAATGAATTAGTCAAAAAAATAAATATATGTCGTCTGAGATTTTTTTGATGTAAAAAGCATTTTCAAATTTCGCTAACAAGATCGCTTCCTTTGACTATTTGACTATGTGAAAACGATGCATCGCGTGGAGTTTCATTTTAATGGTATTCTTCACGTATATAAGATAAACACATTCAGTTTTATTGTTTTAATGCTATGATTAACCTACTGCTGTTTGATCAAAGAGAATAAATAGCATTTGGTTCACAAAACAAAAATACTGTGCACAATGTTTCGTCATAAAAAAGGACATTCCCGGGACATTCATGCTAACTGTAAAAGTATTCCACATATAACTGGTTTGTTTGTTACGTCCCAGTCAACAGCCATAGTCATGTTTGGACGTTGCCTCTATTTCATGGGACTTTTTACCCAAAAGCTGAAGGCACAGACAGCCAATCTATTTCTTTAGGTCCCAGTGCGCGGGGCCAATATTCCCACCCGACCACTCTTCATTATATTGTAAAGCTTGGCCGGTTCAACAAAACAATGCAACAGAGCGGATCACAATATTGCTATGTAGGAAATGCCGATATCGTATGTGTGCGCGCACGCGTGTGTTTGTGTGTGTCGTACGCATAAACGCCAGTGATACACTGATCATTTTGCAAATACCTTTGTTTTAGTACATGTAAGTTCTACCAGAACGTTTACTCTTGTTGTTTTCTCTACACAATGACCACTAGCATATTCTCATCCGGGGATCAAGAGAATGCAAAACCAAACAGACCCGATTCCCATAGATGGAGTTTGAAATGGTAAAATTTGTTGGCCCAATTTTAAATGAGCATTCGTATAAGGAAACCAACAATCTGAGTTTTCGACCAGGTCCGACACAAACCAAGCTGTACAAGCACAGGAGATGGCTAGAGACGGGTGATTTTGGATTTTGAGAGTTGAGGAATTGTACTGAACATGTAGCGAAAACAAAAGCACTGATTAGCTGTGCAGCTGATCTGAATCTTTGGTTTCGAATACGCAGATTGTTGGTTTTCTGAAGCAGCGGCTAAAATGCGAAAATGAGCCAAATAACGAGGAATGCGAAATCAAAATATTGTTTTCGCAATTCATTTACATGTACATGAACGTACATGTATATTATTAATACCGATATTTACTCAGTATGTGAGTCGTTTTGGAGAGCAAGAAATAGAAAAGAGAATATCTGCGAGAATCTATTGAAATGTTAATGGTTTAAGCGGCAGTCCTTTGAATTTCGATCACGTGCATAATACTTGAAGAGGCACTTGTACGCGCCATGACAGTGTGCATGTTCTCGGCTTTTGTGTTCGGGTACACACGAAGAACGAAAAAATGAACAATGCTGTAGTAGTTTATTTATTATTTTCTTTTGATTTAATCAATGACCATTTACATGTATCTGCTAGGCGATTAGCTCATCAGAACGGCTTAGCAGCAGGGCATAACGACAAATTTATCATCTTTGCGATCCTTAGGTCTCTAACATGCAACAAATAGGTATGCTTCACGACATAGAACAAATAAGTTTGCATGAGATTTGTTATCGAATTTGTATTTTCGTCAAATTGCTAACACTTTTCTATTTCACGAGATAACAAAGACAAAAACGATGTTCCCTTCTACCTAGTAATCGCTACGACCAAAGCAACCAGGCACTGCACTTAGACGCTCAGCTTAGACGCTTCCGTACATCGAACATTTGCTTTTGTTTCCAAAAAGCTGATGCTTGTATCATAGCCTTTAAAGAATTAACCTGCAATATGAAACAATACAATAAATAAATTAATGCAAAATCAAAATATAGGCGGCCCCCGTGGCCGAGCGGTAAAGAGCGCTGTTTCTTAATCACTCGATCATCTCACCGCTGTGTCTGGTGTGGGTTCGAGCCCCGCTCTGACCACATGTGAGACAATTCAAGTTCTGCTTGCGGGTGTGCCAGCTAGGTGGTTTTTCTCGGGGTTCTCCCGTTTTCGCCCCACCTACTGATTGGCCCGTCTCATATGAGCTGAAATAATCTTGAAAGGGACGTAAAAGTGAATTAAAAAAAATCAATCAAAACATGCAAAAGCTCTCCGATCATAATTAGAAACAAAATATTGGAAATCACGTTTCTTGTCAAGAAGATTGTTTGTTTGATTGAATAAATGCTTTACGTCCCAGTCAACGGCAATGGTCGGGACGCTGGCCCCATTTTATGGGACTTTTACCCAACATTAGGATGTCATGACACTCAAAATGTGCTTCATAAATATAACCACCCAACTAAGCCAATAAGGCTTATATGTATGGATGGTTTGACTAAACCACTTCAGACATGAGCGGTTAACCAGTAATCAGATGGTCGGTCAGTAGATTAAAAGTTTTGCCTGGAGACACAAGCAGCCCATCTATTTCTCCTGCGTCCCAATGGACGGGGGCTCATATTCTTTTTCCAAAAGAAAGTAAAATTGTTACTCAATGTAACAAAATTAGTATTGAATATAATCACACAATTACAATGCACGACATCATCGCAGAAGACGCAAATCAGAAGACGGATATCACAAGTCCTCTTCTTCTTAAAGTCAAAATGTAAAGCTGTAAGCCATCGTTTGTAGGTGCACAGGCCGGTTTGTGTCGGACCTGGTCGAAAACCCCGCCTCATACTTAATAGTATTTAAAACACGTATCAAATTTTTTTTTTTTTTTTTTTTTTTTTTTTTTTTTTTTTTTTTTTTTTTGTCTTTTTTTATATTTACAATCCAGTACTCGAAAATTCAAAATGCATACATATAAAAAGAAAGTTTTACATAATATATAACACATAAGACATCTAAGGTTCGATGGATACAGATACATGTATTCTCCATAACTACAGCAACTAATATTCATCATATCAAACAAATATACACAATTCTTTGGCAATATAAAGGCAATGATCACCCTTCATTTGCAGCAACAAAACTGTATATGCACAAACTTCTGTTTCTATATACAATACACGCCAATAAGGTGCTTACGCTTTCAGTGAAGGTGGAGCCCCTACAACAAGGACAGAGGCACCCTGTGTGACTGAAAGCTGATGCGTTGATTTCAGTGAGGGTGTGGCCAGCACCCTGTGTGACTAAAACCGAGGATTCAGTGAGGGTGGAGTCCTGCAAAGAAGACAGAAGCACCCTGTGAGACTGAATGTTTACATGTAACCCCAGTGAGGATGAAGCTCATGGCATGACTGCGCAGAAGCATGAGCAGCGTGAGGATGGAGCCCAAATGGCAGGCAGATGCATCCTGCACGACTTATTATGTTGTTTACACAAGTTAATTATCTTGTTACGAGAAATACCAACTGAATTAAACTGTTGTGTAAACAACATAATAAGTCGTGCAAACAAGATAAAAAAGAAAAATAAAATGTCTCTTTCCGGGTTCCGTAATAATGTCTTTTAAATTTCATTTCCCGGCTCTGTACGATAGATCACCACGAAAAAAATATACAAGATTAAAATCAATTGGTCAAGATTAAATATGATCAAAACATTCCTTTAAGGCCGTCTCACACAGAACACGGTTGGGCACACGGTTCCAATAAGGTTTACTCGGTTATACACGGATTGACTGGTACGAGTATTGAGCTCCAACCGTGCATGAGGATGAGTTGGTACGATTTAGGCTCGAATGTAGCAAGAGTGAGTACGAACAAAGCACGGATATACTCGATCAAGTAATGTTTGTCACGGTTTGAACACGATTTGCAAACGATTTTCATACGATTGTTTTACGGTTCCAAGTACGGTCTAGTTCGGTCTGTTACGGCCTAGTACAATTAAACACGACGTTTACACGTTTATATACGGTCCCATCGACTTTTGTTCGAGCTATGCTCGAATTATCACACATTCGTGTATGGTTTGATATAAATTGACTCGTTTTGATGGCTTGGCTTCATAAATTTTCGAACTTTATGAGATTTCTTTCAATGTGGCAGCAGGTAGTGTTGTCTGTTGTGCTCCAGGCTTGTATGACCATACACGAGCTTTGTACAGACGTAGAGACCGTGTCTGGTCGTACTTGACCATGTATAATTCGTACCTGAACCGTATTGATCGTATGGCAATCGTATGAAACCGTACTGGTCGTATGGTGATCGTATAAAACCGTGTGTCCACTCGTGTGAATCGTACGGTGATCGTGTGACATTCGAGTGTAGGATGTAGGACTTGAGAACGGTTTCACACGATTCCATACGATTTTCCATGCGATTTATATACGATTTTGACACGGTTGAGCTTACTCGTGCTTTGTGCTTCATGTACGGTTGTATATACGGTCTCGTACGGGCTCACACGGTCTCTCACTGTCTTGTACGATCACGTATACGATTATACACGGACATCGCGCCCGTGTCAGTTTTTTAAAAGTTTTAAAAATCATACACGGTTTACACGGATACACTCGAATGGCCCGAGTGTAAGTCGGATGAGGCCACGGTTTATTCGGTTGTATGTACGGTTTACACGGGTGGCCAACCGTGTAAACCGTGCGTTCTGTGTGAGACGGGCTTTAAAGTGTGCCAATTTACAATGTGACACGTAGGGATATTGGGTGACATACCGCCCGGCATCATCAAAAAGGTGCACTAACCAGATTATGATGCCTTCGGCACAAATAAATGCTTTGATCAAAACATAAAACGCATTTTATCTCAATCATAAAATTAGACTATATACACTACTCTAGTTGCTTCTTTATTCTTGGTCACCTGACCTAAGTAGGGGCGGGGCTAAAATTAAAGTAGCTCGGTTGTGTAATTCTTTTACAAAATGCAAATGAACACGTACTGGGTGAACATTTTAAGCAAATTATTTTATTGTTTGGTTAAAAATCATGTTTTTGATGGTTCTGCTACATATTTATTGCAAATCTTTGGGTGTAAGGTTACCAGTATGACCCGTGAACAAGATTAAAAAATGCTTATTCAGTATTTACCCATCGTGATGTTTGGAATGGTAAGTTCCTTCTGACTGCATCATTTACTGATTATTGCTTACGTTTAACTTATCACGTAAATGCTCTACGTCCTTCGATAATACTCGGTATTATTAGCTCACCTGAGCCGTCAGGCTCACAAGGTGAGCTTATAGTATACCCATGCTCCGTCGTCCGTCCGTCCGTCCGTCCGTCGTCCGTCGTCCGTCCGTCGTCCACCATTTTCAAAGATCTTCTCCTCTGAAACCGCTTGGCCAATCAAAGCCAAATTTTACATGAAGCATCTATGGGAAGGGGGAACCAATGTGTATATAAATAATCCAGGTCACATGACCAAGATGGCCGCCATGCCCATATATGGTAAAAACCCTTCAAAAATCTTCTTCTCCGGAACCACTGGACCGCTTTCAACCAAACTTGGCATGAAGCATTAATGGCTCAAGCACTACAATGTATATATAAATCATGACCCTATGATGACCTTGACCTATTTTACGGCAAGGTCAACATAGGTCGCGAATGCATTTGAATGGGAAAAATTGTTCAATTGTCATTTAAAGGAAAAGTCTTGCAGAAAATGAGCAGTAGGACTGAATGTTAATGATTCTGAAAAAAATTGGGCACCAGGGGCTCATCCGCCCCCACCCCGGGGCAATATACATGTATATCTTCATAATATTCAAACATCTTCTCCTCTGAAACCGCTTGGCCAATCAAAGCGAAATTTTATGTGAAGCATCAATAGGAAGGGGTAACAAATATGTATATAAAAAATCCAGGTCACATGACCAAGATGGCCGCCATGCCCATATATGGTAAAAACCGTTCAAAAATCTTCTTCTCCAGAACCGGTTGACCGATTTCAACGAAACTTGGCACGAAGCATCGATGGCTCAAGCACTACAATGTGTATATAAATCATAACCCTGTGATGACCTTGACCTATTTTACGGGAAGGTCAACATAGGTCACCAATGCATTTGAATGGGGAAAACTTTTAAAATGTCATTTAAAGTGAAAGTTTGCAGGAAATGGGCAGTAGGACTGGATATTAATGATTCTGAAAAAAATTGGACCCCAGGGGCTCATGTGCCCCCACCCGGGGCATTATACATGTATATTTCCATAATATTCAAACGTCTTCTCCTCTGAAACCGCTTGGCCAAACAAAGCCAAATTTTAAGTGAAGCATCTATAGAATGGGGGAATCAATGTGTATATAAATAATCTAGGTCACATGACCAAGATGGCCGCCATGCCCATATATGGTAAAAACCCATCAAAAATCATCTTCTCTGAAACCAATAGACTGATTTCAAGGAAACTTGGCGTGAGGCATCGATGGCTAAAGTACTCCAATGTATATATAAATCATGACCCTGTGATGACCTTGACCAAGTTTATGGCAAGGTCAACATGGGTTGCCTGTGCATCTGAATTGGGAAAACTGTTAAAATGTCATTTGAAGGAAAAAGCCAACAGGAAATTGGCAAATGGACAGAATATTGAAGATTCTGAAAAAAGAAAATGGCCCAAGGGCTTATCTGCCCCTGCACTGGAGTTAAATACCATAATATTCAAACATGTTTATTGGTATATGCAGCTGATCTCAGGTGAGCGTTTACAGGACCATTGGTCCTCTGGTTTAGCTTGCATGACCACTTCGTTGCAAAATTGCACGATTGACTTTGTTTTGTTTAAGGTTAGCCAATTGAATGTATACCATATCTTAACCAAACCAATAAGTAAGATATTTTTGCTTAAAGTTAAAAAGGTACAAGTAGGCAATGATCAGGAAAAAATACAAACAAAATGAAATTCCCACTCTAAATACCGAGGCGGGAAAAACCAAATTGGCACTAAGGAACTTATACTTAGAGAACATATCGTAAGTCGAGTGAGCAGCTATTTCTCCTTTATTCCTCCTTTATTCTAATAGATTCCATGTACAATTCTTTCATCAGAAACAGGAGAACCGCATTCAAACAAGACATATTGATATCAACATTTGAGTTACATCTAGAAAAACTGGGGTTTGCAGGGGCATACCTATTTCTTTTATTGTTTATCCGAAACATAGATTGTTGTTTCTGAGAATAGAAATAAAACTGAGATCCTTTAACGACGTAATATAGCGTATTTACGTCGAATCTTAGAGACATTAGTGCTTTGATTGATCAGACCGGCGTCAACATTTGAATGGCCCAATAGCCTTAGAGGGACCGCTGCAGTGCCGTATAGATGAAAGATGGTAAAGTTTAAAAAAAAAATCAATTGTGCCTGATATTTAATTTCCAAAGACCCGTAGAATGGAAAACTAAAACTAATGTGTTTTTATATATGGATTACTACAAGCTCTGTGTGAAATTCTGTTCTTATGTTCTTCATTAATTCATCGAGACGCCACATGACAAAAGGTGTAAAATTGCTTTTTATTGCTGTGCGTAGTCAGTGATCTAACAAATGCCGGTTTAGTTTAAAATTAGAGTACCGTTATCGACCCCTTTCATCTGTTAAGGAAGATGAAAAATGTCCTTGGTATATTGCGTCTTTAAAGCACTTCAGTGTATAATCTGCACTATGGATGATGTACAGGGATATAATTCGGCAAATAGGCTACTGTATGGGCGTTACCCAATGAATACGTTATTGGGTATGATCTACTTTTGACCTAGGTAAAAGCTAAACTTGGTATACAGTTGAAAGATTCAACTCACATGTTTTCCACTAGAGTTTTCTATAATTTTCCTACTTGAACAGATGGACTAGCCGACCACGCCCAGGTATGAATATTTAAGTTGCCGCCTATACAGTGACCTATTTGCCCAACTATACTTGTTAGGGCTGCAACACAGCACAACACCGGCTGCAGTAATAGCAAATAAAAAATAGAACTAAGATCCCTTAACAGCAGTGAGTGTATTAATGAGAAAGGGGATGGGCCATACCGCGGTTTCGGCTACTTAAGCCTCTTCAGTGACCCGATAAATTTGGCAACATGGAGCCAAAGAGAATTACTGTAATTTTGCAACTTTCAACAGGACAGTCGATACAAAGACTTTTATAACCAAAAAGGGACCGAATATGTTAAGCGTTGGTTACAAAATGAATCTAAGCCGATGATAACTTTTGATTTCTCAGAATAAACTCGCTGATCTCAAAGGACCAAAAGATTAAAATATAATCTGTACTATGGATGATGGATGGGGAGACTTTTTATGGCCTCCACATTACAAAACACCAGCTGCAGTAATATCAAATAAAAATTAAACAAAGCTCCTTTCAGAGTAGTTAGCATATTAAAGGGGAAATAAAAGTTTAAACTGAGATCCAGCAGTGAACACATTAATGAGAAAGGGGATGAGCCATACCGCGGTTTCGACTATTAAGTCTTGCCAGTGACTCTTTAGATTTGGCAAAATGGAGCCAAAGAGAATTACTGAATTTTGCAACTTTCAACAGGGCAGTCGATACAAAGACTAATATTATCTAAAACGGCCCAAATATGTTAAACATTGGTGAGAAAATGAATTGTAACTGATTGTAACTGATACTAAATTTCTGATTTCTCAGTATATCTTCGCTGATCTCAAAGGGCAAAAATGAAAATATAACCTGAGAAATCTCTGTATAGCGGAAGAGAAAGAATCTCTGTATAGCGCATAGGCGAGTTTTCGTAATGTATTTCAAGAAACAAACGACGAGTTGGCTTATCATAAGTATCACAGAATCATTCGGTTAGATGGACTGAAATAAACAACATGCATGGACATTATCAACTTCCACTCACAAGATGATTTCCTGTACCCTGGCGCTTAACAAAGTACACCATTCCGGTACCCTGTTGCTTAAAAAGTACACTATTCCGGTACCCTGGCACTTATAAAGTACACAATTCCGGTAACTTGGCACTTAAAGTACACCATTCCGGTACCCTGTTACTTAAAAAGTACACTATTCCGGTACCCTGGCACTTAACGAAGTACACTATTCCGATACCCTGGCGCTTAACAAAGTACACCATTCCGGTACCCTGTTACTTTAAAAGTACACCTGTATCCGGGCACTTAACGAAGTACACTATTCCGGTACCTGGCACTTAATGAAGGACACTGTTCCGATACCCGGTTACTTAAAAAGTACACTACTCGGTACCCTGACACTTAACGAAGTACTTTATTCCGGTACCCTGGCACATAACCGGTACATAACTTAACGAAGTACACTATTCCGTACCCTTGCACTTAACGAAATACTTTATTCCGGTACCCTGGCACATAAACGGTACCCTGGCCTTTAACGCAGGCATATTGTTGGCTTGAAAATGTAAGGGGCCATTTTGCTGAATATGCTCAGCTAGAATCATTATCGCCTATCTCCTTACATTATAAAACCGGTCCATTATTTCAAAACGAAGGGGCCATTTTGAAAATTAAAGGGCAATTTTGCCCATGGCCCCTTCCAAAATTATTCCTGTTAACGAAGTACATTATTCCGCTACCCTGGTACTTAACGAAGTACACTATTCCGATACCTTGGCACTTTACAAAGTACACTATTCCGGTACCCTGTCACTTAAAGGGGACATATCTAGATCCTTTTTATTCTTTCTCTGCTGATCCCTTTGTTCTTGGGACTTGTTTATCGAAAACAAAACCCATATATGTCCATCGGCCCAAAAGATATGGAACCATATGTTAATAACAGCCTTATTTTCATGTGAGAGTAGTCTCCCTTGGTGAAAAAAAATAAAAAAACCCAAAATAATTCACTTAAATGGTCATAAGAAGTTTTGACATTGATTCAATAAGTTGTATAAATGATTTTAAATTGTTTTCAAATGATAGATTATTTGTTTTAGTTGTCTGTTCTGATATCATTTAAAATTTTCGATGTTCTTCTATGACGTCATAGTGCAACAAATGCATATTCATGAGATAAAATGCAAAATTTCAAATCAAGCTATCTCCAGAACCAGTCATGATAATTTGATGAATTTTCAGCAATCAATTCCTTTCATCATGTCTAGTTTAGTTTTCTTAAGATATGACCGTTAACGAAGTACACTGTATTTAACACGGTGCCGCGTTTTAAAAGAAGTGTTATTTGAACAGGTATTTTCTAAGGACTACATTTGTCTTGTACATTGTAAATTATTACATTATTCAGCAGTGCCAACTAAGACCACTGTGGAATTCAATCATTATGAAAAGGTACAAGTAGGCAAAGATCATGAAAACTTGTCCATGCAATATACAGATATTTTTTTCAGTAGTAAACATCGAAAATTTCAATAGAAAATATAGTTTTAACATTTGTGATCAAACTATTAGTTGTCGGCGGGTCGGTTCTAACGAGTACCCACAATCTATGGATCAAAATACGAAAAATGCATATCCCTGCATACTCCAGTTTTACTATTTAAAAATGGGGTTTTAGGAAGGGTGGGGGGAATAAACATCGCATGGACATGTTATCCTGATGGTTTTCATTTAGATGAAGGGTCCCATCTGGGGCTATTCTGTTTGCTTAGAATAACTTCATCGAAAAATGGAATAAACTTTAAAAATTACCCCTGATGCCCCTAAATGACAGTGGCCTCACCCAAATTGATAATGATAGGCAAGTCCATTCGTCGTATAGAGCCGCCACATGGGAAAACCAACAATCTGCCTAGGCGAAAACAAAGGCGCAGATCAGCTTCGCGGTAACCGCGAAGCTGATCAGCGCCTTTGTTTTCGCTACTCGGATAGTACAATTCCTCTTCTACTTAAATCCGAAATTTCAAGCTTCTAGCTCTTTTCTGTGACTGTACAGGTCGGTTTGTGTCAGACCTGGTCGGAAACCACATAATTGGTTTTCCCCACGAGGAGGCTCATATATGAGTTAATAATGTTTCTGTCTTACTTTATGTGGATGGTGTTAGGTCCTTACCCTTCGTGCGCATTGTTTATAATCCTGAGACACCATCAAGTGATTTAAAAATATCAGATGACAAATAAGAACACGAAACCTACACTCACAGACAATTTGTTGTGCCAATTTTTATCATTATAATGACTTAAGATTGTATTTGTTTTCAGTAACATGTCATCTGTAATGTAAATCACAGAAGCCGCAACGCTAGAAAACGAGTATTCTTGGTTTCCGATCAGGTCCGACTCAAATCGGCCTGTACAGCCACAGAAGAAAGCTAAAATCATGAAATTTTCAGTTAAAGTAGAGGTGGAGTTGTGCTATCAATGTAGCGAAAGCAAATGCGCTGATAAATTGTGCAGTTACTGCACAACTGATCATTCTGCGCCTTTGTTTTCGCATAGGCGAAAATCCGGTTTTCTAATGACGTGGCTAATACGTCTGAGATCCACTGCATCAGGTTAAGAGGTCTATGCAAAAAGTCCCGGTATCATGCTTTTAACTGACGGTGCATTAGGCCAGCTCTTCTTAGTCTTATCAGCCTGACGAAGTTTTGAAGCCGCCAATTTCTTCAAAATATTCTTAATACAATGCATTTTCTTTAAGAATTGATAATTTTTTTGCACATTTTTCATGAAAATTAAAGCATTCTTTTTATAATTGTTATAGATAAAAATTAAAAATGAGATCCTTTAAGAGCAGTGAACACATTAATGAGAAAGGGAATGGGCCATACCGCGGTTTTAACTATTAAAGTCTCGCCAGTGACCCTTTAGATTTTGCAACATGGAGCCAAAGAGAAATACTGAAATTTTGCAACTTTTAACAGGGCAGTCGATAAAGTCGTACCTAATTCGTGACTAACGCAATCGTTAATGAACAACCGGGCTCTGAAACAACCCGATATTGCACAATATAGTCCATACTATCTCCCTTTGAATGTTTTATTGCCTCCAAAGCATCAAACGTTTATATTTTATTTATAATCTGGGGCCAGATGTTCAAAATTAACGATGTCGTTAGTTAACGATTTGTTAAAATTTCAAATGGCAATATTACAAATACACTGTTCTTTTTTGTTAAAAATGTGAGAATCCTTTGCATGGCAAAGGATCCTCACCTTTTTTCAACAAAAAACAACAGTGTATTTGCTTATGTAGTCAGCGTTTACTTAACGAGTTGAGGTCTTAACGATGACGTTAAGCTAACGAAGTTTTGAACAACTGGGCCCTGATTGTTACAAGATTACATCGTTATATCCGAATATGTTTCAAATCAGGCTGGAAGCAGTTCCCATTTTATTTTTATCATTTTTTAAAAGACGACATTTGTCACATTTTTACCATTAGGAGTACTTTATTACAGCCTTAAATCTGCGTAAGAATACATCAGGAAAACATGTCCTTGAAATGTATACCCCCTTAAACCCCACTTTGATATAGTAATACTGGGGTTTACAGGGGTATATCTAGTTTCCTTATTTTTTATCCAAAGCATAGATTGTGGATACTCGTTAGAACCGCCTCGCTGAGTGGTTTTAACGTGAATCTATGTTCTGACAAGAAATCTTAAAAATTAAAAAAAAAAAAAAATATGTAGTGATTTTTTTTATTTTTTACAACCAAAATGATCAAGAGTAACTATATTGCATGGGCATGTTTACATAATAGTATAGTTGACTCTTATAAGGATGAACAAACATTATTTAATTATTTCTCAAAGCAGCTGGTTTAAGATATTCGCTTTTGAAGGAAAGGAAAACAACATTTGAGCCGCCTCATGGGAAAACCAATAATCTGCATATGCGAAAACAAAGGCGCAGATCAGCTTCGCGGTAACCGCGAAGCTGATCAGCACCTTTGTTTTCGCTACTCGGATTGTACAATTCCTCTTCTACTTAAATCCAAAATTTAAAGCTTCTAGCTCTTTTCTGTGTTTGTACAGGCCGGTTTGTGTCGGACCTGTTCGGAAACCACATTGTTGGTTTTCCCACCAGACGACTCATTTTATGATATGATGGTTACTGATCAGCTGTGAATGATAGGTTATAGAATTTAAATACACCGAAAGAATGGTACGTGTTTTTCTTTTTCTTTCTTTCTTTGTTTCTTTGTTTCTTTCTTTCTTTGAACTTTTAAATGTCTATACCAAATACGACGGAACAAATTCTCATTACCTTAATTGTCCTTGTTATTTTTTGAGGACGGGGCATAACTAATCTAAGCCTGGCGTCCCTTTTGTGGGACATGACAAATAGTATAGAAAAGTACAAGCAGGCAAAGATCAGGAAAAGGCGCAATCAGAAAAAGATTCCCACTCCAAAAACCGAGGTAGCCCCAGACGTGACGCCGCAGAACGTGGCGTCCCATCTGGGGTATTCTGTTTGCACAGAGAAATTTCATCGAAAAATGAGATAAAAAATAAAAATCACTCCTAACACCCCTTAAAACGAAAGTGGATTCATCCAATTGATAATGATGGGAGAATCCATTCGCCAAATATGGGTTAATCAAACAAATAGTTTCGGTGTGCTTGTTATGATTTTTACTTTTGCCAAATACGCAATTTGTCCCTGACTGCATAGTGTTTCTGTTATTCCTAAAATAATCATTTTAACAAATCTAATGAGAAATACTGTCGACCTATTCACGAATTTTACTTGGACAATAAATGATCATTTTGGAAATTATATACATCATTTTTGTTTCGTTGACCTTTTCGTTACAACACGAACAAGCAAGCACGATTTGTTTTTCTTAGACCCCGACCAAACGTTTAACGAAGAGAATGTGGGCGTATATATTGTGTTGTTTTTTTTTTTCAGAATCGTAGACAGAGGGTCACTCTGATGCTTCTTTGTTTCATTCCTCCCTCTGGACCTCGCAATGGGGTTCCTCCTATTGGAATTTCGCCAGAGAAATGGGCCCGACGAATGTCGTCTTCACCTCACACAGCCACTGCCTCGATTGATGGTAATACCGATGTTGAAAGGACTCAACAATCTATATCAACAACAGAGTCATCTATTCCTGCGACAGAAGATTTCGTGCATAATGACTTGGATTGTAGGGGACAAATATCAACAACACACACATCGTCTAACGACAAAGACAATAGTGACATTAAAAGAAATCGTCAAATTGCATTACTTACGTTCATAACGAGACATGCATCTTCCAGCAACTTCGAAAACGACGACAATGAAGCGACCGAAAGTATCTCACCAACAACTATTAAAAGAACACTTGCACCTTCTGACGAGGTAGATTTACGTTTCGAACGCTTTGCATCTAATTTAGAAACTGAATCTGCAATTAATAATGACACAGAAATGGAATGTTTAGATGATGAGACAGACACTCAATCCATTGCGCGTGAATTGATGAACAACGCAAACAATAAACCTTCTGGTATTATTTCTGACAATTCAAGTAAAAATGTTAGTGATTACTTTGAAGTCGTACTTAACTTTTCAAAAACTTTGTGTCCTTACACTAGATTTTGTGATCAAAGTCCACTGTCAGAAATAATGAATGATGCAGAAGCACCCTGTTGCGATGACTGTTCTTGTGACGAAGAATGTGGACTTCGTGTTGATTGTTGCTTTGAAGAGATGGATAAATATAAACTGAAGAAAAATGAAAAGCTTATTTGTGTCGAAACCAAGAAGATGAGCTCAAATCTCCAGACAGGTGGTTCGTCCTACTTAATGGTTAAAGAGTGCCTTTGCAATGAATCTAACCGATTAGTAAATGATCAAAATATGTCAGATATAAATGATCACAATACAAAAGGCAGTTATGGTGAAAGTCATCAGCTTTATCCAGTTTATTCAACATCGACCAATTTTATTTACTACAATAATTCAACTGCAGTCTGTAATAATGTATTTGATGGTATTGCTTGGCAACGTTTTTTGAGCTGCGAAAGACCAAGGGGCGGAATTTCATTGTCCGATGCTGTTGCTAAGTCAATGTCTTCGGGAAATTGTTGGACCGACTTCCTGCCGCCATTGCACATGAATACCAAACACTTTCAATGTTACCAGGATGTCATTGACAGGTGTAATATTACTGGAGATATATACCATTATAGTTTACTGACAAAACATGCTTGTGAAACCTTGCAGGCACCTTATCACTTATATTCTAAAATGTTCGCCCACAAGAAGACTTTTGCAAATGTGCATTGCTTTAAGTGTAACACGAATACATTCAAACATGAATGTTATCAACACCCTACGAAGAGTCGACTCGTGCAGTTCACTGTCTTGATAAATGAAAAAGCCATCGACGAACTGTTTGAAACCTCGACAGTGCCAGTTGCTAATTTGTCACCAGGACAAACAGCGACCGACTGTGCACGTGAATATGTCAGACACCCATTTATGGTAATACCAAACCATTCTTTACCATATTTCTTTTCTTTTGCTTTCGTGTTATTGATTCGGTTTAACGTGCCTTTCAAGATTATCACAGAGAGCGCAGTGGCGTAGTGGTAGAGCGTCGGACTCCAAATCTAGAGGTCCTGGGCTCGATCCCCACAAGCGTCACTGTGTTGTGTCCGTGAGCAAGACACATTAACTCCCTACAGTACTGGTTAAACCCAGGAAGCGTTGCCTCCGTCCCGACATGGTATACAATTGTTGAATGGTACGTTACGCCTTAACACAAACAAACAAACAAACAAACAAACAAGATTATTACAGCTCATACGGGACAATCAGTAGATTAGACGAAAACGGAAGAACCCCGAGAAAAAACACCTGGTACACCTGTAAGCAGAACTTGGCTTGTCTCACAAGTGTCCCGTGTGGGGCTCGAATCCACACCAGATACAGCGATGAGAACCATATTTATGTGTCACTTATATTTAGTGTAGGACTGGGTAGTGTACCCATGAAATGTGTACCCAACCTTTGGCTTCGAATTTATAACTATACCTTAAAAATATGTAGTTTAAATAAATGTGTGACTCGAGAGAGTAAAGGCCCAGATGTGATATTAAATCATGTAGGGAGGTATAATAAGTCTCCCTCAGCATAAAGAAAATAGAACGTTCGTCATTTATAGACCTTCTCCGGGTTGACCTGCATATTTAGGATCCATTCGGAATATTAAATACGGCAAATGTCACGATTCGTTTTCTGTCATCGAGTGTTATGGTAGCCATCTAAAACTTATCTCTACTAACATAATGGAAAATAAAAATTAAAACTGAGATCCTTTAAGAGCAGCGAACATATTAATGAGAATGGGGATGGGCCATACCGCGGTTTCGACTATTAAAGTCCCTAAAAGCCTAAAATGAAAGAATCAATCTTTAAACAAAGTCTTGAAAGGAATTATTACGGTGTTATGTATGACAGTTACTTGTTGAAAGATGTGCATTCAGCACTGGTAAACTTCCCAAGGGAGTATGCCCAGGAAAGTATGATGTTATACATATGATGTTTACTTGTTGTCCTTAGCAATTATTTACTTTTAGTGTCCCAGATATTGGACATAAACAGGTTGTTTACTTCAGAATTTTCTAGAAATTTCAAATTGTTCTTTGACGGAAAAGTCCGGAAAAATCTGGAAGAACCAAAGATGTAGAATCTTCTAGAAAAATCTTTTTTTTTATGTCAAAAGAATATTGTGGAATTTTCTGGAAAGATAATGGCCTCTCTAGAACATTCCAGAACATTAATTTTTGGTAAACAACTTGTTATTTTTAGTATATGATATCATAGAATTTGCTGGAAGAATCCTGAATGTTCCTCAGGGCTACAAATTTTCATAAGGACAATCTTTGGGTACTGTTACTATTAAGAAGTCAAAATCTATCTTACTGGAATTTAAACTTATTCTTGGATTACTTTGTGATATTCGATTCTGGATTGGGACATAGTGCCATTTTGAAACAAACTTTAATTCTTGGGATCAGAAACTGATACAGACTTGTGTTAAAAAATTCTGAGGGACATTCAGACATTCTTTAAGGGAATTAACATCTTGAAAGGTATTGTACATTCATTTTTGTTTGATTGTATATATGCTTTTGATTGTTTCACATGTAATTACTGGTTAAATCACTTCTAAATAGATTTGTTAAATTTTGAACAAAGCTTGTTGCTGGCTAACCAGCTTGTTGGTTTCCTTAATCTTCTAGTTACGCCTGGCACGTAACAGAATTGGGGGCTCGAGTCCGGGATTGAAATTTCTTGTGCACCAAATTTATTTAAAATTCTAAAGTATCTTCACTGTTTGCTGTTTAAATAGCTAAAGCCAGCAAAAAGCAACCATGTCATTCAAACTAAGTGACTTTATTGCTGCGCCTTCTCAGGAGCTGTTAGATAAGGCCAAAAAGAGTGACCTCTTAGACATAGCTGATCATTATGGGTTGTCAAATATCAAGACTTCCATGTTAAAACATGAAATTAAGAACATTTTGATTCAGTTTTTTGTTGACGAGGAAATTTTTGATTCCTCGGCTACTTCTCAGATTCTAGTCACTCAGACTGACGTGCAGTTGAGGGAACTAGAAATCAAAAGACAAATTGAGATGGAAAAACTAAAATTTGAGTATGAAGAAAGAATAAGGTTGGAAACTTTAGAACGGGATGAAAGAATAAGGGCAGAAAAGGCCGAAAGGGAAGAAAGAATAAGATTGGAAACTTTAGAACGGGAAGAAAGAATGCATAAACAAAAGTTAGAAATGGAAGAGCGAGAGAAGGAAAAACAAAGAGAATTAGAACGAAAAAAAATTGAGTTAGAAAAAGAAAAATTAGAAAGAGAAGAAAGGCTTGAAATTGAAAAAGAAAAATTTAAGTTTGAAATTGAAGAAAAAGAAAGAGAAAGGTAATTTCAGTTAAGAATGAAGGAAATTGAACTTAATGACAAATCAAAATCAAAATCTTTGCCTTTGGCTACTAGTACAGTATTTGATGTCACAAAACACATTCGTCTCGTTCCTCCATTTCAAGAAAAAGAGGTTGACAAATATTTCTTACATTTTGAGAAGGTGGCAGAAAACTTGAAATGGCCAAGAGAGCACTGGACCTTGCTTTTGCAAAGTGTTGTAATTGGTAAAGCTCGAGAAATTTACACTCAGCTTTCTCTTGAGCAAAGCTCAGATTATGATACAGGAAAGGAATTTATTCTTAAGGCTTATGAGCTGGTCCCTAAAGCATACAGGCAGACATTTAGAGACTGTAGAAAAGAACATGACTAGACTCATGTTGAGTTTGCTAGAACAAAAGAGCAACTATTTGATAGATGGTGTTCTTCAAAGAAAGTAGGTTCTGATCATGCAAAGCTAAGGCAGCTCATGCTTGTTGAAGAATTCAAACGGTGCATAAATTCTGATGTTAAGGCTTTCTTGAACGAAAGAGAAGTTGAAAACTTGGAAACAGCAGCACGTTTAGCTGATGACTATGCTTTGACTCATAAGGCTTCATTTGTCAACAAGCCATATCCTAGGAAACCATATAACCCTCAATCAAAGCAAATTAACCCTCAGTCAAAACCATATTCCCCTCAGTCCGGTCCCAAAGCCAATCCCAGTAATCCAACTGACAATTCCAGTCCAAAACCCAAATTTTCTAGTGAAAACAAAGGACAAAATCCCTTATCCCAGCCAATTTGTAATTATTGTAAGAAAACTGGCCACATTATTTCTGAATGTTTGGCACTGAAACGAAAGAAAGAAAGAGAAAATCTAGATAGTGCTAAACCGACAGGCCTCACCTCCTTAAAGGTTAAACCACAGTCTTGTATCCAGGAAGAAAACCCTATACTGACCAGAACTTGTAAAGAGTCAGTCTCTGAGGATTCTATTATGGAGATTTATGAACCATTCTTATCAGATTGTTTTGTGTCACTTAACAGTGACTCTGCCCAGTCTACCCCTATCAAAATCTTACGAATTACCGGAGCTTCTCAATCCCTTATCTTGGAAGATACCTTGCCATTTTCCGAGAAGTCTTCTTCTGGGACAAGTGTCCTTATCCAGGGCGTAGAGTGTGGATTTGTTAACGTACCCCTCCATAATATCTATTTGTCCTCTGACTTAGTAACAGGTCCCGTGGCTGTAGGTATTAGACCTTATCTACCTTTTAAAGGTGTTCACTTGCTGTTAGGCAATGATTGGGCAGGAGATAAGGTTGTGGTAAACCCACTTTTGACCAGCACACCATGTGTTGATCAACCGCCTGATCCCATTGAGCAGGAAATTCCTGACCTTTACCCTTCTTGTGCTGTTACTAGGGCAATGGCTAAGAAAGCCAAAATATATGATGGGATGCAGGACATAAATTTAACTGACACTTTGATAGGTCAGTCCTTTAATAAAGAGATTTCAACATCTCTTTCCCCTAGTCAGTCTGATATTCAGACTGACCCTAGCAATCCAAGGTCGGGGTCAGAAAATGACCTTTCACCTTCCAACTCAAATGACCAAGGTCATGACCAGCTGTCAAGGTCACAGCTTTGTAAAGAACAATACAGTGATCCTGAGATCTCGCCTTTATTTGAAAGGGCTTTAGATGAAAAAGAAATATCCCAGATCCCTGTTTGCTATTATGTCAAAAATGGCATATTAATGCGAAAATGGCGTCCTCCAGATGTCTCAGCAGAAGATGAGTGGACTGTTAACCACCAAATTGTGATCCCTAGGGTTTATCGCCCTGAAATCTTAAACTTGGCCCATGAAACTCCAATGTCAGGCCATTTAGGTGTAAATAAGACCTATCACAAGATCCTTAATCATTTCTACTGGCCAGGAATAAAATCTGATGTATCTCAACACTGCAAATCCTGCCACACTTGTCAGATGGTAGGAAAACCCAATCAGACTATTCCTAAAGTTCAGTTACA
Organism: Rugalucina vietnamica; assembly: GCA_964017185.1. NCBI lineage: Eukaryota > Metazoa > Mollusca > Bivalvia > Lucinida > Lucinidae > Rugalucina > Rugalucina vietnamica. The sequence goes on along the minus strand of OZ024878.1, from coordinate 53,068,696 downwards.
GCCCATTCCTGCCTTTGATGAACCTTTCAGCAGAGTGATTATTGATTATGTAGGTCCCTTACCCAAAACAAAGAAAGGTTGTGAATATCTTCTGACCATAATGTGTGCTTCAACTCGCTTTCCTGAAGCTATCCCACTCAGAAATGTCAAGGCTAAAACAATAGTTAATGCACTTGTGAAGTTCTTAACATTTGTAGGCCTCCCAAAATCTATCCAGTCAGATCAGGGCTCAAATTTTATGTCAGGAATTTTTCAGCAAGTTATGTACGAACTTGGAATTAAGCAATACAAGTCATCGGCTTACCACCCTGAAAGCCAAGGTGCCTTAGAAAGATTCCATCAAACTTTGAAAAACATGATCAGATCTTACTGCTTTGACACTGAAAAAGATTGGGATGAAGGCATATACTTGCTTCTATTTGCTGTAAGAGAATCTGTACAAGAGTCTCTGGGGTTCAGCCCATTTGAGCTTGTTTTTGGGCACACTGTACGTGGACCGTTAAAACTTCTAAAAGAGAAATTTCTCTCAGATGATGACAGTTCTTTGAACTTACTTCAGTATGTGTCTGATTTCAAAAACAGACTATCAAAGGCCTGTGATGCAGCTCAGTCCAATCTCAAATCTGCTCAAAGCAAAATGAAGATTCGTTATGATGAAAATGCTAAAGACAGAAATTTTGAACCTGGAGACAAGGTACTTGCTCTCTTGCCCATTCCTGGCAGACCTTTACAAGCTAGATATTATGGCCCGTATACTGTTGATAAAAAGTTAAGTGACGTGAATTACATTGTTAACACTCCTGGGAGGCGCAAGCAAAAACAGCTATGTCACATTAATATGCTCAAGAAGTATATTGATAGGGATAGTTCTGTTATTTCATCAGTAAATATAATTAATTCTGTCCCTCATGAACAAAATCAAATGGACTCTGAGGACTTTAACTTGGAGAAATCTGATCCCTCGTCATCGAAACTCCAGAATTCTGACATACTGCAGAATCTTGGTCAGAAACTGTCTCACCTTGATTCAGGCAAAAGACTTGAGCTGAAACAGTTAGTTCTCGAGTGTGGGCGCTTGTTTCCGGACATTCCGTCCGGAACTGGCAAAATCTATCATGATGTTGACATTATTGAAGGTTCAAGGCCTGTAAAGCAACATCCTTACAGAATGAACCCTGTAAACAGCAATATCTCAGGGAAGAAGTTCAATATTTGCTGGACAATGATTTCATTGAACCCAGCCAAAGTGAATGGAGTTCTCCTTGTATTCTTGTACCAAAGCCAGACAGGACATTTAGAATGTGCACAGACTATCGAAAAGTCAATTCTGTCACTAAAACAGACACTTTTCCCATCCCACGAATCGATGACTGCATTGATAATATTGGACATGCCAAGTATGTTACAAAGTTCGATCTGCTAAAGGGATTTTGGCAGATACCCCTCACGGACAGAGCAAAGGAGATCTCGGCATTTGTTACACCAGATGGACTGTACCAGTATAAAGTCATGCCATTTGGAATGAAGAACTCGCCTGCGACTTTTCAGCGGCTGGTCAACAGTTTGATTTCCAATCTGGATGGCTGTAAAGCCTATATCGACGACGCTATTATCTTCAGTGAGGAGTGGCAACAACACTTGCAGACAATCAGAACATTCTTTGACCGGCTAAGTGATGCTAAACTAACTGTGAACTTGGCAAAAAGTGAATTTTGCCATGCAAACTTGACATTTCTTGGACACATTGTAGGTCAAGGTCAGGTAAAACCTGTAGAAGCTAAAGTTGAGGCTATCTTAGATTTTCCTGTACCTACTAGCAAAAGACAACTGATGCGCTTTCTGGGTATGGCTGGATATTACAGGAAATTCTGCAACAACTTCTCGGCTATAGCTGAGCCTCTGACAAACTTGCTTGGTAAGAAGGCCAAGTACGTTTGGACAGATGACTGCCAGAAGTCATTTGATAAGCTCAAGGCCATACTTAGAAGTGCTCCGGTTCTCTTAGCACCAAGTTTTGACAAAGAGTTCAAGTTGGCTGTAGATGCCAGTGATGTTGGTGCAGGCAGTGTATTGTTGCAAGAAGATGACAATGGTGTTGACCATCCTGTTTGTTATTTTTCCAAAAAGTTTAACAAGCATCAGAGAAATTACTCTACCATAGAGAAAGAATGCCTATCTCTAATCCTTGCGCTTCAGCACTTTGAAGTTTACTTAGCTTCTTCACATGCACCAATTGTTGTCTTCAGTGACCACAATCCACTGACTTTCATACATAAAATGAAAAACAAGAACCAGCGTTTACTCAGGTGGAGTCTCATGTTGCAAGAGCACAATCTTGACATCAGACATATCCGAGGAAGAGATAATATCATTCCAGACACCCTAAGCAGAGCTTAAGTGCCTCTACAATGCTGATGTCCAGCTTTGTGCTGTTGTATATGATTAGTTTTGCACAAATTTTGCTAAACATATTGTATACAATTATCCAGTATTGCCGAAGCCCCCTTTTTAGATCTACATCTTTCTGTTGCAAATGGATTTGTTTCTTCTAAAATTTATGATAAGCGCGATGACTTTGATTTTGATATAGTAAATTTTCCTTTTTTGGATGGTGACGTTCCTCGTCGTGCTTCTTATGGTGTATACATTTCGCAACTTATTAGGTTTGCTAGAGTCTGCAATCATGTTACAGACTTCAACGCTCGAAATAAATGTTTAACGGCAAAACTTCTCCAACAGGGCTATCGGTATCATAAACTTCGAAAAACCTTTTCTAAATTTTATCGTAGACACTATGAATTGATTTCCAAATATAATGTTGGGTTAAAGACACTTTTAAGTGAGGGCCTTTCGGAACCTGAATTTTATGGTGACTTGGTTTACAAATTAAAGAAACTTAAAGGAATAACTGATTTTTCTCTTCAGTTCGGAAAAATCATATCACGTTACAGACGTATAGGTTATAACTTGAATGTTATGCGACAGTCTGCATGCTTAGTTTTTAACCCAATCATGGTTGATAACTATGCTGCCTTCTTTAATTGCACGCCGGTGGGTCGGGCGTCAGACTCTATGATGGCCCCGACTTAAAGCTATTCATTTTAGTTGGTTGGGGCCGGAGCTTCTTGTCTGTTGCTTGGCCCACCGGGGTCCAACTGGTGTTTTTCTTTTGCTCCGGAGTTAGTAGGTTATTCGGCGCCCAGGGATCTCCATCGTCGGGCAGCTTACTCAATCTGTGAGTCCTGGTTTTTGATTCATCAGGATGTTTATCATGATTTATTTGTTTGTTCTTGATGATTCATTGACTAGTTAGAGATTCACCACGAGGACCGAAGAACTAACTAAATGTTGTGAACCACTGCAGAAGCTGAGGGTGAGGTTAGGTACCTGTAAAACCGGTTTAAGCCCGCCAGTAACTTTGTGTTACTGATCGTTCCAAGTCGATACTTCTGTAGTGGTTCTTTTTGTTTTATGTCTTGGTGTTTAAAATTTTTTGTGCTGTTGGCGCCTTATGTATGTTTTCATATTTTTAGTTAAGTTAAGGTAACTGAGTGGCCACCTATTGGGAAAATAGCTGCTCATTCGGCTTACGATATGTTTCATGGTATAAGTACCTGATTGTTAGTTTGGTTTTTTCCCACCTCGGTTTTTGGAGTGGGAATCTTTTTCTGATTGCGCCTTTTCCTGATCTTTGCCTACTTGTACCTTTTTGCAAAAGAAAGCTTTATTTTATAAAACTTTCTTTTCTTTGAAGAGGGGAAGTGTTATGTATGACAGTTACTTGTTGAAAAATGTGCATTCAGCACTGGTAAACTTCCCAAGGGAGTATGCCCAGGAAAGTATGATGTTATACATATGATGTTTACTTGTTGTCCTTAGCAATTATTTACTTTTAGTGCCCCAGATATTGGACATAAACAGGTTGTTTACTTCAGAATTTTCTAGAAATTTCAAATTGTTCTTTGACGTAAAAGTCCGGAAAAATCTGGAAGAACCAAAGATGTAGAATCTTCTAGAAAAATCTTTTTTTATGTCAAAAGAATATTTTGGAATTTTCTGGAAGGATAATGGCCTCTCTAGAATATTCCAGAACATTAAATTTTGGTAAACAACTTGTTATTTTTAGTATATGATATCATAGAATTTGCTGGAAGAATCCTGAATGTTCCTCAGTGCTATATAAGGGCTACAAATTTTCATAAGGACAATCTTTGGGTACTGTTACTATTAAGAAGTCAAAATCTATCTTACTGGAATTTAAACTTATTCTTGGATTACTTTGTGATATTCGATTCTGGATTGGGACATAGCGCTATTTTGAAACAAACTTTAATTATTGGGATCAGAAACTGATACAGACTTGTGTTAAAAATTTCTGAGGGACATTCAGACATTCTTTAAGGGATTCTTTGGTTTCCTTAATCTTCTAGTTACGCCTGGCACGTAAGAACGGGTATGCGCAATAACAACAAAAATTCAAAACTGGTTTAAGTTGACAACACCCATTTTGCATTGGTTCATAGCAAAACCTTTCAGTCGAATACATATTTATAAACATATTTTTGCCTCATAAATATTAAAAGTGTCAGAAATTGTTAATATTTGGGAAGGGTACAAAACCATGATTTATCTCCAATGTTGGCATTTGGGAATGCTGCCAAATCCGTTTTATACAAATCGCATCTTAGTATACAGTGTACTCAGTAATATAACGTGTATTAAAAATTGAATCCCCCCGATTTGAGGGGCTTTTCTTATCTTATCCACAGAAAAAGGTACAAGTAGGCAATGCTCAGGAAAAAGCGCAATCATCCAAAAACCGAAGTGGGAAAAAACTAAATTGACAATTAGATACTGAAAGATTCTTCCTTGCATAACGATCTTACAATATACCATCGTACGTTGTGAATAGACATTATTTATTCGTCGAGTGTAGGTTCTTTTATTTATATTTTTGCATTCCATTGGCAGCGCAAATTGATTCATTTCATTTGAGCCTGTGCGTGAGAAAACCAACAATTTGAGTTCCGAACAGGTCTGACGCAAATCGGCCTGTGCAGTCACAGAGGCTGGCTAGAAGCTTGAAATTTCGGATTTAAAAAGAGGATAGTACTATCTGTGAAGCGAAAACAAAGGCGCTGATAAGCTGTGCAGTTACTGCACATCTGATCTGCGTCTTTGTTTTCGCATACGCAATTGTTGGTTTTCTCTATGGTGGCTCATTTATATTTTAGGCTGAATGTCGCCTACTGAAATGTGCAGAGGGAAAATATAATGTAGGGGAAGAATGCCGTTTTATCAGCAACCAGTGGTATATATGGTCAGAATTTTCAATGGTACTGTTCGTGGAGCCGGACATGTATATTCCGGTTGATGATGTGCTATCGACAGAGGTTAGTTTGTAAGGCGTATTTTTAAAAGGTTTGATTTAATCACATATAAATCTCAAATAACGCAAAACCTTGCCAGGTTCTACTCAGTAAATAAAACTCACAAGCCTTAAATCGGTAGAACAAGTACAAACAGTACGCCAAAACTCAGGTTGCGTAAACAACACGAGTCGCAGTGGTGGAAAGCTAGTGTTTTACGAATGTACTATCCGGGTTGAAAATTAAAAAAAAAAGTTTTGTTCAGATATCAATTTATTCAGTTTTATGAAGAGAAAATGTCTTTGTACTGCTGCTATATAAAAGAAGACATTTTTCAACAACTTTTCGTTAAATTAATTGAGATCCTTTAAGAGCAGTGAGCAGCCCTTTTTAAAGAAATATCTTTCTTACACGTTCAACCAGTTCATAGATACGTTGTAACGTGTCTAGGATTCTTACCGTTTTCCAAATTTATTCGCAGGGAGAAGAGATAAAGAATGTCTTGAAAAAGAAAGGTTTCTTCTGGCAGTTCACTCAAATTTTCTATCACCAGACACAAGAGGCTAACGCTACTTTGGTCCGGTACTTCATGATACGGTTGATGAAGGACATAACGACAAGAGAGTTCGATTTGTCACAGATGATAACCAAACTGGAAAGCACGATTAAAAACGGATGGAGAGTCAAAATTTATAATCGAAAATACCATTTAAGCGTGAATATTGATAAAGGTTATGACTGGGTATCGCAGAAAGGCGACGGTGTATTTGAACTAGTTCGCAATCATTTACAAAGAGGCAATGAGCCGGAACCAGAAATGATATACGAGCTTTCAAAACACGGCGATATAACAACTAATAGAATCACTGCTCCCTTCCTTTTGACAAGACTGTACTTTTGTCGCCGGGTTCAATTAGAAAACGACGACTACTCTGAGGATGGGAGTAATTTGATCTTATTTCCTAACACGACAAAGAGGCGGCGGCTATATTCAAGCCAGTTCTCGCTCCTGAAAATCGGCGAAAGAAAAACGACGTCTGAAATTACAAAAGTTCATGTTTGTGTTGAAGATTTTGCACCAGAACTTTTATATGTTAGCAACTCTGACACTATAGCTCACGGCGTCAGTCACTGGGTATCCATTCTGATTCTGTTACACGCACTGAATGTCAATACTCGATTTTTCTGACATTTTAACAATAATAAGGATAGAGCATTATATATTTTACACAACAAATGCTAAAAGACTTACATGTTTGACAAAGTGTCATAGTAATATGCCTTTTAATAGACAGTTTTCACTTTTGAAATTGACTTCGCTGACTCTGGCGCCTGCGAGTTTCTGTATGATTCGCGGCGACTCGTCATATATGAGATGAAGATAAGGGGTGATATGAAGAATTACTTGATAGCAAATTATAGGCGAAATAGATAAGACAGCTGTAGTATGGTTTAATTCCGTACACCTGACTCCTTAGCTCAGTAGGCTGAGTGCAAGAACGAAACGCAAGCGGTCCTGGGTTCGAGTCCCGGTCGGGCCTGACTTTTGTGTCGCATCTTTGACAACTTTGTACTTTTCGAAAATTTCATTGCCAAAATGTAGTAGCAACTAGCGAAAAAGGCACCTTTTTCGGCACACGCAATGGGTGTTCTTGCAACCAGTATAAATCAAAATTAAGCCTGGTGACCCCCGCATTTTATTTGTCCAGTGCAAAGTAAAGATATTTAAAGTATCTTCAAAATAAAAATAAGAAAAAAATTATCGAGCCGTTTAAAATCACCCTTACGGTCGGCATCATCCTTGAGACACTCTCGTTTATATGTTGCGATTTCTAGACATTTGGCTAGTCTTGATAAAAACAATTCAAACTGCTAAATGTGATCTAATAATTAATTACTTTTTATGAGATATGTCTTAACGTATCATCTGTTTAAAATACTCCAAATGTTCTTACTGATCTCAAATGATAAAAAAAATATAAACTGCACTATTGATGATAAGGAGTTATAACTTTCATATACATCTTTACGCAACGCAAAAATACTAAAATATATTATCATTATAAACATTGCAGATGACATGATATTGGAAGCCAATATAATCAGAAGCCTCTTTAATGATAAAATGGTCTACAAACGGTCTCTGATTATAGGTTTCGAATTCAAAGTGGTCAGAAGTTTTCATTGTCTTGTTAGTAATCGAGCTTCATAAATGAATACATGCTCATTTTAGCGCTCCCATCGGGAATATATGCCCATGAATACCCAACCAACTTTTGGGTCGGGCGTCAGACTCTATGATGGCCCCGACCCCACCGGGGTCCAACTGGTGTTTTTCTTTTGCTCCGGAGTTAGTAGGTTATTCGGCGCCCAGGGATCTCCATCGTCGGGCAGCTTACTTAATCTGTGAGTCCTTGTTTTTGATTCATCAGGATGTTTATCATGATTTATTTGTTTGTTCTTGATGATTCATTGACTAGTTAGAGATTCACCACGAGGACCGAAGAACTAACTAAATGTTATGAACCACTGCAGAAGCTGAGGGTGAGGTTAGGATCCTGTAAAACCGGTTTAAGCCCGCCAGTAACTTTGTGTTACTGATCGTTCCAAGGCGATACTTCTGTTGTGGTTCTTTTTGTTTTATGTCTTGGTGTTTAAAGTTTTTTTGTGCTGTTGGCGCCTTATGTATGTTTTCATATTTTTAATTAAGTTAAGGTAACTGCGTGGCCACCTATTGGGAAAATAGCTGCTCATTCGGCTTACGATATGTTTCATGGTATAAGTGCCTGATTGTTAGTTCGGTTTTTTCCCACCTCGGTTTTTGGAGTGGGAATCTCTTTCTGATTGCGCCTTTTCCTGATCTTTGCCTACTTGTACCTTTTTAAATAGTAAAACTGGGGTTTACAGGGGTATACCTATTTTTATTATTTTTGCTCCAAAAATAGATTGTGGGTACTCGTTAGAACAAATAAAAAGAAAATATTTTTTTTCTTCTGAACTTTTTCAATTTTTTAGAGCTTTAAAACTCTATTTACTTACTATTTACAGGGGCATGTTTTCGTAATGCTTGCCAAGAGTATTTAACTATCAGGCAAAAAAAATATTTTGAAAGGGTTATAAAATGGTACTCTTTCAAACCAGATTCAGGTTCTTACCCGCCCACCGCCCCCCGGCCAAAAAACAAAACAAAATAAATAAATAAATAAATAAATAAATAAATAAATAAATAAATAAATAAATAAATAAATAAAACAAACAACAAAAACAAACAAACAAAAACATCTTGTTGCAAAAGGATAACATGTCTGTGTAATAATGTGTAATAATGTGTACCCACTTTTACACCCTAGGTACCCAAGATCTTTGCTTTGAGCAAAATGGAGAAGATTTCACTTTTCACTTTTTATAGCTTTTAAAATCTGTGTGTACATATATTTTATGGGCGTGTGTTTGTGCGACATTGACGGTGTGATTATCAGACACACCTCGGAACAAAAATTTCAAAGGTTGACGGAATCACATAACGTAAAGGACAGGGAATAAAATGATAGATACTAGTTTGAAAATCACAGGGTTTTAGCTTATGCATTGTTGGTAAACATTTAAAAAGGTACATTTTAACTTATAGCATGAAGATGTGCAGGTGTACTATAAATCTATGCGCATATCGTCTAAATGAGCGAAAAAATAGATGTTCAGTAATTAAATTAAAAAAAAAAAAAAAAAAAAAAAAAAAAAAAAAAAAAAAAAAAAAAAAAAAAAAACACAAAACATAATAACACGTAAAGTAAAATAAACATTTTTAATACCATGTGTTTCGAAAGCATGACAAATCATGGACGCTTTAAGCACATTTGCGAATATAGTTATTCCTCTTTGAACGTCCACAAATACTCGAATGCTTTAACACGCATCACACAGTGAAACCAACCTCTCTCATACACTAATTCCAATAAGAGCCTCGACGCGAGAAAACCGGTCTTCGGGGTTTCCGACCAGGTCCGACACAAACCGGCCTGTACAAGCTCAGAAAAGAGCTAGAAGCTTGAAATTTCGGATTTAAGTAGAAGAGGAATTGTACTATCCGAGTAGCGAAAACAAAGGCGCTGATCAGCTTCGCGGTAACCGCGAAGCTGATCTGCGCCTTTGTTTTCGCCTAGGCAAAAATCCGGTTTTCTCACGATGCGGCTCAATTATTAAATGCCTTGGCATTATTACCTTTTATCAGAAGTCGACGTTCTAAGAAATATCCCGAGTTTGAATGGGATTTGATTTGGTAATAGAAACTCGTGATTCTGAATATAAATGACCTAATATCTGTAGCTAGGTTCATGTTAATTAATAGCCTTTGGGAATGAATCCAATTTTATTCAGCCCTCTGATTCCAAGCGTCCTACTTCGAGTTTGTGTCGAGAAATATATATTGCATTGTATGGATGATAAAAGTACAGTTCTTTTAACTTTTAAGGAATGTCTATCAGGAAAACATGTTCGTGAATTGTATAGCCTCTTAAACCCCACTTTTATATCGAAAAACTGGGGTTTACAAAGGTATACCTAAATTTCTTATTTTTGATCCAAAACAAACACTGTGGGTACTCGCTAGAACCGTCTCGACGAGGCAGTTCTAGAATATACTCACAATCAATGTTTTAAGCAATTGTATTAATAAAATTATTTTCTACTGTATTTTTTTTATAGACCCCTGACAAAAATCTCTATATATTTCATGGGCAAGTTTTTGTAATGTTAAATGTCGAGCAGGTCATTTCTCTGTTAAAATAAATTAATGTCACAGTGGAAATTATTGGACGCATTGGTTGGTTCAATCAGAGAACACAGTGACCGCAATAAATTATGAATGGAACGTTTTTGACATTCACTGGACAATTTCGCTCAATCCCTCTCTTTTTGAGAAACACTCATAGCTTATTTCTTTTGTCCGTCAGTAATTCAATTTTCATACATCAATAATCTCGGATAACGGATCAAGACAATTCCCAGGACCCTGTTATTGGCATTGGTTAATTAAGCTGTACGTCATTGACGAGTATTCAGTTGTCATTTGACAATGTTACTACGTCAATCTCCGTTCATTTCCTTCGAAAGGGACGTCGAAAAACTGAGCGTGAGGTCGAGAATCAAAGGTAACAAACAGAAGAAAATAACTGAATTAGTTCATTAAATGCAATCACTCGTCATTGAAACATCAATCGTTAAATACGGCACATGTAACGAAAATGTACAAAATGGCAGTAATAAAGGTCCTGGACGAATCATATAAGATATTGTTCGCGGCACTTGTAGAATGTTTAATACTTGTAGAATCTTTTGTACCTTTCTCTGACTTGACACTTGTAGAATCTTTTCTACCTTTCTCTGACTTGACCATTTTAAAATACGGATATACGTACACATGAAACATTCCTGTATACTCCTTCCAGTCCTGATTGAAATTGAACAAATTCCAGCTGGCCAAGGAACATGCAATCCCACTGCTATAACAATATTTGAGTTTTACACCATCTAAACCTACATAGGCACCCAGTGAGCCGTTGTCAATAATTCGTGAAAAATTCCCGAGACCTTTAGCATCAAAGAATACGATAATTGTCCCAATTGAGAATCCTTTCTTTTTGACGAACTTTTCAACGGCTTCTCCGACTTTCTTGGCTGCCGAGTTATCATCAGACCACTTTATAACTGACTTAAATGTCTCATGATTTGAAGCTAATGCACTGCTCATTTCTACAGGAGCCCATCCATGAACGTTGTTGTCATTATCTCCTATGACTAGAATCTGATTTCTACCAGCCGACGATGCTCCATTCCAAAACATACAATCTTTAACAGCTTTGTGGTAGTGGAATTGATATGTCCCCATAGGTGGATAGTAAAATACGTCACTCCACGCCCATGTATAGCGTTCCTTAAACTGTTCAAACATTACGTCAACATCAATGTTTTGCTTAATCTCATCAACAGCGTACTGCGGTAGTCTTTCCTTGCACGTTTCTTCCATACTGTCAAATCGTTCTTGTACTTTAGGAAGGTTTGCAATCCAAAAGTCCTCGACATCCGATGATGTGATTTGTAGAAATTCTCGAAACACAAGCTGAAGGGTGAATCCATCTGACAGGATCTGGACGTAAAACATTTGAAAGGCATGTATAGCAGTCATATTACACCTTGAGTGATTAAGGATTAAATCCGCTAGTGGTTCCGAAAACCCGGGGACTGTGTATGATAAAAGTTCAGGTAAACTGCGAATCATAGCGACAACCCTCTGATCATATCGTTCTAGAAATAGACTTTCATAGTTTAGCCTGTCCAGTGTGTTTTCCGCTAGAACGTAATTCTTCAAATCAATTAGCAAACTTTTAAGTTCGTATACGGTAGTTTCAATTTTGTCAAGTTTATTTTGTAGAGTTATCTCTCGTATTATTTCCGTGGTTGAAATCCGTACCATTCGATCGATGTCTTTTCGAACTCTTTCAAGCTCAGTTTTTACATCTTCGATGAATCCGGAATTTTGCTTCCTGATGGCGTCAATAATTTTAAATCCAGGTTTGAAAATATCAAAGACGGCCTTGAAAATGTTTAGAACCGTCAATGATTTTGACTCAGATACAGGAATCTGCTCTAAAATGATAACTGAAAGGATGAACACTGTTGATACATGCATTTTTCACCGTAACCGCAAAGTTGAACAGTATAAAAAGTAATTAAAATGATATGAACTCCCGTTTCATCTTTATTCTGATTAACACAATATGTGTGCACGTTTTCTGTATCAGTGTATGCATGCCGGCAAAGACAAAGTATAGGTACGTATCGATCAATAAGTTAAGGCAAATATGTAGGTTAGACATTTTCTGAAAATCAGACAAGAAGAAAACTGCAATATCATCTGGAAAATAATATAAAACATAAGACGATAATTAATTGAGCTAGTCAGGAGAACACATGGGTGTACATATGGTTCGTTTCTGAAACTGTGCAGATACATTCACCAGCATGTCGTTTTTAATTTCATATCAGAAGTCTAGGGGTGACCATGATATTCAAGTTATTATATCTGAGAGTCATCGTTTTTGATTCATCATGGTGTTTATGTTATGATTTTGTTTTTCCGTGATGACCATTGCCTATTTAGAGATTCCCCACGAGAACCGAACAACTAAGTAAATGTTGTGAACCACTACAGAAGCTGCGGGATAGGTTAGGGCTCTGTAAATTGGCTTAATTCCTTTCTTATCATATTATACTCGTATTACTGACCGTTCCAAATCGAAATTTTTGGTTATAATTATTTTGGTGATGAGGTGGTGTGTTGTTTTCATCTCTTATGTACGTTTTCATATATTAAGTTCGGGTTACTGAGTTGCCATCTGTTGTGAAGAAGCTGCTCACTTGCATAAACGATATTTTCTTTTTTTATTAGTGCATGATTATCCATTTACTTTTCCCGCCTTTGGTTTTGAGTAGGACGTACGTTCGTTCTTATCGTGCCATTTCTTGATCATTGCTTACTCAAAGATTGAAAAAAGGTATAAGTAGGCAATGATCAGAAAAAGGCGCAACCAGAAAGAAATTCCCACCCCAAAAACCGAGGTGTAAAAAACTAAATTGACAATTAAGTAATTATGCTTAGAAAACATATCACACAACGTAGCTTAGTGCCCACTTTGTTTGGGGAATACCATCCATCGGTTTATTAAGTCGCATCTTGCAAATTTTTACTTTTATTTATAATGTATATTTGAGCCGCGTCATGAGAAAACAAGCAATGTGGTTTCGGAAGAGGTCAGGCACAATCCGAGCTGTACATGCATAAAAGAGTCTGGAAATTCTAAATTCAGAGACTAGAGCAACTGTACTATCCGTGTGGCGAAACCAAACTCTCTGACCAGCTTCGCAGTATATGCGCCTTTGTTTTCGCATTATGCAAACTGTTTGTTTTCTTATGACGCAGTTCCTGATCATTGTTTATTTTTCTAATGTTGTTGCCAGTTTCCAAAGCGTTAAAAACAAACTATTCAAACAGTCGTTCTTACTCATGTCAAATTAGTTTTCGTAACACGGTGGGGTCTTTTTATTTTAAAAGCCAGGATATCTTAGACTTATAACGCATTGAATAGCATGTTTTTGTCAACTGTATAGATAATCTTAATCCCGTTTGTTTAAACAAATTTATTGATCTTCTAGAAGGAAGTATAAATTGTCCAAACATGCCCGCCGCGGATCTTTCGGACCCTGTGAATAATATACGTACAGGTAATGACATTACGGATAAGATACAAATGGTTACGGATAGGACGGAGAAATGTCAAAAAATTTAAGTAAATAACGTAAGAAAAAAGACAGAACAAAACAAAACAAAAAAAACACTAAAAACAAAATGTTTTTCTGAGTTTTTATCACCGTAAATTAAGAAAAGAATGCCCAAAATGATACAATTGATATGCAACATATGCCATGTTTTAAACTGCTTAGTAGAGAAATTATTCATTTTGCTAAATAGCATTGCCTCCACTGTGCAACGCTCCTTGTCATTATGTCACAAGGACTTCTTTTATACATAACATGTCTTACAAACCTTTTCTTGTACATTGCTGGTGCAAAACCAAAATTTTCTTCAGGCGCTTAATTGTCATAACTTCTTTATTCTAGAGTGAATCTAGGAAAATCAAATGTAATATCACAATGTTATAGTGCATAATAATATCGCAGAGATATCTCAGAGGTCATTTAATACTGAACCCAACCTGAACTGAAAATGAATAAACTGCTAAAACTGATTATCCAGAAGTTTTTGGCGATTCCCATCGCCGCACCTGTTGTATACTTATCACAACTCGTTGGTTGATCTGATGTGGGGCAAGGATAAACGTAAACATGAAATGTCCCAGTATACTCCTTCCAATTATTGATATGAAACGGATCCCATCTGGTAATCGCACACGCAGCTCCGGTGTTGTAGCAGTATTTTAATGTCACTTTTTCGATACTCACATAGGCAACCATTGAACCATTATCAAGTTTTCGCGAAACCTTCCCTAGATCGCCTGCATCAAAGAAAACGATAACCGCATTTAGCAGAAATCCATTCGTTTTAACGAAGTCCTCTACGGCGTTACCGAGTTTCAAGGCCGCGATAGAATCTTTGGATCCATCGATGACCGATCGGAAAGTATCCTTATTTAAAGCTAACATGTCATTCATTTCCCTAGAATCCCATGTTGTAACGTTTCCATCATAATCACCAAGTACCATAATCTGATTTCTACCACTCGATGATCCTCCGTTCCAAAACATGAAGTCTGCCACAGTTGTGTGGAAATGAAATTGATATGTGCCCATCGGCGGATAATATAGTACGTCGCAACAAGCCCATGTATATCGCTGTCTACAGTTTTCGTACATTGTTACGGCATCAATATTTTCTTTAATATCCTCCTTTGCATAGTCTGAAAATCGCTTCTTACACGCTGTTTCCATGTTGTCAAATTGTTCTTGTACCTGAGAAAGGCTTTCATTCCAAAACTGTTCGACGTCATCAGATGTCATGTTGGAAAGTTCACGAAACACAAACGAAAGTGTGGATCCTTTTGACAAAAGATACGCGTAAAACCTCTGGAATTCGTGAATAGCGGTCATGTTGCATCTCGATGCGTCGCGGATCAAATTCTCTAGTGGTTCAGTTAGTCCCGGTATAGTGTATGATAAAAGTCTCGGTAGATTTCGAATATTTGCTACACTCTGATCGAATCGATCCAGGAATAGGCGTTCAAACTCAATCCTGTCAACTTCGTTGTCAGCTAGAATGTAATTGTTTAAATCATACAATAAACTATTTAGTTCTCTCTCAGTGTTTTCGATATCATACAGCTTAAATTGAAGTCTGATCTCCCGTATTATAACCGTGGTCGATGTAAGAATCAAATTCTCTATGCTTCGGCGAGCTTCCTCGACTTCCGCTTTTACCTCTTCGATGGAGTCCGAATTTAGCTTTTTTATCAGATTCACAATTTGTAGACCAGTCTTAAAAATGTCGATTACAGTCTTAAAAACTTTGAGAACCATGGCCTGTGACACGGGGATCAATCCATAAATAAGAATCAAAGTGATAAAAACCGTTGACTTACGCATTGTTCTAAGTGTTTGTTTTTACACGAAATTGTTTTTATACATTATTCTACACGATGATGACGAAGACCGTTGAAATACGCATAATCCGCCCGTTATTCTCTTTTCTACACTTACATGTTACATGTAAGACCATATATATGTTTTCCGTCGAATTTTTGTTCGTCTTCTGCATTTAAGACGTCCTTTGACAGTGATAAAGCGTTTAAATGTTGGGATTTGTTTAAATCTTAAATAAATATACCCTGATATCAGAAATCGATACTATGATTCAATGTAAAACAGGATAACTATAAATCTTATACGACGGCCGCCCCTGTGGCCGAGCGGTTAAGAGCGCTGTCTCTTTAGTAAAATAAAAAAAAAAATAAAAAACAATCACGATGGGTCGGACCCTCACGGAAATCGCTTGAAAAAAAAAAAAAAAAAAAAAAAAAAAAAAAAAAAAAAAAAAAAAAAAAAAACAAAAAAAAAAACAAAAAAAAAAAAAAAAAAAACAAAAAAACAAGGGGAGTAGCTTTTAGCACATTTGCATATGTAATTATTCCTCTTTAAACACTCATAAATTCTCCAACAGGCAATGCACAGTGAAACTAACACCTCTCATATATTAACTCATATATGCCTGACGACCAACTTATGCGACATACGCAAACAGAACGCAGCGTCCCATCTGGGGCTATTCTGTTAGGTTACAGAAATTTTATCGCAAAATTGAATGGAAATTAAAATCATTCCCGATGACCCTTAAAAGGAAAGTGGACTTACCCAAATAATAATGGTGGGAAAATCGATTCGTCAAAAATCGGTTAACTTTATTCAGAAGTCATGACGTTCTAAGAAATATCCAGAGTGTGAATAGGATTTAATTTGGTAATTGAAACTCGTGATTCTGAGAGTCAATATCTATTTTTGCAACCTTTTCCAGCCGTTAGTTGTTAAAAATTCAATGCTCTCAAATAGGAAAATGACATTAATACAACAAGTTCATGGATTTCTCCGCGGTGTAGAACACTATTCAGTGACCCTTAAAAGATATCTACGTGAATTTTAATGAAAACATTAAAAAATGACAGAAAATCGTTAATAATCCATAAATAAACTAATTTGAGGTCGAAACTATCATTGTGGCACTTTGTTATTGAACCAATAATATCATATGACAAATTTATTGAGGTCATGGGCCTAAATGACTATTATCTTATTTGCATATTCATGAATATTGATAAAAAATGTCGAAAATCGAGGAAAAATGAGGGATTAACTATAGCAATTTTAAGGTTTTGGATGTGTTATAATATCTATCTTGTATCCCTGAAACAAATGTTCATGGCTGCCAGTGAAGTCAGAAGGACCATCTAAATGCCATGAAATATTGCCCTCAACAATGAATACATTTGCATGATGTAAAATTATATAGTTTCCACACACACACCCCTATTGTGATTCCAAAGAATAGTGTGTACTCACAAAAAGATTAATATAAGACAAACAGCATGCTCTAGAATACTTATCGGTTTGGTAGTGATGCATAGACTGAGCAATTTAACATTGATACCTATTATTCAAATCATTGATTTTGCTTAATCATGAAAATAAATGAAACACACAAGAAATCATAGAAAAATGTTGAATAAACAGGGGGCATACAAATCAGAGCTGTAACAAACCCAGGATGCTAAAATAACTATCAAAAGAATGTTAAGGCAATGTTCTATTACCCGTAAGTCTCATATAAGAATGATCTTATTTTCGATTTCATGAATTTTAATGAAAACGTCATAAATAGGAATGAAAAAGTGGAAAACCGAAAAACGGTGTGTATCTCGGCAACCAAAAGCCCTAACATGCTGAAAATGGCATGAAATGATTGTCAGGGCATTAGTATACCATCCTGTACTACAATGTGTAAGTCGTTTGATTTTTTGTATTATGAATATTAACAAAACCTTTCGAATTTAGAGGAAAGTTACGGAAAAATTAAGGCAGTACACATAGTAAATCACATGTATCTTGGCTACTGACTGACCTAGAGAGCTATAATTGGTATCAAATGATTGCTAGGACAATTACCTATAACTATATAATTTATAATTCATCAGCTACTTCTATTTAAAGGATATTAATGAGAAGTGAAAAATCAACGAAAAATGAAGGGGGTACACCAACAAAATTGCTTATATTTTGACTAACAATGGCTGTAGAGAACTCGGAATGGCACCAATAAATAGCTAGGACAATATTGTATTGCCATGTATTCAGATGAACAAGGTACACTTGCTGGCAACCAGGATTCAATTAAATTTGTTAGAGCACAAGCTTCAAGTTTAGGTTAATATTACACTTTTTCGAACATTTTATTCAGTATTTTAAAAAAAATAAAAAAGTATGGTTAGGCTTTCAGACTGCATGAGAATAATGCATCATCCTAGCATTCTGTTGGTACCATTTCACCGCTCGATTGGAATTGGCAGCTGAGATATATGCAATTTTGTTGGTATAGTTATTTTTTTCTCTTATTCATAGTGATCTCATTAATACCTATACTGCAAATGTCACTGATTATTTATATATCAAATTATATGGTTATAGAAGATTGTCCTAGCAATCATTTGATAACAATTATGGCTCTCTAGGTCTATCAGTAGCCCAAATACATGTGATTTTCTATGTGAACTGCCTTAATTTTTCCGTAATTTTCCTCTAAATTCAAAAGGTTTTGTTCACATTCATAAAATTAAAAAAATGAATGACTTACATATTGTAGTACAGGATGGTATAATATTGCCCTAGCAATTACTAAAATGCCGTTTTCAGCATGAATGGGCTTTTGGTTGCATTTGGAGGATGTTATGGTAGCTCTGTAAAAACATCGACGAAACTGGTAAACAAAGGCCAAAACTCGCACACTTAAGAAAGTAGAATTATCTGAAATAATGAGCAGACAGTATCGATTAGTGACTAACATCTAAAATAAACCTCAGAATTTTTTATGAATTTCCATAATGCTGATAACCAATATACATTTGTAATTTGGTAGGCTAAGCCTTGATCATTTTGTGAAAGTTGAACATATTGACTATTAATTTTAGTTTGAAGATATGTGCATATTCAAAGTATGAATACAACTACCATAGGGAAATATTCGTCTTTCTGTATTTGGTGGTTGATTTTTGTTTTATGCCCCAATCAACAGCAAGGTCATGTAGAGCCGAGACCTCAGTTTTAAGTCTCATTCAATAGACTGGAAAAAGCAAGGCTTGAACCCAGGACCCCTGGCATACATTTGATAGCTTAACCACTTCACCACAGAAACTGAGAGCTGTGGATGTTGCTTTTGATATGGTCTAAAAATACCTTTAGTAAATAGAAAATATGTATGCCAGCCAAACCCATATTGCTGTTGTGATACAGAAACAGCCATCATGGACGCCATCTTAGGTTCAGAATGCTCTAATAATGGTCTTAAGTCATATCTGCACATGGCAATACAGTATAATATTAACTAACAGGATAAAATGAAGACAAAAACACATAATTACTGCGCATTACGTTATATCAGTGCATAAATTCTATTTGGCATTCATCTTGGATGCCATGCTTATTTTTTAAAAATCATTTTGGGTATGTGATTTATCAGGCAATTTCGAATGTATGTTTTTACAGCCAAATGTGGTAAATAGAAAAAAAGTATTCAAGTCCTAGACATAGCAAAAACAAGTGATAACATATATTTAGCGGCCATTCTAGATGCCATCTTGAATATCTCAAAATGCTCAATGATACCAAGGTGGCATCAGTCAGATTCTTGAAGGGCAAGGTCTTGGCTACAAGAATCAGTCAAGAAAAAAAGTTTGAACCCTATTTCCGAGTCCAGCTAAAATACCCCCATAAATCTGCAGGACTACGATAATTGCCCCAATTGAGAACCCTTTCTTTTTGACGAACTTTTCAACGGCTTCTCCGACTCTCTTAGCTGCCGAGGTATCATCTGACCACTTTATAACTGATTTAAATGTCTCATGATTTGAAGATAATTCACTACTCATTTCTACAGGAGCGCATCCATGAACCGGTTGTCGTGAATATCACCTATGACCATAATCTGATTCCTACCAGCCGACGATGCTTCATTCCAAAACATAAAATCATTTACAGGTTTGTGGTAGTGGAATTGATGTGTAACCATAGATGGATAGTAAAATACGTCACGGTGACTCCGAGCCCATGTATAGCGTTCCTTACACTGTTCAAACATAACGTCAGCGTCAATGTTTTGCTTAATCCCTTCGACAGCGTACTGCGGTAGTCTTTCATTGCACGTTTCTTCAATATTATCATTTTTTCTTGTACTGTAGGAAGGTTTGCAACCCAAAACCCCTCGACATCCGACGAAACACAAGCTGAAGGGTGAATCCATCGGACAGGATCTGGACGTAAAACATTTGAAACGCATGTATAGAAGTCTTATTACACCTTGAGTGATTACGGACCGGGTATTGTGTATGATTAAAGTTCAGGTAAACTACGAATCAAAGCGACAACCCTCTGGTCATATCGTTCTAGAAATAGACTTTCATAGTTTAGCCTGTCAATTTCATTTTCCGCTAGAGCGTAATTCTTCAAATCAATAAGCAAACTTTTGAGTTTATGTACGGTGGTTTCAATTCTGTCAAGTTTGTTTTGTAGAGTTATCTCTCGTATTATATCCGTGGTTGAAGACCGCACCATTCGATCGATGTCTTTTCGAACTCTTTCAAGCTCGGTTTTCACATCTTTTATGAATTTCCATAATGCTGATAACCAATATACATTTGTAATTTGGTAGGCTAAGCCTTGATCATTTTGTGAAAGTTGAACATATTGACTATTAATTTTAGTTTGAAGATATGTGCATATTCAAAGTATGAATACAACTACCATAGGGAAATATTCGTCTTTCTGTATTTGGTGGTTGATTTTTGTTTTATGCCCCAATCAACAGCAAGGTCATGTAGAGCCGAGACCTCAGTTTTAAGTCTCATTCAATAGACTGGAAAAAGCAAGGCTTGAACCCAGGACCCCTGGCATACATTTGATAGCTTAACCACTTCACCACAGAAACTGAGAGCTGTGGATGTTGCTTTTGATATGGTCTAAAAATACCTTTAGTAAATAGAAAATATGTATGCCAGCCAAACCCATATTGCTGTTGTGATACAGAAACAGCCATCATGGACGCCATCTTAGGTTCAGAATGCTCTAATAATGGTCTTAAGTCATATCTGCACATGGCAATACAGTATAATATTAACTAACAGGATAAAATGAAGACAAAAACACATAATTACTGCGCATTACGTTATATCAGTGCATAAATTCTATTTGGCATTCATCTTGGATGCCATGCTTATTTTTTAAAAATCATTTTGGGTATGTGATTTATCAGGCAAATTCGAATGTATGTTTTTACAGCCAAATGTGGTAAATAGAAAAAAAGTATTCAAGTCCTAGACATAGCAAAAACAAGTGATAACATATATTTAGCGGCCATTCTAGATGCCATCTTGAATATCTCAAAATGCTCAATGATACCAAGGTGGCATCAGTCAGATTCTTGAAGGGCAAGGTCTTGGCTACAAGAATCAGTCAAGAAAAAAAGTTTGAACCCTATTTCCGGGTCCAGCTAAAATACCCCCATAAATCTGCAGGACTACGATAATTGCCCCAATTGAGAACCCTTTCTTTTTGACGAACTTTTCAACGGCTTCTCCGACTCTCTTAGCTGCCGAGGTATCATCTGACCACTTTATAACTGATTTAAATGTCTCATGATTTGAAGATAATTCACTACTCATTTCTACAGGAGCGCATCCATGAACCGGTTGTCGTGAATATCACCTATGACCATAATCTGATTCCTACCAGCCGACGATGCTTCATTCCAAAACATAAAATCATTTACAGGTTTGTGGTAGTGGAATTGATGTGTAACCATAGATGGATAGTAAAATACGTCACGGTGACTCCGAGCCCATGTATAGCGTTCCTTACACTGTTCAAACATAACGTCAGCGTCAATGTTTTGCTTAATCCCTTCGACAGCGTACTGCGGTAGTCTTTCATTGCACGTTTCTTCAATATTATCATTTTTTCTTGTACTGTAGGAAGGTTTGCAACCCAAAACCCCTCGACATCCGACGAAACACAAGCTGAAGGGTGAATCCATCGGACAGGATCTGGACGTAAAACATTTGAAACGCATGTATAGAAGTCTTATTACACCTTGAGTGATTACGGACCGGGTATTGTGTATGATAAAAGTTCAGGTAAACTACGAATCAAAGCGACAACCCTCTGGTCATGTCGTTCTAGAAATAGACTTTCATAGTTTAGCCTGTCAATTTCATTTTCCGCTAGAGCGTAATTCTTCAAATCAATAAGCAAACTTTTGAGTTTATGTACGGTGGTTTCAATTCTGTCAAGTTTGTTTTGTAGAGTTATCTCTCGTATTATATCCGTGGTTGAAGACCGCACCATTCGATCGATGTCTTTTCGAACTCTTTCAAGCTCGGTTTTCACATCTTCGATGGGTCCCTCATTTTGCTTCCTGATGGCGTCAATGATTTTAAATCCAGGCTTGAAAATATCAAAGACGGTCTTGAATATGTTTAGAACCGTCAATGATTTTGACTCAGTTACAGGAATCTGCACTAAGATGATAACTGAAAGGATGAACACTAACGATACTTGCATTTTTCACCGTCACCGCAAAGCAGCATAGTTAGCCTTGGCGTCTATAAGAAAAGTAATTGAAATGATATTAACTCCCATTTCAGCTCTATTCAACACAATATGTATGCACGCTCTCTGTATTAATGTATGCATGTCATTGACATTGATACAATAAGTTTTATAAATGATTTATTTTTTCCAAATGATAGATTATTTGTTTAGTAGTTTTTCTGGATAATATTTCAAATTTTCGATGTTCTTCTATGACGTCATAGTGGATCTAATGAATATTTATTAGATAAAATGCAAAATTCCATGGTGAACCAGTCATGATAATTTGGTGAGGTTTTCAGCAATCAATTCCTTTCATCATGTCTAGTTCAGTTTTATAAAATGAAAACCTTAAGATATGACCTTCAACGAAGTACACTGTATTTAACACGGTGTCGCGTTTTAAAAGAAGTATTATTTGAACCGCTATACGCCAGGTATTTTCTCAGGACTACATTTGTCTTGTACATTGTAAATTATTACATTATTCAGCAGTGCCAACTAAAACCACTGTTGAATTCAATCATTATGAAAACTTGTCCATGCAATATACAGATATTTTTTTCAGCAGTAAACATTGAACATTTCACTAGAAAAAGTATGAGCCGCCTCGTGGGAAAACCAACAATGTTGTTTCCGAACACGTCCGACACAACCAGGCTGTACAAGCACTGCAGAGTGCGAGAGGCTTGAAATTTCGCATTTAAGATGAAGAGGAAGTGTACTATCCGTGTAGCGAAAACAAAGGCGCTGATCAGCTCCGCGGCTACCGCGAAGCTGATCTGCGTCTTGGTTTTCGCATAAGCAGATTGTTGGTTTTCTCATGAGGCGGATCATATAGTTTTAACATTTTTGATCAAAACATTAGTTGTCGGCGGGGCGGTTCTAACGTATACTCACAATCTATGAATCAAAATATGAAAAATGCATATCCCTGCATATCCCAGTTTTACTATGTAAAAATGGGGTTTAAGGAGGGGGGATAAACATCGCATGGACATGTTATCCTGATGGTTTTCATTAAGACGAAGGGTCCCATCTGGGGCTATTCTGTTTGCTTAGAATAACTTCATCGAAAAATGGAATAAAATTTAAAAATTACCCCTGATGCCTCTAAATGACAGTTGCCTCACCCAAATTGATAATGAAAGGCAAGTCCATTCGTCGTATTGAGCCGCCACATGGGAAAACCAACAATCCGCCTAGGCGAAAACAAAGGCGCAGATCAGCTTCGCGGTAACCGCGAAGCTGATCAGCGCCTTTGTTTTCGCTACTCGGATAGTACAATTCCTCTTCTACTTAAATCCGAAATTTCAAGCTTCTAGCTCTTTTCTGTGATTGTACAGCCTGATTTGTGTCCGACCTGTTCGGAAACCACATTTATGGTTTTCCCACGAGGCGGCTCACTTTATGTGAATGGTGTTAGGTCCTTACCCTTCCTGCGCCTTGTTTATTATCCGGAGACATCATCAAGTAATTTGAAAATATCAGGTGACAAATTTAAACACGAAACCTACACTCACAGACAATTTGTAGTGCAAATTTTTATCATTATAATGACTTAAGATTTCATTTGTTTTCAGTAACATGTCATCTGTATTGTAAATCACATGAGCCGCGACGCAAGAATACGGGTATTCTTGGTTTCCGATCAGGTCCGACTCAAATCGGCCTGTACAGTCACAGGAGAAAGCTAGAATCATAAAAATTTCAATTAAGTAGAGGAGAAAACACCAACCGGTATTTTTTTGACAAACCGCTTTTCGTCAAATCCAGGACATCTTTCGAAAGCAGCCAGGGCTTCGCAGTTTATATATACATTAAGTACCTATCAAGTGGTTCTCTAAAAACTTATTTTGTCTGCCTGCCTTATCTGCAAGTGCCTGAAAAATGGACTTGAAGTTGACTTTCCCATGGGAAAATCAGGGAAAATCATGTTTTCCCATGGGAAATGGCACTTTCCCATGGGAAATCAGGTTGGCCATGGACGAAAAATGGGCCATGGGCAAAACATATTGGCCATGGGAAAAATTTAAAAAAATCTTATGGTCAATCAGTTATTAAACACAAAATTATAATCATTGTTGCTTTGGCCATAATGGCCATGTATATATTTTGCAGTTATAACTATGTGAAAAAAATAACATTTGGGCCATGGCCGACTAAAAATGGCCATGGCCAGATTTGCCCATGGCCGACAAAAAGTGGCCATGGCCAGTGTGGTTTTGCCCATGGACAATGCAAATGCTCCCATGGCCAAGTATTTATGGCCATGGCCATTTAAATCACACTCAAGTGAGCCATGGCCATTTGAGATGGACATTCTATGCACCATTGAAAAAGAAAAAAGGTTGAAAATTATAGAAAAGGCAGGTTAAAAGCATTCGGTAAGACGTATAGAATATAAAAGGTTAAAAAATTGTTAAGTAGCTAAAAAATAATTAGGTAGATGCTAAAATCAGCTTTAACAGCTAAATGTATGGTCATGTCAAGGTATTGAAACCTAGTCAAGTATGTAGATCTTGCAATTCTGGAACACTGTATGTGAATATTAACATGTGCAGCTGCCGATACTAATCTGCAAAATTGTTTTTGATGTTTTAAATTATTCTGTCCATGTAGCGAAAACAAAGGCGCTGATAAGTTGTGCAGTTACTGCACAACTGATCTGCGTCTTTGTTTTCGCATAGGCGAAAATCCGGTTTTCTAATGACGTGGCTAATACGTCTGAGATCCACTGCATCAGGTTAAGAGGTCTATGCAAAAACTCCCGGTATCCTGCTTTCTAACTGATGGTGCGTTAGGCCAGCTCTTCTTAGTGTTATCAGCCTAATGAAGTCGCGAATTTCTTCAAAATATTCTTAATACAGTGCCTTTTCTTAAAGAATTGATAATTTTTTTGCACATGTTTTCATGAAAATTAAAGCATTGTTTTTATAATTGTTATAGATAAAAATTAAAAATGAGATCCTTTAAGAGCAGTGATCACATTAATGAGAAAGGGAATGGGCCATACCGCGGTTTCAACTATTAAAGTCTCGTCACTGACCCTTTAGATTTTGCAACATGGAGCCAAAGAGAAATACTAAAATTTTGCAACTTTTAACAGAGTAGTCGATAAAGTCGTACCTAAGTCGTGACTAACGCAATCGTTAATGAACAACTGGGCGCTGAAACTACCCGAAATTGCGCAATATAGTCCATACTATCTCCCTTTGAATGTTTTATTGCATCCAAAGCATCAAACGTTTATATTTTATTTATTATATGGCAAGTGATGAAATATAGAGAAATATGTATTAAATATAACCAATATTTGAAAAAGTTATATTTTCACATGTGAAAATGTAAGATTTGGGAATACGCAAATTACGATTCCACCGTTTCATTTCCAATTTATACATAACTAAATTTTATAATCTATGCTATTGTTGACGCAATGAACGTTCACACACAATAGCGACGTAATGACGTGACGTAATGACGTCGTTTAAGATTTTGGCGTCATATGCTTTAGCGCGCAACGTTACAATGACTACATGCAATATAATATAAAGAAAATTCAAGTTTTTGTCGTGAATATGACTTTTATTTCATCTCGTGAAGTGAAAAATTATATATTTCATTCGTGCCTTCGGCACTCATGAAATAAAAAAAGTTTTCACTTCACTCAATGAAATATTCAATCCAAAAACTTGAATATCCTCTATTTATTATCTGATTGTTACAGGATTACATTGTTATATCCGAGTATATATCAAATCAGGCTGGAAGCAGTTCCCAGTTTATTTTTATCATTTTGTAAAACACGACATTTGAGCCCCCTCGTGGGAAAATCAACAATGTGGTTTCCGAACAGGTCGGACACAAACCAGGCTGTACTATCACAGAAGATAGCTAGAGACTGGAAATTTTGCATTTAGAAAGTAGTGGAATTGTACTATTCGTGTAGCGAAAACAAAGGCGCTGATCAGCTTCGCGGTTACCGCGAAGCTGATCTGCGTCTTTGTTTTCACATATGCAGATTCTTGGTTTTCCGATGAGGCGGCTCATTTGTCACATTTTTACCATTAGAAGTACTTTATTACAGCCTTAAATCTACGTAAGAATACATCAGGAAAACATGTCCTTGAAATGTATACCCCCTTAACCCCAACTTTGATATAGTAAAACTGGGGTTTACAGGGGTAAATCTAGTTTCATTATCTTTTTATCCAAAACATAGATTGTGGGTACTCGCTGAGGCTGTTCTAACGTGTACCCACACTCTTTGTTTTGACAAGAAATTTCAAAAATTAAAAAAATATATACAGTGAATTTTTATGTATATTTTTACAACCAAAATGATCTAGAGTAACAATATTACATGGATATGTTTACATAATAGTATAGGCGACTCTTATAAGGATGGACAAGCATTATTAAATTATTTCTAAAAGCAGCCGGTTTGAGATATTTGCTTTTGAAGGAAAACAAACAATTCCATTTATATGATATGATGGTTACTGATCAGCTGTGAATAATAAATTATAGAATTTATATACACCGAAAGAATGGTGAGTGAATTTTCTTTCTTTTTCTTTCTTTCTTTGTTTCTTTGTTTCTTTCTTTCTTTGAACTTTTTAAAGTCTATACCAAATACGACGGAACAAATACAACAAAGTCTCATTACCTTAATTGTCCTTGTTATTTTTGAGGACGGGACATAACTAATCTAAGCCTGGCGTCCCTTTTGTGGGACATGACAAACAGTATAGAAAAGTACAAGCAGGCAAAGATCAGGAAAAGGCGCAATCAGAAAAAGATTCCCACTCCAAAAACCGAGGTAGCACCAGACGTGACGCCGCAGAACGTGGCATCCCATCTGGGGTTTTCTGTTTGCACAGAGAAATTTCATCGAAAAATGAGATAAAAAATACAAATCACTCCTAACACCCCTTAAAACGAAAGTGGATTCATCCAATTGATAATGATGGGAGAATCCATTCGCCATAGTTTCGGTGTGCTTGTTATGATTTTTACTTTTGCCAAATACGCAATCTGTCCCTGACTGCATAGTGTTTCGGTTATTCCTAAAATAAACATTTTAACAAATCTAATGAGAAATACTGTCGACCTATTCACGAATTTTACTTGGACAATAAATGATCGTTTTGGAAATTATTTACATCATTCTTGTTTCGTTGACCTTTTCGTTCCAACGCGAATTAGCAAGCACGATTTGTTTTTCTTAGACCCCGACCAAACGTTTAACGAAGAGAATGTGGGCGTATATATATATATTTTTTTTTTCAGAATCGTAGACAGAGGGTCACTCTGATGCTTCTTTGTTTCATTCCTCCCTCTGGACCTCGCAATGGGGTTCCTCCTATTGGAATTCCGCCAGAGAAATGGGCCCGACGAATGTCGTCTTCACCTCACACAACCACTCCCTCGATTGATGGTAATACCGATGTTGAAAGGACTCAACAGTCTATATCAACAACAAAGTCATCTATTCCTGCGACAGAAGATTTCGTGCATAATGACTTGGATCATAGGGGACAATTATCAACAACACACACATCGTCTTACGACAAAGACAATAGTGATATTAAAAGAAATCGCCAAATTGCATTACTTACGTTCATAACGAGACATGCATCTTCTAGCAACTTCGAAAACGACGGCAATGAAGCGACCGAAAGTATCTCACCAACATTTAGTAAAAGAACACTAGCACCTTCTGACGAGGTAGATATACGTTTCGAACGCTTTGCATCTAATTTAGAAACTGAATCTGAAATTAATAATAACACAGAAATGGAATGTTTAGATGAGGAGACAGACATTCAATCCATTGCGCGTGAATTGATGAACAACGCAAACAATAAACCTTCTGATATTATTTCTGACAATTCAAGTAAAAATGTTAGTGATTACTTTGAAGTCGTACTAAACTTTTCAAAAACTTTGTGTCCTTACACTAGATTTTGTGATCAAAGTCCACTGTCAGAAATAATGAATGATGCAGAAGCACCCTGTTGCGATGACTGTTCTTGTGACGAAGAATGTGGACTTCGTGTTGATTGTTGCTTTGAAGAGATGGATAAATATAAACTGAAGAAAAATGAAAAGCTAAATTGTGTCGAAACCAAGAAGATGAACTCAAATCTCCAGACAGGTGGTTCGTCCTACTTGATGGTTAAAGAGTGCCTTTGCAATGAATCTAACCGATTAGTAAATGATCAAAATATATCAGATATAAATGATCACAATACAAAAGGCAGTTATGGTGAAAGTCACCAGCTTTATCCAGTTTATTCAACATCGACCAATTTTATTTACTATAATAATTCAACTGCAGTCTGTAATAATGTATTTGATGGTATTGCTTGGCAACGTTTTTTGAGCTGCGAAAGACCAAGGGGCGGAATTTCTTTGTCCGATGCTGTTACTAAGTCAATGTCTTTGGGAAATTGTTGGACCGACTTCCTGCCGCCATTGCACATGAATACCAAACACTTTCAATGTTACCAGGATGTCATTGACAGGTGTAATATTACTGGAGATATATACCATTATAGTTTACTGACAAAACATGCTTGTGAAACCTTGCAGTCACCTTATCACTTATATTCTAAAATGTTCGCCCACAAGAAGACTTTTGCAAATGTGCATTGCTTTAAGTGTAACACGAATACATTCAAACATGAATGTTATCGACACCCTACGAAGAGTCGACTCGTGCAGTTCACTGTCTTGATAAAAGAAAAAGCCATCGACGAACTGTTTGAAACCTCGACAGTGCCAGTTGCTAATTTGTCACCAGGACAAACAGCGACCGACTGTGCACGTGAATATGTCAGACACCCATTTATGGTAATACCAAACCATTCTTTACCATATTTCATTTCTTTTGCTTTCGTGTTATTGATTCGGTTTAACGTGCCTTTCAAGATTATCACAGAGAGCGCAGTGGCGTAGTGGTAGAGCGTCGGACTCCAAATCTAGAGGTCCTGGACTCGATCCCCACAAGCGTCACTGTGTTGTGTCCGTGAGCAAGACACATTAACTCCCTACAGTACTGGTTAAACCCAGGAAGCGTTGCCTCCGACCCACATAGTATACAATTGTTGAATGGTACGTTAAGCCTTAACACAAACAAACAAACAAACAAACAAGATTATTACAGCTCATACGGGACAATCAGTAGATTGGACGAAAACGGAAGAACCCCGAGAAAAAACACCTGATACACCTGTAAGCAGAACTTGGCTTGTCTCACAAATGTCCCGTGTGGGGCTCGAATCCACACCAGATACAGAGATGAGAACCATATTTATGTGTCACTTGTAGTTAGTGTAGGAATGGGTAGTGTACCCATGAAATGTGTACCCAACCTTTGGCTTCGAATTTATAACTATACCTTAAAATATGTAGTTTAAATAAATTTGTGACTCGAGAGAGTAAAGGCCCAGATGTGATATTAAATCATGTAGGGAGGTATTATAAGTCTCCCTCAGTATAACGAAAATAGAACGTTCGTCATTTATAGACCTTCTCCGGGTTGACCTGCATATTTAGGATCCATTCGGAATATTAAATACGGCAAATGTCACGATTCGTTTTCTGTCATCGAGTGTTATAGTAGCCATCTAAAACTTATCTCTACTAACATAATGGGAACAGTCCCTAAAAGCCTAAAATGAAAGAATCAATCTTTAAACAAAGTTTTGAAAGGAATTATTACGGGTATGCGCAATAACAACAAAACTTCAAAACTGGTTTATGTTGACAACACCCATTTTGCATTGGTTCATAGCAAAACCTTTCAGTCGAATACATAAAAATCATATTTTTGCCTCATAAATATTTGCAGTGTCAGAAATTGTTAATATTTGGGAAGGGTACAAAACCATGATTTATCTCCGATGTTGGCATTTGGGAATGCTGCCAAATCCGTTTTATACAAATCGCATCTTAGTATACTCAGTAATATAACGTGTATTAAAAATTAAACCCCCCGATTTGAGGGGCTTTTCTTATCTTATCCACAGAAAAAGGTACAAGTAGGCAATGCTCAGGAAAAAGGGCAATCATCCAAAAACCGAAGTGGGAAAAAACTAAATTGACAATTAGATACTGAAAGATTCTTCCTTGCATAACGATCTTACAATATACCATCGTACGCAGTGAATAGACATTATTTATTCGTCGAGGGTAGGTTCTTTTATTTATTTTGCATTCCATTGGCAGCGCAAATTGATTCATTTCATTTGAGCCTGTGCGTGAGAAAACCAACAATTTGAGTTCCGAGCTTTTCTGACGCAAATCGGTCTGTGCAGTCACAGAGGCTGGCTAGAAGCTTGAAATTTCGGATTTAAAAAGAGGATAGTACTATCTGTGAAGCGAAAACAAAGGCGCTGATTAGCTGTGCAGTTACTGCACATCTGATCTGCGTCTTTGTTTTCGCATACGCAATTGTTGGTTTTCTCTATGGTGGCTCATTTATATTTTAGGCTGAATGTCGCCTACTCAAATGTGCAGAGGGAAAATATAATGTAGGGGAAGAATGCCGTTTTATCAGCAACCAGTGGTATATATGGTCAGAATTTTCAATGGTACTGTTCGTGGAGCCGGACATGTATATTCCGGTTGATGATGTGCTATCGACAGAGGTTAGTTTGTAAGGCGTATTTTTAAAAGGTTTGATTTAATCACATATAAATCTCAAATATCGCAAAACCTTGCCAGGTTCTACTCAGTAAATAAAACTCACAAGCCTTAAATCGGTAGAACAAGTACAAACAGTACGCCAAAACTCAGGTTGCGTAAACAACACGAGTCGCAGTGGTTTTACGAATGTACTATCCGGGTTAAAAATAATAAAAAAGTTTTGTTCAGATATGAATTTATTCAGTTTTATGAAGAGAAAATGTCTTTGTACTGCTGCTATATAAAAGAAGACATTTTTCAACAACTTTTCGTTAAATTAATTGAGATCCTTTAAGAGCAGTGAGCAGCCCTTTTTAAAGAAATATCTTTCTTACACGTTCAACCAGTTCATAGATATGTTGTAACGTGTCTAGGATTCTTACCGTTTTCCAAATTTATTCGCAGGGAGAAGAGATAAGGAATGTCTTGAAAAAGAAAGGTTTCTTCTGGCAGTTCACTCAAATTTTATATCACCAGACACAAGAGGCTAACGTGACTTTGGTCCAGTACTTCATGATACGGTTGATGAAGGACATAACGACAAGAGAGTTCGATTTGTCACAGATGATAACCAAACTGGAAAGCACGATTAAAAACGGATGGAGAGTCAAAATTTATAATCGAAAATACCATTTAAGCGTGAATATTGATAAAGATTATGACTGGGTATCGCAGAAAGGCGACGGTGTATTTGAACTAGTTCGCAATCATTTACAAAGAGGCAATGAGCGGGAACCAGAAATGATATACGAGCTTTCAAAACACGGCGATATAACATCTAATAGAATCACCGCTCCCTTCCTTTTGACAAGACTGTACTTTTGTCGCAGGGTTCAATTAGAAAACGACGACTACTCTGAGGATGGGAGTAATTTGATCTTATTTCCTAACACGACGAAGAGGCGGCGGCTATATTCAAGCCAGTTTTCGCTCTTGAAAATCGGCGAAAGAAAAACGACGTCTGAAATTACAAAAGTTCATGTTTGTGTTGAAGATTTTGCACCAGAACTTTTATATGTTAGCAACTCTGACACTATAGCTCACGGCGTCAGTCACTGTATATCCATTCTGATTCTGTTACACGCACTGAATGTCAATACTCGATTTTTCTGACATTTTAACAATAATAAGGATAGAGCATTATTTTACACAACAAATGCTAAAAGACTAACATGTTTGACAAAGTGTCATAGTAATATGCCTTTTAATAGACAGTTTTCACTTTTGAAATTGACTTCTCTGACTCTGGCGCTTGCGAGTTTCTGTATGATTCGCGGCGACTCGTGAGGTCATATATGAGATGAAGATAAGGGGTGATATGAAGAATTACTTGATAGCAAATTATAGGCGAAATAGATAAGACAGCTGTAGAATGGTTTAATTCCGTACACCTGACTCCTTAGCTCAGTAGGCTGAGTGCAAGAACGAAACGCAAGCGGTCCTGGGTTCGAGTCCCGGTCGGGCCTGACTTTTATGTCGCATCTTTGACAATTTATTTGCTTGAAAATAAAAAAAGATGAAATAAATAAATAAAATCATAAAAAAAACAAACAAACTATATGCATTTGTAAAAAGCAAGAAACAATTCATACAGCAATTTAATATTTAAATCGTAAACAATATATATATATATATAGTGTTATTGTCTCCCCGTGATCAGCATTGTACCTGTTTAGCTCTTTAATGTTAAAAGAACACTGAACCAGACGTGACCTTTGACACGACGTTAACAAAATTGCATAATACATCTACTGATTACTATGTTTGCAATTAGAGATACATAAACTCATTGAATGAGAGTCGGCCTTAGAAATGCTTGGCGCGAATGTATATAGTTCCACCATTTCAACAGCTTCCAATGCGCAATGATTATTTAAGGATTATGCCGACAACATGGGAAATAACTGTTGTTGAGAGCTATGTATCGCCAGCTTCGGAGTTTGAAAATGGAGGACTTATGTGAAACAAATTTAATAAAT
Source organism: Rugalucina vietnamica (assembly GCA_964017185.1). Taxonomy (NCBI): domain Eukaryota; kingdom Metazoa; phylum Mollusca; class Bivalvia; order Lucinida; family Lucinidae; genus Rugalucina; species Rugalucina vietnamica. Next base: position 53,035,737 of record OZ024878.1, on the reverse strand, counting down.
AATTGTCTAAATTATAGCGTCTGTACAAATTAATGAAGCTTTTGAATAGGAATGATGCCAATGACGTCAGAATAAAGCCGACGTTACGTTGCATTTAGATCTATTTCGTGCGACGTTTTTTGGCGCCATGACTTTGAAATTTGCGACACTGGGTTGATTAAACTGCACGTTTAATTATACAAGCAAGCAGTATGTTCTCAATTTTTTACTGAATATCAACTTAAAAACATTGCGCTACACATTCATGTACAACATAATGGTCTACAATCTTCAGTGCAATTTAAACACGTACAAAAATCTCGAAAATCGTAAGCAGGATCAAAGGGGGTGGGGTAACATAGCTGTCTGTAGTATTTTTTTCTTTTCGTTGACCACATAATTTTTTTCTCACCAAATTACTTGTTATAAGATGGGTTTGCACTGAAAAGTTTATCGCGGAAATTTATCAGCGAGTTTTTGAATAATATGAGATTTGCCAAGTTAACAAGGATGAAAATAAAATAGCCATAAAAGCACAAATTTACAAAATATCTCTTCGTAATACCACTTTTAGGCAAAGCACACACTTGATGATGGTTATATTCACTCATCAACGTCTAGTCTTGGTGAAATATATTTTATTTGGTTAGTAGTGATTGTACTTTTCGAAAATTTCATTGCCAAAATGTAGTAGCAACTAGCGAAAAAGGCACCTTTTTCGGCACAAGCAATGGGTGTTCTTGCAACCAGTATAAATCAAAATTAAGCCTGGTGACCCCCGCGTTTTATTTGTCCAGTGCAAAGTAAAGATATTTAAAGTATCTTCAAAATAAAAATAAGAAAAAAAAAAAAAAAAAAAAAAAAAAAATAAAATCACCCTTACGGTCGGCATCATCCTTAAGACACTCTCGTATATATGTTGCGATTTCTAGTCTTGATAAAACAATTCAAACTGCTAAATGTGATCTAATAATTAATTACTTTTTATGAGATATGTCTTAACGTATTATCTGTTTTAAATACTCCAAAGGTTCTTACTGATCTCAAATGATAAAAAATATAAACTGCACTATTGATGATAAGGAGTTATAACTTTCATATACATCTTTACGTACGCAACGCAAAAATACTGAAATATATTATCATTATAAACATTGCAGATGACATGATATTGGATGCAAATATAATCAGAAGCCTCTTTAATGATAAAAATGGTCTACAAACAGTCTCTGATTATAGGTTTCGAATTCAAAGTGGTTAGAAGTTTTCATTGTCTTGTTAGTAATCGAGCTTCATAAATGAATACATGCTCATTTTAGCGCTCCCATCGGGAATATATGCCCATGAATACCCAACCAACTTTTATATAGTAAAACTGGGGTTTACAGGGGTATACCTATTTTTCTTGTTTTTGCTCCAAAAATAGATTGTGGGTACTCGTTAGAACAAAAATAAGAAAATATTTTTTTCTACTGAACTTTTTCATTTTTTACAGCTTTAAAACGCTATTTACTTACTATTTACATGGGCATGGTTTCGTAATGCTTGCCAAGAGTATTTAACTATCAGGCAAAAAAAAATATTTTGAAAGGGTTATAAAATGGTACTCTTTCAAACCAGATTCAGGTTCTTATCCGCCTACCGCCCCCACCCCCGGCCAAAAAACAAAACAAAATAAATAAATAAATAAATAAATAAATAAATAAATAAATAAATAAATAAATAAATAAATAAAAAAAAAACAACAACAAAAAACAAACAAACAAAAACATCTTGTTGCAAAAGGATAATATGTCTGTGTAATAATGTGTAATAATGTGTACCCGCTTTTACACCCTAGGTACCCAAGATCTTTGCTTTGAGCAAAATGGACAAGTTATCACAATCTGTGTAACTTTTCACGTTTTATAGCTTTTAAAATCTGTGTGTACATATATTTTAGGAGCGTGTGTTTGTGCGACATTGCCGGTGTGATTATCAGACACACCTCGGAACAAAAATTTCAAAGGTTGACGGAATCACATAAGTAAAGGACAGGGAATAAAATGATAGATACTAGTTTGAAAATCACAGGGTTTTAGCTTATGCATTGTTGGTAAACATTTAAGTCATTTTAACTTATAGCATGAAGATGTGCAGGTGTACTATAAATCTGTGTACATATCGTCTAAATGAGGGAAAAAATAGATGTTCAGTAATTAAATTAAAAAAAAAAAAAAAAAAAAGTAAAATAAACATTTTTATTATCGTGTGTTTCGAAAGCACGACAAATCATGAACGCTTTAAGCACATTAATAACAGCATCCGATTTCAATTGAGGTTTACCAGTTCCTCAATTTCAAGCGGGCTAAGGATAAGCACCCTTATCAAACTACTTTTGTTATGTACCACCACTTTGCTGTTTTGAAGCTGGAAGCCCTTATCATAATTTCGATAGCACGTTTTGTAACGAGTCAAGCTTCGCCTTATCAAAATTCTGATAACATGATTTCTTGAGACTTGGGAGTTATCATAATTTTGATAAGTGTTTAATAAAATAATTATTTCAAGGAACGTTTGAATCGTGAATAGAAATTATCAGAATTTTGATAAGCCTTGAGAATCAATGAAATACGTTTGTGGAATTGAAACATGTCAGTAGGTAATTTTTGTATTAGCTGTAAAATCGAATTGTTCGTTTATTACGTAGGACACGAATGGTAGATCAATAAACTTAGTTTATAAATTCAGTCGCTGAGAGCTTTCAGAGTTAGGTGTGCTGCAAGATGTCTTACCACTGTGCTGCGAACCAAATGATCAGCGTCTTAGCTGTTCCGGGAATGCATGCAGTGGATGTGTCCGACCATTGATAAGTTAGTTTTAGTTTTGGCTGTGTACTTGGGCACTCAGCCAGCATAATTGCAGAAATATGGCGTCTGTAATTCCAAGATCGAGTTGTGGTCCTTAGACTTTATATGGAAAGGTACATGTAGGCAAATATCAGGAAAAGGCGCAATCAGAAAAAGATTCCCATTCCAAAAACCGAGGTGGGAAAAAGCCAAACTAACAATCAGGTACTTATACCATGAAAACATTTCGTAAGCCGAATGAGCAGCTATTTTCCCAATAGGTGGCCACTCAGTTACCTTAACTTAACTAAACATATGAAAACATACATAAGGCGCCAACAGCACAAAATATTTTAAACACCAAGACATAAAACAAAAAGAACCACCACAGAAGTATCGACTTGGATTGATCAATTGTATCATGACAATTTGTGATGTTGAGAACCATTACGACAAAAGAAGCAAACTTTCATAGGGCGCCCCCCCCCCCCCACCTTTACCTCTTGGCCGAGTGGTTTAGAGCACTGATTTCATTAACGCGCATACTCATTCGATCATCACATCGCTGTGTTTGTTGTGCGTTCGAGCCCCACGCGGTGCAATTGTGAAACAAACCAAGTTCTGCTTGAGGGCGTGACATGTGGTTTCTCCCGTTTTCGTCCTACCTACTGATGACCTCAAATAATTTTGAAAAGGGCGTGAAAATGAATAACAAATTTCACTTTTTAAAATTATTTTTCAATGTTTTCGGTGTCTTCAGCAGTCTTGATCGCTTTGAGTCAGGTTCAAAGTCTGAAAAAGATATACAAATTATGATGTCGCTTCACATTATTATGTGATACAAAAAGAAGTGCTTGTGTGCATATAAAGTCACAACTTACAATTAAGAAGTCCAAACATTGATATTATGTGTGTTTGTGCATGGGGGGTGTAAAGATGTTTCGAGTCTGCGTGTTTATTCAGCGTGCAATGCATACAATAGGGTGGTCACGTTCATTCCCTACTCGAATACAATCAACCAATCGCTCCAAAAGAACACAACGTGTAAATTATGCACATACTGATGATCAGACTTAAATGGACAGAGTTGGATGATATCTAGCGCTTTTGTGCTTTACAGTGCAACCAAGAAAACAGAGCGATCCTAACTTGAACAGGCTGCACTATGAAATTAGATAGATTTAGGGTCAGAAGTTTCCCCAACACCTCTAACATATAATGATCAAAAGCATTGTATGAAAATCACTTTCACAACGTGACGATGAACTAAAGCCTAGGTTACATTTGCCCTACGATTAACTTGCGATGATCGTAAGATGCCATATTTTGCATTTTCGTGCGGTCTCCACAGGGTGACCCTACGATGCCCCTACGATTCTACGGCTTCCTACGGCTTCCTACGACTTCCTACGGCTTCCTACGATCTCCGTAGCCTCTACGATTTTGTAGTAGTCTGCACTTTTACAAATTTTAAAAATCGTAAGACCGTAGCCCGTAGACACGTCGTAGGTAGCTTCATCGTACAGGCGCCTTACGGAAACCCTGCGATGATCGTGCGGTCACCGCACGGTTTTATGATAATTTGGGGACTAAAATAATAAGGTAATCGTAGACCTTTAGGGTGATCGTGCGGCATCCGTACGGTTATATCACAAGTTTATCAAAATCGTACGGACACCTAACATCGTACGGCTATCGTAGGGAGACCGCGAGAAATCGTAAGGACTCCTCACGGCCATCGCACGGGCTCCGTACGATTTCAACTTAAATAGTGCGTAGACCCTTTGATTTCCCTACGATCTCCAAACAGTTCCGACTCAGGACATCGAAGAAAGCTTGAAGAAATCGAACGATGCCCGTATGAATTGTAAACAGCTACGTCCTAGCCCATGATCACTTCGATTTTTAAAAAATCGTAGGGAAATCGCGGACCGAAAAATCGTACAATGATCTGGGCAAATGTAACCTACTAGGCATGACCCCTTGCGGCCTCCCTACGATCACTGTACGATTTTTGTTCCCAAATTATCATAAAAAATCGTGCGGTGACCGCTCGATTATCGCAGGGTATCCGTACGGTGCCCGTATGATGCCCTACGACGTGTCTACGGTCTACGGTCCTACGATTTTAAAATTTGTAATAGTGCAGACTATTACAAGATCGTAGAGGCTACGGAGATCGTAGGAAGTCGTAGAATCGTAGGGGCATCGTAAGGTCACCCTACGGAGGCCGCACGAAAATGCAAAAAATGGCATCGTACGATCATCGCAAGCTAATCGTAGGCCAAATGTAACCAAGGCATCAGTCAGAAGTCCAAGGGACTCCGTACGATATCCACTAACAGTCTGCGGAGACCCTACGACTACCGTGCGGCCTCCTTGCGTTTTGTATCAAAACGTTTAGGGACTCCGTACGGACAACGCACGGGATCCGTACGATATCTACGTACTATCTGCGGAGACATACGACTGCCGTACGATCGCCTTGCGTTTTTGTATGAGAATGTCGACAAATGGCAGATCAAAAAATCGCACGATGCCCGTATGAATTGTTAACACATACATGTACGTCGTAGCCCACGATCTCCTACGATGTCTAAAAATCGTAGAGAAAATCGCAGACCGAAAAATCGTACGATGATCGGGGCAAATGTAACCTAGGCTTAAGAAACTAAATGAAGCATATAAATACTCCTACCTTCAATGCGCCGTTCCAATAATTTTATGGCTCGATAAAATTGAAACCCGCGCTAACGCAAGCCAACGCCCAGAAAAACACATCAAATTGAATTATAAGGAACATCGCAAACAGTCTGCCATTTCATGTGGACTATTCAATATTGATAGAAAACAAATCTCGCACTTAAATGCAATAAGTTCTAAGAGGTCGCATGATTATGCAGGTAAATATGTCAAGATGCCAGCGTACAAGCAGATTTTTCCGTGGACTAGCCGATTCACGCTGTGGAGTAATGCAATACAAAAAGTCCGAGCGCTTTGTGTGTACGTATGTGAGGCGACTAAGTAGGAAATGCGCTTAAGTAGGGAAAACCTGACCAGGTGAAGAAATAAAATTGCGCTTATCTAGGAAAATCGTTCACTGCGCTTAAGTAGGAAACGTTAGTAAACTTAACTGTTAAAGGCAATTCCTTCCAATGTTTCATATGAGCCGCGTCATGAAAAAACTGACTTTTGTATATGCGACAATATAAACCTAGATCAGCTGTGCAGCTGATCAGTGCTTGTGTTACAATACAAAAATAAAAGGTAAACAATCCCTCTGTTTTCTAAACCCAAAATATCAAGAGTGCTCAGCAGATTTCTGTGGCTGTGCAACCTACTGTGTGTCTTACCTGACCGGATACCAGGAAGGCATCTTTTAACGCCCGCGGCTAAAATCAAAATGATAGTCTTGTTATCAGCATATTTGCGATAATGCAGCAAATGTGTTGGCACTGTGTACTTTATGGAGTGGAGTCATGGATCGTAGTCTTGGATTGGAGTCCTGGAGTGGAATACTTGGAGTGGGACCTTGGAATGAAATTTTGAGTGTCACAGAAAACTCAATTCTGGCGGTGACATTGTCTCGGGGCGAACGTCCGCCATTACAAAATGTGTAACATATGCATAAACTGTGCCAGTAATTGATAAGTAACAGGAATTAACCATTTATTTCCATTACTTATACGGGTAATGCATTTGTTACATGTTTCGCTATGGCGTCCGTTCAAATGAGACCAACTTTACCACCAGAATAAATGCTTCTATCACGCTCCAACATTTCTCTCCAAAGTTCCACTCCAAGAATCCACTCAAATACTCCACTCCATGGCTCCAATCCAAGACTCCAATCCATGACTCCACTCCATACAGTACACAGTGCCAAATGTGTTGCCCCCTTTCAGTAATGTGATGGGTGATTATTGTAAACTGTTTGTTTGTATGTTTTCAATTTCTGACATAGCCATATAATCTTGCTGATCTTCTTTCTATGCCTGCTTTGTTTAGTTTAAAGTTTGATCAAAATCTATACTCAATCTGCCTCTATAATGATATTACCCGAGTTGGTCTCTTAATGGTTCCGTTAGCATATAGAATGTCTGTTCTTTAACCAGTGCAGTCTGATCAGAGTCGCCGACAAACCACATAATTTTAAACATAACGCTTAAGCTGTGGTTTGATGACTAACTTATGATCCCAGAAACCGCAGTCATTTTTCTTTGTTCATGCTCATCAATTGATTAATATCCCACTCAACATTTTTGGCCGGAATCTAAGCTTTATGGATAGTAATTACTGAATCAAACATACACCAACAGTTTTTTTACCATGAAATGCCTAAATAAATACTTAGCATTAATTTGAATATATTACGAAAAATTGACCATGCAATGTACAATTTTTTTTTTTTTTTTTTTTTTTTTTTTTTTTTTTTTTCAGCTGTAAAAAATGAAAATTTTGTCGGATTTTTATTTATTTATTTTTTTTTTTTAATTTTTGCTCAAAATATAGGTTGTCGGTACACGTTAGAACCATCTCAGCGAGACGGTTTTAACGAGTACCCACAACCTATGTTTTGGAGTAAAAATAAGGAAAAAAGGTATACCCCTGCATGCCAATTTTTTATATACATGTATATAATTCAGTTTAACGTCCCTTTCAAGATTATTTCAGCTCACATGAGACGGGCCAATCAGTAGGTAGGGCGAAAACGGGAGAACCCCGAGAAAAAACACCTGACACACCCGCAAGCCTATACCCAAGTTTTGCTATATAAAAGTGGGGTACAGGGGGACGCTTTACACTAACGTTTTCATGATGAAAAGTCTAAAACAAAGTTCAGCATGTGGAGTATTAAATGTGTTTGCTGCTACAGTAGCGTGGTAACTGTGTAGGCTGTGCGTTTCGCTCGTGTGGTATTATGGCAAAAAAAAAAAAACAAAAAAAAACTTTGCCAAAAAAAAAAGCCATTGCAACAGTGAAAATTCATTTATGTAGGCGCCACACCTAGCCAATTTTGACACACGATGGACACACGATAATGGAAATTTTCAAATTCGGCACGTAACGTGAAGACATCGGGCTATTCGTGAGTGCATCATTACCCATCCTATGTCCGTCGGGAGTTTTAAAGCCTTCGGCAGCACCATTGCGAGTGACACCAAAATCTTTGTCATGCCAAAAAATGTTCGAAGGACACACGAAGGTTCAATTTCGTGTTGAATTCGCATGTACATCTTGACCTTCGCAAAGCCATCGTGAGGCAATCTTAGCAAATTGGGACTACATCGCACTCCTGGCGTGTGATCATCGGCACCATCGGCTAGGGTTTGCTACACGAAGGCAATACGAAGGAGACACGATGTTGCCCGATTGTGTAACGAAGGCATCACGACATCATATAGCCTTGGCTACGCCATCGAATTAGCATCGTTTCTGAATAAATTTATAACACGATGGCATCTCGATGGGCATATGATATTAACCAAAACTGTTCTTTCAGCTTTTCCAATATTTCCCACGGTAACGTGGACATACAAAAATCAGTATCCACCCAGCATTTTTTTCTCAAAAATCTTGATGGGTACTGTTGGTTTTATTCTGACAAAAATCATGGCGTATTTCGAGGACAAGACAATCAGTCAGGAGAAGACTTCAGCACTGCTTCTGAACACGCACCTGGAACATGATACATGTAATAAACACATCATGCAGGAGCCACAGGATATCTTACAGGTATTTGTTTATTATTATGTTTTTCTTTCAAGCAGCACCCGGGTTTCTTTCTAGAAGAGAAGTGGATTCTTGGCCCGGAGTTAAACCTTGGAGGGAAATTTCTGAGTGGGGCGCAATCTTCTCCCAACACCATCTTCCTGGTTTAGTTGGCATTTCCAATTCTAATTTTAAAAGAAAGAAACTTTGTTTTCGGTATCAACATTTGGTTTTTACATTACATCGTGAAGTCACGTTATGCCTTCGGGACACTTTCGGGAATATATTTTACACCTCACGATGCCGTGAATCCTTCGTGTACCAATCGCATCAACATCGTATGCCAAACTACCACTTCGTATATGCTTCGTGAGCGCTTCGGGTATAACATGTTGTATTCGTGTGTCCATCTTTTGACCATCGGTATGCTTCTCAGTTTTATTTTTATTCGTACATGCCTCGGCTCAAAATTGGCCATTTTACCTAATTCGTGACGAAAATCGGGCGAAATTGAATTTTTCATATTCGTGTAGCCATCGTGTGCCAAAATCGGCAAGGTATGACGCCTGCATTAACATATTAACCACGAATACAAGTTTTTGTCGGTTGGCGATAAGCCGGTGTTTTATTTACAATTTTTGCTGCACTATTGAAAGTGATATGTTATTGATGTAAACAATCGGAAAAGCAGAACTGCTTATCATGTATAATGTCACATAAATCCCACCACCATCCATTTTTTTTTTTTTTTTTTTGATTTCAGTTTTACGTCCCTTTCAAGCTTTTTCACTCATATCGAGACGAATCAATCGGTAGGTGGGGCGAAAACCGGAGTACCCGGGGAAAAACCACCTGACACACTCGCAAGCAGAACATGCCATCCATTTTGACTTTCTCTTTCTAATCTCTGCCCTTTCAAAGATGCAAGAAGGCGATTTTTTTCTTTCTTTTTCTATTTTTCTACTGTTGTTTTGCGTTTATACAGTTCAAGTTTTGTGTGCAGGAAAAAGTAATGAAGGCGTAGTACAAGTACTACTGGACCCTGTCCATGTCCTACAGTTACCTCCCCTAAATCACAAGTACTGGTCCCTGTCCTACAGTTACCCCCCCCCCCCACTATATATCACAAGTACTGGTCCCTGTCCAACAGTTACCTCCACTTTATCACCAGCACTGGTCCCTGTCCTAAAATTATCTCTCCTATATCACAAGTACTGGCCTGCTCAACAGTAACCTCCACTATATCACAAGAACTGGACCCTGTCTTAAAATTACCTCCCCTATATCACAAGTACCAGTCCCTGTCCTACAGATACCTCCCCATTATCACAAGCTCTGGTCCCTGTCCTACAGATACCTCCCCTTTATCACAAGCTCTGGTCCCTGTCCTACAGATACCTCCCCTATATCACAAGCTCTGATCCCTTGCCCTACCGGTACATCCCCTTTATCACAAGTACTGGTCCCTGTCCTACAGATACCTCCCCTGTATTACAAGAACTGATCATTGTCCTACCGCTAAGCCCACTATATCCCTAGTACTGTACCCTTACCTTTCGGTACCTCCCCTACATGTATATATCACAAGCACTGTCCCTGTCCTACACATATCTCCCCTATATCACAAGCTCTGGTCCTTGTCCTACAGATACCTCCCCTTTATCACAAGCTCTGGTCCCTGTCCTACAGATACCTCCCCTTTATCACAAGCTCTGGTCCCTATCCTACAGATACCTCCCCTTTATCATAAGTACTGGTCCCTGTCATACAGATACCTCCCCTGTATTACAAGAACTGGTCATTGTCCTACCGCTGAGCCCACTATATCCCTAGTACAGTACCCTTACCTTCCGGTACCTCCCCTATATCACAAACACTGTCCCTGTCCTACAGATACCTCAGCTTTATCACAAGCTCTGGTCCCTGTCCTACAGATACCTCTCCTTTATCACAAGCTCTGGTCCCTGTCCTACAGATGCCTCCCCTGTATTACAAGAACTGGTCCCTGTCCTACAGATACCTCCCCTTTATCACAAGTTCTGGTCCCTGTCCTACAGATACCTCCCCTACATCACAAGCTCTGGTCCCTGTCCTACAGATACCTCCCCTTTATCACAAGCTCTGGTCCCTGTCCTACAGATACCTCCCCTTTATCACAAGTTCTGGTCCCTGTCCTACAGATACCCCCTTTATCACAAGTTCTGGTCCCTGTCCTACAGATACCTCCCCTTTATCACAAGTTCTGGTCCCTGTCCTACAGATACCTCCCCTACATCACAAGCTCTGGTCCCTGTCCTACAGATACCTCCCCTTTATCACAAGCTCTGGTCCCTGTCCTACAGATACCTCACCTTTATCACAAGTTCTGGTCCCTGTCCTACAGATACCCCCTTTATCACAAGTTCTGGTCCCTGTCCTACAGATACCTCCCCTTTATCACAAGCTCTGGCCCCTGTCCTACAGATACCTCCTCTATATCACAAGTTCTGGTCCCTGTCCTACAGAAACCTCCCCTACATCACAAGCTCTGGTCCCTGTCCTACAGATACCTCCCATTTATCTCAAGTACTAGTCATTATCCTACCGTTACTGCTCTGATAGCACAATTAGTGGTTCTTGCCCTATCGGTACATCCCCTATATCACAAGTTCTGGCCCCTGTCTTACAGTTACCTCTCCTATAATTATCACAAGTACTGCCTGCAGCTTGGCGTCGTTACAACCTTTATTACATAGACAGTGCGTTGATAATAAAGTAGGAGCCTCTGACCCTGTTCGTAAAGCCCCTATATCACTGGAATGCGACAACTGGAGACTAGGTCGTGACTATTTCGCGACAAAGATCAACAATATATTATAGATACAACTTTCACGTTGCAGCGTCATTGAATGGGCATTTATGCGACAAATTGGCGAATTTCGGTCTAATTTTGGAAATATAAATCGCGACTGTCGCACGATAGTCGCGCGACTGTCGTATGACAGTCGCTAGTCATTCGTGGGGGTCTTACGAATTCCCACGAATGTAGCTTTAGCTTCATTTTCATTCGTACGAATGTCGCGAGGCATTCGTGAGCGTGTCTCGTGACATTCATGTCGCCTTGTTTTAATTTCTCGCCAGATAGTCGCGAGATGTTCGCATGTATTCTCAAGATTGTCGCGCGACTGCCGTACGACATTCATACGACAATTATACGAGTGTCGAGAAATTTTTGCATTGTAAATTCTCCAAAATTTTGTTGCGGCATATTCGCTACATTCGCACGAACGTCGTATGACTGTCGCCAGACAATCGCGCGACAGTCTTGCGACATATTTAGGCAACAAAAAAAATCGCATAAAAAATTTAAACATGTTTGGAACCTTCGCGACTAGTTCGCGACACTTGAAAATTCTCACTAGACTCGTGCGACTAAATTCGTAAAACAGCCGCGAGAAATTTGCATGCCAGTGAGCTACAAGCTGTACACTCAGGTTTGTGTTGGATATGGTCGAAAAATCTTTAAGACATGTTTTCTCAAGACACGGCATATTGATATCCAATATTAATATATTTAACAAGTTGCAATAATAAGTCCGACTCCTTTTAACTTTTCCAAGTTGGTTAGTTGTTTTCCCACTTAGTCGCATTTCCCACTTAGTCGCATTTCCCACTTAAGCGCCTGACGGACGTTTTCCTAGATAGTCGTAACTTTTTCCTACTTAAGCGCATTTCCGACTTAGTCGCCTAACATATTAATTCCTTAATATTGGTAGCACAAAACATACTCATATACTTACAATTTGGACGCCGTTTTCGAATGTTTTAGAAATGTAAGGATGTAATTATTCATGTGAAAGAAAATGTACGCGTGTATATGAAATTTGGCAGACATCAGTCGAATCATTAGCCTTGTCCAATCCGGGGTTACAACCATCTGCTTGTCATAATACATCAATTCTCAAGAGCAACGTTTCAGATCGCGGATCAGTTTCCCGCATTAATTGTTTGTCTCAGATGGACCCGGACGATGCACATGGCGAAATCTGCAATGTGCCAAGTTCGTTTTTTGTCATTTTATTTCATTTGGTTATGAATTGTCGCTACAGTGATCTAAAGAAAGCGTTGCATAATTTATGCTGTTTACAACTAAAAAATTGCGGAACTGCTTACAAAGATAATTTACCCTGAAAATCTTATTTAACAGCTGAAAAATGAATATTGAGATACTCATGCAGTGACTCTTTCTCGATCTAAAAAGTCGAAAAAACATTCAAAATGCCACTCTCTTTGCATGATTGATAGTTCCAGCATGTTGAAAAACTACCTAGTACATATACATGTATCAAGCTAATGCCATCAGAATTCATGCTCCTGACATTTGTTTTTCAAAATGTAGTTTCAATTTAGTTTGCATTGCCTAAATACATGTACCATACGTCGTATGTAATAAAGTGTTTGCGCGCAAACGCCAGTGAAACAATATAATGTTTAATAATGTCTAGGTCACATTTGGCATAGTTTCAGTTTAGTCAGCCTACGTCGTCTGTCAGCCTAAGTTTAGGCACAAACGCCAGTGTAAAAAGTATATGGCTATTAATGCCTAGGTTACATTCGGCATATGATTGCACTACGATGACCGTGCGATGCCAATGTTTTGCATTTTTTGCGGTCTCCGCAGGGCGACCCTACGATGTCCAGGCTACGATTCTACGGCTTCCTTCGATAGCTGTAGCCTCTACGATTTTGTAATAGTCTGCACGTTGACAAATGTAAAAAAATCGTAAGACCGTAGACCGTAGACATGTCATAGTTGCATCGTATGGGCGCTCTACGGAGACCCTGCGGTCATCGCACGATTTTCATGATAATTTTGGGACCAAAATCGTAAGGTACATGTAATCTTAAGGTGATCGTACGGCCTCCGTACGGCTATTGCACGACTGTCGCAAGATGTTCGTACGATACCATTAAAATCATGCGGTCGTAGGAACATCACATGGGCTCTGTAAGATTTTAAATACTGCGGAGACCCTACGATTTCCTTACGATCTCCGTATGTTTTTGTCTCAGAATGTCGACTAAAGCCAGAACAAGAAATCGGACGTATGAATTGTAAACACATACATGTATATCGTAGTCCATGGTCATCTGCGATGTCCAAAAAATCGTAGGGAAATTTGCTGGCAAAAAAATCGTACGGCGATCGGGGCAAATTCCTATAATATAAGGTTATAGGATGGAACTCGAGCCGTTGCCCGTGTGTTCCTCCGTTTGTGTGTCCGTTCTGACTTTCAAAAATGTAGTACGTATATCTCGTAGACAAACAGGCCGATCACAGTCACACTTCAATAAAGCAATCAATCAGAAGCATCGATTCCAATTCGTCAGAGCATGGTAATTATTTGATACGTAATTCAGAACCAATTTCACATCGTTGAAAAAGCCATCCCCGTTCTTCAAGGGTGGGATGGATACGTACCAATTATTCACACGTCAAAATACCAAATATTCGCATATGTGAAAATTTAGTATCAAAGATAGGATAAATTCCTCAGTACTTTAGATTATTGATCGTTCCAATGTGATGCTTCTGTTGTGGTTCTAGTTAGTTTGTGTTTTGGTAGTGATTTTTTGTGCTGTATGTAATTTGTTTCGTTTTCACAAGTTTAGTAACGATCGTGTAAGTGAGTGGCCACCTCTTTGGAAATACCCGCTCACTCGGCTAACGACATGTTCTCTTTGCATTAGTACCTAATTTTCTATTTGTTTTTCCCACCTTGGATTTTGGGGTGGGGAGTGCGCTATTTCCTGATCATCATCAGGAAAACATGTCCATGAAAACTATACCCACTTAAACCTTAAACCCCACTTTTTATTGGAAACATGTAGATTATGTGTTTCATCGCGGTTCTTACGTGTACCCTCGGGCAAAATTTCTTTATTAAAATATCGATTATTTTTTTCAAAGAAAGTTTCAGTTTTTCTGCTGATTTTTTTTCTGTATTTTGCATGGGCAAGTTTTCGTGATAATTGCTTACTTTTACCTTTTCAGACACCAAGCCAAAAATTGTTTGATTATTGAGTTTAAAGTTCATCCAAAAACATCATATCAAAATTAAACATACGCAAATATCACAATTCTACATGCAAATGTAATATATTGGTACGAATTATGCACACAGCGGATGTGAAATTTTGCGAAATGCGAAAACCGTGGTTGTACGGGGAGACTTTTTAGGGCCACCACACGGCACATCACCAGCTGCAGTAATAGAAAATAAAATGAACTTGAGCCCATCATAATAATTTTTCTGAATTCCCCTTCGTTTATCTGAGATACGAGTATAAACACGTACGGACGGAGGGACAATTGCTGATTGTAGTCCAGGTGAACTGAAAATGACTGACAGAATCCATGATGTTAATCAAGGTTAATGGCATTGCTCACAGTATGATTTCGTAATAGTTTCAGCATAGTTGGTCATCAGGTCAAATCTAATTGCTTCAAGATCAGTCTTGTAGAACAGAAGAATTAGAATTATCCAAAACATGTCAGGTTATGCTTTTGGAAACATCAGTTTATAATTACATATAGAGTCACAAGTGTGTGTGGGGGGTGCGGGGGGGGGGGGGGTATTTGATTATAATCTGTTGTAACGAACAGCCGAGCCAAGCCACAGCAAACCCCGTCGGTGGAAAAGCATGCTCATCCACCAAGGGTGGTTTACTGTGCTATATTCTCAATACTTACTCGATTCACAAAGTTTCGAGTTTGAAATTTGCATTATACAAGCACTCAATATGCCGCTCATACGTTGCACCAACGTATTTTTCAAAGGGAGGCTATCCCGTCACATTTTCTCTTTGGCTGTTCAAAGAAGAACA
Source organism: Rugalucina vietnamica (assembly GCA_964017185.1). Classification (NCBI taxonomy): domain Eukaryota; kingdom Metazoa; phylum Mollusca; class Bivalvia; order Lucinida; family Lucinidae; genus Rugalucina; species Rugalucina vietnamica. The sequence continues at coordinate 53,020,351 of OZ024878.1, read as the reverse complement.
TTTGTCAGACAGTGGTGAAAGAAATATGTACATTCAGTACTGGTAATCTGCCACTTCTGAATTTGTCCAGTAATAGTGTGGCAAGGATACCTGACCGTCCCTTTAGCCTTAGTACAGTAGTAGTTTTCTGTGAGCGTAAACGAGTAATTAAAATAATTAAATAGCCTTTGAACCATTTTCAAAGTGAGTCATTCTACACAAATAGACTGCTTTCAAGCACTGCTTAAAGTAGAAAGTATAGGAGACCATAATTTGTTACTACATTCTCATGATCCAACAAAGGGATTTCATTCATCACTAAATGGACACATTTGGCAATACAGAATGGTACAAACCATTTGAGGTTTGAGAAAATGAAAGAATGCAGGTCTTGGCCAGTGAACCTATTGTCACTGAATAGATTCCATTACGAAAACACGCTAGTTCAGCTGTAAAAATTGAAACTTTTCATTTGTTTTTATATTTTTGCTGTAAACAGATTGTGGCTACACATTATTCGCAATCTATGTTTTGGGGCAAACACAATAAAAGTATCTCCAAAACCATGCATAAAATTTGAATGTCAGTTGGCTCAAGCAACTTCTAAATTGGACTGATGAGCATGTATAACTGCAGATGTTATCAGTAATTGACTGTGTCCTGAGGCCAATAAAATTCAATCAATGTCAGGTTTATAGCTAGTTTCTTCAGGTATCTTTTAGAGGAAGAAAATGGTATCAAATCCGCCCTTTAACGCAAACAAATTATGTTTTAAATGTTTTCTAGTTTCTCGCGAACTAGAGTTTTCGTGAAAAACGCAGATTCACATTATTGCATTCAGACTTGTTTACAATATGCATGTATGACTGACATCAATCCAATTAAACCAGTTGTTCTAGATGCCAAAATGTGTTTGGCAGATTATTAACGGACAATTTAATGCAATAAATTGACCGCTGCCATACGATAAAGCGACTGCAAATAGAGGTTACGGAGTAAAGTTTCATTGATACAGGCAAAGAGACAGACATGCTTACAGTTTTAACACAATGTTTTTGTACAAACAACATGCTCATTTTAAAAGAATCGCGCAAATAAGAATATGAGCGAGGTCTATTGTTGGCATTTAGATTAAACTTTTAATACGTACATACGGTTGACTATGAGTACATAATTGTTAGACATGCATATTAGAATAGGCTCGGTCAGACGAATAACGTACAAACATCAACCCAATTTTACCGAAATCTACGATGCATTAAACGGAAGCATTTAGCAGATCATTGTACGATACACTGTACATGCAGAGGTGCTACGTTTTTATATGCGCACTTAAAAATTCGTAGCACGTACGTGGCATGTCCGATACGCCGTACATACGTCACACATATGTCAGACATACGAAAGTAACGTGGCAGGAACGCCGATAAATACGTAGCTCATACTCCTGGTACGCCACACGTACGTCGTACGTCACGGTTAACATGCCACGTAACCGTGACGTACGTACAGCGTATCTTTTGTATCTGCTACATACGTATGTGCGGTGTATGTGTGGCTTACCCTTGACTCTCTTTTCGTATCTACGGCGTATCAGCGACGTACGTGTGACGTATCTCGCGTGTCAATGGCGTATGCGTTGCGTATGTGCCACGTACGTTTCGCTGCTGTGGAGTATGAGTGACGTATTAGGAATATTTTGTGGCGTTCCAAGAAAATCTTAATGCTTCTATATTTATGTTTTCGTTTTCCGATGTTTCTCCGACGGTTCTGGGTGTCATGCAGGGTTCATTCAGGACTACGCTTGGTGTAGCCTTAGTCTTTGTTCATGTCGTCTTACGACTAGGATGGGGAGCTTGGAGATGTTTCTACCCCCACCACCACCTCGGTTTTTTTCTTAGGTGTTAATCTAGATTACTAGTATCTAAATTTCTAGGGTGGCAGCTTCAACCGCTGATAATTGATAACTGTAATGTGCGAATTGCATGATCAAAGGGAACACAACCGTTTGTTTTGATAGGTATTAAAAAGCAATTGGTACAGGTCAGATATGCAGCAGATAATTCTGGGACGTAGTACATACGCCGTAGATACGTCACGCATACATTTCATACGCGGGAACGTAACAGGAACGTCACGCGTACGTGGTACATACGTCGCTCGAACGAAATACGGCTCAGACCTTGGCGTATCAAAACTCTCATAGATACGCGAGCGATACGCCGCTGATACGTGAATATGTGACAGAGCTATTACATCTCGATGCATGCCATGGATGGTCCTGTACATGTTTCTCCGTAATCAAAGTAATAATAGACATTTACGCATTAAGACGGTGACGGATACGGACATTGAACTTCAGTTGAAATCAAGCTAAAAATCAGGATCGTCTCAAAACCAAACTAAGTAAATAGAGAAATGACATTTTATGTGTACACGACATTGTAAAACAAATCAAATAAATCTGTTTCTTCCTGCACACAAGATTGTCAAAAGGCAGGGCAATGCCCTTGACGAAGTCACCATACCGTCCAAATAAGGAAAAACGGTTCTGTTAGCAGCAATTTCTCTGTTGCCAAAACGGTCAAGTTACCTGCAATTTTGTAGCAGCAATTTTGCCAGTAAGCAGCAATTTTGCAAGTAAATAAAAATGAAAACTGAGAGCCTTTAAGAGCAGGGAACGTATACTACTCAAAGTTTGATAAACATCAAATTTTTTTTTTGTTCACAGAACAAACTTGTAATCTAACACCCGAAATTTTGCTATAGATATGATGACACTGTGCAAACATTCCATCTTTTTTCGCGTTGCCTGCCAGCGCTTTTCACAGACTTGCAGAAACGATGAAGTTGCCACTGTTGCGTACCCTAGCCAATTCTGTCATTCATCTCCTCTTACTGGTTCAATCAACTGCAAAACTGTTTTGATATCGAAATGTCGATAGTTTTGTGTCCAAAATGCACTTTTGGAAAATTTCAAAAATCTGTGATTTTTGGTTAATCACGATTTTTTACCAAAAGATTTATTTTCGCTCAAAACGTTGCCCTTTGGGCTTCGAGTATGGAACAGAAAACCGATTTGAGCTACGGGCATTGGTTTCGATTTTACAGCGATTTAAAACATTTGTCATTTGACTGAACGTAATTTGTATTATGTGATTAAACATCTGACAACACATTTTAAAAACGCTGGTTTGAGCTAACCAAAGTGCGTATTCAAAAACGGTTTTCATGCTCGCCATGCAAAGGACAACATTTTTAAGCGAAAAAAAGTTTTTGGTAAAAATCGTGTTTTTAACCAAAAATCACAGATTTCTGTAAAAAAATTCAAACGTGCATTTTAGACACAAAAGTATCGACTTTCGATTATCAAAACAGTTTTACAGTTGAATGAACCAGCAAGAGAGGATGAATGACAGAATTGGATAGGGTAGGCGACAGTGACAACTATAAATTCAAGGGGTTTCCTTCGTTTCTGCAAGTCTGTGAGAAGGGCTCGCAGGCAACGCGAAAAAAAAGCACGATGATGGTGCTGCTATATATCTATAGCAAAATTTCGGGTGTTAGATTACCAATATGTCCTGTAATCAAAATAAAGTTTTGATGCTTATCAAAGTTTGAGTAGTATATTAATGAGAATGGGGATGGGCCATACCATGGTTTCGGCTACCAAAGCCTCTTCAGCGACCCTTTAGATATGGCAACATGGAGCCAAAGTGAATTACTGTAATTTTGCAACTTTCAACAGATAAAATATAAAGGTTTGATTCTTTGGAAGCAGCAAAAACATTCAAAGGGAGTTAGTATGGACTATATTGCACAATTTCGGGTAATGGACCCTCATCAGTAACCCTTTATAAACCGGCAACGAAAGCCAGGCTATTGTACTGCAATTTGGAATTTGGAAAATTTACATGAGAAGTCTAAATCCTAAACGAAATTCCTAAACGGGGTCAAATAATTCAAACATTGCTTACAAGTATATTTCTCAAAGGGAGTGTTTTGAACATTCTGAATATCTTTAATGATCTCATAGAACCTAAATAAAAATATAATCTGCACTATGGATGATGTACGGGGTGACTTTTTAGGGCCGCCACACGACACAACACCAGGTGCAGTAATAGCAAATAAAATATAAAGGTTTGATCCTTTTGAAGCAGCAAAAACATTCAAAGGGAGATAGTATGGACTATATTGAGTATTCAATACAAAGACTAATACTATCCAAATTGGACCAAAAATTTTAAATATTGGTTAGAAAATGTATCTAAACCGATAATAATTTTCTGATTTCTCAGAATATCCTCGCTGATCTCAAAGGACCGAACAAAAAATATAATCTGCACTACGGATGATCATATACGGGGAGACTTTTTAGGGCGGCCGCCACACGGCACAACACCAGCAGCAGTAATAGCAAATAAAATGAAACTGAGATCCTTTAAGAGCAGTGAACATATTAATGAGAATGGGAATGGGCCATATCATGATTTCGGCTACTTAAGCCTCTTCAGTGACCTCTTCAGTGACCCTTAAGATATGGCAACATGGAGCCAAAGTGAATTACTGAATTACTCTTAGCAGCAATTTCTCCTCAGTGAAAAACGGTCAACGTAGTAGCAAATTTGCTGCAGCGATAAACGGTCCAAGATAGCAGCAATTTTGCTGCAGCGAAAAAACGGTGAAGCTAGCAGTAAATTTTCTGCAGCGAAAAACGGTCAAGTTTGCAGCAATTTTGCTGCAGCAAAAACGGTCATGGTAGCAGCAAACGTGCATGTTAACAACAAGTCTGCTACAACAGGCAAGTTAGCGGTAAATTTGCTGCAGCGAAAAACGGTCGTTAGCAGCATTTTCTGCTGCAGCGATAAACGGTCTAGCTAGCAGCAATTTTGCTGCAGCGAAAAACGGTCAAGTTATGCACAAGTCACTAGGGGCCGGGGAATATCTTTAGTTTTAAAGCCCCGCTAAAAGCCCGGCATTGCGGGGTCAGATTTGTGGCACAATCCCTGCTAAAAGCTGCGGCTCTCCGGAGGCTGACAATAATATGGAACAACAGCTGGTTTTGTTCTAATAAAACATAAATGTACATGAGAAACAGGTTTGAATTTCTACATGTAAATGTACAGGTACATTTGCAAATTAAATAAGGACCAAAAATGTTTAAAATAAAACGTTAGAAAATACAACTAGCATCTAATTTGAATTAATGTGATCTTATAATATATGGAAATTAAAACCTCGAAATATCCCCAGCAATGCCGGGACTCAAAGGTTAAACCCCGGTACATTAGCCCCGCTGCCTTCCCACTATCCCCCGCCCTAAAGAAGCCGTGGATACAAATGAGTGGTGCATTAGCAGCAAAGTCGCAGCAGTGAAAAGCGGTCAGGTTGGCAGAAAATTTCGCTGCAGCGAAAAAACGGTCAAGCAACAGTTTTGTAGCAGCAATTTTGTAGCATCAATTTTGCAAGTTGGCAGCAATTTTGCTGCAGCGAAAAACGGTCAAGTAAGCAGCAAATTTACTGCAGCGAAAAACGTTAAATTACATGTAGCAGCAAGTTGCTGCAGCGAAAATTTTTGTCGAAGATTTTGTTTCGTTTTAGCCTGGCTGTAAGCGCCATAGAAAACGATGATGAATGCCGCAAGCAGAATTTTGCTATCCAACCCAGGGCCCAACGTCAACTTATTGTTCTTTCGCAGTTTGATCTGGCTGTAAGCCCTATATAAACGATGATGAATGTTGTAAACATAATTGTAACCTGTGAGCCGAGTTATGGACCGAAGTTCCTTGCCAGCATTAAGGGTGAAAATAAAACTGACGACATTTTGTTTACGTTTTATTCTGGCTGTGTGCGTTATAGAAATCAATTATGAATGCCGCCAACATTACTTTTCGAACCTATGGCCCTAGTTATTGACAAACATTTTCTGCCGGTAGTAAGAGTGAAATTTTTGTTTTCGTTTTAATCTGACTGTGAGCGCTAGAAAAAACGTTGATGAATGCCGCAAACATTTTTTTTTTTATTTTCTAATGTGCTCACAGCTGCAGCAAACTTGCTGCTAACTTGACCGTTTTTCTTCGATGCAGCAAAATTACTGCTAACAAAGCAGTTTTTCGCAGCACCAAAATCGCTGTTCACAGCCTGACTTAAACGAAAACAACGGGAGACAAATTCGCTGCGGCAAAATTGATACTGACTTTACCGCTTTTCCCTGGAGCAGGTTTGCTGCTTAATTAACCCTTTTTCGATGCATCAAAATTTAGCCACACTAAAACAAGACCGCTTTTCACTGCAGCAAAATTGCTGCTAACATGACACTTTTTCGCTGCGGCAAAATTACTGCTAACATGACCGCTTTTCGCTGCAGCAAAATTGCTGTTCACATTCAGAGTGAAATGAAAACAATCGGAAACAAATATTTGCTGGGGCAACATCGCTGCTTACTCGACAGTTTTTCGCTGCAGCAGATTTGCAGCTAACTTGGCCATTTTTGCTGCATTAATTTGTTTGCTAACATGACCGTGTTTCGCTTCAGCAAAATTACTGCTAACATGACCGCTTTTCATCGCAGCAAAATTGTTGTTCACAGCCAGACTGAAACGAAAACAATCGGAGACAAAAAAAAAAAAATGCTGAGGCAACATTGCAGCCGACATGACCATTTTTTCGCTGCAGCAGGTTTGCTGCTAATTTTTTGACCGTTTTTGCTGCATCAAAATTGCTGCTAACATATAAATGACCATTTTTGCCATCAAACCTGCAGCTTACATGACCGGTTTCCGCTGCTGGAAAATTGCTGTTACATGTAACACGGAAGTTTTTCGTTCCATCAGAAAACATTGTTTCAGGCGTTCGTCAATGTTTTCTATAGCCACACTCACAGCCACACTATAACTAAACAATTTGTCGACAAAATCTTTTAGTACTTTTCACTTTTACTGCTGGTTTGGGAACTTTGGTCTATTACTTGGGTCATAGGCGGGATGAAAAGTTCTGTTTGCAACATACATCATCATTTTCTATAGCGCTCACAGCCAGACAGAAACAAAAATAACCGTAAACAAAATTTTCTTCAGCAAAACTGCTGCTACATGTTAAAGTACCATTTTTCGCTGCAGCAAAATTGCTGCTAACTTGATCATGTATCGCTGCAGTAAAATTTCTGCTAACATGACCGCTTTTCACTGCATCAAAATTGCTATGCACAGCTATACTGAAACGAAAACAATCAAAAAAAATATGCCGAGGCAACATTGCAGCTGCTAACTTGACCTTTTTCGCTGCAGCAGGTTTGCTTCTAACATGACTATGTTTGCTGCATCAAAACTGCTGCTTACATGATCGTTTTTCGCTGCAGCAAAATTGCTGCTAACCTAACATTTTTGGCTGCATCAAAATTGCAGCTAGCATGACTGTTTTTCGCTGCATCAAAATTGCTGCCACCTTGACCGTTTACCGCTGAAGCAAATTTACTGCTAACATGACTTTTTTCACTTTTACTACTAGCAGGGCATTTAGTCCATAACTCGTGTCATAGGTTTGATAGAAACGTTTTGTTTGTAACATTCATAATCGTTTTCTATAGTGCTCACAGCCAGGCTTAAACGAACAAAAAACTCATCGACAAAAAGTGTTGGTACATGAAATTGCTGATAATTTGATATTTTTCACTGCAGCAAATTTGTTGCTAACTTGACCATTTGTTTCGCTGCAGCAATTACTTAAGGATTGGAATTCAGATTTTAGCTTTCACTGGATGATGAACAATATTAGGCTATTTTAATGTCTGTGAAGCCCGAAGGGCTTCTCGGAGACATTAAAACAGCTAATGTTTTTCATCATCCAGTGAAAGCTAAAATCTTAATTTCAATACTTATATTTACATTTTATATTATCAAGCATGTATCAGATTTTCAGTTGCACATATCATCGCTAATTTTCATGTTATTTGACATTAAATCCGACTTAACGTAATTTTGGAACAGCCAAAACGTCAAATTTTCGCACTTAACGTCATGGCGGTACGCGACCGACGTCACGCCAACAAGAGTAAACAAACAACGTCACTGGTTGGTTTTTGACGTCGCCCCGCCAATAGGCGTGGCCTCTAGATCACGTGACTTAATGTTTTGTATTGGGAAATGAAGAACATCAAGAAAGATACTTTCATTTAGGGCGATTGCAATAAAAATATAAATATTAGTCAATAAACGATTGAAAAAACCAACATGGACGAAAATAAGGGGTTGCGGAGTAAGATTAAAGGTTAGGAGGTTTGGAAACAAACATCCGGATGGTTCGAACCTTCGGATCATATGAGCCGTGACGCGAGAAAAATCGGTCTTCGGGGGTTCCGACCCGGTTCAACATAAACCAGTCTGTACAGTCACAGAATAAAGCTAGAATCTTGAACGTTTGGTTATAAGACATTTATGTAAATCCAGTGTTCCTACGATGAGCATTCATAAGCAAGAGTTGCTGAACTTAGCTTGTGTTGCCGTTGATGTGACGCAGAAAAAAACGTCATATAACATCATACTTAAAGTTGAAAATAGCAATACACACATGTTAAAAATTAAAAACATATTTCATTGTTAAAAGTGTCACTTTTACAGCCACCGGAAGCAAGCCACATTAACTGACTGTGACGCATATGTCATATATTTACTCCTTTCTACATCTCAGTTAATTTGCAAAATTATGCCGTCATCAAAACATTCCTGAACATTTACTCAAGTTCCCATTTTGTCAAACTTTCAGCGAACATTTAAGTAGACACGTCATAGATAATCATAATTATTAATGGAATTCTATTTCTTTCCTGCATGTATACACACACCAGCTTAAGTATTCGCTTATTAAAGATCTGTCAGGCAAAGACCTTGACATGTTATCATAACGTATTATATATTGGACACTTTGATTTTTAGCGAACCTTCGATGTGATTGGATCCGAACTTCGGAACAAGATCCGAAGTCCGAACGTTCGGACTCCGGTTGACATCGCTATATTTTACCCGATGTCCGGGCTCTCTTAATTCGAAAATCTCTACTAGGCTGCCCCCGTGACCGTTAACAAGCGGTTCTGGAAAGAATTTTGAAAAGCGGTGGACAGCAACGGACGACGGACGGGTACCGATGAAAGCCGATACTAGTAAAAGCTTTCCGTGAGCCTAACGGCTCAGCCTTTTTAAGATATAACATCGCCTTCTTCTTCACCCGAGGCGTCAAACTTTCATTTCCAAATTGAACACTTTTAACTTCGAGTTGCAAAAGATGCTTCTCGTCGTCTTTATTTAAGAAATAAATTCCATTCCCTGATGTTCATGGAGCTATGAACCACAGTGGGTCGACTGTAAAGTAACTGAACGCCGAAAGGGCTCGTGTACGATTTGCAAGCGACCCACTGTGGTTCATAGTTCATAGCTATTTACGCTTCAAAACAAAACTCATTGCTTATATTAACATTCATTTCTCTCTATTGCGTATTGATAAAATATCAAATTGATCACATTAACAAGCAAACAGAGAAATCATGCACGGTGTGTGTTCAAACAGCGGAACGACATCGATGACGTCATAACGTTTACAACGTCCAATTACACCGGGAAGAGCCATGGGTTTGATGACGTCCACTTTGGATCATGTCTTGTCGCCTGACACACTGTTTTTGTTCATGGAACTACATTGTATGAACCGCATTTCAATTCTAGAGATTCATTAAGACTGCATCAAAAATGTAAATATACATAAATATAACGAAGAAACTTCTGGTGTCAAACTTTTGCTTTTGAAAAAGAAGATTATGTTTGTTAACTCAAAGTCATCTCAACTTTAAGATCAACATACATGTACGACCAACTTAAGTATTTCTTAAACCGTGCTCATATGCAGTATATGCACCAGGATGCAAAAATACACCCGTCAGAGTAAATGAAACATATTACAAATTAGATAAAATAGAAGTAAAATTATTAAAAACATAAACTGGAGTGTAATGTATATAATAGAAACAAATTAAATAATGGTAAAGGAGTATAATGTTCGACACTTGCATCAACATGGCTTCCCGATGCACTACGGACCGCCTCCAAGTTTCGCTACGTACTGTAACATGTACGTTCTGTCACGGTGTGTTACGTTCAGTCCGTTTTATCACGGCCCATTACGTTTCTCGTTTCCGCCGTGACTGCCGTGGCAGATTTTTAAACTGTCAAAACATTTGCCACGGTGTCCATGGTTATCACGGCCTGCTACTTTGGCTATCCCGTTCCCCTGTGTTGCGTCACGTTTATCCCGTTTTGATCACGGTTGTCTGAAACGTGGCCGCCGTAACCGCCGAGAACATACATGTAGTGTAAACGCAACTATAAAAATATGTTTTAAATGAAAATTTTACTTCTGAAATACCGCGTTTAAACCGCTCAACTGGCTACAGTGTCATATTGCCTGGTGCTATGCGTTGACTAAACTTATCCCATCCGTCTGACTGAGAGTAGCCCCCATGTGCCTTGGTTGCTTGGTATCTTTAAAACATATTAGTCGGATTGGGCGTGTTGTGACGTGGGTGAAAGAAGGCCGTAGTGGAGTCAGTTTTCTTGACATTTCTATCCCGATATGCACCAGACTTTTAGTATCGTTGATTTGTAAATCTGATTTTCATCGGTTCGACTTTAGGACAAAGCGTCTTGAATCCGTGATTTATCATGACTTTGCGCTTGAAATTTAGACGCGCTTTGCATGTCCGTGTGGTTTTGCGTTGGTCAAAATGTTACTTATGACGTCAAGAATGCATATTTTACGTTTTCGAAGCCAATGATACACGTGTTAGCCAGCTGAGCACATTGTGTATTTTTATTAAAATCCGTTTTTAGTAAATCATGTATACAATTTCGCTGTCCATGTAAAAATAATAATAATAATAATAATAATAATAATAATAATAATAATAACCTCTATGATTCTGGTGTCGTAGGTTGGGATTTAAACTTAATTGCACCAAAAGCTTTTGGTCGGTTTAGCATATGCCGCTCAGTTGAACACAATGCGTGTTATATTAAATTACTTTCTTTATAATCCATAATGACACGAGTCACAAAAGGTAATTGGCGTCCCGGTAAAAATGATGTATCTTTATTCTGTCTGCCTCTCTGTTGTGCTCGTTGCCTTTGGTTTTGGTTGAGACTAGCCGGATGGCTACCTTGTTGGGAAATTGCTAGTCACACAGCTCTTCGAGTGTGTTGTCGGAAAAATTGTTATGTAGTGTGATACATTATCGTTCCCACTTGTTGTCTATGGCGGGACTTTGAATTTAATTCCATCGATTCCTGCACCAGGTCCCTCTATTCTTACTTTTCTGAATTCTAAAGTTCCCTTGATCATGTGTCATGTAGGCGCAGTTTAAAGTGTAACTGAAATTTTTTGCACGTCTTGCACATCGAATTCTGGTTTTGCGAGCTTTTTGACAGTTAACGTGTAAGCTGCCTTCGGCTCACGGCATTACTTATCAGAAAACATACCTTGTCATAATTTTAACAAGTTCACAATACTGAAATAAAACATAACGAAACAGAAATATTTAGCCAAAACAAAATATTGAACTTTTTATAATTGCTGCGTTTTCATTGGACAGTACTATACATGTAGCAATTCTTACATCTTGCACGTTTCTCAATTATTTAAATTCATAATCGGTTAATATGTAAATTGTTAGTACTTCTCTCAATGTTAGCGACAAAATTGCGACGTTGATGCTGTACATCTGTGACGTTGACGAAAATTAAAGGTGCAGTGGACGGGTGGGTGTCGTGGCACTCATAAGGCTAATCAGTCAATGTCCAGTCTATGGGATATCTTATTCGATGTGTAACCAAGCCAGATTGTGAGTTCGATCCTCCGACCGGTATATGAGTGGCATGTGAATGCCGAACGTTCCAAAGCAAATCTCCCATTTTTAATTAAAATATAACTTTTTTGATACTATGAAATAAAAGATAAGCGCACAATTTACTCGTAGTGTAAGCAAATAACTTTTGTTTGGATGATACAGCAAACAGCTTTTAAAATGCTACAAAAGGCTCGGCTAGCATAATGTATAACGGACAAGAAGGGTCAGATAGGTTAGGGTTAGGGTTAGGTTTCCGACCTACACTAATTGGTTATTCAGTAAGCCGTAGTACTTCTTACAATGAAGCGACTTTAGAAAAGTAGGGCCGTTTCGGGTGCAAACAGACTCGGTCCCAGTAATATGGCATTCATTTACATGGTTTACTAGGTGTGAATGCTGTTGGTGAAAATGACGCCACTTTGATCAGAGTGCGGAGAATGGTCTATACCCGACCTGTGCTTAAAGCAAGATGTTGATTGGCTAGATTTCATTTACCCAATCACTGCCAACCTTTTAAAGATCAAATGTCTACGGCTTACCGGATTAGTAAGAATCAGAAACCAGCCATTTTGTCATGTGGACTGTTCGGGCTTTTTCATAGGTTCCAAGCGAAAACCCTATCGCATATAGGGCTCGCAAACCAAGCCACAGGAACGTTTGTTTGAATGACATTTAAACAAATGTGAAAGTAGGCAACGATCAGGAAATGGCGCAATCAGAAAGAAAACCAAGGTGGAAAAAACTAAATTAACAATTAGGTACATGTACTTACGCTCGTACATGTAAAGGCACAAAACTTATTTATATTTTATAGTCTTTTCTAGTCATTGCAATTCTGAATCGATAAACAATTGCAACTACGCTTTGAAACGTAACGTTAATCATAGAAATTCAATGATGTTTCATGCTGAACGTGTTTTACATGTATGAGAGTTTGAAGTTCCTGAATGGCCGTTATTGTCAGCGCTACACATTAGATAGAATCGCATTGAATCTCACATTGCTAATCAAAAAGACTGGGTATTCTTGAAACATTCTTGTATGAGTCCTTCTAACATCGAATACAGATTATTTTATGCCTACCAACTCAGCTCTAGAGGGCTCAGCAACACGCTTATCAGCATTGTTCAAGTTACTTCCAGGTTAGATTACGTTTTCATCTGTCTGGCATGCTGGATAAATTTTACCAAATGCTACCTCCATAAGCCTGACTACAATCTATGAAAGTTTGTCCACTCAGACATTATTTCTTCTTGAGTAAAACATGGTACATTGTAATTATCATATGTGCTGAAAAAAAAAACAAAAAAAAAAAAAACGCCTTATAGGCCCGTCAATCGCGCTTTATGTCCTTATGCTAGGGATACGTACAACCGTATCTTACACTTTATCTGAGACAGGGAGATATTGTCTGCGCAAAAGTAACATTACGCTTTAGAAATTATGAATGGCAAAAATCGTGACCCGACCTCACTTGGCGGCAGGAAAAGCTGACTTAAGTCCAATTCGCATGCGTCATAAATACACGCGAGTAAATATACTCCGGTGTGCAAATTTTACTCGGGGTAAGCAAATTGCGCATGCGAACGCAAATACACACCGGAGTATATTTACATATGGGTAAATTTACTCCTGCGTCTGACCAGATGCAAATTTTATCTTTACAAATACACACTATTTTGTCCCATGTGAACGCAAAGTAAAAATTACCCATGAGTATTTTTATTTCAAGTCAATATTCTGCTTTTAGATAACAAATTTTCACATTTTTTTGTTCATAACTGATTATAATGACACTTGCTGAAACTGTGGACATTGTTGCTAAATAACATTTTATTGCCATTCATCACATTTTATATCATGTGGAGTGCAAACAGCCATACTATTTCTTTATCATTCTTGGTGAGATTCTTGGGGCATTTTAACAGTAATTCCTTGTGAAAGGATGATAAAAGGGAACTGTATAACTGCTAAGGTTATACCTGGCCATTACATGATTCTCCTCTGCTGCTAAAGTTTACTAGAACACCTTGAAGCAGCCTCTTCTTGTTTTGCAAATACAGAAAACTTAAATGAACATGTTTTAATCCAGAAATGATAAATTTACATACAAAATACTCCTGGTGATAAAACCCATGCGAACGCAATTTAAATTTACTCACAGGTTGATTTGCACACCGGAGTATATTTACACGCGTGTATTTTTTGCGCATGCGAATTGGACTTAATACTGTATTACATTATATATTACATTCTAAAAATCAAGTAGTGTGTTAGTCAAATCAGGGAACTGGTCAACAGTTCCGTGGTCAAATATACGAGTATATGTGCGCTTTTTTAAGACCCGAACAACGGGATTTGTGTGTGTGTGTGTGTGGGGGGGGGGGGGGGGGTTATTGTCCAAGGAGCACCCAAAGGCTCAACAGGGAGGTTGATTTTTGTTGTTGCTTTTGGAGAAGCCTGCGCTTAACTTTTGTTACAGTATATGAATGATTTATTTCTGAGGTCTGAGATCTCGTGTTTGCATGGTGTGTTTAATCGTTTTATCAGGGAATTTTGGTCATTAATTACACGTGTCAAAGGATGTTGATACCATAAAATCAGCTGTACAGGGCAATCATCGATAAATCAAAGCGGCCGCTCCCAAATAAAATCTAGAGGCTGGCGAATATTACGTGTTTCTAAAACATCGATGATTTCGTCATGCTTCAAGTTACAATTACATTTATTGTTATATCCATTTGTTCAGGAACTGCATTCGGAGCTTAATGGATTTGCAAACTATATCAGTTAAGTACTGTTGGGGTGTTTCAATTTTGCAATGCCTTGGCTTTGGTCCGAATATTAATGCCATTTGTTTGATTCTAACATGGAGTAAGTAACACGGTATATTTTTGTTCTTACATGTAGTGGTTGTATTTTACGGACGAACTGATATGAAACGTATTCGTATTAACTGTATGTATATTTCATGTATCAAAACTTTAATTACTATTCAGAGTGTGTACTGTTTCCAGGTCCGCATTTCTGCATGATACGGTTGCTCGGGTGGAATTTAAAAAAAAACAACAACAACATTTGTCTGGCTATTTTCCCGTACAACTTTCTAATCTGTTGCTTAGGTATTATTTCATTGTGCATTCATTATTTGATTTTTCGTTACATGTTCTATATTATGCCTTTTTGCTTTCATAATAAATTCTAAATGGTCTCTATGCTGTGTTTTACATGTGTTACTAGAATAATCGTTTTATTATTTTGCTTATTTCCAGACTAACCAGAACCCACCAGGAAACAGGGTACTTAAGATCGTTGTTTATTTTGAAGGGTTGGAAGGGTGCTCAATTATTAATGTCTGCCTATCAAAACGGTATTGTCTTCGTAAATGCAAAACATGGAAGAACACGAACAATATATATCATATCGGGATATCATGTCTGGTGCCGACTTTGTTACAAATGCGATTTTAATATTTCGCATCGCATATTCTACAGTCATGTTCTATGAAATTGTCAATTCGGTATCAAAAAAAAAAAAAAAAAAAATAAAAAAAAAATGGTGGTATGGTGGTTCCAATGTCATTCATCATAAATTTATTTTTAAACAAAGCATGTTTCTGATTTTATTACTTAAACCCCTGTCATACCAGGGTGTTTTTCTCATGGCGCTCTAAAAAATGTAGAACGCCGAGATAAGAGCGGTACAAACGCCACCAACGACATTGCAACGCATTTGCATCGCCAGCGAACGTCGTGGAAACTCCTAGAACGCACAGGGTCGGTGTTTCTTTTGGACATGCTAAAAACAAACGCCGTCGTTCTGCGTTCTACTTAGATAGCATGTGGACGTCGTGCTGACATCGTGGTAACGTAGTGAGAGCTTCATCAACGCCCCTGGAGCTCCGCTGGTGCGCGGTGAAATCGTTGTGCAAACGCCGTGGTAGGCAATGGCGTTTGCACGACGATGGTATGGCGTCCATCGCGATCTCACTGCGTTTTCACCGCGCTCATACGGCGCGTCTATGGCGCTTTTACGGCGTGTCATTAATCTTACTACGCCTCTGTGGCAGCTGTAAGGCCCTGTCACGGCGTTTGTTGCGTTCACATGAAGCTTTTACCGCGATTCCGTGGCGTTTGTAAGGCGTTGTCACGGCGTTAATTGCGCTAACATGGCGCATTTACCGCGTCGAATGGCGTTTCTTGTAGTACAATAGATGAAAAAGATGAAATTTTAAATATGTCAAAAGCAAAGAAAACACTATTTTAATGAGATGCACATACATTTATTTCACTAAGTCTATCGAACAACAAGCTAGTTTACTTATACAAATTGCTGCTGCTGCTGCTGCTACCCTCTCCATCCCCTGTTGCCAGCTATGTTACATTTTTGAAAGCAAACGTTCAAATGACGGAGACTTTGTTTCTGACTCGCCTATAAGACGTCAGCTCAGTACCGTGGAAGCGCGGTACGAACGCCGTGGGAACGCCAAGAGTGCATACACCAAGAGTTCCGCGCAAGCCCGTGAAGGCGTCATGCCAGCGCAATGGAACCTGATAGAACACACTATGAACTCCGTAGTAACGCATTGGATTCGATGAGAACGCCATGGTTTGCATTGTCACAAATAAAATAATTTTTCCTCGGAGGTTCGCGGCGGTCAGGAAAATTTAAGAACGCCTTGCCAACGCCATGGAAACGCCTCTTGGTTTGACAGGGGTAAACTTAACCAAAGCCACTCGCCTTGTCAATCAGGAGTCGCAGGTTGGACTCCGGACATCCCCAGCCTTTGTCGTGTGACTTCAGACCTAGGTTCCATCTCGTATGACCAGAGCTATTTGATTGGACGTGAAATCCTAAATAAACCAACATACAGGTGACTTACCAAACATCAATTATCGTTTGCCGCGCAAGCTGTCGGTTCTTGTACCAATTACAGACTTATCAAAATTTTGATAACGGTGTGTTCCACAGCTAATGTGATTTCATGTTGTTATCAGAATTTTGATAAGGCGTTGAATGTGACTGCGTTTCCCTAAAACAGGATAGGCTATCGAAATTCTGATAAGGTTTTACACATAGTTGACAAACCAAACACCAATCATCGTTTGCCGTGCAAGCTCTCGAATCCTGTATCAATTACAGTCTTATCAAAATTTTGATAACGGTGAGTTCTAGAGCTTATATTAGTTCATGTTGTTATCAAAAGTTTGATAAGACGTTGAATGTGACTTTTCGTTTCCCTCAAACAGAATTGACTATCAAAATTTTGATAAGGTTTTACAATGTCTTGAGAGGACAGCAATACATTATTAAATGTGTTTATCACAATTTTGATAAAGTAATATTATAAATATTTTGAGAGTAAAGACTTTCAACATAATAACCTACAAGGCAGTTAAAAAGTAATCAAAGATTCATACATAATATGTTATATTGCTATCAGAGGAATTCATTCTTATCCTTAGCCCGCTTGAAATTGAGGTACTGGAAAACCTCAATTGAAATCGGATGCTGTTATTTGCGAATATAGTTATTCCTCTTTGAACGTCCACAAATACTCGAATGTTTTAACACGCAACACACAGTGAAACCAACCTCTCTCATACACTTATTCCAATAGAGCCGCGTCATGAGAAAACCGGATTTTTGCCTATGCGAAAACAAAGGCGCAGATCAGCTTCGCAGTAACTGCGAAGCTGATCAGCGCCTTTGTTTTCGCTAAACGGATAGTACAATTCCTCTTCTACTTAAATCCGAAATTTCAAGCTTCTAGCTCTTTTCTGAGCTTGTACAGGCCGGTTTGTGTCGGACCTGGTCGGAAACCCCGAAGACCGGTTTTCTCGCGTATATACGTACACATGAAACACTCCTGTATACTCTTTCCAGTCCTGATTGAAATTAAACAAATTCCAGCTGGCCAAGGAACATGCAATCCCACTGCTATAACAATATTTGAGTTTTACATCATCTAAAACGACATAGGCACCCGGTGAGCCGTTGTCAATAATCCGCGAAACATTCCCGAGACCTTTAGCATCAAAGAATACGATAATTGTCCCAATTGAGAATCCTTTCTTTTTGACGAACTTTTCAACGGCTTCTCCGACTTTCTTGGCTGCCGAGTTATCATCTGACCACTTAATAACTGACTTAAATGTCTCATGATTTGAATCTAATTCACTGCTCATTTCTACAGGAGCCCATCCATGAACGCTGTTGTCATTATCTCCTATGACCAGAATTTGATTTCTACCAGCCGACGATGCTCCATTCCAAAACATAAAATCTTTAACAGCTTTGTGGTAGTGGAATTGATATGTCCCCATAGGTGGATAGTAAAATACGTCACTCCACGCCCATGTATAGCGTTCCTTAAACTGTTCAAACATAACGTCAACATCACTGTTTTGCTTAATCTCATCAACAGCATACTGCGGTAGTCTTTGCTTGCACGTTTCTTCCATACTGTCAAATCGTTCTTGTACTTTAGGAAGGTTTGCAATCCAAAAGTCCTCGACATCCGATGATGTGATTTGTAAAAATTCACGAAACACAAGCTGAAGGGTGAATCCATCTGACAGGATCTGGACGTAAAACATTTGAAACGCATGTATAGCAGTCATATTACACCTTGAGTGGTTAAGGATTAAATCCGTTAGTGGTTCCGAAAACCCGGGGACTGTGTATGATAAAAGTTCAGGTAAACTGCGAATCATAGCGACAACCCTCTGATCATATCGTTCTAGAAATAGACTTTCATAGTTTAGCCTGTCCAGTGTGTTTTCCGCTAGAACGTAATTCTTCAAATCAATTAGCAAACTTTTAAGTTCGTGTACGGTAGTTTCAATTTTGTCAAGTTTATTTTGTAGAGTTATCTCTCGTATTATATCCGTGGTTGAAATCCGTACCATTCGATCGATGTCTTTTCGAACTCTTTCAAGCTCAGTTTTTACATCTTCGATGGATCCGGAATTTTGCTTCCTGATGGCGTCAATAATTTTAAATCCAGGTTTGAAAATATCAAAGACGGTCTTGACTAAATGTTTAGAACCGTCAATGATTTTGACTCAGATACAGGAATCTGCTCTAAAATGATAACTGAAAGGATGAACACTGTCGATACATGCATTTTTCACCGTAACCGCAAAGTTGAACAGTATAAAAAAGTAATTAAAATGATATGAACTACCGTTTCATCTTTATTCTGATTTACACAATATGTATGCACGTTTTCTGTTTCAGTGTATGCATGCCGGCAAAGACAAAGTATAGGTACGTATCGATCAATAAGTTAAGGCAAATATGTAGGTTTCTGAAAATCATACAAGAAGAAAACTGCAATATCATCTGGAAAGTAATATAAAACGTAAGACGATAATTAATTGAGCTAGTCCTCAGAAGAGTGTACATATGATATGGTTTTGTCGAAGTTAGACGTTTCTGAATCTGTGCAGATACATTCACCAGCATGTCGTTTTGAATTTCATGTCAGACCGCGATATCTTAGAGTCATCGTTTTTGATTCATCATGGTTTTTATCTTTTGATTTTGTTTGTCCGTGATGACCAATTGCCTATTTAGAGATTCCCCTCGAGAACCGAACAACTAAGTAAATGTTGTGAACCAATTACAGAAGCTGCAGTTGAGGTTGGGGCTCTGTAAAATCGGCTAAAGTCCCTCCAAACCAGTAATATTATATAACTGACCGTTCCAAAGCGATATTTTGGTTATGGTTATAATTTTTTGTGATGCGGTGGTGTGCTGTTTGCATCTCCTTGTACGTTTTCATATATTTAGTTCGGGTTACTGAGTTGCCACCTGTTGTGAAGAAGCTGCTCACTCGCATAAACGATATTTTCTTTTTATATTGGTGCATTATTATCCATTTAGTTTTCTCGCCTTTGGTAGGACGTTCGTTCTGATTGTGCCTTTTCTTGATCATTGCTTACTCAAAGAAAAAAGATACAAGTAGGCAATGTTTAGGTAAAAGGCGCAATCAGAAAGAAATTGCCACTCCAAAAACCGAGGTGAAAAAAGGTAAGTAAACATATCAAACAACGCATGGAGAATACCATTCCATCAGTTTATTAAGTCGTATTTTGCAAATTGCCACTTATTTCCCGTTTAAGTTTCAATAATATTCATTTGAGCCGCGTCATGAGAAAACCAGCAAATTAATGTGGTTTCGGATCAGGTCAGACACAAACCGAGCTATAAAAACATTAAAGAGGCTGGAAATTCTAAATTAAGAGAGTAGATCAATTGTACTATCCGTGTAGCGAAACCAAATTCGCTGATCAGCTTCGCAGAACTAAAAAGTCTCCCCGTACATCATCCATAGTGCAGCTTCTACAGCTGTATTTTCTTTTTGGTCCTTTAAGATAAGCGAGGATATTCAGAGAAATGAGAAACTTATTATTGGTCAAGATTCATTTTCTAACCGATGTTTAATATATTTGGTCCCATTTAGATAATACTAGTCTTTGTATCGACTACCCTGTTGAACGTTGCAAAATTTCAGTAATTCTCTTTGGCTCCATGTTGCCAAATCTAAAGGGTCACTGACAACACTTCAATGAAACCGCGGTATGGCCCATCCCCTTTCTCATTAATGTCTTCACTGCTCTTTAAGGATCTCAGTTTTAATTTTTATTTACTGCAAAACTGATATGTGCCTTTGTTTTCGCATATGCAAGATGTTGGTTTTCTCATGAAGCAGTTTCTGGTCACTGATTATTTTTCTTTTCTAATGTTGTTGCCAGTTTTCAAAGCGTTAAAAAGAAACTTTTCAAACAGTCGTTCTCACTCGAAAGTCAAATTAGTTTTCGTAACACGGTGGGTTTTTTTTTTAAAAGCCATGATGTGTTAATAGCGCATTGAACAGCATGTTTTAGGTCAACTATATAGATAACCTCAAACCCGTTTGCTTAAACAAATTTATTGATATTTTAAAAGGAAGTATATTTTTTTTTATAAAACTCCCAACATGTAGTCTATTTGATCACGTATCTTAATATCATCCGGAAAACATGTCTATGAAAAGTATACCCCCTAAAACCCCACTTTTTGTATAGTAAAAAAAAATAAATAAATAATAATAATAAAAAAAAAAAAAAAAAAAAAACAAACTGGGATTTGCAGGGGTATACCTATTTTTCTTATTTTTTAGCTCACCTGAGCCGAAGGCTCACAAGGTGAGCTTATAGTATAGTAGTCGAGCCGGCGTCCGTCCGTCCGTCCGTGCGTCTGTGCGTCCGTCCACATTTTCAAACTTGAATATCACTAAGACAACAAGGCCAATCGTGATCAAATTTTATCTAAAGCATCATTGAGGAGGGGGAAAGGCTGTATTAGGATTTGGGCCAGGTCGGATCAGAACTCTGGTTTCCATGGCAACGGATAGCTCCCATAGACTTACAATGGGAAAAACATAAAAAAAATCTTCTTCTCAGAAACCACAAGGCCCAGAGCTTTCATATTTTGTGTGTAGCAATGTATAATGGTCCTCTTTATAAATCCTGCCTACCATGCCCCTGGGGTCCATACGGGCCCCGCCCCGGGGGTGTCATGGGAAAAACATAAAAAAATCTTCTTCTCCAAAACCACAAGGCCCAAAGCTTTCATATTTTGTATGTAGCAATGTTTAGTGGTCCTCTATATAAATCCTGCCAATCATGCCCCTGGGGTCAAAAATGGCCCCGCCCCGGGGGTCATTAGCTCCCATAGACTTACAATGGGAAAAACATAAAAAATTCTTCTTCTCCGAAACACAAGGCCCAGAGCTTTCATATTTTGTCAGTAGCAATGTATAGTGGTCCTCTTTATAAATCCTGCCAACCGTGCCCCTGGGGTCCATACGGGCCCCGCCCCGGGGGCGTCATGGGAAAAACATAAAAAAATCTTCTTCTCAGAAACCACAAGGCCCAGAGCTTTCATATTTTGTTTGTAGCAATGTATAGTGTTCCTCTTTATAAATCCTGCTAACCGTGCCCCTGGGGTCCATACGGGCCCCGCCCCGGGGGCGTCATGGGAAAAACTTTAAAAAATCTTCTTCTCCGAAACCACAAGGCCCAAAGCTTTCATATTTTGTATGTAGCAATGTATAGTGGTCCTCTTTATAAATCCTGCCAACTGTGCCCCTGGGGTCCATACGGGCCCCGCCCCGGGGGTGTCATGGGAAAAACATAAAAAAATCTTCTTCTCCGAAACCATATGGCCCAGAGCTTTCATATGTTGTGTGGACCAATGTATAATCCTCTCCTTTATAAATGCTGCCAACGGTGCCCCTGGGGTCCATACAGGCCACGCCCCAGGCATGTCATTATCTACCATAGACT
This sequence comes from Rugalucina vietnamica, assembly GCA_964017185.1. Classification (NCBI taxonomy): domain Eukaryota; kingdom Metazoa; phylum Mollusca; class Bivalvia; order Lucinida; family Lucinidae; genus Rugalucina; species Rugalucina vietnamica. Next base: position 52,998,145 of record OZ024878.1, on the reverse strand, counting down.
TATAATGGAAATATATGAAAAAATCTCTGCAACAGCATGACACAAAGCTTGTATATTTGATATACAACATTGTCATGTGGAGCTCTACATAAATCCTGCCAATCTTGCCCCTGGGGTCAAATATGGCCCCACCCAGGGGGTCATTATAGGACCCTGACCTTGTTAGATGATTTTTTCATGTGAACCAAAATGGCAGAAAAGAGGATACACAATCCAGACAAGAGCTCTTCTGCTGATGTAAGTAGGGTTTCAAGGTCACATGACCAAGATGGCCACCATACCCATATATGGTAAAAACCCCAATTACTTTGTCCAGTGACTGTACTTGTTGACTCTCAGGTGAGCGATCGTTGCCCCTGGGCTACTTGTTTTTTATCCAAACCATAGATTGTAGGTACTCGTTAATAACCCGTACTTATAAATTGACAGCCTCAAGATAATTGCCGTTACCGTACAAATTCAATGACAAATGTTTCTTTTTTTAATGTCAATGATGCAGTTTAGATAATCGAATTAAACGTTTTTCATCCTCAATATCCCCACTGCTTTAATGGATCGGTTTAAGACAACATTCAACCCTATGAGAGCTAGCCAGGTGAATACCTCATTGGATTAGAGCTATCATTCTTGCTCTTCATGATTGGTATGAACGTTAAGGTATGTCGCCTGGTCCTGGTATTTTGAATTTAATGTAAGTAAAGTTAAGCAAAGCAAAGCAAAGCGAAGTAAAGGTAAAGCAAAGCAAATCAAATCAAAGCAAAGCAAAACAAAGCAACGCAACGAAAAGCGATGCAACGAAACGCAAAGTGAATTAAAATTCATGAAAGTTATCATGACATACAATACATATAATACATAAAGTGAAAAATACAATTTGGGAAAATAGCTGCTCATTCGGCTTACGAAATGTTTTCATGGTATAAGTACCTGATTGTTAGTTTGGTTTTCCCACTTTGGTTTTTGGAGTGGGAGTCTTTTTCTGATTGCGCCTTTTCCTGATCTTTGCCTACTTGTACTTTTTCATTAATGGAGATATTTTTATGTACAATGTATATGAGCACAAACATAAATGTTACGAATGAAACTAAAAAATATATGTTTCTTTTATAAATCAATACAACTGCATTATTTTAAAACTGTAATCGCAATGAAACCATGTAATGTCAAAACATTTTAGAAAATAACGTAAAAAAAGAAAAACAACAACAAAGCACTAAAAGCAAAACAACACACACACACACACACACACACACACACACACACACACACACGAGAAAAAGATAATGAATCATTTTCTCATTGCATACGTTTCGTCTACTGAACATTTGAAGAAGTGTTGATCATAAAATATACTGCATAATCATTAATATAATTCATTTTAATAATTCATTATAATTCACTATAAAGATAAATAGTATCAAAAGTATTAATAGATGGACATTCTTTTCTTAATTTACGGTCATAAATACTCAGAAAATAGAATTGAATGGTTAAGATATTCTGCAATTGTTTTTCTGAGTTTTTATCACAGTAAATAAAGTAAAGAATGTCAAACAATGGATACAATTAATATGCAACATATGCCACGTTGACCGTTCATTTTAAACTGCTCAGTAGAGAAATTATTTATTTTGCTAGATATCATTGCCTCCATTTTGCAACGCTCCACGTCCTAAAGTCACAAGCACTTCTTTTGTACTTAATATGCCTTGCTACAATCATTTCCTGTACATTGCCGGTGCAAAAGAAAACTTTTCTTCAGGCACGTCTGCATGATTGTCATAACTGCTAGATTCTAGAGTGAATCTAGGAAAATTAAATCACCAAGATAACATTTCCATGTATTACATACCCCCTTATACCCCACATTAATATAGTGAAAATGGGGTTTACAGGGGTATACCTATTTTCCTTACTTTTGTTCCAAAACATAGATTGGATGTATCCGTTAGAACCGCCTCGGCGAGTCGGTTCTAACGTGTCCCGACAATCGATGTTATGATCAAAAATAAGAAAAAATACCAAAAGTTTCTGTTGAAAATTTTCAATTCTTAATGCTCAAAAAATCTCTGTTAATGCATAGGCAAGTTTTCGTAATATGTCATAACACAATGCTATGGTGCATAATTAGATCTTAGAGTTCATTTAATACTGAACCCATAGAATAGAACTGACAATGAATATACTGCTCAAACCGATTGTCCAGAAGCTGTTGGCGATTCCCATTGCCGCACCTGTTTTATGCTTATCACAACTCGTTGGCTGATCTGATGAGGGGCAAGGATAAACGTAAACATGAAATGTCCCAGTTAACTCCTTCCAGTCTTCATTGATCTTATTTAATAAATCCGATCTGGCAAACCAACACGCAGCTCCGGTGTTGTAACAGTATTTTAATGTCACTTTGTCGATACTCAAATACGCAACCATTGAATCATTATCAAGTTTTCGCGAAACATTCCCTAGATCGTCTGCATCAAAGTAGACGATAAACGCATTCAGCAGAGATCCATTCTTTTTAACGAAGTCCTCTACGGCGTTACCGACATTCTTGGCGGCGATAGAATCTTCGGACCCATCGATGGCCGCCCGGAAAGTATCATTATTTAAAGCTAACATGTCATTCATTTCCCTGGGATCCCATGTTGTAACGTTTTCATCATAATCCCCAAGTACCATAATCTGATTTCTACCACTCGATGAGCCTTCGTTCCAAAACACAAAGTCTGCTACAGATGTGTGGTAATGAAATTGATATGTGCCCATTGGTGGATAGTATAGTACGTCACACCATGCCCACGTATAACGCATCCTACAGTTATCGTACATTGTGCTAGCGTCAATATTTTCTTTAATATCCTCCATAGCATTATCTGGGAATCGCTCCTTACACGTTGTTTCCATGTTGTCAAATTGTTCTTGTACCTGAGGAAGGCTTGCATTCCAAAATTGTTCGACGTCATCGGATGTCATGTTGGAAAGTTCACGAAACACAAACCAAAGTGTGGATCCTTTTGACAACAGATACGCGTAAAACCTCTGGAATTCGTGAATAGCGGTCATGTTGCATTTCGATGCGTCGCAAATTAAATTCACTAGTGGTTCAGTTAGTCCCGGTATAGTGTATGATAAAAGTCTCGGTAGTTTTCTAATATTAGCTATACTCTGATGGAACCTATCTAGGAAAAGGCGTTTGAATTCAATCCTATCTATTTCGTTGTGAGCCAGAATGTAATTGTTTAAGTCATACATTAAGCTATTCAGTTCTTCCTCAGTACTTTCGATATCATACAACTTGAATTGAAGTCTGATCTCCCGTATTATAACCGTTGTCGATGAAAGTAACAAGGTTTCTATGCTTCGGCGAGCTTCTTCAATATCTGCTTTTATCTCTTCATTGGAGACCGAATTTTGCTTTTTTATTAGATTCACAATTTGGAAACCAGTCTTAAAAATGTCGACCGCAGTCTTGAATATTACGAGAACCCTGGCCTGTGACACCAGAATCAATCCGGAAATGAGAATCAAAGTGATGAAAACCGTTGACATACGCATTGTTCTAAATGTTCGTTTTCACGCGAAATTGTCTTTGTTTTTTATTTTAAACGTTGTTGACGAAGACCGTGGAAAATACACATAATCCGTCCGTTATTGTCTTTTCTATACTTACATGTTACATGTAATACCATATATCAGTATATAAGCAATGTTTTCCGTCGAACTTTTGTTCGTCTTCTGACCTTAAACGTCCTTTGACAGTGATAAAGCGTTTAAATTTTGGTATTTGATGATTCTACTAATATAACCCTGACATCATAGATAACGCACCCTACCATTGAGTGTAAATGCCATGCTTATCATATCAAATATGGTCTATCTATAAATGAACAGGTAGGCTCGATCAATATGGCTATCATCAAGTTTTAGAGTCACAAAAATGCGCGGTTGTTTTCGGGGCCATTATTACTACTGGGAATCACGTATAATCGAAAGAATATGTATATAAAACTATTTAACGTTCGAAAACGAAATAAACGGGATTCCTAATATGTTTCTTTAAATGTTCAATTGCTACAATGCCCGCACAATACCCACACCTATATATCAGCCACTGCAGTAAGCGCTTGAGGAGGAAACACGAAAAACTCATTTCCTTCGGTGAAAGTTGCTATTTGAATTTCATTAGTAATCTTATTATAGACTCGTACTCGTAAGTGAATAAAATAGAACTGAGATCCCTTGAGCACTGAATATAAACATGAGAAAAGGGACGGACCATACCGCGGTTTTGGCTACTTAAGCCTCTTCAGTGATCCTTTAGTGACCCTTTAGATTTGAAAAAATGGAGTAAAGTAGAAATACTGCGAATTTGCAACTTTCATCAGGGTAGTCGATACAAAGACAAGTATTATTCAAAAAGAGCCAAATATACAAAACGTTGGTTAGAAAATGAATCTAAACCGGTGATACCCTCGCTGATCTCAAAGGACCAAAAGGAAAATATAGGGGCGCGTGGCGTAGTGGTGGAGCGTCCGACTCCAAATCGAGAGGTCCTGGGTTCGATCCCCACAAGCGTCATCGTGGTGTGTCCTTGAGCAAGACATATTAACTCCCTATAGTACTGGTTAACCCAGGAAGCGTTGGCTCCGTCCCAACATGACTGAAAAATTGTTGACTGGGACGTTAAGCCTCAACACAAACACAAAACAAAAGGAAAATATAATCTGCACTATGGATGATGTACGGGACACGGCACAACACCAGCTGCAGTAATAGCAAATAAAAGAGAACTGAAATTCTTTAAGAGCGCTGAGCATATTCGTTTTCAACCGTGCCGCTTCATGTGACTTTGCATTCTTTCAGAAACGTTCAATTTTATGACGCAGTTATCGGGGGTGGGGGTGGGGGTGGGGGGGGGGTTAAGGATCTCAGCCGTGTTTTTCGTTGGTCAGAAATCTCGTAGTTTATGACAGCAGTTACCTGTCCTCATCCAGGTAATGATCGAAGCATATTATCTCCTGTAATTTTACGAGACATCCGAAAATTTCCGTATATCTAATCTCCTTTATCTCTAGTGTTGCCTATAAGTTTTTTGATTTAGTTTTGACAAAGAATGAATGTAGCTGTAATATAATTTTGACAATCTATTACGAAAAGAAAGATTAAGCCGTGGCCGAGTGGTTAACCATTCTCGCGAGATCAGACGATACCTCATCTTGATCTCTCGCATTTGACGCTTTGAATTGTGGGATAATGCCGATTTTGGCTACAAAGGACACCCGAAGAAAGCTGGAGCATCCCGCATGAATTACCCAGATCCCATTGGCCAACTGCGACAGGTCAGTGCGTGAAGCGCTAGCCTCCTGGTACCATATCTCGAACCACTTTTACAGCATTGTTACATGCAAAAATCTTAGAACATGCAATAAAATTTATTCAATCCTCCGATTTTGTAGGCACAACATTGCCAATGTCACTGACCTAGTAAATTATATGTGACGTCATATGGCGCGTGCACAGCACGGTCCATTACATCACCACTAAAAAGCATGTTTCCTTCAGTTAATGGAACCAATTCTCGAACAGACTATTTGAGATCGTTTTCAGTTGTAATAATACGAGAGAATTAGGGAAAAATAGTGTATAGTCACCCAGGAGGTATTTAAGTGCAAGAAAATATGGGAAAATGCAAGCATGTCACCACGTAGGTCATCATGAGTAGGTCCAATCTAAACACTAGTCTCTTACTACACTTTGTTTCCATGTATTTTTGCCAGCATCAAAATTAAGCAGATTTAGCCAATTTCTATTTGATTTTTTGGATTAAACAAGTGATCACACAAGAGAGAGCCACTAGGAATGGGAGATAGTACCAGTAACAAAATAAAAACGATCTTGTCGCTAATGCGATTTTCACGGGCACTGTATTTTCACAAGTGTGTAAACAAACATTTGTAAAGCTAAAAGACCCAATGCGTGTTTCCTTCATCAAAATTTGATTTGAATACATAGAAGAGAGCTTCTGGCATAAAACAGCATAAAAATAGAATTCAGGAATGTTTTTTCAGCAGATAATTTCTTGTCAAACAAACTGAGTAATGTATTTTGCTTTGATTTTGGTCGATTTCCATTGGCTGCTAGGGAAATCCAAAACGAGGCTGACACTTGGCACTGTGCCAGTTTTATCGCCCATTGACAGACGAAAGAAAAGCTGCCCAAAATGTTTTTATGTGGACCAAGTTTTATGTTTTATTTAGTATAAATCAAATTATTGTTCGAGAGTTGGTCCCGTTCGAGAAATGGTACCAGGAGGCTACCTGTCAGCGACAATGAGTGGTTAACATTACCACACTCAACCATTCGATCATCTCACCGCTGCATCTGGTATGGGTTCGGACCCCACACGGGGCACATTCTACACAAGCCAAGTTCTAGTTGCGGGTGTGTCAGGTATTTTTTTTCGGGGTTCTCCCATTTTCGCCCGACCTACTGATTGGCCCATCTCATGAGATGAAATAATCTTGAAAGGGACGTTAAACTGAATATAAAAAGAAATATAAAATAAAAAGACAGGAAGAAAGATTAAGTCATCGGATTAAGTCATCGAATTTAAATGCCGTGTCATGACAAAACGCTGTGGGCGAAACCAAACCTTGCACAATCAAGGGTAGACGTGTATTTTATATATAAAAAAACTAAATTAAATAAATACGTGGTTTGGAAAATGTTTATAGCAAAGCCAATGACGCTGCTTATAAATAAAAATAAAACTGAGGCCCTTTAAGAGCAGTCAGCGTACCAATAAGAAAGGGAACGGGCAATACCGCCATTCAAAATTTGCATTGCAGATATATGGTCGATGCCGATCTGCAGCAAAATTTTTGCATAGAATAAGCATAGGGCCGGGTACTTCATATCACTTCATTAAAGGATTCACAAACTTGGCCAGTTGCACAAACAGGGCCAATCCTACAAACTGGGCTAAATTCAGAGCCAATTTCCACAAACTGGGCCAATAAATGTAGGCGAATCTTTTCATGGATTACAAGATTATGCATTCCTACAACTGACCAACAAACAGCGATTTTGTTCTCGACAAAGTTGATTAAGTTCTGTATCCGAACGTTCCCAGGAAATGAAGCAATCGTCTAAAAATCCCTTCCAACGATCAGGAAAAGGCACAATTAGAAAAAGATTTCCACTCCAAAAACCGAGGTGGGAAAAAAACTAAATTAACAATCAGGTACTTATACCATGAAAACATATCGTAAGCCGAATGAGCAGCTACTTTCCCAATAGGCGGACACTCAGTTACCCAAACTTTTCTAAAATATATTAGTATACATAAGGCGCCAACAGCACTAAAAATTGTAAACGCTAAGACATAAAACAATAAGAACCACCACAGAAGTATCGCCCTTGAACGATCAGTAATATAAAATTACCGGCAGGCTTAAATCGACAGTCTGCATGCTTAGTTTTTAACCCAATCACGGTTGATAACTATGCTGCCTTCTTTAATTGCACGCCGGTGGGTCGGGCGTCATACTCTATGATGTTCTCGACATAAAACTATCCATTTTAGTTGGTTGGGGCCGGTGCTTCTTGTCTGTTGCTTGGCCCACCGGAGTTCAACTGGTGGTTTTCTTTTGCTCCAGTTAGTAAGTTATTGGGCGCCCAGGGATCTCCATCGTCGGGCAGCTTACTCATTCTGTGAGTCCACGTTTTTGATTCATCATGGAATTTATCATGATTTTTTGTTTGTCCATGATGATTCATTGACTAGTTAGAGATTCACTACCTTGACCGAACAACTAACTAAATGTTTTGAACCACTGCAGAAGCTGAGGGTGAGGTTAGGATCCTGTAAAACCGGTTTAAGCCTGCCAGTAATTTTATATTACTGATCGTTCTTCTGTGGTGGTTCATATTGTTTTATGTCTTGGTGTTTAAATTTTTTGTGCTGTTGGCGCCTTATATATGTTATCATATTTTTAGTTAAGTTTAGGTAACTGAGTGGCCACCTACTGGGAAAATAGCTGCTCATTCGGCTTACGAAATATATTCATGGTATAAGTACCTTATTGTTAGTTTGGTTTGTTCCCGTTTCGGTTTTTAAAGTGGGAATCTTTTTCTGAGTGTGCCTTTTCCTGATCGTTGCCTACTTTTACTTTTTTACAGGTACATAACCTCACCCTCAGCTTCTGCAGTGGTTCATAACATTTAGTTAGTTGTTCGGTCCTCGTGGTGAATATCTAGCTAGTCAAAGCATCATCATGATGATAGACAAACAAATAACTCATGATAAGTAACATGAGGAATCTAAAACGAGGACTCACAGATTGAATAAGCTGCCCGACGATGGAGATGCCCGAGCGCCAAATAACTTACTAACTTCGGAGGAAAAGAAAAACACCAGTTGAAACCCGATGGGCCAAGCAACAGACAAATAGTCTGAAAATTCTTGCACAAATTCTGCTTTGATTTTTTCATAGAATTTTATTTTTAGATATACTATAGTTAATGTAGCATACGTTGGGGGCAAAGTTCGTCCATATAGCCGTGTAAGGTACAAATCAATACAATTTCACCCTCGTGAAAATCCATCTTCCTCCACATCTTGAGAAACAGTTTTATTTATTTATTTTTTTATTTTTGCTAACATCATAGATTAGTTCCAAGGAGTAACCATGATCTATGTTTTGGATAAAAAAAAAGGAACAATTAGGTAAACCTCTGTAAACCCCAGATTTACAATATAAAAGTGGGGATTAATGGGGTTTATATTTTATGGATATGTATTCTTGATGTTGAGAACACGTTTCCGTCAGCCCAAATGTCCACTGACAAATTTGTGTCATTGTATTTACTATGTCGATCTCCATCGTCGGCCAGCTAACTGAATGTGTGAGTTCTCGTTTTTGATTCATCATGGTGGTCATCATGATTTTTTTTTTGTTTTACATTGATGATTTACTGACTATCAGAGATTTACGACGAGGACCAAACAACTAACTAAAAGTTGTAAACCACTGCAGGGTGATGTTATGGCCATGAAATAACTAGTTTAAGCCCGCCAGTAAGTTTGTATTACTTATCGTTCCAGGTCGATACTTCTGTTGCTGTTCTTATTGTTTTATGTCTTGGTGTTGAATTTTTGTGCTGTTTGCGCCGTATGTGCGTTTTCATATTCATGAAGTTAGGCACCTGTAAAATCGATTTTAGCCCCCACCCAGTAATTTACATTACCGATTGTTCCAATGCGATACTCCTGTGGCGGTTCCATTTGTTTTGTGATATGTTTTTAAGTATAAGTACCTAATTGTCGATTTAGTTTTCCCCACCTCCGGTTTTGGAGTAGGAATTTCTTTCTGATTGCGCCTTTTCCTGATTATTGCCTACTTGTAGCTGTTAATGTTGTTGTGTCTATGAGTCATCGTTTTTGATTCATCATGATGCTTATCTAATGTTTTTGTTTTTCCGTGATTATCCATTGACTAGTAAGAGAAATCCCACCAAAACCGAAATTAAATGTTATGAACCACTACAGAAGATGAGGGCGAGGTTAGGGCCCTGTAAAATTGATTAAAGTCCCTCCACGCCGTTAATATTATACATGTATTACTAATAATTCCAAAGCGATATTTCTGTTGTGATTATAATTGTTTTATGTTTTGGTAATGAGTTGTTGTGTTGTTTGCATCTCTAATAAACGTTTTTATATAAATATTTAGTACGTTTTCATATATTTAGTTAAGTCCGGTAACCGTGTAGTCATTTGTTGTGAAGTAGCTGCTCACTCGCATTTACGATATCTTCTTTTTGTATTAGTGAACGATTATCCATTTCGTTTTTCCGCCTTTGGTTTTGGAGCAGGACGTTCGTTCTGATCGCTCCGATTTCTGATCATTGCTTACTCAAAGATGGAAAACAACTAAAATACGTAGCTCATGTTTTGTTGTATTTCTTGTGCTGTTTGAACCTTATGTACATTATCAGTAAATTTTGGATAACAGAGTGGCCACCTATTGGGAAAATAGCTGCTCACTCGCCTCACGATATGTTTTCTTAGTATAAGCACCTGATTGTTAATTTAGTTGTTTCCTACCTCGGTTGGAGTGGGAATTTCTTTCTGATTGCACCATTTCCTGATTATGTCCCGATTCCGATAGCGTAATGGTTAGAGCGTTCGCTTCGGGAGCGGGAGATCGTGGGTTCGATCCCGGGCCGGGTCATACCATTATTATAAGGAGTTGGGGGACATATTGTCTTTGGTGTGGATCCCGTCGGCGTCGGCGGCGTCGGCGTCAGCGTCGTCGGCGTAGCTTTTTGTCTGCACGATATCTCCTGAACCACTGGATGGATTTAGACCAAACTGGCACAGAAACTTTATTGGGACAGCCGAAGTGATTAGATTTCGGTGACCTTGACCTAATTTTCAAGGTCACAAAGGTCAATTAACTGTTTGAAAATCCAGGTGTCTCCATTCGTTTCCGCTCTCTAACTCGAGTAGTTTTTGACCGATTTTCTTCAAACTTTGCATATTATTTGGTACCGGCAAGGAGTGGTTTGGGATTGTAGATGGGTAAATTTCGTCAAACGACCTTAGAGTTATGGTCCTTGATTGAGGTTAAAAATTGCATTTTGTTCGTTTCCGCTCTCTAACTTGAGTAGTTTTTGACCGATTTTCTTCAAACTTTGCATATGAGTTGACACCGGCAAGGAGTGGTTTGGGATTGTAGATGGGTAAATTTTGTCAAACGTCCTTAGAGTAATGGCCCTTGATTGAGGTTAAAAATTGCATTTTGTTCGTTTCCGCTCTCTAACTTGAGTAGTTTTTGACCGATTTTCTTCAAACTTTGCATGTGAGTTGATATCGACAAGGATTGGTTTGAGATTGTGGATTGGTAAATTTCGTCAAACGACCTCAGAGTTATGGCCCTTGATTGATGTTAAAAATTGCATTTTGTTCGTTTCCGCTCTCTTACTTGAGTAGTTTTTGACCGATTTCCTTCAAACTTTGCATATGAATTGATACCGGCAAGGAGTGGTTTGGGATTGTAGATAAGTAAATTTCGTCAAATGACCTTAGAGTTATGGCCCTTGATTGAGGTTAAAATTGCATTTTGTTCGTTTCCGCTCTCTAACTTGAGTAGTTTTTACCGATTTTCTTCAAACTTTGCATATTACTTGATACCAGCAAGGATTGGTTTGGGATTGAAGATAGGTAAATTTCGTGAAACTTCAAACTTTATAAATATGCAAAGCTGAAACGTGTGATATTTTAAAATGTCTGTTGGTATATATTGGTTTTAATTTAAAATGTCTGTTGGTATATATTTTTCAGGGTTATATGTAAAAAATGACAAAATTAAAAGAAGGTTGGGGCAGAGAGGGGGGGGGGGGGCATGCGTTTTCCTCTGAAAACTCCTTCTAGTTATTACCTACGTTTACCTTCAAAAGTTTAATCAAATACTAGTTGTTTCATATTATATTTGCATATAGCCAAATAAAATGAATCGCAAAATAGACATTATGTATGTTTGGTAGTTTTCGCCTTTAAATATGAAATGATTCAATAAAACTGAATGTAGGCAATGATCAGGAAGTACTTGGATACTATTTTGTCTTCTACAATTATGTATGTTTGGTAATTTTCGCCTTTAAATATGAAATGATTCAATAAAACTGAATGTAGGCAATGATCAGGAAGTACTTGGATACTATTTTGTCTTCTACAATTTTCCACATTGGAACTAATTGATGAATTCATGTAGATGTCAAATTCAAATCTTAGTAGACGGATCTACAAAGCATTTTGTCATATAACCTATTTAATTACCCGAAACAAAAAACTGTCGTACCACGGCAATGGCGCTGTTATGAAAGGTAGAAATTAAAATAATTATAGGTTATCGAATGAATATCGTAAATATTCGGAACGAGTTCATATGGCGAGGACGCACGAGCTTGCGAGTGCAATATTTTACGATATTCATTCAATAACCTTCTTATTATATACCAATTAATAAGCAATGGATGGATTTCAAATGCTTATTCCTGGCATCTCCAGGCCTGGTCGACCTTTAATTTGGCCGCAATTTATGTAAAAAGTATCGTTTCTAACGACTGATCACCATATTACTACACATGCAAAGCTCCTTCTTTCGCGGGAAATGTTAACCAACGTAAACGCGAGAAACGTGACGTTGCATCAAAATTGATGACGTTGGCGTGACATTTGGACAACGTTGCGGTCGAAAATTTCATGAAAATGTTAGAAAATTGGAGTGCCAAAGCTGTATTTTTTGTTTAGGATTACAGGTATATGTTTTAGATGACGTTTTGTGTATTTAATGTGCGACGCAGTCTGTAATGTTTCTAGATTTGCCGTTTGTTCATTTGAAGTCGAAAAGCAAAATGGCTGCCAGATATTTTATCAATGGCGACCAACTTGAGAAAGTAGTACCGCCGGTAAAATGCTTCTTTGGACCCGTGCAATATGATAGAACGTTTCTTGGACCCGTGTAATATGACAGAAGTTTCCATGGAAAACATTCTAAACTATTGAATATGGTAAATCATTCAATGTTTTCAGCAATGCAAAGTGAACGGGACAATTTCTTGGGTATATCATAAGTTAAATCTTTAGTCACCGTGAAGAGTTTATGGTTTCCCTTCTGATGTAAAACACATTGTGTGTATTTCAATGCGCTAAAAATGGGGGTGGGGGGGGCACAAGTGTTGAAAATAAATTCGCTGTGTGATATATTATAAATTGCTACGTCTGCAGTCTAGCCATTGAGGTTGAGAGGTTGATAGGTACAAGTAGGCAACGATCAGGAAAAGGCGCAATCAGAAAAAGATTCCCACTTCAAAAACCGAGGCGGGAAAAAACTAAACTAACAATAATGTACTAAGACCATGAATAAATTTAGTTAGCCGAATGAGCAGCTATTTCCCAATAGGTGGCCACTCAGTTACCTAAACTTAACTAAAATATGATAACATACATACATGTAAGGCGCCAACAGCACAAAAACAAGCAAATTCAGAGAATTTATGTCCCCCGCCTTAATTGTTTAGTTACACAAATATATCTGACAATAATGTATATCCAAATCACATGCATTTACTTCATGTCACAGTATCAAACATTAATCTGAGGATTATATTCAAACCACATGCAAATCTTCAAATCATGGTCAGGACATCTGTACAGTTTGAAAAGAATCAGAATAAAATTGAGGGAGGAGTTTGCACACAAGGTACACAATGTCCATTCACTTTCATTGTATAAATGCCTGAAAAACGACTAAGTTCAAATTGCGAAAAAGTGTCAAAAATTAACCTGAGGATTATATCCAAAGCACATGCATATCTTCAAAGCATCATCAAGACATCTGTAAGAGTTGCGCACACAAGGCACCCACTGTCCATTCACTTTCATATTCAAAATACCGAAAACGACTAAGTTCAATTTGCAAAAAAAGTGTCAAAAATGAATCTGAGGATTATATTCAAACCGCATGCACATCTTCAAAGTATAATAAAGACATCTGTAAAGTTTCAAAATAATCGGAATAAAACTGTAGGAGGAGTTGCGCACACAAGGTACCCTTTGTCTATTCACTTTCATTATCAAAATACCCGAAAAATGACTAAGTTCAAATTGCAAAAAAGTGTCAAAGATTAATCTAAGGATTATATCCAAACCACATGCACATCTTCAAAGCATGATAAAGACATCTGTAAAGTTTCAAAAGAATTGAAATAAAACTGTAGGAGTAGTTGCGCACACAAGGTACGCACTGTCTATTCACTTTCATTATCAAAATGCCCGAAAAATGACTAAGTTCAAATTGCGAAAAAAGTGTCAAAAATTAATTTGAGGATTATATCCAAACCACATGCACATCTTCAAAGCATGATGAAGACATCTGTAAAGTTTCAAAAGAATCGGAATAAAACTGTAGGATGAGTTGCGCACACAAGGTACATACTCCTATAGGGGGACGGAAGGACGGAAGGACGGACGGACGGACGGACGGAAGGACGGACGGAAGGACGGAAAGCCAAAAACTATGTCCCTCCGCTTTTCTTCAAAAAGGCGGGGGACAATAAACACCAAGACATAAAACAATAAGAACAACAACAGAAGTACGCCTTGGAACGATCAGTAAATAAAATTACTGGCGGGCTTGAACCGGTTTTACAAGATCCTAACCTCACCCTCAGGTTCTGCAGTGGTTCATAACATTTAGTTAGTTGTTCGGTCCTCGTAGTTAATCTCTAACTCGTCAATGAATCATCATGGACAAACAAATAAATCATGATAAATTCCATGATGAATCAAAAAAGAGGACTCACACTATGAGTAAGCTGCCCGACGATGGAGATCCCTGGGCGCCCAATAACTTACTAACTCCGGAGCAAAAGAAAACCATCAGTTAACCCCGGTGGGCCAAGCATTCCGGCCCCAACCAAGTAAAATGAATAGCTTTATGTCGGGGCCATCATAGAGTCTGACGCCCGAACCACCGGCATGCAATTTAAGAAGGCAGCATAGTTATCAACCGTAATTGGGTTAAAAACTAAGCATGGAGACTGTCGCATAACATTTAAGTTATATCCTATACGTCTGTAACGCGTTATGATTTTTCTGAATTGAAAAGAAAAATCATTCCTCCCAATAAGTTTCTTAAATTTGTAAACCAAGTTACCATAAAATTCTGGTTCTGAAAGGCCCTCACGTAAAAGGGTCTTTATATTTGATAGAGTGGACCTTCAAAAGGGCATTAAAAAACTATGGTTCACTTTATTTGGCATGTAATGACAGAAAGGCTTTTTTCACTTCCTCTGACCAAAGTCGGTATACACTTTGGTCATGTCAGAATGTATGCGACGCCTTATCCTATCTCCTTGATAATATTTATATTAGATTTGGGACCAAGTTATACAGACAAATTGTTGGAATTCCGATGGGTACAAATTGCGCACCTCTAGTAGCTGATTTATTTTTATACTGCTACGAAAGAGATTTCATGGATTCTCTTAACCATGATAATCAAGCTGATGTTATCGAGGCTTTTAATGCCACTTCTAGGTACCTCGATGACCTTTTGAACATTGACAACCCTTATTTTGAAGGTATGGTCAATCAAATTTATCCACCTGAACTTCAGTTGAACAAAGCCAATATCTCAGATACTGAAGCCCCCTTTTTAGATCTACATCTTTCTGTTGCAAATGGATTTGTTTCTTCTAAAATTTATGATAAGCGCGATGACTTTGATTTTGATATAGTAAATTTTCCTTTTTTGGATGGTGACGTTCCTCGTCGTGCTTCTTATGGTGTATACATTTCGCAACTTATTAGGTTTGCTAGAGTCTGCAATCATGTTACAGACTTCAACGCTCGAAATAAATGTTTAACGGCAAAACTTCTTCAACAGGGCTATCGGTATCATAAGCTTCGAAAAACATTTTCTAAATTTTATCGTAGACACTATGAATTGATTTCCAAATATAATGTTGGGTTAAAGACGCTTTTAAGTGAGGGCCTTTCGGAACCTGAATTTTATGGTGACTTGGTTTACAAATTTAAGAAACTTAAAGGAATTAATGATTTTTCTTTTCAGTTCAGAAAAATCATAACACGTTACAGACGTATAGGTTATAACTTGAATGTTATGCGACAGTCTGCATGCTTAGCTTTTAACCCAATCATGTTGATAACTACAGTACAGTCCAGGGGGATTTTCACCAGCCCGCCCACCCCCGCGGACGATTTCTCTGAGCCCCCCGCAATCCCGCTCACCTGTCCGCTTATAATCCCACCGCGGAATATTTTAATCCCGCCGCGGATTGCGGCGGATCCGCGGAGGATCCTCCCGTTACCTGTATAATTCCACCGCGGGTTTGCGGAGGATTTCCAATGAAAAGTAATGACGTCATAATGATTGACAGGTACAGTTATGCTAAGACGAAAGGTAACACCAAGTGCACTTGTAGTGCACTACATTTAGACTTCATCTAGACTTCAAAGTTCACTACCATTGAACGACAAAGTGCACTATAGTGCACAAGGTAGTTAACATAAAGATAAAGATAAAGAAGCTTTATTTAACGTCGCGTTTTTAACAGAGCTATTATGCGACATAACAAATATCCTAACAGATACTTACCTGCCTTCTTGTATCTTCCTGGAACTACCCTTTTATTGCGAGCGTCAGCAAGGGAGCTACCAGTACCATTTTTTACGCCTTTGGTATGGCGCGGCCGAGGATCGAACCTGCGACCTCCCGATCCCGAAGCGGACGCTCTACCACTTGAGCTATCGGGGCCGGTAACATGTAGTGAACTAGAGAATACCTAGTCTTCTCAATGTTATTACCTGGACATTGAATGTTTATTAGCGGCAGACCGACGAAAAATATAATCAAAATGGGAATATTGAGGTCTTTTTGTCTGTATATTCATTTATTCATTCATCATAAATTTATTCTCTCTTCTTTCTTTCTTGCTTTCAGTCATGCTGTCATTCAAATGAAGATACAAATTTGACAGTCAATAGCAAAATTGAAACATTCATTCATTCATTCGTTCATTCTTGCTTTCTTATTCATACATTTGTTTGTTCTTTCTATGTACATTCAATGTTCAAATCAAAATATTTAGCATCTTTGCCTCTCTTTTTCTTTAGTTATTGTTTCCATAAAATATATGAAGTTGGGCTTTGATGTGAAAAATTTTGTTTTCCATTCTAATATACATGATTGCAAGTGAAGAAACTTTAATTGCTTGTCGTGTCCAGCTGACCACACATTTGCCACCTGTTAATTTAACAGGTAATACTTATAAGGACATGCCAATTTATGGCTTCTCTGTCAATAAGCTATATAATGTACTTAATATTTTAGCATCATTTAAATATTAATTTCTAGAATCAAAACCAGTTCGTTTAAAGTTAATTAGTCAATATCACATTTCTCACCATGGAGCATACTGTCAAAAGACTTAACGCACAAATTGTGGGTACACGTGAGAACCGTCTCGCCGAGGCGGTTCTAAAGAGTACCAACAATCTGTTTTGGAGAAAAAAAATGTAAACCCCTGTATACCCAAGTTTTGCTATAAAAGTGGGGTATACGGGGCAAACATTTAATGTTTTTTTTTTTTCCTGGTGCAAGTATACATTTTTGACACAGACAGGGTAATACAGACACAAGCCTTAAAAGATATAAAATTGCGTAAATTGGTTAAACAAAATGTTTGCAATGTCGGAATTCGTCCCAAAATTTATGAAAATTTGTTGACTGTGACATTGAAATTTGAGCCGCCACATCAGAAAACTAACAATCTGCATAAGCGAAAACAAAGGCGCAGATCAGCGCAGGTGTTCAGAGCCTTTTTGTTTTCGCTACATGGATAGTACAAAACTTCGACTATTCATGCTTCTAGTCTGTTTATGTGACTGTACAGGTTGGTTTTTGTCGGACCGGTTCGGATATATTGTTTGTTGGTTTTCTCATGTGCAGGCTCATTTCTTTTCTATTCTATTCGTTTTATGCTTCAACTATTTCATCAACAATGTGATTTACAGGGGATTAGCAACTTACTGTACCTGAGCAATAAAACTTATCAATGAATGGTGTCATTATAACAGGTAATACCCCTAAGGTGTCAAACGTGTGTGCCTCTATGACAATATTACTAGACATGACTTGGCAAAAGATCTACACCACAAGGGTTTCTACACAAATGCAAACCAAGCTGTGCAGGCACAGACGATGACTGACTGGAGGCTGTAAATTTTAGATTTAGAAAATAGAGAAACTGTACTATCCGTGTAACGAAAACAAGGACGATGATCGGCTTCGCAGTTTCTGCGAACTGATCTGCGCCTTTGGTTTCGCATATGCGGCCCATATTACTTTCTAAAATCTGAAAACGGATTGTCCCAGCATAAGATGACTGAAGAATTTGAGATATGCTAGGCCGCCAAATTGGATCAGATTGTGCGCCTAACACATAGTTAGTAAATTAGTGTAGGGTAGAGGAGCAGAGAGAAAGAGAGAGAGACAGTGTAACCATACACTCTGTTGTCTAGCCGTCATGTTTCAGATTCAACGATGATACATTTTTTCACATGTTTCCTTTTGATTGTAAATGGTGATTTAAGAAGTGTTGTAAAATCTTTTTTTGATTTTCATTTGACAGTAAACTCAAGCCTTCGAGCCACATCATCAGAAAACCAACAATGTGGTTTCAGAACAGATTCGACACAAACCGAGCTGTACAGTCACAGAAGCAGGCTAGAGACTGGAAATTTCGGATTTAGAAAGTAGAGGAATTGTACTATCTGTTAAGCGAAAACAAAGCGATTCATCAGCTTTGCAGTAACTGCGAAGCTGATCTGCGCCTTTGTTTTTGTATATGCACAGTTTTGGTTTTCTCATGACACGGCTCATATCAGTAGCTTCAGATAACAATTAAAATCATCGGTTTATAAAAATAATTTTTTTTTTATTGTGTACCAGTATGAAGTATACTTTGTGTAAGAAAATGTTTCCATGAAAAAAAAAAAAAAAAAAAAAAAAAAAAAAAAAAAGATTTAACGTAAGCTTTTACCTATGTTAACCTTGTGTCTATTATTGTCACATGAAAATCTCTCTCTCTCTCTCTCTCTCTCTCTCTCTCTCTCTCTCTCTCTCTCTCTCTCTCTCTCTCTCTCTGTTTGCCTTTAGGTGTGTGTGCGTCGTACCATATCTTATATCTTTCACTGAAGTGATTCTACAACCATGCAGAATCTGGGATTTTCGTGATAGAAATGCATTTACACTTTATGATCGTAAAACATGTATTTTTAATTAAGATACATGAAACAAAAATAATAATCGAATTAGATTTAAACTCGGGTCTAAGTACAAGTATGCATTACAATAAATTGGAAACAAACCCCGCCCACTTTCCTTATTCATCCTCATTCCACCGCGGGTCCGCGGTGGAAAGTTAGAGACAAAAAATACAGGTAAGCGCGGACGATAAAAATTCTGTTTCTTTACCCCGCCGCGGAAACTCCGCAATCCCGCCGACTAGGGCGTTTCCGCGGTGGATATTAAAACTTTAATCCTTTTTCTTGCAGCCCCCTCTCCGCGGGGGTGGGCGGGCTGGTGAAAATCCCCCTGGATTGTACTGTATGCTGCCTTCTTTAATTGCACGCCGGTGGGTCGGGCGTCAGACTCTATGATGGCCCCGACATAAAGCTATTCATTTTAGTTGGTTGGGGCCGGAGCTTCTTGTCTGTTGCTTGGCCCACCGGGGTCCAACTGGTGTTTTTCTTTTGCTCCGGAGTTAGTAGGTTATTCGGCGCCCAGGGATCTCCATCGTCGGGTAGCTTACTCAGTCTGTGAGTCCTGGTTTTTGATTCATCAGGATGTTTATCATGATTTATTTGTTTGTTCTTGATGATTCATTGACTAGTTAGAGATTCACCACGAGGACCGAATAACTAACTAAATGTTATGAACCACTGCAGAAGCTGAGGGTGAGGTTATGGCCATGTAAAACCGGTTTAAGCCCGCCAGTAACTTTGTGTTACTGATCGTTCCAAGTCGATACTTCTGTGGTGGTTCTTTTTGTTTTATGTCTTGGTGTATAATTTTTTTTTTGTGCTGTTGGCGCCTTGTGTGTGTTTTCATGTTTTTAGTTAAGTTAAGGTAACTGAGTGGCCACCTATTGGGAAAATAGCTGCTCATTCGGCTTACGATATGTTTCATGGTATAAGTTCCTGGTTGTTAGTTTGGTTTTTTTCCCACCTCGGTTTTTTGAGTGGGAATCTTTTTCTGATTGCGCCTTTTCCTGATCTTTGCCTACTTGTACCTTTTTATCCCAACATTAAATTTTGAAATCAGTTCATAGTGTCTGCGATAAAATTTAGAAAAGGTTTTTCGAAGTTTATGATACTTATTACCCTGCTGAAGAAGTTTGGCTGTTAAACATTTATTTCGTGCATTGAAGTCCGCAACATGATTGCAGACTCTAGCAAACCTGAATTATGTATAAAAAGAACACAGCAGTATATTTTAGGAATTGATACAACTTTGCTTCTCCTATCTAACTCGACCAAGATGTAAAACAGGCAAAAAAAAAAAAAAAAAAAAAAAAAAAAAAAAAAAAAAAAAAAAAAAAAAAAAAACCACTAACGCAATTTTCCCTTTATGTGAATCTCCATACTTGCCACAAGTATGTTTGAAAAATGAACCACATTCACTTATAGTTTAACACAAAGTTAACGTCATTCTAGCGATGTACGGTATTACAAAACATTGAATTAAGATGTTAAAAAATCTGTTTTTGACCATTTTTGTGAAAATGCAAAGGCGTATCAATCGGTATTTTTTGCAATAATTGATTTAAACATATTAAGAAATAAACATAAAATGCTATTTTGAGCAACAATTGCATTTTAGATGGATTATGAGGCAAATAAATGTAACGATAAAATTTCAAAATCGGGGTTCGCTCAGCCAAATGCCTATTAAACGACAATCACTGCATGCAAAGAACCATCCTTCCTAATGCATGTTGATGTAGATACCAGGCATTATATCAACCGATTTTTAGCAGATTTGGTCTATTCTGATGTTATTTGATAGTTTATACATCTTATTTTTTCACAAGTACTTAATGGGCTACGGTAGAAAAACGTCTGCTGTGTCGTTATGCAAGTCGATCATGTCTTTTGTACAGTGGTTTCAGATACACCATATTACCTTTTCAACTACATATATTTTAGCTATATTACTTTCGGGTGCAAGGGTAAGCCCATTTCACCAATTGGTTCCCCAACTTACGTACATTTCTTCAAAGTAAAACAGTATGGACATATGCATGGGCGAATTTCGGGACCCGGAGTATGAAGTTACTGCTTAATTTTTATCTAATTCAATTTGAAAAAAAGAACATCCGACAAATGTAGCAACAAAGTGTAAGTGTACAGCCATACTGTTTATCTGACATAGGTGTCAAGCCTTAGGCAGGTAGTTTTCGGTGCTACAACGCAGCCACATTGTAGTGCGAGAAGTACATATTGTTTGTTGTGGCGTTTGTGGTGTCCCCTTTAAACATTTTATGAGTTCACATGTATTCTGTTTAAGAAATAATTTTACTTTACGTTGAATTATCGTGATTAACGCGGGATTTTGGAGAGTAGATTGCGATGTATTAATTGAAGACGGCGCAGCCGGAGTGAATTAAATATCGCATCTGCCCGACAATATCACGCGTTAATCAAAGATAATTCACCGTAAACGAAAATTAATTCGATTCTAACACGACTAATACATAAATGCGTACATTTTAAAATGTTTTCCAGTGGACTCCTTCGCGGCGGTCATGGATGTTTATGTGCGACGTCACAAAACCGTTACATTACGCGCGTAATTTTGTTTACAGTTAATTATTGTATATTTGCAAACGGTGACGTTTCCATTACGTTCAATGGGCAAGACGATAACGTCGTGTTAGAATATATAGTAACAATTTACTATTGAGTGTTTTATGTCTATCAACAAAGACTTAGCAATTAAGTAGCGTTGATATTTCGAACTTGTCCTTTTGTGTTGTAAACTGGCTCGCCTGTTGTTCTAGATCGAGGTGGGAAAAACTAAAATAATTGACAATTATGTACTTATACTCAGAAAACATATCGTAAGCCGAGTGAGCAGTTAAACTTGACTGTCGACTCAACTAGTTTAAATACCTTTATTGTAACTGTGACAGTTCCCTGGGAATGTAAAATAACATAATCACACAACATTGTTGTTCGTTATTTTGTTTGTTTTGACGTTTTTAGTTTTTAGTCAATATTTTTCCATCATTGTGGCAAACTTCATATAACAATACAACGTTAGTTTCTCACTGTCTATAATCCACATAAATTACAGCACATAATTATAAATGTTATATCATGAATACTTATCAGTATCTTTCAATATCTGTTCAT
This sequence comes from Rugalucina vietnamica, assembly GCA_964017185.1. Taxonomy (NCBI): domain Eukaryota; kingdom Metazoa; phylum Mollusca; class Bivalvia; order Lucinida; family Lucinidae; genus Rugalucina; species Rugalucina vietnamica. The sequence goes on along the minus strand of OZ024878.1, from coordinate 52,976,136 downwards.
TAATTGTAGTAATGTCTGTGTTGTTCCCTCTAATTGTAGTGTTCCAAATGTAGTTTATCACTATAAATGTCTTTCCTCTAATTGTAGTCTGCAAATTGTATTAATTGTCTCTTTTTCTTATTATAGTTGACGTCAGATGCCTTAATATACTTAATCTTCTTAAAATTAACCAAATGTTCCTAAAATTACTTGTAAAATGAAAATAGTTATATAAATATTTGTAAACTTAATTTATATAGATTTAAATGCAATTTTTAGTAAGTACACTTTAACTTAATAATTAAACTGTTCAATACAATTTGTGGTATTTCCACAGCAATCATAACGGGACGGGGCTATTAACAAGTACTGTGGGGAGTTACATTGTCTTGCGCAAGGACATAAAACGGCGTCCAGCCCAGAACCTCGCGATTCGAAGTCCGTTGCTCTACCAGCAGGTCACCGCGCTTCCCCACACACCATTTATAAAACCCGATATTACACTTTGCTTTCAATTCGGTCATTTATCTTATTGAAGCAATATAAATCCCATGAGTGTTGTTTTTTTTTCGAATAACATTTTACGTATTTGTTGAAAGTTTGGAACAGCGAATCGTTGTTTGTCTAAAATATTACAGGAGCCGTCGCATGAGAAAACCAACAATTTGCATAGGCGAAAACAAAGCCACAGCAGATCAGCGCCTTTGGTTTCGCTGTACTGATAGTACTATCCTTCTTCTTCTTAAATCCGAAATTCCAATCTCTTAGCCTGCTTCTGTGACTGTACAGGCTGGTTTGTGTCAGACCTGGTCAGAACCCAAATTGTTGGCTTTCTCACGCATATGCTCACATGTAAGTGTGACCTTGTCCTAAATTCCACCAAGTTGACCCCTCACTAGTTTCTTAATTGTTTAAGGACATTGTTCTAAACACTGGCATATTTTGGCTGTTTCGAACATGTTCGGCCAGTTTTGACCATCTGATTGGAGAGAAAACAAGAATGTATTTTGCCAAAAGTTTGTCCGACTCTGTTATGAATAGTTATTCTTTATTGCCAAACATCACAATTTTAATCATACAAAGCACCAGTATGGCGTTACAAAGGATATAAAAAGTGACCAAAACAAGCATTTTCGATAAACTTACCACCATGAATAGCTTAGGTAATCCTTTTGCACGCGAATGGCAGATTTTTTCTGCACATCACATTCCGACTGCATTAAACAAGATATTAAACTATCCAAAAACACATTTGTTTTGAGAAAATTAGTTATGGTTCATGTAGAGCAATGTACGCGGAAAATGCAGTATATAATTTTCCTTGTGTACATGTTTTAATATTACGCAACAGTTTTGAGAAAGTCCTGAACACGGGGTGCAATATACTCTTCCTCAAAAGTCCTGTCACCCTATTAGTTTTCATTTATTGAATAAATGAAAATGCATTGTGTTCCATTTTTGTCTATTGAAATATACATGACAAAGTCCAGTATGCCAAATGTCCCTTTCATGCAGTTCACGTTTGTTGCGTATGTGCAGTTTAAACACATTTTTCTTATAGTTACAAGGGTGCGAATGGGTGGGGATCGGGGGTGTAGGTCAGTCCATGTTAGCTGCACCCTTCGGATAACATCCGTCTAGAGCATCCGTGGTGTGGTAAAGCTATCTGCTATGTAATAAGTGGTTGGGAAATCGCTCTAGGGCTTCTCCGGCATATTCATTCCAGATGAAATTTCAAATAAGCCCTGTCTCAGTTTGAATTCGTTCGAATTGATGCTTTACATCCCAGTCAACAGCTAAGGTCATGTCGGGACGTTGCCTCCACTTTATGGGACTCTTGCCCAAAATGAAGACGTCCCAGTCAACAGCTAAGGTCATGTTGGGACATTGCCTCCATCTTATGGGACTCTTGCCCAAAATGAAGATGCCATGAGTCTTTGACATCCAACATGTTCTTCAAATATAACCAGACAAAGCCAAAAGGGGTTATAATATATGAGCCTTGATGCGAGAAAACCGGTCTTAGCGGTTTCCTACCAGGTCCGACATAAACGGGTCTGTGCAGTCTCAGAAAATGGTCAAAAGCTTGAAATTTCGGGTTAAGGAAGAAGAGAAATTTTACTATCCGAGTGGTGAAACCAAAGGCGCTGATCAGCTTCGCAGTTACTGCGAATCTGATCTGCGCCTTTGTTTTCGCATATGCAAAATTCCGGTTTTCTCACGATGCGGCTCATATTATAATGTGCGGATGGTTAGACTCGGAACCTCTTTTCCTGGGCAGGCTCAGACCCGAGCGGTTAACCAGTAATCAGATAGCCAGTCAGCATCGTACAGGCTTTCACTGGAGGCATAATCAGCCCATCTATTTCCTTCTGGGGCCCCAATGGGTAGGGGCCCCTGTTGGGCCCCAATGGGTAGGGGCCCCTGTTTCAGTATGACTTGCGATGTAAGTAGGGCATAAAACGCTGACACTACAACAAGAATATGATTCAGTGGTCTAAGTTTCAGATTTTTCTTAAATAGTTGCTATTCGTCTTACTGCTGATATATATTACAAAGTACGTGATTTGGGACTTCACTTCAATGCTACACTGCTAAACTGCTGACAGCCCCACAAGCGTTGGCTCCGCCCCGACATGACTAAAACATTGTTGACAGGAATGTTAAGCCTCCATACAAACAACCAAATTAACTGCTGACAGCCTACGGATATTTTTCCCAAATCGTGCTTGCTCATTGTGTAATGGTTAGAGTGTCGTAGGTTAGATCCAGAGCCGCATCATAAATAAGACCGTTTAAATGGTATCAGTGGCTACTTTGCTTGGCGCTCAGCATTATAAGGCAAGCACTGGATTCTCTTCTTTCAAAATATAGCATTACTTACATCTCGAAAATATATGAAAATGACTGAAAAAAAAAAAAAAAAAAAGGTCTGATACTGATCACTGTCTGTATTCACTGGAGGACCATATGGAAGATTGTCAATTGTGCTAAATTTGTTGTCCTCCTAAAATATAAAATTTATTTATTATTATTATTATTTTTATTACAACACTTAAGGTTACCCATACCAACAGCAAAGCAAAAAAATATATATATATATGAAAAAAAAAATGACCACTGAAACTTGTCTATCTTGTACCCCCTTATAGGATAGTCCTTGGACAAAGTCGGTCAAGCAAAACATTGGTCAACCTGGTACAATATCGACATACATGTACATGTATACATAGCTCTGGGCCTATTGAACTGTTTCCAGAGTGGTATTGATCCAAGGGTTCTTCAGCCTTTCCGGTTAAAATTTAAAATGAGCTAGTTTATCCGCATGACCTTAGCTACAGTATTAAGTGGGACGTAAAAACATTACCAAACAAGCCATTGAAGCAAAATTTAACTGTTTTGCCTAGACATGTTATTTGCAACCTTGGGTCTAATGCATATACATAATGTAAATACTGACTCATAGGATGGTTGTGTCAAGTCATTATTTTTTTTCTCATTTTCTTTTGTGTTTTGGCCGTAATGTATTTCACAACTATTATTTAGTCATTGCGAGACAAAGCCATCCCTTTCTGGGTACATAACCGGTACTTTGTGGAGCTTGAATTTTTTTTTTTTTTTTTTTTTTTTTTTTTTTTTTTTGTTTTTTTTTTTTTTTTTTTTTAATTCAAGTTTGCATCCCTTTCAAGCTTTTTTACTCATATCGAGACAAATCAATCGGTAGGTGTGGCAAAAACCGGAGTACCCGGGGAAAAACCACCTGACACACCCGCAAGCAGAACTATGCTTGTCCCACATGTGACTCATGCCCCGTGCGAGGTGCGAACCCAAAGAGGTGAGATGATCGAATGATCAAGAGCACTGAAGTCAGCGACCATAACCATTCGGCCACGGGGGCCGCCCGGAGCTTGAAAAGGTACAAGTAGGCAAAGATCAGGAAAAGGCGCAATCAGAAAAAGATTCCCACACCAAAAACCGAGGTGGGAAAAAACCAAACTAACAATCAGGTACTTATACCATGAAACAATCGTAAGCCGAATGGGCAGCTATTTTCCCAATAGGTGGCCACTCAGTTACCTTAACTTAACTAAAAATATGAAAACATACATAAGGCGCCAACAGCACAAAAAATTTTTTAAACACCAAGACATAAAACAAAAAGAACCACCACAGAAGTATCGACTTGGAACGATCAGTAACACAAAGTTACTGGCGGGCTTAAACCGGTTTTACATGGCCATAACCTCACCCTCAGCTTCTGCAGTGGTTCATAACATTTAGTTAGTTATTCGGTCCTCGTGGTGAATCTCTAACTAGTCAATGAATCATCAAGAACAAACAAATAAATCATGATAAACATCCTGATGAATCAAAAACCAGGACTCACAGACTGAGTAAGCTGCCCGACGATGGAGATCCCTGGGCGCCGAATAACCTACTAACTCCGGAGCAAAAGAAAAACACCAGTTGGACCCCGGTGGGCCAAGCAACAGACAAGAAGCTCCGGCCCCAACCAACTAAAATGAATAGCTTTATGTCGGGGCCATCATAGAGTCTGACGCCCGACCCACCGGCGTGCAATTAAAGAAGGCAGCATAGTTATCAACCATGATTGGGTTAAAAACTAAGCATGCAGACTGTCGCATAACATTCAAGTTATAACCTATACGTTTGTAACGTGTTATGATTTTTCTGAACTGAAAAGAAAAATCATTAATTCCTTTAAGTTTCTTAAATTTGTAAACCAAGTCACCATAAAATTCAGGTTCCGAAAGGCCCTCACTTAAAAGCGTCTTTAACCCAACATTATATTTGGAAATCAATTCATAGTGTCTACGATAAAATTTAGAAAATGTTTTTCGAAGTTTATGATACCGATAGCCCTGTTGGAGAAGTTTTGCCGTTAAACATTTATTTCGAGCGTTGAAGTCTGTAACATGATTGCAGACTCTAGCAAACCTAATAAGTTGCGAAATGTATACACCATAAGAAGCACGACGAGGAACGTCACCATCCAAAAAAGGAAAATTTACTATATCAAAATCAAAGTCATCGCGCTTATCATAAATTTTAGAAGAAACACATCCATTTGCAACAGAAAGATGTAGATCTAAAAAGGGGGCTTCAGTATCTGAGATATTGGCTTTGTTCAACTGAAGTTCAGGTGGATAAATTTGATTGACCATACCTTCAAAATAAGGGTTGTCTTGCTCAGGGACACTACATGGCGGAGGCGGGTATCGGACCGAATCATGACCTCTCAGTTGTTAGTCCGGTTCTCTGTTAGCAAACCAGGCTCCCCACGTTTTGCTAGGATAGCCGCTTTTTCTTTTGTGTTTCTTGGGTGAATAAATTTAGTAATTGTCATAAAATCAAATTTCCATTACAGTCATGTACTTGGTTTCGCAAAATGTTCTTGTCAATGATAATCATTGCCATCAGAAGAACAGAATTTTAATTACTGCTAAACTATACCCGACAAGATTTAGACAAAGTCATATCCTTTACTTTGCAGGAAAGATTTTTATGACCAAATTTTTTGTTTCTTGAAGCCATTACCTCATAGAAGCGACTATTTCAAAAGAAATTGTACATTCTATGCTGATTTTTTAGCCCCGGCAATGTGTCATCCTACGTAAGTTTGAAGTATTGGGTTCTGGTCCAGCCTGTGTTTGCCATTAAATATAATGTAACAGTGTTTACAATTTTCTATATAATTTTATGAGATCCTTCATGTACGTAATGTACATGGTTGTTTCCATGCATAATCGATGTTTCTTTGCTCTCGGTATGTAACAGTGTGACATCAGATGTCATAAAATTTGACATGCAAAAAGCTAATAAAGATAAAACATTGGTGTGAGTGAACTCATTCACAGATATTTATTGGATAATGCAATGTTTAGAAAATTGCCAAGAGAACAAAAACTGATTATTTGTTTTGAAGGTACTGGTAATACATGTTTAACCATGTTTTTAATAAGGATTTCCGGAGTAAAGAACTTTGCGTAACCGGAAACTCGACTGTACATTGTATTTTAACAATATTTGAAGATCATTTCACCCAAAATCAACTCGGTAATATTGTATACTCTTCAATATTAAACATTAAACACACTTAATGAACATGCATTTTTGTACTTCAGGTTTTTATCATTCACCAAATATCACATTTGTAGCGCGTTGCATTGGCGCAAAGCCATCATATGCTGCTACAGTCTCCTCACGTGGCTGATGTATTATTCAATCAAAATGACAACCAAATAGTGCATGGGGCCTAAAGAAATAGATGGGTTGTTTGTGCTTCCAGGCAAAGCTTACACGCTGACCAGCTGATTACTGGTATACCGCTCTGGTTTGAGCCAGCCCAGGAAAAGTGGTTCAAATCAGACCATCCATACATATAAGCCTTTGTGGATTAGTTGGATGGTTATATTTGAAGCACTTGTTGGATGTCATGACATCCTCACTTTGGGTAAAAGTCCCATAAAATGGAGGCAATGTCCCGACATGACCCTTGCTTTTGATTGGGACGTTAAGCATGAAGTCAAACAAAAACTTCCTTTGCCATGTTTGCCTTCTGTGTTTGTTGATGCATATATATGGTAAATTTATGTCTGTGTCATGGTATCCTAGGGTGTGTTTCAAACATTTTGTGACCACAAATAAATTCAAACATGTGCTTGGACATGCTTTAAGGTCAAAATGCGTTGCAATGTGACATCTGGATATTGTGTGTCGAGTCTCAATGAATAGATAAACATAATACGGTATGTTGAGTGCAAATTTCAATTTAAAAACGCTACACACTTTGGCTATAATTAGATGAAATCTGGGTGTATTTCCCAAAGCGAAGACAAAGATGTCCCATACAACATCCTTAAGCATCTTTCCAATTCTCCTTCTCTATCTGATTTTGTTCATTAGGAATATATCAAACTGTTACCCAGGTCACTATGCAAATCATTTATTCGATTCCGAACGCACAATCACAAGTTACCGGTGGAAACCGGCAGATGGACAAGCATACCACTAAACGAAAGAAAATACCATTCATGCCGTTCTGACATGCATGAGATACTAGTAAACATAACTTTTTGTGAGTTTGTAACCTTTTTAACGTAGATAGGCGCAAATATTTAAAACGACTTTATCACACCAGGCCAAACACTTTAATGTTAGAATAATTATTGAATACAAAGAATACCAAAGAGTGAAAAAAACTTTGCTACTTTATAAATATCATAACAAAACAGGCAACGTAACCCTCTGTATAAATATGGAAACATAATGTTACTTATAGTTTTCATTTAACGTATAATATATCATATTAGCAATATATACTATTTTAACTTTCAACACACACACACACACACACACACACACACACACACACACACACACACACACACACACACACACACACACACACACACACACACACACACACACACACACACACACACACACACACACACACACACAGAGAGAGAGAGAGAGAGAGAGAGAGAGAGAGAGAGAGAGAGAGAGTAAGACATGGTATCCTCTTGTCTTTAAGTAAGACAAGAGAATTCCAATTGTCCAGCATCATGGTAATGGATAATTGCCTTCATGCCTCCTTAAGCCTTACTCCAGTTTTTCGTTTCGACTGGAGTGTGTGTATAGGTAGGCATATTTTTTTTCTTAAATGTACATGTATGTATAATTCGGCAAATAGGTTACTGTATGGGCGTTACCTCATGAATACGTTATTGGGTATGGTCTACTCTAAAGGTTAACAGTTGAACGACTCAACTCACATGTTTTCCGTTAGAAAATGAGAATGAAATACGAGTTTGTCTAATTCACTGGATTGGACAAAATACAGGTAGCTGATCTCTAACGGTAAATATGTGACAGCGCTCTATATAATCTATAATCTCCCTACTTGAACAAATGGACCGGCGTCAAGTTGGATGAAAATTTCATCCGGTGAAAATTTCATCTAGCAGAAGAAAAAAAAAGTTGGATGAAAATTTCATCTGGACCTGCCCAGTAAAAGATGTTCATGTAAAAAAAAATCCTGCTCCCGTACTAGCTCTTATTTAGGCAAGCAGCTTATACTGCAATATAGATACATGTTGTATGAAGGTTTGTGGTAAGCCTCAGTAGTCTGGGCGACAAAAGTCAGAGGGGGGGGGGTCAAAATGTTTCTTTCAATATTTCTCGAGAATCTGTTCCGAAACCAGCTCTTGTGCCAGCAAGCCGCTTATACTGCGATATAGATAAATGTTCTATAGAGGTTTGTGGCAAATTTCATCAGGATTGAAAGAGGATCCGAAGGGTAGTCAGGTCGCCAAAAGTCAGAGGGGGGTGTCTAAAATGCGGTTTTTGATATTCCTCGTTCTCCTGCTCCCAAACCAGCTCTTGTGCCAGCAAGCCGCTTATGCTTGAATATAGGTATATGTTATATGAAGTTTTGTTGCAAGTCTCATCAGGATTGAAAGAGGATGAGATGGGTAGCCAGGGCCCCCAATGTCATGGGGGGTGTCAAAAATTCCATTTTCGAGAGTTTTCGGTTTCCTGCTCCCAAACTAGCTCTTGTGCCAGGAAGCTGCTAGTACTACGACATACAAGTATGTGGCAAGTCTCATCAGGATTGAAAGAGGATGAGATGGGTAGCCAGACCCCCCACTATGTCAGAGGGGGGTGCAAAAAAATATTTTCGATCTTTCTCGGTCTCTTGCCCCCAAACTAGCTCTTGTGCCAGGAAGCCGCTTATACTGTAATAAAGGTATATGATATATGAATGTATGTGGCAAGTCTCATTAGGATTGAAAGAGGATGAGGAGGGTAGCCAGGCCCCCCAACGGCTGTAGGGTCATATTTTCCTGTACAGAATTGGCTGTTTTCGACACTTCTAGGTCTACTGCTCCGAAACTAGCTCTTGTGCCAGGAAGCCGCTAGTACTGTGATAAATGTATATGTTATATAAAAGTATGTGGCAAGTCTCATCAGGATTGAAAGAGGATGCGATGGGTAGCCAGGGCCCCCAATATCATGGGGGTGCCAAAAAATTCCATTTTCGATAGTTTTCGGTCTCCTGCTCCCAAACTAGCTCTTGTGCCAGGAAGCCGCTAGTACTACGACATAGATGTATAGTATATACAAGTATGTGGCAAGTCTCATCAGGATTGAAAGAGGATGAGATGGGTAGCCAGGGCCCCCAATGTCATGGGGGGTGTCAAAAATTCCATTTTCGAGAGTTTTCGGTTTCCTGCTCCCAAACTAGCTCTTGTGCCAGGAAGCCGCTAGTATTACGACATAGATGTATAGTATATACAAGTATGTGGCAAGTCTCATCAGGATTGAAAGAGGATGAGATGGGTAGCCAGACCCCCCACTATGTCAGAAGGGGGTGCAAAAAATTATTTTCGATCTTTCTCGGTCTCTTGCTCCCAAACTAGCTCTTGTGCCAGGAAGCCGCTTATACTGTAATAAAGGTATATGATATATGAATGTATGTGGCAAGTCTCATTAGGATTGAAAGAGGATGAGGAGGGTAGCTAGGCCCCCCAACGGCTCTAGGGTCATATTTTCCTGTACAGAGTTGGCTGTTATCGACACTTCTAGGTCTACTGCTCCGAAACTAGCTCTTGTGCCAGGAAGCCGCTAGTACTGTGATAAATGTATATTTTATATAAAAGTATGTGGCAAGTCTCATCAGGATTGAAAGAGGATGAGATGGGTAGCCAGGGCCCCCAATATCATGGGGTGTGTCAAAAAATTCCATTTTCGATAGTTTTCGGTCTCCTGCTCCCAAACTAGCTCTTGTGCCAGGAAGCCGCTAGTACTACGACATAGCTGTATAGTATATACAAGTATGTGGCAAGTCTCATCAGGATTGAAAGAGGATGAGATGGGTAGCCAGGGCCCCCAATGTCATGGGGGGTGTCAAAAATTCCATTTTCGAGAGTTTTCGGTTTCCTGCTCCCAAACTAGCTCTTGTGCCAGGAAGCCGCTAGTACTACGACATAGATGTATAGTATATACAAGTATGTGGCAAGTCTCATCAGGATTGAAAGAGGATGAGATGGGTAGCCAGACCCCCCACTATGTCAGAGGGGGGTGCAAAAAAATTATTTTCGATCTTTCTCGGTCTCTTGCTCCCAAACTAGCTCTTGTGCCAGGAAGCCGCTTATACTGTAATAAAGGTATATGGTATATGAATGTATGTGGCAAGTCTCATTAGGATTGAAAGAGGATGAGGAGGGTAGCCAGGCCCCCCAACGGCTCTAGGGTCATATTTTCCTGTACAGAATTGGCTGTTTTCGACACTTCTAGGTCTACTGCTCCGAAACTAGCTCTTGTGCCAGGAAGCCGCTAGTACTGTGATAAATGATAAATGTATATGTTATATAAAAGTATGTGGCAAGTCTCATCAGGATTGAAAGAGGATGAGATGGGTAGCCAGGGCCCCCAATATCATGGGGGGTGTCAAAAAATTCCATTTTCGATAGTTTTCGGTCTCCTGCTCCCAAACTAGCTCTTGTGCCAGGAAGCCGCTAGTACTACGACATAGATGTATAGTATATACAAGTATGTGGCAAGTCTCATCAGGATTAAAAGATGATGAGATGGGTAGCCAGGGCCCCCAATGTCATGGGGGGTGTCAAAAATTCCATTTTCGAGAGTTTTCGGTTTCCTGCTCCCAAACTAGCTCTTGTGCCAGGAAGCCGCTAGTACTACGACATAGATGTATAGTATATACAAGTATATGGCAAGTCTCATCAGGATTGAAAGAGGGTGAGATGGGTAGCCAGACCCCCCACTATGTCAGAGGGGGTGCAAAAAATTATTTTCGATCTTTCTCGGTCTCTTGCTCCCAAACTAGCTCTTGTGCCAGGAAGCCGCTTATACTGTAATAAAGGTATATGATATATAAATGTATGTGGCAAGTCTCATTAGGATTGAAAGAGGATGAGGAGGGTAGCCAGGCCCCCCAACGGCTCTAGGGTCATATTTTCCTGTACAGAATTGGCTGTTTTCGACACTTCTAGGTCTACTGCTCCGAAACTAGCTCTTGTGCCAGGAAGCCGCTAGTACTGTGATAAATGTATATGTTATATAAAAGTATGTGGCAAGTCTCATTAGGATTGAAAGAGGATGAGATGGGTAGCCAGGGCCCCCAATATCATGGGGGTGTCAAAAAATTCCATTTTCGATAGTTTTCGGTCTCCTGCTCCCAAACTAGCTCTTGTGCCAGGAAGCCGCTAGTACTGTGATAAATGTATATGTTATATAAAAGTATGTGGCAAGTCTCATTAGGATTGAAAGAGGATGAGATGGGTAGCCAGGGCCCCCAATATCATGGGGGTGTCAAAAAATTCCATTTTCGAGAGTTTTCGGTTTCCTGCTCCCAAACTAGCTCTTGTGCCAGGAAGCCGCTAGTACTACGACATAGATGTATAGTATATACAAGTATGTGGCAAGTCTCATCAGGATTGAAAGAGGATGAGATGGGTAGCCAGGGCCCCCAATGTCATGGGGGGGTGTCAAAAATTCCATTTTCGAGAGTTTTCGGTTTCCTGCTCCCAAACTAGCTCTTGTGCCAGGAAGCCGCTAGTACTACGACATAGATGTATAGTATATACAAGTATGTGGCAAGTCTCATCAGGATTGAAAGAGGATGAGATGGGTAGCCAGACCCCCCACTATGTCAGAGGGGGGTGCAAAAAATTATTTTCGATCTTTCTCGGTCTCTTGACCCCAAACTAGCTCTTGTGCCAGGAAGCCGCTTATACTGTAATAAAGGTATATGATATATGAATGTATGTGGCAAGTCTCATTAGGATTGAAAGAGGATGAGGAGGGTAGCCAGGCCCTCCAACGGCTCTAGGGTCATATTTTCCTGTACAGAATTGGCTGTTTTCGACACTTCTAGGTCTACTGCTCCGAAACTAGCTCTTGTGCCAGGAAGCCGCTAGTACTGTGATAAATGTATATGTTATATAAAAGTATGTGGCAAGTCTCATCAGGATTGAAAGAGGATGAGATGGGTAGCCAGGGCCCCCAATATCATGGGGGGTGTCAAAAAATTCCATTTTCGATAGTTTTCGGTCTCCTGCTCCCAAACTAGCTCTTGTGCCAGAAAGCCGCTAATACTACGACATAGATGTATAGTATATACAAGTATGTGGCAAGTCTCATCAGGATTGAAAGAGGATGAGATGGGTAGCCAGGGCCCCCAATGTCATGGGGGTGTCAAAAATTCCATTTTCGAGAGTTTGTTTTCGGTTTCCTGCTCCCAAACTAGCTCTTGTGCCAGGAAGCCGCTAGTACTACGACATAGATGTATAGTATATACAAGTATGTGGCAAGTTTCATCAGGATTGAAAGAGGATGAAATGGGTAGCCAGACCCCCCACTATGTCAGAGGGGGGTGCAAAAAATTATTTTCGATCTTTCTCGGTCTCTTGCCCCCAAACTAGCTCTTGTGCCAGGAAGCCGCTTATACTGTAATAAAGGTATATGATATATGAATGTATGTGGCAAGTCTCATTAGGATTGAAAGAGGATGAGGAGGGTAGCCAGGCCCCCCAACGGCTCTAGGGTCATATTTTCCTGTACAGAATTGGCTGTTTTCGACACTTCTAGGTCTACTGCTCCGAAACTAGCTCTTGTGCCAGGAAGCCGCTAGTACTGTGATAAATGTATATGTTATATAAAAGTATGTGGCAAGTCTCATCAGGATTGAAAGAGGATGAGATGGGTAGCCAGGGCCCCCAATATCATGGGGGTGTCAAAAAATTCCATTTTCGATAGTTTTCGGTCTCCTGCTCCCAAACTAGCTCTTGTGCCAGGAAGCCGCTAGTACTACGACATAGATGTATAGTATATACAAGTATGTGGCAAGTCTCATCAGGATTGAAAGAGGATGAGATGGGTAGCCAGGGCCCCCAATGTCATGGGGGGTGTCAAAAATTCCATTTTCGAGAGTTTTCGGTTTCCTGCTCCCAAACTAGCTCTTGTGCCAGGAAGCCGCTAGTACTACGACATAGATGTATAGTATATACAAGTATGTGGCAAGTCTCATCAGGATTGAAAGAGGATGAGATGGGTAGCCAGACCCCCCACTATGTTAGAGGGGGGTGCAAAAAAATTATTTTCGATCTTTCTCGGTTTCTTGCTCCCAAACTAGCTCTTGTGCCAGGAAGCCGCTTATACTGTAATAAAGGTATATGATATATGAATGTATGTGGCAAGTCTCATTAGGATTGAAAGAGGATGAGGAGGGTAGCCAGGCCCCCAAATGGCTCTAGGGTCATATTTTCCTGTACAGAATTGGCTGTTTTCGACACTTCTAGGTCTACTGCTCCGAAACTAGCTCTTGTGCCAGGAAGCCGCTAGTACTGTGATAAATGTATATGTTATATAAAAGTATGTGGCAAGTCTCATCAGGATTGAAAGAGGATGAGATGGGTAGCCAGGGCCCCCAATATCATGGGGGTGTCAAAAAATTCCATTTTCGATAGTTTTCGGTCTCCTGCTCCCAAACTAGCTCTTGTGCCAGGAAGCCGCTAGTACTACGACATAGATGTATAGTATATACAAGTATGTGGCAAGTCTCATCAGGATTGAAAGAGGATGAGATGGGTAGCCAGGGCCCCCAATGTCATGGGGGTGTCATAAATTCCATTTTTGAGAGTTTTCGGTTTCCTGCTCCCAAACTAGCTCTTGTGCCAGGAAGCCGCTAGTACTACGACATAGATGTATAGTATATACAAGTATGTGGCAAGTCTCATCAGGATTGAAAGAGGATGAGATTGGAAGCCAGACCCCCCATTATGTCAGAGCCGGGTGCAAAAAAATTATTTTCGATCTTTCTCGGTCTCTTGCCCCCAAACTAGCTCTTGTGCCAGGAAGCCGCTGATACTGTAATAAAGGTATATGATATATGAATGTATGTGGCAAGTCTCATTAGGATTGAAAGAGGATGAGGAGGGTAGCCAGGCCCCCCAACGACTCTAGGGTCATATTTTCCTGTACAGAATTGGCTGTTTTCGACACGTCTAGGTCTACTGCTCCGAAACTAGCTCTTGTGCCAGGAAGCCGCTAGTACTGTGATAAATGTATATGTTATATAAAAGTATGTGGCAAGTCTCATCAGGATTGAAAGAGGATGAGATGGGTAGCCAGGGCCCCCAATATCATGGGGGGTGTCAAAAAATTCCATTTTCGATAGTTTTCGGTCTCCTGCTCCCAAACTAGCTCTTGTGCCAGGAAGCCGCTAGTACTACGACATAGATGTATAGTATATTCAAGTATGTGGCAAGTCTCATCAGGATTGAAAGAGGATGAGATGGGTAGCCAGGGCCCCCAATGTCATGGGGGGTGTCAAAAATTCCATTTTCGAGAGTTTTCGGTTTCCTGCTCCCAAACTAGGTCTTGTGCCAGGAAGCCGCTAGTACTACGACATAGATGTATAGTATATACAAGTATATGGCAAGTCTCATCAGGATTGAAAGAGGGTGAGATGGGTAGCCAGACCCCCCACTATGTCAGAGGGGGTGCAAAAAATTATTTTCGATCTTTCTCGGTCTCTTGCTCCCAAACTAGCTCTTGTGCCAGGAAGCCGCTTATACTGTAATAAAGGTATATGATATATGAATGTATGTGGCAAGTCTCATTAGGATTGAAAGAGGATGAGGAGGGTAGCCAGGCCCCCCAACGGCTCTAGGGTCATATTTTCCTGTACAGAATTGGCTGTTTTCGACACTTCTAGGTCTACTGCTCCGAAACTAGCTCTTGTGCCAGGAAGCCGCTAGTACTGTGATAAATGTATATGTTATATAAAAGTATGTGGCAAGTCTCATCAGGATTGAAAGAGGATGAGATGGGTAGCCAGGACCCCCAATATCATGGGGGGTGTCAAAAAATTCCATTTTCGATAGTTTTCGGTCTCCTGCTCCCAAACTAGCTCTTGTGCCAGGAAGCCGTTAGTACTACGACATAGATGTATAGTATATACAAGTATGTGGCAAGTCTCATCAGGATTGAAAGAGGATGAGATGGGTAGCCAGGGCCCCCAATGTCATGGGGGGTGTCAAAAATTCCATTTTCGAGAGTTTTCGGTTTCCTGCTCCCAAACTAGCTCTTGTGCCAGGAAGCCGCTAGTACTACGACATAGATGTATAGTATATACATGTATGTGGCAAGTCTAATCAGGATTGAAAGAGGATGAGATGGGTAGCCAGACCCCCACTATATCAGAGGGGGGTGCAAAAAATTATTTTCGATCTTTCTCGGTCTCTTGCCCCCAAACTAGCTCTTGTGCCAGGAAGCCGCTTATACTGTAATAAAGGTATATGATATATGAATGTATGTGGCAAGTCTCATTAGGATTGAAAGAGGATGAGGAGGGTAGCCAGGCCCCCAACGGCTCTAGGGTCATATTTTCCTGTACAGAATTGGCTGTTTTCGACACTTCTAGGTCTACTGCTCCGAAACTAGCTCTTGTGCCAGGAAGCCGCTAGTACTGTGATAAATGTATATGTTATATAAAAGTATGTGGCAAGTCTCATCAGGATTGAAAGAGGATGAGATGGGTAGCCAGGGCCCCCAATATCATGGGGGGTGTCAAAAATTCCATTTTCGAGAGTTTTCGGTTTCCTGCTCCCAAACTAGCTCTTGTGCCAGGAAGCCGCTAGTACTACGACATAGATGTATAGTATATACAAGTATGTGCCAAGTCTCATCAGGATTGAAAGAGGATGAGATGGGTAGCCAGACCCCCCACTATGTCAGAGGGGGGTGTCAAAAAATTCCATTTTCGATAGTTTTCGGTCTCCTGCTCCCAAACTAGCTCTTGTGCCAGGAAGCAGCTAGTACTACGACATAGATGAATAGTATATACAAGTATGTGGCAAGTCTCATCAGGATTGAAAGAGGATGAGATGGGTAGCCAGGGCCCCCAATGTCATGGGGGTGTCAAAAATTCCATTTTCGAAAGTTTTCGGTTTCCTGCTCCCAAACTAGCTCTTGTGCCAGGAAGCCGCTAGTACTACGACATAGATGTATAGTATATACAAGTATGTGGCAAGTCTCATCAGGATTGAAAGAGGATGAGATGGGTAGCCAGGGCCCCAAATGTCATGGGGGGTGTCAAAAAATTCCATTTTCGATAGTTTTCGGTCTCCTGCTCCCAAACTAGCCTTTGTGCCAGGAAGCCGCTAGTACTACGACATAGATGTATAGTATATAAAAGTATGTGGCAAGTCTCATCAGGATTGAAAGAGGATGAGATGGGTAGCCAGGGCCCCCAATGTCATGGGGGTGTCAAAAAATTCCATTTTCGATAGTTTTCCGTCTCCTGCTCCCAAACTAGCTCTTGTGCCAGGAAGCAGCTAGTACTACGACATAGATGTATAGTATATACAAGTATGTGGCAAGTCTCATCAGGATTGAAAGAGGATGAGATGGGTAGCCAGGGCCCCCAATGTCATGGGGGTGTCAAAAAATTCCATTTTTCGATAGTTTTCCGTCTCCTGCTCCCAAACTAGCTCTTGTGCCAGGAAGCCGCTAGTACTACGAC
Source organism: Rugalucina vietnamica (assembly GCA_964017185.1). Lineage (NCBI taxonomy): Eukaryota > Metazoa > Mollusca > Bivalvia > Lucinida > Lucinidae > Rugalucina > Rugalucina vietnamica. Next base: position 52,959,584 of record OZ024878.1, on the reverse strand, counting down.
ATAGATGTATAGTATATACAAGTATGTGGCAAGTCTCATCAGGATTAAAAGAGGATGAGATGGGTAGCCAGGGCCCCCAATGTCATGGGGGGTGTCAAAAAGTCCATTTTTGAGAGTTTTCGGTTTCCTGCACCCAAACTAGCTCTTGTGCCAGGAAGCCGCTAGTACTACGACATAGATGTATAGTATATACAAGTATGTGGCAAGTCTCATCAGGATTGAAAGAGGATGAGATGGGTAGCCAGGTCCCTCCATGTCACGGACGGGGTGTCAAAAATTCCATTTTCGGTATTTTTCAGTCTCCTGCTCCTAAACTAGCTCTTGTGCCAGGAAGCCGCTAGTACTACGACATAGATATATGGTATATACAAGTATGTGGCAAGTGTCATCAGGATTGAAAGAGGATGAGATGGGTAGCCAGGCCCCCCAATGTCACGAGGGGTGTCAAAAATTCCATTTTTGTTTTTTAATTTCGGTCTCCTGCTCCCAAACTAGCTCTTGTGCCAGGAAGCCGCTAGTACTACGACATAGATGTATAGTATATACAAGTATGTGGCAAGTGTCATCAGGATTGAAAGAGGATGAGATGGGTAGCCAGACCCCCCACTATGTCAGAGGGGGGTGCAAAAAAATATTTTCGATATTTCTCGGTATCTTGCTCCCAAACTAGCTCTTGTGCCAGAAAGCCGCTTATACTGCAATAAAGGTATATGATATATGAATGTATGTGTCAAGTCTCATTAGGATTGAAAGAGGATGAGGAGGGAAGCCAGGCCCCCCAACGCCTCTAGGGTCATATTTTCCTGTACAGAATTGGCTATTTTCGACACTTCTAGGTCTACTGCTCCGAAACTAGCTCTTGTGCCAGGAAGCCGCTAGTACTGTGATAAATGTATATGTTATATACAAGTATGTGGCAAGTCTCATCAGGATTGAAAGAGGATCAGATGGGTAGCCAGGGCCCCCAATGTCATGGGGGGTGTCAAAAAATTCCATTTTCGATAGTTTTCCGTCTCCTGCTCCCAAACTAGCTCTTGTGCCAGGAAGCCGCTAGTACTACGACATAGATGTATAGTATATACAAGTATGTGGCAAGTCTCATCAGGATTGAAAGAGGATGAGATGGGTAGCCAGGGCCCCCAATGTCATGGGGGTGTCAAAAAATTCCATTTTCGATAGTTTTCGGTCTCCTGCTCCCAAACTAGCTCTTGTGCCAGGAAGCAGCTAGTACTACGACATAGATGTATAGTATATACAAGTATGTGGCAAGTCTCATCAGGATTGAAAGAGGATGAGATGGGTAGCCAGGGCCCCCAATGTCATGGTGGTGTCAAAAATTCCATTTTCGAGAGTTTTCGGTGTCCTGCTCCCAAACTAGCTCTTGTGCCAGGAAGCCGCTAGTACTACGACATAGATGTATAGTATATACAAGTATGTGGCAAGTCTCATCAGGATTGAAAGAGGATGAGATGGGTAGCCAGGGCCCCCAATGTCATGGGGGTGTCAAAAAATTCCATTTTCGATAGTTTTCGGTCTCCTGCTCCCAAACTAGCTCTTGTGCCAGGAAGCCGCTAGTACTACGACATAGATGTATAGTATATACAAGTATGTGGCAAGTCTCATCAGGATTGAAAGAGGATGAGATGGGTAGCCAGGGCCCCCAATGTCATGGGGGGTGTCAAAAATTCCATTTTCGAGAGTTTTCGGTTTCCTGCTCCCAAACTAGCTCTTGTGCCAGGAAGCCGCTAGTACTACGACATAGATGTATAGTATATACAAGTATGTGGCAAGTCTCATTAGGATTGAAAGAGGATGAGATGGGTAGCCAGGGCCCCCAATGTCATGGGGGTGTCAAAAATTCCATTTTCGAGAGTTTTCGGTTTCCTGCTCCCAAACTAGCTCTTGTGCCAGGAAGCCGCTAGTACTACGACATAGATGATAGTATATACAAGTATGTGGCAAGTCTCATCAGGATTGAAAGAGGATGAGATGGGTAGCCAGGGCCCCCAATGTCATGGGGGGTGTCAAAAAATTCCATTTTCGATAGTTTTCGGTCTCCTGCTCCATAACTAGCTCTTGTGCCAGGAAGCAGCTAGTACTACGACATAGATGTATAGTATATACAAGTATGTGGCAAGTCTCATCAGGATTGAAAGAGGATGAGATGGGTAGCCAGGGCCCCCAATGTCATGGGGGGTGTCAAAAATTCCATTTTCGAAAGTTTTCGGTTTCCTGCTCCCAAACTAGCTCTTGTGCCAGGAAGCCGTTAGTACTACGACATAGATGTATAGTATATACAAGTATGTGGCAAGTCTCATCAGGATTGAAAGAGGATGAGATGGGTAGCCAGACCCCCACTATGTCAGAGGGGGGTGCAAAAAAAATATTTTCGATATTTCTCGGTATCTTGCTCTCAAACTAGCTCTTGTGCCAGAAAGCCGCTTATACTTCAATACAGGTATATGATATATGAATGTATGTGTCAAGTCTCATTAGGATTGAAAGAGGATGAGGACGGAAGCCAGGCCCCCCAACGCCTCTACGGTCATATTTTCCTGTACAGAATTGGCTATTTTCGACACTTCTAGGTCTACTGCTCCGAAACTAGCTCTTGTGCCAGGAAGCCGCTAGTACTGTGATAAATGTATATGTTATATACAAGTATGTGGCAAGTCTCATCAGGATTGAAAGAGGATGAGATGGGTAGCTTGGGCCCCCAATGTCATGGGGGGTGTCAAAAATTCCATTTTCGAGAGTTTTTGGTTTCCTGCTCCCAAACTAGCTCTTGTGCCAGGAAGCCGCTAGTACTACGACATAGATGTATAGTATATACAAGTATGTGGCAAGTCTCATCAGGATTGAAAGAGGATGAGATGGGTAGCCAGGGCCCCAAATGTCATGGGGGTGTTAAAATATTCCATTTTCGATAGTTTTCTGTTTCCTGCTCCCAAACTAGCTCTTGTGCCAGGAAGCCGCTAGTACTACGACATAGATGTATAGAATATACAAGTATGTGGCAAGTCTCATCAGGATTGAAAGAGGATGAGATGGGTAGCCAGGGCCCCAAATGTCATGGGGGTGTCAAAAAATTCCATTTTCGATAGTTTTCGGTCTCCTGCTCCCAAACTAGCTCTTGTGCCAGGAAGCCGCTAGCACTACGACATAGATGTATAGTAAATACAAGTATGTGGCAAGTCTCATCAGGATTGAAAGAGGATAAGATGGGTAGCCAGGGCCCCCAATGTCATGGGGGTGTCAAAAAATTCCATTTTCGATAGTTTTCGGTCTCCTGCTCCCAAAATAGCTCTTGTGCCAGGAAGCCGCTAGTACTACGACATAGATGTACAGTATATACAAGTATGTGGCAAGTCTCATCAGGATTGAAAGAGGATGAGATGGGTAGCCAGGGCCCCCAATGTCATGGGGGTGTCAAAAAATTCCATTTTCGATAGTTTTCCGTCTCCTGCTCCCAAACTAGCTCTTGTGCCAGGAAGCCGCTAGTACTACGACATAGATGTATAGTATATACAAGTATGTGGCAAGTCTCATCAAGATTGAAAGAGGATGAGATGGGTAGCCAGGGCCCCCAATGTCATGGGGGGTGTCAAAAATTCCATTTTCGAGAGTTTTCGGTTTCCTGCTCCCAAACTAGCTCTTGTGCCAGGAAGCCGCTAGTACTACGACATAGATGTATAGTATATACAAGTATGTGGCAAGTGTCATCAGGATTGAAAGAGGATGAGATGGGTAGCCAGACCCCCACTATGTCAGAGGGGGGTGCAAAAAACATATTTTCGATATTTCTCGGTATCTTGATCCCAAACTAGCTCTTGTGCCAGAAAGCCGCTTATACTGCAATAAAGGTATATGATATATGAATGTAATTGTCAAGTCTCATCAGGATTGAAAGAGGATGAGGAGGGTAGCTAGGCCCCCCAACGGCTCTAGGGTCATATTTTCCTGTACAGTATATACAAGTATGTGGCAAGTCTCATCAGCATTGAAAGAGGATGAGATGGGTAGCCAGGGCCCCCAATGTCATGGGGGTGTCAAAAAATTCCATTTTCGATAGTTTTCGGTCTCCTGCTCCCAAACTAGCTCTTGTGCTAGGAAGCAGCTAGTACTACGACATAGATGTATAGTATATACAAGTATGTGGCAAGTCTCATCAGGATTGAAAGAGGGTGAGATGGGTAGCCAGGGCCCCCAATGTCATGGGGGGTGTCAAAAATTCCATTTTCGAGAGTTTTCGGTTTCCTGCTCCCAAACTAGCTCTTGTGCCAGGAAGCCGCTAGTACTACGACATAGATGAATAGTATATACAAGAATGTGGCAAGTCTCATCAGGATCGAAAGAGGATGAGATGGGTAGCCAGGGCCCCCAATGTCATGGGGGGTGTCAAAAAATTCCATTTTCGATAGTTTTCCGTCTCCTGCTCCCAAACTAGCTCTTGTGCCAGGAAGCCGCTAGTACTACGACATAGATGTATAGTATATACAAGTATGTGGCAAGTCTCATCGGGATTGAAAGAGGATGAGATGGGTAGCCAGGGCCCCCAATGTCATGGGGAATGTCAAAAATTCCATTTTCGAGAGTTTTCGGTTTCTTGCTCCCAAACTAGCTCTTGTGCCAGGAAGCCGCTAGTACTACGACATAGATGTATAGTATATACAAGTATGTGGCAAGTCTCATCAGGATTGAAAGAGGATGAGATGGGTAGCCAGACCCCCCACTATGTCAGAGGGGGGTGCAAAAAAAATATTTTCGATATTTCTCGGTATCTTGCTCCCAAACTAGCTCTTGTGCCAGAAAGCGCTTATACTGCAATAAAGGTATATGATATATGAATGTATGTGTCAAGTCTCATAAGGATTGAAAGAGGATGAGGAGGAAAGCCAGGCCCCCAACGGCTCTAGTGTCATATTTTCATGTACAGAATTGGCTATTTTCGACACTTCTAGGTCTACTGCTCCGAAACCAGCTCTTGTGCCAGGAAGCCGCTAGTACTGTGATAAATGTATATGTTATATACAAGTATGTGGCAAGTCTCATCAGGATTGAAAGAGGATGAGATGGGTAGCCAGGGCCCCCAATGTCATGGTGGGTGACAAAAATTCCATTTTCGAGAGTTTTCGGTTTCCTGCTCCCAAACTAGCTCTTGTGCCAGGAAGCCGCTAGTACTACGACATAGATGTATAGTATATACAAGTATGTGGCAAGTCTCATCAGGATTGAAAGAGGATGAGATGGGTAGCCAGGGCCCCCAATGTCATGGTGGGTGACAAAAATTCCATTTTCGAGAGTTTTCGGTTTCCTGCTCCCAAACTAGCTCTTGTGCCAGGAAGCCGCTAGTACTACGACATAGATGTATAGTATATACAAGTATGTGGCAAGTCTCATTAGGATTGAAAGAGGATGAGATGGGTAGCCAGGCCCCCCAATGTCATGGGGGGTGTCAAAATTCGATTTTCGAGAGTTTTCGGTTTCCTGCTCACAAACTAGATCTTGTGCCAGGAAGCCGCTAGTACTACCACATAGATGTATAGTATATACAAGTATGTGGTAGTACTAGCGGCTTCCTGGCACAAGAGCTAGTTTGGGAGCAGGAGACGGAAAACTATCGAAAATGGAATTTTTTGACACCCCCATGATATTGGGGGCCCTGGCTACCCATCTCATCCTCTTTCAATCCTGATGAGACTTGCCACATACTTTTATATAACATATACATTTATCACAGTACTAGCGGCTTCCTGGTACAAGAGCTAGTTTCGGAGCAGTAGACCTAGAAGTGTCGAAAATAGCCAATTCTGTACAGGAAAATATGACCCTAGAGCCGTTGGGGGGCCTGGCTACCCTCCTCATCCTCTTTCAATCCTTATGAGACTTGACACATACATTCATATATCATATACCTTTATTGCAGTATAAGCGGCTTTCTGGTACAAGAGCTAGTTTGGGAGCAAGATACCGAGAAATATCGATAATATTTTTTGCACCCCCTCTGACATAGTTGGCGGGGGGGGGTCTGGCTACCCATCTCATCCTCTTTCAATCCTGGTGAGACTTGACACATACATTCATATATCATATACCTTTATTGCAGTATAAGCGGCTTTCTGGCACAAGAGCTAGTTTGGGAGCAAGATACCGAGAAATATCGATAATATTTTTTGCACCCCCCTCTAACATAGTTGGCGGGGGGTCTGGCTACCCATCTCATCCTCTTTCAATCCTGATGAGACTTGCCACATACTTGTATATACTATACATCTATGTCGTAGTACTAGCGGCTTCCTGGCACAAGAGCTAGTTTGGGAGCAGGAGACCGGAAACTATCGAAAATGGAATTTTTTGACACCCCCCATGACATTGGGGGCCCTGGCTACCCATCTCATCCTCTTTCAATCCTGATGAGACTTGCCACATACTTGTATATACTATACATCTATGTGGTAGTACTAGCGGCTTCCTGGCACAAGAGCTAGTTTGGGAGCAGGAAACCGAAAACTCTCGAAAATAGAATTTTTGACACCCCCCATGACATTGGGGGCCGTGGCTACCCATCTCATCCTCTTTCAATCCTGATGAGACTTGCCACATACTTGTATATACTATACATCTATGTCGTAGTACTAGCTGCTTCCTGGCACAAGAGCTAGTTTGGGAGCAGGAGACGGAAAACTATCGAAAATGGAATTTTTTGACACCCCCATGACATTGGGGGCCCTGGCTACCCATCTCATCCTCTTTCAATCCTGATGAGACTTGCCACATACTTGTATATACTATACATCTATGTCGTAGTACTAGCGGCTTCCTGGCACAAGAGCTAGTTTGGGAGCAGGAAATCGAAAACTCTCGAAAATGGAATTTTTGACACCCCCCATGACATAGGGGGCCCTGGCTACCCATCTCATCCTCTTTCAATCCTAATGAGACTTGCCACATACTTGTATATACTATACATCTATGTCGTAGTACTAGCGGCTTCCTGGCACAAGAGCTAGTTTGGGAGCAGGAAACCGAAAACTCTCGAAAATGGAATTTTTGACACCCCCTTGACATTGGGGGCCCTGGCTACCCATCTCATCCTCTTTCAATCCTGATGAGACCTGCCACATACTTGTATATACTATACATCTATGTCGTAGTACTAGCGGCTTTCTGGCACAAGAGCTAGTTTGGGAGCAGGAGACGGAAAACTATCGAAAATGGAATTTTTTGACACCCCCCATGACATTGGGGGCCCTGGCTACCCATCTCATCCTCTTTCAATCCTGATGAGACTTGCCACATACTTGTATATAACATATACATTTATCACAGTACTAGCGGCTTCCTGGCACAAGAGCTAGTTTCGGAGCAGTAGACCTAGAAGTGTCGAAAATAGCCAATTCTGTACAGGAAAATATGACCCTAGAGCCGTTGGGGGGCCTGGCTACCCTCCTCATCCTCTTTCAATCCTAATGAGACTTGACACATACATTCATATATCATATACCTTTATTGCAGTATAACGGCTTTCTGGCACAAGAGCTAGTTTGGGAGCAAGATACCGAGAAATATCGAAAATAATTTTTTTGCACCCCCCCTCTGACATAGTGGGGGGTCTGGCTACCCATCTCATCCTCTTTCAATCCTGATGAGACTTGCCACATACTTGTATATACTATACATCTATGTCGTAGTACTAGCGGCTTCCTGGCACAAGAGCTAGTTTTGGAGCAGGAAACCGAAAACTCTCGAAAATGGAATTTTTGTCACCCCCCATGACATTGGGGGCCCTGGCTACCCATCTCATCCTCTTTCAATCCTGATGAGACTTGCCACATACTTGTATATACTATGCATCTATGTCGTAGTACTAGCGGCTTCCTGGCACAAGAGCTAGTTTGGGAGCAGTAGACCGAAAACTATCGAAAATGGAATTTTTTGACACCCCCATGACATTTGGGGCCCTGGCTACCCATCTCATCCTCTTTCAATCCTGATGAGACTTGACACAAAACTTCATAGGACATATATCTATATTCAAGCATAAGCGGCTTGCTGGCACAAGAGCTGGTTTGGGAGCAGGAGACCGAGGAATATAAAAAACCACATTTTAGACACCCCTCTGTCTTTTGGCGCCCTGACTACCCTTCGGATCCTCTTTCAATCCTGATGAAGCTTGCCACAAACCTTCATAGAACATTTATCTATATCGCAGTATAAGCGGCTTGCTGGCACAAAAGCTGGATTCGGAACAGAATCTCGAGAAATATGGAAAGAAGCATTTTTGAAGCCCCCCCCCCCCTCTGACTTTTGGCGCCCTGACTACTGAGACTTACCACAAACCTTCATACAACATGTATCTATATTGCAGTATAAGCTGCTTGCCTAAATAAGAGCTAGTACGGGAGCAGGATTTGTTTTGACATGAACCACTTTTACTGGGCAGGTCCAGATGAAATTTTCATCCAACTTTTTTTTTCTTCTGCTAGATGAAATTTTCACCGGATGAAATTTTCATCCAACTTGACGCCGGTAACAAATGGACTAACCGACCGCGCCTAGATATGAATATTAAAGTTGCCGCCTATACAGTGACCTATTTGCCCAATTACTGTAAATTCTGTACAGGCTATTCATTTTGTTATTGTGTGTGCGTGTATAAGCCTGTTGCATGCTGATTGAATTGTATTACAAATGCCGTCTTTGTACTTTTGGCCTACTTTGCCTACTTGTACTTTTTTAAATAAGCTGCAACAATTTGGGAATCCTTCAAGGTACAAACACACACCATGTTGACTTAGCTTTAGAAGGTGGAATACATACGGCATACAAGCATATAGAATTTGTAATACCTATGTGACATTCTGGCAACTAAACTACCAACTCTGCTCCTATTGTATGCAAACAGCCAACAGTCCATTTTCTTATGGCGCGACTTAACTAACTTGTAATGAATATACTGAGTCGGTGTTTCATGTATAATAACCCGAGGAAGAAAATCAGTACTCTTCTGTCCAAGTAGAAATATCGCATTGAAACATCTAAACCTGTAAAAGGTCGTTCTCCAACTTAAGTTTCAATTATCAACACTAGGACACTGTACACCTCATAACGAAAATTTGCCCATGCAAAATACAGAGATTTGTTTTCAGTTGTAAAAATTGAAAATTTCATCATAAAAAGTTTCATATTTTTAATAATTTTGCTCAAAACATTGATTGTGAGGCGGTTCTAACTAGTACCCACAATCTGCACTTTGGATAAAAAATAATAGGTACACCCCTACATACCCCAGTTTTGATATATTGAAGTGGGATTCAAAGGGGTATACATTACACGGACATGTTTTCGTGATGTTATGTTCTACTGCCATTTACTCGTGTATGTCTACGTATGTTTTTAAACTGTAAACCAGAGAAATTTGAATAAATATGTATTAATATTTGATTTTTTTTAAGTGTATTAGCATAGACAATTAGCGAGATGTTAGTCAAATTGGCCGGTTTTGGATATTTTTCGACGTACGTTGATACAAGTTATAGTTATCTCTCGTCTTCAAATGCAGCGTTCCTCTAAGATCTTTACCGTTGTGCATAATGAATGTTTTATTCGCATTATTTCCATTCAAACAAGTCAGGGACAGCAACAAATTAAGGGCATCTTCATGTAGTTGCTCAAAAGTATTGTTTCAATTTGCAGTTGAGCCAGTGCATGAGAAAACCAACAATTTGTATAAGCGAAAACAAAGGCGCAGATCAGCTTCGCGGTAACCGCGAAGCTGATCAGCGCCTTTGTTTTCGCTACTCGGATAGTACAATTCCTCTACTTTCTAAATCCAAAATTTCAAGCTTGTAGCTGTCTTCTGTAGCTGTACAGGCCGGTTTGTGTCAGACCTGGTCGAAATCCCAAATTGTTGGTTTTGTCACGCACAGGCTCAGTTTTAATCTTCAAGCACAAAGCCAGAAACTCAAGCCAAGAGCTAGTAAACCTATGATCAGACAGTTCCCGACAAGGTAAGTTGAACCACTCGTAGAATGTTTTTCACAATCTGACGTTGACAAGCAGGGATAAGCGTATACATGTAAAGTCCCAGTATAGTCCTTCCAATCATCATTGAAGTTGAAGAAACTCCATCTTGAGAAGGTACAAGCGAACCCGCTACTGTAGCAATATTTCAGTGTGACGCCTTCTAAGCTAACATAAGCTCCAGTGGATTCTTGGTCAACTTTTCGCTCAGTCACTCCAAGAGCTGTCGCATCAAAAAAGACGACCATAGCCTTAATCTTGAACCCTTTTGTTTTGATGAATTCCTCCACTGCTTGCCCGACTTTCAAGGCCGCTGACTTGTCTTCCGAACCACTGATCACGGACTGAAAAGCTCCCTTATTAGAAGCCAAAGCGCCACTCATGATCTTAGAATCCCATTTTTTGTCTGTTTTCCCGGGAGCGTCAATGATCATGATTTGATTTCTTCCGCTTGATGCCTTTTTGTTCCAGAACATTATGTCCGGCACTGATTTGTGGTAGTGGAACTGGTGCGTTCCCATCGGGGGATAGTAAAATATATCACAGAAGGCCCAGGTATAACGTTCCTTACAAATCTTGTACATGGCGTCAGCATCAATATTTTGTTTAACCTCTCCAGAGGCATACTGTGGCAGTCGTTCTTTGCATGTGCTTTCCATGTGGTCAAATTGACTTTGTATCCAAGACAGCTTGTCCTTCCAGAAGATTTCGACATCTGCCGATGTAATAGTTGATAGTTCACGAAATGCGAGCTGAAGAGATGCCCCATCTGATAAGAGATCGGCATAAAACAACTGGAACTGATGGATAGCAGTCATGTTGCAATTCGATTTTTCGCGGATCAAATCCACCAGTGGTTCAGAAAGTCCCGGAATTGTATATGATAAAAGTCCCGGTAATTCTCGAATCATAGCTACAACTCGCTGGTCGAACCGATCTCGGAAGAGATTTTTGTAGTTTTCCCTGTCGATGTCATTTTCGGCTAGAACTATATTCTTCAAATCGATAAGTAAACTGTGAAGTTCCTTCACAATGGTTTCAATTCTATCAAGTTTATTCTGCAGTGTGATCTCCTGTATAATAGCCGTGGTCGATGAAGTAATCAGCCGCTCCATGCTTTGGCGGACTTCTTCAAGTTGATTTCGTATATCTTCGACTGAACCAGAACTTTGCTGTCTTAAAACATTTACAATTCCAAAACCAGTTTTGAAAATATCAACACCAGTCTTAAATATGGTGAGTACCGCCACGGCGCTAGGCTGCGCCATTGGTAACCACCCAGAAACAGTTATAATTGTTATCAACACCAGCAGACCGCGCATTTTGCTTAATCAAGTATCGTTTATATTACATTCAAAGAAATGATCCAAAACTGCTTCTAACCGTATTTGCGATCTTGGGAATTCACTTAGTACTATAAATACGTCCTATCTAACTCTATTGAAACATTTATTCGTGCATGAATAATGTTTGAATGATTTTTTTTTTGTTCCAAAGACGAATCGAGATATTATAAATTAATTATGCGCTGTATGGATTTTCAAAATATAATATATCATTACGAAAACATGCCCATGTAATATGCAGATTGTTGTAAGAATTAAAAATTTTCAGTAAAAAATATTTAATGTTTATCACATTTTTATTCAAATCATAAATTATGGGTATGCGTAAGAACCGCCTCGCCGATGAGGTTCTAACGCGTACCCACAATCTATGCTTTGGAGCAAAAATAAGAACCAGAGGACGAATGGTCCAGTGAACGCTCACCTGATCTGGACTGCTTTACTTGTTAGGATCTAATGACCCCTGCCCTGGGACATGGCCCGTAAAGAACCCAGGAGCACAGGTGGAAGGGGTTATAAAGAGGATTACTGTTCATTGCTACAGACAAAATATAAAAGCTATGGGACTCATGGTTTCTGAGAAGAAGATTTGTGTATGCTTTTCCCATTGTAAGTATATGAAAGCTAATGTCCCCTGGATTGGACCATGTTGCACCCCAGGGGAATCATTGGCAGGATCTATGCAAAGCGTAATATAACATTGCTGCATACTAAATAAACAAGCTTTGGGTCTTGCGGTTTCAGAGATTTGTTTTCCAAATATTTCCTATTATAAGCGTATTTCTTAGTATAATGGCGTCCCTGGGGCTTGGCCCGAATAGACCCTAGGGACATGAACAGCAGGTTTTATAGAGAGGATTAATTAGCATTGTTACACACAAAATCTAAAAGCACTAGGACTCATGGTTTCTCAGAAAAACGCCTGTGTGTGTTTTCCCATTGTACGGGAAGTAAGTATATGGGAGCTAAAAGCCCCCAGGGTGGGGACATTTATGACCCCAGGTGCATGATTGGCAGGATCTATGTAGAGTACCAAATAACATTGCTTCATACTTAATATACAAGCTTTGGGTCTTGTTGGTTCAGAGAAGAAGCTGTTTTCATGTTTCTCATATTATAAGCCTATGGCAGATTTGCAAGCCCCCGTACATGACCGATTTAGACCCCAGGGGCGTGGTTGGCAGGATTTATAAAGGGAACTACTAGTCGTTGCAATACACAAAATTTAAATGCTCTGGGCTATGTGGGTTCAGAGGAGAAGATTTTTTTATGTTTTCCCATTGAAAGTATATGGGAGTAAGTGACCCCCATGGTGTGGCCATTTTTGACCCCAGGGTCATGATTGGCCGAAGTTATGTAGGGTACCAGCAATTATTGTTACATGCTAAATACACAAGCTCTAGCTTTTGCGGTTTTAGAGAAGAAGATTGTTTACATTATAAGCCTATTGCAGATATTGACGCCCCCGGGGCATGTTCAATTTGGATCCCTGGGGCATGATTGGCAGGATTTATAAAGTAGACTACTTAACATTGCTACATACAAAATATTGAAGCTCCTTGCCTTGTGGTTTCGGAGGGGAAGATTTTTGTAATGTTTTTCTCATTGTTTTCTCATTGGGAGCTATCTGTTGCCATGGAAACCACATTTTTGATACAATCTGCTCAAAAACCTAACGCAGTCAATCACCATACCCACTGATAGTTCGCATAGAATTTGATCAAGATTGACTCACTAGCTTCAGAGATATTCTTCTGTAGATGGACGACGGACGCCGACGGACGGACAGTCGCCGACAAACGCCTGCCTATCATATAAGCTCTTTTTGAGCATATCGGTTCAGGTGAGCTAAAATAGGCATACCCCTGCATACTCTTTTGCTATATAGAAGTGGTGTGTAAGGGGGTATATATAACACGGACATGTTATCATGATATTATTGTATTGACACGAAGTTTCGGTTTCCATTCTTTAAGAACTAAAACAGGAAGTAAATTTTGAGGAAAATAGACAACCTTTAAATAGACTAGGAGCTGATTTCTGTACAAGCCTTAGTTTTTGAGCTGACACAACTTATCTCCCAGAAAAGGTTTGACGACGAATATGTAATATTTGGACTTTCTACAACATTCCTAGGGACATCGTACGGTTAAATTGTGGAAGCAGGTTTTGCATAGAAGACAATCTTTATACATACCCAACGTATCTTTTCGTAATAGGCAGTAATCAGAGGAAAATGTGCCTGGTGCTCCCGTCTTTATTTTTTTGTCTGAACAAATATCTTTTTAGGGCATACAAACAATAGCTTAAGATTGTTATCAGGTAGAAAACTTTTAGTTTAAATGATATATTAGATGGAACATTGTCTCTAGTATGGGGTAATGTTACACCAGCCGCAGTGGTAGTCGTTAGCAGTGTCAAAATGCTGTTGTTTTTTTTTTGTTTCAATTTTTCATATTAGGCTATATTGTTTTCTTTACAACATTAAAAACATACTTAAAAAGCAAGTCAATTCCATTGTCATTTTTTAAACATTTTTGATAATAGTCCGACGAACGTTTTGTTTTATGTACATGGTACATGCACGTGCGATATCAAATAATGTTTTTGTTGCAGTGACACTTCAAAAGAAAAGAAGGCTGTTGAGCAACGCGTCATTACTATCATATTTTGATTTCTGAATACGACATTTTGTCAAGATGAAATAAGTGAAGCTGTTTATGCTGTAAGACCAGGTCCCAAGGTTATAAAACTTTTTTGATGCTCAACTCAGCTGAGCTTCAAATTTTGAATGCTCATAATTACTGAAATAGCCCAAATAAATTTAAATTCCAAGTTTAGTTCACCATATCCTGTAATTTATCCTGCTTATAAATGTTAAAATGCCAACAATTGTTGGCATTTTAACATTTATGAGCAGGATAAATTTTAGTCTCAGCTGAGCTGAGCATGAAAATAGTTTTATAACCTCCGGGCCAGGCCTCGCTCCACGACCCTCTCCCCATCATGTCACCAGGCTTAGAAAAGTCCAATTAGTCTGGCAAGAAAATGGCCTTTTGCGATGGACCTAGAAATCGGATATAAAGTTATATTTTAATGCATACATGTACTTGCAGTTTGAATAACGTCTATTGTCTTAGATGTAAGTGTGTTGACAGCAAGCGTATGAATAGATTCAATGCCAATGTCACTCTTTTGAAATTGAACGTCATTATTGATTTTGTGTTTCTTTTCCGTGAATTCTTCTCTGTTACTCGAATTACATTTCAAATTCGTCCTTGAATTTGGTTTAATAAAATCACGTTCCATATTGTCTGGATTTAAAACCACTGGCTAATCCATAACAGACATTGTTGAAGATCTATAAATCCAGGAACGTTATGTTTTAAACAAAACCTGTTAACACTATAAAATTCCAACACGTTAATAATGTTTTCCTTCCATTCAACTGTTACACTAGAAAGCCTGACTGAACTTCGCAAAGTAAGTTTTGGATAACGCCTGAAATCACAAAAATATAAAATACGATTCAAAGAAAAATCTCATATTTTTCTCTCATTTTATAAATGACTCTTGAACCATTGCTTGTATAGGTCTACTGCTGCCTCACATTACTTGGGTGTTGCTTTCGTTTGCTTTGCTTTTGAGAAAGGATGCTTTCCAATACTTCGACCGGAATGCAACATGTAAAAGGAAACAAAAACAAACTTGATTTGAAATGGATTTGTTTCTTCTAAAATTTATGATAAGCGCGATGACTTTGATTTTGATATAGTAAATTTTCCTTTTTTGGATGGTGACGTTCCTCGTCGTGCTTCTTATGGTGTATACATTTCGCAACTTATTAGGTTTGCTAGAGTCTGCAATCATGTTACAGACTTTAACGCTCGCAATAAATGTTTAACGGTAAAACTCCTCCAACAGGGCTATCGGTATCATAAACTTCGAAAAACCTTTTCTAATTTTTATCGTAGACACTATGAATTGATTTCCAAATATAATGTTGGGTTAAAGACGCTTTTAAGTGATGGCCTTTCGGAACCTGAGTTTTATGGTGACTTAGTTTACAAATTTAAGAAACTTATAGGAATTAATGATTTTTCTTTTCAGTTCAGAAAAATCATAACGCGTTACAGACGTATAGGTTATAACTTGAATGTTATGCGACATTCTGCATGCTTAGTTTTTAACCCAATCATGGTTGATAACTATGCTGCCTTCTTTAATTGCACGCCGGTGGGTCGGGCGTCAGACTCTATGATGGCCCCGACTTAAAGCTATTCATTTTAGATGGTTAGGGCCGGAGCTTCTTGTCTGTTGCTTGGCCCACCGGGGTCCAACTGGTGTTTTTCTTTTGCTCCGGAGTTAGTAGGTTATTCGGCGCCCAGGGATCTCCATCGTCCTGCAGCTTACTCAATCTGTGAGTCCTTGTTTTTGATTCATCAGGAGGTTTATCGTGATTTATTTGTTTGTTCTTGATGATTCATTGACTAGTTAGAGATTCACCACGAGGACCGAAGAACTAACTAAATGTTATGAACCACCGCAGAAGCTGAGGGTGAGGTTAGGATCCTGTAAAACCGGTTTAAGCCCGCCAGTAACTTTGTGTTACTGATCGTTCCAAGGCGATACTTCTGTGGTGGTTCTTTTTGTTTTATGTCTTGGTGTTTAAATTTTTTATGTGCTGTTGGCGCCTTATGTATGTTTTCATATTTTTAATTAAGGTAACTGAGTGGCCACCTACTGGGAAAATAGCTGCTCATTCGGCTTACGATATGTTTCATGGTATAAGTACCTGATTGTTAGTTTGGTTTTTTCCCACCTCGGTTTTTGGAGTGGGAATCTCTTTCTGATTGCGCCTTTTCCTGATCTTTGCCTACTTGTACCTTTTGATGGCGCATGCGATTCTACTGAAACATTGATAAGATATGGCAAAGAAATCCGAGTTTAAAGATTATTAAACAATCATCACTTTCAAGGATCTATAGTAGTTAAAAGTTCTAAATGGCCTCCGAGGTTTTAATCGATCTTCGTAGAAGCCAAGAACGCTCATAATATTATTTTTGCTTCATTTCATACACCAAGATACCCGTAAAGATTGCCTCTTAAAAGCTAAGCTTTATTCAGAAATATACACCTGGGAGGCCTTGTCAAATACCAAAGCACCATACAATTTCATAAAAAAATGACAAAAGTCTGCTTTAGGTGGTAATGCCCGAGAAATCCGAATGTTTGCTTGAACATGTTCAATATCGGTTAAGCTTTGGAAATGGAAGGGGTTGGAGGGTGAAAATAAGTTTTAAAATGTCGAATCTCACAAAAACTAAATAATAAAAATTGTTTTAAAATTTAAAAAAGGGTACCAATATCAAGAGGGACACCCTTCGAGGAAAATTTTGTAAAAGTTCTCACTGCTCTTACTTGGTAATGTGTTATCCTATTTAGAGCACTTAACATGGGCCACAACGTGAGAAAATGTACCTTAGGACATTTTTTGAGTATTAGAAAAACAAAGTAACGCTGAATGTATGATGTTTCTAGAGTCTGTTACTCTTTATTTGACCAGATTATTTCAGTTATTTTGTGAGTTACGACCAATTTACTATATGAAATAAAAATAAAATGAGATCCTACAGACGCTAGTGTGCTGAAAAATGACGTCAAAGTTGCATAATGCATTTCTGCATGTTACTAGAGCTTACAAAACGCGATGCATTCGCTTACAACTGTTTAAGCACAGGTCGGAACCTATTGCTAAGATTGAAGCATACCATCCTTACAGGCAATCTTTTGTAATTATTTTGTCTATTTTATGATGATGCGGTTGCTATGGTTACCGTTTAACGAAAAATATATGAAAATCAAGTGTATTGTGGGTGCAAAAAGGACAGGTAACTCAAAATATTGACAATAGATATGTTTTAAAACTCATTCAATTGGTAGCCATGTGTTCAAAGATTATAAATACAGTGTTATTTCTATAACGTATATTACATCATTTTTTTACTTTTTGTTGCTTTCTACTAGTAATGTTAGATTTTCCGAAGGTACATTTTGTCGCGTTGAGGTTCAGTCATAATTTTCAGGTTATTTTAGTTTTGAAGAAAAGCTGTTAAAAGTAGGTGGCTGGTTACAAATTTTAAATACTATATATCAGTACACGTAGGAAAATGTTAGGGAATACAAAAATGATTTAAAATAAGCCCATGTAACTTTAAATAATCATTTCCAGTTTTGATAGATGATTTCTGTACAAGCCTTAGTTTTTGAGCTGACACAACTTATCTCCCAGAAAAGGTTTGACGATGAATATAGGGATCAACCATGATTTTCAGTGTTCAAACATTCGATGTATCACGAGGAAGGTGTTTGAACACAAGGCCGCAGGCCGCGTGTTCAAACACCTTCCGAGTGATCCAGCGAATGTTTGAACACTGAAACAAACCATGGTTGATCGCTATTCTTGCATTTTCACTCTAATCCACTTAAAATCGCATGAAAATAAAATTAACAACGCCAAAACTCACCGAAAACCGCGGAGCTTCTTCAACGTCGGCCATTTTGTTTCTACAAAACACATGACGTCACGTCGCATTGACCAATGACGTCGGCCAAAACCCATGTTCAAACGGCACGTGAATTTCATGATTTGAACATGGGTTTTTGCTGTTTGAACACGGCTTTCGACCAATCGAAAACGGCTTCAAACAGCTATGCGCATAGATATCTATGCAAGAATATGAAATATTTGGACTTTCTACAACATTCCTAGGGACATCGCACGGTTAAATTGTGGTAGCAGGTTTTGCATAGAAGACAATCTTTATACATACCCAACGTATCTTTTCGTAATAGGCAGTAAGCAGAGGAAAATGTGCCTGGTGCTCCCGTCTTTATGTTTTTTGTCTGAACAAATATCTTTTTAGGGCATACAAACAATAGCTTAAGATGGTTATCAGGTAGAAAACTATTAGTTTAAATAATAAATTAGATGGAAACTGTCTCTAGTATGGGGTAATGTTACACCAGCCCCAGTGGTAATCGTTAGCAGTGTCAAAATGTTGTTGTTCTTTTGTTTCAATTTTTCATATTGTTTTCTTTACAACATTAAAAGCATACCTTGAAAGCAAGTCAATGCTTTTGTCATTCTTTCTTTAATCATTTAAATAATAGTCCGACGACCGTATTGTGTTATGTACATGAAACACGTACCGTGCGATATCAAAATATGTACATGAAACATGTACCGTGCGATATCAAATAATGTTTTTGTTGCCATATGGCACTTCAAAAGAAGGCTGTTGAGCAACACGTCATAACTATCATATTTTGATTTCTGAATACGACATTTTGTCAAGATGAAATACGTGAAGATGTTAATGCTGTCCAACCAGGCCTCTCTCCACGCCCCTATCGCCATCATGTCACCAGGCTTAGAAAAGTCGAATAAGTCTGGCAAGAAAATGGCTTTTTAGCGATGGACCTGGAAATCGGATATAAAGTTATTTTTTAATGCATACTTGTAGGCTAGACATTCGGGTGGCGAGTAAAGATTCTGAATGATGACACCTGATCATCACTGAACATTTTAAGAAATTAAAGCTAGCGTTCATGATGTCTAAAAATAATGGAAATACATATGTTCAACTATACAGTTTGCCTTCAGATAAATAAAAATGCTATTTTGCCTTGTAACTGGTAGGTAATAAAATTACTGACTTCAGTAATGGCTAGTTGATTTGTGAACTCAAGCATCGCATCCAAGATGAATGTCAAAATAGGATTTCTTTAAGACTTTAAATGGTAAGTTAGCAACCACCCTTTGTCTCCATAGACTCTGTAGTATATCTTATATTTTATTTATGATAATATTTCAGCTTCTGCTGGGAATTGTCATTAAAGATCCCAAATAATGAACTCTCGTCGCCAATAACCCATTTAAGAAATTCAAGGTGGCATCTAAAATGTCCGCCAGATAATGATTTCCAAATAAAGTGTTACTAACACTGAAAGTAAATGTTTGCATTTCGAACAAATCATGATGGGAAGATAAAGGCGTAGCTTATGTATTTGTACAGGCAGGTCGTAATATATTGTCGAGTATCATAACAGTCTTTGCAGATTATCACATACAGCTGACAGCTGATCCCTGTTTGTGATCCCAATATGGGATTGCCACAGACATGGTAGTAACTAAAGGGTGTTAAGAAAGTTCGTTCCGCACTTAACCCCATGATTTGAAAGCATTTTGTAGGCAAAATCTAATAAAATGATACATTTTTATCAATTTGTTCTATTTTCAGATAAAATATAGCAGTTGAAATACTGTCTAATGTCGAGTTGCTTCACAAATATACAATGTATATTTTCTAAGGACGCTCTATTTAACAAATTTTGAAATAATTCGATTTTCTGAGAAAATTGTGAAAATTTTGACATTTGTTTTTTCTTTGCAGGTTTATAATTGAAGACATCACAGAACTATTATGAATGGCAAATAAGTAGTTCATTCAGGCGAATAAAATGGAAAATAAGTAGTTTATTCGGCGCCCAGGGATCTCCATCGTCGGGCAGCTTACTGAATCTGTGAGTCCTGGTTTTTGATTCATCAGGATGTTTATCATGATTTATTTGTTTGTTCTTGA
The DNA here is from genome assembly GCA_964017185.1 of Rugalucina vietnamica. Lineage (NCBI taxonomy): Eukaryota > Metazoa > Mollusca > Bivalvia > Lucinida > Lucinidae > Rugalucina > Rugalucina vietnamica. The sequence goes on along the minus strand of OZ024878.1, from coordinate 52,939,570 downwards.
TGATTCATTGACTAGTTAGAGATTCACCACGAGGACCGAAGAACTAACTAAATGTTATGAACCACTGCAGAAGCTGAGGGTGAGGTTATGGCCATGTAAAATCGATTTAAACCCGCCAGTAACTTTGTGTTACTGATCGTTCCAAGTCGATACTTCTGTGGTGGTTCTTTTTGTTTATGTCTTGGTGTTTAAAATATTTTTGTGCTGTTGGCGCCTTATGTATGTTTTCATATTTTTAGTTAAGTTAAGGTAACTGAGTGGCCACCTATTGGGAAAATAGCTGCTCATTCGGCTTACAAAATGTTTTCATGGTATAAGTACCTGATTGTTGGTTTGGTTTTTTCCCGCCTCGGTTTTTGGAGTGGGAATCTTTTTCTGATTGCGCCTTTTCCTGATCTTTGCCTACTGTGTGTGTACCTTTTTATTCATTAAATTATAGAAGATTTTTGGGCTTTGGTCTGGGCATCGCAAAGATATTTACTAGTATACCCCCATTTTTGTATAAAAGTTCAAGGGTTAGAAAATTGGTGACAGTGCTTGACGGCCACTGTTTGCATGATCAAGTATCTGATTTAAAACAAATTTGCTTTTGTCACATATATCCAAATTAAAGTCCGGTCATGTGATTTTTTAGTTTTGATTCTTAAAAATTAAACTATCAGGAAAACAATTTTTACACGGAACGTACTTTCTTAACACCCTTTAGTAATCGGGCTGCTTCAGGTCCTTGGTAATTGTTGATTTACAGCCGAGTCTGCCCAGTGTTAACATAAAAATCATGTATGCAAACAGGTCGAGTTTCCCCGAGAATATGGAAGCTTGAGCAGGCCCTTTTTGACAACCGGGGATTGTTTACCCGAGGAGCTTTCATGAATGACCCATGAGAAGGAAGCACAATGTTGCTGGCCTAGCTTGAGAAGGTCACACAGGATACTAAATGAAGCCTGGAATACCCATAGAAGTTCCAAGATAACTGTTGTGTTGCCACGTTACCAGAAACGACATTATCGACTCGCGTGACTTTTTGTGACTTTTTATTTTCGAGTCATGTTAAAGACCTTTTTTCATGTCTATTGAGGGTCATTAGATAAGGGACAGGGCATTAGAAAACCTAGTGCCCTGACAACGACTCACATTACAGGTAGAGGCCGAAACAGGAAAAATCAATATTTATTGCAGAGGGAGGCAGTTTTATTGCACAGGTTATCAGGGACAATAAAATCATTTATCAGTGGAACTGCAGGTATTATCCTCTAGGGGCCTCTTTATGACCACATGCAGAGATGTGATAATCACCTCATAATGATAGTCCTTTGATGTAAGGACCATATTGCACCATAAGCGATCATTAACCGAATAAACAGTGGTACCACTTTTAGCTTCTTCAGAAGTAGGTCTTTAAATAAAGTTCATCTGTTTGCCAATGGTTTGGCATATTAAGAAGTGTAAAGAATTCATGGCTGTTTGGATAAAAAAAGTGCAGATTTAACACAAGGTAGTGTTTTATTCTATTAATGCATATGAAACTTTCAAACACGAATAGGATCCACGAATAAATGGTTACAGTGTTAATGCCCGACAAAAATAGAATTATCATTCGTTCAAAGATTTACCAGCAGCATGATAAAATAAATTCCAATTGACATTTACGAATAAGTATAAATTGCTCGAATTGAATACCAATTTAGTCAGAGGTATTACACAAATAAAACCTGGAAAACAAGTTTACAAGTTACGATTACGGTGGAGACGTTTGAACAGTTTGGACCCACCGTGGTGACATGGTAAAGCCACCTTGTAAACCATTGGTCGTGGGTTCGATCCCGAGCTCCTATTTTCCTCATGATTTGAATGCACGTAAACGTGAAAGTCTATTTTAATTTTGTCAACTTGTAAGTAGCACACAACATGGGTCAATGGCCCTGAGTCAAGGAGTGTGCGTGAGAAGTAAATAAAAAGTGATTGCCATTCACAGATTTACACCCAACTGTCTTATTAAGGTGCAGAAATACATACCCGAGCCCCGACATAAATATTGTAAAAGACATTAAAACATGAAAGTCTGATCAAGGGTACCGGGTCACGGTGCATGCTCCTTGACTATGATTCAATGTTAATTAGGATAACAATAAATCTTATATGCATTGTCAAGACTTATGGAAAAAATACTATCAGCAGCGACAGTCCTGCTTAGATAAAACAATCGATTGAATGTCCAAACTGAACGGATACAAACAATACATGTACAATGACTCAGTTTTCACTTGAACCACATAATTTGCAACACACTTCTCTTAACTTTTAGCGCGCACATTTAGACTATTTATTTGTCACCAGAATATGTTGATCTAAAATGTTTTATAAAGTTTGAAACGCTTAAATGTTTATACTGAATCAAACTAATTTAGCGGTGTATGTATGCGATGTTTCCGCTTGCGGCGCAAATTAGGTACGGGTATGTTTTGAAATATCCAAATGCACCCTGCGCTAAAGTTAAAGAATACGGTATACTTTTTCACCCGATTCATTACATCATCAAACACAGCAAAAAAGGACTCAGGGTAAGTATGGCAATGATCGAAATACTCTGAATTTCTCTTGTCCCAGAACTTGTAGAATGTTTGTAACAATCCGGTCGGCTCGACTCTGGTGTATCTGTGGTAGAACATGGGTAAACATAAATGTTAAATGTTCCCGTATACTCTTTCCAGTCTTGGTTGAAGTTGAACAAACTCCATTTTGCGAGGGTACAAACAATTTCATTACTGTAACAGTATTTCAGTGTCACACCTTCGATACCCACGTAGGCGACAGGTGATATTTTGTCAACACGTTGAGAAACATTACCCAGTTCTTTAGCGTCAAAGAAAACGATAACAGCCTTTATCAGAAATCCTTTCGTTTTGACGAAGTCCTCTACGGCTTCACCGACTTTCTTGGCTGCCCACGAGTCCTCGGAACCAGTTATAAGCGATTTAAAAGTGTCTTTCTTTGAAGCCAGTGCAGTGTTCATTTTCTTAGTATCCCATTCTTTAACCTTTTCATCTGCAGATTCAATAGCTAAAATCTGATTTCTAGCACTTGATGAGGGTCCATTCCAAAAGATAAAACTTGAGGCAGCTTTGTGGTAATGGAACTGATAGGTCCCCATCGAAGGGTAGTATAAAATGTCACACCATGCCCACGTGTAGCGTTCCTTGCAATTTTCGAACATCTTGTCTGCATTTATAGTCTGTTTTATGTCCTCCGTGGCGTACTCTGGCATTCTCTCTTTGCATATCTTCTTTAGATCATTAAAATGTCCTTTAACTTCTGGAATTTGTTCCCGCCAATATTTCTCTACGTCATCCAGGGTCATATTTGACAGTTCACGAAACACAAACTGAAGTGAAACCCCGGCAGTTAACAGTCCTTCGTAGAACAACTGGAAGGCATGAATAGCTGTCATGTTGCATCTGGATTTATCACGAAACAACGCCAGAAGCGGATCTGACAGTCCGGGAATCGTATACGTTAAAAGTTCCGGTAAACTACGAATCATTGCGACGACTCTTTGATCAAAGCGACTTATAAATAAATTCTTAAAATCCTCTCTGTCCAATGTATCATTAGCTAAAACGTAATTCTTTACATCAATTAGCAAACTTCTCAGTTCGTCTACAATATCTTCGATTCTTTCAAGTTTAGTCTGCAGCGTAATTTCTCGTATTATAGCCGTCGTTGAAGCCGCGATCATTTGTTCCATCTTGTGCTGCACTTCTTCTAGTTCTCTCTTCAAGTCTTCGACGGAACCTTCGTTCTGTTTCCTTATAAGATCGACTATTTCCAGGCCAATCTTGAAAATGTCGAAACCGATGCCAAACACATCATACACAACCAAGGCCTGAGACCGTGTTGCCGGTATCCCGACTGACACGAAAACGGCGAATGTAAACAGCGTCGGTATATGCATATTGCTTCTTATCATAACACGAAAATTCAATAAACGATTTATACTTTCATTTAGATCCCAAATGTCTTCCAAGGTGTTGTGAAATAGAAGTCTTCTTCTAAATAACTTTAATTTGATACAATGACAATCAGAGACTTTAATATGGGAACACAGTCTTTAATAGACATATAATCAATATGAGTATTACTGTCGCAGTTACCTGGTTACGAGTATTCGAAATATGAAACGCTAATACATTACGAAAACTTGCCCATGCAATAAACAGAGAATTTTTGAGCTTTAAGGATGTTCGCTGCTAACATTTGATATTTCGGAACTTCCGGTTTTTCTTTTGTTGAATATCTCGTAAACGGTTGCAGATATTTTCCTAATATTTTATATTTGGATACATATTGATGATATGCGTTGAATGAGCAATGAAAATTGTCAATCTAAGAAACTTCATTTTTTCACCCAATTTTCTGCAACATTTCAGAAAATTTTATTTGTCAGTAAAATTTAGGGGGTAGGGTAGATTAAACTTGAATATTACACATCTTCAAATTAATTGCACTAGTTCGATGCTTATTTTAGCTACAGTATATGTGTACATGGTATTCTAACTCAGTCTGTGGGTCTTTGGTATGCTGGTTATAAAATTTTAGGTGGTTTTATGAAATGGGCTTTAAGAAACAAAACAGCCGAAAAAGGCTGAAAATGGCGATTTTCAAGTTGTTGGTTCTCTCTTATATGCACACTATCCTATATATTTCTTTCTTTTATTCGAACAATATTACCAAGTTCTATGTTGTGTGAAAATACAAGAAAAAGTTTGAATCAACAAATATGGGTTTGGCACATTTCAAAATATTGCTGTTTTCCGACTTTTCAAGTATGGGGGTAGGGTTAGAAAAGGAATCGTAAAATTTTGTAATCCACTTCAAGTTGCAAATTTTTCTTTGCTTTTGGTCCAAAATAGTCTGCGATACGTAAATACTATGACTTTTGAAAGCATTCTAAGTATATGTTTGTTCAAGACAGGTATGTTTCAAAGAATTAAAAAATAAATTAATTTTACTAAATTTAAAACATGGTGCTTAGAGGTCTCATTCAGAGGCCTGTAGCTTGAAAAAATGCACACTACCCTATATTTATTTTGTTATCAAATGTCTTGTGTTGTATTTTGGAATCAAAAAAGAGGGGTTAGAAAAAAAGTTTGAATACTTTTTCATTGGCAGCGAACATCCTTAAAAATTGAAAATTTTCATCTATGTTTTGGAGCAAAAATAAGACAAAATAGGTATACCCCTGCATACCCATGTTTGCTTTATAAAAGTGGGGTAAAAGGGGGTATACATTACACGGACATGTTTTCCTGATGATAAACATCGGTCACTGATGAAGGTTCATTACCCGAAATTGTACAATATGGCCCACCTTCTCTCTTTGAATGTTTTTACTGCTTCCAAAGGATCTAACAATTATATTTTATTAGCACTAGATATTGTTCAGATGAGTAGGTACATACATGTATTAGTGCCTCTCGAAGGGAGGAAAACTGACTGCACCTTGAATTGACTCCTCCGCCAGCAAGGTATAAAAAGGTACAAGTAGGCAAAGATCAGGAAAAGGCGCAATCAGAAAAAGATTCCCACTCCAAAAACCGAGGTGGGAAAAAACCAAACTAACAATCAGGTACTTATACCATGAAACATATCGTAAGCCGAATGAGCAGCTATTTCCCAATAGGTGGCCACTCAGTTACCTTAACTTAACTAAAAATATGGAAACATACATAAGGCGCCAACAGCACAAAAATTTTTTTATACACCAAAACATAAAACAAAAAGAACCACCACAGAAGTATCGACTTGGAACGATCAGTAACACAAAGTTACTGGCGGGCTTAAATCGGTTTTACATGGCCATAACCTCACCCTCAGCTTCTGCAGTGGTTCATAACATTTAGTTAGTTATTCGGTCCTCGTGGTGAATCTCTAACTAGTCAATGAATCAGCAAGAACAAACAAATAAATCATGATGAACATCCTCCGCCAGCAAGGTATAACCCTATTTCCTTAGACAAACATTGTGTTTTTGCATCTATATTTACCTGTAAAAAGCACGTGTTGGTTTGTTTGTCTAACCCCCTTGTTGTCTAACCGTCATTGACCGTTAGCTGATGTGCTTATTTGAATGGTCAATATAAAAATGAATACTAATGATGGGTTTGACGGAGGACTCTGTTACAGTGGACAGTATGTCGCCGATCTGTACATTCAGTGAAGAGTCTGTCGCAAGTATGTGACTTTTTGGTCTTTGGATGTCTTCTTCTAAAACTTTATTGTCGCTTCCTGTGGCTGGATTGAGCTCGAAGTTCAAGCCTCTTTTGTTTATGACGCTGTTTTCGTCACCAGCCTCTGGTATGATGGTTGTCCACGTTGGCTGACCGAACACAACTTCATACGTTTTCTAGATGCCTCAAACTACATCTATATCCATGGTGTTGTGAATTTTCGGCAACCAGCCTGTCCACTGACAAACTGTCACCGTCAATCTTAGACTTTCAACCGATTCCTGAGACTCCTGAGACTGACTGGCGCTCTACCGTTGTCAAACATGCCGTAATCACCTACAAAGTCTTATACCGAATCAAGAGTATGCGCACATTGACGCAATATCATAAAAAGGTACAGATAGGCAATTATCAGGAAAACGTGCAATCAGAAAGAAATTCCCACTCCAAAAACCGAGGTGGAGAAAAGCTAAATTGAAGATTAGGTACTTATACAAAGAAAACATATCGTAAGCTGAGTGAGCAGCTATGTTCCAATAGGCGGCCACTCATTTACCCGAACTTAATTTAAAATATAAAAACGTACATAAGGTTCAAACAGCACAAAAATCGACTACAAAACATAAAACAAATAAAACACACTGACAGAATGATTGCCTTGGAACGATCAGTTATATAAAATTGGTTGTTTTTTTTTCTTCTCCATGCGTAAATTTGATACAACATAGAAACCCAGTGTCTTCGCGCTATCTTTTCATTGCTATGTACCTTTATACGTCATTGATGATCTAATTGTATCGTAAACAAAGTAACTTTAAAGAATCTTTGTAACTCCGAAATTGCCCTGTTCCATTCCGGAATTGCACCTGCGCAAAACAGGAATTCATACTAAGGTCATAGTAATGTCTTGTGTGTTTCTGGAAATGTCTGATACAATTCTAGCGGAATCTGCGGACAAAACAGGAATGCATATTTTGCGCATGCGTTATTCCGGAACTGAACATATTCTTACTCTGCGCCGAACAATGTATTTGGTATCTACCACAGACTTGAATTTGCCGTAAAACCGATGTTTTGATACTGGTACACGTTTAAACCAAGAATTATATTTAATACATATATCATTCCAATCAAACCATCCAGTTTGTAATAGCACAGGGTAGTGTTCAGTATATTCATCATAGTATTAAGCATGCATTCATGTACAATGTCGACTCTTGGGCCTTTAATTCTGTGCAACAATATTTACAATCACGAATACAGTTTATGTCAATAGCAAAAGGCAGTTGGACAGAGACCAGTAAATGTAACGTTGCCTGTGATTGGCCCGAAGTGTGGGCAGATCTACCGCGGCAAATTTAAGATGTAACGCTACCTACCATTGGTCATAAATGCCTATCAAATGTCTTTTGTCGCATGATAGTATAGTCGTTCTTGAATATTTTGCTATATATTTCTATTTAATCGGCTGCTGTTTTGCCATGCTATGGCCAAACTGCGGATGTAATTATTTTTGAATAATTATTTTTTCATTGTTGAGCGATTTTGGGGTGTCCCTAAACAGCGAAAAGTACCGTCCTTGAATGCTGGCTAACCCCCTATTTTTTGCTGCACTTGTACACGGCCTGGGGCGATCTCTCGTCTGCTGAATGTGTCGGGGTCCACTATAAGCTGTGAATCTGTGTATATATATATATATTGCCTGGGCAATTTTCGTTATGATTGGGGCTACAACATGAGGCAGACTGTCCTCAAAGTTAACCCACCAATGATAAATGGCCGAAACAAACGGCATGAGCGGACACAGAAAAAACGTAATGGCTTGGAATCTCATATGATTATTTTGGAAGCAGAAGGGTCATATTATTACACAACGCGAGAACAAATGTTTACTGCGATTTTGCGTGTAACTAATATGCGACTTTGTATCGCGTATATTGTGTGCAAGAATCGGCTGAATACTATCATATGTCACCTTATAAATAAGATGTAAATGAATTTGCTATAAGCTTGCTGACCTCCGGAAATTTCCCTATTAACCGTTTTATAGAAACTGCCAACACCGCTCGGTACATGAATACCGATACAAGTGTACTTCTTTGAAGTCGTGTAACAGTACTATAACGTCATTTCGCCTGTAAAAATGATAAGAATCTTACATGAGAGTCAGGAATGAATAGACGAATCCGGAATCTGTCCCGAGGGTCACTTTGACATCACGAGGCTCACCGAGAGATGCCAAATAATGACCCGAGGGATATATTTGTTTATCCGTACCTAACACGCAAATTACAGATTCATTGATATTTTCTTGTCGGGCCTGCAATAAACTGCTACTCAATAGCTGTAAGGCTCCGAGGTTATGAAACTTTTTTCATGCTCATCACAGCTGAGACTGAAATTTATCCTGCTCATAAATGTTAAAACGCCAACAATTGTTGACATTTAAACATTTATGAGCAGGATAAATTAGTAGTTTTTAAGTTTTTAATTTTCCATTAATTTTTACTATTTCAGCATTTAGGAGCAGTTGTAACTTTATGCTCAGCTAAGTTGAGCTTGAAAAAAAGGTTTATAACCTCGAGACCAGGAATCGGCGATGCAGAGCCAAAGTAATAAGAGTAAATAACCAGGAAACAGCGGGCATGTCCCCAGAATCAAGGTAGCAAAGGCAAGTAAACTGATTAATACTGTTAAATGTACATCGACAACAAAATGGATCGTGCGAGTGCGTAGATGGTTTTACATCAATTCAATATTCAGATATGCAGTGAAACTAGACTTTTCTTGTCAGCTTCGCTACATCATCATATAGAATGTTTCATTGCAGGTTGTCCTGCACTCATACTGTGTTTGTATTTCTGTTGGAAATTTTGCAAGAATGCCATCATTTCAATATGAGCCTGTGCATGTGAAAACCAACTATTTTCATAGGCGAAAACAAAGCCGCAGATCAGCTTCGCGGTAACCGCGAAGCTGATCAGCGCCTTTGTTTTTGCTATAATACAGACAGTACAATTCCTCACAGTCCGAAATTTCAAGCTTCTGCCCTACTTCTGTGACTGCTCAGGCTGGTTTGTGTTGGACCTGGTCGGAACCCAAATTGTTGGTTTTCTCATGCACAGGCTTATATAATATCTCAGATGTCTAGCCGTCAAAATGTTTGTCGATGAGTGACTGAGATTTTATGACAGAATTAAATGCGAAATGGGTCGCGTCGTGAGAAAACCGGCCTTTTGCCTATGCTTAAACAAAAGCGCAGATCAGCTCTGAAGTAACTGCACAGCTGATCAGCGCCTTTGTTTTCGCTTTTCGGATAGTTCAATTCATCTTCTTCCTAAATCCGAAATTTCAAGTTTCTAGCCATTTCCTGTGACTGTACAGGCCGGTCTGTGTCGGACCTAGTCGGAAACCCGAAAACCGGTTTTCTCGCGTCGCGGCTAAAATATTGTCTGGCCGGTGCCTACTGACCGGGTAATTTGCAGCAAATCTCAGGGGAAATTAGATTCGGACGTGACATTAATACAACACTTCACAATAGTGTATGACAAAACAGCGGATTTCTAGCTAAAGCTTAAAAATTTTCCTTGAAATTGTACCGTAGCAATTCGGATGTATTTGGTCTATGACTTGTATTATGCATGTTGTTTGGTAAACGTATACTTTTAGTCAATGCACTTTTGTTTCTCTTTTTGTTAAATGTGTAACATACGTTCAATATGCTTTTATGGGTTTTTTAGTGTTCTTGTAAACACCAATGGTCGTATCTGTACGGTCACATTAATTTATTGACCGTTATTGATTCGAGCAACGATAAAGTAAATACATGTAGGTACAAGTAGTTGCACATTTTTTGTGTGTTTGTTAATGATAAGAAGAAAACCTACAATAGGAACCGTCCAATTACAAAACAATAGACTCTGTACAATGTGAATGAATGTAGGGATCAACCATGGTTTTCAGTGTTCAAACATTCGATGGATCACGAGGATGGCGTTTGAATGCAAGGCCGAAGGTCGCGTGTTCAAACCCCTTCCGAGTGATCCAGCGAATGTTTGAACACTGAAACAAAACATGGTTGATCGGTATTCTTGCATTTTCTCACTGATTATGACATCAAAATCTATTCTAATTACTCATGCGACTTATTCTTAAGAGATGAGCGAGTGCTATGCGAGAGCTCAGGGTATTGCTATTTACGGTTGATTAGATGCTTGAAACTTTAGTGTGTGCAAGAAGCCGAAAGTTCCTTGACTCCAATGCTGGTTTTGTTTTAGGTGACACTGAATGATGCTCAGACACCTCAATGGCATTAACAAAATCTTCATTACCAGCATGTCGGAATTCGTCCTATTGTCTAAGAAACAAAAGAAGCCAAGAGTTTGCAATGTTGTCAGTCAAGGTGATATACAGCTTCAGTGATATTAGATGTAATGACATTAAATAAGAAATGCACCGTGACGGCAAACAGCCACGATGTGTGAGAATCTGTGGTGGTTCTTTTTGTTTTTTGTTAGCTCACCTGGTCCTCTGGTCTTGGTGTTTGAAATTTTTGTGCTGTTGGCGCCTTATGTGTGTTTTCATATTTTAGTTCAGTTAAGGTAAATGAGTGGCCACCTATTGGGAAAATAGCTGCTCATTCGGCTTACGAAATGTTTTCTTGGTATCAGTACCTGATTGTTTGTTTGGTTTTATTCCCACCTCGGTTTTTGGAGTGGGAATCTTTTTCTGATTGCACCTTTTCCTGATCTTTGCCTACTTGTACCTTTCCATTTCACTACAAAAACACACCCATTCAAGATTTTTTGTCAGAAATGGAGTAAACATATAATATTGTTGTTGATTTTTAGTTATATTACCAAGAATCTATGCGGAACAATTGTATATCTCTGTAAACCAAAGTTTTTATTACATAGAAGTGGGATGTATGGGGTCCACATTTTATTGACATGTTTTCGTGACGTTTGATCAGTCTAGTGTTGTTTCAAAACGATATCTGTTTTGAGCAAAAATAAGAAAACTAATAATCTTTTTCATTTGGAATTTTTCATTTTCAGACACAAAAACATCTGTATAATGCATGGACGAGTTTTTGTAATGTTTCCAACGTTAGGTCTCTCTTTATGTCGCACGTTTCCCTCCTGTAGTTTCAATGTTATTTCTTAATTATTGCTTTTTATTTTACCTGTATTGAGTTACCTATCCACCAGGGATGGTCAATGCATTAACCTTGCAGTGCATTAGCTGTTTCGCAACTAATGCTTATGCAAATGCAACTCATGTTTTTAATAAGAACAATGCTAATTCTAATTCATTTCTTTTGTATTTGTTGATGATACTACGTACATTAGCATACGACTAAGCATTAGCTACCAAAAGTTGAAATAATCAAAATACATAACAATATATAACATCAAAAAGATGATGTGTCTGGAGCTCTCATGGAAAGCTTTAACAACTATTTACGGAAACGAAACTTAAAGCTTATCTAGTGAGGTACTTAACTTATGATATCAAGTTGCAGTCTGGCAATACTTAACTGTATCCAAATCGTACAAATTAACTGCCACCTTTTTCGGAGTATATTTCTTAAAAGTTTTCAATTCAGCAAATTAAAATTTACAAACTTTGTTTACACTGCAGCAATGATGTCCAAGAAACCTTAATAACATGCCGCTCCAGCATACGCAAAGAACATGCCACTAAAGCATATAATAGGTGATATAGTCCTGCTTTATCAAGCACTTACCCAACTTTGCCGTTTGCAAATATAAAATAAGCATTGAGTTTGCAAATTATTCCGAAATGGATACTTTTAATGACAAACCGTTTTTTCGCAAGAAAATGTTTTGTGTTTCAAATGCCCGCGTCTCTGCTTATTTGTAAGAGAGTCCAACACAATTTATCGGTGAAATGGTTCCTTTAGTGCCGAATAAAATGGCTTTCAGACAGAAATATTAGTTCAAAGCAAATATTATGTGTCAATTCTAAGTAATGACAAGTTAATGAAATTGCTATTAGCCAGCGGCCCGCGGAAAGCTCTTAGCTATTGTTTGTGTACAGTATCAGTAATTGACACATTGCTGATGCAATATTGGGTTATACGCAAACTCAGAAATATAAGCTCTTTCTGACCGTTTGGGCACAGGCATTAAAAATACTGAAAAAGCCAAAAAAGATTTTAATTTCAGTTTGAGATCCCTAAAGCCTGTATTTTATCCTGCTCATAAATGTTAAAATGCAAACATTTTTAAGCAGGATAAATTTTAGTCTCAGCTGAGCTGAGCATGAACATTTTTTATAACGTCAAGGTTTAATTTAATACAAAGGTGACAAGTACAACAGAGACATGATTACCAGAAATTGGTCATCCGAGAAGTTTTTATATTGGAAGTCATTCAGACAGACAGAAAAAAACAACGAAACAACAGGCGACAAAAAGATAAATCACAACAGAACCGCCTTAGATCCGTCAGTTAAGAAATATCTTGAGGACTCATATCGATTTACAGGTTCCAAGTACTCGCTCTTTATCTGTTGGTATTTAGCATAAAACAGCTTTTACCTGCATGCATATTGTTTCGTTCTGATAAAACATTCACAAAGTGTTAAATATACGGTAACCATTTTTAGTACGCGCATGTGTTAAGCATTCACGGTCTTTCATAATTATTGGTCTAAATATAAGTTAATTTTCCTGACATGAATTGTGATGTGATATCGTCTGACCCAGAGCAATTGTCCACTTAATTTGCATTCTTGCATACAGACTAAAAGGAAATTGAATACGGACGTGTCAGAAATATAATAGGGTTTGTCAATCTCTCCATGATGCATGAAATAATGATTTTTGGTCTAGGAAACGGTCCAAGTAGGCAAAGATCAGGAAAGGCGCAATTCCCACTCCAAAAACCGAGGTGGGGAAAAACTAAATTAACAATCAGGAACTTATACCATGTAAACATATCGTGAGCCGAATGAAAGGCTATATTCCCAATAGCTGGCCACTCAGTTACCTAAACTTAATTAAAATATGAAAACATACATAAAGCGCCAACAGCACAAAACGCCCAGATTTAAAACAAAAGAACCACCACAGAAGTATCGCCTTGGAACGGTCAGAAATATAAAATTTCTGGCGGGCTTAAATCGGTTTTACATGGCCATAACCTCACCCTCAGCTTCTGCAGTAGTTCATAACATTTAGTAGTTCTTTGGTCCTCATGTTGAATCTCTAACTAGTCAATGACTCATCAAGAACAAACAAATAAATCATGATAAACATCCTGATGAATCAAAAATGAGATCTCACAGATTGAGTAAGTTGCCCGACGATGGAGATCCCTTGTCGCCGAATAACTTACTGAAACCCGGAGCAAAAGAAAAACACCAGTTGAATCAGCTATTAGATGTTAAAACTTGAATCAGCTATTAGATGTTAAAACTTCTAGCATTTATGGACAAAGATGGCCATTTCACCAACTGTTAAAATTATTTGAATCAGTGCATATTGTAGGTACGTGAGTGGCCGGCAGGCAGCTAGGCGACAGACAGACAGATACACGGACAGACGGACGGACGTGTAGATAGATAGATAGATCGATCGATCGATCGATCGATCGATCGATCGATAGATAGATAGATAGACAGATACACGGACAGACGGACGGACGTGTAGTTAGATAGATAGATTGATCGATCGATCGATCGATCGATCGATCGATAGATAGATAGATAGATAGATAGATAGATAGATAGATAGATAGATTACGTTAGTGTGAAGAGGCAGACTAAATTTGTTCATCTAGACTAACGTCGCAAGGCATCGTTACTTAGGGAAGAATCTAGTTCAGGGTTCTGCGTTTGAATTGATTGGAGAAGGATAACATCAGAGGAGCAATATAATCTTAAAGGCAATAAACGCCTTCAACATATATTTACTTTTCCTGTCACATATGTAGTTAATATCTCAGGAAATAATGATGTATTTGCCAGACAGTGACATTGGGCCATTTAAAGTTATGTCACTCTACAAATAAACCATCGTTTCCTAAATATACAATCTTGTATTTCCTTAAATAGTCCCAGACACATCCATAAAGTTAAGCTGTCGTCATTTAAAAGAACATTGATAAATTGAAACACAGTACTTGCTGTAGCTTTACATTGCTCGTTCATGTTTAGGATGAAAGAATGCAAAAAGGGGCAACGCGCTACAATATGTAGGATTCTGGCGTTGTTTCACTCATGGCGTCGATGTCATGTTCATAACTACAGTGAATGTAGCATACTGTGGCTTTAATAAATGACGAATACATCATAACCCAAATAACACATCACTTGTGAAAGATAATACAACAAACCAAATGTTGTTATAAATACCATTTCATCAAACCCAAAAGTGTTACATGAACCGTGTACTTCAAACTTTTAAGGATGATACCGACCCGATATGGTGAATTAAGGATGATACCGACCGTACAGGTGATTTTAAGCAGCATGATAAAATTTTCTTATTTTCATTAAGAAGATACTCTAACATGTTGTAATTGCACTGAGCAAATGAAAAACGGGGATCATCCGGCTAAATTTTGATTTATACTGGTTGAAAGAACACACATTGCGTGTGCCGAAAAAAGGCTTTTTTTTGCAAGTCGTTACTACATTTTGGCGATGACAATTTTGAAAAGTACAAGCATTACTATCCAAATACTATACATTTCGATAAGACTATACCTTGTTGAGTGTACATTATCATCATCAAGTGTGAGCTTTGCCTACAAGTGGTATTACTTAAGAAATGATTTTACTTTACGATGAATTATCGTGATTAACTCGGGATGTTGGAGGCAGATTGCGAGATATTAATTCACGACGGCGCAGGCGGAGTGAATTAAATATCGCATCTGCCCGACAACATCACGCGTTAATCAAAGATAATTCACCGTAAAGTAAACTTATTTCGATTCTAACACGACTAATAAATAAATGCTTATATTTCAAAATGTTTTCCACTGGACTCATTCTCGACGGACATGAATGTTTATGTGTGACGTCACAAAAACGCCACCTTACGCGCGTAATATTGTTAACAGTGAATTATTGTTCATTTGCAAACGGTGACGTTTCAATAAGGTTTAATGGAAAGGACGAAAACGTCGTGTTAGAATATCAGATATTGGGTAAGTTCACGATTTTATGTGCTTGCTTTTTGTTTTAACCCCACGCCCCACCCTCAGCATAGCAAATCTAAATGAAGTGCCTCCTTTGTATACCTGTCATTGTAGGTGTAATTTAGAAACAACAGAAAAGGAAAGATACCGTCTGGTCATATGAAACTATCCAGACAATTTGTATTCTCCGAGGAAATTAGATCGAGACGTTACAAACAAATAGTTTAACACATAGTTAAACTAATCACAGCAATTGTCACAGAGAAAAGACAATTTGGTTGTCTTAAATAATGCGAAAAGACAAATAAGGATTTATTGATGGTTCCTGCCTTATATAAGACATACTCAAATTCAGTATCAAGCCCAGTGAAAATTATCGGTGATGTATGTATTGACGTAGACCTTGCTTATTTTTTGAAATCGCGACAGATGCTCTTCTAAGCAGAAGACTTGTCCCTGGCAATTTTGTGTGTTTGTTTGTCTCAGTAAACATTCTTTTCAGTCATGTCGGGACAAAGCAACTGTTTCCCGAGTTTTAACCAGTTCTCTGAAAAGGTACAAATAGGCAAAGATCAGGAAAAGGCGCAATCAGAAAGAGATTCCCACTCCAAAAACCGAGGTAGGAATAAACCAAACTAACAATCAGGCACTTATACCATGAAACATATCGTAAGCCGAATGAGCAGCTATTTTCCCAAAAGGTGGCCACTCAGTTACCTTAACTTAATTAAAAATATGAAAACATACATAAGACGCCAACAGCACAAAAAAATTTTAAACACCAAGACATAAAACAAAAAGAACCACCACAGAAGTATCGCCTTGGAACGATCAGTAACACAAAGTTACTGGCGGCCTTAAACCGGTTTTACAGGATCCTAACCTCACCCTCAGCTTCTGCAGTGGTTCATAACATTTAGTAAGTTCTTCGGTCCTTGTGGTGAATCTCTAACTAGTCAATGAATCATCAAGAACAAACAAATAAATCATGATAAACATCCTGATGAATCAAAAACAAGGACTCACAGATTGAGTAAGCTGCCCGACGATGGAGATCCCTTGGCGCCGAATAATCTTCTAACTCCGGAGCAAAAGAAAAACACCAGTTGGACCCCGGTGGGCCAAGCAACAGACAAGAAGCTCCGGCCCCAACCAACTAAAATGAATAGCTTTAAGTCGGGGCCATCATAGAGTCTGACGCCCGACCCACCGGCGTGCAATTAAAGAAGGCAGCTCTGAAGACGTTTTAATGCGTCTTGCTTTAGGACACAACACGTTTTCGTCTTTTGAAATCGAACCAAGGACAGATTCGGAGTCCGACGCTCTACCACTACGCCACCGCGCTCCCCCGTATCAAAATGAAAAAAGATGTTTTAAATGTTATATATAAAACAGATGGTGTACCTGCTTATTGAATTATAGTCTCATCTCGTGAAAGAAACTTTCTTCTCAGATAAAACCACATGAGGTAAGCGTGAGCTTTATCATTCTTAAAACGCACATTGTGGTAATAAATGCATGTTGCCTACAAGCTTGAAAGTTCAATGCCATCAATAAACCAAACGTCCAATGTTTTGACTTCAGTGCTGGTTTTGTTTAAGCTGGCACTGAATGATACTTAGACATTCCTGTGACTTTACAAAGTCGTCACTACTAGCATATTGGAATGCCCTATTGTTTAAGAAACATAGGAAGCCAATCACTAGTTATTTTGTCAATCAAGATGCACATTTAATAATTTAGGTGTAATCACATCTTATAAGAAATGCATGGAAAATCAGCCAAGATGCGAGAGAAACCGGTTTTTCCTTTGTGAACATACAGTTGCAAACCCGTATCTTCTATACTTGCTTTGATAGTAGAAAATATACTTAATCTAAAACCATATTGCATGTCGGTTTCTACTACTTGGGGTCTTGTTTGATAAAGACAGAAGTGACAGTTAAAACAATTTGCGCTTCTGAATTTCTTTTCTTTATCGGAAACAACAAAAATTGTAAATAACATACCACATATTTTTTACATATGATCATACTTGTTTTGATATGTTAGCAGAAACAAATCTACACTTCAAAGACGGTACAGCTATTGTAGATTTTCACATCAGGAAAACATATCCGTGAAATGTATACCCTCTTATACCCCACTTTTATATAGTAAAAGTGGGGTTCATAGGGGTATACCTTTTTTCTTATAACATTTCTACTGAAAATTTTTCAATTTTCAAAACTTTAAAAGTCTCAATATATTTCATGGGCATGTTTTCATAATTATAGGTTATTGAATGAATATCGTAAAATATTCGGAACGAGTTCATATGGCGAGGACGCACGAGCTTGCGAGTGCGTCTCCGCCATATGAACTCGTTCCGAATAGTTTATTATAACCATTTTACTATATACCCTTTAATAAGCAATGGAGGGATTTCAAGTGCTTATTGCTGGCATCTCCAGGCCTGGTCAACCTTTAATTTGGCCACAATTTATGTAAAAACTATTGTTTCTAACGACTGATCACCATATAGCTACACAACCAAAGCTCCGCCTTTCGCAGGAAATGTTAACCAACGTTAACGCGAGAAACGTGACGTTGCATCAAAATTGATGACGTCGACGTGACTTTTAGACAACGTTGCGGTCGAAAATTTTATGAAAATGTTAGAAAATTGGAGCACCAAAGCTGTATTTTTTGTTTTAAATTACAGGTATTTGTTTTTAGATGATTTTTTGTGTATTTATTGTGCGACGCATTCTGTAAGTTTTCTAGTTTCGCCGTTTGTTCAGTTGAAGTCGAAAAGCAAAATGGATGCCAGATACTTTTTCAATGGCGATTAACTTGCGAAAGTAGTCCCACCAGGAACGTGCTTCCTTGGACCCGTGCAATATGACAGAAGTTTCCATGGAAAACATTCTAAACTATTGAATATGGGAAAACATTCAATGTTTTCAGCAATGCAAAGTGAACGGGACAATTTCTTGGGTATATAATAATGACCTATGTATATATGGGCCAAGGGGTCTTATGGCAGAAAATTCAAAATTAAGATATTTATTACATGTGAAAGACCAAGTTTCTCTGAGAATGTCCTGAAAATTTGAAGTGATTATCTTAACAAATAGCAAAGATATGAGCAATGAAAGGTGTGTAGTTGGTGCAATCTAAACATGATGTCATGAGAAATGTTGAAGACGTTTCGACGTTGACGACGTTAACGTCTTTACATCACTGTAGTGAAAGAAGCTAGGACTAAAGTTCACGAAATTTTATTTGTTTCTTGAAGTTCAGCATCTGTACTACTGTATAGACTATACAATACGCACAAACTAACAAACCGTTTGATAAAACATGCATTACAAACAGCGTACCTGGATTTTAAAATGTGGGTAGTCCTTATGGTGCAGCGGTTGCCATGGCAACATACATGATATATAGAACTTTGTTTCATAAGAAATCAATATGTCTTGGATTGAGTTACAATATCAAAGCAGTTGGACATAAATATCAGAGCATGCCAAATATTTCAAATTTATATGTTTTTCAATTTTTAATAGCATAAAATATACTTGAATGCCCGAAGACACCTTTTACCAGATCCGCGCTCATATGTAATATTAAAGTGTCAGTAAATTTTCAATTAATTTTTTTCAATTTTGATAAAATTTTGATATGTTCTAGTGCTTCGTTTGCCGAACAAGGATCTGTCGAAAACTTCCCAAATGCATTACAGATAAAACAATTAGAGATTCACCACGAGGACCGAAGAACTAACTAAATGTTATGAACCACTGCAGAAGCTGAGGGTGAGGTTATGGCCATGTAAAATCGATTTAAACCAGCAAATAACTTGTGTTACTGATCGTTCCAAGTCGATACTTCTGTGGTGGTTCTTTTTGTTTTATGTCTTGATGTTTAAAATATTTTTGTGCTGTTGGCGCCTTATGTATGTTTTTATATTTTTAGTTAAGTTAAGGTAACTGAATGGCCACCTATTGGGAAAATAGCTGCTCACTCGGCTTACGAAATGTTTTCATGGTATAGTACCTGATTGTTAGTTTGGTTTTTTCCCACCTCGGTTTTTGGAGTGGGAATCTTTTTCTGATTGCGCTTTTTGCTGATCTTTACCTACTTGTACCTAATTGAAATTTGACTTTAATGAGTGACAGTGATAAATATATATTTTTGCCCGCCTTCACACTCGAATTTTATGCGCAAAGTTTTGGAATTCCGGAAGTAAATTGAAACACGTGCTAAAGTCTATTTACGACCAAACATAATTACATATACTTATGATTTACTGTAAAATAAAAAATATTGAAAGTATGATCGTGTGCATTGACAAATCTTGTTCATGACTACTTGTCCCATCATTGAAAGGCAATAGTGTGTGCCCTAAACAAAGTGGAATTTTGTCATACATAATCGATTTTATTTACGGAGATAACAGCGCAGACTGCCCTATACATGAAAGACCGTTCAAATACCGCGTTCTGTAGCAATTCTGCATTCTCTATAATGCATTACCCGAACGTTGGCACATTCATTTTTATGCCAACATCATAGCCACAACGTCATATTTCCTCCCTAAAATAACGTTGTGTTTTGTGGTCAGCCTTCATACGGGGTGGCGTTGCATTGAAATCAGAGAAAACTTACGTTTACCGCAAAAATTCTCAATGCCCGGGTTACTGAAAACGAGAATAAAGTGGTCTGTGGAGTATGAGCCATGTCGACCCGGGAACAACCTAAGTTAAAGAGGATACGTATCTCGCATTCTTCGATACACAACTCGTACAACTGGCAGCCTGAGGTGCTACAATTTTTACGAGTACGTACCATAACGCAGCAGTTCCGATACGCCGTGCATACGCCAATAACATGTATAAGAATGCAACGCAGCAGGTACTCCTAAAACGCCTCGACGTAAACGTAACGATTAATAGCTTTGTCACATATTCACGTATCTGCGGCGTATCGCTCGCGTATCTATGATAATGTCGATACGCCGAGGTCTGAGCCGTATCAGTTTGTTCAAGCGACGTATGTAGGTCACGTACGTGTGACGTTCCTACTACGTTCCCGTGGTGTATCAGTGACGTATGTACTCGTATTGAATTTCACTTTCGTATGTACGGCGTATCCAAGCGTATGTGCTACGTACGTGTTACGTATGTATGGCGTATGAAGTGTATGCGTGACGTATCTACGGCGTATGTACTACGTTCTATTCTTATCTGCGGCGTATCTGTTCTGTACCATTTGCTTTTTTAAAATGTATGAGAACAAACGGTTGTGTTCACTTTGTTCATACAATTCGCACATTTTTAATTAAATGTTATCAGTTACTAGTGTATCAATAGCGTATGTGCTATGTACGTTTCGCTGCTGTGGAGTATGTGGAATTAAGAGTATTAAGAATATTTTGTGGCGATTCAAGAGAATCTTAATGCTTCTTTTATAAATGTTTTCGTTTTTCCGAAGTCATGGATCAGATGTTTCTCACGGCCCGGGGTGTCGTGTAGGGTTCTACACGTTACAGACGTATAGGTTATAACTTGAATGTTATGCGACAGTCTGCATGCTTAGTTTTTAACCCAATCATGGTTGATAACTATGCTGCCTTCTTTAATTGCACGCCGGTGGGTCGGACGTCAGACTCTATGATGGCCCCGACTTAAAGCTATTCATTTTAGTTGGTTGGGGCCGGAGCTTCTTGTCTGTTGCTTGGCCCACCGGGGTCCAACTGGTGTTTTTCTTTTGCTCCGGAGTTAGTAGGTTATTCGGCGCCCAGGGATCTCCATCGTCAGGCAACTTACTCAATCTGTGAGTCCTTGTTTTTGATTCATCAGGATGTTTATCATGATTTTTTTGTTTGTTCTTGATGATTCATTGACTAGTTAGAGATTCACCACGAGGACCGAAGAACTTACTAAATGTTATGAACCACTGCAGAAGCTGAGGGTGAGGTTAGGATCCTGTAAAACCGGTTTAAGGCCGCCAGTAACTTTGTGTTACTGATCGTTCCAAGGCGATACTTCTGTGGTGGTTCTTTTTGTTTTATGTCTTGGTGTTTAAATTTGTTTTGTGCTGTTGGCGTCTTATGTATGTTTTCATATTTCTAATTAAGTTAAGGTAACTGAGTGGCCACCTATTGGGAAAATAGCTGCTCATTCGGCTTACGATATGTTTCATGGTATAAGTGCCTGATTGTTAGTTTGGTTTTTTCCCACCTCGGTTTTTGGAGTGGGAATCTCTTTCTGATTGCGCCTTTTCCTGATCTTTGCCTACTTGTACCTCTTTACATTGATCTAGAAAAAGCCTATTTCTTGTAGTTTTGCCAGGCAAAACATGGCAATGTGTTCCATCCCGAGCTTCTCTAGTTCTTCGGTCGAGACATTAAACCAAGATCCCGTCATCATGCGACCATAGCTGTTGACTGGGACGTAAAAACCAAATAATCAAATCAACTGAATGCACATGACCATATTGTCCATATCCTTCCATCATTTGGTCTTCCGACCAAAATGACGAACAGAATTTTCTACCCAAAACTAGTATCCCTGGGTTTCAGCATATCGCTATTAGCGTTTCCGGTTGGTGTGCGGATTTGGAATTTAATTGTTTTAGTTTCTCTGCATTTTTACGTTTTTACATTTTAAATGTTAATTACGTTCTAAGGAATGTCGGGACGGACTCACCGCTTCCGGGTTTTTAACCAGCACTCTGGGATGTTAGTGTATCTTATTCAAGGACACAGCACTATGCCACCAGTGGGGATCGAAAAAAAGACCTCTCCACAGAGTCCGATGCTTTATCAGAACGCCACTGCGCTCCCCTACTTTTTAGAGTCAACCACATAGAATGAAGTCAAATGAATGGAAACGTCAGAAATGATCAAAACTTTACTGTAGATATATCGTCTGACTTCATGCAATAGTATTAATATCATTTCATCGGTGAAAAATATCACTTATAAATACTATGCACATTAAATTTAGCATTTTTTAAACTACATTCGCATGTCTCTGCACATAATGAATAAAAGTTATATTTTGAATATAGGCGTAAGTGGTAACCTTTCAACAAGATCTTGCAAGCGAAAAATTTCGAAAAAGCAAACCTTACGGCGATACTGACGTAACGTCACAAATTAAGACGCATGATCAAAACTTGCAAGTCTGCTTAGTTTGGGAAACCAAAATCATGCTTAAGTAACTGTTTAGACATAAAAAAAAAAAAAAAAAAAAAAAAAAAAAAAAAAAAAAAAAAAAAATCAAGAAAAAAAACATTCACCATGTAAACCATGTAAACGAAGTTTAATTGCCGAGAAATAAAGATCGTTAGTTTTTTATTTATCGCCTTACAGTTACGTTTCTTATAAGGATTTCCCCTATCTCACTAGCATAACGCGCTATGGCCCTGAAACTTTAAAGTGTTACTTGCCACTGTATTGGCTACATTGTGCTTTGTTTGTCTTGTTTTGTCTTGTTTTGTTTTTCTGAAAATCCATGGGAACCAAGTAACCCGAAATTAAGACAATTTCGACCACTTGGCGAAACGTTGACGTCGTTTTTTTCGGTAGGTAAAGTTTGTACCGAAGAAGACCACTCTCATTTGTCATATAATCAACAACGTTGATGAACAAGGGATGAAAAGGATGTGTCTAATGGCCTAAATGTATTTTGCCTTCACACCCTTTCTGAATTTCTTGGTTGCTCTTAAAACCTCTTGAATGATGGCGTTTTTAAATTCATCGTATCATGTGCCTTAGACCCTATTCTTGTCATTTAAATGAAAGAAATGTCCAAAATTGCTCTAAGATGATCAAAAATTTTATAAAACATCAAAAATTGCTAAATGTATTTTGCATAGTATAGTTTTGATATAGATATAGAGGATATTTGCCTTTTTTAGGTGAATACCAAATATATTTCATCGAGTGAGTTGAAAACATTAGAATTCTCACGAGTGCGCAGCACGAGTGAAAATTTTTATGTTTTCAACTCAAGTTTTCTTTTTATTTTATACAATACACGGGCATTTTCCAATTCACAAGGCAGGCGGTGAAAATGCAAAAACCAAACATTTTTAAAAACACAAATAATTTTGGTACAACATTGTTCCTTACGTTCTAACTAAGAAAATGAATATCCACACTTTATGTTTTCGTTCATAAATTACGGAGTTATAGGCGTTTGAATTTCTGAAGTGAGACCCCTTTAATGATATCAAGTAAATGGAAACGTCAGAAGAAATCCAAAATCTACAGTGAAGATATAGGCTGATATCAGTCACTAGTGACTTTTGATATCAGTGAGATTTGATATCAGTGAAATTTCATATCAATGAAAATACCAATTTTATCAAGTTTTCACTGTATAAAATAACTTCATTTATTTCACTTTTATAGATGAACCCGGTGGAGCCACGTTTTTGCTGTGTTCTAACACAGTGTTGTCACTATGCAGGCCGGTGGATCCCGGTTTTACTTCGGTAAACCCGATGTTAAGCCGGCTGGTTGTTAACGATGGTGCCGGTGACGACCGGGCCCAAAACGGGCTTTCACGGTGGGCAAACGTTTAAAGGTCTGGTTCGTCATAAAGGAGTTCCAGTGAAGGGACAGCTTCATGAGCTTGTGTCGAAAAGCACGGTGTCGTCTTAATTACCCCCACTTTACGTCGGATCATCCCGGTTTATCATGCTAGAACGCTTTATCCCGGTGTCACCAAGTTCTGCACCCGAATGTCCCGGCTTGCCACGCATGTCCGTAGTGGCGCTGTGGTTCTATCCCGGTCCGATACGATTCATCCTGGTTAACCCGTAGGTAATCCGGGACAGTTAGAACATGGCTTAAGCATCTCCCCAACACCTCCGGGCATTAAACCGTCTTTTACTATGTAAGTTAGCACCATACTTCTTTGCCTAAAAGAATAATATAACTATAAGTTTAATGAGGTAATCTTGTGCAAACGAGCAAAATTAGTGGAAGAGGACAAGTCTGCAGCAAGATAATTACGATAACTACTTCCACCGTGCAGTGTTCTTCAACAAGGCACTTTTAAGCTTCGCATAACACTGGTTGACACCCAGAAACCAGGGAATCGCTGGCGTCGTCCCAACATGACCGAAAAAATTTTGATTGTGACATAAAGTCAAACCATGGGTTTTGTTTGGATCTGACTTCATGTCACTATCATCAATTTTAACTAATGGTTTTAATTGGGTACGAAATGAACAAAAATGTGTTTGAAAAGAACAAAAATGTGTATGAAAAGACCGAAGTGGTTTTCAGAAAAATCATAACACGTTACAGACGTATAGGTTATAACTTGAATGTTATGCGACAGTCTGCATGCTTAGTTTTTAACCCAGTCATGGTTGATAACTATGCTGCCTTCTTTAATTGCACGCCGGTGGGTCGGGCGTCAGACTCTATGATGGCCCCGACTTAAAGCTATTCATTTTAGTTGGTTGGGGCCGGAGCTTCTTGTCTGTTGCTTGGCCCACCGGGGTCCAACTGGTGTTTTTCTTTTGCTCCGGAGTTAGTAGGTTATTCGGCGCCCAGGGATCTCCATCGTCGGGCAGCTTACTCAATCTGTGAGTCCTGGGTTTTGATTCATCAGGATGTTTATCTTGATTTATATGTTTGTTCTTGATGATTCATTGACTAGTAAGAGATTCACCACGAGGACCAAAGAACTAACTAAATGTTATGAACCACTGCAGAAGCTGAGGGTGAGCTAGGTTAGACGCCTGTAAAACCGGTTTAAGCCCGCCAGTAACTTTTGTGTTACTGATCGTTCCAAGGCGATACTTCTGTGGTGGTTCCTTTTGTTTTATGTCTTGGTGTTTAAATTTGTTTGTGCTGTTGGTGCCTTATGTGTGTTTTCATAGTTTTAGTTAAGTTAAGGTAACTGAGTGGCCACCTATTGGGAAAATAGCTGCTCATTCGGCTTACGATATGTTTCATGGTATAAGTACCTGATTGTTAGTTTGGTTTTCTCCCACCTCGGTTTTTGGAGTGGGAATCTTTTTCTGGTTGCGCCTTTTCCTGATCTTTGCCTACTTGTACCTTTTATTCAAAATGACATGGGTTCGCAAAAAAAAAAAAAAAAAAAAAAAAAAAAAAAAAAAGGTACGAAACGATTGGAAACCATAATGAAAATAAATGAAAATATGAAAATGTATCACTCAATGAAATTTTACCTCAGCCCTCTCAATAGGTCTTGGTAGAATCTGTGTCTGGCTTTCACTAACAATGCCTAAAACGATAAAATCATGCAATATGGCCTGTTATGTATAACATGAATGATTTATTGTTACTGGTTATATACATTGAAAAGTGTGATTATCTGTGATTATCGAAATCTTAATGTACAGCTCGACACTGTTATTTCCCTTTGAGAAGCGAATACTTGTCATAAGTAGTCAATATACCCCGTATCGAACCTCAATTAAAATAGATCTACAGTACATGTACATGTAATAAAATTGTGTCTCTATACCTCAGAGCTCTATACCACTTCCAACTGTTATACAATATCTAAATTGGAGGTGGACAAGGTGCTATTCTACAGATTTATATATACGCCCACCCATGTGGCATCTCAGTGGCTCCTTAACTGCGTAAAGCGAAATGCAAAATATAAATGTACATGAGTGTTATTATTTAGCTATATGTTTGAAAAACAGAACTGACACTGTACCCTAGAAGTTTTGAAGTCGCCTCGTCATGGGACCTGCATAACATTCCTCCTATTCCCCGATCCCCATCTCCTCCATATTCCATTGTAGAATCACTGGATTTAATATTTTTGCTTCCGCATTCAGGCATTGACGAATCGCTCATGGCTACATGTTGTTTACATTTTAATTGATGACGCGAGACTATGTGAGTGCGCAAGCCTACTACGGTACCCCGCCTAGAACTTTTTATAATATTTGGGGTAGAATCGAAAAATGTTAATAAGGCAAAATTAAGGTATTTCCCTTAATTTTAGCCCAAATTAAGGCGCGTAAATGAGAATTTTAATGCCAATTTTAGCACAAAACTTATGACCCAAAAAAATTTTTTTCACATATAAAATTGATTGAAAATATACTGTGACTTTAATCGCGATATTGTATTTCCTTTAAATCGTTGAACGTGTCGTTTCCTAGTTATTACTCATCACGAAAACATGTCCATTGCAATGAATATCCCTTATACGTATCCCACTTTTATACTAAATCTGGGTTGTGGAGGGGTATACATTTGTTCTTTTTTTGGCCCAAAACATATATTGTAGGTACTCATTACAATCGCGGTTCTAACTTGTCCTTACAATCTATGTTTTGAGCAAAAATACGGACAATATTGTAACGAACAGCCGAGCCTAGCCACAGCAAACCCCGTCGGTGGAAAAGCATGCTCTTCCACCGACGGGGTTTGCTGTGGCTTGGCTCGGCTGTTCGTTACATTTGGTGGCAGCGGTGGGATAATGACAACTGCCAGACCGGGGTTGCCTTACCCATGTAGTCCCAAGGTCAAGACTCGGGACGAGTCTTCTCGGAGGGGGGAAGTTATGTGACCGGATAGCCTCCCTTGAAAATATGCAAATTTCAAACTCGAGACTTTGTGAATCGAGTAAGTGTTGGGTATATAGCGCAGTAAACCACCCTTGGTGGATGAGCATGCTTTTCCACCGACGGGGTTTGCTGTGGCTTGGCTCGGCTGTTCGTTACAATATTTTAAACAATTACGAAATTCTTCGGTTACAGCAAAAACAAAATGTCTGTTAA
This sequence comes from Rugalucina vietnamica, assembly GCA_964017185.1. Lineage (NCBI taxonomy): Eukaryota > Metazoa > Mollusca > Bivalvia > Lucinida > Lucinidae > Rugalucina > Rugalucina vietnamica. The sequence goes on along the minus strand of OZ024878.1, from coordinate 52,912,392 downwards.
TTCTTCATGCATGTTTTCGTAATATTATGCTTTTACCCTTAGTGTATTCAGGAATCATTTTCTAATTGTGCCTTTTCCTTATTGTACCTTTTAATTTTTATTTCCATATTAAAAAGTTCAGACTCGTAAGAAGGCGGCTTTCGTGACAGATTAGGACCCCACATTCAAGCATTAATAAGCAAGTTCTGACAGTTACAGCGAAGCTGATCTACGCCTTTGTTTTCGCCTATGCAGATTGTTGGTTTTCCCATGAGGCGGCTCATTTATGGGAAGAATGATTCTTTTAGTGCCGAGTAAGACGACTTTTAGACAGAAATATTAGTTCAAGGCAAATATTATGTGTCAGTTCTAAGGAATGACCAGTTAATGAAATTGCTATTAGCCAGCGGTCTGCGGAAAGCTCTAAGCTATTGTTGACAGTATCAGTAATTGACACATTGCTGATGTAATATTGGATAAACAAATATGCGTGTTTACACAAATATTAGCTTTTTCTGTAGACCGGCAGTCGTTTAGGCACATGCATTAATGGGGTCAATACTATACTTAATACCAGCTAATCGGAAAATATAATTATTTTCTCCCTCACTTCTTTGTTCGTCCGCAATAAATTATTAAAAAAAGGTACAAGTAGGCAAAGATCAGGAAAAGGCGCAATCAGAAAAAGATTCCCACTCCAAAAACCGAGGTGGGAAAAAACCAAACTAACAATCAGGTACTTATACCATGAAACATATCGTAAGCCGAATGAGCAGCTATTTTCCCAATAGGTGGCCACTCAGTTACCTTAACTTAACTAAAAATATGAAAACATACATAAGGCGCCAACAGCACAAAAAATTTTAAACACCAAGACATAAAACAAAAAGAACCACTACAGAAGTATCGACTTGGAACGATCAGTAACACAAAGTTACTGGCGGGCTTAAACCGGTTTTACAGGTACCTAACCTCACCCTCAGCTTCTGCAGTGGTTCACAACATTTAGTTAGTTCTTCGGTCCTCGTGGTGAATCTCTAACTAGTCAATGAATCATCAAGAACAAACAAATAAATCATGATAAACATCCTGATGAATCAAAAACCAGGACTCACAGATTGAGTAAGCTGCCCGACGATGGAGATCCCTGGGCGCCGAATAACCTACTAACTCCGGAGCAAAAGAAAAACACCAGTTGGACCCCGGTGGGCCAAGCAACAGACAAGAAGCTCCGGCCCCAACCAACTAAAATGAATAGCTTTAAGTCGGGGCCATCATAGAGTCTGACGCCCGACCCACCGGCGTGCAATTAAAGAAGGCAGCATAGTTATCAACCATGATTGGGTTAAAAACTAAGCATGCAGACTGTCGCATAACATTCAAGTTATAACCTATACGTCTGTAACGTGATATGATTTTTCCGAACTGAAGAGAAAAATCAGTTATTCCTTTAAGTTTCTTTAATTTGTAAACCAAGTCACCATAAAATTCAGGTTCCGAAAGGCCCTCACTTAAAAGTGTCTTTAACCCAACATTATATTTGGAAATCAATTCATAGTGTCTACGATAAAATTTAGAAAAGGTTTTTCGAAGTTTATGATACCGATAGCCCTGTTGGAGAAGTTTTGCCGTTAAACATTTATTTCGAGCGTTGAAGTCTGTAACATGATTGCAGACTCTAGCAAACCTAATAAGTTGCGAAATGTATACACCATAAGAAGCACGACGAGGAACGTCACCATCCAAAAAAGGAAAATTTACTATATCAAAATCAAAGTCATCGCGCTTATCATAAATTTTAGAAGAAACAAATCCATTTGCAACAGAAAGATGTAGATCTAAAAAGGGGGCTTCGGTATCTGAGATATTAGCTTTGTTCAACTGAAGTTCAGGTGGATAAATTTGATTGACCATACCTTCAAAATAAGGGTTGTCAATGTTCAAAAGGTCATCGAGGTACCTAGAAGTGGAATTAAAAGCCTCGATAACATCAGCTTGATTATCATGGTTAAGAGAATCCATGAAATCTCTTTCGTAGCAGTATAAAAATAAATCAGCTACGAGAGGTGCGCAATTTGTACCCATCGGAATTCCAACAATTTGTCTGTATAACTTGGTCCCAAATCTAATATAAATGTTATCAAGGAGATAGGATAAGGCGTCGCACACATTCTGACATGACCAAAGGGTATACCGACTTTGGTCAGAGGAAGTGAAAAAAGCCTTTCTATCATTACATGCCAAATAAAGTGAACCATAGTTTTTTAATGCCCTTTTGAAGGTCCACTCTATCAAATCCAGAAGTTTTTCTTTAATTAGATTATGTGGTAATGTTGTATACAGAGTAGAAAAATCATATGTGGACAAGCTTGTCGCACGGAACCCTCTACACTTCAATTTACTGAGCACCTCACCAGAATTTTTTATTGACCAAAACCAATTTTTATTTGAAGTTTCATACACTGTCTCACAGTATCTTATAACATGAGATTTGATAGCAGTAAGACAAGAAGTTAATAATTTAGAAAGTTCAGTGGTAGTACAAGAGCTAGAATTTGCAATAAATCTAGCTTTGTATGGTCTTTTGTGAAGCTTAGGTAACCAATACATCGTAGGAAGTTTGTCTTGGCCTTCATTGACACAAACAGAAAACTTAACAGGTAAATCGTTTAAGTGGGCATTTACTACAGACACCTCATCAGTATCTGTCTCCAGATAAGCCCTGGTACCATCAAGCTCCTGTTTTAAGGTGTTAACGTAGTGAAGTCTACAAACGACAACAACATTGTTTGCGGCTTTATCTGCCGGAACCAAGACATACTTTCTATGAAATTCTTGGATACCCTGCTTCAAATGCCTAAATGACGATTTGGGTTTAGGAGGTAAAAGATTAGTATTTTGTGAATAAAACTTAATACGTTTATCCACGATAGTGAAGATACTTCTTTTCCATTCTTTAAGAGCATTATCCTCAACACCCTCTCGTTTACACCATCGATTACCGAAATCATTTAATGCAGATGCAATCTCCTCTCTACATTTGTCGAAATTAATGTAGGAAGGGAATCTATATTTCGGACCTTTAGAAACAATTTTGCGAATTCTAGAATCCGAAATTATTTTTAAATTTCCAGTAACTATATGTCCAGCTGGTTGATAAACATATTTTGAATCTTTACAATCTCAAGACTTAGGAGTATTAGCATGGATATCAAGATCAGAAACAAGTTTATTGAAATTAAAAATAGTATTTCTGATTGGTTTGTTATATTTGTAACAAATAATAGGAGGTTCTGAATTTTGGAAGTAGGTAGGTATAGACTGTATCACTGATTTATCCTGGAATATGCTTGGTAAATCAATAAAGTCAATTCCTTTATTGATGAAAGGAATTTTAATAAAACTTCTAATGTGATTAGATTCGGAATCGATAAATGGACGAAGAGCATGCTGAGTATAACATCTTGTTAACAGTGCAGCGTCATACATGATTTCTATCGTAAAATCTATTAGCCTCTGTGTCCAGGGAACGTAATGCAGCAATAGGTAGAGAACTAAGATAAGACAGCATTGGATGTCGACCGTGAATCCTTAGTTTAACAGCTAAATCATTAAGGGAAATGTTCAATTTCAATGCAGCGCACCGTTTACGTTTGTCATTACCCCTTTTCCGTATACCATGAGATCTAGATTTACGTTTACGAGACTCTGAAAGTGTAAGTACATCAAAATCGGGCATTTTGGAAATATTGCCTTCATGGTAAATGTTGTCGTTAAATCCCAGTGGAAAGGGTGTTTGCAGTAATTTTATCCATTTAAGTTCAGTTTCAAATCGTTTAATATTTTTGAATCTAACTGAAGAATTTTCATCATATGAGATTTTCTCCACTGGTTGAACTTTAACATCATTGGGAGAATGACCAGTGCGCTTAAAATGCTGGTACAGAAAGGTATCATTATTTTTGGGCTTTCTGATTCTACGATAGTGCTCACCAAATCGTTTTTGCAAAGTTCGACAAGTTTGTCCAACATATTGCATCCTACAATTGTTTGTATTTCAAGTAAGAACATATACAAGATCCATTGATTTTCAGTCTAAATCAGAATCATTAACCACTGAAAATGTCCTACCATTCACAGATGAAGTGATAGTAGTCTTAGAGCATAAATGATTGCAACAGTTGCACTTCTTGGCATTGCACTTAGAAATACTAGGGTACATTCCAGGTCTCTTGAACGGATTAATATATTTACGTAAAATTGGTGATTTGAGTGGAGATAACCTAATCTGAAGATTATTACGAAACATATTAGAATTAGAAGCTCCGTGTAGATTAACAGTAGATGCCGAAAATAAATTAAGAGGTGTCACCCTAACAGTAGGTAATAAATTTTGAAAATTGTTAGTTGAATGAGGAATCCGTACAGTAGACGCGGCATGCAACCTAAGGGGAGTTAATGTAATTCCTAATCTTTTTGTGATAGTCATAGTTGGGAGTATTGTGTTGATACTGCCAAAAGGAGCGCGACACTCATACCGGTTATAGAATAAATAATGCACTTAATCGTAATGCAAAATCTTTCGAATGAAAGAAAAAAGGTATAACCGAAACTCACATCTCAGGTCCATGTCTAATACAAGTCCATGGATAGAAACGTAAGAAGCCTTTTCTCTTTCGGTCTTAATATAAGGTCTTGTCTTGCAAAACTAATCACAATTCAAGAACCATTCTCCAGAGTAATAAAGAACAAAACACAAAATTGTTGCTTCATTTTTCGACTCAATAACAAACACACTAAATTTCAGCAGTTTAAAACTGTCTACATATATTATTACTCTGCATAAACGCATCCCGTTTTTATCCTGTGTCCATCTACAGTTTCGGATTATAGCCAGCCATCTCTGTTACACATCTCTAAACTCTCTACAGCCTGAAACTTAGAATACCCTATTAAACACAGCACATCAGCATTGCATCTTTAAAACAGCAAAACTGAATCCCTATATATCAAACCACCTATTTTAAAAACAAAGGTCTATTTAAATGAAGTTACAATAACCGTAAAATCTCAAACTTGAAACGACATTCATCAAATAACTGTATGAAAAGATTCTAAGATACCCATAAAAACCGTAATGTCGTGGTCTTTATTATAAAGTCAGAATATAGGGACCAGAAATCGATGCAATTAAGTTTGAAGTCCCAGCGTAGACACCGGGTCGGGAAGAAAATACATAATACATAATATTTTTCCGACAACAAACACGAAGTTCTCTCCCGACAAGGTAACACAACCAAAACCAAGGGCAACGGGCACGAAAGGGAGACAGCCACAATAAGGATGGTGTATGCATTACCTGTTTACATGTATTCATGACATACTGTAGAAGCCCGGGATAGAACCTAGGAACCCTTATATAGATCAGATCTGATAAATGAGGTACCGCATGCACGGTTACCCAATTGCAGTACTTCAATGTATATAAAGCATTCCCTTATTTGCAATCATTATTAGTATAAGTATACTGAGAATAAGTAAAAGTACGTTTTTCTGACAGGCATTGTAATGTGATATCGTCTGACCCAGAGCAACTGTCCAGTTAATTTGCATTCTTGCGTACAGTCTAAAGGCGAATTGAATACGGACGTGTCAGAAATATAATAGGGTTTGTCAATCTGCCCATGATGCAGGAAATAATGATTTTTGGTCTGGGAATCAACTATTAGATGTTAAAACACAACTAGCGTTTATTAACAAAGATGGCCGTTGCACCAGCTGTGCGCGTCTGATTAAGACAGACAGACAGACAGACAGATAGATAGATAGATAGATAGATAGATAGATAGATAGATAGATAGATAGATAGTGAGCAAAAAAGGTAGTACTGTTACCTTTGTATGATCAGGCAGACTAATTTAGTTCAACTATACAAACTTTGCAAGACGTCATTATTAAGTTAATAATCTAGTTCAGCGTCCTGCATTGGAGAAGAATAACATCAGCGGAGCAATATAATCTAAAAGGCAATAAACGCTTCAACATAGATTTACTTTTCCTGTCACATATGTAGTTAATAACTTACGAAATAATGATATATTTGCCAGACAGTCGCATTGGACCATTTAAAGTTATGTTACTCTACAAACATCCAAAACATATGATCTTGTATTAACTGAACTAGTCCCAGACACATCCATAAAGTTAAGTTGTCGTCATTTAAGAAGGTCATTGATAAATTGAAACACGGAAGTACTTGTTATATCCAGACACGGTGCGTTCCTGTTTAAGATAAAAATACAAAAAGGAGCAACGCGGATTCTGGTGTTGTTTTGCTCACGACGTCGACGTCATGTTCATTATTGTAGCAACTGTAATATACCGTGGCTTTAAAAACGAACATACCTTACCCAAAATAACACATCACTGGTGAAGGCCAATACATCAAACTAAGAGACAATCGATGTCATTCCACCATACCAAAATTGTAACATCAACCGTGTGTTTCCAAGGATGATACCAACCCTATATGGTGATTTTATTTAATTTTATTCACCTGTTATTTAACAAAACGTGTTACTGTGCACGGAGCAAATAAAGATGGGGGGGGGGGGCACCAAGCTTTTGTTTAATTAACGCCAATTGAAAAGCAAAACACAACTAGACACTTTGTGTACCAAAAATGCATTTTTGGCCAGTTCCTAGTACACTTGGGCAATGAAAATTTCAACAAACAGGGCTATCTAAATACCATCCACTTCAAGAAGACGATATGTTGTTCAGTGTATACAAGCATAATCAGGTGTGAGATTTGCCGAAAGAGTAGAATCGCTCGAATATGTAAATTTGTGATTTTAGGGTTTTCGTTGTATTCCTCGTTAACACAGTAAATTAAATGTTATTCAAGAAATAACTGGTTAATTTCGGCGAAAACTTTTCAGTGACAGGTCATCTTAATCACATGGATTGTATCATGATTTGGCAAAAATAAAAAAAAAAAAAAAAAAAAAAAAAACATCCATAGTGCAGATTATATTTTCATTTAGGTCCTTTGAGATCAGTAAAGATATTCAGAGTGTTCAAAACACTCACGTTTAGAAACATATTTCTAAGCAATGTTTGAAATATTTGTCCCCATTTTGGAATGTGTCTTTGATTTAGACTTCTCGTGTAAATTTTTCGAAATTACAGTACAAAAGTCTGGCTGTCGTTGCCGGGTTTAAAAGGGCTACTGATGAGGGTTCATTACCCGAAATTGCGCAATATAGTCAATACTTTCTCCCTTTGAATATTTTTACTGCTTCCAAAGGATCAAACTTTTATATTTTATTTGCTATTACTGCAGCTGGTGTTGTGCCGTGTGGCGGCCCTAAAAAGTCTCCCCGTACATCATGCATAGTGCAGATTATATTTTCAGTTAGGTCCTTTGAGATCAGTAAAGATATTCAGAGTGTTCAAAACACTCACGTTTAGAAACATATTTCTAAGCAATGTTTAAAATATTTGACCCCATTTTGGAATGTGTCTTTGATTTAGACTTCTCGTGTAAATTTTTCGAAATTACAGTACAAAAGTCTGGCTTTCGTTTCCGGGTTTAAAAGGGCTACTGATGAGGGTTCATTACCCGAAATTGCGCAATATAGTCCATACTTTCTCCCTTTGAATATTTTTACTGCTTCCAAAGGATCAAACTTTTATATTTTATTCATTCAACCCCTGTCTACTAGCATTCAACCCCGTTTACTAGCATACGGTCATAATGTTGTCTATGTATCATAAAAGACAGTACGCAAATAACGTAGCTGGCTAGCGTTGACGTCGCACCTGTCTATTGCATGGCCCAGAAGATCTCGTGACTGATAGTTATTCGGGACTGATAGTTATTCGGGAATGTTGAACTCCAAGAACGGCATTTTCCTTGAAGATGATTAATAAAAATAAAATAAAAACTGTTTCCCTGACATTTAAGCAATAAATTACACGATATTTTACTTCTGGTGAAGCAATCCAGTAAAACACCTTGTTGTGAATTGATAGAATAATGATACGAGTTGTCTGACATTCGTATAGGATGGCCATGATCCAGCGTCCGTCCGTCCGTCGTCCGTCCGTCCGTCGTCCGTCGTCCGTCCGTCCGTCGTCCGTCGTCCACAATTTCAAAGATCTTCTTCTCTGAAACCACTTGGCCAATCAAAGTGAAATTTTATGTGGAGCATCCATGGGTAGGGGGAACTGAAGTTTGATCGTGAGATCCGGGTCACATGACCAAGATGGCCGCCACGCCCATATATGGTAAAAACCCTTCAAAAATCTTCTTCTCCAGAACCGGTGGGCCGATTTCCACGAAACTTAATATGTAGCATCGGGGACTTCAACCAATCATAGTTTGATAAAATGATGACCCTTGGACGACCTTGACCTATTTTACGGCAAGGTCCAATTTGGAAACATAGGCTTTTACATGGGAAAAAGTGAAAACTATGATTTTTTGAAAACTATTGCAGCCTGAGGCCTGAAAAGTGGTAGATGAAAACAACTAGTGAAGTAGATGAAGATATGTGATTAATTTAGGTCAAGGTCATCTCTTGACCTTGGCCAGTCTGTCGTCCATACACACTTTTCAAAGATCTTCTCCTCTGAAACCGCTTGGCCAATCAAAGTGAAATTTTATGTGGAGCATCCATGGGTAGGGGTGACGAAAATTTGATCGCGAAATCCAGGTCACATGACCAAGATGGCCGCCACGCCCATATATGGTAAAAAACCACTCAAAAATCTTCTTCTCCTGAACCGGAAGGTCGATTTCCACGAAACTTGGTATGTAGCATATTGAACTACAGCCCATCATAGTTTGATCAAATGATGACCCTAGCATGACCTTGACCTATTTTACGGCAAGGTCAATTTGTAAACATAGGCTTTTACATGGAAAAAAGTGAAAATTATGGATTTTTTGAAAACTATTGCAGCCTGAGGCCTGAAAAGTGGTAGATGCAAACAACTAATGGTGTAGATGAATGTATGTGATTAATCAAGGCCATCTCTTGACCTTGGCCAGTCTGTTGTCCATACACACTTTTCAAAGATCTTCTTCTCTGAAACTGCTTGGCCAATCAAAGTGAAATTTTATGTGGAGCATCCATGGGTAGGGGAGACGAAAGTTTGATCGCGAAATCCAGGTCACATGACCAAGATGGCCGCCATGCCCATATATGGTAAAAACCACTCAAAAATCTTCTTCTCCAGAACCGGTGGGCCGATTTCCACGAAACTTTGTATGTAACATTGAGGACCTCAGCCCATCATAGTTTGATCAAATGATGACCCTTGGATGACCTTGACCTATTTTACGGCAAGGTCAAATTTGGAAACATAGGCTTTTACATAGGAAGAAGTGAAAACTATGGATTTTTTGAAAATTATTGCAGCCTGAGGCCTGAAAAGTGGTAGATGCAAACAACTAATGGAGTAGATGAAGGTATGTGATTAATTTAGGTCAAGGTCATCTCTTGACCTTGGCCCGTCTGTTGTCCTTACACACTTTTCAAAGATCTTCTTCTCTGAAACTGCTTGGCAAATCAAAGTGAAATTTAATGTGGATCATCCATGGGTAGGGGAGACGAAAGTTTGATTGCAAAATCCAGGTCACATGACCAAGATGGCCGCCACGCCCATATATGGTAAAAACCTTTCAAAAATCTTCTTCTCCAGAACCGGCAGGCCAATTTTCATGAAACTTGGTATGTAGAATTTGGGACTCCAGCCCATCATAGTTTGTTGAAATGATGACCGTATGATGACCTTGACCTATTTTACGGCAAGGTCAATTTTGGAAACATAGGCTTTCACATGCGAAAAGGCGAAAACAAACTGTTGCAGCCTGAGACCTGAAAGTTGCTAGATGCAGACAACTAATGGAGTCAGTGAAGGTAAGCAATTAATGAAGGCCAGGGTCATGTCTTGACCTTGGCCCAAGGTCATTTAAATATCAAAATTAAAATTATGGTTTTCTCAGAAATCACTGGGTTTGGAAACTATTGCAGCCTGAGACCTGAAACTTTGCAGATGCAGACAACTTATGAAGTCAGTAAAGGTGTGTGAGTATTCAAGGTCAAGGTCATTTCATTATGACTTAATACTCCAAGATCAGGCTTCAGGTGAGCGTTCTCAGGACCACTGGTCCTCTGGTTTGTTATTACATTTACTGAATATAAGCTCATTTTATAGGAATGTAATGTCACACAACAGCTACGTCTGGTCAGATCCTGCCTTAATGATATATACATAACCATTTAATTATATGCAATACCTCGGCAAAGCACGGCAGATCAATATTTTCTTTTATCGTATTCCTGTATGTTCGCAAGATAGATAGACCTACCCTGATCCGGATTTTCCAGTCCTTTCATTACGTCCACTCTGTCCATCATGTCCTTCGGAGGCTCTGCCAATAGAGGGCGTGATAGAACGAGTTAGACCCACCTATGATTTAAAAAGCAAACGGTTTTAAGTTTTAATTATCTTTAAATACGCTACAGAACCAGACTAGCCGAAGCAGTCAGCACATGCGGTTCATTATAAGGGTTGGTTCTTCGCTCGTTTTTCGCCAGATCATGACTAATGATGAGGCGCAACAATCGGGTTCGGTCTAATTCCGCAATATCTCCCTTTGAACGTTTCCACTGCTTCCAAAGAATACCTTATATGTTGTTCTCTGAAACCGCTAGGCCAAATAATGACAGTTTAAGTTCAGTTATAGAAAAGGTGATGTCATACAACAGTTTATTTATATGCAATACCTGGTCGACGTACGACAGATCAGTAATTCTTTTATCGTACTCCTACATCCTCCACGTTTAAAGACAGCCATCATAAAGTAATAATTGAGCCGCATCGTGAGAAAACGGGATTATTGCCTATGCGAAAACAAAGGCGCAGATCAGCTTCGCAGTAACTGCGAAGCTGATCAGCGCCTTTGTTTTCGCTACTCGGATAGTACAATTCCTCTTCTACTTAAATCCGAAATTTCAAGCTTCTAGCTCTTTTCTGAGCTTGTACAGGCCGGTTTGTGTCGGACCTGGTCGGAAACCCCGAAGACCGGTTTTCTCGCGTCGCGGCTCGTATTATTACTAATATTTCGTACCGCGTATACGTAACAAAATTACATTTCGAATAAAACTACTCGTATCAATTTCGAAGACTCAGTGTTTCATTTATTTCGTGTTTCCATCACGTTATCTTATGCCAGACCCTCATGCAGGTAAAGACGCTAACTACTTGGCAAACTCACGCAATGGAATTTATTGAGCGCTAATGGCATCCGATTTGTCTAACGTAAACTGTTCATAAGTTCACTTTTAAGCAATTAATTAAGACTCTGTTACAATTTATCGAATGTAAATTTTCGATAATCGAATGCCTCCAGAGTGCTTTAAAGGTAAGTGAATATGATAGCTGCTAGTTTCAAATATTCACACATTATAATATATCACTTACTAGTATATACTTAACCCGATTCCCAACGCACCTAGTAATATTTTGTTAAATATTTAAAAAACGAAATAACTGAAAGCCTTCAAGTTCTCTGCAAATTGAAAAAAAAAAAAAAAAAAAAAAAACAAAAAAAAAAAAAAAAAAAAAAAAAAAAAAAAAACAAAAAAAAAAAAAAAAACAACATTTTTCAAACAGAATGCTGAAATTGCAATCCGCGATTTCTGTCGAACATCAGGAAAATATGTCCGTATAATGTTTTCCTCCCTAAACCCCACATTTATATAGAAAAACTGGGGTTTGCAGGGGTATACCTATTTTTCTTATTTTTGCTCCAAAACATAAATTGTGGGTACTCGTTAGAACCGCCTCGCCGAGGCGGTTCTAACGAGTACCCACAATCTATATTTTGAGCAAAAATAAGAAAAATATCTAAGGTTTTCTACTGAAAATTTTATTTTTTTACAATTTTAAAAATCACTGTATATTGCATGGGCATGTTTTCGTAATGAATTGCAATCCGTGATTACTGTCGAAAATAGTCGAACTTCTGGTAACCATACCCTTCATTCGAAAAACAAAAACAGCAGAATTCATTACGAAACCTTGCCCATGCAATATACAGAGATTTTTTGAGCTTCAAAAATTAAAAATTTTCAGCTGAAAAATTTTGATATTTTTCTTATTTTTGCTCAAAACATAGATTGTGGGTACAAGTTAGAACCGCCTCGCTGAGGCGGTTCTAACGAGTACCCACAATCTATGTTTTGGAGCAAAAATAAGAAAAATAGGTATACCCCTGTATACCCCCCAGTTTCGCTATATAAAAGTGGGGTTAAAAGGGGTATACATTACACGGACATGTTTTCCTGATGTGACATGCCAGTGAAAGTCGCAAATTAAGTCCAAAGTCATGATCTGTACAATAATTTCACATGTATGGAATTTGAGTAAACAGGGCAACACATTAACACGAACGACTGTCACAGTTTTCAATTTTAGCGAAAGCATGCGTCTCAAAAATTATCAATTTGGTTTCTTAAGGATCCCTAGTCAGTACTTGGTGGGCACACCTAACCCATTAGCTTTAATAAGCCGATTTGAAATTAAACGTTTACTGTCTTGCATGTGTCTTTGTAAAGTGCGACAACGTCTGAGGGCGAAAGATAGACGGAAAAGTGACGGAAAATGCCACCACAAGCAGAATCGGTCGACGCACAAATAAGAGGTAGAATAAAACCATACGACTTCTAAATGTAAAAAGGCGAAAGACAAACATACTTGTTTTATTGACTTTTAACGTATTTTAAACGTATCTACGCTTAACGAGCTACTCACTCTACTAAGTCGATCGCTCTTGCGGTGTTTCTGACACAGAGTCGAATTATTGTTTTCGACTTCCAGTTGACAAACATAAGCTTTCTAAATTAATTCAAAGATTACCAAAAGACAAACACCACGAGTAGCAAATTAGTTTTTGAATGATCTTCTATGACGTGGTCACGTGATTAAATTCATTTAATATTATCTAGTCCCAATTAGAAAATGCTCGTTAAGGAAAGTATGCTAAGTTTAAAAGCAAAATATTTAATGAAACGGAAGTTATTAAATTTTTTAAAATGACGTGTTGGCATATTTGCCAAGTGTACTCGTATAATACGCAAAGATGAATTTGTATACAGTCATATGCGTGAATTGTATTGAATTCAGATTCAATTTGGCTATTTTTGTTTCATGTCTTGGTGTTTGAAATATTTTGTGCTGTTGGCGCCTTATGTATGTTTTCATATTTTTAGTTAAGGTAAGTGAGTGGCCACCTATTGGGAAAATAGCTGCTCATTCGGCTTACGAAATGTTTTTATGGTATAAGTACCTGACTGTTAGTTTGGTTTTTTCCCACCTCTGTTTTTGGAGTGGGAATCTTTCTCTGATTTCGCATTTTCCTGATCTTTGCCTACCTGTACCTCTTTACATAAACGCGTTATCGATAAGTAAAGATATCCGAGCGAAAGTGTACCGTAACATATCCCACGAAAAGTAGCAGATGACCACAAATCGCCACAACAAACAGAACTCTCGACCCAAGACAAAGCTGAAAAAAGTAAAGCCAAATACTGCGTCGTTACGAGATTTATTTCGATGAGATCGCTTTTTAAAACGGTTATAGAACCTCATAGACGCATACATACAAGGCATCTCATGTCTGGATGAAATTACTTTCTTCTGTAGGCCAGAATTAAATCATTTTGAGCTTGCATTTCCTAGATTCTGTCCATTTGTTATGCAAAATAGATGCATAACTCCTTTAAACCCCATACAATGTTGTGATGTTCAGTTTATTAAAGTAGACTGATTTCTCTTACATTTAGATGAAATAGATGCAAAACGATAATTCCCGTGGGAGATCTTGAATTTTGAATCTTTTTTGAATGTAGACACTTTTCTATGCCACATTTACTATTCATGAAATTGTGATAATTTGATGTTTGCTGTTACATTATTTATTTTTTGTCTTCAACTGTCAACTACCGTACTTTTTTCTTATTCTGATTGTCATTGTTGGATCAAAAGTTATGTGATTTACGCGAAAGGTGGCATGCTTATATCTAAGTCAAACATAGGCAAAGATCAGGAAAAGGCGCAATCAGAAGAAGATTCCCACTCCAAAAACCGAGGTGGGAAAAAACAAACTAACAATCAGGTACTTATAACATGAAAACATTTCGTAAGCCGAATGAGCAGCTATTTTCCCAATAGGTGGCCACTCAGTTACCTTAACTTAACTAAAAATATAAATACATACATAAGGCGCCAACAGCACAAAAATATTTTAAACACCAAGATTTTTTTTTTTTTGGGTCGGCTCCTCCTCCCCTTTAACCGACCCCATTACACATCATATTTATTATTTATATACATATTTACATTATTTACATGAGTTTAAATTACTTGTAAATGTAATTTTAAAAATAATTCAATTTTGTACCATAAGGACATCCCTGTACTTATACATGTATAGGTCTGAACAATATTGAACTGAATCCAAAAAAATATATAATGGGCACTAATGGAGAACCAAGTAGAAGTAGAAGTAAATAATCAGACATGCATGCCTAAGAAGGATTAAAAAATATTCGTATGAGGGTATAAGTAAAAAATAATATATGGATAATATATACTGTTGAGTCAAGACATAATAAGAAAAAGCGTAATTAGAATTAAAAATTAAAGCTTAACAGGTCTGAATCTGAATCCAAAGCGGGATGGTTTACTGGTGACACGACAAATTGACAATACTACACGTTACAGACGTATAGGTTATAACTTGAATGTTATGCGACAGTCTGCATGCTTAGTTTTTAACCCAATCATGGTTGTTAACTGTGCTGCCGTCTTTAATTGCACGCTGGTGGGTCGGGCGTCAGACTCTATGATGGCCCCGACAAAGCTATTCATTTTAGTTGGTTGGGGCCGGAACTTCTTGTCTGTTGCTTGGCCCACCGGGGTCCAACTGGTGGTTTTCTTTTGCTCCGGAGTTAGTAGGTTATTCGGCGCCCAGGGATCTCCATCGTTGGGCAGCTAACTCAATCTGTGAGTCCTGGTGTTTGATTCATCAGGATGTTATCTTGATTTATATGTTTGTTCTTGATGATTCATTGACTAGTTAGAGATTCACCACGACAACCGAAGAACTAACTAAATGTTATGAACCACTGCAGAAGCTGAGGGTGAGGTTAGGCGCCTGTAAAACCGGTTTAAGCCCGCCAGTAACTTTGTGTTACTGATCGTTCCAAGGCGATACTTCTGTGGTGGTTCTTTTTGTTTTATGTCTTGGTGTTTTAATTTTTTTTGAGCTGTTGGCGCCTTATATGTGTTTTCATAGTTTTAGTTAAGTTAAGATAACTGAGTGGCCACCTATTGGGAAAATAGCTGCTCATTCGGCTTACGATATGTTTCATGGTATAAGTACCTGATTGTTAGTTTGGTTTTTTCCCACCTCTGTTTTTGGAGTGGGAATCTTTTTCTGATTGCGCCTTTTCCTCATCTTTGCCTACTTGTACCTTTTTATATGAACAGATGGTATCTTACCTTTTCATTTGTTACACTTAAACTGACATGCATGTCATAGTTTCTATATTACACAAAATCTGGCAGATATCCACAGTTTGAACCGTGTGCATCCCTTGATTCACAGAGTTAGCCCCAGCATACGCATTGAATCGAAAACACAATTTTCTTTGATGAGGTTTCCTTAAAATACCAAGAACTTCAGATCATTTCAACCACGCTATATAACAAGAAGATATGACTGAAATTAAAAGTGCAATCTTTCTCTTCAGTATGCCATTTCTGTATATAATTTATGCTTGAGGTTACCTATTACAGGCGTTGCATAAACCTCTGTGAGTTGGCAGAATTAGTCCTACTGACAATTATATTCCATAATGTAGATGTCGATTTATTACAATTTGACATTACATTAATTAAATGATGCATGATATCTATCGAAACAGTCGACATCAAGAGACAAAAAGTTGTGAAACGTATGGTTTAAATGTATTCTGATAGTTTAAGTAATTTCCAAAGAGAAAATCAACAACATTTAGGACTTTACATCGGTCTAACCAATCTGGTTGTATGCTCCTCACATGACAGCTTCACACTGCGTTCTTAACTTTAGTGGTGTTGTCTCGAAACATGATGAGCGTTTACCATTGAACCGAACAGCATAGAAGCTAATGCTAAGTCAAGTGCTAATGCATTGGCAAAACTTGCAAACGTACTGGATTATAATTAGCATTGTCCTAATGCAAATATTTGGATTCAATGCATTAGTTTTAATGCATTGCCCATACCTGGTTGAAGCTGAGAACAGAATGTTTTCGGTATTTCATATGAGTAAACACGTAAAATGGCATAGACCCTTACATTTTCTGGCCTGACCTGCCGTTCATATGATAAATGTTGATTGTATAACAACAACTATCCATGCAATGTAATAACCATCGTGCATAGAAAACTGTCTATATTAAAAGTTTTGAACGCAAAAATCTCCCACTGCGATTATTGTTTTGCATTCAATGAATTGTAATTTTATAGAAAGCACCCCCTACGTTTCATATTAATTACTTCTCGAACAGTTTCAAAGCATTTTGCATGTCACGTGCAATCTAATCATGTTCTGGATGTCCAGACAATGTAATGCACTGACACTGCACATTTCTAACGAGTACACACTTTTTTCCAGCAAAAACAGTACACAAGTAAAACACTGTTCCAACTGTTTTGCTATATAAAAGTAGGGGTTAATGTGTATAAATTACACGGACAAGTTATTCTAAAGGATAAAAATAAAACTGAGATCCTCTTAGAGCAGCTGCCAATATATGAGCCGTCTCGTGGAAAAAACAACAATGTGGTTTCCGAGCAGGTCTGACACAAACCGGTCTGTACAAGCACAGAAAAGAGCTAGAAGCTTGAAATTTCGTATTTAAGTAGAAGAGGAATTGTACTATCCGACTAGCGAAAACAAAGGCACTGATCAGCGTCTTTGTTTTCGCCTATGCAGATTGTTGGTTTTCCCATGAGGCGGCTCATATAAATGATATAGAAGAAAGCATTACAGAAACATATCCGTAAACATTCGGGATTTTTGATGCAGAAAAAGAGACATTTACTGAATTTAAGCTCATTTTATAGGAATGTAATGTCACACAACAGCTACGTCTGGTCTGATCCTGTGATATATACATAACAATTTAATTATATGCAATACCTCGGCAAAGCACGGCAGATCAATATTGTCTTTTATCGTATTCCTGTATGTTCGCAAGATAGATAGACCCACCCTGATCCGGATTTTCCAGTCCTTTCATAACGTCCACTCTGTCCATCATGTCCTTGGGAGGCTCTGCCAATAGAGGGCGTGATAGATCGAGTTAGACCCACCTATAATTTAAAAAGCAAACGGTTTTAAGTTTTAATTATCTTTAAATACGCTACAGAACCAGACTAGCCGAAGCAGTCAGTACATGCGGTTCATTATAAGGGTTGGTTCTCCGCTCGTTTTTCGCCAGATCATGACTAATGATGAGGGGCAACATTCGGGTTCGGTCTAATTCCGAAATATCTCCCTTTGAACGTTTCCACTGCTTCCAAAGAATATCTTATATATTATTCTCTGAAACCGCTAGCTAAGGCCAAATAATGACAGTTTTAGTTCAGTTATAGAAAAGGTGATGTCATACAACAGTTTATTTATATGCAATACCTGGTCGAAGTACGAGAGATCAGTAATTCTTTTATCGTACTCCTACATCCTCCACGTTCAAAGACAGCCATCATAAAATATTATTACTAATATTTCGTACCGCGTATACGTAACAAAATTACATTTCGAAGAAAACTACTCGTATCAATTTCGAAGACTCAGTGTTCCACTTATGTCGTGTTTCCATCACGTTATCTTATGTCAGACCCTCATACAGGTAAAGACGCTAACTACTTGGCAAACTCACGCAATGGAATTTATTGAGCGCTAATGGCATCCGATTTGTCTAACGTAAACTGTTCATAAGTTCACTTTTAAGCAATTAATTAAGACTCTGTTACAATTTATCGAATGTAAATTTTCGATAATCGAATGCCTCCAGAGTGCTTTAAAGGTAAGTGAATATGATAGCTGCTAGTTTCAAATATTCACACATTATAATATATCACTTACTATTATATACTTAACCCGATTCCCAACGCACCTAGTAATATTTTGTTAAATATTTAAAAAACGAAATAACTGAAAGCCTTCAAGTTCTCTGCAAATTGAAACAAAAAACAACAACATTTTTCAAACAGAATGCTGAAATTGCAATCCGCGATTTCTGTCGAACATCAGGAAAATATGTCCGTATAATGTTTTCCTCCCTAAACCCCACTTTTATATCATAGAAAAACTGGGGTTTGCAGGGGTATACCTATTTTTCTTATTTTTGCTCCAAAACATAGATTGTGGGTACTCGTTAGAACCGCCTTGGCGAGGCGGCTCTAACGTGTACCCTTAATCTATATTTTGAGCAAAAATAAGAAAAATATCAAAAATTTTCTGATGAAATTTTCAATTTTCGCTACTGAAAACAATTCTCCATATATTACATGAGCAAGTTTTCGTAATGGAACTTCTGGTAACCATACCCTTCATTCGAAAAACATAAACAACAGAATTGACATGCCAGTAAAAGTCGCAAATTAAGTCCAAAGTCATGATCTGTACAATAATTTCATATAATTTGAGTAAACAGGGCAACACATTAACACGAACGACTGTCACAGTTTTCAATTTTATTGAAAGTAAGCGTCTCAAAAATTCTCAATTTGGTTTCTTTAGGATCCATAGACAGTACTTGGTGGGCACACCTAATCCATTACCTTTAATAAGCCAATTTGAAATTAAACGTTTACTATCTTGCATGTAAATCTTTGTAAAGTGCGACAACGCCTGAGAGCGGCAGCTAGACGGAAAAGTGGCGGAAAATGCCAACACAAGCAGAATCGGTCGACGCACAAATAAGAGGTAGAATAAAACCATACGACTTCTAAATGTAAAAAAGCGAAAGACAATTTATATTTTGGGCAAAAATAAGAAAAATATCTAAGGTTTTCTACTGAAAATTTTATTTTTTTACAATTTTAAAAATCACTGTATATTGCATGGGCATGTTTTCGTAATGAATTGCAATCCGTGATTACTGTCGAAAATAGTCGAACTTCTGGTAACCATACCCTTCATTCGAAAAACAAAAACAGCAGAATTCATTACGAAACCTTGCCCATGCAATATACAGAGATTTTTTGAGCTTCAAAAATTAAAAATTTTCAGCTGAAAAATTTTGATATTTTTCTTATTTTTGCTCAAAACATAGATTGTGGGTACAAGTTAGAACCGCCTCGCTGAGGCGGTTCTAACGAGTACCCACAATCTATGTTTTGGAGCAAAAATAAGAAAAATAGGTATACCCCTGTATACCCCCCAGTTTCGCTATATAAAAGTGGGGTTAAAAGGGGTATACATTACACGGACATGTTTTCCTGATGTGACATGCCAGTGAAAGTCGCAAATTAAGTCCAAAGTCATGATCTGTACAATAATTTCACATGTATGGATTTGAGTAAACAGGGCAACACATTAACACGAACGACTGTCACAGTTTTCAATTTTAGCGAAAGCATGCGTCTCAAAAATTATCAATTTGGTTTCTTAAGGATCCCTAGTCAGTACTTGGTGGGCACACCTAACCCATTTGCTTTAATAAGCCGATTTGAAATTAAACGTTTACTGTCTTGCATGTGTCTTTGTAAAGTGCGACAACGTCTGAGGGCGAAAGATAGACGGAAAAGTGACGGAAAATGCCACCACAAGCAGAATCGGTCGACGCACAAATAAGAGGTAGAATAAAACCATACGACTTCTAAATGTAAAAAGGCGAAAGACAAACATACTTGTTTTATTGAGTTTTAACGTATTTTAAACGTATCTACGCTTAACGAGCTACTCACTCTACTAAGTCGATCGCTCTTGCGGTGTTTCTGACACAGAGTCGAATTATTGTTTTCGACTTCCAGTTGACAAACATAAGCTTTCTAAATTAATTCAAAGATTACCAAAAGACAAACACCACGAGTAGCAAATTAGTTTTTGAATGATCTTCTATGACGTGGTCACGTGATTAAATTCATTTAATATTATCTAGTCCCAATTAGAAAATGCTCGTTAAGGAAAGTATGCTAAGTTTAAAAGCAAAATATTTAATGAAACGGAAGTTATTAAATTTTTAAAAATGACGTGTTGGCATATTTGCCAAGTGTACTCGTATAATACGCAAAGATGAATTTGTATACAGTCATACGCGTGAATTGTATTGAATTCAGATTGGCTATTTTTGTTTCATGTCTTGGTGTTTGAAATATTTTGTGCTGTTGGCGCCTTATGTATGTTTTCATATTATTAGTTAAGGTAAGTGAGTGGCCACCTATTGGGAAAATAGCTGCTCATTCGGCTTACGAAATGTTTTTATGGTATTAGTACCTGACTGTTAGTTTGGTTTTTCCCACCTCTGTTTTTGGAGTGGGAATCTTTCTCTGATTTCGCATTTTCCTGATCTTTGCCTACCTGTACTTCTTTACATAAACGCGTAATCGATAAGTAAAGATATCCGAGCGATAGTGTACCGTAACATATCCCACGAAAAGTAGCAGATGATCACAAATCGTCACAACAAACAGAACTCTCGACCCAAGACAAAGCTGAAAAAAGTAAAGCCAAATACTGCGTCGTTACGAGATTTATTTCGATGAGATCGCTTTTTAAAACGGTTATAGAACCTCATAGACGCATACATACAATGCATCTCATGTCTGGATGAAATTACTTTCTTCTGTAGGCCAGAATTAAATCATTTTGAGCTTGCATTTCCTAGATTCTGTCCATTTGTTATGCAAAATAGATGCATAACTCTTTTAAACCCCATACAATGTTGTGATGTTCAGTTTATTAAATTCGACTGATTTCTCTTACATTTAGATGAAATAGATGCAAAACTATAATTCCCGTGGGAGATCTTGAATTTTGAATCATTTTTGAATGTAGACACTTTTCTATGCCACATTTACTATTCATGAAATTGTGATAATTTGATGTTTGCTGTTACATTATTTATTTTTTGTCTTCAACTGTCAACTACCGTACTTTTTTCTTATTCTGATTGTCATTGTTGGATCAAAATTTTTGTGATTTACGCGAAAGGTGGCATGCTTATATCTAAGTCAAACATAGGCAAAGATCAGGAAAAGGCGCAATCAGAAAAAGATTCCCACTCCAAAAACCGAGGTGGGAAAAAACAAACTATCAATCAGGTACTTATACCATGAAAACATTTCGTAAGCCGAATGAGCAGCTATTTTCCCAATAGGTGGCCACTCAGTTACCTTAACTTAACTAAAAATATAAATACATACATAAGGCGCCAACAGCACAAAAATATTTTAAACACCAAGATTTTTTTTTTGGGTCGGCTCCTCCTCCCCTTTAACCGACCTCATTACACATCATATTTATTATTTATATACATATTTACATTATTTACATGAGTTTAAATTTCTTATAAATGTAATTTTAAAAATAATTCAATTTTGTATCATAAGGACATCCCTGTACTTATACATGTATAGGTCTGAACAATATTGAACTGAATCCAAAAAATATATAATGGGCACTAATGGAGAACCAAGTAGAAGTAGAAGTAAATAATCAGACATGCATGCCTTAGAAGGATTAAAAAAATATTCGTATGAGGGTATAAGTAAAAATTAATATATGGATAATATATACTGTTGGGTCAAGACATAATAAAAAAGCGTAATTAGAATTGAAAATTAAAGCTTAACTGGTCTGAATCTGAATCTAAAGCGGGATGGTTTACTGGTGACACGACAAATTGACAATACTACACGTTACAGACGTATAGGTTATAACTTGAATGTTATGCGACAGTCTACATGCTTAGTTTTTAACCCAATCATGGTTGATAACTGTGCTGCCGTCTTTAATTGCACGCCGATGGGTCGGGCGTCAGACTCTATGATGGCCCCGACAAAGCTATTCATTTTAGTTGGTTGGGGCCGGAACTTCTTGTCTGTTGCTTGGCCTACCGGGGTCCAACTGGTGTTTTTCTTTTGCTCCGGAGTTAGTAGGTTATTCGGCGCCCAGGGATCTCCATCGTCGGGCAGCTTACTCAATCTGTGAGTCCTGGTGTTTGATTCATCAGGATGTTTATCTTGATTTATATGTTTGTTCATTGACTAGTTAGAGATTCACCACGAGGACCGAAGAACTAACTAAATGTTATGAACCACTGCAGAAGCTGAGGGTGAGGTTAGGCGCCTGTAAAACCGGTTTAAGCCCGCCAGTAACTTTGTGTTACTGATCGTTCCAAGGCGATACTTCTGTGGTGGTTCTTTTTGTATTATGTCTTGGTGTTTATTTTTTTGTGCTGTTGGCGCCTTATATGTGTTTTCATAGTTTTAGTTAAGGTAACTGAGTGGCCACCTATTGGGAAAATAGCAGCTCATTCGGCTGACGATATGTTTCATGGTGTAAGTACCTGATTGTTAGTTTGGTTTTTTCCCACCTCTGTTTTTGGAGTGGGAATCTTTTTCTGATTGCGCCTTTTCCTGATCTTTGCCTACTTGTACCTTTTTATATGAACAGATGGTATCATTTCATTTGTTTCACTTAAACTGACATGCATGTCATAGTTTCTATATTACACAAAATCTGGCAGATATCCACAGTGTGAACCGTGTGCATCCCTTGATTCACAGAGTTAGCCCCAGCATACGCATTGAATCGAAAACACAATTTTCTTTGATGAGGTAGCCTTAAAATACCAAGAACTTCAGATCATTTCAACCACGCTATATAACAAGAAAATATGACTGAAATTAAAAGTGCAATCTTTCTCTTCAGTATGTCATTTCTGTATATAATTTATGCTTGTATGCTTGAGGTTACCTTTTACGGGCGTTGCATAAACCTCTGTGAGTTGGCAGAATTAGTCCTACTGACAATTATATTCCATAATATAGATGTCGATTTGTTACAATTTGACATTACATTAATTAAATGATGCATAATATCTATCGAAACAGACGGCATCAAGAGACAAAAAGTTGTGAAGCGTATGGTTTAAATGTATTCTGATAGTTTAAGTAATTTCCAAAGAGAGAATCAACAACATTTAGGACTTTACATCGGTCTAACCAATCTGGTTGTATGCTCATCACATGACAGCTTCACACTGCGTTCTTAACTTTAGTAGTGTTGTCTCGACACATGATGAGCGTTTACCATTGAACCGAACAGCATAGTAGCTAATGCTAAGTCAAGTGCTAATGCATTGCAAAACTTGCCAACGTACTGGATTATAATTAGCATTGTCCTAATGCAAATATTTGGATTGAATGCATTAGTTTTAATGCATTGCCCATACCTGGTTGAAGCTGAGAACAGATTTTTTTCGGTATTTCATATGAGTAAACACATAAAATGTCATAGACCCTTACATTTTCTGGCCTGACCTGCCGTTCATAAGATAAATGTTGACTGTATAACAACAACTATCCATGTAATGTAATAAACATCGTGCATAGAAAACTGTCTTATATTAAAAGTTTTGAACGCAAAAATCTCCCACTGTGATTATTGTTTTGCATCCAATGAATTGTAATTTTATTGAAAGCACCCTCTACGTTTTACATTAATTACTTCTCGAACAGTTTCAAAGCATTTTGCATGTCACGTACAATCTAATCATGTTCTGGAAATCCAGACAATGTAATGCACTGACACTGCACATTTCTAACGAGTACACACTTTTTTCCAGCAAAAGCAGTACACAAGTAAAACACTGTTCCAACTGTTTTGCTATATAAAAGTAGGGGTTAATGTGTATAAATTACACGCACAAGTTATTCTAAAGGATAAAAATAAAACTGAGATCCTTTTAGAGCAGCTGCCAATATAATTGAGCCGCCTCGTGGAAAAAACAACAATGTGGTTTCCGAACAGGTCTGACACAAACCGGTCTGTACAAGCACAGAAAAGAGCTAGAAGCTTGAAATTTCGTATTTAAGTAGAAGAGGAATTGTACTATCCGAGTAGCGAAAACAAAGGCACTGATCAGCTTCGCGGTTACCGCGAAGCTGATCTGCGTCTTTGTTTTCGCCTATGCAGATTGTTGGTTTTCCCATGAGGCGGCTCATATAAATGATATAGAAGAAAGCATTACAGAAACATATCCGTAAACATTCTGGATTTTTGATGCAGAAAAAGAGAAAGGATAGTCTCTACTTTTTGGTTATTACATTTACTGAATTTAAGCTCATTTTATAGGAATGTTATGTCACACAACAGCTACGTCTGGTCAGATCCTGTGATATATACATAACAATTTAATTATATGCAATACCTCGGCAAAGCACGGCAGATCAATATTGTCTTTTATCGTATTCCTGTATGTTCGCAAGATAGTCAGACCTACCCTGATCCGGATTTTCCAGTCCTTTCATTACGTCCACTCTGTCCATCATGTCCTTGGGAGGCTCTGCCAATAGAGGGCGTGATAGATCGAGTTAGACCCACCTATAATTTAAAAAGCAAACGGTTTTAAGTTTTAATTATCTTTAAATACGCTACAGAACCAGACTAGCCGAAGCAGTCAGCACATGCGGTTCATTATAAGGGCTGGTTCTCCGCTCGTTTTTCGCCAGATCATGACTAATGATGAGGGGCAACATTCGGGTTCGGTCTAATTCCGAAATATCTCCCTTTGAACGTTTCCACTGCTTCCAAAGAATACCTTATATATTATTCTCTGAAACCGCTAGGCCAAATAATGACAGTTTAAGTTCAGTTATAGAAAAGGTGATATCATACAACAGTTTATTTATATGCAATACCTGGTCGAAGTACGAGAGATCAGTAATTCTTTTATCGTACTCCTACATCCTCCACTTAAAGACAGCCATCATAAAATATTATTACTAATATTTCGTACCGCGTATACGTAACAAAATTACATTTCGAATAAAGCTACTCATATCAATTTCGAAGACTCAGTGTTCTACTTATTTTGTGTTTCCATCACGTTATCTTATGTCAGACCCTCATACACTAAGTACCATTAGGTAAAGACGCTAACTACTTGGCAAACTCATACAATGGAATTTATTAAGCGCTAATGGCATCCGATTTGTCTAACGTAAACAGTTCATAAGTTCACTTTTAAGCAATTAATTAAGACTCTGTTACAATTTATCGAATGTAAATTTTCGATAATCGAATGCCACCAGAGTGCTATAAAGGTAAGTGAATATGATAGCTGTTAGTTTCAAATATTCACACATTATAATATATCACTTACTAGTATATACTTAACCCGATTCCCAACGCACCTAGTAATATTTTGTTAAATATTAAAAAAATGAAATAACTGAAAACCTTCAAGTTCTCTGCAAATTGAAAAAAAAAAAAACATTTTTCAAACAGAATGCTGAAATTGCAATCCGTGATTTCTGTCCATCAGGAAAACATGTCCATGTAATGTATACCCCTTGAACCCCACTTTTACATAGCAAAACTGGGGTATGTAGGGGTATACCTATTTTTCTTATTTTTGCTCCAAAACATAGATTGTGGGTCTTCGTTAGAACCGCCTCGCCGAGGCGGTTCTAACGAGTACCCACAATCTATATTTTGAGCAAAACTTATCTAAGGTTTTCTACTGAAAATTTTAATTTTTTACAATTTTAAAAATCACTGTATATTGCATGGGCATGTTTTCGTAATGAATTGCAATCCGTGATTTCTGTCGAAAATCATCGAACTTCTGGTAACCATACCCTTCATTCGAAAAACATAAACAACAGAACTCATTACGAAAACTTGCCCATGCAATATACAGAGATTTTTTGAGCTTCAAAAATTGAAAAATTTCAGCTGAAAAATTTTGATATTTTTCTTATTTTTGCTCAAAACATAGATTGTGGGTACAAGTTAGAACCGCCTCGCTGAGGCGGTTCTAACGAGTAGTACCGGCGGTTCTAACTTGTACCCACAATCTATGTTTTGGAGCAAAAATAAGAAAAATAGGTATACCCCTGTATACCCCCAGTTTTGCTATATAAAAGTGGGGTTCAAAGGGGTATACATTACACGGACATGTTTTCCTGATGTGACATGCCAGTGAAAGTCGCAAATTAAGTCCAAAGTCATGATCTGTACAACAATTTCACATGTATGGATTTTGAGTAAACAGGGCAACACATTAACACGAACGACTGTCACAGTTTTCAATTTTATCGAAAGTAAGCGTCTCAAAAATTATTAATTTTGTTTCTTAAGGATCCATAGTCAGTACTTGGTGGGCACACCTAACCCATTACTTTTAATAAACCGATTTGAAATTGAACGTTTACTATCTTGCATGTAAATCTTTGTAAAGTGCGACAACGTCTGAGAGCGACAGCTAGACGGACAAGTGACGGAAAATGCCAACACAAGCAGAATCGGTCGACTCACAAATAAGAGGTGGAATAAAACCATACGACTTCCAAATGTAAAAAGGCGAAAGACAAACATACTTGTTTCATTGACTTTTAACGTATTTTAAACGTATCTACGCTTAACGAGCTACTCACTCTACTAAGTCGGCCGCTCTTGCGATGTTTTTGACACAGAGTCGAATTATTGTTTTCGACTTCCAGTTGACAAACATAAGCTTTCTAAATTCATTCAAAGATTACCAAAATACAATCACCACGAGTAGCAAATTAGTTTTTGAATGATCTTCTATGACGTGGTCACATGATTAAATTCATTTAATATTATCTAGTCCCAATTAGAAAATGCTCGTTAAGGAAAGTATGCTAAGTTTAAAAGCAAAATATTTAAAGAAACGGAAGTTATTAAATCTTAAAATATGACGTGTTGGCATATTTGCCAAGTGTACTCGTATAATACTCAAAGATGAATTGTATCCAGTCATACGCGTGAATTGTATTGAATTCAGATTGTCTATTTACATAAACGCGTAATCGATGAGTAAAAATACCCGAGCGATAGAGTATCGTAACATATCCCACGAAAAGTAGCAGATGATCACAAATCGCCACAACAAACAGAACTCTCGACCCAAGACAAAACTGAAAAAAGTAAAGCCAAATACTGCGTCGTTACGAGATTTATTTCGATGAGATCGCTTTTTAAAACGGTTATAGAACGTCATAGACGCATATATACAAGGCATCTCATGTCTGGATGAAATTATTTTCTTCTGTAGGCCAGAATTAAATCATTTTGAGCTTGCATTTCCTAGATTCTATCCATTTGTTATGCAAAATAGATGCATAACTCTTTTAAACCCCATACAATGGTGTGATGCTCAGTTTATTAACGTAGACTGATATCTCTTACATTTAGATGAAATAGATACAAGAATATAATTCCAGAGGGAGATCTTGAATTTTGAATCTTTTTTAAATGTAGACACTTATCTATGCCACATTTACTATTCATGAAATTGTGATGAAATGATGTTTGCTGTTTCATTAATTATATTCTGTCCTCAACTGTCAACAGCCGTACTTCTTGACGTATTCTGATCGTGAGTGTCAGAATATGTGAGATTTACGCGAAAGGTTGAAGTCAAACATAAACAGCAAACGAATTGCATTCAGACTTCCAAATAAAACGTTTACTCCTCAAACCAGTATGTTTAAGTTTTATTTTTATACAAATTTTAGTTATGGGACGAGGTATTATAACCGCTTTTAACATGAAGTTCATAATTTTTGCTTACTTTTAACATCCAAACATTGATTTTGTACGCTCTGAAACATATTTGGACGAAACTTAGCACATTCCTTCACTGTCAGTCCTAAAAATAGCTGTGTTTCCACTAACGCTCTAAAACGAAAAGGAAGGTAGGTAGGTATAGGTAGGTAGGTAGGTAGGTAGCAAGGAGAATCTTTTTTTTTCTTCAATATTTTCGCGAAAAATGCATGGTAGGTACAGTACAGTCAAGAGGGATTTTCAAAAGCCCACACATCCCCGCGGAGAGGGTGGGGGTGAAAAAAAGAATAAAATTTCAATCTCCGTCACGGAAACGCCAGAGTCGGCGGGTCTGCGAGTTTCTGCAACGGTGAACAGAAGACCAAATTGTATCGTCCGTGCGTACCTGTATTTTTGTCGCTTAATTTCCACCGTGGGACCGCTAGAGACAAAGACTTTTGGGGATCAGTCTGCTCAGATGTCAACGGGATGAAAATAAAACCTATCGCTCGTGATAAGGAGATGCATACAAAATAAGTAAACGATCATACAAAAAGTCGTCTTTTCATGTGACAACAACAGGCACAATGTTTACCTAGGCAATTAGTCGCCTGTCAATCATTACAATTATTTTACACTGGAAATCCCCCGCGAACCTGCGATGGAATTATACAGGTAACGAGAGAATTCTCCTCGGATCCGACTCAGTCCGCAGCGGAATTGGAAATGTATTTTATTGCCTTCTATATCGAGAAAGGTAAAACTGGCCAATCTGGAAAGATAGAGTACATGTATATTGTTCAGGTATGTGAATCCCTCGGTGAAAAACCAGACAAGCAACATGTATACGGTATTACAAATAAGATTATTATAATGTTCCTTGTCTCAGATGTGGTTGACACAATGTTGGGAGAGCAATGGCCGAGTGGTCAGACTCTGAATTCTGAGGTGTTCGAATTCCACTGGCACTGTGTTGTGTACTATGGCAAGGAAACCATTACAAAAACTTGCCCATGCAATAAACGGAGATTTTTTGAGCTTTAAAAATTGAAAATTTTCAGCAGAAAAAATTTAAAATTTTTCTTATTTTTGCTCAAAACATAGATTGTGGGTACACGTTAGAACCGCCTCGGTGAGGCGGTTCTAACGAGTATCCACAATATATGTTTTGGAGCAAAAATAAGAAAAATAGGTATACCCCTGCAAAACCCAGTTTTACTATATAAAAGTGGGGTTTACGGGGGTATTCATTGCACGGACATGTTTTCCTGATGAACGTTATGCCCCTTAGTGTTGGTTGACATCCAGAAAACGCTGGCTGTATTCCAACATGACTTGTCAAATACTGACAAAACCGGCAACGAAAGCCAGACTATGGTACTGTAATTTCGAAAACTTACACGAGAAGTCTAAAGCTAGTATCTCACTGGCATGCGAATTCCTCGCGACTGTTACGCGAATTTAGTCGCGGCACTTTCGCACGACATTCGTGCGAGTGTCGTGAGAATTTTCACGTGTCGCGAACTGGTCGCAAAGGTTTTAAACATGTTTAAAAATTGGATGCGAATTTTTTTCCCAAAATATTTCGCAAGACTGTCGCGCGACGGTCGTGCGACGGTCGCGCGACATTCACGGTCGCGCGACGTTCGTGCGAATGTCGCGAACCTGTCGCCGCGAAATTTTGGCGAATTTACAATGCGAAATTTTTGCGACACTCGTACGAATGTCGTGCGAGTGTCGCACGACGGTCGCGCGACAGTCTTGAGACAACATGCGAAAAACTCGCGACTATCTGGCGAGAAAATAAAACTTAGCGTCATTCGTACGAATGTCGTGCGACACTCGCACGAATGTCCCTTGGACTTCTGACTGATGCCTTGGTTACATTTGGCCTACGATTAGCCTGCGATAATCGTACGATGCCACTTTTTGCATTTTCGTGCGGCCTCCGCAGGGTGACCTTACGATGCCCCTACGATCTCCGTAGCCTCTACGATCTTGTAATAGTCTGCACTATTAAAAATTTTAAAATCGTAAGACCATAGACCGTAGACACGTCGTAGGGCATCATACGGGCACCGTACGGATACCCTGCGATAATCGAGCGGTCGCCGCACGATTTTTTTTTATGATAATTTGGGAACAAAATCGTACAGTGATCGTAGGGAGGCCGCAAGGGGTCATGCCTAGTAGGTTACATTTGCCCCGATCATTGTACGATTTTTCGGTCTGCGATTTCCCTACGATTTTTTAAAAATCGAATGTGATCATGGGCTACGACATAGGTGTTTACAATTCATACGGGCATCGTTCGATTTCTTGTTCTAGCTTTCTTCGATGTCCTGAGTCGGAACTGTTTGGAAATCGTAGGGAAATCAAAAGGTCTCCGCACACTTTAAGTTGAAATCGTACGGAGCCCGTGCGATGGCCGTGAGGAGTCCTTACGATTTCTTGCGGTCTCCCTATATAGCCGTACGATGTTAGGTGTCCGTACGATTTT
The DNA here is from genome assembly GCA_964017185.1 of Rugalucina vietnamica. Taxonomy (NCBI): domain Eukaryota; kingdom Metazoa; phylum Mollusca; class Bivalvia; order Lucinida; family Lucinidae; genus Rugalucina; species Rugalucina vietnamica. Next base: position 52,882,042 of record OZ024878.1, on the reverse strand, counting down.
AATAAACTTGTAATATAACCGTACGGATGCCGCACGATCACCCTAAAGGTCTACGATTATCTCATTATTTTAGTCCCCAAATTATCATAAAACCGTGCCGTGACCGCACGATCATCGCAGGGTTTCCGTAAAGCGCCCGTACGACGATGCTACCCTCGACGTGTCTACGGGCTACGGTCTTACGATTTTTAAAATTTGTAAAAGTGCAGACTACTACAAAATCGTAGAGGCTACGGAGATCGTAGGAAGCCGTAGGAAGTCGTAGAATCGTAGTGGCATCGTAGGATCACCCTGTGGAGACCGCACGAAAATTCAAAAAATGGCATCGTACGATCATCGCAAGTTAATCGTAGGGCAAATGTAACCTAGGCTTTAGTGGTCAACAATACCAAGTGAATTCAAAGAATGTAAATAATACTTTTAAAAGAAATCTCCACTGTATCTGAGGTAACTACTGTAAAGAACTGCATTTTGTGTTCTATATTAGTGCATTAAGTTCCCGGACGATCGTAGTAGACTTTCGTCACAGATTTTCCGTTATAAATATGAATATATGAATGACACGCCTGTTCCTATTGGTCAAATGCATTCATTTCATTCATATGTATAACGGTAAACCAGTGTCTAAGTCTATTCCGTAGTTAGTAAGTTATTTGGCGCCCAGGGATCTCCATCGTCGGGCAGCTTACCCAATCTGGGAGTCCTCGTTTTTGATTTACCATGCTGGTTATCATGATTTATTTGTTTGTCCATGATGATTTATTGACTAGTTAGAGATTCACCACGATGACCGAACTAATAACTAAAGGTTGTGAACCACTTCAGAAGCTGAGGGTTCGGCTAGGGCCCTGTAAAATCAATTTAAGTTTGCCAGTTATTTTATATTACTGATCGTTCCAAGGCAATACTTCTGTGGTGGTTCATATTGTTTATGTCTTGGCGTTTAAATTTTTGATGTATGTGGCTTATGTATGTTTTCATATTAAAGTTATTTTGGTAACCTATTGGGAAAATAGCTGCTCATTCGGCTTACGATGTGTTTTCATGCTATACACAATCTACTTGTAACTTTTTTCCAATCGTCCGAGAGCTATATTTGTAATTTCGGTTGATTCTCGTTTGAAGTGGGACTTTGATTTCTGGTCATTGCATGCATTAAACATATGTCACAAGCAAAGCATGCCGTATATAGTAATTTGGACCTCTCCCGAACACGATTTAAAGCTCGATGACTCTATGACGTATCTAATTCGACGTTCTTTACAGATCGGGTCAGCTAAGATCAGATGACAATTTTAAATTTACTAAGTGTTATGCGGTTGGGTAATGAAAACGTCAACACTAATATACTTAAGTTGACTTGCAGGATGTCAAGATCAATTAATTCTAACTGGCCTAAAAAATCATGTTCATTGGACAAGCCATTTTTTTACAGTATAATTTTATATGGCCAAAAATACCCCTAAAACAGGTGTTATACTGTCTCACTTGAAAATTGCTTCTTTTTATGGGTACGAGGGATTGAAACTGACACTTTATGCGCATATAAAATATTTTGTGGCTAGTAAACGATCATATCCCGTTTATTCTGCCGTTTATTTGAATTGGCTACGACTATTTGTTTTTGAGTTATGCCATGATTACTAAAGCTGATGACGTGTGCCAAACTGAGATATTTTAAAGTGAGAACGGAGTGACATGCCTGATAAGTCAGACTGTTACATCCAATTCTACTTTCAATTTGTTATAAACAATATTTGGACATACCTAATCAGTAAAAATAACCAGTAGTGTGGCTTACTTTTATCGCTGGTTATAAATTTATATCCCAAAGTACTGAGGACAATGTAACGAAAAAGTGTCCTGTCCGTAACCCATACATTACATCTATGACGTCTTATACTTCTGGAAGTTGAAAACCACATTGGGGGATGGAGTCTTCAGAACTGATAATTGTCGTAAGAAAAATATTATACCAACGCCAATGACAATGTAGAATTATGGAATTTTGATTTCGGTCAAAAATGTCCTGTCCGTAGAGAAAAAATCGACAACAAAAAGTGTAAAATTTCTTAAACCAATAAACCCAGAGCCATCAAATTTCACATGAAGCATACTTTTATCAGGGCAAACCTTTTATTAGAATATAGGGTGGAACAGATTAAAACTCTTGTTACCATGGCATCGGATAGGTCCCATAGGGTTATAATGGCGAAAACAAAGTTTTCTTATTTTCTAGCTAGCTATTAGTCTTATTCTGTCCTAACTTATTTGTAACCAGGGTACACACATCAGCTTTAATTATATTATGTTTCGGCCAAATCCGATTCCTAAATAAAAAGTTAGCTCCCCTTTCTTAAATTTTCATGATTTTTGAAGATGAAATAATGTTTTGGATATAACGGAATTCTGTGGCATAGAATGATAAAAAGGTATATATTTTCCGAAACTGTATAACCAACAGATTTTGGAAAAAGTGAAACAAAGCCAAGGGTACAACTTTGACAAAAAACCTCCAAAAACAGGTGAGACAAAAATTTGCCTCTGATCGTAGCTGAGACGAGAAGTGATTAAAACATCGGACTGCATTTTTAGCTCACCTGAGCCGAAGGCTCACAGGTGAGCTTATAGGATAGGCAGGCATCCGTCGTCCGTCGTCGTCCGTCCGTCCGTCCGTCGTCCGTCCGTCGTCCGTCCACAATTTCAAAGAAGAATATTTCTGAAGCTAGTAGGCCGATCTTGATCAAATTTAATGTGAACCATAATTGGGTTGGGGGATTGATGGCATTAGGTTTTGGATCAGATTGTATCAAAACTGTGGTTTCCATGGCAACAGATAGGTCCCGACCGAAGAACTAACTAAATGTTGTGAACCACTGCAGAAGCTGAGGGTGAGGTTAGGTACCTGTAAAACCGGTTTAAGCCCGCCAGTAACTTTGTGTTACTGATCGTTCCAAGTCGATACTTCTGTAGTGGTTCTTTTTGTTTTATGTCTTGGTGTTTAAAATTTTTTGTGCTGTTGGCGCCTTATGTATGTTTTCATATTTTTAGTTAAGGTAACTGAGTGGCCACCTATTGGGAAAATAGCTGCTCATTCGGCTTACGATATGTTTCATGGTATAAGTACCTGATTGTTAGTTTGGTTTTTTCCCACCTCGGTTTTTGGAGTGGGAATCTTTTTCTGATTGCGCCTTTTCCTGATCTTTGCCTACTTGTACCCCATAGACTTACAATGGGAAAAACTAAAAAAATCTTCTTCTCTGAAACCACTAGGCCCACAGCTTTGATATTTGGTATGTAGCAATGGCTAATGGTCCTCTACATAAATTGTGCCATTCATGCCCCTGGGGTCAAATTTGGCCACGCCCCGGGGGTCGATAGTCTCCATAGACTTACTATGGGAAAAAAATTCAAAAATCTTCTTCTCTGAAACCACAGGGCCCACAGCTTTGATATTTGGTATGTGGCAATGGCTAATGGTCCTCTACATAAATTGTGCCAGCCATGCCCCTGCGGTCAAATTTGGCCACGCCCCGGGGGTGGATAGTTTCCATAGACTTACGATTGGAAAAAACTAAAAAAATCTTCTTCTCTGAGACCACAAGGCCCAGAGCTACAATATTTTGTATGTAGCAATGTTTGGTAGTCCCCATTATAAATTGTGCCAATCATGGCCCTGGGGTCTAATTTGGCCATGCCCCGGGGGTTGATAGTCTCCATAGACTTACTATGGGAAAAAAATTAAAAAATCTTCTTCTCTGAAACCACAGGGCCCACAGCTTTGATATTTTGTAAATGGCAATGGCTAATGGTCCTCTACATGAATTGTGCCAATCATGCCCCTGGGGTCAAATTTGGCCACGCCCCGGGGGTTGATAGTCTCCATAGACCTACAATAGGAAAAAAACTAAAAAAATCTTCTTCTCTGAAACCACTAGGCCAACAGCTTTGATATTTGGTATGTAGCAATGGCTAATGGTCCTCTACATAAATTGTGCCATTCATGCCCCTGGGGTTAAATTTGTCCACGCCCCGGGGGTTGATAGTCTCCATAGACTTACTATGGGAAAAAATAAAAAATCTTCTTCTCTGAAACCACAGGGCCCACAGCTTTGATATTTTGTATGTGGCAATGGCTAATGGTCCTCTACATAAATTGTGCCAATCATGTCCCCGGGGTCAAATTTGGCCATGCCCGGGGGTCGATAGTCTCCATAGACCTACAATAGGAAAAACTAAAAAAATCTTCTTCTCTGAAACCACTAGGCCAACAGCTTTGATATTTGGTATGTAGCAATGGCTAATGGTCCTCTACATAAGTTGTGCCATTCATGCCCCTGGGGTCAAATTTGGCCAGGCCCCGGAAGTTGATAGTCTCAATAGACTTGCTTTGGGAAAAATTCAAAAATCTTCTTCTCTGAAACCACAGGGCACACAGCTTGGATATTTTGTATGTGGCAATGGCTAATGGTCCTCTACATAAATTGTGCCAGCTATGCCCCTGGGGTCAAATTTGGCCACACCCCGGGGGTAGATAGTCTCCATAGACTTACAATGGGAAAAACTAAAAAAATCTTCTTCTCTGAAACCAAAAGGCCCAGAGCTTCTATATTTTGTATGTAGCAATGTTTGGTAGTCCCCATTATAAATTGTGCCAGTCATGCGCCTGGGTCAAATTTGGCCATGCCCCGGGGGTCAATAGTGTCCATGTATAGACTTTCATTGGTCGATTCTCAATTAATTTAAATCTCATGAGCTTACAGTGTGATAATTTCTCAGGTGAGCTACAGGACCAATGGTCCTCTAGTTAACTTTTAAAAGATAGATTTTCCAGCTATATGCCATTGCCGAGAATGATTTGTTGTTTTAAGCTCGAACTGTTCGAACTGTCTCTACTGAGAATTATATTCCATAATGTAGACGGCGGTCATTCGATGTATTTAACATCGGTTTTTGAACTGTTTAATCAAATGATTACCTTATTTCTATGGAAACAGACGGTATCAAGGGACTCAGAGTTGTGAAACGAGATTTAAGTGTATTCTAATATCAAATGTAATTCCAAAAGAGAGATTCGAGCGCATTAAGGACATTAATAAGTCTTACCAGTCTAGTGCAATGTTCCTCTCCAGACAGATTCATGGTGCGTTCGTGAACTTAAGTGATGTATCGATACATAATGAGTGCTTGCTATAAATTCTGGACAGGTTTTAGTTATTTCTATGTATATATATATATAACTCAGGTTTCACACACTGGGCCAGTCACAAAAACTAGGTCAATCCTACAGAGCTAAATTCAGAGCCGAATCCCACAAACTGGGCCAACCTTATAAATAACAATAAAACTATTTATGTTAGGGTGTGTTTTACAACTTACCGGCAAACAGTGATGTGACTTATTACTCGACCAATCTTGCACTAGGTCATCCTTCGCAAAATAACTAGAATGTTCATTTTTTAGCTATTGCATTTTAGAAATCCCGCCAAATGTCTGACTTTATTTCAGATATTACACACGTTTTTATTCTTGTTACGTGCTGAATTGACGTTACGCATACTAATGTCAAAATTACAATCATTATATTATGCGTCATGCGATAATTGGCGTCACAAAAAAATCAAAATTGCGTCGAAAGGGCGCAAAGTAAGATAAAGCTATTCCGCCTTCGTAACGTCACAGAAAACGAATTGGCCCAGTTTGTGGGAATATAAGATATTTAGCCCAATTTTTGAGATTGGCCCAGTCTGTGAAAAGTTGGCCCAGTTTGTAGGACTGGCCCAGTTTGTGAATCTCACATAATTTGTGAGCCTTGTTTTATTTTTGTTACATATAATTAATAACTATTACATATATTTTAACTGTTTTATTTTTATTACATATATCTTAAGAAAAAAAAAAATAATTAGCACTTTAGACGAGTTGCGATTGTTATCTTGTGACATCAAATTTTCTAAGATTTGACTAAAATATATATTGACGTTTGATTTATATTTAGTATACAAACAAACATACAAATAAACAGAGAAACAAAATGAAAAAAAAAAAAACATTTTTTTGAATATCCATTACGGAAAAATCTCTCTGTATGCTCGGAAATCTCCGTTTATGGCTATAAAAAGGTTATTATTTAAACAACAACAACAACACAAAACATTTTCAATTTTATTTGCATTTTTTATCAAGTTTTAAACATAAAAAGGTAAATGTTATAAATGTTATCATACTAACAGCCAGTTTAGATTTATCTCATTTCTGTGTTTAAAGGGGACTCAGCTCATATTCACTCAGCTCGCAGTATGGTCCCTTTGTATCGGTACCTTATTATTTTGTTTTCTCACCTGGTTCTTTTGTGTGAAATATTGATTCTGAAAACACCCGTTACTGATCGTTGCATAATTTCAATTCACCAAGTTGTATCGGTTTTGTAAATATCAATACGATTTTATGAATAGTCGATGTTGCATATCAAAGTTCTACATTTAATAAAGAAGATGCAACGTGCAAGAAGTCCCATTGGAATTATCGCTTTGAATCTATTTCATCTAAATGTAAGAGAAATCAGTCTACTTAAATTAATTGCAACAACACAACATTCATGGGTTTTAATAGAGTTATGCATCTAGTTTGCATTACAAATGGACATAATCAAGGAAATGAAAGCCTAAAATAGATATATTCTGGCTTACAGAAACCAACTAATTTATTCCCAAAGCAATTTGACTGAGAATAGAGACGCTTCGTTTCTTTTATGGGATTCTTCAACTGTTCGGCACTGGCTTTAAGTGTAGATCGTGTGGCTATTCCAATTTGTTTCCCCTCTTGGTTTTCGGGGCAAGAACATATCTTTGTTTGTGTCGATTCCTAAATATTTTCATTTTGTTTCCATTCGATAGACTACGGTATAGTGCTATATTTTGCGTGGCCATACATTTTCAATTACATGAAATCATGTACGGTTAATCCCTGTGTTCTAAAGTTACAGTGAAATGATGAACGCACTGCTCTTTCACACAAAAATATGTGCTTTTTTCAAATTTTGAACAACAAAATTATATAATTTTGCAAAACGAAGATGGTTTAGTTTTAGAAAGAGTCACCGGGCTATAACTACTGCAAACAATTCATCTTTGCATAAGTTGTAATTTATTATTTGTGAATATTTGAAACTAGCAAATATCATTATATTCACTTTCTTTTTAAGCACTCAGACATTCGATTATCGAAATTTACTTTCGAATATTTGAAACATTCACTTTACCTTTTAGCACTCAGACATTTGAGTATGGAACATTTACATTCGATTACTTGTTACAGATTCTTAATTAATTGCTTAAAAGAGATCTTATGCACTGTTTACGATAGACAAATGCTTTTAGTGCTCAATAAATTCCATTGTATGAATATATAGAGTTGTTACGTTCTTTAGATTATCTAATGCGGGTCTGACGTTAAATGACCTGACAGAAACTAGAAATTGTTTGAATTCAGCTGCTAAATTGACAGGAACCAGTAACTTAAGTTTTCATCACTACTAATTTGCCTCATATTTTTGGACTTAGTCTAAATATAATGTCTTGGTACATTTTGATTTCGGCAGTGTGAAATATCTGCTTCATATTTGCATATATATTAAGAAAAGGATTCCGTCAAATGTAAGAGAGTTACGTCATTTTTCGTATTCATTATAATGCATAATTACGCAGTGCCAAGATCCCAACCATTTTTGCTTAATAATATGTCTAACAACAAACATAAACGGCTGCGATAAAAACGTCCAGTTTTATTTTCAACGTCAAACATGAAAACAAAAATCGACACCAATAATAACAGAAATAGAACCACAACAGAAGTATCGCCTTGGAACGACTGGTTATATAAACTTACTGGTGGGAAGTGGGGGGGGGGTGTGGCTTAAATCGATTTTAAAGGGCCCTAACCTAACTCTCATCTTCTTTCAAACCAACAATAGCTATACCTAAACCAATCTGACATAAAAGAGCAACTTTGCTGCCACCTGGCGAACGTTTTATTAGATCTATGCGCTTCTTCTCGCCTGCCGAGGTCAGAATCGAGCTATACCTGGGATTACAAGTTAATGGGTGTGGCTTAACTACTGGTCCAGCTAATTTTCAATCTATTGGAATACATTTGATACACTGTATTTGATCTACAAGAGTAAAACCGAGCAACCATGCTCGACAGGTAGCTCCATAAAGCAATATCCAATCGGTATTGACTAAATTGTCACTTATATATATATATTTGAATACTTCTGAGAAATGTTGACTGGTTGGTATCTAAGCAAAAACTGAGATAAATCACCTAATTCGGCCTTCTGTAGCCCAGTTTGGTAACGTTTTAACGGATAACGGCATGCTATATAGTCACGCACAATCTTAAGTAAACAATCGACATAACTGGCTAGCGTTGTTTTTGCTGTGCCACTTTATCAATATAGGGATCAAACACGATTTTCCATTCATTAACATTCGCTAGGTCCCGAGGGGAGTGTTGAAAACCGAGGGCTACCCTCGATTCCAGTTTCAACACTCCCTTCGGGACCTAGCGAATGTTAATGAATGACAAAACTATTTTTGATCGCTATTATTGCATACATTCTGCAGAATCGAAAGAAATGATGGTGCAATATATTTTATAGCCTCGTCACATTTTCATACGCGTAAAAGCTTTCGACTTTATGCTCGTTCCGGGCAAACTTCATTTTTTCATAATTAGCACGTGCTTTGCGTGGCGCCCAGAAACGAGCAGAAATAAAAGCCATGTATTAACAACACGTGCGCGTGTGAATTGCAATATTAATGCATGGTGTTCTCGTCTTAATAAACGCTGTTAATATTGTGTGACACGGGTATTTATGCAATAAAATGATTAAAACTATTTAGTGGAGCAAATATGGTTCAAAAAGTAGCTTAGAAATAGGAGTAGGTGGTCTACGGAGTACCACATTTGTTTCTATATACCAAAATGTTCGTCTTGATCTGTAGTTTTGAAATCCAGCGTTTGCCACCTTGGCAAACCTTGCATAACTCCAGTATTCAAGATGGCGTCCAAGATGGCTTCCGTTTCCTAAAACTAACCCTTACTCCAAAAATGCATCATATTTTTCATGTGTTTGCATTGTAATGGTATTTTAATGCCCCATCTCATGTAAGAATGATATATTTGTATATTTCAAGTAAAAAACCTGACAATTTAGGTAAAACAGTTGAAAAAATCATGTTTAAATTCACAAAATGCACGTGCCCAAGGTTTTTCACCTAGGAATGTTTGTTTAATGGCTCATAATTTATGATCAGATAGTTATGGCTGCTTTTTTACTTCTTTTCTATCAAATATAATATCTGTAAAGATTTTAGAGAAACAGAAATTGTTTCTATATATAAGCTTCATGCTTAAAAACAGGTTTTAGACATCCAATCCAACACGACAAAAACAACAAAAAGTACATATTTTCTTATATAAAATATGCTCTTCAATCGTATTTGTTTTTGATTCTATATACCATAGTGTTTGTCTCAGTCCTAGTTTGTAGCATAAAATCCAGTGTTTGCCACCTTAGCAAAGCACAGGATAGCTCCAGTATTGAAGATGGCATCCAGGAAGGCTGTCAAAATATAGAATTTTGAAAAATGAGCCAGATATGTCCCTTGTTTTTCATTAAGTAATAAAAAGCTAAAATCAAGTTGCAAAACATTTATAACATTTTCTTAATGTTAATTTTCATATTTTTAGTTAAGTTAATGTAACTGAGTGGCCACCTATTGGGAAAATAGCTGCTCATTCGGCTTACGATATGTTTCATGGTATAAGTACCTGATTGTTAGTTTGGTTTTTTCCCACCTCGGTTTTTGGAGTGGGAATCTTTTTCTGATTGCGCCTTTTCCTGATCTTTGCCTACTTGTACCTTTTCATGTGTGTTTTTCCTTGTTAAAACAAAGTTATTCAGACACCATAACCTTTTTATAACACTATTGTTGGGGTTCAAACCAATCTTTGTGTTAGCTATATTCAATTTTTGTTTTAACGAGAGTAAAGTATATAAACATATACCAAAGGTAGTATGAAATGACCATTTGGAGTCCAGCTATGATCAGTGCTATATCCAAAACTATGTTTCTTGAATCGAGTTATAGGAAGGTCCAGATGTATTTATTCTAGAAATGAGTGGAATTTTCTTGACCGGCAAGAAAAAGATCAACGAAGAAAACTTATTTTCTTGTACATCATTAGCTCCGCAATCTTATCACAAATGTTATTCACAAATTCTGGTTCTGCAATTCTTAATATAACTTTGGTGCAGTATTAATCTTACAATTAATAAAACCTTGGTGCAGACATGGATGTACGATATGGCACTATATAAAACAAAATAATACCAAACCATGTTTTGTTTCGACACTATAATCATATGTAGGTTCTAATTCCTCATTTACTGATTATGCTTTGAGTATTTATGTACAAGGTTTATGCAAACTGTGGTGCCATAAGAACTGTAAATTCACTTATCAGAGAATTAAAGCAAAAACAGTAGAGAGGTAAAGTCAAACATAAGAAATGATTAGACTAACCCTAGAAGTACATTTCATTACAAAGTATTTTTACTGGAAGAATAATTGCTTATTTGTGGCGAGATTTGTGACCTGTTAGAAATGAAAGTAAAGTAAGTGGAAGCTGGTGGATGTTAGCATGCGCAATTGGTGATTGTAACATTGATGTATTTATAAGAGTTTTTGAAGCAACAGGTAAAGGCAATTACTTACAAGTGCTATACATACATGTACTAATGGACCTTCCAAATGGTGACTTAGTTGCAGCTGGAGCAATATATTGTGCAGTAAAAAGAGCTGTTTGCTCAATGGCACTGAGTATGAAAGTTCAATAATGAACGAAAATCAAGTTGTAGTGTTATCCAATTAATGGACAAATAAACACCTGGAGTTAGAAAGATGGGTTATATAACAGAATGTTATAAAAACAATCCATATAAAGAGCCTCTTTATTTAATTATGGTCAGAATTATCATTCACATAGTTATCCACTTAATAGAAAGCTGGGTTATGTGACATAAAATGTTATAAAACAAACAATATAGAGAAGGTACAAGTAGCCAATGATCAGGAAAATGAGCAATCAGAAAGAGATTTCCACTCCGAAAGCCGAGGTGGGAAAACTAAATTGACAATTAGGTACTTATAAAAGGAGCCTTTTTATTTAGTTATGGTCCAAATTATCATTTACGTATTGAGATTGATTTGGTACGAATCAGTGTGGCTGAAGCGCTGAATATGTTTGATCAACTATGAAAATTAAACCAAACCATTTCAGCTGATTATACACACAGGCTTCTTGTAAATAATAGCAGAAGATACGATAAATCATAAAACTATCGGTTTGTTTATAAATGGTATTCTTAGAAACATTGAAATTGTAATGGATCAATATGCCACCATTGCAAGCCTTTCAAGATATTTTACTGTACTAGACAAATGGTCGGCTTCAAGTGTAAGCAATGAAAGATTTGCTAATGCTTCAGACATATAGGCTGAGCTTCAGTAGACTTGCACTGTCTTTAAGTTGCTTGTAATATTACAAAGCAGCAATTTCTATTGCATACCCAAAACATGTAGGTCTTGCGGTATGTTTCGTCGTGTGGGTGCCTGATTGTTGGTTTGGTTTTTTCCCACCTCGGTTTTTGGAGTGGGAATCTTTTTCTGATTGCGCCTTTTCCTGATCTTTGCCTACTTGTATCTTGTTGTTCATGATCAAATCTGGAGTAGACTCTTTGATTTAACAAATAGCTTATCTTCGATATACGATTACATACCCTGAAATGAGGCGAATTTTATCATCAGCACACAGGCTAACACTCCCTCAGTGGAACCGTCCCCTCAGAAATTACGTCAGAAATCAGGGGGTATGCTTATACTGGGAGTTACCGATAACTTTGACAATAACGAAAAGGCAGTAGATGTAAACTTACCAAACATGCAATGACCTCTATCGTTCTGATTGTGCCATTTCCTGATTGTTATTTTCATTTAGCTTTGTTATCACATTATGCAGGGTCCTGAGACGAATATAGATCGGCACCATCTAGGTGAAGATTTAGAACACTCAGAGGATCATAGGTGGTCTAAGTTCGTAACAAAAACATTTTGTCTTTTAACTCACTGTGCGCAGAGAATGTAATATAGTTGATGGCTAAAAAGCTACCTCGACAGATAAAAGTTTCGGGTTTCATTGCCTGAGGTGTGCCTATCAACTGCATATTTGGCGGAATGGGTTGCACTATGTTCAAGAACTGAAATCACCATCAGACTTTAGATTTGAATAGGACAATGAATGATAAAATAAAATGCTTAGTATTATTGATAACACTATCAGTTGTAGCTCCAGAGCTATTGAATGACACAGTTGACACTGTTTGCTAACGTAAAGAAATGAGTGATGAATACTGCACAAGCTCTATGTGTCGACAACCATACACTGGAAATTAATGTGCATGTAGTTATATACACAAATGTGCATACTATCTTTTCAGGCATGTTGACAGAGGAAAATTGCAGTGATTCAGATTATTAAAAGGAATTTAAGTAACATCTTTTCAAACATACTCCAGCTCTTACCCCATGCATCTCTAGATTTGTATGCATAATGTAATATTGAAAAAGAAACATATACATGAAAATATTTTTAAAAAGATAGATCTAAGTGTTTTAGCTTGATTTTTTAACTGTTTTGTTAGTAAACAAAGGTTAAAGGACACATGTGGCTTATTTTTCGAAATGTTTTATTTTGACGGCCTTCTTGGATGCCCTTTTGAAAACCGGGTTTATGCTGGGTTTGCAGAGGCGGCCAACGCTGGATTTAAAAGCTTCAAACCTTCATAAGCTTGCAAGACAAAATATTTGGTATATAGAATCAATAACAATCACGATTCAAGAGCCTATAATGTATAGGACAATATGTATTTTTTCTTCTTTTTTGCCTTGTCAGTGAGACCTTACTCCATTCATATCTAGAATATATATGCATAATGTAGTTTTAACAATGGAAAACACATGAAAATAACAAAAATAAGATAACTCTAAGTGTTTATAGCTCAATTTAAGCATATTTGTTTCTAAACAAAAGTCAAGGGACATATGTGTCTCATTTTTTCAGAATTGTAAATTTTGACGGCCTTCTTGGATGCCATCTTGAATACTGGAGCTATCTTGTGTTTTACAGAGGTGGCAGACACTGTATTTTTATGCTACAAACCAAGATCAACACAAACACTATGGTATATAGAATCAATAACTAATTAGATTATAGAGCGTACTTTGTATAGGAAAATATGTACTTTTTGTTGTTTTTTCCGTGTTTGGTTGGATGTCTAAAACCTGTTTTTAAGCATGAATATTATATATAGAAACAACTTCTATAAAATCTTTACAGATATTATATTTGATAGAAAAGAAGTAAAATAGCAGCCATAACTATCTAATCATAAATAATGAGCCGTTAAACAAACATTCCGAGGTGAAAAACCTGGGGCACGTGCATTTGTGAATTTAAATATGATTTTTACAACTGTTTTACCTAAACTGTCAGGTTTTTTACTTGAAATAGACAAATACATCATTCTTACATGAAATGGGGCATTAAAATACCATTACAATGCAAACACATGAAAATTATGATGCATTTTTGTATAGGGGTTGATTTTAAGAAATGGCAGCCATCTTGGACGCCATCTTGAATACTGGAGTTATGCAAGGTTTGCCAAGGTGGCAAACGCTGGATTTTTAAACTACAGACCAATACGAACATTTTGGTGTATAGAAACAAATGTGGTACTCTGTAGACCACCCCCTTGAAAGATAGCCCCTGATATTTGCTCCACTAATTTCCTGACATTCAGGATTGAAGTTGCAAGACACTATTCTTTCCTTGACTCAGGTTAGTACAGCGTTTTGTTTTGAAATGGTAGTGTAAGGATAACAGCAGAGAATCAATGTAATCTAAAAAGCAATAAACGCCTTTTACAGATATTAACTTTTCCTGTCACAACCGCAGTTAATATCTCAAGGAATGATGATATATTCACCAGACAGTGACATTGGACCATTTAAAGTTATGTTACTCTACAAATAAGCTCTCATGTCCTAATCAAATCATCTTGGATTTCCTGTAATGGTCACAGACACATTTATCAGGTTAACTTGTCTTCAATATAAAACCGATCACTGATTAATGGCAGCACACAGTACAAGCTAAATAACACGAAAATTAATTTTGTAGTTTATTTATGTAGGTTATGCAATTTCCCGACGTGTATTGTCCAAAATGTCTCATTCTCCAAAATCAATATGATTACAAAACTTTCAAAGATTGATGAAAATCGTTATAAACAAATAAAATTGACTCGTCGCAACTATGACGTATTTAAACATTACTGCTTCTTTCTTTTGGGCAACACTATCCCATATGCTGAAGTACATCAGTACTGACCACAATGTTTAACTGTTCGTGTGAAAAATGGTGTAGTCTTATTATCATGCATCTTTGAATCGACTGTACAAGTAATGTCAGGTACGTCCTGGTTAGCTCACCTGCTCCGGCGTCCGTCCGTCGTCGTCCGTCATCGTCCGTCCGTCCGTCCGTCGTCCGTCGTCTACAATTTCAAAGATCTTCTCCTCTGAAACCGCTTGGTCAATCAAAGCCAAACTTTCCTGATCTTTGCCTACTTGTACCTTTTCATGTGGAGCATCCTTAGGAAGGGGGAACGAAAGTTTATATAAATGGTCCAGGTCACATGAACAAGATGGCCGTCATGCCTATAAATAGCAAAAACCTTTAAAAATCTTCTTCTCCAGAACCAGTGGGCCGATTTCCACGAAACTTGGTATGTAGCATCGGGGACGCGGGTCCATCATAGTTTATATAAAGCATAACCCTAGGATGACTTTGACCTATTTTACGGCAAGGTCAACTTAGGTCGCCAATGCATTTGAATGGGAAAAAATGGTAAAATGCTATTTAATGAGTAAAACTTACTGGGAATATGCAAATGGACAAAAGATTAATGTTAATGGAAAATTTTAGCCCCTGGGGGTTGTCTGCCCCTGCCCCGGGGCCATATACATGTATATTTCCATAATAATGAAACATCTTCTCCCCTGAAACCGCTTGGCCAATCAAAGCCAAACTTCATATGGAGCATCCTTGGGAAGGGGAAAAGAAAGTTTATATAAATGGTCAAGGTCACATGACCAAGATGGCCGCCATGGCTATAAATAGAAAAAAAAACTTTAAAAATCTTCTTCCCCAGAACAAGAAGGCCAATGATTTTGAAACTTGGTGTGAAGCATCAGTGACCTAGCCTCTACAAAGTTTATATAAATCATGGGATGACCTTAACCTATTTTACAGCAAGGTTAACATAGGCCGCTCATGAATTTGAATGGGGAAAAGTGTTTTGAATGGGAAAAGTGTTAAAATGTCATTTGTAGGGACAAACTTGCAGGAAATGGGCAAATGGACTTCTTAAAATTGATGATTCTGAAAACATTTGGACCCGAGGAGTCTGTCTGCCCCTACCCCGGGGCAATATACATTGTATATTACAGTGATATTCAAAGATCTTCTGCTCTGAAACTGCTTGGCAAATTGAAGCCAAACTTTATGAGGGCATTGTTAGGAAGTGGGAATGAAAGTGTATATAAATGGTCAAGGTCACATGACCAAGATATCCGCCATGGCTATAAATACCAAAACACTTCAAAAATCCTCTTCTTTAGAACCAGAGGGCCTATGATTTTGAAACTTGGCATGAAGGATCGGGGAGAGGAACTCTACAAGTTTATATAGATCATGACCCTGGGATAACCTTGACGTATTTTACGGCAAGGTCAACTAAAGTCGCATATCCCAGATCTCAGGTGAGCGTTTATAGGACCATTGATCCAGGTTATGGGAAGGCACAAGCAGACAACGAGAAAAAGGCACAATCAGAAAGAAATTCACACTCCAAAAACCGGGGTGGAAAAAAACTAAATGATTTATTGACAACCAGGCGCTTATACTACGAAAGCCCGTCGTAAGCGGAGAGAGTAGCACGTCGTAAGCTGAGTAAATTGGGCCTTCTGCCCAATATAATTTATATACAAGTTAAATAATAAAGAGTGTATACATGTCGTAAAAGGAATGTTACACACAATATTTTTTTATTTTTCGATGGTTGAAATTCCTTCAGCGATATTCCGACCGACAGTCCCGTATTTTCTCTTTTATTTAAGAAGTGGGGTTTCACAAACTTGAAAGTATGCTGCGACAAACTGTTTAAGGCAATACTTTTTTCCAGATAATAAATAAAGTGTAGCTATGATACCTTTCATTATCGTGCGAAACAGTATTTCAGTCTCTAAGGGCCAATAGCGAGTAGCCAAACGTTTATGTTCCTCAAGATTGCTCTTAAAGTACATATACACGTAAAAATCGTGATACTATTTGGTAAGAGCCCGATTGCAATCGCTATGACACTGAATTACCAAAACAAAACCTTACAAGTGGCAGCAATAGTCAGTAAATGAAGAATGAACAGAAGGCTTACATATCGATAATTGCATTGACTGTTCCTGACAGAATGATTAATTCAAGTTAAATAGCCTTATAGCTGAACATTCTGATGAACAAGTAGATGAAATTGCTTATACAGCTCCGTTTCAAGAATAATATACCCCTGCAATGTAAAAACTAAAATTGACTCCTTCACCTGTTAAAATGGTAATGATCGTGAGCAGTCCGAACGGCTTTGAAGCACTGTCATTGACGTACATGTATACAAAACTCTTGCAGAGTTTACTCGTGTTTCATGTTTCGGCTTTTGGTATTGTGTAAAAACTGTCTATATTGCCGCTTTCTGACCTGAATGCTATGCACTGCCATCTTAAACAAGATGGAATTGCATACCATTCATGTCAGAAAGCGGCAATAGTGACAGTTTTTACACAATACCAAAAAGCCGAAACATGAAACACGAGTAAAATCTGATAGAGTTTTGTTTAGCCACCTTAAGACTTACACAACTGTACATTCGTACAACTGAAACAATGAATAAATACATGCTATATATTTCATAACAAGCATATATCAAGGAAGCAAAACTGCTCTTTCTGTGCATTTACTGCATACTGTGCGTTTATACGTTTAATACTTGTTTCATTAAAAACTCTCCAGGATCATCACTAATATACACCGTTTTGATGTAAAATGAACTGTGTTCCTCTTTTTTGAATTGCCGGTCACAGTTTTTTCTATTTAAATGTGATCTGTATAATTTAGATATTTCGGCCGTGCCGTTTGAACTACTTTTATGATAAATCGTATCGAATGGCTGTGCTATTTATAGAAACTACGCATCATGTGATCTGCCAACCCGACCTTCCATCCACGGCAGATAATCCAGAATGAATGAGTGGTGCAATGGGACATAACAAGTATCAACATCAATTGCAAAAGTGAAAGTGTTCAGTAGTGTAAGGTTTTGCCTTTTCTAACCTATTCAGAAAATTGATCAAACAATAATATCATTCATCTCCTGGCATTTATTCTGCAAAGTAGACTTTTAAGCATGTTTAATAATACCTCACAGAATAAAACGCCACCTATTCCCAGCAGTTCTACGTGCAAAGCAGGAATACATCTTACTTAGCTGAATGTTTTACATTACGAAAACTTGCCCATGTAATATACAGAGATTTTTTCAGCCGTAAAAATTGAAAATTTCATCAGAAAAATGTTGATAATTTTCTTATTTTTGCTCAAAACATAGATTGTGGGTACACGTTAGAACCGCCTCGCCGAGGCGGTTCTAACGAGTACCCACAATCTATGTTTTGGAGTAGAAATAAGAAAAAAGGTAAACCCCTGCATACCCCAGTTTTACCATATAAAAATGGGGTTTGAGGAAGTAAACTATACACGGACATGATTTCCTGATGATAAGGCAACGACCACCATTACTAAATCTTAATTTGTCTTTTCGCTATATTTTAGACTACCAAAATGTCTTTTCACAGTGACAATTGGGATGATTAGTTTAAATATTTGTTTGAAATGTCTGAATGTAATTTCCTCAGAGACTGAATATAAATTAACCAAACAACTTCATATGACCAGACGGTAATTTACCTTTACTTTGTTTCTAAATTACAACTATTCTGACAGACATGATCTCACAGTGTGTAAATGGGGCGTTTGTTGACTCATAGGCTGGGCACAAACATCCGTACTGCACCCACAAATAGTTTGTCTGACAGTTCAAGATCATTTTGCCCAAAGTGTAAAAATCATTTTTTTTTTTCAATTTATAATTATCCAGGTGATTTAAATGCTTTTTATGTTTTACAAGAGTTATATTATTCGGTATGTCTCATGACTGCATTCACTGCTGTTCAGAGTTCTCCGTTTTATTTTTTATTTGCTTTTACTACAGCTGGTGTTGTGTCGTGTGGCGGCCCTAAAAAGTATCCCCGTACATCGTTCACAGTGCAGATTATATTTTCCTTTTGATCCTTTGAGATTGGTGGGGATATTGTGAAAAATCTGAAAAATATTATCGCTAAAGATACATTTTCTAATCAACACTAAATATTTTAGGCCCCGGTCACTGATGAGGCTTAAGTAGCCAAAACAATGGTACAGCCCATCCCCGTTCTCATGAATCTGTTCACTGCTCTTAAGAAATCTCCTTTTTAATCTTTTTTTGCTGTTACTGCAGCTGGTTTATGTAGCCGAAACTACGGTATGGACCATCCCTTTTCTCATGACTGCGTTCACTGCTGTTCAGAGTTCTCCGTTTTAATTTTTATTTGCTATTACTACAGCTGGTGTTGTGCCGTGTGGCGGTCCTTAAAGTCTCCCCGTACATCATTCATAGTGCAGATTATATTTTCCTTTTAATCCTTTGAGATTGGTGGGGATATTCTGAACAATCTGAAAAATATTATCGGTAAAGATACATTTTATAATCAACATTAAATATTTTAGGCCCCATTCGGATAATATTAGTCATAGTATCGAACTCCCTGTTGAAAGTTGCAAAATAACAGTTTGGCTCCCTTGTTGCTAAATCCAATGGGTCACTAATGAGGCTTAAGTAGCCGATACCATATAAGGGATCTCAGTTACATATTTTTTCGATGGATAAGAATTTCCAATTGATTGGTGTATAAGTTTTGTTTGTCTGTTGTCTACTCAAAATCCAGGCAATATGGTAAGTTAAAAAAGCAATATTAGCAGAAATTAGTAGAAACTAGCCGTTAAAATACTCACAAGTTTGTATTTGAAATGCATAATTAAATACTTTTATTGTTAAGCTTATAAGCAGAATGCACACAATTAAATTTGCTTCCCAACACTGTCAACTAGTACCTGCAAAACTATATGGTTCTGATATTTATCATATACGCAAGTCTTCAGAAGTGGACGGAAATCAGCAAAACACTCTTTGCATACATGCTATTTAACAACTGTTTTTGATTATTTCTTCTTCGGGTTTAACAGTCAAACTACACTGATAAGGCAATGATGTCACAACTCATATATATAACATGTTTCGAAGCAAGGAAAAGACATTCTTGAAGAACACGTGTCAAAAGCTATCTATCACAATAACGTAAATCTCAGTTGATTTCTGTGTTGTTGATTGTGACGCTTACATTTCTTTAAGAATAACAACTGTCTAAGCAGATGTCAGTTAATTCGAAAAAAAAAGCGAAAATGATAATAATAAAAAAAAAGAACAAAACTCTAAGCCGAAAACTTCATGTTACAAAATCGGCCCGAATTTGATCATTTAACTCTAGACTGTGCCATTTTTCATGACAATTTGTTACATTTAACGTTTCTTAGAAACCAAACCTGCAGTAACTAGCGATTTGGGCCTCTCAAAGACAGGAATATAATAGTGACCCTATGGTAATTATTAGACGTCGGATTTTATTTTATATCCTTTAAAAGGTAGACTTTTAAGCTGTCACCTATTAGATGTATAAGTGAAAGCTTAGTAGTCTAAACACTTTTCGAACTTGGCATAAATAGCCCTACTGAGAATTATATTCCGTAATTCAGACGACGGAAATTCGATTTATTACATTTTAACATTGGGTTTTGATCTTTTAATCAAATGATTTCCTACTAACTATCGTAACAGACGGTATCAGGAGACAAAACGTTGTGAAGCATGTGTTTTGAATGTATTCTGATATCAAAAGTGATTCCCAAATTAGAGAATCAACAGCGTTTAGAACATTTCTTCAGTCTAACAATTCTGGTTGTATGTTCCTCACAAAAAGGTACAAGCAGGCAACGATCAGAAAAAGGCGCAATCAGAAAAATATTTCCACTCCAAAAACCGTGGTGGGAAAAAACTAAATAAACTATCAGGTACTTATACCATGAAAACACATCGTAAGCCGAATGAGCAGCTATTTTCCCAATAGGTGGGCACTCAGTTACCTAAACTTAACTAAAAATATAATAACATAAATAAGGCACCAACAGCACAAGTATTTTAAAGACCAAGACATAAAACAATAAATAGTCAGCTTCATTTTGGCGTACTCAACTTACATGTAAGTCTTGTCTCCGTACATTCTGAGCGATATTCATTTATACGTTTTTGGAGTACAACTATTTACAGTTTCTAGGAAATATATAATTTTTTATCAATGTACAGTAGTGCCAAGACGAAATGTAATAGTAAGTGCACTTTACTTCCAAAGATTAATAATGATTAGTCCACTTACTATTTCACTTACTAGTGCACTCCATGGACACAACGATGTTACCTTTCGTCTGGCATAACTGTAGGTTCGTACACAGTTGAACGAAATAATAAAATACTTGTCATGTCAAAAACCGTGTAGTACAACTTTTCTGTCGTAATTGCCACTGTATGCATGCCGCGTTTAATTCGGCTTTAAGTGCAACAGCATCTCGGCATACTGATTAAATTCTATTTGAGCCGCCGCATTCAGGAAAGTAAAAAAATCTGCATAGGCGAAAACAAAGGTGCATATCAACTTCGCAGTAACTGCGAAGCTGATAACGCCTTTGTTTTCGCTACATGGGTAGTACAATTCCTCTACTTTCTAAATCCAAAATTTACAGCCTCTAATCATTTTCTCTGACTGTACAGCCCGGTTTGTGTCGGACCTGGTCGGAAGCCAAATTTTTGCTATCCTCACGTACAGTCTCATTTAATTTGGTTTTAATAAATTTACTTCGAATTGACATGGTATGACACAAACGGCCCACTTCCCAAATACATCCCATTTACCTTTACAAAATTTGATTTGAATATTAGAACATCATCTTTTGTTTAAGCGGGTAAATTGATTGAAATCACGGAGCTATGTACGTACGTATACTATACGCTGAACGGATCAATATATATGTATATTAAGAAATGAAGAACAAGGAACATAAACAATAAGGTTTAAACTTCCAATTCAGACACAAGGCGGCCACGAACGACATGGCAATGCAAGATATCACGCACACAGAGCTGGACATCATGAAAACATGTTGGGGTAATGTATACCCCTTGAACCCCACTTTTATATAGAAAGGGGTATGCAGGGATAAAGAGGTATGCAGGGATATACTTTTTTTACAATGTTTTGTTCCAAAACATAGATTGTGGCAACTAAGCCAGCGGAGAGCTAATATTGTTATACTAATATTTTTTCGCAGCTTTTCTAAACAGAATCAAACGCTAATCTAAAAATTAGGGAGGTAATTATCGCAAGAACATGTATGTTGGAGGTAGGGGTATACGGCGATACTTTCTTACAATTAGTATTCAGTGACAGTCATTGTTGCTGGCATTATTTTATGCCGAAATAGTGTAGCTGTAGGTCTTGCAGTCGTCCGCCGCCTCCCAACCGGGTACCGTTTACTCCAGCTTTGTCCGATGTCAGTGCAGCTCACGATCAAAATGAAGTGAACGGAACGAGAGCCCGGTTGTCGGACAAGTCAAGCCTATAATATTTGTTCAAAAGGAAGTTTCATCAGGATAAAAATGTTAACCAACTCATCGACTTCTCTGTACAAACTTGTATTCATTTTAGTTGGCTGGGGCCTGAGCTTGGCCCACCGGAGTTCAATTGATGCTTTTCTTTTGCTCCGGATTTCGGTAAGGTATTCGGCGACCAATGATCACCACCGTCGGGTAGCTTACTGAGTCTGTATGCCCTCGTTAGCTCACCGGAGCCGAAGGCTCACAGGTGAGCTTATAGTAAACCCATGCTCCGGCGTCCGTCGTCGTCCGTCGTCGTTTACAATTTCAAAGATCTTCTCCTCTGAAACCGCTTGGCCAATCAAAGCCGAACTTCATCTGGAAGATCCTTAGAAAAGGGAACTAAAGTTTATATAAATGGTCCAGGTCACATGACTAAGATGGCCGCCATGGCTATAAATAGCAAAAACCTTTAAAAATCTTCTTCTCCAGAACCAGTGGACCGATTTCCACGAAACTTGGTATGTAGCATCGGGGACGCGGGCTCATTATAGTTTATATAATTCATGACCCTAGGATGACCTTGACCTATTTTACGACAAGGTCAACTTAGGTCGCCAATGCATTTGAATGGGAAAAAATGGTAAAATGCTATTTAAATTTACTGGGAATAGGCAAATGGAGAGAAGATTAATGTTAATGGAAAATTTTAGCACCTGGGGGATTGTCTGCCCCTGCCCCGGGGCTATATACATGTACATGTATATTTCCATAATAATGAAACATCTTCTTCCCTGAAACCGCTTGGCCAATCAAAGCCAAACTTCATATGGAGCATCCTTGGGAAGGGGGGAAGAAAGTTTATATAATTGGTCAAGGTCACATGACCAAGCTGGCTGCCATGGCTATAAATAGAAAAAACCTTTAAAAATCTTCTTCTCAGAACCAGAAGGCCAATGATTTTGAAACTTGGTGTGAAGCATCAGTGACTGGAGCTCTACAAAGTTTATATAAATCATGACCCTGGGATGACCTTGACCTATTTTACGGCAAGGTCAACAAAGGCCGCTCATGCATTTGAATGGGGAAAAATGTTAAAATGTCATTTGTAGGGAAAAACTTTACAGGAAATGGGCAAATGGACTTAAAAAAAAAAAAAAAAAAAAAAAAAAAAAAAAAAAAAAAAAAAAATTGTGCTGTTGGCGCCTTATGTATGTTTCCATATTTTTAGTTAAGTTAAGGTAACTGAGTGGCCACCTATTGGGAAATAGCTGCTCATTCGGCTTACGATATGTTTCATGGTATAAGTACCTGATTGTTAGTTTGGTTTTTTCCCACCTCGGTTTTTGGAGTGGGAATCTTTTTCTGATTGCGCCTTTTCCTGATCTTTGCCTACTTGTACCTTTTTAAGATTGATGATTCTGAAAAATATTTGGACCCCAGGGGTCTGTCTGCCCCCACCCCGGGGCAATATACATGTATATTACAGTGATATTCAAATATCTTCTTCTCTGAAACCGCTTAGCCAATCAAAGCCAAAATTTTATGTGGAGCATTCTTAGGAAGAGTGAATGAAAGTTTGTATAACTGGTCAAGGTCACATAACCAAGATGGTCGCCATGGCTATAAATAGCAAAAACCTTTAATAATCTTCTCCAGAACCAGAAGGCCTATGATTTTGAAACTTGGCATGAATCATCAGGCAATGCAGCTCTACAAAGGTTGTATAAATCATGACCCTGGGATGACCTTGACCTTTTTTACGGCAAGGTCAACTTAGGTTGCACACATATTTGAATGTGGAAAATTGTTACAATGTCATTTGAAGGGCAAAACTTGCAGTAAATTGGCAAATCGACTGAATCTTTATGATTTAAAAAAGAAATTGACTCCAGAGTTTGCTATGACCCTGCCCTGGGGTTATAAACATATATATTACCATTCTAGTCAAACAAGTTTATTGGTATATATCTCAGGTCTCAGATGAGCGTTTACAGGACCATTGGTCTTCTGGTTTTTGATTTATCATGGTTGTTATCATGATTTATTTGTTTGTCCATGCTGATTCTTTGACTAGTTAGAGATTCACCACAATGTCCGAACAGCTAACTAAATGTTGCGAACCACTGCAAAAGATGAGGGTGCGGTTAGACGCCTGTTAAACCGGTTTAAGTCCCCCCCCCAAGTAGTTTTATATTACTGATCGTTTCAAGGCGATACTTCTGTTGTGGTTCTATTTGTGTTATGTTTTGGAGTCGAAGTTTTGCGCTGTTTGAACCTTAAGTTCGGTTTTGTAGTATAAGTTAAGTTCAGTTAACTGAGTGGCCGCCTATTGGGAAATAGCTACCCACTCGCTTATTATATGTTCTCTAAGTATAAATATCTAATTGTCAATTTGGTGTTTTTTCACCTCGGTGTTTGGAGTGAGAATGTCTTTCTGATTGCGCCTTTTCTTGATCTTTGCCTGTTTGTATGAGAACATATATCCGGTAATCAGTATTTGAAGACAGTTGCATTATTTTGTCTAACTCTGTAAGACTACGTTTGAAAACAGGTAGTGTTGTTTTTAGCTTACAACAGAATGCTAAACAGACTTAGTAGGTTATTCGGCGCCCAGGGATCTCCATCGTCGGGCAGCTTACTCAATCTGTGAGTCCTGGTTTTTGATTCATCAGGATGTTTATCATGATTAATTTGTTTGTTCTTGATGATTCATTGACTAGTTAGAGATTCGCCACGAGGACCAAAGAACTAACTAAATGCTATGAACCACTGCAGAAGCTGAGGGTGAGGTTAGGTACCTGTAAAACCGGTTTATGCCCGCCAGTAACTGTGTGTTGCTGATCGTTCCAAGTCGATACTTCTGTGGTGGTTCTTTGTGTTTTATGTCTTGGTGTTTAAAACTTTTTTGTGCTGTTGGCGCCTTATGTATGTTTTCATATTTTAGTTAAGTTAAGGTAACTGAGTGGTCACCTTTTGGGAAAATAGCTGCTCATTCGGCTTACAATATGTTTCATGGTATAAGTACCTGATTGTTAATTTGGTTTTTCACACCTCGGTTTTTGGAGTGGGCATCTTTTTCTGATTGCGCCTTTTCCTGATCTTTGCCTACTAGTACCTTTTTAAATTAAAATTTTCTAGAGTCGTCTAAGGGTCTTTCATATGATAAATAGCATTTTTATTACTTTGTTACAATAAATTAATGTCATTTCATGAATAGTCATTGGTACATAGAAAACTGTCTACATTCAAATGTTTCGAAATGTAAATATCTCCCTCAGGGATTATCCTTTTGCATTTACTGAATTAAAATTTAAGGAATGCCATTCACCACATTTAAACTCTCAAACAGGCGCGTACATCGAAAGGGTTTTCAAACATTTAGTTATGGTCTGGAAAAGGCTGGAAAAGGCTGGAAAATTTATTCATTAACATACAAGTCAAACAACAAATAAACTAGCATATCTTGATTAATGGTGTATCAAACATATACATGTGTTTAAATGGCAACGATATACATGTAAAGGCTGTTATCAATCAGATAATTACTAAGAGTTAGACAGACTAATGTAAGACATAAAATCTTAACTCACATAGGCACTGCGTCAATTTTGTCTGTCTTACGAAAAAAGTATAGCACAACATGCGACGCCGGAATAAGGACTAGTCTGTTTTCTTCAAGAAATTTCATCGAAAATGGAATACAAATTAATCTAAAATCATTGCTGGTGCTGATAACGTGAAAGTAAGACCCTCAAATGCATCAGGAAAACATGTCCATGCAATGAATACCCCTTAACCCCCATCTTATTTTAATGTATCTATTTGTCTTATTTTTGGTCTAAAACAAAGACTGTGGGTACTCTGAGGCGGTCGTGAACCTACGATCTAGGTTTTGAGCAAAGGTATTAAAATATCAAAATTGTTCTGGTTAAGTTTTTGTGGTGGTTATTTCTGTTTTATGTCTTGGTGTTTAAATATTTATGCTGTTGGCGCCAAATGGATGTTTTCATATTATGTAGTTAAGTTGAGGTAACTGAGTGGCCACCTATTGGGAAAATAGCTGCTCATTCGGCTTACGATATGTTCTCATGGTATAAGTACCTGATTATTAATTACTAATAAGCTTTTTTCCCACCTCGGTTTTTGGAGTTAGAATCTTTTTCTGATTGCGTCTTTCCTTGATCTTCGTCTACTTGTACCTTTTCATATATTAATGATCTAAATATTTTATATAATAATACAGAAATATTATACTATGTTTTAATATATATTTTATATTACTGATCGTTCCTTCCAAGGCGGTACTTCTGTTGTGGTTCTTATTCTTTTGTGTTTTTGATTCGTATTTTCGTCGTGTAAGAGCCTTATGTTAGTTTTCATATTTTATTTCAGTTCAGGTAACTGAGTGGCCGCCTATTGGGGAATAGCTGCTCACTCTGCTTACAATATGTTTTCTTGGTATACGTACCTAAGTGTCATTTTAGTTTTTTTTCCGCCCCTCGGTTTATGGTGTTGGAATTTCTTTCTGATTGCGCCATTTCCTGATCATTGCCTACTTGTACCTTTTAATTTTATATAGCTGAAAGAAATCTCTGTATATTGCATGGGAAAGTGTTCATAATGATATTGATTGACAAGGCAATTCGTCACCGTCATACTTCAAGTTACAAAATAGCCACAAAGTCATTGATTGGAAGCCGTAGTACTAGCCGACTGACCGGACCGAAATTTATCAGTTAAGTGGCAAACGAATGCGATAATTTTGTGCATCTAGTAAATACTGTTAATGAGCAGGGAATAAGCAATTACGAGGTTTGTCAGGAAAGTTCGTAGACACTTTAGCTATCAGAAAAAGTAGAGCGTTGTTATAGAAGTGTTTTGTATAAATTCAAGCAGCAACATCTTATGAGTATATTTTAGAAATTTGGTGCAGTTTGAAATAATAACACGCTTGATATGACCAATTTTCTGCTTGAAGGTAGGGCCGCGCGGGGCAGGTGTCAAAGCGTTATAAAATGTGACGGTTTCCAAATTTTGTTTTTGCTTGAGAAATGACGGCACTGAAGTAACGTTAAAATCGTTTGATCCTGAAAGCACGTTCAATTATCAACATTTTCTGAAAGTTTGGGCCTTGGCGGCAGTACAGTTTGATATCTGGAATAAAAATTTCAGATGGAGTCCGAATAAAAATGTTTGAAAAATTGGCGTAATTTGACGTCGGAGCACAGCCGATAATCATAAAATTGTGTGTTTTTGTTATGGAAAATCGCCAACAAACACGATGGAAATAATACAAACAACAACAATAAAGCTGTCAGCTTCCCAGTCACTAATTTACAAGTGACATAGTTGATTTTTGGATGCTTGATAGACCATCTAAGATGATAGACGGTGGCGGAAGGGCACTCGTCTTACATGCCCAGCGCTTGAAAATGGTTTCATATGTTCAGTTGGCCCAAACCTGCATTTGACCGCTGGACACACATAAAAATGTACCGATATCCAAGGACCCTATGTGGAAAAATTCTGAAAAATTTGTTGAACTAGTTACAAATATAAAAGGCACTGACAGCAAAAAACTTCAAGTAACGTTACTGTGCCGTTGACCCTTGCCCCGCTCCCGGTCAGGGAGATGCACAGAAAAAGCTGAAGAAAACGTCCTGTTGGTCAGATTTTCATAAAATTTCATCTATTTGCTCATGAAACATTTTTGCAAACCCAGATATATTCATATTTAAATGCATATCTTTTCCTGTTGAAAATATCAATTGTGTCTACGAACTTTCCTGGCGAGCTACGTAAGAATACATTGACATGACTCTTATAATTACGACTCGATGATAATTAAGGTTTCCAAGAGATGTATCCAAATATTTCTCAGACATATCTTGGCATGAAAACTTAATTAGTGGAAGCCTTACAATAGAACAAAATAACAATAAGGCTGATGACACAGAGTGTCTCATTGTAGTAAGGATAAAAAGTATGAACACACAACTTTTCAAAATCAACACACTGATGTAGCGAAATCCTGTTCTTCAAAGGGTGGTCTAATATTGGCTGTATATCTGCACTGTAAGCTAAAACTGTTACAAGACAAAATATATACTGTTTAAGGTGTCAATTATATTGAACTTCTTTGTATGTGAGCTGATAACTTTTATGGCTGCTTTGCCTACAAGTTTACACAGATAAATTGAGAATTGGACCAATCGAGCCTATCCAATACTTCGCGTGTCAGTGAAAGCACAGCCACTTTTTAGTTGAGGAAAACTAAACTGACAATTAGGAACTTACACCTAAAAAACATATCGTAAGCCGAGCGAGCAGCTATTTCCGAATAGGCGCCCACTCAATTACAGGAACTGCAATAAAAATATAAACATACATATAAGGTTCAAACAGTACAAAAATTCGACTCCTAAACATGAAACAAATGGAACCACAACAGACGTATCGCCTTGGGACGATCAGTTATATAAAATTACGGGAGGGGGAGGCTTAAACCGGTTTTACATGCGCCTAACCTCACCCTCAGCTTCTGCAGTTAGTTAAGGTTGTGAACCACAGCAGAAGATGAGTTGTTCGGTCCTCTTGGTGAATCTCTAACTAGTCAATGAATCATCAAGGACAAATGAATAAATCATGATAAATAAAAAATAAAAACGAGGACAACAGATTCAGTAAGCTGCCCGACGATGGAGATCCCTTGACGCCGAATAACTTACTGAAACCCGGAGCAAAAGAAAGACACCAGTTGGACCCTGGTGGGCCAAGCAACAGACCAGAAGCTCCGGTCCCAACCAACTGAAATGAATAGCTTTATGTCGGGGCCATCTTAGATAATTACGCCCGACCCACCGGCGTGCAATTAAAGAAGGCAGCATAGTTATCAACCATGATTGGGTTAAAAGCAAGCATGCAGACTGTCGCATAACTATAAGTTTCTTAAAATTGTAAACCAATTCACCATAAAATTCTGGTTCTAAAAGGCCCTTACGTAAAAGCGTCTTCAGCCTAACATGAAATCTGGAAATAAACTCATAGTGTCTGCGAAAATGTCAGAAAATGTTTTTTTTTCGAAGTTTATGATACCGATAGCCCTGCTGGAGATGTTTGGCTGTTAAACATTTATTTAGCGCGTTGAAGTCTGCTACATGATTGCAGACTCTAGCCAACCTAATAAGTTT
The DNA here is from genome assembly GCA_964017185.1 of Rugalucina vietnamica. Classification (NCBI taxonomy): domain Eukaryota; kingdom Metazoa; phylum Mollusca; class Bivalvia; order Lucinida; family Lucinidae; genus Rugalucina; species Rugalucina vietnamica. The sequence goes on along the minus strand of OZ024878.1, from coordinate 52,852,816 downwards.
TCGAAATAAATACATGTACACCATAGGAAGCACGGCGAAGAACGTCACCATCAAAAAACGGAAAAATTACTCTATCAAAACCAAAGTCATCGCGTTTATCATAAATTTTAGAAGACAAGAATCAATGTGCAATAGAGAGATGTCAGTCCAAAAAGGAGCTTTCGATATCTGTGGTGTTGGCTTTATTCAACTGTAGTTAAGGTGGATAAATTTGATTGACCATACCTTCAAAATAAGGATTGTCAATGTTCAAAATGTCATCGAGGTACCAAAAAGTAGAATTAAAAGCCTCGATAACATCAGCTTGATTGTCATGGTTAAGAGAATCAATGTAACCTCTTTCGTAGCAGTATAAAAAAAAATCATCCACGAGAGAGGCGCATTTTGTTACCCATCGAACTCCCAACACAACAATTTGTCGGTATAGCTTGGTTCCAAATCTAATATTAATATACAGAAAAACAAAAAACAAAAAAAAAAAAAAAAAAAAAAAAAAAAAAAAAAAAAAAAACAAACAAAAAGAACCGCAACAATAGGCCACCGAGGATTTGATTTTCGAGTTTAAGGATAAAACGATGATAATTTCAGGTTTGTTGCTGTATGATTCCCATTCATGGTATATTAGGGTATATCATGCAAAAACTGATTTTCGTTTCGATGAAAATTGAATGAGAATTTTTTTGTCGTCTTATGTAATGCCAATCAGGAAAGATTTGATCTGCGCATGCGCACACTTTTGAACTCCCAGATCATTAAGAAACATTGTCAACTGCCCCCCCCCCCTCGAAAATTCATAAAAAGAAATAAAACTCGTTATTTAAACCATCAAAATCCCCAAATATTTAAGTGAAAGGGGGATAATTTCAATTTTATTTATTTTATTTCTTTAACGTGTGAGTTATCTGCTGAGTGGTACATGGTGATTTTGAATGGGGCTTTAAAGCGGATTTAAATTGTATCATTATTTCAATGCTTGCACATGTGCACTTTGTGGTTTACTACTTTCCGCATGGCTATGATGGGCATCGAATAACTTCGGAAATACTCATCAGAGTGAAAATCGGTTTCTTGCATTTAAAAGTCTGACATGTAAGGCAGAAGTAGAAATTACAATGATTTCATATTATATCATAGATTGCTCAAAATTTAGTGTATTATAATTGTTGCGCTTCTTTTTTCTTCAGTATATTATCCACGAGATAGGATAAAGCATCGTGTACATTCAGACATGACCAAAGTGTATATCGACTTTGGTCAGAGGAAGTGAAAAAAGCATTTCTGTCATTACAGGCCAAATAAAATGAACCATAGATTGGTTAATGATATTTTTTTTATCAAATGATTTCCTATTTGTTAATGGTACAGACGGCATCACGAGCCACAGAGTTGTGACACATGTTGTTGGACATTACGAAAACTTGCCCATGCAATATACTGAGATTTTTTCAGCTGTAAAAATTGAAAATGTCATCAGAAAAATGTTGATATTTTTCTTATTTTTGCTCAAAACATAAATAGTGGGTACACGTTAGAACCGCCTCGCCGAGGCGATTCTAACGAGTACCCACAATCTATGTTTTGGAGCAAAAATAAGAAAAATAGGTATACCCCTGCATACCCCAGTTTTGCTATACAAAACTTGGGTTCAAGGGGGTATACTGTACACGGACATGTTTTCCTGATGAGAAAGTATTCTGATATCGCAAGGTAAAAGTAAGCAATGATCAGGAAATGACGCAATTAGAAAGAAATTCCCACTCCAAATTCTCCGTAGATAAGTATTGTCAGCAATATTAGGGCAAAATCAATCTATGGTTCTGCCACCCTGTATATCAGATATGTTCAGAGCCAGCACTTAGTTACGTTAAAAAGTAGGGTTTGTTGATAGCTAAGAAAATGAAAATAGTGTAATCAATAAACATCATACAATTTCATGAATGGTCAATGTTGAATATTGAATATTCTTGAATGTCGAAGGGTGTCAACAATTAAAAAGGTTCAAAGACTTTTCAAAATTCAACACCTCCCCCTGGAATTATCGTTTTGCATCTATTCAATCTACATGAAAAGAAGAAAAACAGTCTACTTCAACTAACTACAACAGCATAACATTGTATGGGTTTTAAAGAGTTATGCTTCAATTCTGCATAACAAATAGACAGGCTATAGGACAGGCAAGCTCAAAAAGATCCATTCTGGCTTACAAAATACCAAATCACTTAGTATTTTGTCAGAAAAGAGAGGCTACTTTTCGTAGATGGGATTCTTCAACCATTTGGTAGCGAGAGACCTTCAATATATACACATAGAAGAAAGTGGGGGAACACTTGTAGGTTTTGAGAAAAGTTTGAAAGATTAAAAAAAAACAATCCTTTTTTTTTCTGGCGATACTGAATTTTGATCAAATATTTTTCAGACCTTGGTCTTGCCAAGTTCACATCATTTTGTCTTGGTGCTACGGAGGATACAATATGCATATATGACATCAGGAAAACATGTCCGTGTAATGTATACCCCCTTGAACCCCACTTTTATATAGAAAAAAATGGGGTATACAGGGGTATACCTATTTTTCTTATTTTTGCTCCAAAACATAGATTGTGGGTACTCGTTAGAACCGCCTCGGCAAAAATAAGAAAAATATCAATTTTTTTCCAACAAAATTTTCAATTTGAACTGCTGAAAAAATTCTTTGTATATTGCATGGGCATGTTTTCGTAATGAAAAACTCTACTTTTGCTGAATACGAATTTGCCTTTTTAAAAGCGAAATATTAATAAACTGTTGAATCTTGTCGTTCTCTATGAATAAGCGGCTTCGGTTTCATCTCCAATCCAACTAATCATACAAAATCTGCAGTTTGCATTGATTTCTATGGCAAAAGTATCGCATTTATTTTTTGCAAATAAAGCCGTTAACGAACTTGGCTATGACGTTAGGACCAAAACATGCAAATTTAAATTCCTAAAGGGTCCTATCGTATATCAGTCCCAATATTTACAGCCTGCAAATGTATAAAAAAAAAAAAAAAAAAAAAAAAAAAAAAACTGGCGTGATCATAAAACTTAGCTGCGGAAAATTATGGATCTACCGCCGACTAATGAGGTTAAGATATAAGTACAACAAAAATACCTCCGCCTGATGCTTACGAAATATCAGGACGATAAGGACGATGCGAGGTGACCGTCAAAGAATGAAGTTGTCGCAAAGAATATCAGCGCGCTCCTTAAATCTAGCTAACAATTTCTGCATCAAAGATTACCGCTGTCCGACGCAGTTTATGTTTGATACTAACCATTTTCACATAGAAGCAACTTTGGATACTACAGATTTGACAAATTGTCCAAACTTTATTAATATTTTTTACAGAGTGGATATATAAAGTCCAAAGGTGGAAGACACATTATCACATGTGCTCCCTAACTTATTTTATGTGTATATATAACCGGTAAGAACGCCGGCGTGGTGCTAGTTCCCAACCTTGGTGTTTGGAACTAGATTGCAGCTCGGCATTGTACCGTTTCCTGTTAATTCCACGGTATTTCAGTCCAGCCATTTCTGGAGTTCCTATTTGTCTACTTATAAAGATATGCAGGAGTATACCTATTTTCTTATTTTTGCTCCAAAACATAGATTGTGGGTACTCGTTAGAACCGCCTCCTGGTCTATGTTTTGAGCAAAAATATTGAAAAAATATTAATTTTTTTCTGATGACATTTTAAATTTTTACAGCTGAAAAAATTTTTCGGTATATTGCATGGGCAAGTTTTCGTAATGTTTAGCATGTGTATTTCGTTCTCATCGTTCGTGATACATCTGAAATGATTGGCACTATTCATCTTTGCGCAAGTGATAAAACATAATTTGTAAATATTTGAAACCGGCAAATGTCATATTTACTATCCTTTTAAGCACTCAGACATTCGATTATCGAACATTTACATTCGAACAATTATTACACAGTCTAAATTCATTGCTTAAAAGTGAACTTATACACTGTTTACGTTAGACAAATCGGATGCCATTAGTTCTCGATAAGTTCCATTGTATGAGCTTATCGAGAGGTTATGTCCTTAAGATAATCTAATGGTGCTGAATATACGAGAGTCTTGCATCAAATAGCGTGATCATACTACCTACGAATTAATAAGGACTCGTTTGTTGAGAAAATAATAAAAAGTAGTGTGGCGGCCCTAAAAAGTCTCCCCGTACATCATCCATAGTGCAGGTTATATTTTCCTTTTGGTCCTTTGAGATCAGCGAGGATATTCTGAGAAATCGGAAAATTATTATCGGTTAAGATTCATTTTCTTACCAATGTTTAATACATCTGGCCCCATTTAGATAAAACTAGTCTTTGTATCGACTACCCTGTTGAAAGTTGCAAAATTCAGTAATTCTCTTTGGCTCCATGTTGCCAAATCTAAAGGGCCACTAATGAGACTTAAATAGTCGAAACCGCGGTATGGCCCGTCACCTTTCTCATTAATGTGTTCACTGCTCTTAAAGGATCTCAGTTTTAATTTTTATTTTAACATTACGAAAACTTGCCAATACAATAAACAGGGATTTTTTTTCACTGGTAAAATTTGAAAATTTCATTAGAAAAAATTGGATATTTGCTGTTGGCGCCTTATGTGTGTTTTCATAGTTTTAGTTAAGTTAGGGTAACTGAGTGGCCACCTATTGGGAAAATAGCTGCTCATTCGGCTTACGATATGTTTCATGGTATAAGTGCCTGATTGTTAGTTTGGTTTTTTCCCACCTCGGTTTTTGGAGTGGGAATCTTTTTCTGATTGCGCCTTTTCCTGATCTTTGCCTACTTGTACCTTTTCTTATTTTTGCTCAAAACATAGATTGCGGGTACACGTTAGAACCGCCTCGCCGAGGCGGTTCTAACGAGTACCCACAATCTGTGTTTTGGAACAAAAATAAGATAAATAGGTGTTCTAATGATTTTCCCGATTGTGGAAATAAACGATAAAAGGAACTCCGATTGCGAGCCCAATTTTTTATTCAAACTAAAACGATGCTGCGCCCGATGATGGCGCTTTCTTATAAAACTCTACCTAGCAACAAACGTTACAAAACCGCGTTAGCTCGCGTTACGCCACAGGCGTTACAAATGACGTTAAGCATCTATTACATAAATACATAATACAAATTATCCTTTTATCCATCTTCCCCTCCTCAAAATGGTCTATTTTGATTAAACTTTAACAACATACGATTGTCTCTAGTATGCATTATTTAGGAAGATAATACGTTTTTCTTTAGACTGGATAAAATTGATAATTTAATTAAAGTTCATATGTTTCTCTCCGATATGAATTTATGTCTGAAAGTTTATAGGTCGCATTCCAATGGACACAGCTTCACAATGGGTCTAACCAGCGTGCCCTGTCCCACCTGCAGCTTAGCCACGCGTACCCGTCCGTCAGCTCCTGGGTATACCTCGATAACTCGCCCGAGAGGCCAGTTTCCCCGTGATGTGTCTGGTGATACGATCAGTACCACCTCTCCGACCCGTATATCTCTTCTTTCCCCGTGCCATTTCTTCCGTAGACCGAGATTGGGTAGCCACTCTCGTAGCCACCGATGCCAGAAATGGCGAACAAGCTCCTGGACTCGGCGCCATCTCTTCCGTGGATGAAACTGCGTCTCGTCTACCGTTGTTGGTGCAAACTGACCCCCGATCTGTCCATGTAAGAAATGGTTGGGAGTCAGTGGCACGTCGTCGGCTGGATCTGTGGACTGGTAGGTTAGGGGGCGAGAATTCATCAGACCCTCGGCACCTATAATTGCCGTCATCAGCTCCTCGTCCGTGATGTCCGCGTTCCCTAGAATCGCTGTGATGGCTCTTTTTGCTGACTTTATCATGGATTCATGGATCCCGCCAAAATGTGGAGCTAATGGCGGGTTGAAATGCCAAACTATCCCTTTATTTGCGATAGAGTCTGTGATTTTTTCCTGGTCCAACTGCGATACGAGCGACTTCAATTCCCTGTCAGCCGCCCGAAAGTTCGTTCCATTATCCGAATACATCTCTTCCATAAGACCCCGTCGACTTGTCATTCGGTACAGGGCGTTCAAAAACGCGTCCGTATCCAGCCCGAATGACATTTCAAGGTGAACTGCCCTCGTGGCAAGGCAAGTAAATAGGCACAAGTACCGTTTCTGTCGTCGTTTGCCTCTTCCTTGTACGGTTATGAATGGGCCTGCATAGTCCACGGCTGTTCTTGTGAATGCTCTGAGCGATGATTTCAATCTTGCCAGAGGCAGTGGCGCCATGATTTGTTGACAGGCTTTTGCCTTCCTTCGTCGACATTCGGCGCACTGCCTTTCCCACTCTCGGATCACTTCTCGGCCAGACACCACCCAGTAGCGAGAAGATATCGCAGCAAGTGTCTGGTTGGTCCCGGAAGCGTGATTGTCCCGTTCGTGAAATTCCTTGACAATCAGCGTGGTTATCCAGCTTTTCCTGGGTAAAATAACTGGATAGCGAACATCATATGAGAGGAATTTGGCATTTTTCAGCCTTCCATCGGAGCGCAGCAGTCCATCGTCGTCTAACCTGGGTTGTAATTTAAGAATCTTGCTGTTTGCAGGTAAGGACCGACCACGTGATAATGCCGTCCATTCCTCCTGAAATTCTGAACTCTGTGCGTATCTTACTAACTGTAGCTCTGCTTTCTTCAGTTCTACAGCCAGTAATTTACCTGTAGTCCGATCTGACTTCGGTGTTTGGCAATTCTCTATAAATCTGTTGACCCAGGACTGTACACGTCTCAACCTCAACCAGCTCGAGTAGCGTTTTGGGTCTACTGGATAATCTGTGTACACTACTGCAGCGACAAATCCATATGTGGTATTTGTAGTTTTTGGCTCTTGACAGGGCTCAACAGTTCGACTTGAACGCGAAATCCTTTTTATTTCATTATCTCCACTGGGTTTCGCGAGCGGTTTGTGGACAGGCCACGCCTCTTCAGACTGTCTCAGAAAATCGGGTCCTCTCCACCATGAATAGCAACCAATGAGTTCAGCCGCCTTTAGCCCTCTGCTCAGCATGTCCGCTGGGTTCTGGTTTGTGGGAACGTACCTCCACTGTTCCGGATCTGTGTTTGAATGTATTTCGCCTACTCTGTTGGCAACGAACGGCTTAAAGTCCCGACTTCGGCCTCTGATCCACCATATGACATTTGCACTGTCAGACCAGAACACGGAGCTACTGATTCCAATCTCTAAAACCTCTGCTATCTTGGTGGTAAGTCTCATACCGATGACTGCACCCATTAATTCGAGCCGAGGGATACTTGTTGCGATGCTGGGTGCAACACGAGACTTGGCAGCCACTATTTCGCTGAAAACGGAACCATCTTCGTATGTAGACCTTGCATAAACCACCGCCCCGTAAGCTAGTTCAGACGCATCAACGAACGTATGTAGAGACACGCTGCACGGAGATTTGTCTTTGCGTTGAAGGCATCTTGGAATCTGCACCTTCGTGAGCTCTTCAAGTTCACCAAACCATGCACGAGCGCAGCAGACCAGCGGTTCGGTAAGTTCGTCATCCCATTCAAGGCCGGAAGTCCACATGTCCTGTAAAAGTATTTTGGCGCGTATCGTGAACGGAGCCAGGAACCCAATGGGATCGAACAGGGTGGCTATCTTCTTCAGGAAGTTGCGCTTAGTGTACGTCATGTCGCTGTCTGGGGCATGTTCCTTGAATGTGAATATGTCATCTTTAGCACGCCACCATACCCCAAGAGTTTTCGTGCACGGCAGCTGATCTCGATCTAGGTCCACTTCCGACTTCCGGTCTTGTATTGGAACTTCTGCTAGCATATTTGGTGAGTTAGAAACCCATTTCCTAGCATGCATTCCAGCTTTGTTTAGTAGACACGATAGCTGTCTATACAAGCAGATGCCTTGCTCATCATCTTGCATGGAGTCCATCGAGTCGTCCATATACGTGGATTTCAGGATGGTTTCTGTTGCTCTACTGTAGTCGTTCTGATGTTTCAGTGCATGGTTTCGTAAAACATACTGCGCGAGGAATGGAGAGGAATTCATGCCGAAAACCACGCGGTCAAACTCGAAAACATCTGGAACTCGATCTTGCTTGGTTCCCCTCCATAAGAAACGGTGGTATGGCTTGTCTTCCGATGCTATTCCTATCCGAAGGTACATCTCCGCTATATCACAGACCACTGCTACTGGATATCGTCTGAAGCGAAGCAAAACATCAAATAAGTCTTGCTGTAACTTTGGGCCCTGGTAGATGACGTCATTCAGAGAGACACCGTCATACTTGGCTGACGCATCGAAGACGATTCGTGTCTTGGTTGTCTCTTTCTCTGGTCTTATGACGGGAAAATGAGGTAGGAGCCATTTTGTCTTGGTTTTCTCCTGATCACCAACTTTCCTGATGTATCCTTTTTCGATGTACTGATTGATGATGTCATTGTATGCAGTCTCGATCTCTGGTGATCTGGCAAGCTTCTTCTCCGTATTTTCGAGTCTTCTTAAAGCCATTTTGTAGTTATTTGGAAGCTCCGGTTCATTGCTTCGCCAAGGTACACCAACTCGGTACATGCTGCCTTCATATTGAATAGACTGCTGTACTTTCCTTAATGCAGACTGCTCCTCGATTCGTACGATTGGTTTGTCCGTCACAGTGCCGCCCTTTACTACGGACATGTCATCTATTTCCCAGAAGCGCTTCAAATTCGTGTTCAACTGCTCTATTTCAGCCCGGTCCTTCGCAAAATATGTCCTTGCAAAATGTGTTAGCATCGTTGGCTTGTCTTCTGATCCTGGCTTTCCTATACAGGTCCAACCCAAGGGCGTTAATCTGGCAATAGGCTCCCCTGGTCGACCCCTGACTTCCTGAACTGCGCAGTGCAGATCTGCGCAATCCAAACCGATAAGGACATCAACGTGTGGTCTCTTGGCAATTTTTGGGAAATTGATGCGCTGTAAATGTGGCCATCGCTGAGCATACTGCGTCCAATCAAAAGCAGACATAGTCCCCGTGACCCTGTTCGCCGTGTACGCCGTAACTTCAAATTTGGCGTCTCCAGTAACGCTTTCCACTGTGACGTCAACCGGTCGTGTATCAAATGTTTCAACCTGCCCATTCAAAACATTTACGGTAACTCTTTCTGTCTTACCTTGCAGTCCCAACTCTGCCGCGACATCAGCATTTACGTACGTCTTCGTACTAGCATCGTCCAGGAGGGCGTTGACCTTCAATGACCTGCCACCATTCCTCAGTACAACCGGAACCGTACGTAGCGCTATGAAATCTAACGTCGTCACGTTGCTAGCCGTCATAGTGGTCTGTTGCAAGCGCTTGTTCCCCTCCGAACCGGAAGTGACCTGTTCCCCGGATGTTCGATCGGTTGTCATCACGTCGGCGCTGTCCGTTCCCTTCTGATCCACAGCTTTCTGTTCCGTTTCTTGTGACGTCCGATGCAACAATCTGTGATGTAGTTCCTTACATCCGTTCAACCCACACTGGCGACTTCGAGGGCATGATTTACCAGAATGTCCGTCCGCCAAGCATCGGAAACAAAGCTGAGAACGTTTAGCGATATCCCACCTTTCAGAATTATTTTTCTGTTTAAAAGCTTGACATGCCCATATGCGATGGTCCGCTCCACAAGCCTGACAGTTCTGTGTTTTCTTAGCGCGATTATCTTTGCTATTTCCGAAAAATGTTCTTGCTTGTTTCTGTCCGGAACGAGAATGCGTTGGCTGTACACCTGATACCTGGTCTGTCACACCATGGACGGTTTCGGAAGCTACCGTCTGAAATTCTGATTCAAGAATAACCCATTTACGCAAGGTAGTTACGGACTGGGTCAATTTATTGTCGTAAATCCAGCGATGAAAGTTTGCTACCATAGCCTGTGGCAATTTTCTTTGTAAGCGGGTATATAAAGAACCGTTACCTAGCTCGTGGTGCTGATTGGATTCTTGGAGATTGATGATTGCTATGTCTAGCAAATCTGCAAACTGTTCCAGGTCCTTGGCGTTTCCCATCCGAATCTGGCGGAAATTCTCCAATTCTTCTATGTAGATTGCTATCTGGCGGCGTTCTCCTCCAAATTTTCTCTCTAATCTTTCTTTTGCTGCCTCATAAGCTACTGCAGAATGGCCCAAGTTCTCAATTGCCTTGAGCGCCTCACCCGATAAATACTGCCGTAACTGCAACAGTTTATATTCCCCGGTAGCTGGGGCGCTGTCGATACACGCCAGAAACGCCGCCTTCCAGCTTTGGTAGTTCTTCTTGTCGCCGGAGAATACTGGAATCTGAACACGTTTCAATTGACGCCAAAGATCTTGTCCGATTGAGGGAGTGTCACATTTAACGGATGACGACGACGGGTTTCCGTAGGATTGATCACGGGGCTCAAACGGTACAGCACGAGCATTCATCTCTGACCCAATGCTTTTCATCTCCTGGCCATTAATTAGGTGGTTTTCTCCCGCTTTGCCGCACCCACTGAGACTTGCACTGGCTGTTCTCACGTGAGCCTCATTATTGTCCGAAATAACAGTTTTGTCTTGTAGGGTTTCGCACCGTGTTTGTGTTTCAGTCGGTACAGGGTCATTATTGTGAGAAGATTGTTTAAAACATTGTACCTTGAAAGTTTCCTTTGGTGTTTCTGTAAGTAAATGTTCTTTTAAATATGTCTCTGAGTTTTCCCGTGCAATATTCAGTCCATGCTGTAGATTTATTGTCAGCATGTCAGCTGAAGACAAGCTTGTTGACACCTCTTTACATGAATCCAGGAATTCCCGTGCTGCCTTTGATGCCGAATAAAAGTCCTCTTCAATCCGCTCCATCTCGCCGACAATGCGTTCACATTTCTTATGTTCCTTGTGATTGGTATAAAAGTCAGAAAAGTTTGTCAAGATATCAAGCAAAATGTCCCAATAGCTGTCTAATCTTTTGCGAGCCTCGATTACCTTCAAGCGATTTGTCAAATCGTGTTCTTGTATCAATGCCATCAGTTTAGTCAATGATCTAGTAAAGTTGGATTTCGCCCGGGTTTTGTCCTTTTTAAATGCGTTTTCCATCTCCGTAACGTCGACGCCGCTGCTCCCAATTGTGTCCTTGTTCTCCGATGACGCCATCATAATACTCTTATTTCTGTCGATTTTTCTTGAATAAACCTCGCTCTGCTACCAGCAAATGTTCTAATGATTTTCCCGATTGTGGAAATAAACGATAAAAGGAACTCCGATTGCGAGCCCAATTTTTTATTCAAACTAAAACGATGCTGCGCCCGATGATGGCGCTTTCTTATAAAACTCTACCTAGCAACAAACGTTACAAAACCGCGTTAGCTCGCGTTACGCCACAGGCGTTACAAATGACGTTAAGCATCTATTACATAAATACATAATACAAATTATCCTTTTATCCAATAGGTATACCCCTGCATACCCCGGTTTTACTATATAAAAGTGGGGTTTGAGTGGGTATACATTACACGGACAAGTTTTCCTGATGATCTAGCGGTAAGTTTGTTATGTTTACTCCTAGCACTGCCATTTTACGAACTTCTAGTAAGTGAATTGGTATAATGTCGACAAACTGATCCTTTGGAGAAGAGACCATATTAATGAGAAAAGGAATGGGTCATACCATGGTTTTGGTTACTTAAGCCTCGTCTGGAGCAAAAGCGAATTATTGTAATTTTGCACCTTTCAATAGGATAGTCGATGCAAAGACTAGTGTTATCAAAACTGGGCCAACTATATTAATTGTTCGCTATGAAACGTATCTGACCCGATACTAATTTTCTGATTTGTCAGAATATCCTCGCTGTTCCCATCAGGCAAAAAAAAAACCAAAAAAAAAAACAAAAAAAAACACCTTTGTTTTGTGCTGGCTAAAGCATGTCGATGTCAGTCGATGTCAGTATGTCTGCTTTTCCATCGAAATCGCAATCTCTGCTGGGGTTGATGCTAGCTGGTTGGTTACCTTGCAGTGAGATAGTACGACATCTTACCAATCGTGTCTATGATAATATGTTCAAACAGTTTTCTGTTCGCCCTTTTTACTTGCCTGATGTCTACATGAAGGTTGCGGTCTGATGCTTTATTACATTCATGCACCTTTAATTTTATTTTTAATTATTTTTTCATATATATCTCAACCACCGTCGAAGACAATATGGTAGGGAAGACGTGCGTGAATGAATCTTAAAACAAACAAAACTATTTTCAAGCTCGATCCGACGTGCCAATCAATTCAAGCTATATTTGCTGCTTATTTATGAAGATCTTGATATGAAACAGTTATGCACATATTTATACTGTTTGCATCTTATTTTACGGACTTTTGAAAGATAAATTTGCTATAAATAACAATTTAATTGCATGTTTCTTGATATCGGATTCCTCAGTTTATACTTTGTCTGGTTTTAAGTTCATGTTTTATGGATTACAGTGATCAATCTACTATTTATTATTGTTTTACATGATGAGCCGGCTGTATTACCTGTTTATACCTTTAAATTGACAAAATACTGAAAAGAAAACAAATTGATTTTGGTATTCTCGGAGAGCGATTTTGTGTAAAGATGTGGTGAAATATTTTACTGGAAAACCAATCGTCCTTAGAACGCTCATCAGAGATTTGGTTTTTGAAAAGGACATCAGGGCAAAGTAATTTTGTCCGACGTCAATTGACCTTTAACCTTGAATACTCACATAATTTCAATATCACACAGTAAACCTAGTCTACATTTTGAAAGAAGCCCTTGTTTTCGATTTCCCCATTCAGTGAAAAGCCTGTATATATACGAGGGGTGATCGGAAAGTACGTATAAAACTGTAGTCATTTCTTTCGCTTTTGTTATTTCGAGATGAAATTTCATCAAATAATGTATATGCAGTTATTCCATTGCAATAACGCATACATAATACGTACACGTGCGTTGCAGCTGTCGTTATGGAAACACTGCCTAACGTTATGCGGCGCAACTTAACGTCGAAGTTTATTCTTATTTCAAAATACTTCTTAGTTCAAAGTTTTGTAACACCCGTTTCGATTACGTATACCCACATTTTATTTAAAACTTATTAACTGCAACGGAAAGTTACAAGGATATTTATCGAATGGATTTGTCTCTTGCAGATACCGACTCTGCCAAGTAGACAAAACTGTTAAGATTTTCGAAAATGTTGCATTTTCGGGAAGTCACTTTTTAAAAGTATATACTCAAAACATGTCTATTCTTGACATTGTCTCTAGTAGTTATAGTTATGCGACAGTCTGAATGCTTAGTTTTTAACCCAATCATGGTTGATAACTATGCTGCCTTCTTTAATTGCACGCCGGTGGGTCGGGCGTCAGACTCTATGATGGCCCCGACTTAAAGCTATTCATTTAAGTTGGTTGGGACCGGAGCTTCTTGTCTGTTGCTTGGCCCACCGAGGTCCAACTGGAGTTTTTCTTTTGCTCCGGAGTTAGTAGGTTATTCGGCGCCCAGGGATCTCCATCGTCGGGCAGCTTACTCAATCTGTGAGTCCTGGTTTTTGATTAATCAGGATGTTAATCATGATTTATTTGTTTGTTCTTGATGATTCATTGACTAGTTAGAGATTTACCACGAGGACCGAAGAACTAACTAAATGTTATGAACCACTGCAGAAGCTGAGGGTGAGGTTAGGCGCCTGTAAAACCGGTTTAAACCCGCCAGTAACTTTGTGTTGCTGATCGTTCCAAGGCGATACTTCTGTGGTGGTTCTTTTTGTTTTATGTCTTGGTGTTTAATTTTTTTTTGTGCTGTTGGCGCCTTATGTGTGTTTTCATAGTTTTAGTTAAGTTAAGCTAACTGAGTGGCCACCTATTGGGAAAATAGCTGCTCATTCGGCTTACAATATGTTTCATGGTATAAGTACCTGATTGTTAGTTTGTTTTTTTTTCCATCTCGGTTTTTGGAGTGGGAATCTTTTTCTGATTGCGCCTTTTCCTGATCTTTGCCTACTTGTACCTTTTTATGACAGATTTTTTTTTATCATTTCGTTAAACATCGGCCAGAAAACAAGGTACTTAATTTAAGTTTACACAATGAAATTGACGTTCTTGCATATTTTAGGCTAACCTGTTGAATTCAATTTTCACCGTATTAGAAGATAAAGCATCAAAATGCCGTATATTTTCGAAAAATTGTCAATTAATGTTAGAAATTTATTTTTCATCAAAATATATCGACTGTTGTGGAAATACCACAAATTGTATTGAACAGTTTAATTATTAAGTTTACAAATATTTATATAACTATTTTCATTTTACAAGTAATTTTAGGAACATTTGGTTAATTTTAAGAACATTAAGTATATTAAGGCATCTGACGTCAACGTCGTGACGTTGACGTCGTAGTGAAGTTACTTTGACGTTAGTAACACAGAAAAAGTCATGGAGTAACTATAATAAGAAAAATAGACAATTAATACAATTTGCAGACTACAATTAGAGGAAAGACATTTATAGTGATAAACTACATTTGGAACACTACAATTAGAGGGAACAACACAGACATTACTACAATTAATGAACAGATATTGAAAGATACTGATAAGTACTCATGATATAACATTGATATGTGCTGTAATTTATGTGGATTATAGACAGTAAGAAACTAACATTGTATTGTTATAATAAGTTTGCCACATAATTGGCGCCGGAACCCTTTACATATCATCACCAGGGACAAGAGAATAAATTCCAAGATGTCTTTGTACTTAAAGAGAAATAGAACTCTATACAGAAACCTACTTGACAAAGAGATTGCTACTGGTAAAGGACTACTAGATGCAGATGTGAGGGAGCTTGATGTTAAAGTTCTTTCTAATAAAGTGGAAACCTGCATTAAAAGACTGAATGAATGGGTTGACAAGCTTGATTGTATAGACGAAAGAATTTCACAAGAAAAGCCAGATGAACTCGAGCAGTTAATGAGTGAAGATAGCGACCTAATGGAGTTAGCATATGGATGTCGTGGTGAATTAGAAAACTTTCATAAATCTTTGGAAGACCTCTCCACAATGACACATACCTTATCTGCAGGAGCTGAAGCTTATACTGAAATGAGCCAAATACAAAGTCACATGCAACAACTGAAGATAAGTCAACAACATGCTTCAATAAAACTTCCCAAACTAGACATTCCTATATTTAATGGAGACAAGTTGAGATGGACAGAGTTTTGGGACACATTTGAGGCTACTATACATCAAAATCCTACCTTGTCAGACATAGAGAAATTGCACTACCTTAACAGCAAACTGACAGGAAAAGCAAAGGATGCGGTATCGGGAATTCTGCTGTCAAACGAAAATTACTCAGTTGCAGTCAACTTACTGAAAGACCGGTTTGGAGATAAACAAAGTGTGATAAACTGTCATTACACAGAGTTGATAAATGTTCCACCAGCAAATAACACTTCCAAAGGACTGAGAATGCTTTATGATGAGGCTGAGAAACATTTAAGAAGTCTGGAAGCCCTGAAACAGAATATAAATCAAGAGGTATTTATATCTATCATTACTTCAAAAATTCCAAAAGAAGTCCTTGTTCAGTTAGAGATACAGAAAGGTGCAAAACTGATGTGGACTGTGAGCAAGTTAAGAGAACTTTTTAATGACAACATCTCTGCAAGGGAAAAGGCTGAAGAACATATCGGAAACGGAAATTCAGCGAGTGGGTATACAACACCATCACCACTCAGATTTTCTACAGAGGCATTAATGGCAGCTCCAAGGATCCAATCTCGTCAGTTTGATAGACGTAAACCATCAATAGCTTGTCGATATTGCAAGGGTAAAAAGGTACAAGTGGGCAAAGATCAGGAAAAGGCGCAATCAGAAAAAGATTGAGTGCCCAAAAAACACTGGAATGATGAGTGCCCAAATTATCCAACTGTTGAAGCAAGGAAACAGAGAATCAAAGGTAGCTGCTATATTTGCCTCAAACAAGGACATAAAACCAATGACTGTACATTGACAAAAGCCTGTTACTACTGCCATAAGACAAACAACCATCATAGGAGCCTGTGCCCACAAGAATTTAGTCCAACCAGAGAATTCATGAAAGAGAGTGCCAATTTGGTTGAGGAAGTTCCCCACGACGAAGAGCAAGATGTTACAGAAAATGTTCTACTGTCATCTGGAGAATCGGTTTTGATGCAGACAGCAAAGACCAGGGTAAGCAATCCTATGAAAAATGTGCATCAAACTATACGCCTGCTTTTAGACACAGGAAGTCAGAGAACGTACATAACTGAGAGCCTGGCTAAAGCACTAGGTCTAAGAATGGGGGAACCAAGTGAAATAACTCTTGTGACATTTGGATCTAAGAAACCACAAAAGATCAAGTCTCCATCTACAAAAGTGGACATTACTCTAAGAAATGGACATTCTCTACAAATACATGCAAACGTGGTCCCAAGTATAATAGGAGATGTATACCGAGGCCCTATACACGCAGCCTCTCTACAGAAAGGTGATAGATTTCTAAACCAATTTGATTTGGCGGACACATTACCATGTCAAAGAGAAAGTTCCACTATTGACATTCTTGTTGGCAATGACTACTACCTAGATTTAATTCTTTCGAAAAAAGTGGAAGTTCAACCAGGCCTGTATCTGTTAGAATCAAAACTAGGATGGTTACTATCAGGAGTATTTCAAATTTTATTGTACGCTAAGAATCATCTTCTTAACAGTATTTTGATTATTTGGCCCCTTTGGGTATAAGAGTCTTTGATTTAGACTACACTGGTGTAAATTTTTGAAATTGCAGCAATATTGTCTGGCTTTCGCTGCCGGTTTTGTAAAGGGTCACTGATGAAGGTTCATTACCCGAAATTGTACAATATGGCCCACCTTTTCACTTTTAATGTTTTTACTGATTTCAAAGGATCTAACAATTATATTTTATTTGCTATTGCTGCAGCTGGTGTTGTGCCGTGTGGCGGCCCTAAAAAGTCTCCCCGTACATCATCCATAGTGCAGATTATATTTTTCTTTTGATCCTTTGGGATCAGTGAGAATATTTGGAGTATTTCAAATTTTATTGTACGCTAAGAATCATCTTCTTAACAGTATTTTGATTATTTGGCCCCTTTGGGTATAAGAGTCTTTGATTTAGACTACACTGGTGTAAATTTTTGAAATTGCAGCAATATTGTCTGGCTTTCGCTGCCGGTTTTGTAAAGGGTCACTGATGAAGGTTCATTACCCGAAATTGTACAATATGGCCCACCTTTTCACTTTTATTGTTTTTACTGATTTCAAAGGATCTAACAATTATATTTTATTTGCTATTGCTGCAGCTGGTGTTGTGCCGTGTGGCGGCCCTAAAAAGTCTCCCCGTACATCATCCATAGTGCAGATTATATTTTTCTTTTGATCCTTTGGGATCAGTGAGAATATTTGGAGTATTTCAAATTTTATTGTACGCTAAGAATCATCTTCTTAACAGTATTTTGATTATTTGGCCCCTTTGGGTATAAGAGTCTTTGATTTAGACTACACTGGTGTAAATTTTTGAAATTGCAGCAATATTGTCTGGCTTTCGCTGCCGGTTTTGTAAAGGGTCACTGATGAAGGTTCATTACCCGAAATTGTACAATATGGCCCACCTTTTCACTTTTAATGTTTTTACTGATTTCAAAGGATCTAACAATTATATTTTATTTACTATCAGGACGTACATCTGAAAATACAGTAAAAACACAGGAATCAAGTATGTTGGTCTTAACACATGGAACTGACATTGAAAGAGAAACAAAAATTTTCACAAATACAGACAAACATTTACCTATGAAACCAAGTCTCGAAGACTTCTGGAACCTTGAGACAATTGGAATCAATGATTCACCCGAAGATCTCCAAGACAATGAGGCGCTAAAAACATTCCATGAAACATTAAGGTACGAAGCGGGGAGATATCACGTAAGCTGGCCATGGAAAGATGACATACCTTGCTTGCCAGAAAACAGAGAGCTGGCATTCGGGAGGCTAAAATCACTCATTCACAAACTGAGAAACAACCCTGACATGGTGAAACAATATGACAGCATTATACAGGACCAGCTTGATCGTGGTGTCATTGAAAAGGCACAGCCAGAGCCGACAGATGACAAGAAACACTACATACCCCACCATCCTGTGATAAATTTATCCAAACCAACAACCAAGGTAAGAGTTGTTCATGATGCATCGGCAAAGACCAAACAAGACAATAAAAGCCTGAATGAATGTCTCTACCGTGGCCCTGTTATGTTACAAGATTTGACGGGAATACTGCTTCGATTTCGTATGAATAAAGTAGCCATGGTTGCTGATATTGAAAAAGCTTTTCTTCAAATAGGACTGAATGACAATGCCAAAAATGTCACGAGATTCTTCTGGTTGAAAGATTCAAATATCCTGCGTACTGAAAACAATACACAAACATCCCGGTTCTGCAGGGTTCCCTTCGGTGTCATCTCTAGTCCATTTTTACTAGCTGCAACACTTGACTTTCATCTAAAAACCTATAAATCAGAGACAGCTGAAAGAATTAGAGAAAACATCTATGTAGATAATGTAATAACTGGTACAGCATCAACACAAAAGGCTACCGAGTTCTACAGAGAGAGTAAAGAAATAATGAGTAAGGCTAGTATGAATTTAAGGGACTGGGCATCAAATGATAGGGCGGTACTAGAAGAGATACCTAAACATGACAGGTCATCAGGTGAGCAGATGAAAGTGCTAGGACTGACATGGACAATCAATGATGATCAATTATCAATAAGTGGTATAAACCTTGGTCAGACACTTACAAAACGGGAAGTTTTGAAACAGATAGCATCTGTATTTGACCCACTAGGAATCTTCAGTCCTGTTACATTAAAGGGAAAATTATTATTACAAGACTTATGGATCAAGAAACTAGACTGGGATGAAAGCGTGTCCTCTGAAGACAAAATTGAATGGGAAACAATCAAGTCCGAACTGAAAAAACTGAAAACATGCCAATTTCCAAGATACATTGGACTGAAAGAGGGTAAAAATGATCTGGTCTCTCATCACTTGCTTGGCTTCTGCGATGCTTCAAAGAATGCGTATGCTGCAGTGATGTACCTACTTCAAAGGAAAGGTGACCAAAGTAGGACTGATCTGGTGTTTTCAAAACTTCGTCTAGCCCCACAGAAACCTGTCAGTATTCCAAGACTCGAGCTGCTTGCAGCTCTCATTGGAACAAGAGCTATCCAGTTTGTGGCACAACATCTACGACTGGATCTTGAACAGAAACATCTTTGGTCTGACTCCCAATGTGTTCTGAACTGGATCGCAAATGGAAAACACTCATCCAGATTTGTTGAAAATAGGCTAGCAGAAATCAGAAAACATGACGACATTGCCTTCCACTACATCCCTTCTAAGGACAACCCAGCAGATCTAGCAAGTAGAGGCAGCAGCATCAGTGATCTTCTTGAAAGTAATCTCTGATGGCATGGACCAGATCAGCTACTTGGACCAACTCATGAGTGGAAAGTATGGAGTGAAAATAACACCACTCAAGATGCTAAAACTCCATCTGTGATGTATGAGGCGACACTACTGGAAGGAGGAGATGAGCTTCCAACAGCTGAGATCACCCACATCAACAATGGCCCATTTGGAATGGATATAGGTAGATATTCCTCTCTGACAAAGCTGCTTAGAGTGACAGTACTAGTTTGTAGATTCATCAACAGACTGAAGCATGAAGAAACTGCAAAAGGTCCAATACAGACATCTGAAATAGAACAAGCAGAACAACTCTGGATAAAATGTGTTCAAAGGCAACATTACAGTAGCATATACAAGTCAATACAAGAAAATAAACCAAACAATTTAATGACACAGCTGGGTGTTTATGTTGACGAGGAGGGAATACTGAGATGTCATGGGAGACTGGAACACTCAAACATGAACAATGAAACCAAACACCCTGTGTTGTTATTTAAGAAAGACAGGCTAACAGAACTGTTGATTGATCATATTCATAGAAAATCCAACCACTGTGGAGTAGCACAGACATTGGCACAGGCAAGGCACAGATTCTGGATACCACAAGGTCGCTCAGCTGTCAAAAGGGTATTGAAACATTGTACAATCTGTAGACGTTGGGAGGGTGGTCCTTATAAAATGCCAACAATGCCACCACTTCCAAGTGAACGTGTGAATGAAGCTGTCCCCTTTGCTCACTGCGGGATAGACTATTTTGGCCCACTGTATATAAAACAATCTCCTGAACCACAGAAGGTTTGGATCTGTCTGTATACCTGTCTATCAACAAGAGCAATTCACCTTGAGCTAATGAAAGATATGACAACAGAACAATTTCTACTAGGCCTGAGAAGATTTGTTGCTAGACATGGGAGCCCTCGCAGTATAATATCAGACAACGCTCCCCAGTTCAAACTCGCGGCAGATACAATGGACAAGATTTGGGGTCAGATTCTAGTGGAACCAGACGTGATATCATATTCAGTAACAGAAAGAATCAGGTGGAAATTCATCGTGGAATTAGCACCATGGATGGGGGGGGATTTTATGAAAGATTAATAGGGCTAGTAAAAAGGTCATTACGCAAGACAATTGGCAAACTATGTCTGACCAGTGAAAAATTACTGACAGTGATAAAAGAATCTGAAGCCATCGTCAATTCACGTCCGCTGGTATATATAGGAGAAGACATAAACTCAGGAACGGCACTTACCCCAGCTCACTTCTTATCCTTTAATCCCAAGACTGGCTTCCCAAACTTCACTCATGAGGACAGTGGTGATGAAGAGTTTACACCAACTATGAGCACTGCCATTACCCTGATTGAGTCTTGGAAAAAAGGATTAAGACATCTGAACAGATTCTGGCAAGTGTGGAGAGACAATTACTTGTTAAGCTTGAGAGAAAGAACTCAAAATAAACTAAAAACCCAGAGAATACATACATCATGCTCAGCAAAGGTTGGTCACATAGTACTCATTAAAGAGGACCTACCTCGGGGATGCTGGAAGCTTGGAAAAATCATAGAACTCATAAAAGGTGGTGATGAACAGGTGCGTTCGGCAAAGGTCCTATTACCAACCAGGAGAGTAATAGGCCGTCCGCTGAATCTGTTGTACCCTGTCGAGATCTCAGATGAAGAACAGAGTACGAATGATGAATCTACTACAAACGATCCTGGATGCAGTGACCGGGAGGGAAGAAACCGGCCACAAAGACAAGCTGCGGTTCGAGCCATGAAACTCATTCAACAGCAAGTAAGGAAAACCGACGATGACAATAACTGAGATATGAAAAACAATATTGTCTGTGTTGGGAGTGTTGTGGAAATACCACAAATTGTATTGAACAGTTTAATTATTAAGTTTACAAATATTTATATAACTATTTTCATTTTACAAGTAATTTTAGGAACATTTGGTTAATTTTAAGAACATTAAGTATATTAAGGCATCTGACGTCAACGTCGTGACGTTGACGTCGTAGTGAAGTAACTTTGACGTTAGTAACACAGAAAAAGTCATGGAGTAACTATAATAAGAAAAATAGACAATTAATACAATTTGCAGACTACAATTAGAGGAAAGACATTTATAGTGATAAACTACATTTGGAACACTACAATTAGAGGGAACAACACAGACATTACTACAATTAATGAACAGATATTGAAAGATACTGATAAGTATTCATGATATAGCATTTATATGTGCTGTAATTTATGTGGATTATAGACAGTAAGAAACTAACATTGTATTGTTATAATAAGTTTGCCACATCGACCAACTTCCCTAACCCGCCCCCCAATACACTAACAAAGTCAACCCATGGGGTACAGGTGCGCCGGCTCACCTGAAGTGACGTCATTACGCTACGGATGCAAGAATGCCTGACGTCATTGTTTTAAAATTACAATAGCGTTTAATTACAAAAGGATCAATGTTTATTCCTACAAAATTTCATGTCAATCTGTTGTCGCAAACTTATTTTACAGCATTTTTATACATACTTTCCGATCGCCCCTCGTAAATATTGCTGTGTTTGAATATTAGACATTTTTCACTTTTGAACGTAACTGCTGCTGGCGCTTGCGGTTATGACTTTCCGTGTGATGGGGAACGACTCGTGAGGGCATATTTGAGACGAAGACGAGGGACGATATGAAGAATTACTTAGTCAAAACTACCAATAGCCCGACGAAGACGAATTAAATAAGACATGCAATAAATGCTATAGCGTAGGACGTCTAGCTCTGTAGCTCAGTAGCTAGCGTGCTTGGAATTGAAAGCGAAAGGTGCTGGGTTCGAGTCCCGGACGCATCACGTTTTTCTTTTCTTTATTTGTCTCTCTTGTGACAAAAAAGCTTTGGAAATAAAACATATATTATCAGCTGATTATATTTTTGGCAATTGCAAGAATCATGAAATGCCCTACTACATTAAATTCTTAAATCGTAAAGGAATTGAAGTTTGAGACGGCAGCCCACATGTATGTTTTCTCTTGTATTGGGAGCTCGATCGTATTTTTGGTATAAGAGCTGGTCTATCCTCGCGTCAATATTTCTTTCTGGGAGACATGAAAATATGAATATACTGAAGGCTTGTACAGGCATAATGTGGCTAGGATAAGGATAGCCACCCTGAACGACTTAAAAATGTTTTCCGCGGACGTAGCCACTACCTCAAGCAGTACACTGTATAGTGTACATGTAAAGATATATGTATATTTATTAGGTGTAAGACCTACAGTTCCACGTGCTGTCTCGTGAGAGAACATAATTTATTTTGGCATGTTTATACATGTACTTCAAACAGATACTCGAAATCTTGATGTTATTTATACGGTTGATGTTTCGTTTTGAGTCCATTAGACAATCATCTGCAAGTCATAAGTGCGATATCCTAGCTACATTTTGCATAGACATAGAAATAAGTTGAGGTTTTGTAGACCTTCCACAGTATTTCAGCATTTTGAATGCGATAATTACGATTTTTGGGATGTTTTTTCCAAGTCAAAGGCTTTCTTTCTGATCCTCCTTTATTCTCTTGAACTATGCGTGATGTTTATCTGGGTGATTTCAAATAAATACGAGTATAATTAAACTTCAAACTAAAACAGTATCATTTTCAAGAAAATGAATGTTTATAGACTGAGAAACATACAGTTCGTTTTTTCATAACGTATCTTGCTTACCCTAAAACAGGACGACAATATTCTTTATGCGAGCACACACACACACACACACACACACACACACACACACGCACGCACGCACGCACGCACGCACGCAAGTTCCGTAGATGACTTCATGTCGCAGTGGTTCAGTCAGTCGCTTCGTAAAATCACATGTCGAGAATAAATACGTACATGTAGTTGATATAAGACTGGTACAAAATTATTAGGGAGCGCGGTGGCGTAGTGGTAGGGCGTCTGACTCCTGAGAGGTCCTGGGTTCCCCACAGGCGCCAGCCGTGTTGTGTCCTTGAGCAAGACACATTAACTCCTTACTAACTGGTTAAACCCAGGAAGCGTTGGCTCCGTCCCGACATGACTAAAAAAATGTTGACTGGGACAAAACAAAAAAAAAATAAAATAAATAAAAACTTAAAACCTATATGCATTGGTAAAATGCAAAAATAAAGAAATCCAGACAGCAATTAAACATATAAATCGTAAACACTGTTATCATATGCAATGGTAACAATGATTATTGTTGTCTTCCCGTTTAACTGTCTGATTCTAATTGAACAATGAACCAGAAGTGGCCTTTGACACGACATGTTTACAAAATCGCATCATCAACTGTCATGATTGCCATTAAAGATACATTACGCGTTCAACGCGAGTCGGCCTTACAAATGCTTGGCGCGAATAAAACAGCTTCCAGTGCAGAATATTATTTTTTGACACTCGTGTGTATAACTAGGGATCGCTTGTTCAATTCTGAGCTGCTTATGGCTTTATGGTGACACTACAAACCGAGATCCCGTCTGCATATGACGATAACTGTTGGTGGGAAAACAACTATCAACTATTTGTTATCGCCATGTGACTTTCAACATACTGGTGCATGTATATACGTACATTGGTTCTGTTTAGCTACATTTCACATGTTTTTCGTGAACACACAGAATTCCTTTTACATGTAAACATGGCAAGATTTACGATTTGAAACATTTAGTTGATCTTTAATTTTATGTGCAGTTTTTGTTTTATTCTACGCCTTACAACGTTTTGACACATTTTAAGTAATATCGAGCATGGTCTGTTATCCTCATCAGGATAACATGTCCGTGACATGTTTACCCCATTGAACAACGCTTTTACAAAGCAAAACTTGAGTATGCAGGGGTATATCTAGTTTTAGATCACATGAGCCCGGTGAGCTTATAGGATGGCCATGCCCCGTCGTCCGTCCGTCGTCGTCTGTCAACAATTACCATGATCTTCTTCTCTGAAACAGCTTGGCCAATCAAAGTTAAAACTGTTTGCGGAGCATTCTTAGGAAGGGGGAACGAAATTTGCATAAATGGACCAGGTCACATGACCAAGATGGCCGCCTTGGCTATAAATAGCAAAAACCGTTAAAATGTTTCTTCTCCAGAACCAGAAGGCCTATGATTTTGTAACTTGGCATGAAGCATCAAACAATATCAAAAGCACTACAAAGTTTGTATAAATCATTTCGCTGGGATGACCTTGACCTATTTTACGGTAAGATCAACTTACATGTAGGTCTCCCATGCATTTAAATGGGGAAATTAGTTAAATGTAATTAAAAGGGTGGAAACTTGCTATGATAATACAAATGGGCAGATTTATTTTTATGAAAACATTAAGACCCGGGTGGTTGTCAGCTCCTGCCTGGGGGGGGATATATACATGTACATGACTATAATATTTAAACATCTTCTCTGCAACCGCATGGCCGATCAAAGCCAAACTTCGTGGAAGGGGAACGAAAGTTTGTATTAATGGTCAAGGTAACTTGACCAAAATGGCCCCCATGGCTATAAATTGAAAAACCTTTAAAATTGTTCTTCTTCAGAACCAAAAGGCCTATGATTTTGAAACTTGGCATGAAGCATCTACAAAGTCTATATATGACCCAGGGATTACATTAACCTATTATAAGACAAGGTCAACTTAGGTTGTCTATGCTTCTGAAAACATAGATTGTGAGTATTCGTTCTATCATGTGTCCACAATCTATGTTTTGAACAAATAAGAAAATATCAAAACTGTTGAATTGAAAATTTTCATTTTTTTTTCAACTTAAAAAAAAAAACACTGTATTTTGCTTGATAAGGTTTTGTAATGATATCGTCATGATATAGGGTACCGTTTTAGTGCACACGTATTACACATGCTGACGGCAGATCTACAACATTTGATCATTCTCAACCTTACTCATTCGGACCCATCTTTGCGTCCGGAATCGGGCAAGCATATAAGCACATAAGCTTCTTACTCAATCTGAATTTAAATAAATAATAAATTGAATCGGTTTGTTGATTTGAGCGTTAATCCAACAGCAAAGGTCATATGGAAACGAGATCTCAGTTTATAGTCTCATCCGACAGACTCAAGAAGACCCGGATCAAACCTGCCATCTCTGGTTTATAAGGCACGTGAAATAACCACTGCACCATAGAGGCTTGCTTAATAGGTTCAGTATAAACTTTATCATGATAGAAATCGTACTTTTAAATGTTAAAAAAGGTCAAAAGAACGCATGCCCTTAACACCAACTGCGTTCGGCTTTCCAAGCTGCAATGTGGTTTGATAACTGATCCGGCTTGATATTTGTTTTGTCGATGGGCCCTAGGACAAAATTTCAATAGCCAAACACAACACAATTAAATTTCCCCTGTTACATGTACATGTATTAGAATCATGAATGGCGGTACGTTTGTATAAAAGGTCGGTAAATGGACACGTGAAATGTCTGCGTGGTATACTGTACATGAATATGTGTATTCGGGTATTGTCTATCAGAGTCAGCACCATCGTATATGCTTGCGATACAATCAAAGTCCTTACAACAAAGATTGATGCAACATCACACAACATGTGATAAAATGGATTAAAACAACCTTCATCGCAGCAATATCGCTTTGGCAACTACCAACACCAAGACAATGAACTCTTCGCCTTAGGTTGCTGCCCAATTGATCAGTCTTACAATCAAGGGTGACACAAAACCAAGTTCTGCTTGTGGGTGTGCAAGTTCGTTTTCTCAGGGTTCTCCTCTTTTCCTCCTGTTACTGATTTACCCGTCTCATATGAACTAAAATAATCTTGAACTGGCCGAAAATTGTATAAAAACGCATCATTATGATCAGAAATGAGCACAATGAGACCCTTATCTGTAATCAAGTAACAATAGAATGATCAAGAATCTATACAATTAAATTTCCCATCCTAACATAGACACCAGGCGGGAGAGACATGGCGGTGCAACACATCACAAGCAATTTAACAACAGGCATAAAAAACAAAATTACTAGCTCTTTCCAAACAAGACCAGCGTCCATTCTGTTAAAAGGGACAATACACGAGGCAATAATCTTAAGAAAACACGTGTCAATGTGAAGACTGTATACACCATTATTTGTGAAACAAATGAATAATTTGTGCACTTTGACAGAATGTGTATTGTCCAAAATTGCTTCTACGTGTATGTGAAAATGGCGAACATCAAAAGTAAACTATGGGGCGACTGAAACACTATGCGTCCTCTACGGAAACACTTTAGAAACTCATGAAAATAATATAATTGTGTTAGTTTGATTTTAATTTATTTATTTGAATTCAACCAGGTGAAACAACACGCATACTATCACACAGAATAAATGAGGATCAGAACGAAAGCTTATGTCTTGCCAAATTAATTTTCTACATCGTAACCATCGCACTCGATATGGCAGAAATACTGTTGAAAGTCTACAATTAACAAAAACAGTTGTGTGGCTAGGCACATTTTAGCTACATGTAGGGTATTGCCCCCATCGCTCTTCCTACTGTCGAATGGACTCAAAACGAGACATCGACAAAATAAACATCGTTCGCTCACGAGATAGCACGTGAAACTGTAGTTTTACATCTAATACGTAATACACATATATCTGAACATGTAACGTGACTATACTTTTTGATTTGGTGTCTTGTGTATTTGTTAAAATTCAGTTTTACGTCCCCTTCAAGATTATTTCAGCTCATATGAAAAGCGCCAAACAGTAGGTGGGGCGAAAACGGGAGTACCCCGAGAAAAACCGCCTGGCACACCCGCAAACAGAACTTGGCCTGTCTCACATGTGGCCATTGTGGGTCTCGAACTCACACCAGACACAACGGTGAGATGATTAAGTGATTATGAAACAGCGCTCTGAACTGCTCGGCCACGGGGGACGCTTGCGTATTTTTTAGTCATTAGAGGCGGTCAGCTTATCCTATCCACATTATCTGTACCAGCCAGTCAGGAAATAAATGTTGACGTTAGGATCGGTCGCTGATCCGTTCTTCTAATGACGATCAATATCTCGGCTTCCAACAAGACCTATAAAAAAACTATACATGCGGTCTGCCTTCTCACTAGACAGTTTAATCCAGAAACTTACGATTTTAGTATTAAATGCAGCATTGCATTTTGTGATTCTTGCATTTGCCAATAGATAATATTTTATTTTATTTTTTCCCTTTTTTTATTTCTTTTTAATTTTTTAAGCTTTAATGTCACAGGTGCGAAAAAAGAAAGAAACAAAGAAAAGGAAAAATAATTTTTGTCCTACCCGGACTCGAACCCAGGACCTTTCGATTCTATGTCTTACTCTCTACCTACTGAACTATTCAGCTAGGCGTCTTGGACAATTTCGTTTTTTGCGTGTCTCATTTAATACACCTCCGGTGGGCTGTTGGTAGTATTGACTAAGTAATTCTTCATATCGCCCCTCGCCTTCGTCTCAAATTTGCCCTCACGAGTCGTCGCCCATCACACAGAAAGTCGTAACCGCAAGCGCCAGCAGCATTTACGTTCAAAAGTGAAAAATGTCTAATACTAGTCTTTGTATCGACTATTCTTACGCGTTGCTTTTATCGAGGTATAAAAATGTACAAGTAGGCAATGATCAAGAAAGGCGCAATCAGAAAGAAATTCCCACTCCAAAAAAACGGGGTGGGAAAAACTTAATTGACAATAAGGCAACTTATACTATATCGTGAGCCAAATGAGCAGCCATTTAGAGTGTAGGACATTAGTGAGGTTGGAGTTAATATCATTTCAATTGAATATGTACGAATCTACATTGATAAAAGTACTTCTAACTTCAATCATAGAAACAGTTGAAACCAGTCCATTACGAAAACACGCCCATGCAATAAACATAGATTTTTTTTAGTTGTAAAAATTGAAAAATTTCAGCAGAAAATCTTTGAAATATTTCTTATTTTTGCTCAAAACATAGATTGTGGGTACACGTTAGAACCGCCTCGGCGAGGCGGTTCTAACGAGTACCCACAATCTATGTTTTGGAGCAAAATTAAGAAAAATAGGTTTACCCCTGCAAACCCCAGTTTTGCTATATAAACGTGGGGTTCAAGGGGGTATACATTACACGGACATGTTTTCCTGATGCGTCCAAAAATGTATTTAGGGTCAGTATGAAGCTGTCTTGTGAATGACCTTGATTGGTCATACTGATGTTATGTCCTATAAGCTGTTTTAACTGTCTTTGGGAATAACTTCATAACTCCTTGACTCTTGATACTGTCTGTTACCATAGAAATAATGCAATCATTTGATTAAAAAGATCAAAACACAATGTTGAATTGTAATAAATTATATCGCTGTCGTTTATATTACGGAAAGGTAAAATGAAAAAAAAAAAAATGAGATCCTATAAGAGCAGTGAGCATATAAATGAGAACAGGGATGGGCCATACTGCGATTTCCGCTACTTAAACCTCTTCAGTGACCCTTTAGATTTGGCAAAATGGAGCTAAGGTTAAATACTGTAATTTTGCAAATATCAACAGGATACAAAAACTCAGATACAAAGACTAGTATTATCCAAATAATTCCAAATATATGAAAGATTGTTTAGAAAAAGGTACAAAGAGGTACAAGTATGCAAAGATCAGGAAAAGGCGCAATCAGAAAAAGATTCCCACTCCAAAAACCGAGGTGGGAAATAACCAAACTAATAAAATTAAAACTGAGATCCTTTAAGAGCAGTGAACATATTAATGAGAAAGGGATGGGCCATACCGCGGTTTCGACTATTAAAGTCTCGTCAGTGACCCTTTAGATTTGGCATTATGGAGCCAAAGAGAATAACTGAAATTTTGCAACTTTCAACAGGGTAGTCGATACAAAGACCAGTATTATCTAAATGAGACCAAATATATTAAAATTGGTTAAAAAATGAACTTAACCAATAATAAATTTCTGATTTCTCAGAATATCCTCGCTGATCTTAAAGGACCAAAAGGAAAATATAACCTGCACTATGGATGATGTAGGGGGAGACTTTTTAGGGCCGCCACACGGCACAACACCAGCTGCAGTAATAGCAAATAAAATTAAAACTGAGATCCTTTTAGAGCAGTGAACATATTAATGAGAAAGGGGATGGGCCATACCGCGGTTTCGACTATTAAAGTCTCGTCAGTGACCCTTTAGATTTGGCATTATGGAGCCAAAAAGAATAACTGAAATTTTGCAACTTTCAACAGGGTAGTCGATACAAAGACCAGTATTATCTAAATGAGACCAAATATATTAAAAATTGTTAAAAAAATGAACTTAACCAATAATAAATTTCTGATTTCTCAGAATATATTCGCTGATCTCGAAGGACCAAAAGGAAAATATAACCTGCACTATGGATGATGTACGGGGAGACTTTTTAGGGCCGCCACACGACACAACACCAGCTGCAGTAATAGCAAATAAAATTAAAACTGAGATCCTTTAAGAGCAGTGAACATATTAATGAGAAAGGGGATGGGCCATACCGCGGTGTCGACTATTAAAATCTCGTCAGTGACCCTTTAGATTTGGCATTATGGAGCCAAAGAGAAAAACTGAAATTTTGCAACTTTCAACAGGGTAGTCGATACAAAGACCAGTATTATCTAAATGAGACCATATATATTAAACATTGGTTAAAAAATGAACTAAACCAATAATAAATTTCTGATTTCTCAGAATATCCTCGCTGATCTCAAAGGACCAAAAGGAAAATATAACCTGCACTATGGATGATGTATGATCAGGTACTTATACCATGAAACATATCGTAAGCCGAATGAGCAGCTATTTTCCCAATAGGTGGCCACTCAGTTACCTTAACTTAACTAAAAATATGAAAACATACATAAGGCGCCAACAGCACAAAAAATGTTTTAAACACCAAGACATAAAACAAGAAGAACCACCACAGAAGCATCGCCTTGGAACGATCAGTGAAACAAAGTTACCGGTGGGCTTAAACCGGTTTTACAGGTACCTAACCTCACCCTCAGCTTCTGCAGTGGTTCATAACATTTAGTTAGTTCTTCGGTCCTCGTGGCGAATCTCTAACTAGTCAATGAATCATCAAGAACAAACAAATAAATCATGATTAACATCCTGATGAATCAAAAACCAGGACTCACAGATTGAGTAAGCTGCCCGACGATGGAGATCCCTGGGCGCCGAATAACTTACTAACTCCGGAGCAAAAGAAAAACACCAGTTGGACCCCGGTGGGCCAAGCAACAGACAAGAAGCTCCGGCCCCAACCAACTAAAATGAATAGCTTTAAGTCGGGGCCATCATAGAGTCTGACGCCCGATCCACCGGCGTGCAATCAAAGAAGGCAGCATAGTTATCAACCAAGATTGGGTTAAAAACTAAGCATGCAGACTGTCGCATAACATTCAAGTTATACGTCTGTAACGTGTTATTTTTTTCTGAACTCAAAAGAAAAATCATTTATTCCTTTAAGTTTCTTAAATTTGTAAACCAAGTCACCATAAAATTCAGGTTCCGAAAAGCCCTCACTTAAAAGCGTCTTTAACCCAACATTATATTTGGAAATCAATCCATAGTGTCTACGATAAAATTTAGAAAAGGTTTTTCGAAGTTTATGATACCGATAGCCCTGTTGGAAAAGTTTTGCCGTTAAACATTTATTTCGAGCGTTGAAGTCTGTAACATGATTGCAGACTCTAGCAAACCTAATAAGTTGCGAAATGTATACACCATACGAAGCACGACGAGGAACGTCACCATCCAAAAAAGGAAAATTTACTATATCAAAATCAAAGTCATCGCGCTTATCATAAATTTTAGAAGAAACAAATCCATTTGCTACAGAAAGATGTAGATCTAAAAAGGGGGCTTCGGTATCTGAGATATTAGCTTTGTTCAATTGAAGTTCAGGTGGATAAATTTGATTGACCATACCTTCAAAATAAGGGTTGTCAATGCTCAAAAGGTCATCGAGGTACCTAGATGTGGAATTAAAAGCCTCGATAACATCAGCTTGATAATCATGGTTAAGAGAATCCATGAAATCTCTTTCGTAGCAGTATAAAAATAAATCAGATATGAAAGGTGCGCAATTTGTACCCATCGGAATTCCAACAATTTGTTTATATAACTTGGTCCCAAATCTAATATAAATATTATCAAGGAGATAGGATAAGGCGTCGCACACATTCTGACATGACCAAAGTGTATACCGACTTAGGTCAGAGGAAGTGAAAAAAGCCTTTCTGTCATTACATGCCAAATAAAGTGAACCATAGTTTTTAATGCCCTTTTGAAGGTCCACTCTATCAAATCCAGAAGTTTTTCTTTAATTAGATTATGTGGTAATGTTGTATACAGAGTAGAAAAATCATATGTGGACAAGCTTGTCGCACGGAACCCTCTACACTTCATTTTACTTAGCATCTCACCAGAATTTTTATTGACCAAAACCAATTTTTATTTGAAGTTTCATACACTGTCTCACAGTATCTTATAACATGAGATTTGATAGAATTAAGACAGGAAGTTAATAATTTAGAAAATTCAGTGGTAGTACAAGAGCTATAATTTGCAATAAATCTTGCTTTGTATGGTCAAATTAGTCAAAGATCAGGAAAAAGCGCAATCTGAAAAAGATTCCTACTCCAAAAACCGAGGTAATAAAAACCAAACTAACAATCAGGTACTTATACCATGAAAATATATCGTAAGCCGAATGAGCAGCTATTTTCCCAATAGGTGGCCACTCAGGTTCCTAAACTTAACTAAAAAAACTGGTTAGAAAATGAATGTGAACCGATAATGAATTTCTGATTTCTCAGCATACCCTCGCTGATCTCAACGGACCAAAAAGGAAATTATAATTTGCACTATGGATATTGTAGGGGAGACTGTTAGGGCCGCCACACGGCACAACACCAGCTGCAGCTATAACAAATAAAAATAAAACTGGGATACTTTAAGAGCAATGAGCATATAAATGAGAACAGGGATGGACCATACCGCGGCTTCGGCTACTTAAGCCTCTTCAGTGACCCTTTATATTTGGCAAAATCGAGCCAAGGTGAAATACTGTAATTTTGCAACTTTACAAGTAGTCAATGCTCAGGAAAATGTGCAACCGGAAAAAAATTCTCAATGCAAAAACCGAGGTGGGAAATACTAAACTGACAATATGGTACTTATACTTAGAAAACATATCGTAAGTCGAGTGAGCAGCTATTTCCCAATGGGCTTCCACTCAGCTACACGGACTTAAATAAAGATATAAAACATACATCAGGTTCAGACAGTTGATTTGATCACCTTTTTTTCAAAATTCAACATCACCTACAGGAATCATCGTTTTGCATCTATTCAATCTACATAAAAAGGAAATCAGTCTACTTTTATTAATCGCAACAGCACAACATTGTATGTGCATAACAAATAGAAAGGATCCATTTTGGCCTACAAAAATCAAATCACTTTGTATTTTTCTGTGACCGTACAGCCCGGCTTGTGTCGGACCTGGTCGGAGACCATATTGTTGTTTTTCAGCATCATTTACAACAGGTACAAGTAGGCAAAGATCAGGAAAAGGCGCAATCAGAAAAAGATTCCCACTCCAAAAGCCGAGATGGAAAAGACCAAACTAACAATCAGGTACTTATACCATGAAACATATCGTAAGGCGAATGAGCAGCTATTTTCCCAATAGGTGGCCACTCAGTTACCTTATCTTAAATACATTAGGCGCCAACAGCACAATTTTTTTTGTGATGGGTGCCATACCCTTTTTGATGATCTATACATAACAATTGATATATATGCAAAACCTCGGCACAGTACGAAAGATCTGTAGTTTGATTTGTCGCATTGCTACATCATTCACAGGTACGAACGGCGGACCAGGCGGTGTTGCGCTAGTTCCTAACCTTTATGTTTAGAACTGGATTTCGGCTCGGCTTTATACCAATATCTGATCATTGTCACGGTATTTAAGTAACAGCCATCCATGAAACTCAGATAGGTAGATAAACTATCTTAAATTATAGAACATCTTCTTAAAATTAGTACGACTTTTATGTTCTTTGTATATCGTTGCATGAGCTTTACTATCCTTTGTATTTTGTTCTCAGCGTTTGTGATACATTTGAACTGATTGCAAACAAATAATGTTTGCGAAAGTGATAACTATAGTTTGTGAATATTTAAAACTAGCAAACATCATGTTCACTTTCCCTTTATGCACTCAGACATTCGGTGCATTCGAGTTGCATTTGATAAATTATTTAAAAGTGAAGTTATATGCTGTTTACGTTAAGGGAACAAATCAAATGCTTTTAGCGCTCAATAAATTCCATTGTACAGCTGTATAAGTTTATCGATAAGTTAGGTTCTTTAAATTATTTAATGGTACAGATTCTATGAAACTCTGACATAACAAGCATGATATAAACACAAATTAAGTGGGATTCCGTTTCTGCGAAATTAATAAAAAATACGACTACTTTAATTCCAACTGTAATTTTGTACACGATAAGCGGTACGGTACGAAATAGAAGCAATAACATTTTACAGACTGGTAGCTGTCTTTGAATAATGTAGGAATGCGACAAAACAGACTACAGATCTTTCGTACTGTGCCGACGTTTTGTACATGTATATATATATCAATTGTTATGTATAGTTCATTAAGAAGGGACTGGCTTCCATCACGAAAACATGTCCGTGAACTGTATATCCCATTATACCCCACTTTCAATATAGTAAAACTGGGGTATGCAGGGGTATACATATTTTTACTTACTTTTGCTCCAAAACATAGATTGTGGGTACTCAATAGAACCGCCTCGCCGAGGCGGTTCTAACGTGTACCCACAATCTATGTTTTGAGCAAAAATAAGAAAAAATATCAAAATTTTTCAGCTGAAAATTTTCTTTTTTTAAAACTGAAAAAATCTCTGTTTATTGCATGGGCAAGTTTTCGTAATGAAAAAGGTCTGGTACCAGAGGAAACAGTTGTATATCACCTTTCTATGACCGATTTACTGGGCCAGCCTTCGTCCTCATTGCGAAAACACGCCCATGCAATAAACAGAGATTTTTGACCCTCAAAAACTGAAAATTTTCAGCTGAAATGTTTTATATTTTTCTTATTTTTGCTCAAAACATAGGTTGTGGGTACACGTTACACGAGTACCCACAATCTATGTTTTGGAGCAAAAATAAGAAAAATAGGTATACCCCTGCATACCCCAGTTTTACTATATAAAAGTGGGGTATAGGGGGTATTTATTTCACGGATATGTTGTCCTGTTTATATGTTCGTATCTCACCATTGATAAAGAGTTTGAACTCCAAACGACATAATACCTTGAACCAGACAAGAAACTAATATATTTCTCACATTAACAGTAATTAAGAGCAGATGTTATGTTACAATGTCAGAAGTTTTAACATTTCTCGCGGGAAAATGGGAAAATAGGTTGATATATTGCTGATGGAACATAATAATGATAATAAAAACAAATAAATTTATAGGTCGCTTTGCTCTTGTTCTCGCTTATTTTGTTCTCCCCCATAGACATGTAAGGTTTATGATCGTTGTACCTTCATGAAATGACATGACACAAAAGCGACTAGAGCAATCCGTTGCATGATGAACATTAAGCTTATATCAATGAAGAATGTTTCAAAGGAACGCATTGCTTTCCTTATTTTTCTTTGACAGTGCTTGTTTACATGTACCTCTCGTGACAACTGTTCGTAAATATAAGCGAAGGGTTTCATACAATAGTCGGATATCAACATAGGAGTGACATCATAGAATGACCAATGTAAATAGACAGATAAATAAATAAATAAATAAATATAAATGAAAACAATAGGAACGGGACATACCATTCAGATTTGTAACGATACATCTCTGAACAACTCAAATGGGAATCTCTAAAGAAAAGGAGGACGGACAATCGACTTATATTGCTATACATAGGTCTGAAGGACAAAGCCAGAATACCTACAAATGACCTTATCCCTAAGACTAGGCGTTGTAGAAATAGTCACTCCAAGGCATTTCAGCTACCATCTGCTAGTATAGAGGCCTATAAATGTAGTTTCTTTCCCCAGACTACCATGGACTGGAATGACCTTCCTGGCTCTCTGTTTTCCACCGCTGAAATGTCAGATGATTGTGTATCCATGTTCGCTCAACTCGTGCGTTCTAGGGACTAATTTCTCCCCCATTCGAACCCCCAGGTGAAATAATGTCATTTTGCGTGTCACCAGTCAACTATTCAGATTCAGATTCAGATTCTCTGACGTCACATCAACGTTAAAAACCGACAACTGAACCTGAACAAGATATTTTTCAAGTGCCACTTGCATTACTGAAAATGTCTATTTGAGATAGTCTGATCGGCAAATACTACGTGCTATTCCACACATATATTAATAATGTTTGTTGCTTATTTATTTATTTTTGATTCAGTGTAAAGCCTTTTTCAAGGTTATTTCAGTTCATAAGAGAAGGGCCAGTCAGTAAAATGGTGGGTCAAAACGGGATGATCCCGAGAATAAACCACTAAGCTCACTCGCAAGCAGAACTTGGCTTGTCTAACACGTGCCCCATGTGGGGATCGAATCCACACCAGATGATCGAATGGTTAAGTGCGGCACTCTTAACCACACATCCACTCTTGCTTATTTATGAAGATGTATATATGAAACAGTTATATACATACCTATACGTTTTGCATCTTATTTTACGAATATTTTAGAGATTATTTTGCAATAGCTATCATTTTAAATGCATTTTCATGGATATTGAATTCCTCAATTTATAGTATGTCTGGCATTTAGTTCATGTTTTATGGACCACAGTGATCGATCTTCAATTTATTGTTGTTTTATTTGATCAGATGGCGGTATTATCATTTGTGCTTAACAAAATATGAAAGAGAAAACAGATTGGCTTTGGTAGTTGTTAGAGAGGACGACTCAGTGCAAAATGCGATAAAATATTAAAGAGAACCAAAAGGTCACGAGAACGCTCCTTTGATAATATGATTTTTGAAATTTTTTAAAACGACATCAGGTCATTGTCATTTTTCCGAGGTCAAAAACTTCTTAAATATACATAGTATAGCTACCAATTTTCAGGCAACTTTTTGAAAAAACAGTTTCCATTTCCCCATTGAAAAAGCCCATGTGACCAAACTTGAACTTGTTGTAGAATAGGTCCAAGCCACTGTATAATTCAATGTTCTATAAAAGGAATATCAATGTGTCGTTTCATTATTTTAATGAAATAATGGCGCGACTTAATAATTTCATCCAATATTTAAACAACATACTATGTAACCAAATCACATCTCTTGCCTCAACAATAACAAATAACAGCCTAGTCTTCGTTTGTTTACTGTGAATGTTGTTGACGATTTTTCAGCTTAGACTCATTGGGTAAATCAAATAGTGCTGCCTGGGTTTTCGTTAGAGTAACTTGTATACCATATACATGCAAAATGCAAAAACTATTGCCGTCTGAATACATGGAAATCCGTAACAAGCATTGGGCGATATTGGACCATAAATATTTTATAGCTGACGTTACACGGAAGTTAACAGCATTTGTCAAGTATGGTATACAGCTGTACTATAGATTCGCACGACAACAGATATACGAAATTGTACTTACACTAATATAACATGTCGTAAGTCGAGTTAGCAGCCATTTGCATAGAAAACTCAGTTACCCGAACTTAAATAAAAATGTGACCCATCGCGGGAAAAGGGACGCGTTGGGTGTAATCTTGCGAAATTTGGTTTTCTGCAGAGATGAAAAGGAAAATCATAGAGAAATATATATATATATATATATATATATATATATATATATATATATATATATATATATATATATATATATATATATATATATATATATATATATATATATATATTGGGAGAAATAGGACAAACATCAAACAAAAATCTTCCCGGTGGCACTGGATCCTGAGAAAGGATTCGAAAATGATTGAAATTAGTATATAGGGGGATTAAACCATTAACAGTGCAAGAATATATATATATATATATATATATATATATATATATATATATATATATATATATATATATATATATATATATATATATATATATATATATATATATATATATATATATATATATATATAATTCTTTTTTCAACCTTAGGCAGACAAATATGTAAAATCACCCTTAGGCAGACAAAGACCAGACTTAGGCAGACTTGAGCATTTTATTCAGAAACATTATGGCTGTAGTTAAATTAATCCTAAAATAAACTCAGGAAAAGGCTGTTTTAGTATCAAAGGCATGCGGCCATGAAGAACAGATATACATGCTTATGTGTCTGCCTAAATTTTGGTATATACAATTTAGTCATTAAGTAGACCATCATTATGAGGACTATATACATACATCATTCAGTCTGCCTAATGATGATCTTTTACTAATTAACATTCATCCAGGTTGCTTGATTAGTTGTTTTGGCTGTTTTAACATACAATTTGGCTGCAGTCATTGCAGGATGAGCAGCAAACCAAACCACACTTTTCTTGAATCTTTATAGTCTGAAGCAAGAATGGTAGTACTAAGTACTGGGAAATGAATAGTTTGAAAGCCTGGAAATTTTGTTCAATTCTTTATTTAGGTTAACAAATTTAACAGTAGGAGGTCATGCATGCATATATATTACAATATTTGACATTGCAATATATAAAGGAGCCAGGGAATGAGCAAATGTATCAAAGCAAGATTCAAACAACATGCCAACTAGTCTCCAATTATTTCATGTACAAAATAGAGATATAATAATAGTTCATGGATCTAAAAGAGATATAATAATAGTTCATGGATCTTAGCAGCAAACAACAAAGGAATTTATCAGACTGTACAGATGTACATTTTCTCATGGCCTGGCTCTAAAGCATTTAATCACTAGGCGCCCACTCTAGTTTCACTCTGGCTACACAATGCCAGAAGGTCTCGACTGTTCCATGGAGTTCACACAACAGCTCAGGGTAACATCCAAGCTTATGGACAAGAAATTTTAATTCAAGAAATGGACAGCTCTCGTAGTGATTTGTCGAGCAACAAGTCAATATCGCAACTGCATCGGGCGAAATAATATAAGTGTGAATAAATATTGTCAATGTGCATGGTGGATGTAAAATTTATAGTCGTTGGACAGTGAAGTACAGGTCAAGGTCACCAGGTCAAGTTGTGCTTGAACAGTATGTCATGGACAATAACTACACAAGGTTTCACCCATCTTTGATATGTAAATTCACAAAGTCGATGGACCATGAAATATAGGTCAAGGTAACTAGGTCAAGGTATGTCAAGGACAATTACTACACAAGGTTTCACACTCACAGCTATCAAAGGTGGAGAGAAACCCCAACTTTGACGTAAAAATTCTAAAAGTCGGTGGACTGTGAAATATAGGTCAAGTTCGCAAGGTCAAGGTGTGTGCTTGAAGGATATGTTAAGGACAACTACAATACAATGTTTCACAATCGTAGCTATCACAGGTGAAGAGAAAACCCAACTTTGACCATCAAAATTCACAAAGTCAGTAAAGATAAAGATAATAAAGAAGCTTTATTTAACGTCGCGTTTTTAACAGACAACATTAGCTCATGAGCTATTATGCGACATAACAAATATCCTTAACAGATACTTACCTGCCTTCTTGTATCTTCCTGGAACTACCCTTTTATTGCGAGCGTCAGCAAGGGAGCTACCAGTACCATTTTTTACGCCTTTGGTATGGCGCAGCCGAGGATCGAACCTGCGACCTCCCGATCCCGAAGCGGACGCTCTACCACTTGAGCTATCGGGGCCGGTTAGTGGACCTAAAATATAGGTCAAGGTGCATGCTTGAAGAGTATGTCAAGGACAATTTCTATACAAGGTTTCACGCTTGCAGCTATCAAAGGTGAAGAGAAAACCCAACTTCGACGTAAAAAAACACAAAGTTTTGAGTTTGTTTGAGTTGATGCTTTACGTCCCAGTCAACAGCAAAGGTCATGTCGGGACGTTGCCTCCATTTTATGGGACTTTTACCCAACATTAGGGTGACATGACACTCAAAATGTGCTTCATAAATATAAACACCCAACAAAGCCAATAAGGCTTATTTGTATGGGTAGTTTGGCTAAACCACTTTTCCTGGGCAGGCTCAGCCATGAGCGGTTAACCAGTAATCAGATGGTCGGTCGGACGATTAGAAGCTTTGCCTGGAGACACAAGCAGCCCACCTATTTCTCCTAGGCCCCAATGGGCGGGGGCCCATATTCCCACCCGACCTACCCTTAAAACACAAAGCCAGTGGACCGTGAACACAAAGTCAGTGGACCGTGAAATATAGGTCACGAAAACCAGATCAAAGTGAAGGGTATGTCAAGGACAATTACTATGCAAGGTTTCAACCCCACAGCTATCACATGTGAACAGAAAACCCAACTTCTACGTCAAAATTCACAAAGTTGGTTTATCCTGAAATATAGGTCAAGGTCATCAGATCAAGCTGCATGCTAGAAGGGTATGTCGAGGACAATTATTATGCAAGGCTTCAACGGAATTACGGAACCATGGAAGGACAGTGTGAATCCAGTATAGCCCCACTTTTCCAAAGCGGGGCTATAAATATTAGTTAATATGATCAAAACATCATTTGGGGGCCAAGTGA
Organism: Rugalucina vietnamica; assembly: GCA_964017185.1. NCBI lineage: Eukaryota > Metazoa > Mollusca > Bivalvia > Lucinida > Lucinidae > Rugalucina > Rugalucina vietnamica. The sequence goes on along the minus strand of OZ024878.1, from coordinate 52,812,509 downwards.
CACAACTGCTATGGATCCTCTCCCATCAAGAGCAGCTCTATAGGATTCTTTATGGGGACAGTTTGGATGCAGAGAGAGAAAATTGAATTTATCTGTATAGAGCAATGCAAAAGCTATAGCCTACACAATCATCATCAAACCCTTGCAGAAACAAATGCAAGGATCAGGCAAGATCTACAGTAATGCCAGCCAGTCAAGAATCCCAAACCTGTGAAAAAATGAATGTTACTAAGAGGGTCATCCAAAAGGTAATGCAAGAATTGTCAGAGAATCTGACTATAGCCCCGCTTCAGGGCATTTCAACCCATAAAAAGCCAAAGGATCAAACAAAACAGTCAAGATATTTAGTAGAAAAGAAATTCTAACTTCAGTCATGGGCGATAACACTGGCATAAATTTGCGAATAATGATGTTTTAACAATCCAAAGCCTGATCTTGTCAATATGGATGTGCATGCGGCAAAATTTCATTTGATTCTGTCAATTCATTCCCAAGATATTGAGCGGAAACGAAATTTTGACATCAATCAAGGGCCATAACTCTGGTAAAAATTTGCATAAAATGCTGGGCAACAATCCCAAGCTAGATCTTGTCAATGTTGATGTGCATGCAAAATTTGGTTTGATTCTGTCAATTCATTCTCAAGATATTGAGCGGAACCAAAATTTTGATGTCAATCAAGGGCCATAACTCTGGTTCAAATTTGCGAAAAATGTTGGGTAATGATCCCAAGCTAGACCTTGTCAATGTTGATGTGCCTGCAAAGTTTGGTTCAATTCTGTCAATTCATTCTCAAGATATTGAGCGGAAACAAATTCTGACGTCAATAAATGGCCATAACTCTGGTTCAAATTTTCGAAAAATGTTAGGTAACAATCCCAAGCTAGATCTTGTCAAAGTTGATGTGCATGCAAAATTTGGTTCAATTCTGTCAATTCAATCTCAAGATATTGAGCGGAAACGGAATTTTGATGTCAATCAAGGGCCATAACTGTGGTTCAAAGGAGATAAGCAGCCGTGGAGAAGCTCTGCCATCCAAGACTAGCGACTTTGTGCTGTTTTGTGTATTTCTCGATGGTGCCTGCACAATGTGCCCTTGCATTATCATCTTGTATATAGTACCATAATTATTCTGGACATCAAGGGAGTAAAAGAAGGGCTTATCGACGAGAGTTGGTCCCCTTTCGTCTACTCCCATTTTACCTACTCCCATTTCGCCTACTTTCAACATTTGCTGGATTCCTGTTTTGCCTACTGTGTTTTTTTGTTTGTTTAATTATTATTATCATTATATGTTACAAATGCTTTCATTACATGTATTTTTTCTATTATTTTCTTATCTATTTTTCTATTTATAATATGTGTTAGTGTGTGTGAGCAAACACAATTTCTGTTTGCACAAGCCCATTAATCATTGAATTGCCAGTCAATCATAGTGTTTCATATCATTTATTGTACAAACTGTGATTTAAATGTCAAAATAAGTTATTTTATAGTACAAGTATTGTGACGTTACTGTAAGAATTCAGCACAAAAGCCGGAAAATCATTTCATATACCATTTTCCATTAATGTTGTAGTTCTAATCCTTCAATTTTCGGATATCAAACCCAGTGGATTTAATACATGTTTATTTTCAATGTTTATTTTCAATATATGGAGTTATCTGCCCTTGTTTTAGCCTGTTGTACAGTGTATTTACCTTTATGTATCAATAAGGGGTAACCATAGCAACCAGGAAGTCCCGGGATAAGACAAAATAGTTTCGGCACAGTGACTGTAATGATTGTATGCTTCTTTTTAACAATGGTAGATCTGCTTCAAGCAAATGCGCACAGTTCAGCCACTATTGACACACTAAATGCATTGTGAAACTTCCATGTCATTCATGAAAATGACGTTTGTGGGCTTCATTGGGGAACAAAGCCATATCTCTGTAAACAAATTGAATATTTCGGTCAAATAAAAATTATTTGGCTCAGGAATCATAACTCTTTCAAACTAAGCTAGTTTCTCTTTAAGTTAAAATTTTGTCTGAAGGGACATTTTCTTGCGTTGAGGCCCGATTATTACAGGCTTTGGACATAGGGGTACAATGTCATAGAATTAAAGCAAACCCTACAGGGTACCTATGGTCCAAGTATGAATGCTTTCTGGTAAGTTGTTGTCAAGATATGGACCTCTAGAAAACTATCGCATTGTGACGGACGGGAACACAAAAGACCGTGGTGACTACAATAGATATGCACAATATGCACTCCATTCAGTCATGTAAAAATGAAATGTTCCCCTTAAGTAGAAAAGTGCAGCTAGGGGCTCATGAGCATGTGGAATGGCTCTGTAGCCAAATGAAAAAGACGTAGATCTTTAAAAAAAGCTTTATATTATTCAGCAAAAATATGAACAGGCTGCAAGAAAGGCTCAGAGTTTTGAACTTAACTAGTATCTTTAACCAGAGGACCAATTGTCCTGTAGCTCACCTGAATTATTTTGATAATAAATCTTTTAAAGAAAAAGATTTCACCAGCAGAGATCGAAAGTGGATACCCTAAGAGGTTTCACATGAAATTTGACTTCAATCTGTCAAGCAGTTTCGTTTCTGAGATGTCTTTTTAATATTTTTTCCTTTTGTTTGCCATGACAACCACACAGAATATCTCATTTGGACAAAGGTGGTATATCATGTAGAGGATCGACTTAATAAGGAAAATTTCTGTGAAAGTTTTATCAAAATATATGCAAGACCGGCACTTTCGACCTTCCTGTAAAATAGATACAACCTCCAAGGTCACCATATGAAATAAACTATGAAGGGACCAGGTACCCAAGGTCATCAGCAGTGGTTCCAGTAAAGATTTTTTTCAGGTTTTTGCAATATATTGGCATAGTAGCCATCTTGGTTATGCGACCAGGACTATTCCAAAAACTTTCGATCTCCTAATCCACAGGGTCATAATTTGTATACACATTGTAGTACTTGAGTCATCAATGCTTCATGCAAAGTTTCGTTGAAATCTGTCCAGTGGTTCCGGAGATTTTGAATGGTTTTTACCATATATGGGCATGGTGGCCATCTTGGTTATGTGACCTGGATTATTTATATACACATTGGTTCCCCCTCCCCATAGATGCTTCATATAAAATTTGGTTTTGATTGGCCATGCAGTTTCAGAGGAGAAGATCTTTGAAAATGTGAATGGACGGACGACGAAACATGGCTATACTATAAGCTCACCTTGTGAGCTAAACGGCTCAGATGAGCTAAAAATTGCATCAACCAGTTTGATCTGCTAGCAAGATTAATAATGAGCTCCACAGCTGGTAAACGTGATTCGGACTGGATGACGCACAATGTCATAGAGAATGAAGTTGAGCTGAAAAAATCTAGTTTTCTCTTATAGCTTTTGCTCTATTGACTTATAGGTAGGTGCAGTTCATGCAGAAATTGATCATGTATTGAATGAAAGTAAGATGAGGAATATAGCTTATTTCGTTTTCGCAAACACTTCGTCCCCCATGATTATTTCACAATGGGGATGAAGTGTTTGCGAAAACGAATTGATTGGGATTTCTTATATTATTTTATTTCAATAAATGGTCCATTTTTGCATGGACTGAGCCTATCTAACAGTCAGTAGAGTAAATGCTATAGGAGAAAATTCTAAAATCTAACCTAATTTTCGGTCTAAATCGCAGCGTGTGTCACCGGTCATTTATCGTTTCGTGTGTTAACAATACCACGTGATTGTCCGTAGTGAGCTCAGTCACTAGAAAAACGGATTTTGCCCGTGCAAAAACAAAGGCGCAGATCAGCTGTGCAGTAAATGCACAGCTGATCAGCGCCATTCTTTTCGCTACATCAATAGTACAGTCTCTCCTCTTGTTAAATCCAAAAGGTTATTATAGTTTCAAGTAAGTGACTAAATTTTGAAGTAATTTTTGATCAGTAGTATGCAAATCCCAAAACTTAATAATTGAGCCTGTGCGTGAGAAAACCAACACTGGGTTCCGACCAGGTCCGACACAAACAAGGCTATACAGTCAAAGAATATGGTTAGAGGCTTGAAATTTTCGGATTTAAGAAGAAGAGGGAACCCCCGTGGCCATCATGCATATTGAATAAATAGCTTGCATTATTTTACTTGGTCCACAACCAATAATCCTGAACAAGTGAATTTTCCGCCTTGTCCTGTAAAGTCACCTCTAACACCCAACTTGGCATAACCGTGTAAACATTTTATGCACTTCCTCCAGGAGGGAGCTGTCCCTGGCCCTACTCACACAGTAGGGGGTTCCCATTAATATCAACCAAGACTTTGACCTTCTTTTCATATTTAAAGCTTAATATATAAGCAATTAAAAAATGTTAAATGTCCTTCCGAAAAAAAAAAAAGAAAAATAATTGAAAAGCCTCGAATAAATTTGTTTCTATTTTTTTCTTCATGGTGAATAATCTTTTTTTCTTAGATTCCTTTTGTTCCTCTGTGCGCACAGGAAGTGTCTGTGACCGCCTGGGACTGGCAGACTCGGTTGTAGCGTTGATACGATTCACCCAGTGTACCATCTCAACCTGAGGGTAGAAAATCATAACGTTACTCAACAAGTTACTGCCAGTTGCACAAAGAGTCTTCAAAACACATACACTACTCCAAAGAAGTTACTTCTTGAAAAAGCTTTAGTCTGAAATTTTAAAATGTCTTAACAAAACATACAAACTTTAGTAAAAAAATGTTTATGACAAGTGATCTAGGTCACAAAGTCCTAAGAAAATGAAACACCATGCTTTATTCAGTGCAACATGCTCACACCTAAACTCTAAGCAGTTTTGGGGTTGGAAACAAGTTCTAATCATGTTACGTCATATCCCCATAGGAAACCTATGAAATGATATCTTACCTCATCTTTGGACATGAAGAGGTACTCAGCACCTATGGCAAGTTTTAACCAGAACACATGTGGTCTCTTTGTATAGTAGGCCGCTGGCTGACACTCACCCCCAGCTAAATCCAGGGCTGGCTCATTAGGCTCCTAGAAAAATGAAATTATCCCATCTTGTTGCCAAAAATAATTTAAATTTAGAACCGTATATTTCTAAAACATACATGAAAAGGACACGTCATACATAAGCGAAAATCCCTCGACATAGACTTGTGTTTTATTGCAAAAAGGAATTCTTGATTGTTTGATGTATTGCTTTCCGTCCTTTTAAACAGCTCACACCCCAACATGACCATAACTGTTTACTGGGATGTAAAACAAGTAGCCCAAGGGCAACGATCGCTCACCTGAGGGATCTTTGAAATATAGAAGCTCTGGGCCTTGTGGTTTCAGAGAAGAAGATTTTTTTAGTTTTTCCCATTGTAAGTTTATGGAGACTATTGACCCTGGGGCGTGGCCCAATTTGACCCCAGGGGCATGGCTGGCACAATTTATGTAGAGAACCGTTAGCCATTGTAAACCAAATATCAAAGCTGAGGGCCTTGTGGTTTCAGAGAAGAAGATTTATGATTTTTTTTTCATTAAAACATATATTTTGCCATGGCAACCAGAGTTCCAGTTTGATCTGCTTAAAAGCAATATGCAACCTTTCCTACTGCCCAATGACGCTGTGTAGATCCACCTACTGGCTTTGGGGATATTGAATTTTGAATGGTTTTCTATAGTAAGTCTATGGAGACTAACAACCCTTGGGGCGTGGCCACATTTGACCCCAGGGGCACGATTGGCACAATTTATGATAAGGACTAACAAACATTGCTTACTAACTATAGAAGCTCTGGGACTTGAGGTTTAATGTTAAGTTTTTCCCATTGTAAGTCTATGGAGACTACTGACCCCCGGGGCATGGCCAAAGTTGACCCCAGGGGCATGGCTGGCACAATTTATGTAGAGAACCATCAGCCATTGCCACATACCAAATATCAAAGCTGTGGGTCCTGTGGTTTCAAAAAGATGATTTTTGATTTTTTTTTTCCATTAAGATTTGTATGTTGCCATGGCAACCAGAGTTCCAGTCCGATCAGCCCCAAAACAGTATGCAACCTTTTCTACTGCCCAGTGACACTGTGTGTGTAATTTGAACAAGATCTGCCAACTGGCTTTGGAGATATTGATGTTTGAATGTTTTCCCATAGTAAGTCTATGGAGACTATCGACCCCCGGGGTGTGGCCAAATTTGACCCCAGGGGCATGAATGGCACAATTTATGTAGAGGACCATTAGCCATTGCTACATACCAAATATCAAAGCTGTGGGCCTTGTGGTTTCAGAGAAGAATTTTTTAGTTTTTCCCATTGTAAGTCTATGGGACCTATCTGTTGCCATGGAAACCACAATTTTGATACAATCTGCTCCAAAACCTAACGAAATCAATCCCTCAGTCCAATGATGGTTCACATTAAATTTGATCAAGATCGGCCCACTAGCTTTAGAAATATTCTTCTTTGAAATTGTGGACGGACGGACGACGACGACGGACGCCAGACCATTAGTATACTATAAGCTCACCTTGTGAGCCTTCCGCTCAGGTGAGCTAACAATAAATCAAACAAACAAAAACTATTTTTCACAAACGCAAGTCTGCGACGAGAGATTTTCTCCTATGTGTGACAAGGCCTTGACGTCAGAAAGTACTCTCTCAATTAAAATTCACTACTTTAGGTTTGGCTTACCATCCCCTTCAACAATTTTTCAGTTGTCAGAACGTAGCCACTGCCTCCTGGGTTTTAACCCATTCATGCCGAATGGACTTTCCCATCGTTATCATTTGGACAAGTCTGCTTCATTTTCAGGGACATCAGGTGTGATTTTGAAATGTTATTCAATTTTTCCAAGAAAATCTTCAAAGCAAACAGAATAGCTACAGATGGGGACGCCGCGTTTTGCGGCGTCACATCTGAGGCTATACTGCATGCCTCTGTCCCACAAAAAGGATGCCAGGCTAATATGAGTTAACCACTATACTGGGGAGCTTAAAGTGTGATTCTTGCTCTGAGTACACTACACAACAGACAAAGGTTCATTTCAATCCAAAGTATGTGCTCTACACTCCCATGCTAGATGTTTGTTTTATAAATTCATTGACATCTGAATAGTCATGCAGCGGCAATTCATATTGTGATTATCTATTGGGATACTATCTCTGGTGTCACTAACCTGTTTAGCATGTTTCTGGTCTTTATAACATGACAATGACGCTCCATCTAGCACTACATATACCTTGTCCCAGTACCTACAAACAGTTACATTCATGGTTATTCACATTTATGACCACAAATCTTTTTTTCTATTTCCCCTTAAAATGGAGAAGCAAGCGAAGAATTTTTGTTGTTATCAGGGGAAAGGACCTGCAAATTTGACTAGAAACCCAGACTACCCCAATTCAATTTTTGAGCTGCCTCGTGAGAAAACCAGCAATTTGCTTGACCGTGAAATATAGGTCCAGGTAACCAGTTCATGGTACATGCTTGATTGGTATGTCAAGGGCAATTAATATGCAAGGTTTCAACCGCGCAGCTATCTCAGATGCAGAGAATCAAAATTATGACATGAATTGTTGACAGATTGACGTACAGATGCACACACTGACGGAAATTTGAACTCCTATATCCAATCCTGCTACGTACATGCAATAATAAAAATATTCATCCTTTTGCAGGCATTCTATAGTACTAACACATATATCCATCATTAGGCAGACTCATATATAAAATTATACTCATCCTTAGGCAGACAGTTTGTATTTCATTAAAACAGCATTAGGCAGGTACGAGCATGATGTAATCAGATTTTAGTTCTCTCCCATCAAACCATCTAAAACAAACAGTCTATTAGGGCTACTGTCTCACCTGTCTCTTCTTCCTGTGTGAGTGTTTCTATGTCTGTGTCATCCTGGTTTCCAGATTCTGGCTTACCAAGGGGCTGAAAGAGTACAACTTCATTATCCCTTTTAGTTATTATACAAGGTTTCAACCTCACAGGTGCAGAGAAACAAAACTATAACATATATTGCTAAAGTTATTGGACTGCGAAATATAGGTCAATGTCACTGGTTCAAGGTGCATGCTTGATTGGTATGTCGAGGACAATTAATATGCAAGGTTTCAACCTCGCAGATATCACAGATGCAGATTAACAAATCTATGACAGTTGGACGTACGAAAATTGAACTCCTATAATGCATCCTGCTACGCAGGTGTGATAATAAAATTATTCATCCTTATGCAGACATTCCATAGTACCAACACATATATTCATCCTTAGGCAGACTTATATATAAAATTATACTCATTCTTGTGTTACGTCTACACTGGGCCACGTTCTCACTACGTCCTAAAAAATTAAGGACGTAGTGAGGACGTGGTACATCTTGTAAGACGTGGTAGGAACGTAGTAAGGACGTAGCGAAGTCTTGATGGACACGGAGGTCTTGGTCAAATTTTGAACATGCTCAAAAGAAATGTGGCGAGGACGGGGTGGAATTAGAACGCAGTAAGGACGTAGGAAGGACGTGGTAAGGACGTAGTAGGAACTTGTAGGACGTAGAAAGAACGTGGAGCATGCGATGCAAATTTGTTGCAGACCATCAAGACCTCACTACGCTTCTACTATGTCCTTGATACGACCATCAAGTTCTCGACAAGACCATGCCGTGCTTCTTGTACGTCCTTACCGCTTCCTAGAAGACTGCACTGCGTTCTTATCACGCCCTAGCGGTTCCTAACACGTCCTTGGTATGTTCTTATCACGTTCACACCAGGTTCGAACTACGTCCTCTACGTTTTATTAATTTTGTATTAATTGTCCCGTACCCTCAAGCAATTGCTTTCGCTTTTATTTAAACCATATCGAAATCAAAACATGAACAGAGAAGTACTCTTGCAACTAGCTCTCCTTCAAGGAGACCATGCCTTACTTGGTGCACAGGCTGCACTTGTGCTATTTCACAGAAGGAGGAATAGAAGGACAAGATCTTGTTGGGTGCGTCCTTGGCTATCAGCTGAAAGAAGGCTTCAGTATGGCATTTTCTTATTGCAGTTTCAAGCTGTTTCGCAACTTATCTGACTCTTATGTTTTACGTCAGATTAATATATTTACAGTTAGAATGTGCTGGAAACGTAGTTCACGCGTGGTATGAACTGCTTGGTCTTTGTGAGGACGTAGCATGGACATAGTGGAAACGGGATGACCTTGGTGAGCGCGTATTGAGGACGTAGTGGAAACGTGAAGAATGTATTAAGGATGTGGTACGGACGTAATAAGGATGTGGAGGAGACGTAGTAAGGAGGTAGTGGGAACTTAGAAATCCGAAATTGTTTCATTTTGACCCCGTCCTCGCCACGTTCTTGAATTTGTAGAATGTGGTAAGGATGTGGTGAAAACGTGGTCCAGTGTAGAATAACATTAGGCGGACAGTTCATTTTTCATTAAAACAGCATTAGGCAGGTATGAGCATGATGTAATCAGATCTTAGTGCTCTCCCATCAAACCATCTAGAACCAGAGGACCAATGGTCCTGTAAATACTCACCTGAGATCTGCTGTATATGCCAATAAACATGTTTGAATATTATGCCAAATAGCCCCAGCAAATGGGAAGATGACTTAAGCCCTGGGCTATTTTTTCAGAATAATCAATATTGAACTATGTTGACCTTGTTGAAAAGTAGGTCAAGGTCATCACAGGGTCATGATTTATATAAACACTGTATTACTTGAAGTCATTGATGCTTCATACCAAGTTTCGCTGAAATCAGTCAACCAGTTCTTGAAAAGATTTTAGAAGAGTTTTACCATATATGGGCATGGTGGCCATCTTGGTCATGTGACCTGGATTATTTATATACACATTGATTCCCTATTCCTACAGAGGCTTCATATAAAATTTGGCTTTGATTGGCCAAGCGGTTTCAGAGAAGAAGATGTTTGAATATTATGGCAATATTCATGTATATTGCCCTGGGGTGGGGGCAGATGAGCCCCTGGGGCCCAATTTTTGTTCAGAATCATTAATATTCAGTCCTATTGCTCATTTTCTGCAAAATGTTTCCTTTGAATGACAATTTTAACAATTTTCCCAATTCAAATGCATATGCGACCTATAATGACCTTGCCATAAAATAGGTCAAGGTCATCATAGGGTCATGGTTTATATACACATTGTAGTACCTGAGTCATGCCACGTTTCATTGAAATCGGTCTAGTGGTTCTGGAGAAGAAGATTTTTGAAGAGTTTTTACCATATATGGGCATGGCGGCCATTTTGGTCAAGTGAACTGGATTATTTATATACACATTGATTCCCCCTTCCTACAGATGCTTCACAGAAAATTTGGCTATGATTGGCCAAGCAGTTTTAGAGAAGAAGATGTTTGAATATTATGATAATATATATGTATATATTGCCCCGGGGTGGGGGCAGATGAGCCCCTTGGGCCCAATTTTTTTTCAGAATCATTAATATTCAGTTCTACTGCTCATTTTCTGCAAGATTTTTCCTTTAAATGACAATTTAACAATTTTTCCCATTCAAATGCAAAGGCGACCTAAGTTGACCCTGCCGTTAAATAGGTCAAGGTCATCACAGGGTCATGATTTATATACACATTGTAGTACATTAGTCATCTATGCTTCATGTCAAGTTTCGTTGTAATTGGTCCAGTGGTTCCGGGGAAGTTTTTGAAAGTTTTTACCATATTTGGGCATGGCAGCCATCTGACACATGACCTGGAATATTTATATATAATACACATTGGTTCCCCCTTCCCATAGATGCTTCATGTAAAATTTAGCTTTGATTGGCCCAGCGGTTTCAGAGAAGATCTTTGAAATAGTGGACGGACAGACGACGGGCGGACGCCGGAGCATGGATATACTATAAGCTCACCTTGTGAGCCTAATGGCTCATGTGAGCTAACAAACAGTCTATCAGGGCTACTGTCTCACCTTTGACATGGTGTCTGTCTCTTCTTCCTGTTTGAGTGTTTCTAGGTCTGTGTCATCCTGGTTTCCAGATTCTGGCTTACCAAGGGGCTGGAAGAGTATTAATAACTATGATGTGAAATGTTGACAGACGGACATACAGACGGACAGACAAAATTTGAACTCTTATATCGCATCCTGCTACAAGGTGCTATAATAAAAATATTCATCCTTATGCAGACCTCAAATAGTACTAACACATATATTCATCTTTAGGCAGACTCATATATAAAATTATACTCATCCTTAGGCAGACATTTCATTTTTCATAAAAACAGCATTTGGCAGGTACGAGCATGATTTTAGTGCTCTCCCATCGAACCAAATATCGCAAATATTAAACACAAAGCTTCCAAGTCCGTGACCCTGACCTCAAGGTCATCCAGGTGAATTGTGATGTACAGCATAAAACCTCAGACCAATATCTATCAACATGCAAGTATCAACTTTATCCATCAACATGTTCAAGAGATTTAGACTTTAACCAAAAACTTAAACACAAAATTTCTAAGTCTGTGACCTTGACCTCAAGGTCAACCAGGGTAGGTCATGATGGTACTGCATAAAACTTCAGACCAATATCTACCAACATGCAAAGTATCAACTCGATCACTCAACATGGTCAAGAGATATAGACTTACAAATACTTAAACACAAAATTTCTAAGTCTGTGACCTTGACCTCAAGGTCAACCAGGGTAGGTCATGATGGTACTGCATAAAACTTCAGACCAATATCTACCAACATGCAAAGTATCAACTCGATCACTCAACATGGTCAAGAGATATAGACTTACAAATACTTTAACACAAAATTTCTAAGTCTGTGACCTTGACCTCAAGGTCACCAAGAGTGGGTCATGATGGTACTGCATAAAACTTCAGACCAATATCTAGCAACATGCAAAGTATCAACTCAATCCATCAATATGGTCAAGAGATATAGACTTACAAAAACTTTAACCAAAAACTTAAACACAAAATTTCTAAGTCTGTGACCTTGACCTCAAGGTCACCTCAAGGTCATCCAGGGTGGATTATGATGGTACTGCTTAAAACTTCAGACCAATATCTAGTAACATGCAAAGTATCAACTCAATCCATCAATATGGTCAAGAGATATAGACTTACAAAAACTTTAACCAAAATCTTAAACACAAAATTTCTAAGTCCATGACCTTGACCTCAAGGTCACCCAGGGTGGGTCATGATGGTACTGCGTAATATCCTTAGGCAGACTCATATATAAAATTATACTCATCCATAGGCAGACATTTCATTTTTCATTAAAAAGCATTTGGCATTTGGCAGATACGAGCATGATGTAATCAAAATATTCTCAAGTTGCTCTTGAAGGATCTCAGTTTTAATATTTATTTATTTTTTATTTATTTTTTTTATTATTAACCACCAAGCCACGGAGGCTTCTAGTTATGTGATATAAAATCAACCAATGATCCAAGAACACTCAGGCTGAAACCAGACGCTAGAACACTTAAAGACACTGAAATGACCATGACAATGAATATCCACATACATGTACCTTCATCGAATCTATACGTTGTCTTTCAGGTAACAGGCTGCAAAACTTCCTAAACATCTTTTTTAATTCTTCCCATTGAAAAGCTAATCATATTTTGACATTGCCTTAAAAAGTCAATTTCAACGAAGCATCATTTGTACAAACTATGATGAGCTGGAGTCCCAAGACCAGATGCCTATACTATAAGCTCACCTTTGGCTCAGGTGAGCTGAAAAGCAGGTCTGAAACAGTATGACTAATTAGATGCATAATATTGAACAGGTCATAAAATCATACTAACCACAATTTCTGTCCATTATACATGTAGAAAAAGTTTGTTGTCTGCCCCTTTTTTCATTCTATATTCAGCTTCTTCAGAGGATATTCTATCACCTACATACTCTAGCAAGAAATCACCAACTGACCATTCTTGTTTGGAAAAAACGCCGAATCCTGAAGTGTATAAGGAATTGAAACCATGAAACCAATGACAGCTTCCCTTTGGTCAATTAAATCATATCGTCGGCCTAAAGTACAAAATGCTGAACCTGCAGTTTTTTGCAGATTCAGTTTTTCAGCTTTTTGACCTTACAGAATCCTGCGTCCCGCAGCACTGATACCTAGTCTTCTAGCCAATCAGAGAGTGGAAAAAATACCATGTGATAAAATGCTGAACTCTGTGTGGTGATACAAACAACCAATACTGCATTTTTTTTTAATTATTTTTTTTGCTTCTCTTTAAAAGCTTTGAAACGCAGGTTCTGTTTTCGACATTCTTACAGACTCCCACATACGCAGTGGTGATATCTGGTCTTATAGCCAATTAGAAAGTGGAACAGAATGTAATACACTGTTAATTTTTGTTAAAAAATGTGAGAAATCCTTTGCATTGCAAAAAAATAACAGTGAATGCAGGGGATTGACATTTTTCAACAAAAAATGGCAGTGTATTAGTGTATTTGCTTTTGTAGTTAGTATGTACTTATCAAATTGATGTCTTAATCAGTTAATGACAAGCTAATGAAGTTTTGAACAACTGGCCCCTGGTAGCTAATCGAGATTCGTTACCAGACTGTCAGACATCAGTTTAAGGATAAGCCGAAAATCATGACCCTTGGTTTACAATGCAAGCAGCCCAACCACTAAACCAGTACTCTGTATTAGGTATAAAAGTCTACCCCATGGTTATGATTCATGAAAGCTGATTACTATATAACTAGGACCATTTACCATACTAAATCATTTTGGTCATACCGACCCGAACAACGCCCAAAGACTTTTGCAGCTAGTGTTTTTAGCCCTTTTTTATTTGCATATAGTTTCATTTAATTTTTTTTTGTTTTGTTTTGTTGTAGCTTTACGTCCCGGTCCACAATTTTTCAGTCATGTTGGGATGGAGCCACCTTTTTTGGGTAGTTAACCAGTACTGTGGGGAGCTTCAAGTGTCTTGCTCAGGGACACCTTACGGCGCTCGTGGGGATTGAACCAAGGACCTCTTGCTCCGGAGTCCAACCCCCTACCACTTGAGCTACCACGCTCCCTGATTTTGATTTTAAGATTTTTTTAAGTCCAAAGAAAGTGTTAATTTAATCTATATCATAATCATTTCATACATTGTTCACTACTTTTTCTCAGCTTTCATTGAAGAGCTGTTATAATACAGTTTACTGAGTTTATATTAAAACATTGCAGTTTAGTCATTACTAAGAACCATCCAATGTGCCTTCCAATGGCCCAAATTATAACAATGCACTGAATATATGAGCCGCATCACGAGAAAAACAACATTCTGCATATGCGAAAACAAAGATGCAGATCAGCTTCGCTGTAACCCCGAAGCTAATCAGCGCCTTTGTTTTCACTCCATGGATAGAACTATCCTTCTACTTCAAGTAGCATATAAGCCAGGGCTATGAACAGAAAACTTAGATGGTATGTGATGCTCAGTGTTGATTGGTTGAAAATTTATCTGTAAGAAAGCCCCTCTCGAGTCATAAATAAACAATCATTGCCAGGCTGGTATGCTCATGATTATAACCAGATGCTAAAAATCAGCGATTTATGGAAAATGGGGTTGGTTTGATGAAAATGTGTTTAATATTACAGTGGTCATTTATTTATTTCAAAATAATTTCACTCTCATGAAAAGATTTTCTAATATATGCTTAGCCTTTGCATGAAAATATGTACATAGACTGCAGACTTACCCGCCTGAGGTCTGTAATGAAAATAAAACGGTATGTTTTCACATGCTGCTGACTACACCGCAGACTCCCTAACTGATAGGGGCTGAATGAAGTAATCTCTAAATGCCTTGATTTGACAGAAATATATTTCTTCTACAAACAAATCCTTGCAGTTAATTACTTTTACAGACTTTTGCTGTCACCTCCAGACCCAATGAAACAATTTACTGATGCTTGTTCACAGACAATGTAGTCCCTTTGAGTATAGAGAGACTTGATAGCCCTCGTTTATATGCCACTTGTTCTACTTTTAATACCCCAAATTCAAATCTCTAGCTATTCTCTGTGGCTGCACAGCCCAGTTTGTGTCAGACCTGGTCAAAAACCACAATGTTTGTTTTCTCGTGTCGCGGAAATACCTTTATAATCGGATATATATTTAACCTCAAATCCCTCCTTGTCAATCCCAGCCTGAATGTAAAACTCAGCTTCGGAATCTGGGAACAAACGTTTCAGCTGCAATAAAGCATTAAATAAATTGAATGCATAAAACCAGTTCAAAAAAAGGAATATTGAAAAATCTATTCCGACATATCAGAGTTCTTGTGGTTGTGCCGCGTGGCGGCCCTAAAAAGTCTCCCTGTACATCCATTTAATGCTCTTATTTTTCCAATCCTCAGGGATTGCTTGCAATCAGTTTGCATTTTAGATTTAAGCCCCCCAGTAATTTTATATTACTGACCGTTCCAAAGCGGTACTTCTGTGGTGGTTCTATTTGTTTTATGTTGTCTAGTTGAACTTTTCTACTTTTTTAACCTTTTGTGCGTTTTCATATTTTAGTTAAGTTCAGGTAGCTGAGTGGCCGCCTAGTGGGAAATAGCCGCTCACTCGGCTTACTAAATGTTTTCAAAGTACTAGAGTTTCAATTTGGTTTTTTCCCACCTCGGGTTTTTGGGGTAGGACTTGCTTTCTGATTGCGCCTTTTCCTGATCGTTGCCTATTGTTACCTTTTTAAAAAAGTACCATTGATCTTGTGGCGGCCGCCATGGCCAAGTGGTTAAGAACGCAGTTTCTTAATCACTCGATCATCTCACCGCTGTGTCTGGTGTGGACTGGGCAAAATGTGAGACAAGCCAAGTTCTGCTTGTGAGTGTGCCAGGTGGTTTTTCTCGGGGTTCTCCCGTTTTCACCCCATCTACCAACTGGTACCATCTACCAACTGTCTCATATGAGCTGAAATAATCTTGAAAGGGACGTAAAACTAAATTAAAAAAAAAAAACATAAATCTTGAAATTGTCCAGAAAATACTATTTAGAAAGATTCCTAATGCTTACCAGAGCACCAATGGTCCTGTAAACGCTTACCTGAGATTTGGTATATATGAAAATACTTTCATACCTGCACTGGGACAGGGGCAGACAACCCCCTGGGGACAAGGTTTTTTCATAAACACAAATCTTCTGCCAATTTGCATATTTCCCAGCAAGTTTCCCACAACAAATGTCATTTTACCAATTTTCCCCATTCAAATGCATATGCAATCCAAGTTGACCTTGCAGTAAAATAGGTCAAGGTCATCCTAAGGTCATAAATTATATACACATTGTGGGCCTTGAGTCCCTTATGCTACATGCTAAGTTTCAATATCCTCAAGGCTTTTGGGTCCTGGAGAAGAAGATTTTTAAAGACTTTTACCATATATGAGCATGGCCCCCATCTTGGTAATGTGACCTGGATTATTTATATTTCATTCCCCCTTCCTATAGAGGCTTCCTATAAAATTTGGCTTTGACTAACCAAGTGGTTTCAGAGAAGAAAAGGTTTGAATATTTTGGTCATATATACATGTATATATAGCCCCGGGGCAGGGGCAGACAACCCCCTGGGGCCAAATGTTTTTCATAAACACAAATTTTCTGTCCATTTGCCCATTTCCCAGCAAGTTTCCCCCATCAAATGACATTTTACCAATTTTCCCCATTCAAATACACAGGCAACCTAAGTTGACCTTGCCTTGGTGTTATAATGGGAATAAGAGCTGTCGCAGGACAGCGTGCTCGACTGCTTCTGACCTTTGTCAAACATACGGCCAAACCCAACCAGTAACCCAAAGCATTATGCTCATACATCTTTTTGCCTTGATGCGATAAGGCAAAATCACTGAACCATGAAAGTTAACTATAACTACCTAAGATTTAAAGGTCTCACTCATATTGTGAAAGAAGTGTGTTCATATACCAACTGAGTGCCAAGACACAAGGCAAAATCACTGAACCGTGAAAAAAGGTCACACTGACCTATAAGTATTGCAGGGTCAAAGGTCTAGTGATACTTACTCATAATGTGAAAGAAAAATGATAATATACCCATTCAGTGTTGAGATATAAAGCAAAATCACTGAACCATGAAATTAGGTCATAGTGACCTATAGGTATGTTTGGGTTAAAGGTGTGGTCATACTCATTCATAATCAGAAAGAAGTATGAAAAAATACCAACTGAGTGTCAAGATATAAGGCAAACTCACTGAACCATGAAATTAGGACACAGTGACCCAGGAATACTTTACGGTCAAAGGTCTTGTCATACTCATACATATCGTGAAAGAAGTATGTTCATATACCAATTGAGTGCCGAGATATAAAGGAAAATCACTGAAGCGTGAATTTAGGTCATATTGGCCTAGGACTACTTTAGGGTCTAAGGTCTTGTCATACGCAAACATAGTGTGAAAGAAGTTTGTTCATAAACCACTTGAGTGCCGAGATATAAGGCAAAGTCACTGAACCGTGAAATTAGGTCACAGTGACCTATAAGTATATTGGGGTCAAAGGTCTGGTCATACTCACTCATTATCTGAAAAAAGTATGAAAATATACTAATTGAGTGTCAAGATATAAGGCAAAATCACTGAACCGTGAAATTAGGTCACAGTGACCTAGGACTACTTCAGGGTCAATGGTCGTGTCATACACAAACATACTTTGAAAGAAGTTTGTTCATAAACCATTCGAGTACCAAGATATAAGGCAAAAATCACTGAACCATGAAATTAGGTCACAGTGACCTATAAGTATATTGGGGTCAAAGGTCTGGTCATACTCACTCATAATCTGAAAAAAGTATGAAAATATACTAATTGAGTGTCAAGATATAAGGCAAAATCACTGAACCGTGAAATTAGGTCACAGTGACCTAGGACTACTTCAGGGTCAAAGGTCTTGTCATACGCAAACATACTTTGAAAGAAGTTTGTTCATAAACCATTCGAGTACCAAGATATAAGGCAAAATCACTGAACCATGAAATTAGGTCACAGTGACCTATAAGTATATTGGGGTCAAAGGTCTGGTCATACTCACTCATAATCTGAAAAAAGTATGAAAATATACTAATCGAGTGTCAAGATATAAGGCAAAATCACTGAACCGTGAAATTAGGTCACAGTGACATAGGACTACTTCAGGGTCAAAGGTCTTGTCATACGCAAACATAGTGTGAAAGAAGTTTGTTCATAAACCATTTGAGTACCGAGATATAAGGCAAAATCACTGAACCGTGAAATTAGGTCACAGTGACCTATAAGTATATTGGGGTCAAAGGTCTGGTCATACTCACTCATAATCTGAAAAAAGTATGAAAATATACTAATTGAGTGTCAAGATATAAGGCAAAATCACTGAACCGTGAAATTAGGTCACAGTGACCTATAAGTAAGTTGGGGTCAAAGGCCTGGTCGTACTAACTCATAATCTGAAAGAAGTAAGAAAATATACTAATTGAGTGTCAAGATATAAGGCAAAATCACTGAACCATGGAAAGTAGGTCAACCGACCCTTACCGTCATGACACACAAGTCAGTGTCACAAAGTCAAAAGATGAATGACCAACCATCCTCCTAAGTTGTTTCTATTAAGAAATAAAAAGAAAAAAAATTCGGGGAGTTCTAGATTTTGACCTCTAGCCCCGCCCCCTGACTCCGACCCAGAGGTCCGATGTCATGGAACCTAAAGTGTATGAAGTATGAATGCTTTATGATAAGTTGTTGTCAAGATATGCCTCCTTGTAAAAGTTACACAGCAGTACATCTATTTTTTAGTGTTCTAGTTTTTAACCTTCAGCCCCACCCCCCAGGCATGGACCCAGGGGCCCGATGCCATAGAATGAAACTCAACCCTACAGGGTACCTATGGTTCGAGTATGAAAGCCCTCTGATAAAAAGTTTTCAAGATATAGACTTCTAGAATACTGTATCACAGAAAAGCCATTATTATTAATGGTGTTCTAGATTTTAACCTCTAGCCCCACCCCCTGGCATGGACCCAGGGATCTGATGCCATGGAATGAAAGCCGACCCTACAAGGTGTCAATGGCCCAAGTATCAATGCTTTCTGATGAGTGGTTGTCAAGATATGGACTTCTAGAAAACTTTAACACAAGAATTGCCATTTTTGAAGGTGTTCTAGATTTTAACCTCCAGCCCCACCCCCTGGCCTGGACCCAGGGGCCCGATGCCATGGAATGAAAGCTAACCCTACAGGGTATCTATGGTCCAAGTATGAATGCTTTCTGATGAGTGGTTGTCAAGATATGGACTTCTAGAAAACTTTAACACAAGTGTGACGCGCACGGGAACGGGAACGGGAACGGGAACGCACACTGGAACGGGAACGTGGACGACCGGGGTGACTGCAATAGCTCTATGCACTTCGTGCAGTCGAGCTAAAAAATGAAAATTGCCAATTTCTGCCGTCTCTTAGCAGATATTTATTTTTTTTTGCAGAAATGTTAATTGAGTAGTCCTCTATGTTTTATAAGATCCAGGTCATAGCATGATACTGCACCAGAAATTAAACAATTTCCCCAAAATAATTGTGATATTTGAAATTGTTTCTATTGCTTAGTTTGGCTTTGTTTAACATTTACTCTAAGTATGTAAATTTTTCTTAGCTTTTGTTTAAATCTATTGTTGAAAATAAGTGAGTATGAATATAAATGTTTCTGTTGCTATTCAAAACTGTATCTCAGACACAATTTATATACCATTTTCAAGTGCAAACATCTAGCTTTTAAGTCAACTTAACCGCTTATCTAAAAGCTTCCCTTTCAGAGAGAATTGTGAGAAACACAAAATACCCCGAATTTCGAATTGCCACAAATTTCGAATGTCCCGCCATAATCTTTTTTATTCAGTTTTACGTATCTTTCAAGATTATTTTTCTCTCATATCGAGACGAATCAATTCGTAGGTGGAGCGAAAGCGGGATACCCCGCGAAAAACCACCTGACACACCCGCAAGCAGAACTTGGCTTGTCTCACATGTGCCCCGCGCCCAGAGTGAGGCGCGAACCCACAGCGGTGAGATGATCGAATGATCGAGAGCACTGAAGTCAGCGCACTTAACCACTCGTCAACGGGGACTGCCCCGCCATAATGGGTAAAGTTTTTTTTTACTAAAGATGAGAAGCTAGGCAGCTCGGGCTCTGCATGGTCTTTTTTACCCAACCACACTGTTGTGCACACTATGCAACCCAAAGCCCGTTTCCCAGATACAACAGTGATGAGGGTTGCCTGAGGTGGAAGAAAGCCGGACAAATCTCGGCACCCCCCCCCCGAGATATGCCTGTGAAACCACCGTTTCTGCCCACAGGTGCTTGAATCATATCCTAGACCCCCCACCCCCCCCCAAAAAAAAAAAAAAAAGAAAAGAAAAGAAAAACAAATCCAATTCTTTTTTTTTTTTTTTTTTTTGTTCTGAAATGAAAAAAAACATTAAGTGTTATTTTTTAATATTTTTTTTTCATTTCAGAACAAAGAAAAAAGAATTGGATTTTTTTTTGTTTTGTGGGAGGGGGGTCTACGGTATGATTCCAGCACTGTTGTTTCCGCCTGGCGACAGCCAGACCACATGCATACATTTCGACGGGTTAATGCACCTATCAGTATTTTCCTCAAAGGGGTGGCGGCGGGATTACCCGGGGGAATTAGAAAAAACAGGTGTCTAATTCCAATCCCATAGGCTAATTTTTTGTGTCCAAAATCCCCAGGGCGGAGAGTCAAATTTGGTATATCCCTAATTCAATACAGAATTTCTTGGACTTGGGAAGTATCTATTTTCCCTACCCAAGGTCGTCATGCTCTGTCTAGATAATCTTTGCTGTCTAATTCCCCCTGCATCCCCCCCCCCCCGGGGGAAAATACTGATAGGTGCTTCTGAAAAACTTTTGCCGCTAGGGATTCTCTGATCTGCCGATGTTATCCGAGACTTCTCTGACATTAAATAGCCTTCGATTATCTTGACTGGCGGCTATTAATGTCAGACCCTTTATGGGTTTGCAGCCAGAGAAAGACTCGGGAGTCGGGTTACTGCCGATGCTACTGTAGTTCTACACATCCCGCTCTTGACTCCGTATGTTGCAATGAATCCCCAAAATGTGACAATCTGCAGTAGATTGAATGAACATACAACAATATTTACATAATGAAACACTTTTTACCCTTTGATTTATGGCGTGAATTACTATTCAGAAAGAAAAAAGAATATTGTTGTATCCATATTTTTTTAATGGCCGCACAAGTTTGTACTTTGCAGAGTGACGTCACAGATTTATTGTATACAAGTAATATCTTTATAAAAAGATGTGTCAGCGAGGGTTATTAAGACAATAAACTTTTCAAAATTATGAACAAAATGCTGTAAAGCTATCAAATATTACATCTAAAACCAATTTTGAATATAATAAGGATAAAATAGCGACAACAGTGTTCACTACAGCTACGTTCAATGTTTGGTTCCGATTACCGGAATAAGGTCCGGCTTTTACCCTCTCTTGGTCGTGTCAGAATTTGAATTTTGAATCAATTATATTATAACTGATAGGTCACAAAATTTCAATTTCATAAATATTCTATTTTTTATATTTTGATATCGTCAGTATGAAGTAAACACGAGAAAATGAAGTACCATAAAGTAAAAAAACATCATATGCTTATCTTGGCTTGAGAAAATAGGTTTTTAAATGGTCTGCCTAAGCTGCAAACTAACATTCTTGAATTTATACATTGTCAATTTTTAAAACTTCTGAAACCCGTATTGTTTTTTAATCAATTTTCAAACAACTCATTGAACTCATCAGAAATAATAAAAATACATGGAAAATACACAAAAAATGCACATCGAATCATTAATGTTATAATGATAGCCGTTGAAGTATAAGGCAGACTCGATTTGGTATGCCTAATTTCCCAGTCTGCCTAATGCCTATATATAGTCTGCTTAAGGTTGAAGTTATATATATATATATATATATATATATATATATATATATATATGTGTGTGTGTCGGAGGTCTTTTTTATGTGTCAAATTGAGCGAAAAAGTTAGGCACTGACGCGAAACGTCACAACTTTGGCTGGCGACGTAGACAACGTTATGATAACGTTGGATATAGTTTTTCCAACCTCGGATTTTGGAGTGATCATTGCCTACTTGTACCTTCTTATAAACGTCCAGCGATTCGCTCACTCTTTGTCAATCATTGCCATAAAGTCAACCATATCAAAGTAAGATGTTTTCTATGCAAATAGTTGGCACGTGGTTCAATGTGTTACCATAGCCTATTACTTAGTTGGTAATAAGTATATTTCCGGATAAGTGTCCATCGTCTTGTGCATACTATTTTTTGATTTATAATAAAACTAGCGTTATATTGACATGAACATAAACTGGGACCCAAAACCCATTTCTGACGTTTGATCTCTATCCATCATATTCTTCTTCAAAGAACCTTTCTGTTTCATATTGACAATTTCTTCTTCCATGGCTGTAGTGTCATCTGGAAGCAAGAAACTGGGTATACGCCACTTAGGGTCTAGCGGTTCTTCCGGGTTCAAATAATCCATTAATCCGGCCGAGGATCCGTGACGTAGAAAGTTTATCACCGAAACACATCGAAACCCAGATGAAGCAAATATTTTCACAAATTGCTCGGTAGATGGCAGAATATCGGCCAAAACATTGGTGTAGTCAGGTACCAGTGAAGTATACCATATTGAATCCAGCAAAAGGGTGGGCAGCATTGTTGTAACCGTGACCAGCCCATTCTGTTTCAAAATCCCTTTAGCGTTTCTGAGTGTTTCTTCGATTATGGGAAACCCTGGATCGACTTGGTCAGAATCTAAATACTGAAGAACTTGAAAGCAGAATATGTCATGAAATCTGGATCAGCTCGCACTGGACTTGCATGTTAATTACAAATTGTTTGTTTGTTGACTTGTTTGATTAACGTTGGATCAACGCTGATGGGCCATTAGCGTCTAACAAGGTAAACTTACGAATTGGCCAACATTTAGGGAATCATTGTAGGCCCCTATTCAAATTTAACATTTGGGGAGGCATATCGTCGGATATACGGTAGGAAATTTTGTTTTACGGCGACGCGTTATATACGACGATATACCAACCCATATGAAAAAAATTGAATATTGGTATCCCTATTCTCATGAACTTTTAACTATAAATTTCGAAAATGCATTGTTTTTTACGTAATGTGTGCGTCACTAGTGACGTATAACTACGACGTTAACCAATCACAATCGACGTTGCTCATGACATTGGGTTTCAGACGGTATGTCGCAGATTATACTGTCGCAATTTCTTACGTTATCCAATCAGATGTCGCGTTACATTCTCAGGTTCATTAGAGTTTGATTTATACAGATAATATAACCCTACCTACAACAAGCTTTAGATAAAATTCAAAACTTACATAATTGAACATAACAGCATCGAATATAACAGGTGTGAAGGGAAAATCCGGCAACGACGTTTTGACTATGTCCACTACAGCCTTTGATGTAATCTCATCTTTCATGCGCTGCTTTGCTATTTCCAACATGGTAGGACTTTTGTCCAATAATGTGACCTTTCCAATGCCAAGTTCAATCAATTGTTTTGAATAGCGTCCTGTACCATACCCTGCGTCGAGTATGTGCCCTGGATTTTGTATTTACAAAAAGTCATTTCATAAACTCATAATGAGCATACATATCTTAAAGATGTTTCAACTTTTCTCAGATAAAAACTACTATAGTCCATATTATCTCCCTTTGCATTTTTATTGCTTCCAAAGGATCAAGCTTTTATATTTTATTTATTATTATTTTATATCTTATTTGATGCTAAATACGTAAAGCATCGGAGTTGGCGCGCACGCAAACAAACATGTTCCGTTTCAGTTTCGACTTCAAAGTAATTAATGGAGGACGAGCACATAATAGTTCTATATGTTTTATCAAAAATGCAACATATGTGAATTAGAGTATGTACATATTTACAAACTTGCTGTCAGTAGTTTTTATTTACCGACTAGTTCCAATAAAAATATCTTCATTTTAATTTATATATAAAGCTCTATATTTTCTAACATATCCACGTTTTAAAGCAAACGGTTCTGGAAATCTGGAAAACCTGTGTTAATTTGACTACCAACGTTGGACTGTATATATTACTCTTTGTTAAAATTATGATGCATGGTTTTACAACTTGTCAGAATCTATAGTATCCAAAGTTGCTTCTAATCCAGAGTCTTGAGATTGTAAAGATTCAAAATATGTTTATCAACCAGCCGGACATATAGTTACTGGAAATTGAAAAATAATTTCGGATTCTAGAATTCGCAAAATTGTTTCTAAAGGTCCGAAATATAGATTCCCATCCTACATTAATTTCGACAAATGTAGAGAGGAGACTGCATCTGCATTAAATGATTTCAGTAATCGATGGTGTAAACGAGAGGGTGTTAAAGATAATGCTCTAAAAGAATGGAAAAGAAGTATTTTCACTACCGTGGATAAACGTATTAAGTTTTATTCACAAAATACTAATCTTTTACCTCCTAAACCCAAATCGTCATTTAGGCATTTGAAGCAGGGTATCCAAGAATTTCATAGAAAGTATGTATTGGTTCCGGCAGACAAAGCCGCAAACAATGTTGTTGTCGTTTGTAGGCTTCACTACATTAACACCTTAAAACAGGAGCTTGATGGTACCAGGGCTTATCTGGAGACAGATACTGATGAAGTGTCTGTAGTTAATACCCACTTAAACGATTTACCTGTTAAGTTTTCTGTTTGTGTCAATGAAGGCCAAGACAAACTTCCTACGATGTATTGGTTACCTAAGCTCCACAAAAGACCGTACAAAGCTAGATTTATTGCAAATTCTAGCTCTTGTACTACCACTGAACTTTCTAAATTATTAACTTCCTGTCTTACTGCTATCAAATCTCATGTTATAAGATACTGTGAGACAGTGTATGAAACTTCAAATAAAAATTGGTTTTGATCAATAAAAAATTCTGGTGAGGTGCTCAGTAAATTGAAGTGTAGAGGGTTCCGTGCGAAAAGCTTGTCCACATATGATTTTTCTTCTCTGTATACAACATTACCACATAATCTAATAAAAGAAAAACTTCTGGATTTGATAGAGTGGACCTTCAAAAGGGCATTAAAGACTATGGTTCACTTTATTTGGCATGTAATGACAGAAAGGCTTTTTTTCACTTCCTCTGACCAAAGTCGGTATACACATTGGTCATGTCAGAATGTGTGCGACGCCTTGTCCTATCTCCTTGATAATATTTATATTAGATTTGGGACCAAGTTATACAGACAAATTGTTGGAATTCCGATGGGTACAAATTGCGCAGCTCTCGTAGCTGATTTATTTTTATACTGCTACGAAAGAGATTTCATGGATTCTCTTAACCATGATAATCAAGCTGATGTTATCGAGGCTTTTAATTCCACATCTAGGTACCTCGATGACCTTTTGAACATTGACAACCCTTATTTTGAAGGTATGGTCAATCAAAATTATCCACCTGAACTACAGTTGAACAAAGCCAATAACTCAGATACCGAAGCCCCCTTTTTAGATCTACATCTTTCTGTTGCAAATGGATTTGTTTCTTCTAAACTTTATGATAAGCGCGATGACTTTGATTTTGATATAGTAAATGTTCCTTTTTTGGATGGTGACGTTCCTCGGCGTGCTTCTTATGGTGTATACATTTCGCAACTTATTAGGTTTGCTAGAGTCTGCAATCATGTTACAGACTTCAACGCTCGAAATAAATGTTTAACGGCAAAACTTCTTCAACAGGGCTATCGGTATCATAAACTTCGAAAAACCTTTTCTAAATTTTATCGTAGACACTATGAATTGATTTCCAAATATAATGTTGGGTTAAAGACTCTTTTAAGTGAGTGCCTCTCGGAACCTGAATTTTATGGTGACTTGGTTTACAAATTTAAGAAACTTATAGGAATTAATGATTTTACTTTTCAATTAAGAAAAATCATAACACGTTACAGACGTATAGGTTATAACTTGAATGTTATGCGACAGTCTGCATGCTTAGTTTTTAACCCAATCATGGTTGATAACTATGCTGCCTTCTTTAATTGCACGCCGGGGGGTCGGGCGTCACACTCTATGATGGTCCCGACTTAAAGCTATTCATTTTAGTTGGTTGGGGCCGGAGCTTCTTGTCTGTTGCTTGGCCCACCGGGGTCCAACTGGTGTTTTTCTTTTGCTCCGGAGTTAGTAGGTTATTCGGCGCCCAGGGATCTCCATCGTCGGGCAGCTTACTATGTCTGTGAGTCCTGGGTTTTGATTCATCAGGATGTTTATCTTGATTTATATGTTTGTTCTTGATGATTCATTGACTAGTTAGAGATTCACCACGAGGACCGAAGAACTTACTAAATGTTATGAACCACTGCAGAAGCTGAGGGTGAGGTTAGGCGCCTGTAAAACCGGTTTAAGCCCGCCAGTAACTTTGTGTTACTGATCGTTCCAAGGCGATACTTCTGTGGTGGTTCTTTTTCTTTTATGTCTTGGTGTTTAAAAATTTTTTTGTGCTGTTGGCGCCTTATGTGTGTTTTTATAGTTTTAGTTAAGTTAAGGTAACTGAGTGGCCACCTATTGGGAAAATAGCTGCTCATTCGGCTTACGATATGTTTCATGGTATAAGTACCTGATTGTTAGTTTATTTTTTTCCCACCTCGGTTTTTGGAGTGGAAATCTTTCTCTGATTGCGCCTTTTCCTGATCTTTGCCTACTTGTAACTTTCTATGTGAAAATGGTTAGCATCACACAAAAACTGCGGCGGACAACGACCATCTTTGATTCAGATTTTATAATACTAGTCTTTGTGTCGATTACCCTGTTGAAAGTTGCAAAATTTCAATAATTCTCTTTGGCTCCATGTTGCCAAGTCTAAATGGTCACTGACGAGACTTGAATAGTCGAAACCGCGGTACGGCCCATCCCCTTTCTCATTAATGTGTTCGCTGCTCATAAAGGATCTCAGATTTACTTTTTATTTGCTATTACTGCAGCTGGTGTTGTGTTGTGTGGTGGCCCTAAAAAGTCTCCCCGTACATCATCCATAGTGCAGGTTATATTTTCTTTTTGGTCCTTTGAGATCAGCGAGGATGTTCTGAGAAATCAGAAATTTATTATCGTTTAACATTCATTTTCTGACCAGTGTTTAATATTTTGGTCCCATTTATATAATACTAGTCTTTGTGTCGACTGCCCTGTTGAAAGTTACAAAATTTCAATAATGCTCTATGGCTCCATGTTGCCAAGTCTAAAGGATCACTGACGAGACTTGAATAGTCGAAACCGCGGTATGGCCCATCCACTTTCTCATTAATGTGTTCGCTGCTCTTAAAGGATCTCAGTTTTACTTTATTTATTTTTTTTTGCTAGAGTTAGGGAACGCGCTGATATTCTTTGCAATAACTTCATTCTTTGAATTCGCATTGTCGTAATGTTTCGAAAGCATCAAGCTGAGACATTGCTTGCTGATTTGATATAAATTCTCCATAGTAGTTATTTTGCGCCAAGGGATCTCCATCGTCGGGCAGCTTACTCAATCTGTGAGTTTTCGTTTTTGATTCATCATGGTATTTATCATGATTCATTTGTTTGTCCATGGTGATTCATTGGATGTAATTTTAGTAATGTTCTTCCTGATATATTTAGGGTGGATGTTTGGTTCTGATAAAACCAGCTGATCATTGCCTGCACGCAAATTTACAATTTTCGGCGTGTAAGTGAAAACACGGCTAGTTTTTATTTCCGTCTGTCATTGAAAATATGAAACCTTATACTTTTCAGAGGTTTGTTGCAACTTGACAGAGATATTGTTTTTTAGAAAAAAAAGGTACAAGTAGGCAAAGATCAGGAAAAGGCGCAATCAGAAAAAAAAAACCCACTCCAAAAACCGAGGTGGGAAAAAACCAAACTAACAATTAGGTACTTATACCATGAAAACATATCGCAAGCCGAATGAGCAGCTATTTTCCCAATAGGTGGCTACTCAGTTCCATAAACTTAACAAAAAATATGAAAACACACATACGGCGCCAACAGCACAAACATTTTAAACACCAGGACATAAAACACAAAGAACCACCACAGAAGTATCGCCTTGGAACGATCAGTAACACAAAGTTACTGGCGGGCTTAAACCGATTTTACATGGCCATAACCTCACCCTCAGCTTCTGCAGTGGTTCATAACATTTAGTTAGTTCTTCGGTCCTCGTGGTGAATCTCTAACTACTCAATGAATTATCAAGAACAAACAAATAAATCACGATAACCATCCTGATGAATAAAAAACCAGGATTCGCAGATTGAGTAATATGACCGTCGATGGAGATCCCTAGGGGCCGAATAACCCACTAACTCCGGAGCAAAAGAAAAACAACCGTTGGACCCCGGTGGGCCGAGCAACAGACAAGAAGCTCCGGCCCCAACCAACTAAAATGAATTGCTTTAAGTCGGGGCCATCATAGAGTGTGACGTCCGACCCATCGGTGTGCAATTAAAGAAGGCAGCATAGTTATCATCCATGATTGGGTTAAAAACTAAGTATGCAGACTGTCTTATAACATTCAAGTTATAACCTATATGTCTGTAACGTGTTATGATTTTTCTGAACTGAAAAGAAAAATCGTTTCTTCCTTTAAGTTTCTTAAATTTGTAAACCAAATCACCATAAAAGTCAGGTTCCGAATGACCCTCACTTAAAAGTGTCTTTAACCCAACATTATATTTGGAAGTCAATTCATAGTGTCTACGATAAAAATTTAGAAAATGTTTTACGAAGTTTATGATACCGATAACCCTGTTGGAGAAGTTTGGCCGTTAAACATTTATTTCGAGCGTTGAAGTCTGCAACATTATTGCAGACTCTAGCAAACCTTATAAGTTGCGAAATGTATACACCATAAGAAGCACGACGAGGAACGTCACCATCCAAAAACGGAAACTTTACTATATCAAAATCAAAGTCATCGCGCTTATCATAAATTTTAGAAGAAACAAATCCAATCGAAACAGAAAGATGTAGATCTAAAAAGGGGGCTTCGGTATCTGAGATATTGGCTTTGTTCAACTGTAGAACAGGTGGATAAAATTAATTGACCATGCCTTAAAAATAAGGATTGTCAATGTTCAAAAGATACCTAGAAGTGGAATTAAAAGCCTCGATAACATCAGCTTGATTATCATGGTTAAGAGAATCCATGAAATCTCTATCGTAGCAGTATAAAAATAAATCAGCTACGAGAGTCGCGTAATTTGTACTTATCGAAATTCCAACAATATTGCTGTATAACTTGGTCCCAAATCTAATATAAATATTATCCAGGAGACAGGATAAGGCGTCGCACACATTCTGACATGACCAAAGAATATACCGACTTTGGTCAGAGGAAGTGAAAAAAGCCTTTCTGTCATTACATGCCAAATAAAGTGAACCATTTTTTTTTAATGCCCTTTTGAAGGTCCACTCTATCAAATCCAGAAGTTTTTCTTTAATTAGAGATTATGTGGTAATGTTGTATACAGAGTAGAAAAATCATATGTGGACAAGCTCGTCGCACGGAACCCTCTACACTTCAATTTTCTGAGCACCTCGCCAGGAATTTTTATTGACCAAAACCAATTTTTATTTGAAGTTTCATACACTGTCTCACAGTATTTGATAACATGAGATTTGATAGCAGTAAGACAGGAAGTTAATAATTTAGAAAGTTCAGTAGTAGTACAAGAGCCAGAATGTACAATAAATCTAGCTTTGTACAGTCTTTTGTGAAGCTTAGGTAACCAATACATCTTAGGAAGTTTGTCTTGGCCTTCAATGACACAAACAGAAAACTTAAAAGGTAAATCGTTAAAGTGAGCATTAACTACTAACATTTTATCAGTATCTGTCTCCAGGTAAGCCCTGGTACCATCAAGCTCTGGTTTAAAGGTGTTAACGTAGTGAAGCCTACAAACAACAACAGCATTGTTTTCGGCTTTGTCTGCCGGAACAAATACATACTTTCTATGAAATTCTTGGATACCATGCTTCAAATGCCTAAATGGCGATTTGGGTTTAGGAGGTCAAAGATTAGTATTTTGTGAATAAAACTTTAAACGTTTATCCACGATAGTGAAGATACTTCTTTTACAATTTTAAGAGCATTATCCTCAACACCATCTCGTTTACACCATTGATTATCGATTAGAAGTGTGTATATAGCCCACCCCCTTTCTCATTAATCTGTTCACGGCTCAGTTTTATCTTTATTCATAATATAGAAAAATCAATTATGTCTTTCGATTGATTTCCATTAACCATTGGTAAATGGTATATTTTAAATGATTTCCTTTCATAATATAGACAAAAGCAATTACAGTTGTATATCTTTCAATTGATTTCCATTAACCATTGTTAAATGGTATATTTTTAAATGAGTTCCTAATTTATGTCGACACAGAGGATATCACGACACAAAGAGGTGAGACAGATGTTGTTTGAGAATATATTCTGATATCAAAAGGAGTTCTCTGTAAATAAGTATTTTAAGCATATTTAGGCAAAATTAGTCTTTGGCTCAGCCACCTCGTACATCAGGTATGTTCAGACCCAGCACTAAGTTATGTTAATAGAATGGTCTGTTGACAGCTGAGGAAATAAAAAAATGTAAAACAAAACATTATACAATTTCATGAATAGTCAATGTTGGATAGAAGTGTGTCTACAGTTAAAAAGGTTCAAAGACTCTTCAAAATTCAACACATCCCCCTGGAATTATCGTTTTGCATCTATTCAATCTACATAAAAGGGAAATCAGTCTACTTTAATTAACTGCAACAGCACAACATTGTATGGGTTTTCAAAGAGTTATGCTACTATTTTGCATAACAAATAGAAAGGCTCGAGGAAAGGCAAGCTAAAATAGATCCATTTTGGCTTACAGAAACCAAATCACTTAGGATATTTGCTAGGAAAACAGACGCTTCTCAGTTTTCGTGCACTATGGGATTCGCCGACCATTTGTTAGCGAGAGACCTTAAATATATATAAATAACTGGTAAGAACGCCGGTGTTGCGCAAGTTCCCAACCTTGATGTTTGGAACTGGATTTCGGCTCGGCTTTCTACCGATTCCTGATCATTGCCACGGTATTTCGGTCTAGCCATCCCTGGAGTTCCGATTTATTTACTTATGTAAGTAGATAGACTATAATAAAACATGGGACAACATCTAAAATTTGTACGACTTTTATGTTATTTGCATATCGTTGCACGAACTTTACTTTACTTTAACATGTGTACTTCGTTCTCAGCGTTCGTGATACATTTGAAATGATTGCAAACAATTCATCTTTGCGTAAGTGATAAATACAATTCGTAAATATTTGAAAGTAGCAAACACATATTCACTTTCCTTTTAAGTACTCAGACGTTCAATTATCGAAGATTTACTTTCTGTTAATCGTAAAAGAGTCTTAATTTATTGTTTAAAAGTGAACTTGTGCACTGTTTACGTTAGACAAATCGGATGCTTTTATCGCTCAATAAATTCCATTGTATGAGTTAATTGAGAGGTTAGGTTCTTTAGATGATCTTTTGGCACTGAATATATGAGGGTCTGACATATAACAGCATGATGGAAACACAAAATAAACGGGACTCTCATAGACTGATTCTTCAAAAATATAATAGTAAGTAAGTAAGTAAGTAAGTAACACGGCCGCTTATCTCCTTTCGCACAACACCGTGTTGTGTATTGTAAAAAGTGAAGAAGACTTCCGGTGGTTCCGAAGGCGATTCGAAAGTTGCATACACAAAAGGTAAGTGTGTCAGTTTATCTGAAATTTAATATTTCCCAGCCCAAAACAAAAGAATCCGAGAATGTCCTGCAACCCTCTAATAGTTTTTTGATTGATACATGTCTCATTGGTAGCCAAATCTTGAATAATACGAAAGATATCCATTTTCTACCGTAGCGAGTTGGTGGTTTTGTTGACGTTCAAACATTTTGTCTTTGCATTGCTGAGGTCGCCGAGCATTATTGTTTGCATCTATCACCGGTACATTAAAGGTCTTCCATATCAATGTTATTTACCACCCCAAATATATTTCGATACCTCCCTTCAGCCTAGAAAATGACTGCTGTATTGGAGTTTGTGATAAAGGAGATCAGTGGTGAAAAAGGAGATCGGTGGTGCTAAAGGAGACTTTGTATTTCGATGCCAATTAAACCGATCGTTTCAATAATTTCAGGTCTATTTTGCGGCATGCTATTCAGAAACAATGCACCATGTCGGGCCTTGTGATTTCAAACAAATTCACGTACTTGTGTATTCAAATTAGAATATGTGTGTTGCATTTTCACTTTTGTTCAGTAGTTATAATATCACTTTTCGTTTTCAGAGATCACTACTTCTACAAACAGGCTAGGGCGAAAAACAATAAAGAAGAAAAAAACATTCAACTTCGAAGGTGCCAATGTCGCACTGAAAGAAGAGCAACCAGTCAAACAAAAGTATGGATATAGGATAAATTCGTCACGGGGAACCATACCTAGTCGTATTAAAAGTGACCAGAAATGTACCCTTTACTGGTGGAAATCCGCCTCGAAACTGAGCATGTAGAGGCGGTTTGGATAAAATATATCATTTCTAAAATACACCGCTGTTTACCGTAGACGTAAAGCATTGAAACAAAATAAAGCAGCTAGAATCTGTCTGGGCGTGTTTGTTTAGTGTATATAAATGGAATCATCGTGTTGATAATAGTTTAGGCATCCAGCTATTAATCCCATAATTAGATTGGCAAGTTTGCATGCTGACATGCACCTATTAAACTTGCACATTATAGAAGGCGTGTTTCTAATGACACATCTCTGAATGTTTTAACTCGATACAAAGAGACCGACTTGGAGTGTATGGAAAATCTTGGCGACATGCTAATGTTTTTTTTTGCTAAATTTCAACTATCATTTGCTACATGATAATTTCAAATTACGATCGACCATATTTTGTTTTGCACACAAGCAGGGAGTGACGAGTAAAAAGACTTAGCAAAAACGTAATTGTCATGCCAATTTAATGTCAACTGTTTTTGTTAAATGCATATTGTTAAATACTAATCGCTAAACTGCTTCAGTTTTGCAAAAATATGATCATCAATATTGAAAGTCATCCACCCTCTGCAAAATAAATTATTGGCAATTAATATTTAGCATTTTGCAATAAGAATTTAGCAAGTAAGCATTTTGTAAATGAGCATGTTGTCATGACCCCCATAGGTCTGTACTGCTTAACGAAGTCAAGGTTATATTGCCAACCCCGCTTTTGCATAATCGGTGTTGCGTGTTCTTGTATGGTTTAAATACTACATATCCTTTGAGAACAGAGAAAGAAAACGTAAATCATAGAATATGCATTGAAGAATTAGAAAGAGATCATGTATACTAAAAATAAAAATATGTTGTTTGAGCTAATGCATTTCTCTTTATTTTGTACCATTGATTCTGGTATCAAAACATACAGATGCATTTTAACGATAGGTCCAAGACCGCCATTAAGGTAATTGTAAATGACACGTACAGCTCCCCGGTGGAGCAAGATGGCTCAGTGAGAACGGTGTCGAAGTCCGGATCGAATTTCTGAAGACTTCAGGTCCCACAACCTTGAGCAAACAAAATGACTCCCCATATTACTGGAAAGTACCATGGAAGTGGTGGCTCCACCCTAAATGGCTGAACATTTGTTGTTTGAGGCGTTAAGGCAAATAAACATAGGTTTGAAGCTTCCATTAGTACTGGTAAACTGTCCAAGAAACATTGACAACCAACATGACTGAAAAACTGTTGACCGGGACAACTTTAAAACAAACACGGTTTGTTGCCATTCTACGTGTTGATATTTCTATGCACTTAATGGCACACTTAATGGCACACAGAGAAACGTGTTGGCTTAATAGCATAACGTCGGACTCCAAATATATCGGTCCTGGGTTCGAACCCCGCAGATCCGGTTTGCATCCTTGATCAAGAAATTGGGAAGCGGTGTCTCAGTCCCGACATGACTGAATAATTGTTTACTGTGACGCTAAACCTCAATACAATCATGGTTTCGTAAATAAGTGTTTCATTTACCCTGGAACAGCTCGAGGTAATGTCAAGACGTAAAGTTATCTTAATCACGATGATCAAGATATCACCTGTGATGATAACCATAACTGATAACTTTTAGAGAGGAATATATATATAAATATTTCATGGCCAACTTTTCATATAACAATGTGCCGATTTGGATGACTGTTCACTCCGTGTCTAGACCAGATGCCTTGCACAAAAGGACACTTCTTTGGGTTATTATAAGAGAAATGTAAAGGCAAGCACAGAAAACTACCTCTCTTTTTAATGAAACAAAACGTAAACAAAAGTAATTATTTAAATAATATTTGATATGATAAAAATCATTCAGGAAATAATAAGAAAGATGAACAACAAAATAGACGAACAAGGCTCCTTATAACTCCTGACTACTGTCCATACACCATCTTTAAGAAACTGCCGTTTTTCACAATCTCACTTTTCTGAAACATACGACCATGTCATCCTGTTGCAACCCATGAGTCTAAAAAAGTGTGCCTTTTGCATGTGCATGGGAGGTAATTCAAACATCTTCTGAAAATCTAGTAAATCCGTGGAATAAGTTCAAGAGTTTGGTGCTCATCTATGTATACAAATACTATTTTGGTTTGATTTGTTCTGTGAAAAAGTTACTTCCCTTGCTGAAATTTCACAATAGAAAAAGGCCCTATACAAAATTATTTTCTGGCATAAAACTTTTATTTGTAAGCCGATTTTCAAAATTTTGTGGCACTGGTATCTACACACATTTCGCAAATGCTGGTGTGATCGGTACGTTGGGATGTCTTGTGTCTTTGTGTTTATAACGCAGTGTCAAAAATTTCATTATACAAATTGAGCATTTTGCTATGGGCTTGCCACACTTTCCACGCTGCTCCTCGAGTGTGTGTGCATATGCGCAAGTCTTGTCGCATGTTGGGCATTGAAAACGGTCTGTTTTGTGGCTAAATCGCAGGTGCCCATATGTCTTTTGACACACATCCGTGACAGGAATGTTTTTTTTTTCCCCAAATGTACATTGGCTTCATGACGCAATTTTCCAGCCTGTGTCGCAAACATTTTCTCGCAATACGAGCATTTTGGTGTGTTTCCTGTCATGCCAAGTGCTGTTTTAACTTGGAAATTTTGTTTCCCCTGCTGACAGTAAGACCTTTTACAGTCTTTGTGCGGGCAGGCAAATCTCTGTCGTAGAGGCATCTGCAAATAGAGAAATATAGAGAATATATCGTTTAGACAAACTAAAGATGCATATTGGAGGTCGAGTATGTAAAAGTGTGAGTGCTGTGACGTTATTTCACTTATGTTTGTTTGACTGAATTAATGCTTAATACCAATGTTAATAATTTTTCATTAATCCGGGTTATAGAGAGTAAGTACGTCTTTGCGGCGGCGCCATAGGCCTCGAACCCGAGATCCCTTGATCTGGTGTCCGACAGTCAATCACTGGACCACCGCGATCCGCACATGATTTGAAAACAATCTGAGAATTATACTGATGATTCGTGAACAGAAACATAGAAATTGAAAGTCTAGAATGTTATGAAATTGTGTAGAAAGGTTTCGAAAAAGATTATCATTATTGTGGCCAATTTCACAAATTTACGCGTCCTTGCCAACAGAATTGACTGGATTGTCGTTATTTGCAAGACACGTAATGCACAAAATTCTATTGAGTTAAACTCTGAATGTATAGCACGACAAATGATTTTTACAAAACCTAACATAGACAATGAAAACATGACTAAAATTCTTTCATTATTCCATTTTGTTGGTGCGCCCTTTTATGAAACTTTCAAGAAACATACGTTTTGTCTCCGTTTGCCATTCAGAACAACAACGTTTCAAAACCATTTACAGATTTTACAGGTAAATTTATCAATGCGGCCAGACCATCTAAACTGCCGACGGTATTAGTCTCAGACATGAGTGCAGACCGAATGTTCTGTCTTTTATGGGACCCTTCATACTTTGTTATGGGTGTAGAGCAAAGTATCAAAGTGTAACAGATTGCGGGTTAAACAGCTGATTTACATGCTTGACCAGTAATACAAAGTCTCCTTTAGCACCACCGATCTCCTTTTTCACCACCGATCTCCTTTATCACAAATTCCAATAAACAGTCATTTTCTAGGCTGAAGGGAGGTATCGAAATATATATATAGGGTGGTAAATAACATTGATATGGAATACCTTTAATGTACCGGTGAAAGATGCAAACAATAATGCTCGGCGACTTCAGCAATGCAAAGTCAAAATGTTTGCATGTCATCAAAACCATCAACTCGCTACGGTAGAAAATAGATATCTTTCGCATTATTCAAGATATGGCTGCCAATGAGACATGTATCAATCAAAAAATTATTAGAGGGTTGCAGGACATTCTAGGATTCTTTTGTTTTGGGCTGGGAAATATTAAATCTCAGATAAACCGAGACGCTTACCTTTACTCTGTACCATTTTCGGATCGCCTTCAGGACCACCGGAAATCTCCTTCACGTTTTTCAATTCACAACACGGTGTTGTGCGAAAGGAGATAAGCGGCCGTGAGTAAGTAAGTAAGTAAGTAAGTAAGTAAATTTTAGTATAGTGACATTATGTATGTATACAAACAAAATACATATTTTATAACAACATCCGGCCGCGCTGGGCCTATAAGTCACTTTTGTTATAAATAAATTCGGGTTAAATATATGTTGCACAGTATAAATATTAGATTGCTTGAATATGACTGAATTAGATGTATATGCTTTTCTATCTATATAGACTCAATTTGCGTTTGTTCATAGCTGCAACAATATAATTTGCTACGTATGCATAATGATTTTCCATCAAGTAAACCGGTTTTTGAGCGTCATTTAGTGTTGAAAAACCTGTGTGTAGTTCGAAAGCCTACAAATCGTCCAGTTTCCAGCCGTAGTGGCAAAACACCACACCTAAATTGTGCCAAGTGTGATGTCTCACTTTTAGACAAACTTGAAAATGAATACCTTTCAGTTCCAAAATCACTTTTAAATTGTCTGTATGTGCTTAATTTAGAGACCGTTTGTATTTTAGCTGACCAGTTTAGCTTATGCAACAGAGAGTATAGTCATTTAATTTGATACCCTTACCAGGTGGGTTTCATTAATACATATTATGTCTGAGTCAATATGTTCAATAAGTTTGGATCGTAACTGATTGTTAGATTCTGTCCATCCATATTTAAATGGGCAACTGATATGGAATGGTAAGTCGACCGGGAGTTGGATTAACGGGAATCATCAGTTTCAATAGGTTTAGGTGCATTCGGTGTTTCATTTCTATTGTCCTTATTCACAATACGGCCATTGGCCGTCACACGATATTGATTACCGTTCGGCAATTGCGATAACAAGGTCTTTGCATTAAGTTCCAGAATCCGTTCCGTGTGATTTTTACCACTGCGTAGGTAGACATTTTTGAATTCGCGTGTATTCTTAGGGCTCTCCTTGGCGCGTAGTACATCAACTTTCTGCTCCATTGTTTCAAAAGCGATTTTCAGTAAGGGAGGTTTTCCAGTTCCACGGTCAGGGCAGCGTTTCACATCAGTAATCCTAGAGCGCCGTGCAATGTCTTCACCTAGGGCGGAGATCAAAGCTTTAGCGGTGTCGATCAATGGACGATCATGGCGCACAGGTATGTTGGTGG
This sequence comes from Rugalucina vietnamica, assembly GCA_964017185.1. Taxonomy (NCBI): domain Eukaryota; kingdom Metazoa; phylum Mollusca; class Bivalvia; order Lucinida; family Lucinidae; genus Rugalucina; species Rugalucina vietnamica. The sequence continues at coordinate 52,774,639 of OZ024878.1, read as the reverse complement.
CGATTACCGTTAACTCACAGTTATTCACCGACGTATCGACAAACCCAGGGTCAGATCTCAGTGAGTTCATTTCACTTTCAAGGTCATCAATTTTACGCTCAAGTCCCGCTAACTGAAGATTCATGTCAACTTTCACAGATCTTATCTTGTCATCGATCTTTGCTAGAACATCATTCCGCAACCTCTCTAATTTACTATCAAATGTCTTTTGTAGACTCTCCTGACCCTTTTTCAAACTCTCAAGAAGCTTCATCATCTTATCGATTCTATCGCCGTCTTTTGAGGCGCTGTTGTTACCCATTTTTGATTGTTTTGACAATGGGCTCGTTACGCCGGGTGAATCACGGCCACGTTTTCCACTTGTACCAGGCGTAACGCTCATATTATGAAAGTTACAATAATATGTATGAGTAGTTGAATTCCAAATGTATTTATTTTACGTATAGCAGCAAAACATTTTACAGTCTAGTGGGCACCCTACATGCTATTAAGAAACACGCACAAGTGGTTTTAGTACATTAAGCAGATGAAGGGTCTGCCTTACAAGAGGTGTTAAAATATTTTTCATACTACTTTTTGTATTAAAGAAAATCGATAAAATGTAAGTTTTGACTAACATATATGTTCGTATCACACAATTAATAAAGATTTTGAGCTCAAAACGACATAATACTTTGAAACAGACGAGATCCTAAAATATTTTCCACATTAAAAGCGACTAAAAAACCGTCATTGCATGATAAGCATAAAATTTATCAAAACAGATATGTTTTATAAGGAACTCATCGTTTTTTCTTATTTGATCCACCGCATGGGAAAACCAACAATCTGCATTTGCGAAAGCAAAGACGCAGATTAGCTTCCCGGTAACCGCGAAGCTGATCAGCGCCTTTGTTTTCGCTTCACTGATAGTACACTTCCTCTTCTTCTTAAAAAGGTACAAGTCGAAATTTCAAGCTTCTAGCCTGCTTCTTTGTGTCGGACCTGCACGGAACCCAATTTGTTGGTTTTCTCACGCACAGACTCATTTTTCGTTAACTGTGTCGGTTTACCTCTCATGTCAACTGTTCAAAATTACAACTTAATATAAGCGGACGGGTTCGTACAGTAGTCGGATATCAACAATCGAGAACTCTACAAACAGCAATGTATTCTTGGCTCTGCGGCCACATCTTTGATTATTCAATAGACAATGTACAGCTGTATACTGAGTTCCACAGCCAACGCAATTTTATTTTTTCATGTTTTCTTTTAAATTGGTCAATTTTGTGAAAAAAATTGTGCCCTATTATCATTAAAATGGCTCGAAAATCTTTGCATGTTATCAAATCTGTGATTTTAGTGCGCATGCGCGGGAACTAGTCCAAGGGTACTAAACTGCATTTTCCGTGCCCCGCGCGCCCGGGCTCGATTTTTTTCAAAACAGTTCACACGATTCAAATCTTGAAAGATCGACAGATAAGTGTATGGCAATACCAATGTTGAAACACACGGCTTAACGCCAGAGAGTTTCGGTACCCGAAAGATGCTTGTTTTAGGCGTTCAACGTAACTTGGTCACATGGTCAACGTCAATGCAGATGTCAACCATATGCTTTATTTTGTGTTGGCAACATAGCCCTATTGAATAAAGTGTATTGCAGCTATCATGGTAAAGTCGTTTTTCAATGTGTTTCGTTGCTTTAGATTATGATGGTTTGCACAGTTTTGCAAGAAATTCATTAAACTCGCTGATTTCCTTCATTTTTGAAAACAACCCCTTCGCCAGTTTCTACGCAATTGTTGGCGAACGAAAACAGTCTGACGGCTAATTTTTACAGGTCATCTTTGAAAATGGTTTGACTTCATATATTAGGAATTTGGAATGAATCGACTGAAACCACAAAAAGTTATTGAAAATTTAGCGGCGAGTTGCGTTGGCTGTGGAACTTATTATATTTGCCGGGATGTGTACAAACGCATGTTAATCCCCGGTTTGGGTATATATGTCATTCAAACAATAGTACGGGATACATATGTATATCTGCAACAGAAATTTATGTGATATCTATCCTATTTTTTGCATATTAGGAAATCCTTTGTTTTGTCTTGATTAAGGAAGCGCCATGTCTGTTGGGCTATGATGTATTTAACTTATTATGTCTGCTTCTCTTTCAAATAAACCAGTTTTGCTTTGGTTGATGTTAGCTGAGGGTAGTAGGGTTACCTAGCTGTGAAAGCGCCAGACATCTTGCCCTTCGTGGGTACAATCATGTGTTCTGTGAATTCTTCCGTTTGCCGTTCTTTATCACATGTAGGCTGAGATTTGAATTTAAACTTATATAAATTCGTAGACCTTCTTTCAACATGTTATAATCTAGTTCAAAGCCGTCTTTGGGACAATAAGGTAAGGTTCGTTTTAGTAACTTTTATACATGCAAAAATTGATAATTAATTGAAGGAAAACATTAGTTTCCATTTTTCCTTAATTGGACGTGCTATTTCATACAAGCTATTATAAATATGTATTGCTTATTTGTTGAACTACATGTATTTATTTTTGATTCAGTTTAACGCCTCTTTCAAGGGTATTTCAGTTCATATGAGAAGGGCCAGTCAGTAAGAGTGGTGGACCAAAACGGGATATTCCCGAGAATAAGCCACTTAACACACTCGCAAGCAGAACTTGGTTTGTCTCACATGTGCAGCGTATGGGGATCGAATCCACACCAGAAACCGAGTGAGATAATCGAATGGTTAAGTGCGGTAATGAAATATCAGCACTCTTAACCACTCAGCCACGTGGACCACCCTTGCTTCTTTATGAAGATGTTGATATGAAACAGTTATGTATAAACTAATACGTTTTGTATCTTATTTTACGGATCTTTTAGAGATCATTTTGCTATAAAAATCATTTTAAATTCATGTTTCTGGATATTGAATCCCTCAATTTATTGTATGTCTGGCATTTAGTTAATGTTTTATGGACCACAGTGATCGATCTTCAATTTATTGTTGTTTTATTTGATTAGATGGCGGTATTATCATTTTGTACTTTACAAAATGTGAAAAGAAAACAGATCGGTTTTGATATTTGCAGAGAGGACGATTTAATGCAAAATTCGAGGATATATTAAACAGAGAACCACTGGTCATGAGAACGCTCGTCTGAGAATTGGTAATTGAAAACGACATCTGGCTAGTCACTTTTCCCAAGTTCATGAACTGTTTATCTACCAATTTCCGAGCCGCTTCACACAAAGATTTTGTTTCCATTTTCCCAATTAAGAGCCCCATGTGACCAAACTTAAACCCGTTGTAGGACAGGTGCAAGCCACTGTTTAATTCAATGTTCTGGAAAAGAATGTAAAAAAGAAATATCAATGTATCGTTTCTGTCTTTTTAATGAAATAATGACGTGATTTTATCGTTCCATACAATATTAAAACAACATATTTTGTAATCAATTCACAGCTCTTCTGTCAACAAGTATAAATAACAGCTTAGTATTCGTTTGTTAGCTGTGTTGACGTTTCTTCAGCTCAGACATTCATTTCAGATATAATGTGGTAAAGCAAATGGTTCTACCTGAGTGTTCGTTCTAGTAACTAGTATACCATATACATGCAAAAATTTCTGCCATCCGAGTAAAATAGAAATCCGTATCATATATTGCTGCGACACCCATATATATATATTAATTGTCGATATACATGGACGATAACAGCTTTTGGGAAACATGGCATATTATAGACTTGAAAGACAGCAAATATAAAATATAATTAATTTTGATAGTTTAACCACCGTGATGCAGAAATGAAATAAATGCATTTAAGCAATAGGAACCGGTATTATATAGTGACATTTATAATGCAACGACTCTAAATATTGGTTTAATAAAAGGGTCTCATAAATAGCTACTGGCTAAATAAAGACCGTGTTTCGGTTTGGTTTAACACACCAAAAAGAAGCGCGCTAGTGACGACAATTTTGTGACTTTTTGTGATATTATTTTGATGTTTTTCAGACATAATAAATGTTTGTTATGCAGCGGTACAAGAAAATATAAATTATCAACATAATGCTCTACTATGGAGGCGAATTTTTGAGAAGTTATTTCTGATCTAATGACTAAATAAACAAAAGCGGAAAGTATATATCCTGACATCGAGTGAATTTGTTTAGTAAATTTTATCGAGTTTCTTTGCAATATGAAGTTAATAACAAACCAATGGCAAAAAATTAACAAGCTTTTCATGCTCGGAAGGTTCGGTTGAACCTTTCCATTGCATAAGCTTACTATTCCTAGCGTCATATATTTGTTAGTTTTGGTCAAGGGGTATTTTTTCACTATTTATACCTGCAAATCTCTGACGTCGATCTAAGCTGAAAAATGTTTATTTTACATTTTACATGTAAGGAAAAATTAAAACAACAGTAAACAAAATCAATAAGAACGTGAATAGTCAATGTTCAGACATATCACAGTCACACGCTAGTGGAACTATTTGAAACAGGCACATACGTATCCTCCACACCGACTAACTCAGAGTTCTCCGTCCGCCTCCGGATACATCGGTAACAACTGTCGAGAATATGCTCCGGTATGTTTGACAGTATCGTCCGGAATGTTTTGGAGCACCCGACTAGAATAAAAAACGGTATTGAGTGGTTTATCCACGCGATTAATGAAGTCACATTCGAGGCTTTGTCGAGTTTCATCATCACGACGTAATCATGATGCCAGGCTTGTCTAATGATGGCGATGATCGTGGCGGGAAAGTTGAACAGAAAGTACAGCATGGATAAAATCATGACAAAGTATGTGAGATCCATATCGACGTCGCTTGAGTCTGGGAGTAAGTTTCCTCTGTGTTTAAGGCAAAGTCGGACAATGAGTAAATTACCGAAAAAGAAAATAATAAGTAAAGGGACTAGACTATATAACATTCCTGACACCCACAGCCATAGCTCATGGTTCGTGTCCCACGTTATGTCTAAATAGCACCATCCCCTATAGATCTGGTACAGCCACATGGAATGGCAGCTCACAACCGTTAAGCCAGTGAATGTACAAACAATCGCGATCTTCGCCATGAACGGGTTGCACATGCTCTGCGCATGATGTGGCAGCCACATGGCGATGTAACGGTCAATGCTAAGACACACGACGAACCATATTCCAGAGTAGGTCATTAAACGAAACACGAATTGCCAAATCCGGCAGGACACTTCGGAGTTGTTCATAAAATGCGTCACTTGTAACATATCGAAGCACCACTGTAATCCAGAATTAAAAATAAGAGTAATGATATTTGAAACATTATACGCGAACACATACACTGCAATTGAACTGATTTTCAACGGTGGCCTTGTAACCGCATAGCAAGAAAGTCCATTACCGATTAATCCAATGCAGATGAAAACAGGCATAAAATAAGTGTACAAAACTGTGATCAGTCCATCCCCGTCTTGGTGTTCCGGTACATTGTAATTATAATATTCAGGATACCAAGTGCTTACATTGGTGCTGTTATCTGACAAATTCCCAAACACCGTTGAAACATCGCCCGGTACAAGGCTTAAGTACTGTTCCGTACTGTCAATACTTCCTGCGGTGGTGTATTCCATGTCATCGAAGAACGACACAATGACTCACTCATCAGAGTTTGTTCCAAGTACTATTGTAAAATAATAGGCGTTAAGTTTCTAGGAATCACAGAATTGCTTTTATCTCCAAAAATAACGAAATTTAGTGTCTGTGAGAAAGCGGTTTTCTTTATTTTATTTCTCCACTAAGAATACTCAGAATAAAGCGTGGGAGTGTTCCAACATTTGATCTTATCTAGATTGGTTTGTTTCTTTGCTTAATTGATTTATAACAGTGGATATGCTAGTATTATCATCATTTTTTTCTATCTCACGATTATTATCGAAGAAACCGTGATAAATCGCAGAGTACACTTAAGCTAAGGTTACAATCGTCGCTATGGGAAATAACTGCTTCCGTAGATGCTTGTTTATTGGACACTCCGTTGTGATTTGGGCCACATATAGTGTTGTTTATTTAAAGCATCTAGGGATTTTGGTCACTAAAACGCATTAGTGCTAGCAGTAGCCTTTCAAAAGAGAAAATTTATTATAAACACTAAGAATGTTTCTTTGAATGTTCCATAAAGATTTTACTAAAGCCTTTTAGCATTTGCCCATAAAAGAAGGATTAGGGAAATGTCTGCGATGTTTGTTTAAAACAAGATTATTCGGGATTTATCTCTAATGTACCAGAATAACATATAAAGGTTGCTTTCTTAATCCCAGAAAATGCGATGCTTTTCAGCTGAAACACAATTCGTCAAAAAAGGAATATTTGCGTTCTCTTCTCCATTTTCATAGCTCTTGTGTTTTTACTCGTGTGAATGTTCTTCTATTTCCCATTCGTTTGCAGTTGTGAAATCTGAAACAGAAAAAAAGAGAAACATTGTTTTAATACTGGTAAAAGTGAAATACGTATGTCACCAATATTATTATTTTGGAGCCTCAGATGCGCATCGTCTTTGTTATTTTTCTTGCGTACGGCATTCATGAAATGTTATCCACCATCCCTCGTTTTTTTTGCCATCTTCATTTACTTCGTTTGTATTTGGCTTGATAAAAAGCACCTGCGACCCGGTTGTGCTGTGACAAGGCATGTGCAATATATAGTTTACTGCTATGGTTAATATTTATTATCGCCTACACGTAACTGTTTTCTAGAGAAACTCTATAGAGATCGAGCATGCTTGTCAATAACACGGCATGTCAGATCCACATGATGTTAATTAAATCCCATATTTATTTTGCATGGTATGAACTTTTTAATATCTGCTTCATAAAAAATGTTATTTTTTCCTAAATAAAATAAATGTAGTTGCCGTTACGACTACAGAATAAAACGTTCTACGGAGTCATGCATTTGCAAGATTTTTAAAGACATGTTAAAGACCTATTTCCATGTCTATTGAGGGTCATTAGATAAGGGACAGTGCATTAGAAAACCTAGTGCCCTGACAATAACTCAGAATACAGGTAGGGGCCAAAACAGGAAAAATCAATATCGATTGCAGAGGGAGGCAGTTTTATTGCACAGCCTGGTTATCAGGGACCATAAAATCAATAAACAGTGGAACTACAGGTATTATCCTTTAGGGGCCTCTTTATGACCCCCTGCAGAGATGTGATAATCACCTTATTATGACAGTTCTTTGATCTCTGGACCATATTGCGCCATTAGGGGTCATTAACCGAATAAACAGGGGTACCCCTATTAGCTACTTCAGAAGTAGGTCTTTAATGATAAAATTAACATTTTCGTGAATTTACTCATGGCTTACGTCCGTACTTACAAACTTGTATCCACTTTCATTTTGCGAAACTTATAGGTTTTATTTTCTTAATTATAAAACTGGAAAATGCACCGGGTGGGCATCGCTTTTGTTCCATTTTAATTCCCCGTGTCTTATTGTTCAATTAATTTAGATCGTTCCCTCTCTTTGCAATGTTTACCCTTTATTTTATTTTAGCTTTTCACGCATTAGAGAGTTTGACTACACGGTTTAAGCTATACATTTATATAGATAATCAAAATATAAAAGCTTGATCCTTTGAAAGCCGTGAAAACGTTCAAATGGAGGGTCATATAGCGCAATTTCGGGTACTGAACCCTCATCAGTGACCCTTTATAAACATGTGACGATAGCCAGATAAATACACTGCAATTTGAAGGCAAGTCAAAATCAAAGACACATGCCTAAATGCGGTCAAATAATTAAAGCATAGTTAAACGTACAACTTTTAATACTCTGAATATTCTTACCGATCTAAAAGGACCCATCAGTAAAACGACTCCGCGAAATGTATACCCCCTTGAACCCCATATATAGCAAAATTGGGGTATGCAAGGGTATACCTATTTTCTTATTTTAGCTCCAAAACATAGATTGTACGTGTACCCACAATCTATGTTTTGAGCAAAATAAGAAAAAAATCTAATTTTTTCCAGTGAAAATTTTCATTTTTCACAACCTATTTTTTTTTGTATATTGCATGGGCAAGTGTTCGTAATGCGAAAGAATTAATATAATCTGCACCATCCCAGCAGGCACATGACGTCATAATGACGTCAGATCGACGTCGATGCGACGTCATGACGTCGCATCGACGTTGATATGACGTCATTATGACGTCATGTGCCCGCTGGGATGGGTGATGTACGAGGAAACGTTTTAGGGCCACCACACAATACAAAGCCAGCTGCATTAATAGCAAATTGAATATATGTAAAAGTTTGATACTTTGGAAGCGGTAAAAATGTTCAAATGGAGGTAGTATGGGCCATATTGCGCATTTTTTTGGTAAACAAGACATGCCCACTTTAGCATGCTTCTAGCTTTAAAATGATGTATAGGAACCTTGGTACCTCGTGGGGTGAAGCGAACTCCGTAAATAGCCCACATATTTGATTTCATCTAAGGGACAACTTGCTTAAAATGGCACTGACAAAATTTCTGAAGCAAGTCGGTACCCCTTAAACTTAATCAAGTGAGATAAAGCGGTATGGTCAAAGTGTTCTACTATACCCGTACACGTTTGTGTTTGTCAGCCCTCTATTATCTCTAGAAACGAATTCATGTCATGTTGTTAAGAGCTCGTGCGTGTCAGCAATTAACTTTGATTTGACATTTTATATTCTGAAAGGCGATAATTAAAACAACATAACAAATCTATACTCATCTATAAATAAGAGATAACAATCAATGGAATGATCTAAAATTTCGCTATTATTAATGATGGACAAATAAATGTTTCCCGCAATCGATATTTGGTTTTTAAATAAGTGTACTTAACTATAGAAGACTCTTCATATGTCATAGGAGTCTGTCTAATGCAAACCATTTTCAGAAAAAAATATCGCAAGAAATATTTGCATATTTTTATTTTTGTGCTTAAAATATAGATCGTGGTAACACATTAGAACCGCTTCGGCAAGGCGGTTTAAACGAGTACCCAAAATCTTTGTTTTGGATCAAAAATTAGAAAAATGGATAGACCCCTGTATACCCAAGTTTTACCATAAAAAGTGGGGTTTAAGGGGTATGCAGTGCACGGACGTGTTTTTCTGTCCTTTTACACATTGGTTTGATGTGAAATCATTTGTCTCTTTAGTTGTTATTTCATACATATGTAAAAAAAAAAAAAAAAAAAAAAAAAAAAAAAAAAAAAAAAAAAAAAAAAACTACTAACCCCCACAATAATACATATTTAATATACTGTATTACAGTAAAGAGGTTAAATCTACAATGATACTTGAGACATTGCTGAGGTTTACATTTAATGCAATGAAAGTGCATTTAAGACCAATACGATAAAAAGTGATTCCGTCGCTTGATCATAAGTGGCACCAACCGGTCCAACGCTATATAAGTTAAAACATAGACTTTCCCCTTTCTCGTTAATGTGTTCACAGCTCTTAAAGGACCTCGGTTCTATTTTTTATTTAAGCGATTTAAAGCTAGAGGTTGGGATATCCTACCTTACAAAGAAATTGTTTTCCATCAGGAAAACATGTCCGTGTAATATGTACCCCCTTGAACCCCACTTTTATATAGTAAAACTGGGGTATGCAGGGGTATACCAATTTTTCTTATTGCCGAGGCGGTTCTAACGAGTACCCACAATCTATGTTTTGAGCAAAAATAAGAAAAATATCAATTTTTTTTCTGATGATATTTTCAATTTTTACAGGTGAAAAAAATCTCTGTATATTGCATGGGCAAGTTTTCGTAATGTATGACAAATTTCATGATATCGGTGATCTCCATTACGAAAACTTGCACATGCAAGAAGCAGATATTTTTGAGCCTTAAAAATTGAAATTTTTCAGCTGAAAAGTTTTGATATTTTTCTTATTTTTGCCCAAAACATAGATTGTGGGTAGACGTTCTAACGAGTACCCACAACCTATGCTTTTGTGCAAAACTAAACAAAACAGGTATACCACTGTAAACCCCATTTGTACTATATAAAATTGGGGTATGAGGGGATATACATTTCACGAACATGTTTTCCTGATGTATGATTTCTTTATCAATTGTGACAATATTCGACTGTGCTTCTGTCATCTTATATGAGTACACGTCTATTTTATATTAAAGCATAAAACAAAGATGCCGTGGATTCATTTAAAATATTCATCGCAATAAATAAATGTAATTGTTATAGTTGAGGTAGGATATTCCTTTTTTTTGTGTAACCCGTTATCATTGTTACAGTGTTGACTTCAAAGGTATTTGTTTTTTACACATATGCATTGAAGCATTCTTGACTTGAAACCCTGTGACCATCTGTGGTGATAGTCAAAGTTGAATCGCTTAAACCATTTGAGAAATACATCCAGCAAAAAGTGAATAAATTTTCTAGGCATTTTCAATTCTTGAAAATGCTTTCGCTGAAAACAATTATTTACTGAGTCTTCATAGATTAATGTTGTCAGACAAACATTTTTTTCTCTTTTGATCCATACTGTATGTGACGTCCTGACATAAGAGAAATGAAATACTTAGTCAGAATAATTAAAATGGTGTTATTCATGTAGATATGGTAATCTTGTAGACTTTGAAACATAAAAATGTGAATGTTGCAAAATTTATATATCATGTGCAAGGAGTAAGGACAAAGTATTACAACCCATTCCTAAATCTAATGACTTTCCATGCTGTGGTCATTCATAATTAGATAACGGTCACATTGTCAAAGTTTGACAAGGGCTTTAATTTCAAAAGAAACAGATGTGACAGTTTATCTTTTGATCACCACACTTCTCAAAATTACATCTATTTTTGGTACTATCACCATCCTCTGACAGGTGCAATAATGGCCATGTCCAGAGAAACGGAAGAATATGTCATAGTGAATATATTGATGCTTTATCTTTATAAACATCATCATCATAAGCTTTAGAGGCAATTGTTTAGAACACATATTATAATGCAGATTTATTATAGAACATTGCAGCATAAACTGTCCAGTCAAAATGGTTATTGGCTATTTATATGTATTTTCATGTGACACAGCTCTGTACTGCTAGTAGGACAAATGACCTTTCATTAAAAGTATATGCAGCTGTCTTCCTGGGATGAACTGAGGTCATTATATACTACAAAGGGTTTGCACATCCTTTGAAGACAGATTTTACTGTTAGAAACAGGATGAAAGTTTGGGAAGGCAGAATTGAAAAAGTCATTAGATTTAGGAATGGGTTGTAAAACATAGAATATCCCATACGATGAAAATATACGGCATAAATTTGTGAAATTTGATCATTCGTCTTCAGCTCCGTCAATGTGTCATTTTATTTTGTATTATGTTGTGTGAAAAGGTACAAGTAGGAAAAGATCAGGAAAAGGCGCAATCAAAAAGAGATTCCCCACACCAAAAACCGAGGTGGGAAAAAACCAAACTAACAATCAGGCACTTATACCATGAAACATATCGTAAGCCGAATGAGCAGCTATTTTCCCAATAGGTGGCCACTCAGTTACCTTAACTTAATTAAAAATATGAAAACATACATAAGGCGCCAACAGCACAAAGAATTTTAAACACCAAGACATAAAACAAAAAGAACCACCACAGAAGTATCGCCTTGGAACGATCAGTAACACAAAGTTACTGGCGGGCTTAAACCGGTTTTACAGGATCCTAACCTCACCCTCAGCTTCTGCAGTGGTTCATAACATTTAGTAAGTTCTTCGGTCCTCGTGGTGAATCTCTAACTAGTCAATGAATCATCAAGAACAAACAAATAATTCATGATAAACACCCTGATGAATCAAAAACAAGGACTCACAGATTGAGTAAGCTGCCCGACGATGGAGATCCCTGGGCGCCGAATAACCTACTAACTCCGGAGCAAAAGAAAAAACACCAGTTGGACCCCGGTGAATGTGCTGTTTTCACTCATATTTGTGAATGTAGACTATACCATTCTTTGTAGATGTTTAATGCTGAAGAAACGTATTTGTATTTCTATATGTCTGTTACGAGTACAGAGCACGTTTTGTATCTTTGCCACAAGCTTTACATGGAATGTCGCTTATGTTTTTGTCTAAGAAACCCAATAATAATAATAATAATAATAATAATAATAATAATGACAATAATTGTTATTATCATTATTGCTTTGTTGTAAATATTATCGCGATTTTGTAAATTATCATAAATAATATTTATTTTCAAATCAAACTGTTTTTAGACCATACATGAGTTTAATTAAATATGGTAAAACAGTATTACCTATGGGTTTAAAATTTCAAATTAGAGTAAACCACTGACCAGTATTCACCATAAAGAAATTTTTAATTGTTCTTAGAATAAGTTTAACCACACAAAATGTTTAACACTTTAAATTATGTCATCATGGTTGGCTTGAGAAAGTTACACTTGAACAGTCGTTTGTTATTTATTTTTATTTCTATAGTTTAATCAAATCCCAAAACTAGAAAAAAGTATACTTACGACTGATCCTTGTTGTTATATGGTAAACAAGATGCTTGTGCATAACACTATTATCTCTATCTAATATCAATGATATTTCATTACTCTAACATTATTTGCCTGAAACCCTATCAGTGCAACCGTCTATAATACACTAAACACTCTATAGCAATGACAGCCAGTTTTCTCCGATAACCTAAAACTGTCTAGCATCCGAGTCGGCACGAGAAACATTACTCCACATAAACAAGCAATTCATGTTCAAGAGCGAGGACATAGATACGGTTATCCGTCATGAAATTGGCCGCGTACAATTGGGATACTACTTAAACTACCCTAAAAGAGCTTATCAGATAGCAAAATGAACGTAAAGCACCATTAAGATCATTGTAATTATTGCGTTTACAGGTTCTTCACATCATATGGTTGAAATTTTCTCATGGCGCTGACATCCATTAACTAATCAGTTTAATTTTCCGGTTAAGATTATGTAATTCAGTTATATAATATGGCATGTGACATATGTCCAATACATCAAGACCCTAAGACAACAGTTAACTATGTAAACTATTGGAAAGTATCAAAGCAGTTGAAAAACAAATGAGCCGCCTTATGGGAAAACCAACAATCTGTATAGGCGAAAACAAAGACGCAGATCAGCTTCGCAGTAACTGCGAAGATGATCAGTGCCTTTGTTTTCGCTACTCTGATAGTACGATTCCTCTTCTACTATAAATCCGAAATTTGAGGCTTCTAGCTGTTTTCTGTGCTTGTACAGGCCGGTTTGTGTCCGATCTGTTCGGAAACCACGATGTTGGCTTTCCCACGAGACGGCTCAAATTGCTGAGAAATAGTTCTGAGACGATTATTGCCTCTGCATTTAATTCCAGGTTATTTCAGCACATGGGAATGTGTTTTCAGGTCGAAATTTTTAGAAGCAATGACCGAACTGACAACTACATGTATTCACTGTACACGGTTTCTGGAAACGTCCTGAATATCTTGGAACGTTCTAAAAGATGTTTGAAGTACAATCTGTGCATTTTGTTGTACATTATTTAGCATAACAAATATTATAAGGAAACAAAATGTTTGGAACGTCTGCAGAAGTTGGAGAAGTGGTGATGTGCTTCTGTTGTGGTGGTCCTATTTATTTTTCCTATACGGGTTCTTTGACCACTTTACTTGAATGTATTTGTGCCGATTTGTGCTGTGTGGCTTTAATGTGCATCATCATACCATCAGGATAACATGTCCGTGCAATGAATACCCCTTTATACCCCACTTTTATATAGCAAAACTGGGGTATGCAGGGGCATACCTATTTTTCATATTTTTGCTCAAAAACATAGATTGTGGGTACACGTTACGCCGCCGAGGCGGTTCTAACGAGTTTCCACAATCTATGTTTTGAGCAAAAATAAGAAAAATATCAAACTTTTTCAGCTGAAAATTTTTCAATTTTAAAAGCTAAGAAAACCTCCGTTTATTGCATGGGCAAGTTTTCGTAATGACAGGGGAAAACTGTCACCGCACATACGACAAAATTACGTGAATTTGTAACCAGCACTGATACATGCCCATAAGCTTACCATGAGCATTTACCAGCGGTTAAAGACGACTACTGTAACTGTGGTAGATGCCCTAATCAATGTAATACTTAAATCCGATTCATACGAAACTCATGTTGTGATATGAGGTATTGCGCTAGGTCGTAGTGCGAAGTTTTGCATCGTTTCAGCGATAGCACCCGTTAACAGTCTAGAGACTATTCGCCCCAACCAAATTTGCATAGCTGACAGTTTTTATCTTAAAACAATTACAATGTTGCAATAACAGAAATATAAAGCTATTAGATAGTCATATACCATAGCATAGAAAAGTTCTATGTATTAAAACAATTTAATCAAAAGGTACAAGTAGGCAAAGATCAGGAAAAGGCGCAATCAGAAAAAAGATTCCCACTCGAAAAACCGAGGTGGGAAAAAACCAAACTAACAATCAGGCACTTATACCATGAAACATATCGTAAGCCGAATGAGCAGCTATTTTCCCAATAGGTGGCCACTCAGCTACCTTAACTTAATTAAAAATATGAAAACATACATAAGGCGCCAACAGCATTTACAAGGCATGATACATTTACAAGCTGCAGTTAACATAAATTAGTCCTTTGGAAAATAAAAGTGCATAACATGAACACCACGTGTATCAACAGTCTATCCACAGTCTTTTTACACTTAAATAACCAAACAAAATTTCTGAAAGGAAAATAACCATTAAGCTGAAAATAAATATGATGATTGTGACTTATAATAGAATAGTACAGGAACCGTGGTTGAACCAGATAGCCTCTGTGACAATGCAAAAATATTTTGACAATATCTTTTCCATTGAGATTTACGGACTCAAATCTGATCTCTAAAAAGGACTTAGTCTCTAGACTGTTTGTTCCCCGTGGAAACCTCCGTGAAAGCGTCATTGCACAGCGGGTTTCAGCCCGGTTTAAGCCCGCCAGTAACTTTGTGTTACTGATCGTTCCAAGGCGATACTTCTGTGGTGGTTCTTTTTTGTTTTATGTCTTGGTGTTTAATTTTTTTTGTGCTGTTTGCGCCTTATGTGTGTTTTCATAGTTTTAGTTAAGTTAAGGTAACTGAGTGGCCACCTATTGGGAAAACAGCTGCTCATTCGGCTTACGATATTTTTCATGGTATAAGTACCTGATTGTTAGTTTGTTTTTTTTCCCACCTCGGTTTTTGGAGTGGGAATCTGATGGCACCTTTTCCTGATCTTTGCCTTCTTGTACCTTTCAATCGTTTCCCTTCACCATAGAATCCTGCCACACAGCTTAAAGTTTATCTAATTCAATTAATTTCACCGTCACGTCTGTGGTATCTCAATTGCCATTTACGATATGCATACACACGATAAAACGGAGGTTTCCATGGCCAATAAGCGGAAGTTATCGTTGAAACGACACAAATCTTCGCACAAATATACAACGCAATACCTCATAGTACTTGCAAACATGAAACATGACATATTTGGATTTACATGACGTGCAACTTTGATTTCATTGTATACTTTTTCCTCACTTTTCCCTTATCATTCGCCAACCGTTTGCGTGTACACAATTTCTGCTGATTGTTTAAGTAAGAAGCCTGTCAGTTTCATTACTTAAACTAATTAGTAGACTTGTCAGAGAAATAAGTTAACGCGTAATTAAATATGTGCGTAAATGTAATGATTTTGGAGGAAACATGTATTTCATACGTACATGTACATGCATATTCGGGTACAGCTACAAAGTGCAATGCTCGACAACTTTTATCAGATTGTTAATGCGAATAGTTATCCACCCAGCAGGCACATGACGTCAAAATGACGTCAGATCGAAGTCGCATGACGTCGCATCGACGTTGATATGACGTCATTCTGACGTCATGTGCCCGCTGGGCAAACAAATGTTCTTTAACGTAATGGACAAAAGCTTGCTATAGATTTCACCAATGAAAACTTTATGGTGACTTGTTAAAGCAAATATATTGTTTTGGAAAAAATAAGTTTTGACCTCCTTTGACATGTTTGTAGTTGTTTCTTAAAACTTCATGAAAATTATTACAAATGGTTTAACTTTATAGTGTATTTTATATCAGAATTTTTAGATTTTTTTTTTATTAATTAAATAGAACAAAAAGTATTCGTTTGCGTATCGTTATACAACAAATAGATAAAGAGCATTTTCATGTAAGTATTGATTATATGTGACGTCTGGGATTTTGGGTCTTGTGGAGTTAAAGTCGAAAATTTGTTTTTTAACATTTTCACACGTTTTATCATGTTAATAATGCAATTTCGAAAGCTTTTGTTATTTGGGTTAACGAGAAATCAGGAAAAAGAGAAAATACGTAACATCATCAGTCCGCATCATTGCTTTAAATTTTTAGTTGAAAACGAAATTAAATGGTCTTTAGAAAACCTTTGTAAAGCTAAGTTTCAGTGTCTTGCTCTGTTGTCCCAAAAATGATGGCTAAATATTATAGGCACTTGCTTGAAATTTCCAATCTTTCTTATTAGACGGCGTTTTGAAACTAGTGACCGAGTGCGCAAAATCCAATTAACGTCGCATGCGATTTCATGACGTCAACTTTCAGTCACATCACAAGACCCAAAATCTCAGAGAACGTCACATATCTTCCTTTAAGTCTTATAAGTGAGTATATTTACCATATTTACATAAGTAAAATAGCTTACACAACTTTGCCCTTATATCATTAACGCAAATCACAGTATTCCTTGGGAAGGGCGACGATAACATTATCGTATCGAAGAATAATTACGTTGAGCACGATTGGTGTTCGAATTTATAAAAACAACAATTACACATTTAACGCTAGAGCGATTAGTACGATTGGTGTTTTAAGCCTAGGTTACATTTGCCCTACGATTAACTTGCGATGATCGCACGATGCCATTTTTTGCATTTTCGTGCGGTCTCCGCAGGATGACCCTACGATGCCCCTACGATTCTACGGCTTCCTGCGGCTTCCTACGACTTCCTACGGCTTCCTACGATCTCCGTAGCCTCTACGATTTTGTAGTAGTCTGCACTTTTACAAATTTTAAAAATCGTACGACCGTAGCCCGTAGACACGTCGTAGGTAGCTTCATCGTACGGGCGCCTTACGGAAACCCTGCGATGATCGTGCGGTCACCGCACGGTTTTATGGTAATTTGGGGACTAAAATGATAAGATAATCGTAGACCTTTAGGGTGATCGTGCGGCATCCGTACGGTTATATCACAAGTTTATTAAAATCGTACGGACACCTAACATCGTACGGCTATCGTAGGGAGACCGCAAGAAATCGTAAGGACTCCTCACGGCCATTGCACGGGCTCTGTACGATTTCAACTTAAAGTGTGCGGAGTCCCGTTGATTTCCCTACGATCTCCAAACAGTTCCGACTCAGGACATCGAAGAAAGCTAGAACAAAAAATCGAACGATGCCCGTATGAATTGTAAACACCTGCGTCGTAGCCCATGGTCATATTCGATTTTTAAAAAATCGTAGGGAAATCGCGGACCGAAAAATCCGACAATGATCGGGGCAAATGTAACCAACTAGGCATGACCCCTTGCGGCCTCCCTACGATCACTGTACGATTTTTGTTCCAAAATTATCATAAACAAAAATCGTGCGGTGACCGCTCGATTATCGCAGGGTATCCGTACGGTGCCCGTATGATGCCCTACGACGTGTCTACGGTCTTACGATTTTAAAATTTGTAATAGTGCAGACTATTACAAGATCGCAGAGGCTACGGAGATCGTAGGAAGTCGTAGAATCGTAGGGACATCGTAAGGTCACCCTGCGGAGGCCGCACGATAATGCAAAAAATGGCATCGTACGATCATCGCAAGCTAATCGTAGGCCAAATGTAACCAAGGCATCAGTCAGAAGTCTAAGGGACTCCGTACGATATATCCACTAACAGTCTGCGGAGACCCTACGACTACCGTGCCGCCTCCTTGCGTTTTGTATCAAAACGTTTAGGGACTACGTACGGACAACGCACGGGATCCGTACGATATCTGCGTACTATCTGTGGAGACATACGACTGCCGTACGATCGCCTTGCGTTTTTGTATGAGAACGTCGACAAATGGCAGATCAAAAAATCGCACGATGCCCGTATGAATTGTTAACTTATACGTCGAAGCCCACGATCTCCTACGATGTCTAAAAATCGTAGAGAAAATCGCAGACCGAAAAATCGTACGATGATCGGGGCAAATGTAACCTAGGCTTCAGTTCATAAAAACAATAGTATTTATTATTGCATATTATACAACAGTCACATTTAATGCTAACTGGATTGGCGGAGGCGGTTCCAACGTGCACCCACAACCTTTGTTTGGAGCGAAATGTTTGAAAATATCAAACGTTTTCCAGTGAAGATTTTCATTTTTTTACAGGTGAACACATCCCTGTATACATTTTGCATGGGCAATGTTTTGTAATGACATGTTCCCGTGAGTCTACGTCCATGGAAGGAGACAGGAGTCGAACCATGGAGCTCGCGAAATTTGGGATTCATACACTCTACTACCAGTCAACTGCGCTCATCTGTAGTAGCATTGTCACCTATTTATACGATATATCTGGGAATGTGTTCGTCGGCATATAAACACTTGGTTGCTTCCTCAAAGAATATAAACGATTGATTTGCCTGCTGTCAGAGACGAATTATCACGAGCAGTTCTGTGAAAATCGTCACAATTATATAATTTAGTCTTGACATCTCAAGATAACAGTGGCAATTATAGCGTTTCAAAGAGCACTTGAACAAATATTTGGGATAGTTGTGTTACTTATTTAAAGGTTGCAATTAGTTCAAACTGAATATAGACTGAAAAACAATGCTTGCATAGAATAAGTATTATATGAGCAAATGACTTTTTCAAATTCACATTATGCCATTGGAAACATTTACACAGGGACCGCGGTGGCGTAGTAGTCGGACTCTGAATCGAGTAGTCCTGGGTTCGATCCCTACAGGCGTCATCGTGGTGTGTCCTTCAGAAAGACACATTAACTCCATACAGTTCTGTATAAACCCCCCAGGGAGCGTTGGCTCCGTCCCGACATGACTGAAAATTTGTTGACAAGGACGTTAACCCTCAACCCCCCAAAATAATAAAAACAAAGAAACATTTACACAATTGTAAGACAAAAAATAATGAATAAAAAATACAGGGTCAAAATCAGTGCTTAATTAAAAAGGGGGTTAACGTACTAACTTATCTACTTATTTGACACAGAGTACCATCTACCATCTATAGCGATAATGCCATACAAAAAATTAAGCATCTAAAATTTGTGTAAATCATTGAATTTTATTCAACCTACAAATATAAGTGTATCCTTGTGTGCAACCTAATGCAATTTCCTATGGTTATCATTCTTGTCATTTTTGTGACATTTATTGGCAATTACGAGAATTTGTTTCTCATCTAACGTGCAGTCAAGACAAAAGTCTGTTTCTATTACATCTTCAATGGCTTTATAGCGCAATCCAATCCTATCTAGAATAAGAAATTGTCTTGACAGTTGGGTCAAGGAGAAGAACTGGCCTTGTTATAGTTTTGTGGACATTTATTAATGTGGTTGTTCAATTCAATTGGCATTTGTATTGTCACGTGTGACCATGTGGTCTAAGAATAATTTAAAGAGGTACAAGTAGGTAATGATCAGGAAAAGGCGCAATCAGAAAGAGATTTCTACTCAAAATCCGAGGTGAGAAAACTAAATTGATAATTAGGCAGTCATATTAAGAAGCCACGTGAGCAGCTATTTCTCCAGTAGGCGGCCACTCAGTTACCCGAACTTGATTAAAATTATGAAAACGTACATTAAGTTCAAACGACACAAAATTCGACTCCAAAACATAAAACAAATAGAACCGCAACAGAAGTATCGCCTTTGAACGATGAGTAATATAAAATTACTGGGGGACTTAAACCGGGTTTAGAGGCACCTAACCTCACCATCATCTTCCACAGTGGCTCAAAACATTTAGTTAGTAGTTAGTTCCTCGTGGTGAATCTCTAACTAAATGTAGTCAATGAATCATCAGGCATTTTTCTCTCACATTTGCGTGCGGCTGAATATTTTACGTTTTACTAGATTACAAAAACGCACGTTTTTTATCGACTGTATAGTTAAAATACTAAAGCCGCTGACACACTATTGCGTATCGACTCACGTATCTACGGCGTATCAAGATACAAAAGGTACGTCACGCGTACGTCGTACAAACGTGAGCATACGTAGCATATACTCCTTGATACGTAGCTCATACATGTACTTCTCATACGCCGAGATGCTAAGATTTTTTATGTGTGCACTTAAAAATTCGTGGCACGTACGAGGCAGTTCCGATACAGGTTACATACGTCACACATACGTGGTCCATACGAAATCAACGTGGCAGGTACGCCGCAGATACGTAGCTCAAACTCCTGATACGCCACACGTACGTCGCGGTTAACATAACCACGTAACAGTGACGTATGTACAGCGTACCATTCGTATCTGCTACGTATGTGTGGCGTATTCTAGACTCTCTTTTCGTATCTACGGCGTATCAGCGACGTATGTGTGGCGTATCTCGCGTATCAATGGCGTATGTGCTACGTATGTGCTACGTACGTTTCGCTGCTGTGGAGTATGTGCGACGTATTAGGAGCATAAGGAATATTTTGTGGCGTTCCAAGAGAATTTTTATGATTTTATATAAATATTTTCCTTTTCCGAAGTCATGGATCAGATGTTCCTCAAGGTTCGGAGTGCCGTGCAGGGTTCTTTCAGGTCTACGTTCGGTGTAGTTACTGTTTTTGTTCATGTCGTCTCACGACAGGATGGGGAGCTTGGAGATGTTTTCCTCCTACCCCTCGGTTTTTCTTCTTCGGTGTTAATCTAGATTATCTAGATTTCTCCTATGGCATCTTCGACCTCTGATAATTGAAAACTGCAATGTGCGAATTGCATGAACAAAGTGAACACAACCGTTTGTTCTCATAGGCATTAAAAAGCAATTGGTACAGAACAGATACGCCGCAGATAAGAATGGAACGTAGCACAAACGCCGTAGATACGTCACACGTACACTTCATACGCCATAGGTCTCACGTACGTAGCACGCCGTACATACGCCGTACATACGAAAGGGAAATTCCATACGAATACGCATGCGTCATTGATACGCCACGGGAATGAAGCAGGAACGTCACACGTACGTGGTACATACATCGCTTGAACAAAATACGCCTCAGACCTCGGCGTATCGAAATTCTCATAGATACGTGAGCGATATGCCGCTGATACGTGAATATGTAACAGAGCTATAAGTGTAATAGTTATTTTTTTTTTCAAAATCCCGATCAATGAATAGGTTTGCACTGTTTCTCTCTCTCATGTCTCTGTGATTATACGATATCTCAGCTGACAAATTTTGTAAACAAAGCAATCACAAAATTAATTGCCTTTGAAATACTGTCATAGTATTTGTTGTTTAAAATGACTTGTATGCTTTCTCTCATACGGTCATTAGTCTTAAATGTTGTAAACTGAAATAGAGCTAAAGTACAAACATCGTGTACTGCATATAACCCGCTTGACAAAATAGCCATCTGTCAAATTTTGTCTCAGGTTTGAAAGGAGACGGATGCTTCTTTCAAGACTTAAACAAAGTTTTAACGCATGCTTCTTTAACGTGTACCAACAATCTCTATGTTTTGAGCATAAACTAAAAAATGTTATAAAAATACGAGTGATTTTTTTATTTCTCGAAAATTCTCTGTATACTGTATGGGCATGTTTTCAAAATGCTGATACAACTTCACGTTTTTTGCTAATGTCTGATTTTTTACTGTTCGATCATTATCACAATTTCATGGAATCTGTGAAAAACGATGCTGTTTTGAACGTAGGGAGTACGTTATTTATTCAGACTTAAACTAACCATTGTATCGCTTGTTTGTGATTACTGTACTGTTTTCTGCGGTGACAATGCCTTTATATGTCTGTATTGTAGAAACATGTCCCTCAATGCTTTTTTTTTTATCTCAGCAAAACGTATTGTTGAGCATCAGGACAACATGACCACGAAATGTATACCCTTCAAACCCCACCGTAGAAAAACTGGGGTTTGCAGGGGTTTACCTTTTGTTCTTATTTTTGATCCAAAGCATTGATTGTCGGTACTCGATAGAACCGCCTTGGCGAGATGGTTCAAACGTGTACACACAATCAATGTTTTCAGGAAAATAATTCAAAATATCGTTTTTATTCTATTGAATTTTTCAAATTTTACTGCTGAAAAAATTCTCTGTATATTGCATGGGCATGTTTTTGCAATGGTTAGGTGTGATCCAGATCACGTTGAAATGTTTTGTCATGCTTTTTTTCTTTCTTTTGTTTTTATTATATCAGTTAATATAAGTATATTGACGAGGTTTAAAAGCGCTACACGATAAATGTGTGCGTGTTTTGTTGTTCGTTTTTTTTTTCTCGAAAACTGGGTGACTGTAGCCGACCAAACATTTGCATGCATTTTTATTACTTTATTTATGACTGTTTGATATATACTCGTACACAATTTGATCGAAAACGGTTTGCGTAGGACAGAATCCAACGACACCAAAGGTCACACTGTCAACACGTCACTGACAGCATTAAATCCTTTATATACACATATATACATATTCTCGTTTAAAACAAATCGATTTGTGTCCAATAGGTTAAGACAGTATTTGTTTGAGACAAAATGATGAAAACAGGGTTCGCGTTACAGCGATGCTTGAGTGTTGACGACAGCATTACGTTTTGTGGAGAATGTTTCAACAATATCACGTCTGATACAACGTATTAGGGTGACAGGAACATGTGCTGTTAGGTCACGTTCTGACGTGCCGTGAGGCAGGAAAACGTCATCCGTCCACGTCATCTGGTGGTACGTATCTGAAGGCGGAATAAACAAATCAATTTGTTATAAGTAACCGAGAAGTCTCTATAAGTCAGAACACCATTAGAAAGTGTCACGTGGAGCACGAGACTTACATCCGCAGACCTATACCATGGCGCATGGCCACCAACAACGTATTTTATGATGCCTATCATTTGAATAATTACCAATAAATGATGATGATTTTTTTTCTGTTCGAGTCAATCCAAAGTACGAAGGGTGGCCCAGTAAATCGTGTACTTTGTTGATATTTTCATTATTTGACGTCCTATTGCCATAAAACTTTTCAAATACCTTCTCATATTCAAATTCGGTAAAAAGATGTGCAGGAGAGTATAAGTTTATGTACAACTTATAAAATGTGAATGATTGATTAGGTCAGTGTATGCGAACCCGGCGCAACCCAAACAAACACATATAAATAATCTTTTGTGTGTTCAATAAAGTAATTTCTTTCAGCCATTTCAGTGTTTATCGCCAAAACGAGCTGTCTGCTTATAGCAACATTATTTTAACATCACCAGAGAAAATTTCGAATGTTACATAGCATCTGTTTTAAAATGGCAAACATTTAAATATTGTCTGTTAAAGTTAAAACCTAATGAAAATGGCGACGTTAGAGGAAGAGAAATCGCGACGAACGGCAATTTAGTTCTGTGTGCAGACTTTTATGACCTCAAATGATTCGCTCAAGCATCTGAAAAACACAAACATATACAGTGGCATTTCGAGGAGCCTTGTTTTTAAATTGCATGGTCGATTTTTAGACTCGCACACTCAGCTGATGAGTACAATCTCCATGGAGCGAGACGTCTCTTCACCATTCCGAATGTACTTTCAGCCTCGCGTCCATCCGTAAATCAAGATAGCGAGAATAAGCCGTTTTTACACATCGATTGTTTCATCTAGAATTCCATCGTTAATACAAAGAAATGCTCACCGACACTTGGCCATTGGATGAAACACACATTTAACTTTCTAACAATCAAGTTTTCTACACAAAATTCTGCATCTTCTTTTTTAACAGATTCATTTTTCAGCTGTTTGTCAATCGTTTTCACTCGTGTGGGGCCGTTTCCGGAGCGAGCCGAACACATATGCCGACGTTACGGAAACTGGCGTCGAACATTAATTTATTCCAGTTGAAAGGTCAAGATTTGGCCTTGTCCAATGATATGTACGTATTTCTACAAATGACGTCAATCAGGTCAGCCATTTTGATTTCGGCGCGCGGCGTTTGACGTCATCGTGACGTTGCACACGCGCCGCATTATACTAATTGATCAATTAAATATTAATTGAACAATTGACTTTCCATATAAGGAAATGGTCGGGAGTCAATTTTCGGCGTAAACCTACGAACATATACGGACGATTTAGTGCACTGAAAGAATGGCAGCCAGAAGTTTTTAAACGAGAATAAAACCGCTAAAAACGGACAAACGAAGAGATATGGAACATATATGTAATATAGCGGAGTGAGATCTCGCAACTAGGTCGATTTTGAGATGGGTGGACAGAATGTACACAGCATGGACGGAAATCATTCATGAATGTCCGTAACGTACTTTCCGCAGATGAAATCCCATCTAGAGAAGTTTATGTAAGCGATTCTATAGGTCGTTACATAGTCTATGATTCAATGACATGTTTCAACAGTTGATACAAACATCGCTTGTGTAACGCACACAACGGAGCGTACCTCTATAAAGAGTAAACGGTAAGTACATGTAGTACATGAAGTTGACGCATAACAGTAGACGACGTCGTCAGCGTGCGCCGGGTCTGCATGACTTGTAGTTTTGTATTGTGTACTGTGATTTTATTCTTTGGTGTATTTTTCTGAAATTTTGTATGCATACCCAGAACATGTGTACGTTATATACTTGTAAATTTGAAACCTGTGCATTGAATAGTGTTTACACAGCAAGCACAGTCAACGATTTACTGGGCCACCCTTCGTGCATTGATTTTTAATAAATTTTAAGAAAACAATCATGATGACTACAAAATGAATCAGGTTGTCGCTTTTATGTGTTCAACTTTCATTCAAATGCTCTAATGACATACAAATTAAAACACCTCTGGGGCCATTAGGTAATTGATTCAACTTCAGCAGTTATTACGTTTTCAAAACAATACCGACAATGAAATAATGAAATATTGCAAAACAAATAAAATTTTATGAGTCCCGTTGCAATTAAAATCATAAAACAAAATAAAAAAAAATGAAATCGTGAGTTTCTGTTTTATTCCTTTATATTTGCTGATGTACAGTTTTTTGGAATCGAAAATATAAAGATAACCATTTATTAGCAATATCTGCCATTGAATGTTCTAAATTAATTTTGTGAAATTATACCTTATTAAGTTTCTTGTAATTTCATTATATTGTAAAAAGTAATGTGATAGTACTGCCGAAACTCAGTACACGATTTGTAAAAGACCATCCGAATACTCTCAATAACCGAACATGCTCTTAGCTTTCTAAGTAAGTTATATCAATCTTTGCTGGCCAGGTGAGAAACACATACAAATGGTAGATAGCATCTAAAGCAATGCCTTGATTATTTATTAGAACGGTCAGAATTACAAACTACCGGAAGCTAAAAGATGAATCGATTAGCGTGTACGGGATCTC
The DNA here is from genome assembly GCA_964017185.1 of Rugalucina vietnamica. NCBI lineage: Eukaryota > Metazoa > Mollusca > Bivalvia > Lucinida > Lucinidae > Rugalucina > Rugalucina vietnamica. The sequence continues at coordinate 52,748,956 of OZ024878.1, read as the reverse complement.
TTCACCATAAAATTGCTATCATGTAACTGTTATTAAATTGCAAGACAAACGAAATGACCTAGACGTTGTGCGGTGCATTCAGATTCCAAGTAATTATCTGTTAATTATATAATGCAATCTCATGATAGATAGACTAGATATAACATAATTCTAGTCATTAGTTAAATACTGATCCGCTCAGTGACATTTTCAAAACTATTTGCTGCTGTCTGAGGGGAAAACATGATGTATTCCCCACATTTTACTCCCAGTTTTACATAGTATTTAACTAGGGTATGCAGAGGTATACCTATTTTTTCTTATTTTTGCTCCGAAACATAGAGATTGTGAGTACCCGTTTGAACCGCCTCAGCAAAGGGTGTTTGAATTCATAAAAAACAAAATTGCATATTATACAACAGTCACATTTAATGCTAACGTAATAAGCAAGAGTTTTGTTTGAATTCATAAAAACAACAATCCATATTATACAACAGTCATATTTAATACAAACATGATTAGCACGGTTGGTATTTGTATTCATAAAAACAACAATTACATATTATACAACAGTCACATTTAATACAAACTTGAATAGAACGGTTGGTATTTGAATTCATAAAACAACAATTGCATATATTTAATGCTAACGTGATAAGGCGAGGCTTTTCTAACGTGTACCCACAATCTATGTTTTGAGAAAAATGTATAAATATATCAAACTTTTCCGATGAAAGTTTTCAATTTTTACATGTGAAAAAAACTCTGTATACGTTTTGCATGGGCAATACTTTGTAATGACATGTTCTGTGAGTCTACGACCATGGACGAAGAAAGGAATCGAACCATGGAGCTCGCGACATGTGGGATTCATACACTCTGCTCCCTGTCAACTGCGTTCATCTGTAGTAGCTTTGTCACCTATTTATATATTATATCTGGGAAACGTTCGTCGACCTATAAACACTTGGTTGCTTCCTCAAAGTTTGCAGAATATAAACGATTTATTTGCCTGCTGTCAGAGACGAATTATCACGAGCAATTCTGAGAAAATCGTCACAATTATATAATTTAATGTTGACATCTCAAGATAACTCTGGCAATTATAGCGTTTCAAAGAGCACTTGCGCAAATATTTGGGATAGTTGTGTTACTGATTTAAGGTCAACCGTTGCAATTAGGTCAAAGTGAATGTAGACTTAAAAGCAAAGCTTGCATAGAATAAGTATTATATGAGCAATTTCTTTTTTTTTTTCATTTTCACATTATGCCATTGGATAAGCAAAACACTAAAGGGCTGGTCACATGGACAGATTTACTCACGTATGCAAACTTTGCGTATATGCAAAATTTACTCACGTAAGCAAATCTGTCCATGTGACCGCAATTTTTCCACTTTTGCATATACGCAAAATTTGCTTATACGCAAATTTCGCACTCGGTCTAGACTAAGTGCAAATCAAAATTTGCGTATACGCAAATTGTGCATACGTGCAAATCTGTCCATGTGACCGGAAAGCAAAATTTGCATATGTGAGTATTTATTAATTTGTGCCATATTAATGTTAAAAAGGCATTAATTCAAACTGCAATTATTCCCAAAATGACTGAATAAAACAATACAACATATCTGACCTAATTAAAATAACACTACCGCCTTAGAATGTTCAGTAGAAAGCTATTGGAGGCCTAGGGGTTAAAGGAATCTCTTAACTTGCCCTGGATTCCAGGTGAAATCCCTCTTTTAAAACTTTAGCGCCACAAGTTGGATATCTAATCAGACCCTTTCGTCAGAATGAAATAGATATATATATATATATATAGGATATCTCAATATATACAATGAGGCGAACTACAGGCACAACTGCATAGGGAAAGGGATATTTACAATTTAAGCAACTGCAACAAGATAGATTGAATGTGAATGCACTTGAGAGCGGTGGATTTTGCCACACCAAATAAATTCCCAATTGTTCTATACTCAGTTGGAGTGGCAAGCCAGTAGTGCTACTTGTTTCTGCACATCTATTGTATCCCGTACAGTATTTTCCATTGGAGAAAAGTAAGAACCCTGCAAACCTTATTAAAGGTTTGCCTAGTCATTCTGAAGTTCTCCACCCATTGCTCATCTGTAAATGACTGTAGCACTATCCTATCATACCAATCACTAGATCTTTCTTTTCGCCATTCCTGCTTTACATGTCCTAACCTCATAGCAAACCCCAATCCAAGACAGTATGGAATCATTCTATGCCGCCTAAACCTGAACAGTCCTTTCATTTTAACTACTTTTTTATCCAACATAATAACACAACTTTACTTTTTGACAATTTTAACTGAAATGACAAGACCTCGAAAGCTCATGTGACCGCAAAGCAAAATTTACTTTTACTTACGTGAGCAAAATTTGCATATATGCAAAATTTGCGTATACGCAAATTCTGGCCATGTGACCAGGGCTTTAGTCAAATGTAAGAAAGACTAGAATTTGTTTTCTATGTGAAAACTGATGTCTCTCCCATTTCTACGTGCATGTCCAAAATATGCAAGCAAGAGTTATAGTTCTTGTGCATCACATATCCTGTCTTTCTGTTTTATAAGTGTACCAAGTTTCATTGAAATATCTCTTACGGTTTTCAAGTTATAGAGGGGGCACGAAAGTGTTTGGAAAATAATCAAAGGAAAATAACTCCAAAGATATGAAAGCAAGAGTAATGATTCTTGTGCATCATGCTTTAAGTGTACCATGTTTCATTGAAAAATCTCAAATGGTTTTTGAGTTATAGAGCAGACACGAAATTGAATGAAACATAATCAAAGAGAAATAACTCCAAAGATATGCAAGCAAGAGTTATGGTTCTTTAGCATGACACATCATCACATCGTGCTTTATAAGTGTACCAAGTTTCATTGAAATATTTCTTATGGTTTTCAAGTTATAGAGTGGACATGAAATTGTATGGAAAAATAATCAAAGGGAACCAACTCCAAAGGTATGAAAGTAAGAGTTATAATTCTTGTGCATGACACATTGTTTCATCATGCTTTATAAGTGTACCAAGTTTCACTGAAATTCCTCTTACGGTTTTCAAGTTATAGAAAGTTGTTAAAAATCAAGTGGCAGGACAAGATTCCAGACACAGAGGTCCTGACGAAAGCAGGGATGCAAAGCATACATACAGTCTTAAAGCTAGCACAGCTAAGATGGACTGGCCATGTTATAAGAATGCCTGATGCGCGACTTCCAAAGAAAGTTTTCTATGGAGAACTACAGGAGGGAAAGCGCTCTCAAGGTGGCCAGAAGAAACGCTACAAAGACACCCTCAAAGCCTCTCTGAAGGATTTCGAAATACCAATGGGGTCCTGGGAACAGACTGCACAGGAGCGATCAAAGTGGCGAGGTCTCATCAACAAAGGAGCAGCTCTTTATGAAAAGAAGAGAATCTGTGAAGCTGAAAGAAAGCGAAGAGAGCGCAAAGCCAAAACAAATGTGCCACCATCAGACTCTATGACATTGACTTGCTCTACTTGCAACCGACAGTTTAGAGCCAGAATTGGCCTAGTCAGCCATCAAAGAACTCACCAACACACATCAGCACTATTCAAGAAATAATGATGGTCTTTCTCATTAGTGAGAGACGAACTATCATAGGGTGGACACGAAATTGTATGGAAAATAATCAAAGGGAAATTACTCCAAAGATATGCAAGCAAGAGTTATGGTTCTTTAGCACGACACGTAATCTTATCGTGCTTTATAAGTATACCAAGTTTCATTGAAATAACTCTTACGATTTTCGAGTTATAAAGCGGACACGAAATTGTATGGAAAATAATCAAAGGGAAATAACTCATAAAATACTCAAGCCAGAGTTATTGTTCTTATGCATGGCACATCGTCTGATCATGCTCAATAAGTGTACCAAGTTTTATTGAAAAATCTTAAACGGTTTTCAAGTTATATAGCGGACACGAAATTGTATGGAAAATAATCAAAGGGAAATAACTCATAAAATACTCAAGCCAGAGTTATGGTTCTTAATAACTCCAAAAATACTCAAGCCAGAGTTATGGTTCTTGTGCATGACACATTGTCTCGTCGTGGTCTACAAGTGTACCAAGTTTCATTGAAAAATATATAACGGTTTTCAAGGTATACAGCGGACACGAAATTGTATCGAAAATAATCAAAGGGAAATAACTCCAAAAATACTCAAGCCAGAGTTATGGTTCTTGTGGATGACACATCGTCTCGTCGTGGTTTACAAGTGTACCAAGTTTCATTGAAAAATCTTTAACGGTTTTCAAGTTATAGAGCGGACACGATTTGTGACGGACAGACGGACAGACAGACAGACAGACAGGCGAACGGACAGACGCACGGGGAAAAACAATATGTCTCCCGACCCTGTCGGGGGGAGACATAAAATACCTAAAAACAGAGTCAAAATCAATACTTAATTTAAAAAGGCGGTCAACGTACTAACTTATTCAATTTATGACACACAGAGTTCCATCTACCATCTATAGCGATAAAGCCATACAAAAACTTTAAAATGTGTGTAAATCATTAGATTTTATTAAAACTACACAATGTATACTAACCCAAACTCCTAACACAACAAGAAATGTGGCTGAATTTTATAGAAATAAGCTCTGCAGGCAAACCGAACTGACAGAAGTTAGTCAAAAATGGTCAACAAACATTTTAAAACCATTAGTTATTTTCTACAGATTAGGAATCACTGAGCTTTGCTCTGATTGGTCAAAACGCTATTTTCCCATTTTCAGGGTATTCTTGACGTTTTGATGACCATGGCTTTGCATTTCATAATTCTATAACGTTCGTCCATTCTGGAGAACGTTGTTGCATGGGAAAACACCGCCCCAATTTCTTACAGGATTACTTTGAACTTAAAAAACTTAGCGTTTTTGTGTTTCGCTCATGAACGCCTATTCATTCAATACAAATTCAAAATCGAAGAAAATCGCTAAAACAATGATTTCCATTCATTTTAAAGTCCGAAACTTTGTTGCCTTTAAAATGTTACTAAGCTCAGCTCCGAAGATCGTACCGGTTTGGGTTAAATCCTATCCAGAGAAGTTTGCAAAAATCCAATTTTCGCCTACCATCAATCGACTGCGTTACTGCTCAGCGATCCTCAGAATTTAAACCAAACATGCAGCGAATAACACACTTCTGCACAGATGCGTTTGGATGTCTCATAAGCTTCTTTTACTGGTGTACGAATACATGTCACATGTCGAGTACAGGCAAAGTCCCATGCATTTCGTGCTTTAACAGACACACTGCCTCTGCAGAATCTATTGATTCGTGACAATTAGCGACTTGTGGTAAAAACTAAGTTCCATGTGATGCTTGGATAACCCAGCATTTTATTTTAAGATGTATTTCGGCCAACAGGGCGAGAAAACAATGAGAAGACAAACCACTGTTGCGTTAGCTCTTTGGGTCAGTATAGATGTATCCTTGTGTGCAACCTAATGCAATTTCCTTTGGTTATCATTCTTGTCATTTTTGTGACATTTATTGGCCATTACGAGAATTTGTTTCTCATCCAACGTGCAGTCAAGACAAAAGTCTGTTTCTATTACATCTTCAATGGCTTTATAGCGCAATCCAATCCTATCTAGAATAAGAAATGCATTGACGTTTGGGTCAAGGAGAAAAATTGTCCTTGTTATAGTTTTGTGGACAGTTCGTTCCTCGTGGTTAATCTCTTACTTGTCAAAGAATCATTAACGATTTTTCTCTCACGTCTGCGTGCAGCTGGATATATATTTTGTATTTCGTATTCAAATTGCAAGATTACAAAATCGCACGTTTTTTCATCGACCATATGGTTAAACTAGAAAATGAGTTTACGAAACACTATGCCCCAAACTGATAATAAAATATAACTGTTAGATCCTTTGGAAGCAGTAAAAACATTCAAAGAGAGGTTGTGGGCCATATTGTACAATTTCGGGTAATGAACCTTCATCAGTGACCCTTTACAAAACTGGCAGCGAAAGCCAGACATTCATGATTGCTGCAATTTCTAGAATTCACACAAGTATAGTCTAAATCAAAGACTAATATTCCAAAAGAGGCCAAATATTCTAAATTCTGTTAAGATGGTGATTCTTAACATACAATATATTTGAAATACCTCAAATATTTTCACTGATTTCAAAGGATCAATAGAAAAATATAATCTGCACTATGGATGATGTACGGGGAGACTTTTTAGGGCCGCCACACGGCACAACACCAGCTGCAGTAATAGCAAATAAAATATAACTGTTAGATCCTTTGGAAGCAGTAAAAACATTCAAAGAGAGGTTGTGGGCCATATTGTACAATTTCGGGTAATGAACCTTCATCAGTGACCCTTTACAAAAGGGTGATGTCATTTTCAAGATGTAAAAATGTCCCAAAAATGACTTAGTTCAAATTTAAAAAACAAGTAACAAAAATTAATCTGAGGAGTATATCCCAACCACATGCATATCTTCAAAGCAGTGTCACAATGTCTACAAAGTTTCAGAAGTATCGGTATTAAATTTTAGGAGTTGCGCACACAAGGTACCCTCTATCCATTCACTAAAATGCCCGAAAATGACTAAGTTTAAATTGTGAAAAAGAAATGACAAAACATAATCCAAGGATTATATCCAAACCACATGCATATCTTCAAAGCATGGTCACAACATCTGTAAAGTGTCAAGAGAATCGGAATAAAACTGTAGGAGAAGTCGCGCACACAGGATACCCATTATCTATTCACTTTATCAAGAATTAAAATGGGAAATAACACTCACAGAATGGGTCCCAAGCCCCTTGAATTTACCTGAAAGAAAAAATACGGATCCTCTTTTTTTTCATATACAAACTACATACCAAATTTCAATATCCTAGCTCTAACGGTTCCTGACCAAGTGCTAAGCGAGTGACTCAGGCATCACAGACAGACAGACAGACAGACTGACTGACTGACTGACTGCACGGACAGACCAAAACCAATATGCCCCCTCAACTTCTTCGAAGTTGGGGGCATAAAAAGCACAAGTAGGCAATGGTCAGTGTAAATACATTCAGTGTTATTAAGTTCTTGTTTCAATATCCATATTTATGAATAGGTTTGCACTGTTTGTCTCTCTTATACGATATCTCAGCTGACAAATTGTAAACAAAACCATCACGAAATTAATTAAACATGACCTGGAAATACATAGTTTTGTTGTTTAAAATGAATGCTATGCATTCTCTTATACGATTATTAGTCTGAAATGCTGTAAACTGAAAGAGAGCTAAAGTAGAGACATCATGTTCTGAAAAAACAAAACATATAAAAGCTCGACTGATTTTTTTGTTTAGTTCTCTAAAATTCTCTGTAAACTGTATGGGCATGTTTTCACAATGTTGATACAACGTCATATCTTGATGCTAACAATGTCGCATTTTTTACTGTTCAATCATTATCACGATTTCATGGCATCTGTGAAAAAAAAAAGATGTTTTTTTTTTTTTGAACGTATGGAGTACGTTATATCACAATACTTAAATTAACCATTGTATCGTTTGTTTGTGATTACTATTTTCTGTGATGACGATGCCTTGATATGTCTGCATTATAGAAACATGCCCGTTAATGCTTTAGTAAATTGATGAAGCTGTTTTTGCTGTATATTAAACTCCCTAAGTAAAACGTATTGTTGAGCATCAGGAAATCATGACAATAAAACTTACACCCCTTCAAACCCCACTGTAGAAAACCTGGGATTTGCAGGTGTTTACTTTTTTTCTTATTTTTGATCCAAAACATAGATTTTGGGTACTCGTGCCCAAAAAGTCAGGACAGTATTTGTTTTAGACAAAATGATGAAAACAGGGTTCGCGTTACAGCGATGCTTGAGTGTTGACGACAACATTACGTTTTGTTGAGAATGTTTCAACAATATTACGTCTGATACAACGTTTTAGGGTGACAGGAACATGTGCTGCTAGGTCACGTTCGGACGCGCCGTGAGGCAGGAAAACGTCATCAGTCAATGTTATCTACGTGGTACGTATCTGAAGGCGGAATGAACAACAATTTTGTTATAAGTAATCAAGAAGTGTCTATAAGTCAGACAGAGTGGGAATCTTTTTCTGATTGCGCCTTTTCCTGATCTTTGCCTACTTGTACTTTTTTTTTTTCTATAAGTCAGAACACCATCGAAAAGTGTCACGTTGACCACGAGACTTACAGCCGCAGACCCTAACATGGCGCATGGCCACCAACAACGTATTTTATGATGCCTTAATCATACCCAGAATCGTTTGAATAACTACCAATAAATGATGATGTTTTTTTTTGTTCAAGGCAATCCAAAGTACACTGATTTTTAATGAATTTTAAGAAAACAATGAGGACTACAAATGAATCATGTTGTCGCTTTTTATGTCTTGGTGTTTATTTTTTTTTTGTGCTGTTGGCGCCTTATGTATGTTTTCATATTATTAGTTAAGTTAAGGTAACTGAGTGGCCACCTATTGGGAAAATAGCTGCTCATTCGGCTTACGATATGTTTCATGGTTTAGGTAAATGATTGTTAGTTTGTTTTTTTCCCACCTCGGTTTTTGGAGTGGGAATCTTTTTCTGATTGCGCCTTTTCCTGATCTTTGCCTACTTGTACCTTTTTATGTGTTCAACTTTTATTCAAATGTTCTAATGACATACAAATTAAAACACCCCTGGGGCCATTAGGTAATTAATTCAACTTCAGCAGCTATTACGTTTTCAAAACAATATCGGCAATGAAATAATGCAAAACAAATAAAAATTTAATGAGTCCCGTTACAATTAAAATCATAAACCAAAATAACAATTGAAATCGTGAGTTTCTATTTTATTCCTTCATATTTGCTAATTTACAATTTTTGGGTTCACGGGGGTGATTCAATTGATACCACCTGTGCTGTTGTCCGAGACGTTACTGCATATATTGCTGTCGTCCGAATATTCCGGTTTTCGTCCGAGTACTACGGCTGTCGTTATCATCGGTGCCCCTATTTCAGTGCCCACAGGGCCAACAGATCGTCGCTAATCAGCGCATTTATCACCGAAAATTGTCAAGAAGGTATTTAACGTTATTACAAACGTCTTTCCAGTTTTCTTAACATAAAGACAATCACAAGAATTTATTTTTAGTACAAAACATCGTTTTCTCGCGTGTTTTTCTTACTTTCAACATATGCAACCATTCCATGTAAGCGAAAGTATCAGGGATATTACGCTTTCCATTTAGCCTTTGTAAGCTGTAATCATTTACCCAATTCATTGCGTCCTTCAAATTTTATTTCCCGTTTTTAAAAAGCGTGATACGGCTGTCGCTGACCCCTGATACGGCTGGTGTTTGTTTATTGATCAGTACGATACGGCTGTCGATAGTATTTCGAAATGGCATATTACCCATTGAAATCAAATTCAACATATTTTATGCATTTATTTTGTAGTTTCTGAATAATTTTCGTATGCTACTCATAAAAGGACGACTATACAGATCGCTAGAAAGCACAACAGTAACCTCGAAAAACACAAATGCTACAAATAGTCTCTTCTGTAATGTCATATGAGATAATTAGTGAAGTCTCTTGAATGAACAATGAGTCTCTAAGTACAAACTTTGCATAACATGTTTTCTGGAAATGAAAACGATTTATAAGCTGACACAGTGTCGGGAAACAAACCCCGTGTATGTTATATTTTGTGCATACGTTAGAGAGCGCGTTCGTACTGCCCATACTGTCGGAAATCACGCATTGCTATATTCATATGAAAGAAAATATTTCACACATATCCTATCATATGCGGCATAGTATAAGAACTCTTTAGCAAACTTTTCTTTCTTTGAAACATTTGTTAACATCTAGAACACTTCGGAACTTAAATGTTTCGAAGTGTTCTCGGCGACCAGATGAAAGTATGTGATGTGAAGGGGGAGGGGGAGTCAAATAAAAATATGAAATCATTGTATTCGACTGGCTAAATCAACATCCCAACCCAAAGACACCCCAAGCGGGACAGAAAGAACAACACAATGTATCACAGAGCACAACCAACACACGTGAACCTTTGTATCGCAGAGCAGAACGTTACACTTCGCGCCATTTAATGACATTAGAGAGCGACTACAAGAAAATATACACATGAATGCAATATTATAAGGTATTAGTGAGGGTCGAGATGTATTCCCGTACTATTTTCGTGCTAAAATTGATTTCTTTGCTTTAAATGATTGTTTGTGTGTTATTATTATGAAAAATGATGGGGTTCAATTTTTCCGACTCCTCGAGCCAATTCTGCGGGCTCTTTTTCTAGGCCACGCCCATTTTTGCGCATAAACTACATTGTTGACATATGTTGTGTTGTTTCTGCTACTAACACAAGATTTTTACCTTGTATTATGCATCTGAGATACTCTTTAGTAGGCTATGTAACAATAAATACACATTTATGGTAGGTATTGGCGATGTAAGCACAATATATCTCAAAACATAGTGGGTGGGGTAACTTAATGGGGGAAATAAGTATGAAAATTAACAATACTTTATCACCGGCATATAATGACACTGAAAAAAAAACAAAAAGACATCAAGCAGATGAATATTATGTAACAAACAGTTGTAAACATGGTATTATCTTTGCGGTGCCCATAATTAACTATATACGAGGGTCATTCAATATGTAATGCGAATCGGCGTGCAATTTTTTCTACGTTAAAATGTTATGCCTTTAACTCTGTCCCTAAATATGATAAGCTAAATTCGTTGGGATAAAGCTATTGCATGTTTGATGGTGTCTGCGCAGTGCCTATACATATTATACAGGAGGGTCGTTAAAAAAGTAGTATAGATACAGATGTAATTTCGCGCATTGCACTGTACATGTAATGCATAAAAATGCACACATAACATTATTACAATACAACTGTGCTAGAATCTATCTTAATGGCTAACATAATGTAAGATTACACACTTCTGGTGAAAAATAGTGCCATGTAAACGCGATATTGTTGTGATTTTAATAACTGTATGATAGTTTCAAATAATGGATAAACCGAAAGCCCATGCGTTTTATTGAATAAAGTATCGTTAATAACATCCGACAACGATTTAAACATCATGCAAGTTAACAAAAATAGGCAATGACTACGCTTGCAATAGAGTCATCTTGTTAGCCGAAAGCATCAAAGAAACACTAAGTGATAAATAGAGATGTATTGCAGGGTATGGCCTCTTACATCGACATCGGTAATAATTCTGCAATAACCTTTGTACTTTCCATAATATGCACCTGAAAGGACAACTATCTATGCAAAGGGTGGCCGGGTGGGATATGGGCACCAGCCTATTTGGGCCTAAAGAAATAGATGGGCTGTGTTTGCTTCCGGACAAAGCTTCTGCGGTAATGACTGACCATCTGTTTACTGGTCTAAGCTGCCTAGAAAAAGTGGTTCAAGTAGAATCATACATACATAAGCCTTAATGGCTTAGTTGGGTGGTTATATTTGAAGCACTTTTTGGTTGTCATGACATCCTCATTTTGGGTAAACTCCCATAAAATGAAGACAACGTCCCGACATGACTATAGCTGTTGGTTTGGACGTTAAGCATCAACTCAAACAAACAACACAAAATAGATATTCCAAAACCATATAAATAGTGTCGTTTTGATGCAAAAGGTGTTTCTTTGGTCACACAATTTGCATAATTTGTTGTCTCATTCACTTCATTACAAACATTTGAATTGTACTATTGCATTTAAGTGATATGTCTAGATTACTGGCAGAAATATGTCGGGGCCTGGATAGCATATTTGATAACAAACGTACTTGTCACCGCTGCGGTCCAGTTTCAAATCCGGGTCAAGGCATGTGACAGGTGCCGGTGGTCTTTGTCGCAGTTTTCACGAAACTTCCTTTCGACATTTGGGTGAAATGACACAGCATTTCCCTTCAATACCGATCAGTATTACATAACCAATTTTATTGGACCGCGGCATTTAGACCCTCTAAGCCGTTAACAATTGCTCATGTGGTCAGGTATTTAGCAGCTCTGTGCGGGAGACATCTTGTGACCCATCAATTTCTTAAAGTGCTGATGCTGGAAGGTAATCCAAATATACCCATTCAGCCGCAAACAACCATAGCTGTAAATGTGACGCTAACCGTGGAATCAAACAAAGCAAACCGCATTATTGACCTCTCTAGCACCCTCTCCAACTCTTTGTAACTCAACCTCTCTGTATTGTATTGACAGTTGTATTTTATCAACATATTACTTTGAAATTAAGGAGATTAAGAAGCATAGTCGTCATCAGGTGTATCCCTTTGTTCTCGTACAACATCTTTATTTGGACGCTGATACTGACCAGTCAGAATTCAACACTGGAATATCTTACTGGTACTGGAGAATTGTTCTCCGAAGTTGATCGAAACGTAGTCTGCTGCGATTACGATAGTACAATATTGGGTGGGAGTTATTACTCTGTTATATTATTTCAGAGGTTTCACGTTTAGAAACATACTTCTAAGCCATGTTTAAATTATTCGACCCCGTCAAGGAATATGATTGTCTTTTATTTAGACTTCTCCTGAATTTTCAAAATTGCAGTACAATAGTCTGGCTATTGTTGCCGGTTAAAAAAGGGCTACTGATGAGGGTTTATTACCCGAAAGCGCGCAATATACTATCTCCCTTTGATGTTTTTAGTGCTTCCAAAGGATCAAACTTTTATATTTTATTCATGTTTCGTGATAAATAGAGATCACCAAGGTTTCTGCTACGGCAAAGAATTTAGGTTTAACCATTTATTCTCGGGCTGAACTCTTTCTGGTCATATTCGAGATCACCTTGTCTTTCCAAAAGAAACAAAAAGTTCCCCAGGGCACATTAACATGTACGAAATGTCCATTCCGGAAGTCAATTCAGGTAATTTAGATCCATGCCTGTCAATATGCGCTTCACCAAGACCTTAAATTGTGATTTATTCTAACTGGACTTAGGATGGCGTTTTCAACGGTTGAGCGCTTGTTCTGTTTCGGCCTGTTTCACTTTCCTTCATATGCATTTGCATTACTTATTAAACGACCCTCGTGCGTTATCTGTATAAGTACAGCTAATATAGAACTGCGCACACACGCCTGCTGTACTCTTAAACATTTATATATAGCTTTGAGAAGCAATATATAAGAATATTCTCCGACATGTCAGTAGAAAAATGCATGTGAGTTCGCACTACTTATTGAATGTCCCTCGTACAAAAATGAAATAGTAGGTTTCTTCTTAAAACAATAACACATGCAACTTTTTTATATTTGTTCATCTGATTCAATGTCAGTTTTTACTCTGCCAGTATATGTAAGTGAACAGAACGAATTATTTCATTGAATTTACCCATTAAATTACCCCACCCACTTTCAATTAGAAGAAAGAGGTGAATACCAAATATATTTTATCGAGTGAGTTGAAAACATCAAAATTTTCACGAGTGCGTAGCACGAGTGAAAATTTAGATGTTTTCAAGTCACGAGATGAAATATATTTGGTATTTACCGATAAAAAGTAAATTTTCTTTTTATTTTATACAATACACGGGCATTTTCCTATTCACAAAGCAGGCGGTGAAAATTCAAAAACCAAAACTTTTTGAAAACACAAATAATTTTGGTACCACATTGTTCCTAACGTTCTAACTTAGAAAATGAATACCCACACTTTATGTTTTCGTTCGTAAATAACGGAGTTATAGGCATTTGAATTTCTGAAGTGAGGCCCATTTAATGACGTCATCAGAAGTAATCCAAACTCTACAGTGAAAATATCGGCTGATATCAATCACTCGTGAAAATATCAATATCAATTCTGCAGTGAAAATATCACTTTTATCCATTTTTGATATACATTTTCACTGCTAAGTATAAAATAAACTATTGTTATACTGCTGTAAAAATTGAAACTGATTTCATTCAAAATTTTAAATCATTTTTTTTTTCTTCTTAGCACGTAAGGCGGTTATAACGAGTAACAAAAATCTATATTTTGGATCAAACATAAGAATTTGTATACCCCTCAACATCCCAGTTTTTCTTAGACGTCGCGTCAGAAGTTGCCGTCATACGGAAAAGTCGGCATAACAGTTTATAAATGTATGTGTAACATGCTTATTTGTGGTAGGATTCTGCTCAAATTTCAACAAAATACTCGTTTTGAAATGCGCAATTCGATAAATGCTTAATTTATATTTTGCTGCGTCGCATGTCAGCGTGGTACCGATTTACGCAGCGATTTTATCTAAAAACCGGCTTGTAAACTTGTAACATTAATGATCATTCAATTGCCCATAACTCTGTAATTATTCCGTCAAATTTAACGTAGAAGCGCTTTGCGTTTTTCGGGTTTGGCGTACATTTGCATTCTTAAATGCGTCGAAAAGAAGGACCTCCTTTAAAGCTTTTATTGTATGTCGTAAACTGTAAACTTAGCATTTTTCAGAGCATTAATCTGTGATTATCTCAGTTTCCATGACCAGTAATTAACATGTAGTTTATTTCGCGCATAGCATCATTTTATTGTATAGTTAATTAAACAAATTCACCTAGAGTTAATTAATATTATTTCTTTAGTTCTTCACTTTATATTTTTCAAAATATGAGCGATATTGTTAAAAAGTAAATATGTCACTATTTTTAAAAACGGCAAATCGCATCTGCAAACCAAAAAGCTACATACATGAACACCACACAAATGCCTTAACATACGTTTGTTCCGACGTCCGTGTCATTACGAAAACATGCCCATGCTATATGCAGATACTTTTTTCTGCTACATAAAAATTGAAAATTTCAAATGCCAAGAAGTAACATACGTTTGTTCCGACGTCCGTGTCATTACGAAAACATGACCATGCAATATGCAGATACTTTTTTCTGCTACATAAAAATTGAAAATTTCATTCAAATCTTTAAATATTTCTGATTTGGTTTGCTCAAAACATTGATTGTGAATACAGGTGACGTCTCACCGAGCTTCTCCTACATGTCGTTTTGTTTACTTGCGACTTATCCATTGGTTAAAAATGTCACAAGCCACGCCTACTAACATTAAACTATGTAAAATATAAGGTGCGGCATCTATAACACTCAATTTTAGCCACTACATGAGAAAATAAAACAACGACTCAGATCAGTTGCAGGAAACAAAATCTTTATTTCTGAGAGCGCAATGTTTCATATTTAAATACTTAAATACTATACTGCTTGCTTTTGTAGCTGCAAGATTGAGCCTCGAAGCGGGAAAACCGATCTTCGGGATTTCCGAGTAGGTCCGACACAAACCTGCCTGTGCAGCTACAGAAGATGACTGGAAGCTTGAAATTGTGATTTCGTGGTTAAATACGTAATCCTAGATTAGTTTCATGTCCGATTTCGTTACATCTTTTTTGTGGCCTTTCTTCGTTTAAATTATTAAATAGGTGGTTATATCCGATTATTGTCCCGTGTCGATATAACTCGATTATTCGATTATTAATCGAGCAGAAAGTTATTAAAGTCAATTTCGAGAGGAAATATGATTTAGGCACAGATGAGACAGATTTTGTCAGGTATCTGTCTTTAATTATAAATCCGTTTTTTGCGTGTATTTTATGCTAATTAAGCAAATGTTGTGTTTAAGTAAATTTGCAACAGCATAGCACAAAATGCGCTTCATAAATATAACCATCCAACTAAGCCAATAAGGCATACATAGAAGCCTTACTGGCTTAGTAGGATGGTTATATTTATGAAGCCTATTTTGAGTGTCATAACATCCAAAGTCCCATAAGATTGAGGCAACGTCCCAACATGTCCATTGCTGTTGACTGGTACATAAAAAATCAATTCAAACAAACAAACGAAAGTGTTTGAAATGTATACCCTTAACAACTCGCTTGTACATAGTAAAACTGGGTGTCAGAGATACATGTATGCATGTATGCATGTTTGTTACTTTCTTAGCCAAAACATAAAGTAAAATCTTTAGACTGATTCGGTTCTAACGTGTACCCACGAGATATTTTAGAAAAAAAAATCAAAATATCACATAAAGTTTTCAATGCTTACCGTGTTTTCATTTAAATGGGCACAGCACGTTTTTGCGACCGAAGCGTTTGCACAAAGCTTTGCGCGAATTTTGTATGCATACATGTTCGTTTCAAAAATTTTCGTCACTTTCACACAACGTTTGCTAGACAATACACCGACAAAGAACCCCACTTACATCGCTTTTGCCATGAAAGAAAGAAAGAAGGAAGAAAGAAAGAAGAAAGAAAGAAAAAGAAAGAAAGAAAGAAAGAAAGAAAGAACATTCGTTGAACGATCGGTGTAGATAGATAGATAGATAGATAGATAGATAGATAGATAGATAGATAGATAGATAGATAGATAGATATACTTATATCAAATTAATTAATCCGAGATCTTGTCACGTGTATAATGACATAATATACTAATGTTTCGAGGACGCCGCTTCCTTATCAAAACAGATGTCACATGACCAGACCACATGTTTTCAAAGCCAGATGCCAAAAAACAGACGCATTTATTTATGAGGGATTAAAAAAACAGACCCCATCGATAATTGCCGGGGGCAAACGAAGTTTAACATTTTCATTAGAGCCGCGTCATGAGAAAAAAAATATTTCGTATATGCAAAAACGAAGGCGCAGTTCAGCTTTTTGGTCTGCGCCTTTGTTTTCGCTACGGGGATAGTACGATTTCTAAATTCAAAGTTTCCAGCCTCTAGCCATCATCTATGAATGTACAGCCATGTTTGTGCCAGACCTGTTCTTAAACCACATAGTTGGTTTTCTAATGACGCGGCTTATGTTTATAGAAAATTTTCATTTCTTGGTCAGTATAATATAGACCAGTTGGACATTGATGGAAATATGTGAAAAGTGTTAAAATGGATTTTAATTCTGATGTATACGAGAATATAGGATTGTACTTTTTTTTTTTTTTCAAAAACATGCTTCGAATCAAAGTTATCATAATTTGAACATTTCATTAAGACTACCATAATTACGTACTTTGCTGCATAAAACAGGTGTATTACAACAGTATGAAAATCCTTCCTTGTGTTGGCGGTGTTACATTTGCACGGTTCATAAATGAACAAAAACTATGCTGATTTACTGATCTAAAACATGAAAATTTGGCATCAAAACGCATAAACGTTATGAAAACTTTATTTCAATCTCAACAATCAAAGCATCTTTCGTGTTTTTGCATCTGACTGTTCCATTGGGAATTGACACACGTTTACATTTTAACTGTGAGGACAATTCAAAATGCAAACGACAAATAATAATAATAATAATAATAATAAAATGCAAACGACAAATAATAATAATAATAATAATAATAATAATAATAATGATAAAAACACGTTCGGAATATAATTGATACAATACGTACAATAACTACAATAGTATTTTTTGAAGAAACTTGTACATTAAATAGTGACAAACAATAAATGAGCCTGTGCCTCAGAAAACTAACAATTTAGGTTCCCACCAGGTCCGACACAAACCGGGCTGTATAGTCACAGGAGATGGCTAGAGGCTGGAAATTTTGGATTTAGAAAGTAGAGGGATTGTACTATCCGTGTATCGAAAACAAAGGCGCTGATCAGCTTCGCAGTTACTGCGAAGCTGATCTGCGCCTTTGTTTTCGCATATGCAAATTGTTGTTTTTTTCCATGCGGTGGCTCAAAACACTCTAAATAATTCGTGCATATTTTTTTTTCAAAGCACTATGACCATCGAAGTTTTTCTTCAGTTTTTAAAAATTACAATCTGAGACACTTGTTGATAATTGGATTTTGGTGACTGGAATTCGAAATAAATATTTTGAAAAATAGCGACAGGTCGCTGGCAATTTTCGGTCCCGTGGAGTCAAATCTATCACGTCTTCAAAATATTTGTCACAAACTAATGGAGCCGCATCGTGAGAAAACGGGGGTTTTGCCTAGGCGAAAACAAAGGCGCAGATCAGCTTCGCAGTATCTGCGAAGCTGATCAGCGCCTTTGTTTTTGCTACACGGATAGTACAATTTCTTTCCTTCTTAAATCCGAAATTTCAAGCTTTTAGCCTTCTTCAGAGACTGTATAGACCGGTTTGTGTCGGACCTGTACGGAAACCCCGAAGACTGGTTTTCTCGCGTCGCGGCTCAATGTAGAATGACTTTATAATTCTCGTACATGTTTTTATCCAACATCTTCTTTGCCGGGTTCAAATTTTATCGCTGAAATAATTCCAATTTTATTTTAGTATACTTTGCTTGTTTTCTCTGCTTGCGTTTTAGCCCAAGATGTAATGAGATACCATAGAAGCTTCCAAAAGCAATAGTAACAAACTGAGACTCTTTGCAAGTATATAAAATGTTAATTAAAATGACAAACATGTGGTGAAAATGGGCCGCATCACGATGAAGCCCGATTTTTGCATACGCGAAAACAAAGGCGCAGATCAGCTGTGCAATAACTGCGAAGTTGACCAGCGCCCTTGGTTTATTTGTTTGTGTGTACTGAGGTTTAACGTCTACATTCAACAATTTTTCAGTCATGTCGGGACAGAGCCTTTGTTTTCGTTACACGGATAGTACAATTCCTCTTCTTCCTAAATCCACAATTTCAAGCTTCCGGTCATCTTCTGTAGCTGCACAGGCAGTTTGTGTCGGACCTACTCGGAAATCCCGACGACAGGTTTTCTCGCATCGAGGCTCAATCTTGCAGCTACAAAAGCAAGCAGTATTTAAATATGAAACATTGCGTTCTCCAAGATGAAGATTTTGTTTCCTGCGCCTGATCTGAGTCGATGTTTTATTTTCTCATGTCGTGGCTAAAATTGAGTGTAGTAGACGCCGCCCCTTATATTTTACATAGTTTAATGTGAGTAGGCGTGGCTTGTGACAATTTTACAAGTCGCAAGTAAACAAAACGGCATGTAGGAGGAGCTAGTACGCCCGCTCAGTCAACAATAGTTAACCATGTTACCTATCTGCATCTCGGTGAGAGAACAACAACAAAAAAAAAAAAAAAAAAAAAAAAAAAAAAAGTTGTGAAGAATATATTTCCGATTCAGTTTAGGAAAGTACCGTCAGAATGTACCCGCAATAAATGTTTTGCGCAAAAAAAAAAAAATAATAAAACAAATAAAATAAATATATATAAATAAATAAATATATAGATAAATTAATAAAAAAAGCCAGAAATAATGATTTAAAATTTTGAATGAAATCAGTTTTAATTTTTACAGCAGAATAATAACTGTATATTTGCATGGGCATGTTTTCGTAATGCCACGGACGTCGGAACAAACATTTGTGTGGTACAGTGTATGTATCTTCATATCCGATCGAAATTCATGCGATACGTTAAAAATAGTATCTCTCTCTCTCTCTCTCTCTCTCTCTCTCTCTCTCTCTCTCTCTCTCATTTCATCATTTTTAACATAGATTGTGGACACTTGTTAGAACCGCCTGGCGCGTTAGAACCGCCTCGGTGAGACACGGTTCTAACGTGTATTCACAATCAATGTTTTGAGCAAACCAAATCAGAAATATTAAAAGATGAAATTTTAATGAAATTTTCAATTTCTATGTAGCAGAAAAAAGTATCTGCATATAGCATGGGCATGTTTTCGTAATGACACGGACGTCGGAACAAACGTATGTTACTTCTTGGCATTTGTGTGGTGTTCATGTATGTAGCTTTCAAAAATGAAGAAGCTTTTCCTACCATATTAAAATAAGTGAAAAGTTGTCCTCTCTCTCTCTCTCTCTCTCTCTCTCTCTCTCTCTCTCTCTCTCATTTTAGGAGACTACCATCAGAACATGTCCGTAAAAAGTATACTCCGTTACCCCACTTTTATAAAGTAAAAATGGGATGTTGCGGGGTATACAAATCTTCCTATTTGTGATCCAAAGCATAGATTGTCGTTACTTGTTAGAACCGCCTTAATGTGTACCCACAATCAATATTTTCAACAAAAAAAAAAAAAAAAAAAAAAAAAAAAAAAAAAGTAATTTATATTTTTTTTTTCCTTTTTTTTTTTCAATTTTTACAGCAGAAAAAGTATCTGAATATAGCATGGGCATGCTTTCGTAATGCCACGGACGGCGAAACAAACAATGTTACAACGCATTTGCGGGTATATGTAGCTTCTGTGTTTCCAACCACTTTCAAAAAATGAAGAAGCTTTAAAAGAAGCTTTCCTATCCGATCAAAATTCATGCACTATAAGTGAAAGTACTCTCTCATGACTTGTCTATACAGTTTTGTGAATGCAAGTTACATAACCATGCTTTACCTGAGAAATTGGTGTGCGCAAATGTAACATTTACCTGGGGAAATTGTGTACGCAAATGAATACGTTAAAAACTTTACCTTGGAAAATTGTGCGCGCAAATGAACCAAATTCTTTCCATGTCAGTGCGCAAATGTGCTGCCACCGTTTCAACGTAGCTCTCACCAAAAAGTCTACTAGTCTTGCCATTTTGTTTTCTCCATATTGGATAGGGAGGTTTTTCTCGTTTTGTTTATTCATATCTTCATCAATTTTACTTCATTACGAAAACTTGTCCATGCTACAGAGATTTTTGTTGCTGCAACATTGAAAACTTTCATATGAAAAAAAGATAATGTTAATAATATTGCTCAAAACATTAATTTTGGATACACGTTAGAACCGCCTCGGTGAGGCGGTTCTGGTTCTAACGAGTATCCAAAATCTATGTTTTGGGTCAAAAGTAAGAAAACATGCATACCCTTGTATACCCAAGCTTTACTACATAAATGTGAGGTTCAAAGGGTGTAATTTTCATGTTTTTTTTTGTTGGTTTTTTTTTTACTGATGTGACCATTTCCTTCCCAAGCCGTGTTCATGTGTTCCGACCAGATGTATTGTTGCCATACGAATGTAATTTTTTTCAACTAAAACTTACGATAGAGTAAAAGGCTCCAGAGCAAGTGATTCTTGATTCGATACATACGTTCTGGAGCAACACACTTTAAGCTCTCCATTATACAGGCTGACACTCAGAAAGACGTTGCAGAAACGTTTCCGCGTTCATAATTTCATATTCTTTCATAATTATATACTAAACCAAACGGAATTTATCAAGCCGACAGATAAACAACAAAAATGTTTCTCACTGTTGAAGAGTAGTTCGTACATGGCAAACAGTAATACTCCCATTACTATGATATTCTTTTGAAATTTTGCATGGCACATTTAACATGTCAGGCACCTGCATTATCTCATCATCATATTAAAAAATCGCTTTCATACAATATTGAATGAATTGCCGCGTTCTTAATTTGCAACCTGGGTCAAACACAGGGCCCCCAAATTAATACTTGTACGAATGATTCGGAAAATCTTATACTTGCAGCGTCTTAAGCAATCTAAGGCGCAGTGGAACAGAGCCTTAAAGAAAGCAGGAAAACGTTGGATAACATTTTACAGTTCTTGCATACACAGTCTTATAGAAAAAATATCATCAGTGATCACACAATCGTACGACTGGTTACGATTCAGTGGGACAGACCCCTTAAGATCGTCCTACGACCAGTTTAGGATTGCAAAGTAGGTGACGTGCCGGTCCCACTAACGCGATCTATCACGCCCTCTATCGGCAGAGCCTCCATGAGGGCGTGATCACCTTAGTATTATGAAACGCTTCACGTACTCAAAAAATTTAGAGGACCAATCAGACAGCAGGATTCCCATTTTACCCATAATGCAACGCATTGTTTACATTTTATTGGTTTTTCTAAATTCACGAGTATCGAAAAAATACAGGTAAAAAAATGACAAGGGAGCGGTATAATGTGTTAATTTATGATATTTTGTATTTCAAATCAATGATTGTCCTTAAAATATTTTGTATATAAATGCTTTTCCCATGATGCACGCGTGATCTCGAGAAAATACCCTTCCCACAATGCACAGCGATGACGTCACTCGTGAAGAGAAAAATTTAGTGACGGATCCAGGCGTCTATGGAGGACAGACAGGACGTAATTAGACGACTGGATCATCCGGGTTACGGTCCCACTAAATCGTAAACAATCGTACTATTGTCTAGTCATATAGAGAACCCGACAATCTCGGCTACTTCCTGATTCGTTTGATATTTGTAGAATTATTTTTTTTTTTGTTTAGTTTCGCGACATACATGTTAAAGGACATGTTCGACACACAAACCGGTGCTAATGAGGACCAATCCCAACGACATCAACATCTGCATGTTACCATTGACTGGGCTTTCGCTTTAGATTATGTGGTTTTATTGTAATTGAAACAGTGGGGATTATTCCCCGAAAATGAAGTTTAAAATGGGAATACCTGATTTCATATGTGCTTATTAACTACTTTAGTATTTGTGTCGCATTGTTTTAAAAAAGAATATATAACAAGCATGAAAAGTGGGAATTAAATCTCAGGATCAGTGCATTCAAACAGTTTACCGTTACATGTCACTTCACTTTCTAAAATTGACATATTTGGGGATTATTCCCCAAACTTGAAAATGGAATGAAAATTCTTGTAAGCTAGTTATACGGATTTTCTATTTCTAAAACTGGCATACATTGAGCATTATTCTCCAGGTTTTAACAGTCGGTTTTAATGACAGCAATTTCTTTCCAGAAAACTGTCAACCAGTGGGGAAAGAGTAAAAATAGGGACACAAACATTATTCTCTTCAAGACATTTAAGTAATGTGCAGTTTTCATTTCTTAAAGTTACAGCCACTGGGGATTGTTCCGAATGTTAAAAGGAAAGGTACTATAATTCTGATGTTATGTTGAGCTTTTCTTTGAGGTTTTATGAAGTTTTATAATTTTTTTAAAATTGAGAGCGAAAGGGGTTTAATCCCCAGGAGAAAGTAGAATATAAGGATAACAAACTTCATCTTCAAAGGTCATAATGAGATCGTAGTTTTTATTGACAGCGATTTAGGATTATTCCGCAGTATCTGTCCTGTTCTTGTGGACATGTTTTCTAAAACTAACAACAAGTGGGGATTAATCCCCAGATGATAGTTGAAAAAAGGATACCGAAATAAGTCTGTTCAGGTTATAATAAGATCTGCGTTTTTATCGAAAACCAGCGGGGATTGTTCCCCAATTTATGTTCGGTTTCGGACTTGATTTCTAAAAATGACAACCAGTGGGGATTAATCCCCAATCATGAATTGATAAATATGGGTGCCAACTTTCATCTTCACATATAATAAGATCTTGTTTCTAACTAACCACCAGTGGGGATTGTTTCCCACACGAGATATAACCTGAAATACCATATTGCAAGGTTATGGCGAGATCTTGTTTGAAAGTAATGTGGGATTTTGCTAACAATGACGACCATTGGGGATTATTCCCCAGTAGACATCTTGGTATCCTATATCACTTTACCAGCTTATGATGAATTTTTGTTTTCTAGAATTGAGAGTTGCTGTGAGTGGGGAATGTTCCCCACAAGAAAGCAAAATATGGGTTCCATATTGCATCTTCCTTAGTTATTCTGTGTTCCTAATAAGCTGGTGTTAAGTTATATTCCTAACTTTTAACAACCATTGGGGATTATTCCCCAATAGGTACCGCATATCTTCTCAACTCATAATGCCTGAAAGAAAATTGACACTCAGTGAGGATTGTTCCCCACAACGAGATTAAATAGCGTTTCCATATTTCATTTTCTCAAGTAATTTTGTGTTCGTATTAAGCTGGCTTTCTGTGTTATTCCAAAAATGATTGTCGATTGGGATTATTCCCCAAAAGAAAGTTAAAAATGGTACCGTATTCCTTCGTCACAGTATAATGATACTTTCATGGTCGGAGGTTATGTGGAGGTTTTATCTCAAATACGGCAACCAGTGGGGATTAATCCTCACAACATTATTGTTGTGTTCGAGTTCAGCTGACATGATATCTTATTCCAAAAATGACAGTCAGAAGAAACACATTAATACAAGGTGGGGATTGTTCCCCAGAATAAAGTTAAATCCAGGGGTACCTCAGCTTATATAATCAGTGTATATTTATTTCATGATTTGACGTCATGTGGGGATTCATCCCCACAAGCAAGTCGAACTTAGGACTTTTGACCTTGACATATTTTACAGCAAGGTCAACATAGATTGCCCTTTGAATGAAGAAAATTGTTAAAATGTCATTTGAAAGGAATAATTTGCAGGAAATGGGCAAATGGACTGAAGATATGTGATTCTGAAAAGAATTTGGACCCCAGGGGTTGGTCCCCGGGGTTGCACCCCGGAGCAATATACATGAACATTACATGAACATTACAATAATATTCAAAGATCTTCACTAAACCGCTTGGCCAATTAAAGCCAAATTATATATGAAGAATATATAGGAAAGGGGAAAATATGTATATATAAATAATCAGGTTATGTGACCAAGATGGCCGCCATGCCCATATATGGTAAAACCCTTCAAAAATCTCCGAAACTGGTTTACTGATTTCAAAGAAACTTGCCATGAAGCATCAATGACTCCAATACTACAATGTATATATAAATCATGACACTGTGATGACCTTTACATATTTTAGGCAAGGTCAAAATGGGTTCCTATGTACTTGTATATGAATGGGTAAACTCTTAAAATGTCATTTGAAGGGAAAAACTTGTAGGAAATTGGCAAATTGACAGGATATGGAAAGTAATGTGTACTAACAGTGGTTAACTGCTCAAGAGAACAGTGTGATTAGATCATAACATCAAGTAATATGGAATATTCCAATGATTTTAAATATCTGTTAGTAATTATTAAGTGTTCGGAAGATATACAGTATAATTTGAGTTAAAATGGGTTGATGAACTCAAAATTGTTGGAATATTCCAATGATTTCTTCCATACATGTATAGTTGAATATGTCTTCACTGATGTCCAGTTTTCAAAATCATTGGAATATTCCAATAATTTATTGTCTGCTTGATGAAATCAAAATTATGTACAGTTAATGATTTGAAAATCATTGGAATATTCCAATGATTTCTGTTGATTATGATCAGCTTATTCAAATTGTTTTCAATAGGTGACTAGTAAGGTTTCCCATGATTTCTTGGTATAATATTGTAATGGAATTTTTAACGGTTTATAAATTTAAAGACATTTACAAAAAATATTACAGTAGGATTCATTATCATTTTAACAAGAATGGTTTGGTAATTTAAAAATCGTTGGAATATTCCAATGATTTCTTGTTACATGTACAAATATTTGTGGTGGAATTTTCAATGGTTTATGAATCAGTTCAAAATCATTGGAATATTCCAGTGCTGTTCAAAATATTCAAAATCATTGGAATATTCCAATGATTACTCTTGATTATGATCAGTATGTTCCAATTATTTTTGATTACTATTTCTTGTTATATGTAT
Source organism: Rugalucina vietnamica (assembly GCA_964017185.1). Taxonomy (NCBI): domain Eukaryota; kingdom Metazoa; phylum Mollusca; class Bivalvia; order Lucinida; family Lucinidae; genus Rugalucina; species Rugalucina vietnamica. The sequence continues at coordinate 52,723,473 of OZ024878.1, read as the reverse complement.
AGTTAAATATTTCATTGTTCTTATCAAGATTTCAAAAATCATAGGAATGTTCCAATAGTTACATGTATAGTGGAAGGCTTGTGCAGAAATCAGTTGAAGAAATTATTGTTATTTTCCAAGAGTTTATTCAGCTTCCCAAACTTGTTCTTCTTTGTTTTGAATAGCAATGATACTATGTAAAGAAATGGCTTGACAATGCTTAAAATTGTTGGAAAATTCCAATGATTTCATGTTATATGTACAGTTTATTTTTGATGAGCTATTCATTGTTGGAAATTCAAATCACTTAGACATGAAATCATTTATGTTCATGACCTTTTTTTAATCCGACATTTGTCATGTTGTTAAATATCAACCATGTACTGATAAATCATTGGAATTTTTCGATAAAAATATAGGACAATAAACGCAAAATGTTGTGATATACAGTTGTTGTGTTTTCTATAACCAAAACATTTGTCTTGGTTTGACACCTGAACTTGAAATTAGAGAGTCCTCCAGGAAATCATTGGAATATTCCAATGATTTCAGTGGTTAGAATTTTCATAACTTGGAGGAGGTAACCTGCCCATGATGTTGCTGTAAAGCAGATATTCAGGCCACCTAAATGAAGGCTACCTGATACTCATTTTCAAAGATACTATTTAAGGCGTTTGTATTTCACCTTTTCAATACCCTAAAATGCAAGTTTCTTGTGCGGAAAAGGGAATTTCGAATAGATTCCCTTTTTATTTTGTATTCGCTTATTTAATGAAGAAAATATAAACAACAACTGTAATAAATTGGTGCTCCGGCATTACATAAGCCACAAAATGATACGTTCGATGCAACATGCCACACAAAAGTAAAATTTTTATTCAGAAACAGCTTTATTATTGTCTGCAGTATAGACAAATCATAAAATGGGCGTGGTCTTAAGAAAAAGCCCACAAAACTGGGTCAAGGGGTAAAAAAAAATTGAACTCCATAATTTTTAAACAACATAACCCACAAACAATCATTTAAAGCAACAATATCAATTTTAGCACCAAAATCGCACGGGAGCAATATTTCTTACATCTCAACCCTCACTATATTATGTACTAGTCATTTGGTCCAGCAAATCCTCGCTAAAAACCCACCCTGTGAGGACTGCTTGTTGGTTAAACCACTGCTGTTTTCTCCACCGGCTGCTTTTAAGTTCACGGCCCGTTTCCCACGCACTGCCGTAGCAAAACTTTGGTCAAAGTCCTGCTCATTTCGACGGCTGCCTCCACCCTCCCCGGGGATGGGGGCGGACGGGCGTGGTTACAAATGGCTAAAGTGCATTACACAAATGATCAATCAGTCAAATTCGCCACAGTGTGTCTTTTTTCCGGTGTAGGACAATCGTGACGCTCATCAAAGTTTAAATTGTATACATTGCACTTTCTGATTTGGATAATGCATGCGAAAATGAGAAAGCAAGGCAACCGGTCACTGTATAGACGACGTTCAATATTCATATTTGAAAGTGCGGCGGTGTGTCATGTAAATATCTTACTTCGTATAACCAACCCACCGTTGTTTATCGTTGGAAATATGAACAAAGTGAAATAGATATTATTTCATTCATATTTCTGAAATCTAGGATGCCTTAAACTTAGTTTTACCCATATATTTTCAATTATTACCTGTTCTAAATTGTCGACATCCGTAACGAGTTTAACCGACAGCCGTATCACACATATTTACAACTGATCGACAGCAGTAACACCAAAAGTTAAACGCCCCTTCACACCCTTTCTGCTTTGGATTTTTTTTATAACTGTAAAAGGTTTTATCTTTGCAGTTATGTTTTCCATGTTGTTCAACAAATGGTTAGAACTGAGAGATGCTGATTATTAAGGTATTTGCATATTTATGTGATTTTTGCTTTTTTACGATTAAACACATGGTTGTATGCAAACTAGCGACCCAAAAACCCGTACAAACATATTGCACGATAGACAAATATCTAGCAGAAAAAAGGATAAATAATACCTTCAAATACAATCACGAGCCGCTTTTACGTGTGTACTTTTTGTGTAACGACAGCCGTAGTACTCGGACGGAAACCGGAATACTCGGACGACAGCAATATATGCAGGGACGTCTCGGACGACAGCACAGGTGGTATCAATTGAATCACCCCCGTGGGGTTCGAAAAGATAAAGATAACCATTTATTTGCAATTTCTGCCATTAAATGTTCTGAATTTGTGAAATTATACCTTAAGTTTCTTGTAATTTCATTATATTGTGGAAAGTAATGTGACAGTACTGCAATAATGGGAAAATCGAAACTCAGTACACGATTTGTTTGAAAAGACCAGCCGAATACTCTCAATAACCGAACACGTTCTTAGCTATATCAATCTTTGCTGGCCAGGTAAGAAACACATACAAATGGTAGATAGCATCTAAAGCAATGCCTTGATTATTTATTAGAACGGTCAGAATTACAAACTACCGGAAGTTAAAGGATGAATCGATTAGCATGTACGGGATCTCTACACCATAAAATTGCAATCATGTAATGTTATTAAAGTGCAAGACAAACGACATGATCTAGACGTTGTGCGGTGCAATCAGATTCCAAGTGATTATCTGTTTATTATATAATGCAATCTCCTAATAGATAGACTGGATATAACATAATTCTAATCATTAGTTAAATACTGATCCGCCTAGTGACATTTTTAAAACTGTTCGCTGCTGTCTGAAGGGAAAACATGATGTATTCCCCACGTTTGATTCCTACGAACAAGAGATGAAAAAATATTTAAAAACGCTAAAATGACATAGTCTAGACGTTGCACAGTGCATTTTGAATTCCCAGCAATTATCTGTTTATTATTTCTTGCAATCACAGCACAGACCGACAGACTAGATATAATAACATAATTCTAATATATATACTTATTTGCAAAAGAAACGCATAAACATTGAATCCGCATTTTCTTGAAAAGGTTCTTTTTGATGGCATTTTCAGTGGTATAGCTAAATAGTATTAAGTGGAAATAAAAATTAATCAAATTTAGACTCTTGTAGCATGTTTCATTATGATTTTGAAAACAGATGGCAAGAAGAAGTGGTCGTTTGTCTCAACTAAAAAAATCGTTCAAACAGTTAGGGAAAATATCGCTTGTCAACGCTCCATGTGGTCGCGTTTTTCTGTTGACGTAGGCCTTTTGTTTTCAAATCGTCACTTTTGTTCACCTCAGACGTATTATGGTCGATCATCATCATGATCGATCGTCATCATCATGATCGATCATCATCATGATCGATCATCATCATGACCGATCATCATGATCGATTATCATCGATCATCATCATGATCGATCATCATCATAATCATCATGATCGATCTTGATTATCGATGATGATCGATCATGATTATCATTATAATGATCGATCATGATGATTTAAATAGATAATGATGATGATGATGATCGATCATGATGATGATGATCATGAAGATCGATCATGATGATCGATGATGATCGATGATGATCGATCATGATGATGATAGATAGATAGATAGATAGATAGATAGATAGATAGATAGATAGATAGATAGATAGATAGATAGATAGATAGATAGATCGATTCAGCAGTATGTCCGGTAGTCCCGGCATGTATACAATAACTCTTTAAACGGTGTCTATGTAATTTTTCATCTCGCAAAATCGTCCACATCATATAATGTTGTTGTCACATCATATAATTAGGTTTGCGCAAATAATGAAGTTTGCGCATATAATGAAGTTATCGAACCATATAATCAACTTGATGCATATAAAGACAATAGCCCATAATATAATGTAGTTGTCACATCATATAATGAGGTTGTATCAGCATATAATGTAAGTCTACCATAATATAAAGATGTTTACTCATCATATAATGTAAGTCTACCATAATATAAAGATGTTTACTCATCATATAATGAAAATTTTTATAATATAAAGGACCTGGTCCAACATATAATGGACTTTTCTCATAACATAATGCACACTATACAACATATAATCAAATGTGAGCAGGATATAATGACGATGATGAATCAAATGTTTTTATTCCTTACCATCAGACAGCTTTGGCGTTCCATATAAATGCTAAATAGATTTTAAGAACACCTGGCACCTGGGACACTGTTTCAGTTCTTAAATAGAATAAAAAGTTACCTGATTTACAAATAAACGGCAAACTCGAGTGAACAAACTTGATTGACCTAAATTCTTAAACGGCAAACTCGAGTGAAAGGGACTGTATTACCATATGACGTCATATCTGCCTAAAACGTGCAGCTGCACTTGTAGTCACATGCGCTTGTTTACAGTGCACATGATCATACTACCCTGTGACGTCATATTCGCCTAAATGTGCAGTTGCATTTGTAGTCACGTGTTTGTCCTGTGGTATGTCGCTAATTTGTTTTAAAAAGGGTTCGGTATAATAAAACAAGTGTTGCCCTTAAGTGAGGGAGACATGACGATTTCTTCACCTTCGACAGGTTTTTCACCTGCCTCTGTCATGTCACCCTCACTCCAGGGCAACAGTTATATAATACCAGCCTGTCCTACAATATAACAACATACCTACTAGCATGTAAAAACTGATCTCTTAGCTATTAGACAAGTTACCTACAATACAAAAGACCAAAGGCCTTTTCCCAGGAAAACATGTCCATGGAAATAATTTCTTCCTGATTGCGTCGTTTCCTGATCATTGCCAACTTTTACCCTACGAACCCCACTTTTATCTAGTTAAACTAGGGTTTACAGGGTTACACGATTTTTCTTTCTTTTTCTTCGAAAAGATACATCGTGCGTACTCGTAAGAACCGCATTTTTGAGGCGGTCGTTACGAGTACCCATAAACCATGCACACATTTACAAAATATTTTGCAGATACGTCGCTATGATTCCTAGACGAATAAAACTTGAAATATAGTTTTGTTGTAGCAAGGCTTTTAAAATGAGTTCTCCAATATCTAATAGACGTGATAATCAGTGCCAGCACGTAAAGAGGTTGCAAGCTGTTGGTGCAAACTGTCGATCCCATCTTGTCATTATTGCATAACTGAGACCAGATGCAAATCCTGACTAATGTGTCAGCATTTTGACTTATATTACACATTTGATATAATAATATTAAAATGAATAAATAAATGTTCTTACAGCAATAAAATATTATTTAAGACTCTTGTACACAACACCGCATTTATCAAAGCGAGTATCACTAAGAATGTGTTCTCGTTCGACATGTCTTAGAATTTAGCTTTGAATGCAACATAGGCAATTTCCTGTGATTGTCATTCTTGTCATCTTTCGGTGACATTTATTGGCAATTACGAAAATTTGTTTCTCATCTAAAGTTCAGCCAAGAAAACAGTCTGCTTCTATTACATCTTGGATGGTTTTATTGGGCAATCTACATCCTATCTGAAATTCGAATTTGTCTGAATGGTTAGTTCAAGGAGATGCATTATCCTCATAATTGGTCTGTTGACATTTATTAATTCGCTAATCAAATCAATTGGCATTTATATTGTCATCTGTGACTATATGGTCTACCCATAGAACACTTGTTATAATATTAGAAGATCATCCATTCAAATTCTCACCAAACTAGAACCATTTAAAGATAAGTGCTAAATGATAAAAATACAAACTTAAACTCGACGACAAGAGTGCAATTTTCGAACTTCTGACACCACTTGATCACTTGATGCACCAGCGATTTATAACAAGAAAAATAATAATAATAATAATAATAATAATAATAAATAAATAAATAAATAAATAAATGACCCTTCTTCGTGCTGATGTTATGTACGATTCAATTCCAATACTGTGCTGGTTCAACATTTAGTTTAGATAATTGCTCATTAGTTTTTGTGTCGTTTTCCACCTCAGTTTGTCTTGGCCAAAACATTTGTTCTGATAGCAAGATTTCCCGGTTACAGCTTTTGATATGTTCAATCTGGGTATGCGCTAGTTATTCAGAATGTGTGTTGGGTTATTGGGGGAAAAGATTGATGTGTTTTGATATTGTTTTTACCACATTTTGTCAGTAATTGTGTTGTTTATGCTATGTCTTCTAACGTTTGCGTGCAACCAATGATAGACAGATGCTATTTTCAAATCTGAGGCAGTCTGGGAGATGACTCTTTCTCACTACATTTACGTATAAGTAAAATTCTTCAGCGTCATTTTTGGAAGAATACACGCTATCTCTACTATGTATTTCCTATCCACGTTAAAGTAATTTCGGGATAGCTTTGTTTACATAATGTCATTTGAGATATTGTTTATGTACACAGAATCCAGAAAAAAGTGCGTTTTGATAAAATGGCAAAATATAAAATTACATCTGTTTCGAAACAAGTTGGTTTTTGGAGTGGAAATCTCTTTCTGGTTGCACCTTTTCCTGGTCGTTGCCTACTTGCACCTTTTTAACAGTTCTTAACAAAGATGATTTTCCAACAAGTACATAATCTGTTTTGAATTGTTTCAGAATGGATATAGCGTGCCTTCTTGCTAGTATTACAGACTTATTTTGATAATAACACATTCGGCATATTCGAAATGTTCAATCATTATCACGGTTTCATGGAATCTGTGATAAACGCTGCTGTTTGGAACGTAGGCGTATGTAAATGAACACTTTTGTATATGAATGCATTGCAGAAACATGTCCCTGACTCCCTGACCACATGGTCACCCCCCTTAGTTGATTTACCTGATATAAAACAACTCGGACTTGTTAGATTTATAACATGGAAAGTTTGGCAAATATATATTTGTAGAAATAAGCCCTGGTGTATTTTAACAGTTTAAAATATCTATAAATTATTTATTTTACAATTCATATTTTATGATTCTGGCATCACTAAAACTTGCCCATGCAATATGCAGAGATTTTTTTGTCAGCTGTAAAAATTGAAAATTTTGTCGGAAATTTTTAGATATGTTTCTTATTTTTGCTCAAAACATAGATTTTTAACATGTTTTTAAGTCTCTAATTACATACAAATTGAAACTGAACATTGTGCTATCGTTTGGGAACACTAGGTTATTAATTATGTTGACATTGAAATATTGCACAATAAAAAAAAAAAAGTGACATTAAAGTCATAAAACATAAACAGAAATTGTAAGTTCATTCCTTCGTGTTTTCTTTTTAAATTTCCACTTTTGAATCGAGATTAGGAAAGAAACCACGTATTTCCAATCTCTTGTAATTGCCTTTTTTTCCTTTCTGTTAATACATAGAATAATATTATGTTAGTTTGAGTTGTGGTTTAGTATTTCTGTCAACAGCTTTGGTCATGTCAGAACGTTGTCTCCATTCTCCATTTACTAGAGCTTCTACCAACCATTAGGATGTCATGGCATCCAAAATCAGCTTTAAAATAACCACACGAATAAGCCAAGATGAATGGTTTTACATGACATTCTTGGACAGGCTCGATACTTCTGAGCGGTAAGTAGCTAGTCACTCAGTAGTTTTGCTGGTGGCGCAGACATCCTATCGATTTCTAAGGGTCCCAATGGATGGGGGACCATCTTGACACCCGACCACCCTTTTTGTACATACATTACCTTGCATAAAGGCGATAGTGACGTGAAAGTAATGAAATGATGGGAAAACTGAAATTCAGTAAATAAAAACACGAAAATATTAATAACAAACAACCGAGCAACTTTCATCTTTCTGCATGAGACAACTTAATTGATCAGTTGCTGGATAAGAACGCACTATACAACTAGTAGATCTAGAACGTAATACCAACGGTAGATAACGTCAAGAACAATGCGTTTATCAATTATTAAATCAGATAGAATTACATATTATGCTTTAGGATTTATGAGTCAGTGTTAGGGTATCGTATTTGAATTAAATGGCTGAAATACTATTTTTCGAATGCATCGCACATAAAACGGCATAGACTTGGTGCATTCAGATTCTTAGCAATTATGTGTTAATTATGTCCTGTTTTATTTGCAGATAAAGTAAAACCAGGTATGAAAATATGTCAATCAATAGCCTCAAATAGATCCGCTAAGCCACATTGATTCAAAACGAATGTGGTTTGCGCATACTGTAAAACCAAAGACCAGGCTAAGTCATTTTCAAGTCCTCCAAGAGTGTTCGCTAAATCGGGAACTCGTGATAGTATAATATACTCAGCATTCAGTTTATGACATTTGTATATACATGTACATTATACACAAAACATAATTAAACGGAAGATTTGATCAAAACCTCAGACTTATTACAACGTAAATATAAAAAAATAACAAGGACGTGGCGCAATCAGAATGAAAAACCCAGATTTAAAAAACCTAAGGTGGGAACAAAACGATAATGGGGGAATAATACACAGAGAACATATCGTAAACCAAGTGAGAAGCTATACCCAATAAGTGGCCACTCAATTACCTGAACTTTGTATGTTTGTTTGTTTGTTTTTGTGAGTTGTGGTTTAGCGTCCAAGTCAATACCAATGGTCATGTCGGGACATTGCCTCCATTTTATGGGACTTTTACCCAAAATTTCATGACCTCCAAAAACGTATTTCAAATATTACTACCCAAATAAGTCACCAAGGCTTATATGTATGGATGGTTTGACTTGAACCATTTTTCCTGGGAAGGTTTTTAAAGTCCTTAGCAGATAACCTGTAATCGGATGGTCCGTCAGTAGCGTAGAAGCTTTGCCTGGAGGCAAAAGCATTCCATCTATTTTTTTAGACGCCAATGAACAGGGGTACATTTTTCGTTTCCATTTATTGTCACTGGTTTAAAGTTTACCTTCTTTGACAACGATGTTTGCATTACGTTTAACGCTTCAGCCATGTCGGAACGGATTCGTCGCTTCTTGGGTATTAACGAGTACTTTAAGGAGTTAATGTGTCTTGCTCAAGGATCATCACGGCGACCCAAGTCGGAATCGAACACAGGATATCTCGATTTGGAGCATCTCGGCACAGTATTAGATACAGCGTGACTATAATCAGTAACGTTTACTTAACATCAACAAACAGTATTAAATTAAATGTAATTTCAACTCATGTTTTATTAAATTCGTGATTGTTTTGTTTACACAATGTCAGGTGATTTTTTTTTATAATACGCTGAATGTCTCATATTTGCATGTAAACAAGGCATAACCAAAGAGCGCAAAACAATTCATTTTATCCTGTATCTTGGACAAGTGCTATAGCATATTTGTAGCTTTCAAACATTTATTTATCTTTAAAATCTTACGTTCATTACGAAAACATGCCCATATGACATACATTTTTTTTTTCAGTTCAAAAATCGATTATTTTCAGAGGAAAAACTTTTCTGTCTTTTGCTCAAAACATAGATTTTGGGTACACGTTAGAACCGCCTCGCCGAGGCGGTTCTAACGAGTACCAACAATCTATGTTTTGGAATAAAATAAGAAAAATAGATAAACGCCTGCGTAACCCAGTTTTGCTATATAAAAGTGGGGTACAATGGGGTATATATTCCACGGACATGTTATCCTGATGTTTGTAAGCCCACACATTAAGAGGGTCAATATATTTAAAAACAAAAATTTTAAATACTATACAAATGGTAGGGACAAACAAGTTTTTCTACTTCCGCTTTTGGAACGAAATTAGGAAAGAAACCACAGGGTTCCGATTCTTGGTCATTGTAATTTTCATTTTCTTTAATATATGGAATTTTGAATTTGCGCTCTGCAGTGAACACTCTTTACGATGATCAAGTATGTCTTGTTTCTATATTTTAATTATCATTCAATCTTCGTGATGTGCAAATTTTAAGTGGTTAAAAATATTTTACATACTAGGTTTTTTCTTCTCCTTTTCTATTTTTTTAATACAAATTAAAGTTTCACGTGTTTTATTTGATGTGATTTTTTGTTAAACTGTGACATGTCTTCTAATGCTTTAACCAATGTACATTATGTAAACCTGTGATACATGTTTTCTTTTTTAAAGAAAAATACAAAGTATAGTGTCTCATAAGTCTATATAGACTGAGTATCAAATATGTTGTTGATTGTTGTAAATTGTATATAGTATATGTATTTAATATGTGACACTTAAATAAACTATTAAACTATCTTGTGGTTTGAGTTGTGTTTTAGCGTCCCAGTCAACAGCTATGGTCATGTCAGGACAATGCCTCCATTTTATTGCACTTCTACCCAACATTTGGATGTCATAACACCCAAAATGTGCTTGAAAAAATAACCACACAAGTAAGTCAAGAAGGCTTATATTTATGTATGGCCTGACTTTTAGAACCAATTTTCTTGGACAGGCTCAGAGTTTCATGGCCGTTATTACCAGTAATCAGCTATTTAGTAGTTTATAAATGTAAATTCGGTAAGTAAAATGACGAAAAATTGATTACCAAGCAAACGCTCTCTGTGACCGAGCAGCTTTCAACTTTCTTCGTGGGACAACTATTTTATCAGTTGCTGGCTAAAAGCGTATACAAGCGGTAGACAACGTCAAGAAAATGTATATATAATTTATTAGATCAGTCAGAATTACATGTACACACTCTTTAATTCCAAAATTATCGATTAGTTTTGAAGTAGCTCGTCTAAGAACTGGCTAAATAACTATTATTCGAATGAATCGCAGATTAAATGGTCTAGAACTCATTGGTGCATTCAGATTCCTAGCAATTATGTGTTTATTATGTCCTGTAATATTTGCAGGGAAAGTAAAACTAGGAATGACAACATGTCAATCAATAGCTTTAGATAGACCCGCTATACATTCAGGTACAAATACAGATATAGACAGATACTTATTTATTGAAGCAATAAGCCAAAGCCCATGAGCATATAAACATACATGTGCATCTACAATGACAAATATGTAGTATAGCAAGCTACACAAAGATAACATCTTGTAAGCCATGTGACCAGCTATTACCAATAGGTGGGCATTAAGTTACCCGGACTTATGCACATGTACATAAGAGATACAAACATTATGGTTGGACTGGAAAATGACTGGGACTGGTCTCTGTTTTTTGAGAACGCACAAATCACATTTTTTGTTTTCATTTATTGTGGTTTGAAGTTCATCTTCTTTGACAATAAATGATGTTTGTTTGCATTGAGATGTAGCGTCTAAGTCATGTCAGACGGAGTCATCGCTTCCGTAATATTAACGAGTACTCTTGAGAGTACTCTACAAATGTGTCTTGCTCAAGGACACAACACGGTGATCCAAGTGTGGATCGAACACAGGACCATCTCAATTCGGACCATCTCGGGACTGTTATCGATACAGCATGAATAGTATTAGCAACGTTTCCTTGAAAACAGAAACGACAATAAAATTAATGTAATTCCAGCTCATGTTTAATTAATTTCGTGACTGTTTTGTTTACACAATGTCAGGTGATTTTTTATACTATGATGAATGTCTCATATATGCACGTAAAAAGGACATACTAATCAAAGAGTGCAAAACAATTCATTAATCCTTTATGTGGGGCAATTGGCATTTTTTTTTCAAACAATCCGTGTATTTTTTTCAATCTTTACGTTTCTGTAAGCAAACACAATCTCAGATTCAATCTCATTGCATCAAAACGACAGGGTGACTCGTATTCATATTAAGAGAGGTTGAGAAAATACTAACGTGTACGGATATTTTTAACTGATCTTCAGGTACAATTGCAAGAATAGTGAAATTGTTCATTACGATCACTCGTCCGTGCAATATACAGAGATTTTTAAGTTGTAAAAATTAAAAAAATTTCTGTAGAAATATTTGGATATTTTTCTTATTTTTGCTCAAAACATAGATTGTGGGTACACGTTAGAACCGCCTCCCCTAGGCGGTTCTAACGAGTACCCACAATCTATATTTTGGAGCAAAAATAAGAAAAATAGGTATACCCCTGCATACCTCAGTTTTGCTATATTAAAGCGGGGTTCAAGGGGGTATACATTATACGGACATATTTTCATGATGTTGAGAAAATAAAACGTTGACGTCTTAATTTCCTATTGTATGTACTGGTATAGGGATGAATACTTAGTTGTTAACATGTTATGGGGTATAATTTTTAACTTTGAACAAGGAAGTAGCCTGCAATAAACGAAAACATGTTTTTTAATCAAAAGTGATCAGGAAAAGGCGCAATCAGAAAGAAATTCCCACTCCTAAAACCGAGGTGGGAAAAACTGAATTGACAATTAGGTACTTATACAAGAAAACATATCGTAAGTCGATTGAGCAGCTATTTCCCAATAGGTGACCACTCAATTACCCGAACTTAAATAAGAATATGAACACGTACAGTCATAAGGTTCAAACAGCACCATAATTCATCTCCAAAACATAAAACAAATAGAACCACAGCACTGCAGAAGTATCGCCTTTGAACAATCAATAATATAAAATAATATACACGTATAAGTACCTGATCATGTTCGTTTCTCTCGAACTCTCTAATGATCACTACTCGTCAAGTAAGTATCAAAGCTGTCATTGATAAAATTCAGAATGGACATACTCGTTAGCACTTTGACGAATATTGATAATAACAATGTCGGCTTTTTCGAAGTACTAATTAATTATAACGAATTCTTCATTGAATCTGAGAGGAAAACAACATTGTTATTTTAAACGTAGATAGAATGCCATTTAACGGGACTGATATTAAACATGGTATCGTTCAAATTGTTTGTGTGTTTTGTGCCGTTAGCACCTTATATATTTTTTCATATTTTAGTTAAGATTTAATAACTGAGTTGCCACCTATTGGAATAAAATTAAAACTGAGATCCTTCAAGAGCAGCGAACATATTAATGAGAAAGGGGATGGGCCATACCGCGGTTTCGACTATGAAAGTCTCGTCAGTGACCCTTTGGAATTTGGCAACATGGAGTCAAAGAGAATAACTGAAATTTTGCAACTTTCAACAAGGTAGTCGATACAAAGACTAGTATTATCTAAATGAGACCAAATATATTAAACATTGGTTAAAAATGAACTTAACCGATAATAAATTTCTGATTTCTCAGAATATCCTCGCTGATCTCAAAGGACCAAAAGGAAAATATAACCTGCACTATGGATGATGTACGGGGAGACTTTTTAGGGCCGCCACACGGCACAACACCAGCTGCCCATTCGGCATACAATAAGTTTTCTCAGTATACAGTACATGGTATAGGTACCTGATTGTTAATTTAGTTTTTCCGTCTCGGTTTTTGGAGTGGAAATTTCTTTCTGATTGCGTCTTTTCCTGATCACTGCCTACCTGTACCTTCTCTTTGTCAGTTTAATTGAATTTGTTTTCAACATTTACTATTAGTGCTCCAATTACTCTAAAGCTGAAGTTTGAAGATTGGGGTGTCTCCTGGGACCATTAGGCAATTGGTTTTACTTTAGATGGAAATTGTTCTTTCTATTCGCTAATGACAAAGAAACATAGCAAAACAATTAAACGTCTCGTTAAATTTACATGTTAAATAACAATTATTTTAACTGTGAAATTTCCATTGCTGAAATTTCTCCATGCTTACTTAGCTCATATTTTACATGTTTTCAATTACATCATTTTAAAGAAAAGTCCATTGTGAAAATGTGTCCGTGTTTTTTTGGTTAATATTTGGCTGACTTATTCATTACAAGCTTGAGCTTTTATAGGTTTGAATTTACATGATGCTTTTCTTAGTTGTTGAGCTTAAAACGTGAACGTTTCACGTAGAATCGATTTTCATTTATATGGGAAAGTGTGTTCTTCATATTTCCTTTTATATTAGTTTTAAATATATATCATTGCGATTTTAACTTTCATTATGGGAAACGTGTGTTCTCTATAGTTCCTTTTATATTAGTTTAAGATATTTATCATTGCGATTTCAAGTTTTGGATGTTGAAACATATTTGAGCTATTTCTGTTTTTTTTTCTTTCTTTTATTATACAAAAAATCTGAGCAATTAAGCGACAGAGAAAGAGAAATATTTTCAAATGTTTCAATATGTACCGATAATTGCAACTATTGCAATTCATCAGAATAACATTTCCGTGTAATAAATACACCCTTATATCCCACTTTTGTAAAGCAAAACGTGGCAGTTCTAACGTGTACCCACAATCTATTTTTGAGCAAACTTAAGAAAAATATACAAAATTTTTACTGAAAATTTTTACAACTTTGGAAAATCTGTATATAACATGGGCATGTTTTCGAAATGTAACACAGTAATAATGATGTGTATTATTAAGAACACATGATCGCGTCAAAGATTTCTAGAAGGATGTTTAAAATCGCCTAAAGTTTATTTGATTTATGACACCAATGGAATAAAAAAAAATGTGTCCTTAACCCTACTTCCATCTAAATCTGCCAAATATAAAGAACACCTACATCAAAATAAATAGTAAATGTGTGTGATACACATTTATTAATATTGGTTTAATTTAATGGTGACAATAAGAGGCACAACCTTGGAAAACTGTATCAAGGTAAACTTACGAATACTCGCAGAAGCTTAACGAGTACACTACTCTTTCAAAGACCTATCAACAGGATTACATGTCTGTAAATTGTATACCCCCTTAAACCCCATTATTATAGTGAAAAAGGGGTTTACAAGAATAAACTATTTTTTCTTTTATTTTTGCCCACAAAACATAGATTGTGGGTACTCGTTAGAACTGCCTCGACCAGAGGGTCCTGGCATATACATGTACCCACAATTTATATTTCGGGAAAAACATAAAGATTGTGTCGATTGAAATTTACAGTTTTTACAGGTAAAAAGGTAAAGCAACTCTCTGCATATTGCATGGATGTGTTTTGTAATGTGTAAATAAACCATGAGAGACAATAACATTAATCATCAAGCTATTGCTCGATTTTGACCTCTATGCGTCAAAAGATCGACGAGTCCATGAAGTTGAATGTGAAATTTATATCATTGCGAAATGCCTCAAGTTTTCCATTACATTTGAGTTGCATGCACAGAAAGTGTTTGTAGTGTTACAATCTGAATATCCTTTCACGTGCTACTCAGACTAAGTAGACTCGTCGATTTGACACACCTGAGGTCAAAATCGAGCTATTCAGGGTTGTTTCTTCATTATGCATCGAATACGCGTTGTTTATCGCATATTCCATATTTATTGAACGAACTATAAAAGTGCATCGTAAATTGATTGGTCTAGACATTCATTGGTGCATTGTGATTTCCTGTCCCAGCTATTATCTGTTTATTATATCATATATTATCTGCAGTGATAAAAATAGTTTGTTTTACCAGATGTCAATCAATAGTTTAAGATGACATGACTGAATAACTGTGATTTAAGTGCTAGGCAAATGACATGGTCTAGACGTACATCGATGCATTCAGATTCCCGGTAATTATTATGAAATTTAATACCTAAACAAGACATAACAATATTACAATCAATATCAGCTGCATTGTATTCAACAAATGATGGACTGTTAGGTGGATAAATAAACACACCAATTACGCTGGTAACATGACAGGTCGGAGTTCAAATAGCAATGAAGCCATCTAAACGTTAGGACGTTAACGTTTTATTTTTTGGTCCAATCTAAAAGGTACAAGTAGGCAAAGATCAGGAAAAGGCGTAGTCAGAAAAAAAGATTCCCACTCCAAAAACCGAGGTGGGAAAAAACCAAACTAACGATCAGGTACTTATACCATGAAACATATCGTAAGCCGAATGAGCAGCTATTTTTTCCCAATAAGTGGCCACTCAGTTACCTTAACTTAACTAAAACTATGAAAACACACATAAGGCGCCAACAACACAAACAAATTTTAACACCAAGATTTAAAACAAAAAGAACCACCACAGAAGTATCGCCTTGGAACGATCAGTAACACAAAGTTACTGGCGGGCTTTACCGGTTTTACAGGCGCAATAATTCACCCTCAGCTTCTGCAGTGGTTCATAACATTTAATTAGTTCTTCGGTCCTCGTGGTGAATCTCTAACTAGTCAATGAATCATCAAGAACAAACATATAAATCAAGATAATCATCCTGATGAATCAAAACCCAGGACTCACAGATTGAGTAAGCTGCCCGACGATGGAGATCCCTGGGCGCCGAATAACCTACTTACTCCGGAGCAAAAGAAAAACACCAGTTGGACCCCGGTGGGCCAAGTAACAGACAAGAAGCTCCGGCCCCAACCAACTAAAATGAATAGCTTTAAGTCGGGGCCATCATAGAGTCTGACGCCCGACCCACCGGCGTGCAATTAAAGAAGGCGGCATAGCTATCAACCATGATTGGGTAAGACAGTATGTCATTCTGCTGACCATTACTTGGTTGATCGATTTGTTGCTTTGAGTTCAACTGGTGTTTTTTCTTTTGCTCCGGTTTTCAATTTTAAGTTATTTGGCGCCCAGGGATCTCCATCGTCGGGTAGCTTAATGAATCTGTGAGTCCTCGTTTTTGATTCATCATGGCGGTTATCATGATATATCTTGTTGTCCTTGATGATTCATTAACTAGTCAGAGATTCACTACTAACCATAAATGTTGTGAACCATTTCGGAAGATGAGGGCGAGCTTGGTGCCCTGTAATACCGGTTTAAGTTCCCCAGTAATTTCATATTACTGATCGTTCCAAGGCGATACTTTTGGTTTTTGTTCTTATTGTTTAAGTTTTGGAGTCGAATTGTGTGCTGTTTTAACCGTATGTACCTTTTCATATTTTAGTTAATTTCGGGTAACTGAGTGACCGCCTTTCGGGAAATACCTGCTCACTCGGCTTACGATATGTTTTCTTAGTATATAAGGCCGCGTCTCCATGGACAATGGTTCTTTGACGAAGATTCTTTGTCACGGAAACTTTGACAATGAGTTGGTGTTCACACACAGCAAAGATTACTTATACTACTTAGCTCGCTCACCTTTGTCACAGATAACTTCGCCAAAGAATTGAGTTTAAACGAGCATATTCCTCTGCGACAAACTTACTTTGTCAAAGAAAAATTGTTCGTGGGAACAAGGCCTAATAGTTAAGTTATAATAGTTAAATCATAAATTGTTAATATATAGTTAAGTTATAATAGTTAAGTTATTAACAGTTCAGATATAGTTAAGTTCGGTTAACTGGGTGCTCACCTATTGGGAAAAAGCTGCTCACTCGGCTAACAATATGTTTTCTTAGTGCAAAAAGGTACAAGTACGCAAAGATCAGGAAAAGGCGCAATCAGGAAAAAAACTCCCACTCCAAAAACCGAGGCGGGAAAAAACCAAACCAACAATCAGGCACTTACACCATGAAAACATTTCGTAAGCCGAATGAGCAGCTATTTTCCCAATAGGTGGCCACTCAGTTAACTTAATAAAATATGGAAGCATACATAAAGCGCCAACAGCACAAAAATATTTTAAACACCAAGACATAAAACAAAAAGAACCACCACAGAAGTCTCGACTTGGAACGATCAGCAACACAAAGTTACTGGCGGATTTAAATCGATTTTACATGGCCATAACCTCACCCTCAGCTGCTGCAGTGGTACCTAATAAGTATCTAATTGTCAATTTACTTTTTCCCACCTTGCTCCATTTCCTTATCATTGCCTACTTGTACATTTTTACATCTCAGTCAACAGATTTGGTCAAGAAAAGGACATTGCTTCAATTTTATGGTAATTCGCCCCCAACTTAGTCTGTCATCACATGCGAAATCTACTTTGAAATGCAACTTAAAAGTAAACTACGTATGTTTTATGTACCGAATGTACTGTTGTACCTTGACAGTCTGTGATTTCTAATTAGTTAAGTGTAAGCTGTGCAATCAGTACCAAGGTCCAATTCTGTAAGCTGTACAATCAGTACCAAAGTCCAACTCTTATGTTACGTCTACACTGGGCCATGTTCTCACCAAGTCCTCACTACGTCCTAATAATACGCCGTAAGGTCGTGGTACGGTCTTGTAGGACGTGGAAGGAACGTAGTAAGGACGTAGAGAGGTCTTGATTGACGTGGATGTCTTGGTCAAATTTTGAACATGCTCAAAAGAAACGTGACGAGGACGGGTGATATTAGAACGCATTAAGGTCGTAGTAAGGACGTAGTAAGGACTTAGAAGGAACTTGTAGGACGTAGAAAGAACGTAGCGCAAACGTAGCGCGGTCTTCATTGACGTGGTATACGAATTTGTTTCAGACTATCAAGACATCACTATGTCTTCATTACGTCCGCGCTACGTCCATCAGGTTCTCGATAGGACCATACCACGCTTCTCTTACGTCCATTCCACATCATAGAAGACTGGACTGCGTCCTTATCACGTCTTTGCGGTTCCTATCACGTCCTCAGTGGGTTTTTACCACGTTCACACCAGGTTCTTACCACGTCCTCCGCGTTTTTTTTTTTTTTTTTTTTAATTTTGATATAACTGACTCGTACCGAGGGTGGGTTATTGATAAATGGGATTGTAAGTAAAAAAAATGACATGAACGTTTTGCTAGGGTCTTCAAACGGTTGACTGAATGCTAAAAAAAGAAAACATGGTCCAGTCGTCGAGCACATGTGCTCGTGCTTCTTCAATGACACCAAAACGTACGTGGTGTACTCGCAGAAGAAAACCAGCAATCCGCATATGCGAAAACAAACACGAGGCCAGGCGGTTCTAACGTGTACACACAATGTATGTTTTGAACAAAAATATTGAAACTTTGATATTTTTGTTTTCCAATTAAATTTTTATTTTTTACAGCTGAAAAAAATCTCTGTAAAATACATGGGCGTGATTTCGTTATGATTTACCTGCTGCTCGCAGTTTCTGGTGATTAGTTACTATTTGTATGCATTTAAGACTTAACTTTTTAAATTTTGTTGGTTTCTCTTTATGTACTATTTCATTGTTTCTTTATGTTATTTAAATTATAGAGATGATAATGCCTCATTTAGACTTACCTGCACAAGGTATATCCAAAATATAGCTATACATTTTGTTGTATCTGGAATAATTTTAACGCTATGCTGTATATGTTTGATATCTTAGAATATCTTTCTTCACTATATTATATACAAGTACATGTGCGTTGATTCCTGATAAAACAAATATGTAAAGGGCACGTGTACGTTTATCCCAAATTTTTTTGTTAGCAAAACTATCCCAATTATCAACCTTTCTCGAGCTTTATATAGAACAACCAATGACTTTCGTACCAGATTCGCTGAAAATTGTCAGACTTGTCACAAAAAATGTAAACATACTAGTATTATATCTACATCATTTGCTGTCTTGGTCGTTTTGTACATCTGTACAGAAGATCTACACATGTAGACGTTTGTTAGAAAGTTTTGCATGTCAATGAATGTATTAAACAAAAGTATGAAGCTTGGCATATTGATGTTATCCTATCAAGATGCTTATCCTATCTGGTTCGACTATCTGAATGCACGTTTTGTTGTTGCAAGGCCTATATAATAACTGGCTCTCCAATAACTGATAGCAGTTGATGGTTCTGACAGCGCAAAGGAAGAGTGTAAACTGTCAGTTTTTAATCATAATTTCATCAGGCTGGAAAAAATCTTCAGTCAGCATGTCGTAATAAAATTGTTGTACTTTAGTTCTGTACATAATCAAATCGAATATATACGTTTACCTTACTGACCGCGAGCATATTTAACCGACTTATTAAAAGAAAATTCATCAAAAATCATCTGTCATTTATAAATCATTTTAGAAAATTACCCACGGACAATAGTTTCCCATATTAAGTATACCATTAATTACGTCGTAAATGGCTACTGTTCTGATCTTTAGTACGGGTAAACCCACGATTCCGACAAGTTTACTCCATGATTGTCTCAGAAGCTACATGGTATTGTGAGTACCACTAATACTTCGTAGATTCTGTTCGAAACTGAAAATTAGTATAAGTATCGCAATATATACAGTCAGACATAAGTTAAGCATCACCCTAACATTTTTCTCAATGTATTTTTCATTAAAAATAACTTCAAAACCACAATAAATTAGTAAGGGTCTTTAACTAACGCCTATCCCTGTCTGTTTATGTCTGTCCAAATGGCTTTTTACCATGTCGCTCAAGTTATGTGGTGTACTAAATACACCTACCCCTATTTTGGGGGGTTGCCATTAAAAGTTGTATTAATGTCCCCTATATGATCGCAAATGGGTTTCTATAGGCATGGAAAGAAAGTAGTATCATGTTGTAAAAATGTCCCAAAAAAGTTTTCTTCTGCCAAAGGTTTAATGGCAGTTACATGCTGATTCAGGCAAACTTATTTCCTTTTTTATTAGCACGACGTTTTCACTATGTAACATGTCATTCTTTAAATGCCCAAAACTGTTGATGTTTTAGAGATATTTATCTGAAATTTTCAGACTGATTATGGTTTTGAAATTGTAACAAAATGGCATTATCTTTTTACGCTGTTTGGCTGTTTAAAAATACGCATTTTTCTGGCGGCCATCTTGGATTTATGCAAATTGCAAGAATTGTCCAAAGTTGACAGCCTTTCATTCAAGCCATATTGGTTCTGTGACACCCGTAAAGGACAGAGAAACAAAGAACTCCATAGCACTAAACATTTCGAGGTAAAAGTTAAAGCCTTTTAGCAGCGTCATATGGACTACGAAACAGCGATTTTTGGCCGTGTGGGGGTGTGTCTGCTTAAACAACGCCTACATGTTTACCTTAAGAACAACCTCATCTGCGTTTGCTTAAATTTATTACCAATATAACAAATATTACAAATATTAAAAGAACATATTTCTGTATTGAAGGTTTTACTGATGATTTCAGAAAATATCCAAGTGATGCTTAACTTTTGTCCGACTGTATATTTAGACATGCACGTAATCGACTTACATCTGATTCAGTGAAATTGCTGAAAGTAGGCAACGATCAGGTAATGGCGCAATCAGAGAGAAATACTTGCATGGGCCTGTATTTATAATGAGAAGCCAATCTACTTGTGTTTCTAAAGGCCCCAATGGGCGGTGTCCCATATTCTCATCTAACCAGCTTCTTTCCCAGCAACGTCAATGGATGTTGGCATCCGCTCCACATTTGTAACTACCTTGCACGACGCGCGTTGCATTGTTCTCATTAACACTTAAAACCACTATTGTACTTAAATCAGATGTTATCAGCATTTGTATGTGTTTAATTACTTTATATGAAGAAACTGAATCGAGAATATCGGTGTTTAATCAACACGTTTAATGTTGTATTGCGTGAAATATCCACAGAAGTGTGAAACAGCGATAGCTCGTGCTCCAAGCTAGACGTCAATGTTGAACATTACGAAAGTTGCGCATGCAATATATAATTATGTGATTATTTTCAGCTGTAAAAAAAAAGAAAATTTCATTGGAAAAAATATTTTTTGCTCAAAACACTGATTGTGGGTACACGTTAGAACACCCATAATGAGGCGGTTATAACGAGTACTACCCAAAAGCTATATAAACAATACCCCAGTAAACCATAATTTTACTACAAAAATTGTGGTTTAAGGGGATGTACTTGTCGCGGACGTTGCCTCTATTTTACCCAACGTCATGGATATCATGATACTAAGAATGTGCTTGAAGCACCCGAGCTTTCCCAGGCAAAGTGGTTTAAGTAAACCCATCCATACATATTTTTATTATCCTTTTGCTTTACTTGGGTTGTTTTATTGTCAAGCGCATTTTGAGTGTAATTACATCCCCATGTTGGGAAGATGTCTAAAACCCGTTGCTTTGCTTAGTTTCTACATAATATTCAAATCGATGACATCATAATCATTTTATATTACTGCCATTCTACTAATGGTACTCTTTGACTACAAACGCCTCCAGAAACCAGAAGCAATTAACCTAAATTAAATTCTTATGAAACAAGATGCTGTATCAGAACATTTTAAAAGAAATTAAATGAGAGACGTCATCAAACTTTATTGTTTTTATTTTCATTTTGATGTGCAAATACAATTAATCTGATGACTATCAGTGAGATGACAAAATGTCATTAATTGTTTCTGGGTGGTATTGCAGTATTGTGAAAAAATGCTCAACGAGCTACACGACAGTCATGTTTTAACATCACTATAACATGCAATGTTTACATGTATCCATAATATCCTACTTTAAGTAGTAAAACTACGGTATGAAGGGGTTACATTTTTTCTTATTTTTGAACCAAAACAAACACTGATTGTGGGTACGCATTGGAACCGCCTAACCGAGAAAATACATTAAAATATCATTTTCCCAATGAAACATTCCATTTTTACAGCTAAAACAAATCTTTGTATACACGTACTGCATGGGCAAGTATCCGCAATGATGTACAATGTCCTCCGCGTACAAATGCCGAGATGTGAAAGCCACACATATCAAGTAACTCTTGATCAGACTATAACACTGATTAAAGCATATTTAGATGTAATTGAACCAAATACAGCAAGGGCGTCCATGTTGTTTGGATGTGTATGACTATATACAGTCAGAACCTTAGCATCAATAAATCAGGATAGCATGTCCATGAACAGTATACCCCCTCATAACCCGCTTTTGTATTTGAATAGTGATGTGCAATCATGGCTTTCGAGTATACTAGTCCGATCTTGAAAAGAAAAGGATATACTATCGGTTAAAAGCATCGGCATGTGAAATTGGTCCAAATGAAGCAATGGGCGCTCACGTTGTTTGGATAACAATGACTCCAAGTAGCATCAACTTGTCCATAGAAAGTATACCCCCTCATACCTAACTTTTATATAGTAAAACAAGGGTTTACATGAATACCTATTTTTTCTTATTTCTGCATTGAAATAGATTGTGGTTATTCGTTAGAACCGCCTTGTCGACGAGGTTCTATATCGTGTACCCACAGTCTTTGTTTTGAGCAACGTGTATCCTTTGTCTTTGTTTTGAGCCAAAATAAGAAAGTTGTCAAAATTTATCTGCGGAATTTTATCTCTTAAACATATCTTTATATTGCATGGACGTTTCGTAATGGATCAATATACCACTTGCATGCAGCTTTAGTGCATGATCAGCACCACACATTAGATACACACGCACACAAAAACCCGAAACGGAATAACATGCATAGCCGAGATGTATAAGAATTGCCCATAGAATGGGATAAAATAGTAATCAGGAAAATAGCGACACAATCGTGATTATTTTCGCGTCACAAATAAACACAACGCTACGAATTATGACCACGTAATGTGCAGTGTACTCTTAACAATTCGTTTTCATCAAAGCATTGACTTCGGATGAACTCGTAAAAAAACCCTGTAATTATTTACAATATTCATTACGAGCATCAATATTTAATCAACGTTCACAATGCAGTCATGTTTTATTAGTTGCTAACAGCAGATTTCCTAAGATAACCCAAGGTGTATTTGTTGTTCAGCTGACCTTCAAACGCGTTCATGTTGAACATTTATAACGTGCGTTTTCTGGAAAAAATAAGCCCGCCAGTAATTTTATATTACCGAGCGTTCCAAGGCGATATCTGTGGTGGTTCTTATTGTTTTACATGTATGTATTAGTGTTGAATTGTTGTACTGTTAGCACCTTATGTGTGCTTTCAAATTTTCAATTAAGTTTGAATGACTGAGTGGCTACCTATTGAGAAAAAAGTGCTCACTCGGCTTGCTACATATATATGTTTTCTTAGTATCAGTACCTGATTGTTGGTTTGGTTTTTTCCCACCTCGGTTTTGGGAGTGGGAATTTCTTTATGATTGCGTCTTTTCCTGATCATTGCATACCTTTACTTTCACTATGGCTAAAATACTTTAGATATGTGTTTGCGCAATTTTCCTGGTCACTGTACGTATTAAAGTAATAAGGTTATTTTTCCTGGTCACTGTACGTATTAAAGTAATAAGGTTATTTAATTACGTCTATTGCAGTCAATTTGATCTCCTTTTATTGACATTTTTCTGGAAATGAGAGTTCGACATTTGCTTTGAATGGTATCGAACGTGAATAATCGCTAGGGGGCGCTGCGCTCGAAAATTCACGTGATATGCACATACAGCAATATTGTAGATGCTGCGATATAGCAGAGTCGGAGTATCAGCGATTTTTTTCGTAAATATATAAGCACTTTAATCAAGTGTCATATAAACGTTTATGCCACTGTCTTGCCTTTAACAAAGTTATAAAAAAAAATCAGACAAAAATCACAGACTATTGTATTCACATTTATTAACTTTGATATTTGAATGATGCATTAGTCTGCCTTATATTATAACAGCTTAATCCATCATGGCATGAAACGCTAGCGTAAAATGCAAAACATTGTGACCCAATACTGCGTCACAAAGTCAGCCGTGTCAGATAATAATGTGCACGTCGTCTCGTCCTACAAATATAGTACAGTGCAACTTAATTATAGATCACAATCTTTTATGTGGTTGTGTTACACGTTCGGCGGCCGGATAATGCTGGATTTCCCCGATTTTTTAGTGTCCGGATGCAACGCGATTAATAATTGCTCAAGTCACACATCTCAAATACTTATTAACTGTGTCCTATCCTCGCCGAAGGTTTTGGTCGGTTTCTCTTAAAGCAGATATTTTGGTATCTTAATATACCATTCACTCCTTTGGACTTATACGTATTTATAACAGTAAAAGCAGAACACTTGTATACGTTGAAAAGAAAGCAATGTACAGGAAAGGGCGCAATCAAAAGGAAATTCACACTCCAAAATTCAAGGTGGTGAAAAAAACTGAATTGATAGTCAGATACTAACACATTGGGAGATTATCGTAAATTGAGTGAGCAGCTTTTTCTAAATAGGTGGCTACTCAGTTACATGGACTTAACTAAATATATACATAGATGCAAACAGCACGGCTAGACCGGCTAGAAATATAAATTACTGGGGAGGGGTTTAACCGGTTGTACGGGTAAAAAAATCTTTACCCTTAGTTTCTGCAAATGTTTATAACATTCAGTTAATTGTTCAGTCTTTTTGGTGAATCTCTCACTTCTTAATGATTAACCACGGGCAGAGAATCAAATCTAAATCAACACCGTGATGAATCACAAATTAACGAGTACTCACACATACAAAAAGCATGAATTAGGCAAAGATCACGAAATGCCGCAATGGCGCAAAACGAAACAAAAGCTGAACACCAGTTGAACCCCGTTGGGCAAAGCAACAAACAGGAACATTTGGTCCCAAATATCACAAAAAATAGCGTTGAGTCCGACATCCGACCTACCGGCGTACAATTAAAAAAGGAAAAGGTACAAGTAGGCAAAGGTCAGGAAAAGGCGCAATCAGAAAAAGATTCCCACTCCAAAAACCGAGGTGGGAAAAAAACCAAACTTACAATCAGGTACTTATACCACGAAACATACCGCAAACCGAATGGTTATCAAGCATGACTGGGTCAATAACTAAGAATGCAGACTGTCGCATACGTAAGTTACATGTGTATCCTATACATGTACGTTTGTAACGTTAAATGTTTTTATTTTCTAAATTGATAAGAAAAAAACACCCCTTCCTATAATATTCTCCTTAAGTTTGTAAACCGAGTCGACGTAAAATTCAGGATCCGAAAGGCGCTCACGCAAAAGCGTCTTTTAATTTGGAAATCAATTCAAAGTGTCCGCGATAAAAATAGAATGTGTTTTTCGAAGTTAATGACACCGATAGCCCTGCTGCACAAGTTTGGCAGTTAAAACATTTTTCTCGCGTTGTGTCTGTAGCATGGGAAAAATTACTTTATCGAAGTTTTAAACCTAAACTATCTTCTAGTCTTATTTCCGCTTGGATTTGACATATATTTAAACAATAGTATATACTGAGGTGATGCAATAAGAAAACTACACACTTTTGTGCCATTATATTAATTTATTTGACAAAAAATCTCGATCGGTCGGACCGTCACGGAAATCGCTTGAAAAAAGCAAGGGGAGTAAATCTTGTCTTCAAAACCGGAAGTGACGTTTTACTATACATAAATATCCGTTTTCGTTCTATTCGATCCGCCATTACTAAGCTGTACACGCTTTTTTAAGCGGCTGTATCTATCAGAATTATGTATGACAACACCAAAATCTAATGCTGTTGTCATCGTGAATAAGCGTCATGAGATTGCCACAGGTCCGTTCGAGCCACAGCCGGCAGTTCTTTCAAAATCAATACAGACGCCCCAAGTCACTCAATCACGTTCAATGAAGAAGACCGTCCATATCCGAATATAATTCCTTCTTATTTTACTTGTTTTACTGATTAAGGAGAGGCGCGTGTTTGTTACAATTAACAACCAATTCGCATTATTCATTTTTTTTATTATTTATTTATTTATTTATTTTAGTACTGTCTTACAATTTTCTTTACAATGAGAATGGATTATGTGAAATTTATGGAATAAGTATTCTTCATTTTCCAAATACTTTCTTGTTTCATGTATATTCTATGAAGTCGCCGCAGGACTTCAAAAGAAAAATGACACTTTTATTACCATCTACCTATAATGCACTGTGCAATACCTGTTGATTCGGTGAGTTATTTGATCTTCGAGCCGGTAAAGATCTCACGCACTTATGTCACGTGGCAGGCACGTGCCGCATGAATAACCGACACCTCACGAAATTATTCAATTAACACTTTAATTGGATAAATAATGCAACAATATTTAAGATTGTATTCGAAATATAATAAATTACAAAAGCATGAATGAAAAAATAATCATTAACTCGTAAGGCCAACATGCAACCTCTCTATCTCTCTCTATCTCTCTCTCTCTCTCTCTCTCTCTCTCTCTCATCATAATATAAAATAATCAAAAAGACTTTTGAAAAAAATAATACGCCAATTTATATGTATACTTGCCTCTTTGAGCAGCGATTTCTCTTCAATTGATCGTAGTGTGTTAAACAGCTTCGATGGTGACCAGCACGCCTCGCAGTTTTCACTCTATGATGGCCCCGACATAAATCTATTCATTTTAGATGGTTGGGGCCGGAGCTTCTTGTCTGTTGCTTGGCCCACCGGGGTCCAACTGGTGTTTTTCTTTTGCTCCGGAGTTAGTAGGTTATTCGGCGCCCAGGGATCTCCATCGTCGGGCAGCTTACTGAATCTGTGAGTCCTGGTTTTTGATTCATCAGGATGTTTATCATGATTTATTTGTTTGTTCTTGATGATTCATTGACTAGTTAGAGATTCACCACGAGGACCGAATAACTAACTAAATGTTATGAACCACTGCAGAAGCTGAGGGTGAGGTTATGGCCATGTAAAACCGGTTTAAAAAGGTACAAGTAGGCAAAGATCAGGAAAAGGCGCAATCAGAAAAAGATTCCCACTCCAAAAACCGAGGTGGGAAAAAACCAAACTAACAATCAGGTACTTATACCATGAAACATATCGTAAGCCGAATGAGCAGCTATTTTCCCAATAGGTGGCCACTCAGTTACCTTAACTTAACTAAAAATATGAAAACATACATAAGGCGCCAACAGCACAAAAATTTTTTTAAACACCAAGACATAAAACAAAAAGAACCACCACAGAAGTATCGACTTGGAACGATCAGTAACACAAAGTTACTGGCGGGCTTAAACCGGTTTTACATGGCCATAACCTCACCCTCAGCTTCTGCAGTGGTTCATAACATTTAGTTAGTTATTCGGTCCTCGTGGTGAATCTCTAACTAGTCAATGAATCATCAAGAACAAACAAATAAACCATGATAAACATCCTGATGGATCAAAAACCAGGACTCACAGACTGAGTAAGCTGCCCGACGATGGAGATCCCTGGGCGCCGAATAACGTACTAACTCCGGAGCAAAAGAAAAACACCAGTTGGACCCCGGTGGGCCAAGCAACAGACAAGAAGCTCCGGCCCCAACCAACTAAAATGAATAGCTTTATGTCGGGGCCATCATAGAGTCTGACGCCCGACCCACCGGCGTGCAATTAAAGAAGGCAGCATAGTTATCAACCATGATTGGGTTAAAAACTAAGCATGCAGACTGTCGCATGTAGCCCGCCAGTAACTTTGTGTTAGGGATCGTTCCAAGTCGATACTTCTGTGATGGTTCTTTCTGTTTTATGTCTTGGTGTATTAAAAAAAATTTTTGTGCTGTTGGCGCCTTATGTATGTTTTCATATTTTTAGTTAAGTTAAGGTAACTGAGTGGCCACCTATTGGGAAAATAGCTGCTCATTCGGCTTACGATATGTTTCATGGTATAAGTACCTGATTGTTAGTTTGGTTTTTTCCCACCTCGGTTTTTGGAGTGGGAATCTTTTTCTGATTGCGCCTTTTCCTGATCTTTGCCTACTTGTACCTTTTCACTATGCATGACGAAAATGAAACAATTGGATGCTTTTCAACAGCATCAAATTCAAGATACAGTCCGCATATCAGAGCGCCTTTCGCCGATTCCCATTTCTTCGTCTTCTAGAATACGGACTCAACGTATTTTCTCCTGCACTTTTCTACCAAACTTTTAGTTGTGACATCAACTTTTCTGTTGTCCTTTTTACATTCCGATACCGCACATTGTACCATGCGGCACTCTAAACTTTTATATTACGCATGTTCCGTACCTTCGACTTGGAAAACGGTAATGCACACTAAATTAAATCGTTTTACTGCAGAAACCTATACAAGAGTTAGAGAGGGAATACATGATAATTTATACGTGGGGATATAGTAATTGAAAAATTGTTCTTTTCTTTCTCTTTATTCTTTTTTTTTCAAGTCACTTAACAAGAGACATGCATTACCGCACTAACGTAATGGAAGCTCAGTGCACGTTCGGACATTTATGTTTATTTCAACCTCATTAGTTCATATACATTTTTTCTCTCTCTACTTCGTGTAGAAAAAAAGTACAAGTAGGCAAAGATCAGGCAAAGGCGCAATCAGAAAAAGACTCCCACTCCAAAAACCAAGGTGGGAAAAAACCAAACTAACAATCAGGTACTTATACCATGAAAACATTTCGTAAGCCGAATGAGCAGCTATTTTCCCAATAGGTGGCCACTCAGTTACCTTAACTTAACTAAAAATATGCAAACATACATAAGGCGCCAACAGCACAAAAATATTTTAAACACAAAGACATAAAACAAAAAGAACCACCACAGAAGTATCGACTTGGAACGATCAGTAACACAAAGTTACTGGCGGGTTTAAATCGATTTTACACGGCCGTAACCTCACCCTCAGCTTCTGCAGTGGTTCATAACATTTAGTTAGTTCTTCGGTCCTCGTGGTGAATCTCTAACTAGTCAATGAATCATCAAGAACAAACACATAAATCATGATAAACATCCTGATGAATCAAAAACCAGGACTCACAGATTCAGTAAGCTGCCAGACGATGGAGATCCCTTGGCGCCAAATAACTTACTAACTCCGGAGCTAAAGAAAAACATCAGTTGGACCCCGGTGGGCCAAGCAACAGACAAGAAGCTCCGGCCCCAACCAACTAAAATGAATAGCTTTAAGTCGGGGCCATCATAGAGTCTGAAGAAACTTTTGCAGAAAATTCAATAGTAAAGATGTAATCACACAGAATAAACACTAGTTAATCCATAAAAGGTACATGTACTATGCTTAGCGATCTATTTAATATACATGAGTGCCAGATTCCGATCGCATTGAAAAGTATGACGTCATAAGCCCCGCCCACAGGTAACTACCGGAAAAGACCGGAAAATACCGAAGTGAACGTGAATTATTGGATCAACAAAAATTAATGAATTTTCGGGCCAGTTTGGTCAAACACATTGCTTTTATGTTTGAGACACTTTATTTGAAAATACTTTACAGGTATTTTATGCTAAAACTACGTAAAACGGCAACTTTAAGTCATCTCTCTTATCATAAGCTTTAGATGAAACACATCCATTAGCAATAAAACAATGTAAATCCGAAAAGGGGGATGCGGTATATGTTGTGGTGGCTTTATTTTACTGTAGTTCAGATGGATAAGTTTGATTGACCATTACTTCAAAATCCATGGTGCTATTAACGGCACATAGAAGTTATTAAATTTCTTCATAATAGTTAGACTCTATCTTTAAGTGTATAAAGTAATGCGAATAGGACTGAATGCCATGTACTGGACTTCTGCAAACGCTTATTATAAATTAATTGCTTATTTGAAGAAAAGCACGGTAAGATTTTTTCCGTTCCTATCATGGACCATAGCATAGGATGGAATATTCTTAATGATACTAAGCATAAACGAGAATAACAAAATATCTCATCATGACTCAGACGCTGTTTATTAACTTCAAAACAAAAGCCATATTCCAAAACATGTATAGCATCATAGACATCAACATGGACAAATGCGTTTGCGAATGACTTGTTTATAGTAAACATACGACTGTGGTCTGTGATAAGGTTCCCCTAGGTAATGAATACATTTCCGTGTCTGGCTGTGTGGGTGTGATAAAGGTATTTTGATTTCCATGAGCAGCTTTGACAACCTGTTTGTAACTGACAGACGAAAGGAATCATGACATTTAAGGTAATATCGCCATACATTGAAACACTATCACAAACAGGTAGCGTTTAATAAGTACGAGAACGTTAACTGTAAACTCTGTCAAACGTAGACGATTTTTACGGCGAATACGTAAAATGTCGATCAAGCACTATAAAACAGACGTCAAATTCAAATAAAACATATATTGACGTCAGTAACAAACTCCTCATCGAAAATGTTGCATACTTTGGCCAAGCGATTCTCAGTATGAAAACGATTGACTGTTTCCTTAATTGTAATTACTATGTTCTTCTTCATGGAAAAACATAAACCGGCTTTGATTAAGATTCGTACTTTGCTAAAGCAAAAGGTAAAAATTGCATCGTGACTTCAAATAAAAGATATTCGCTGCAGTCCTGCAAAGAGAGCATAATCATATGCGTAGTGAATAAAAATAATTATTAGATCCTTTGGAAACAGTAAACATTCAAAGCGAGAAGATGGGCCATATGGTACAATTTCGGGTAATGAACCTTCATCAGTGACCCTTTACAAAACTGGCAGCGAAAGCCAGACATTTTGCTGCAATTTCAAGAATTTACATCTGTGTAGTCTAAATCAAAGACTCAAATTCCAAAAGGGGTCAAATGTTCAGCTTTTAACAATAGGTGGGCCCTAAGTTACCCGGACTTAACTAAATATTTGAAAACGTACATGAAAGGTGCAAAAAATTACGGATAGATTTGCAAATGACTTAGCTTGGTCGCTGTTTATAAAGAACACATAAACCTCATTTTATATTTCATTTATTGTGGTTTTGAAGTTCATCTTCTTTAACAATGATTGATGTTTGTTTGCAGTGAGATTTAACGTCTTAGTCATGTCGGGACGGAGTCATCGCTTCCTTAAAATAATACAAATGTAATTCCAACTCCTGTTTAATAGAATTCGTGATTGTTTAGTTTACACAGTAGCAGGTGAGTTTGAGTATAATATAATGAATGTCTCATATATGAACGGAAAAAGGACACAATCAAACAGTGCAAAACATTCGTTTATCCTGGAGAAGTAGCTTTCAAACATTAAACTGTCTTTGAAATCGTACGTTTTGTAAGCAAACTCTCTTAAGAGAACTCTCTTAAAAATGACACGTTTTCATGTCTTAAAAACTATACACTAGAAAAGTAGAGGCAAGCAGACACGAACGGGTACGAGCTATTGCAGCGTCATTGTTTTCGAACGTAGTTAGTATTTTTTTACGAGATCGACAATAAACATTATTTCGTTCGTATTATTACATGTAAATCTTTTCTAATTTCTGGTACCCATATTCTATCCTACAATAAAATTTCTTAAAACAATTTCTCTATGTCAGTTTAATTGAATTCACTTTGAAAATTTTCTACAAGTGCTCAAATTACACTAAAATTGAAGTTTGAATATTGGGGTGTCACTCGGGACCATTACGCAAATGATTTTAATTTAGATAGCAATTGTTCTTTCTTTACGCTATTGGAAAGCAAACATAGCAAAACAATAAACGTCTCGTTGAATTTACATGTTAAATAATGATTTTAATGAAATCAACGGCGAAAGTAACTTAGCTGATGTTAATGTGGATTCACCCCTTATAAGGCTATTGACGGCCTTTAGATTCGACCCAAATACTGATCCTTAAAGTACTTTGCAACAGTAGGGACCATAACTTTCACTAGGCCTTAAGAACATTGTCTTGATATATCACATTCAATAGGCACAAAGTATGTTTTAAACTACCTGCTTTTCTGTTTCTCTCGCGTTTTCTCGCGGAAGAAACACAGCCGCCATGTTTCCCGTTTTACTGTTCTAAAATACTAAAACACGGTACCGGTTCCGGGTCATTTCGTCCCATAGCCATTTCGGCCCATGACCATTTCAGCGTCACGACCATGCCACTCTATCTTACCGAGTGATGAATCCACCCAGTATTATGAATTTTCGAGAAATGTGGATGCATCTTTAAATATTACAAGTAGGTACGGAGTTTCTATCATCGATAGTATTCAACACTGTCTTACTGAGTGATGATTATTCCACTAAATGTCATGAATTTTTAAGATATGTCGATGCATCGCTATATATAGCAACTTGATATGGAGTTTCTATCATCGATAGTATTCCACACAGTCCATTCCACCCAATTTCATGAATTATCAAGAAATGTGGATGTATCGCTATATATAGCAACTTGATATGGAGTTTCTGTCATCGATAGTATTCCACACTGTCCGACTGAGTGATGATTATTCCACCCATTTTCATGAATTTTCAAGAAATGTGGATGCATCACTATATATAGCAATTTGATATGGAGTTTCTATCATCGAAAGTATTTCACACTGTCCGACTGAGTGATTATTCCACTCAATTTCATGAATTTTCAAGAAATGTGGATTCATCGCTATATATTGCAATTTGATATGGAGTTTCTATCATCAAAAGTATGCCACAGTAGGCAAAACATGCACAATTTGTAGAAGCTGATGTTATTGTGGTTCATGCAGCCACATTTTGAAGATATACGACTTTATAGTAAAAATGAAAAATGTGGTTACGCCTCTATATAGGAATGCAGCCTCATTTTGAAGACATACGACTTTATAGTAAAATCGGAAAATGTGGTTACGTCTCAAGTACGTCGATATGTACCGACAGTTGCAACTATTGCGATTAACACAGTAATTCCTATGTGTTTTATAACGAACACATGATCGGGTCAAGGATTTCTAGAAGGGTATTGAAACTCGCCTACAGTTTACTTGATTTATCTTATATTCGCCAGAGGAATTGAAATAATTGTGCCCTTAACCCCCGAGCCCCATTTACCACAGATGAAGAATTCCTGCATTAGGCGCACGGTACCAAATATGTATACAGTTAATATATGTCATATGAAATGTTTAATATCGTTGTAATGGAACAGTCACAATAAAGGAATGTACACTTAAAATCATCATGACAAATTTGAATCAAGGAAAACTTACGAATTCTCAGAGGAGAAAAACGAGTACACTACTCTGTCTAAGACCTATCATAAGGATACATGTCCTTAAATTATATACCCTTTAAACCCCATTCTAATATAGTGAAAATGGGGTTTACAAGAGTAAACTATTTTTTCTTTCATTTTTGCCCACAAAACATGCATAGTGGATACTCGTTAGAACTACCTCGGCGAGACGGTTCTGATATATACCAACAATTCATGTTTTGGGCAAACATATCAAAACGTTTTATTGCACGAGTATGTTTTCGTATTGTGTAGTTACAATGTGAGAGACGAAAACATCTTTATCATCAAGCTATATGACTGATTCTTCATTATACATCGAATACTCCTTGTTCATCGCAAATTCCATATTTATTGAACAAACTATAAAAGTGCATCGTTAACTGATTGGTCTAGACATTCATTGGTGCATTGTGATTTCCTGTCCCAGCTACTATCTGTTTATTATATCATGTAACATCTGCAGTAATAAAAATAGATTGTTTTACATGATGTCAATCAATAGTTTTAGATGACATGACTGAATAATTGTGATTTAAGTGCTAGGCAAATGGCATGGTCTAGACGTACATCGGTGCATTCTGATCCCTGATAATTATTATGAAATTCAATATCAGAATTGATAGTTAAACAAGATATAACAATTTTACAATCAATATCAGCTGCATTATATTCAACAAATGATGGAATGTTTGGAAGATAAATAAACACACCAACTACGCCAGGTCGGAGGTCGAGTAGCACTGGTCTGCCTTTGCTTGACCTAAACGTTTGAACGTTAATGTTTTATTTCTTTGTTCCAATCTAAAGACAGTATTATCATTACATGGTTGTTCGATTTATTGCTTTGAGTTCATTGGTGTTGTTCTTTTGCTCCGTTTTTCAGTAAATTATTTGGCGGATCTCCATCGTTGGACAGCTTACTGAATCTGTGAGCCCTCGTTTTTGATTCAACATTGTGGTTATCATGATTTATTTGTTTGTATTTGATGATTCATTGACTAGTCAGAGATTAACCACGAAGACCGAACAAATATCTTAATATTGCGAACCATTGCGGAAGATGAGGGTGAGGTTATGGCCCTGTAATACCGGTATAAGCCCCCCAGTATATTTATATTACAGATCGTTCCAAGGCGACACGTCTGTTTTGGTTCTTATTGTTTTATGTTTTGGACTCGAATTTTGTGCTATTTGAACCTTATGGACGTTTTCATATTTCCATTTAAGTTCGGGTGACTGAGTGGTCGCCTTTTGGGAAATAGGTGATCACTCGGCTTACGATATGTTTTCTTAGTATATAATAGTTATTAGTTAGATTATTAATAGTTAATACATAGTTAAGTTATAATAGTTTAATTATTAACAGTTAGTATATAGTAAAGTTCGTGTAACTGAGTGGTTTCCTATTGGGAAATAGCTGCTAACACAGCGTGCGATATATTTTCGTAGTATAAGTACCTAATTGTCGATAAGATTATTTCCCACCTAGGTTTTTGGAGTGTGAATTTCTTTTTGATATTGCTCCATTTCCTGATCATTGCATACTTGTACCTTTTTACATCCCAGTCAACAACTTTGGTCAAGCAAAGGACATTGCCTCAATTTTATGGAAATTCGCCCAAACTTAGGGTGTCATCACATGCAAAAGCTGCTTTAAAATGCAATTTAGTAAACTGTGTATGCTTTATTTACTGAATGTATTGTTGAACCACTTTTCCTTGGCAGTCTGTGATTTCTTATTAGCTAAAAGTAAGCTGTGCAATCAGTAACAAAATCCAATTCTAAAACTGTTACTTATTTGGCGAGAAAGGGAGACTTACTTGCACAAGGTATATCCAAAATATAGCTATACATTTTTGTTGTATTTGTAACGCTGTGCTGTATATGTTTGGTGTCTCGGAATACCTTTCTTCACTTTTTTAAGATGCTTATCCTATCTGATTCGACTATCTGAATGCATGTTTTGTTTTTGCAAGGCTTATATAATAGCTGACTCTCCAATAGCTGATAGCAGTTGATGATTCTGACGGCGCAAAGGAAACTTTCGACTTTCATCATAATGTCATTAGGTCGGAAACTATCTTCGGTCACTATGTCGAAATAAAATTGTTGTACTTTAGTTCTACTGCACATAATCAAAACGAATATACTTTTATCTTTCTGACCGCGAGCATATTTAACCGACAAATTAAAAGAAAATTAATAAAAAATCATCTGTCATTTATCAATCATTTTAGAAAATTACTCAAGAACAATAGTTTCTCATATTAATTATACCATTAATTACGTCGTAAATGGCTATTGTTCTGATCTTCGGTACAGGTAAACCCAACGATTCCGACAAGAGTTCTCCATGATTGTCTCAAAAGCTACATGGTATGATGTGTACCACTAATACTTCATAGATTTTGTTCTAATCTAAAAAATAGTATTTG
Source organism: Rugalucina vietnamica (assembly GCA_964017185.1). NCBI lineage: Eukaryota > Metazoa > Mollusca > Bivalvia > Lucinida > Lucinidae > Rugalucina > Rugalucina vietnamica. The sequence goes on along the minus strand of OZ024878.1, from coordinate 52,687,471 downwards.
TATCACAATATATGTAGACACTTAATGGACGTACATCAGTAAGATGTTGAAAGTAGGCAATGATCAGGAAATGGGGCGATCAGAAAGAAAAACTTTCACGGGCCTGTTTTCATAACGAGAAGAATATGTACCTGCATTTCCTAAGGCCACAATGGGCGGTGTCCCATATTCAGTCCGACTACCTTTTATGCCAACAACGTCTATGGATGTTGGCATTTCCTCCACGTTTGTAAGTACAATGAACCATGCTCGTTGCATTGTTCTCATTAACACTTTCAAGCCATTATAGGAGTCAAATCAGATGTTATCAGCATTTGCATGTGTTTAATTATTTTATAAAAAGAAACTGAAACGAGAGTAACGGTGTTTAATCAACACGTTTAATGTTGTATTGTGTGAAATATCCACAGATGTGTGAATCAGCGACAGCACGTGCTCTAGGCTTCATGTCATTGTTGAACACTACGAAAGTTGCACATGAAATATGCATGTGATTGTTTACAGTACAGCTGTAAAAATTGAAAATTTCATTGGAAAATATTATTTTTGCTCAAAACATTGACTGCCTTGCTGTGGCGATTCTAACGAGTACAACAATACCCATGTAAACCCTAATTTTACTACATAAAGTTGTGGTTTACCTGTCACGGACTCTATTTTACCCAACACTTAGGATGTCATTACACTCAAAATGTACTTGAAGCATCCGAGCCTGCCGAGGCAAAGTGGTTTAAGTCAAACCAACCATACCCCATTTTTGCTATATAAAAGTTGGATTAAAGCGGGTATACATTTCACGTTTTCCTGATCTTTGCCTACTTGTACTTTTTACGAACAAGACGACAGTCACTATAACATGCCCATACAATGTTTATCCCTTATACCACACTTAAGTCGTATAACTTCGGTGTGAATGAACTTACATTTTTTCTTACTTTTAAAACAAAACAAAAATGGATTGCTGGAAAAATACATTAAAATATTATTTTCCCAATGAAACATTCCATTTTACAGCTAAACCAAATCTCTATATACAGGTATTGCATGGGCAAGTTTCCGCAATGATGTACAATGGCTTCCGGGTACAAAGGCCGAGACTATACGTATCACTGATCAAAGCATTTTAAGTGAAATTGAACCAAATACAGCAATGGACGCTAATGTTCTTTGGATGTGAATGACTCTACACAGTCAGAACCTTAGCACCAATAAATCAGGATAACATGTCCATGAAAAGCATACCGCCTCAACCCACTATAGCATATTAATAATGATGTGCAATGGATTTCGAGTATAGAAGGCCGAGAAGTGAACAAACAACATATCGTCATTCTTGGACAGAACAGACTATAATATTGGTACATGTATAATCATCTTTATGTGAAATTGAACCAAATACAGCAATGGGCGCTTTCGTTGTTTGGACGACAGTGACTCCATGTAGTCAGAGCCATAGCATCAATACATTATAACATGTCCATGAAAGGTACAGCCCCTCATAACCCATTTTATATAACAAACACTTGAGTTGTCATGGGTATACCTATTCTTCTTATTTCTGCTCTAAAATAGATTGTGGTTATTCGTTAGAACCGCCTTGTCGACGAGGTTCTATCGTGTATCCACATTCTTTGTTTTGGGCAACATGTACCCTTAGTCTTTGTTTTGAATCAAAATAAGAAAATAGTCAAAATTTATCTACGGATGTTTTTCTTTTTTCTTCTCTGTTATCTCTTAACCAACTCTTTATATTGCATAAACGTTTCCGTAGTGAATCAATATACCACTTGCATGCAGCTTTAGTTCATGATCAGCGTCATACATTACTTACACACGCACACAAAAAGCCAGAAACGTCAATCAAGAAAATAGCGACACAATCGTGATTATTTTAGCGTCACAAATAAACACAACGCTACGAATGATGACCACGTAATGTGCAATGTACTCTTAACTGCGATGTGGCATGAATTCGTTTTCATCAAAGCTTGGACTTCGGTTGAACTCGTAAAATAACCCCGTCATTATTTACAATATTCATTACGAGCATAAATATTTAATCAACGCTCCCAATGCTATCATGATTTATTAAATGCTGAGAACTTAATAACTGTTACAGCGGATTTCCTAAGATAACCCAAGGCGTATTTGTTCAGCTGACCTTCAAACGCGTTCATGTTGAACATTTATAACGTACGATTTCTGTAAAAAAATAAGCCCGCCAGTAATTTTAAAGCATACTAAGGCGATACTTCTGCGGTGGTTCTTTTTGTTTTATGTCTTGGTGTTTAAAATTTTGTGCTGTTGGCGCCTTATGTATGTTTTCATATATTTAGTTAAGTTAAGGTAACTGAGTGGCCACCTATTGGGAAAAAAGCTGCTCATTCGGCTTACGATATGCTTTCATGGTACAGGATCTCTATAGAAGGGGTCAAGAATCTTTGTCCTATGTTCAAAATTCTTGTGTGTCAGTTTCGTATTTACTCACCTAAAACATACATTCAAAATTTATAATTAATGTCAATTTTTAATAATCCTGTTAATAATTCTTTCATTTTTATTCTATATCAGAACATGCTAAATTATCCAGTCTACATTAATAATAATGCTATAGTTTGGAATTTATAACTGTTTTGACTTAATATGTTCCACAGTGTCCATTTTCACATTTTTCATGCATTATCACAATTTTCTGGAACATTGCACAATTTATTTGTTGAAAATTGTATGAATGTGAAGCTGATATGATGCATTGCTTATTGGAATGTATTTCATATCTTTAATTGGATTTTCACGATTTTTACTGTGATAAATTCACTTTTGAGTTAGTTTTTTTAACAACTTCTTACACTGTCCGTATATATGGTACTTGGCATACCTGAGTTTTTGATTATTGGAAAAATCAATGCATAGTTTCTTGACCCCTTCTATAGAGACCCTGCATGGTTTAAGTACCTGGCTGTTAATTTAGTTTTTTTCCCACCTCGGTTTTTGGAATAGGATTTTTTTTCTGATTGCGCTTTTTCCTGATCTTTGCTTACTTGTACTGTTTTATATTACTGATCGTTCCAATGCGATACTTCTGTGGTGATTTTTATTGTTTTATGTATGTGTTGAATTTTTATGCTGTTAGCACCTTATGTATGCTTTCATATTTGTAAGTAGATTTGGGTGACTGAGTGGCCACCTATTGGGAAACTATCTGCTCACTCGACTTGCTATATGTTTTCTTAGTATTAGCACCTGATTGTGGGTTTAGTTTTTTCCCACCTCGGTTTTTGGAGAGGTAATTTCTTTCTGATTGCGTCTTTTCCTGATCTTTGCCTTCTTTTACTTTCACTATAGCTATGACATTTTAGATGTATGTTTGCGCAATTTTCCTGTCACTGTACGTATTAAAGTAACTAGTAAATTTTACCCGTCTCGACGTAGCAGTAAGATGATTGCGGCGATGAAGACAAATAAGACACATCAGGGATCAACCTGTATACACTCACCAAGTTTCATCCAAATCGGACGAAGGACTGCCGAGATACAGAAATTTGACCTTTGACCTCGATGACCTTGACCTTTAAAAAATGAACCCCTCGAGCTAATATCCGGGGCCGCCCTCCACCTTCCTTCCAAGTTTGGTGAAGATCGGCCCAATGACCTGGGAGGAACAAACAGAAAAAAACAACATAAATTTGACCTTTGACCTCGATGACCTTGAGCTTTAAAAATGAACCCCTCGAGCTAATTACCGGGGCCACCCTCAACCTTCCCACCAAGTATGATGAAGATCGGCCCAAGGACCTGGGAGAAGTAGGGGAACAAACAGAAAAAACAACAACATCAATTTGACCTTTGACCTCGATGACCTTGACCTTTCAAAAATGAACCTCTCAAGCTTATATCCGGGGCCGCCCTCCACCTTCCCTCCAAGTTTGGTGAAGATCGGCCCAAGGACCTGGGAGGAAGAAACAGAAAAAAACACACATAAATTTGACCTTTGACCTCGATGGCCTTTGACCCCATTGGACCCATAAATCTTAATCAAGGATCAACCTGTATACACTCACCAAGTCTCATGCAAATCGGACTAAGGACTGCCGAGATACAGAAATTTGACCTTTGAACTCGATGACATTGACCTTTAAAAAATGAACACCTCGAGCTAATGTCCGGGGCCGACCTCAACCTTCCCACCAAGTTTGGTGAAGATCGGCCCAAGGACCTGGGAGAAGTAGGGGAACAAACAGTAAAAAAACATAAATTTGACTTTTGACCTCGATGACCTTGACCTTTCAAAAAATGAACCCCTGCAAGCTAATATCCGGGGCCGCCCTCCACCTTCCCTCCAAGTTTGGCGAAGATCGGTACAAGGACCTGGGAGGAGTAGGGGAACAAACAAACAAACAAACGTTGCTCAAATTATAGTATGATATGGTTATTGAACTTGAATTACGTCTATTACAGTCAATTTGAACTCCTACTGTAGCACGTTTTTTCTGTAAATGAGAGTTTGACGTTTGCTATGAATGGTGTCGAACGTAAATAATCGCTAGGGGGTGCTGCGCTCAAAAATTCACGTGATATGCAAATACCGCTAGATGCGGCGATATAGCAGGGTCGGAGTATCAGCGATTTTGTTTGTACATGTATAAACCCTTTAATCAAGTATCATTTACGCGTTTTTGTCATTGTCTTGCCTGTAACGAAATTATACAAGAAATTCAGACAAAAAAATCACAGACTATTGTATTCACATTTATTAACTTTGATATTTGAATGATGCATTAGTCTGCCTTATATTGTAACAGCTTAATCCATCATGGCATGATACTCTAGCATAAAAATGCAAAACATTGTGACCCGATACTGCGTCACAACGTCGGCAGTGTCAGATAATAATGTGCAAGTCGTCTCGTCCTACAAATATAGTACAGTGCAACTTAATTATAGGTCCCAATCTTTTATGTGGCTGTGCTATAAGTTCGGTGCCCAGATAATGAAATCATCGATTGTTTTTGTCCTGATGCAACGTAATTGATAATTGTTCAAGCCATGTGTCTCCAATACTGATTACTGTGTTTTATCCTCGCCGGAGGTTTTGGTCTTTGGGTATCGTGTCACCTTTTTGTGAATACACCATTCACTGCTTTGGTATAAGTGCCTGATTGTTAATTTGGCTTTTTCCCACCTCGGTTTTTGGAATGGGAATCTTTTTCTTATTGCGCCTTTTACTGATCTTTGCCTACTTGTATTTTTTTGAACTTATTCATATTATTTAAGTTAGAGTTTGACATTGGTATACATTTAAAAGAAATCAATGATCAGGAAAGGGCACAATCAAAGGGAAATTCCCTTTCCAAAATCCAAGGTGGTAAGAAACTGACAACCAGGTACTAAACACAATGGGAGTATAACGTAAGTTGAGTGAGCAGCTATTTCTCAATAGGTGGCTACTCAGTTAGTGTGACTTAACTAAATATATACATAAGATGCAAACAGCACATAAATTCTTCACAAATCATAAAACAGTATGAACCCCATTAGAACGGATAAAATATAAATTAATAGGGAGGGGCTTAAACCGATTTTACGGGTATCAAACCTCACCCTTAGCTTTTGCAGTGGTTCACAACACTAAGTTAGTTGTTCAGTCCTCTTGGTGAATCTTTCACTTCTTAATGAAGTGGTGTATCACAAACGAGTTCTCACACAAACACAAACGTTAAAAGTAGACAAAGATCAGACAATGTCGCAATGGCGCAAAACAAAACAAAGGCTGAACACCAGTTGAACCCCATTGGGCCAAGCAACAAATAATGAACATTCGGCTGCACCCAACTCAAATATATAGCTTTGTGTCCGACGCCCGACCCAACGGCGTACAATTCAAGAAGGAAGCATGGTTATCAAGCATGATTGGGTCAAAAACTAAGCACGCAGACTGTCGCATATCATTTAAATTATATCCTATACTTTTGTAACGTATATCGTTTTTTTCTAAACTGATGAAAAACATCATTCCTTCCTATAATATGCTCATTAAATTTGTTAACCAAGTCACCATAACATTCAGAATCCGAAAGGCGCTTACGCAAAGGCGTCTTTAAATTTGGAAATCAATTCATAGTGTCCGCGATAAAAATAGAAAGTGTTTTTCGAAAAAAAAAAATGATACCGATAGCCCTGCTGCACAAGCTTGGCAGTTAAAACATTTTTTTTTCGCGTTGCAGTCTGTAACATGGGAAAATTTACTATATCGAAGTTTTAAGTCATCCCGCTTTAGCAATAGATCGGTGTAAATCCGAAAATGGGGGCTTCGGTATCTGTGGAGTTGTTGTTAAGGTGGATAATTTTGATTGACAATACCTTCAAAATCAGTGCTGCTATTAACGGCACACAGAGGTAATTAAGTTAGACTCTATCTTCAAGTGTATTTACATGCAGGAATGTGATATCATGCACTGGAAATCTGCAAATACTTATTATACATAAATTGCTTGTTTGAAGAAAAACACGATACAATCAGATATTTTATTCCCAATTATGAACCATAACATGGTATGAAATATTTTTGATAATACTGAACATAAACGACAATGACTAAATATCTCATCATGACTCAAACGTTGTTTATTAACTTCAAAACACACATTATATCCCAAAAACATTAAGAGCATTATGAAAAGGTTCAAGTAGGCAAAGATCAGGAAAAGGCGCAATCAGAAAAAGATTCCCACTCCAAAAACCGAGGTGGGAAAAAACCAAACTAACAATCAGGTACTTATACCATGATACAATCGTAAGCCGAATGGGCAGCTATTTTCCCAATAGGTGGCCACTCAGTTACCCCAACTTAACTAAAAATATGAAAACATACATAAGGCGCCAACAGCACAAAAAATTTTTAAACACCAAGACATAAAACAAAAAGAACCACCACAGAAGTATCGACTTGGAACGATCAGTAACACAAAGTTAAGAGCATTATGAAGTTATAAACATATAGCATAAACAAATACGACATTTGCGTTTGAGAATGACTTGTTCATAGTAAACATACGACTGTGGTTTGTGATAAGCTTCCCCTAGGTAATGAATACATTTCCATGTCTGGCTGTGTGGGTGTGATGGAGGTATTTTGATTTCCCAGGACAGCTATGACAAGCTGTTTGTAACTGACATACGAAAGGAAATCAGTTAAGCGTGCTCGTTCCGTACACTTACCAGTATGACATTTAAGGTACTTTTTCCAAAAATTGAGACACTGTCACAAACAGGTAGCGTTTAATATAGTACTAGAAATTTAATTGTGATCTGTGCCAAATGTAGAAGATTTAACAGCGAATAGGTAAAATGTCGATCAAGCACTTTAAAAACAGACAAGAAATTTAAATAAAACATATATTGACGTCAGTAAAAATACGACTCATTGAAAATGTTGCATAATTTGGCCACGAGATTTTCAATATGAAAGCAATTTACATTTTCCTTATTTTGATGTTTTCTCTTATGGTATAACATAAACCAGCTTTGGTTAAGACTCGTACTTAAAAAAACACTCAGTAATGTGGCATTTTGACGTCAAGAAAAAGACGCTTTTAACGTTAAAATTCGCTGAAGAACTGCAAAGAGAACATATCATATGCGTAGATAGCAACTTTTAACAATAGGTGGCCCCTAAGATACCCGAACTTAACTAAATATTTAAAAACATACACAAGATGTGCAAAAAATATGGATAGACTTGAAAATGACTTAGCTTGGTCACTGTTTTAACAGAACGCATAAACCACATTTTAACCCAATCATGGTTGATAACTATGCTGCCTTCTTTATATGCACACCGATTGGTCTGGCGTCAGACTCCATGATGGCCCCGACATAAAGCTATACATTTTAGTTGGTTGGGGCCGAAGCTTCTTGTCTGTTGCTTGGCCCACCTGTGTTCAACTGGTGTTTTTATCTTGCTCCTGAGTGAGTAAGTTATTTGGCGCCAAGGGATCTCCATTGTCGGACAGCTTACTCAACCTCTGAGTCCTCGTTTTTGATTCACCATGGTATTTATCATGATTTATTTGTTTGTCCATGATGATTTATTGACTAGCTAGGGATTCACGACGAGGACCGAACAACTAACTAAATGTTGTGAAGCACTGCAGAAGCTGAGGGTGAGGTTAGTACCTGTAAAACCCCGCCAGTAAATTTATATTACTGATCGTTTCAAGGCGATTCTTCTGTGGTGGTTCTTATTGTTTTACGTCTTGGTGTTTAAATTGTTGTGCTGTTTGCACCTTATGCATGTAATCATATTTTAGTTAAGTTTAGATAACTGAGTTGCCACCTGTTGGGAAAATAGCTGCTCATTCGTCTAACGATATGTTTTCATGTTATAAGTACCTGATTGTTAATTTAGTTTTTCCCACCTCGGTTTTTGGAGTGGGAATCTTTTTCTGATAGCGCCTTTTCCTGATCCTTGCCTACTTGTACCTTTTTATTAATTGTGGTTTGAAGTTAATCTTCTTTAACAAGTGATTAATGTTTGTTTGCAGTGAGATGTAACGTCTTTCTCAGGTTGGGATGGCGTCATCGCTTCCTAAATATAATATAAATGTAATTCCAACTCATGTTTAATAAGATTCGTGATTGTTTTTGCTTACACAGTAGCAGGTGACTTTGCGTATAATATAATGAATGTCTTATATTTCGTACGAGGTTGATAATAAACATTATTTGAATCATTAAAGATTCTCTTGTCGATACCTCTGTGGTGGTTATTTTTGTTTTATGTCTTGGTGTTTAAAAGTTTTTTGTGCTGTTTGCGCCTTATGTGTGTTTTCATATTTTCAGTTCAGTTAAGGTAACTGAGTGGCCACATATTGGGAAAATAGCTGCTCATTCGGCTTACGATATGTTTCATGGTATAAAGTACCTGATTGTTAGTTTGGTTTTTTCCCACCTTGGTTTTTGGAGTGGGAATCTTTTTTCTGATTGCGCCTTTTCCTGATCTTTGCCTACTTGTACCTTTTTCTAAAATTCGAATCATTAAAGATTCATTCTTTTTGGTCCTTTGAGATCAGCGAGGATATTCTGAGAAATCAGAAATTTATAATCAGTTAAGATTCATTTTCTTACCAATGTATGTTTAATATATTTGGTCCCATTTAGATAATACTAGTCTTTGTATCGACTACCCTGTTAAAAGTTGCAAAATTTCAGTAATTCTCTTTGGCTCCATGTTGCCAAATCTAAAGGGTCACTGACGAGCCTTTAGTTGTCAAAACCGCGGTATGGCCCATCCCCTTTCTCATTAATGTCTTCACTGCTCTTAAAGGATCTCAGTTTTAAGTTTTATTATCTGATTGTTGGTACCCATATTCTGTCCCACAATCATTCTTCTGAATGAAGACGTTGAGAAACATTTTCCCTTTGTCAGTTTAATTGAATTCACTTTGAACAGTTTTCTGCAAGTGCTCCAATTACACCAAAATTGAAGTTTGAATATTGGGGTGTCTCTCTGGACCATTAAGCAAATGATTTAAATTTAGATGGCAATTGTTCTTTCTCTACGCTATTGGAAAGCAAACATAGCAAAACAATTAAATGTCTCGTTGAATTTACATTTTACATTGAATTTACATTACGATTTCAAATGAAGTTTCCATGACTGCGTGATTGTCTCCATGCTTACTTGGTTAATATTCAGCTGATTTAATCTTTACCAGCTGGAGCAACGATAACTTTGAATTACATGTTCAAAACGCATTTCCTAGTTTTCACTCGACACTCTTAAAACTTGTTTGACCTATAAGTGTGTACGTTAAATGGGCAATGTTTCATATGGATACGTGCTGCAGTATGAGAAACGGGTATTCTCCATATTTCTTTTTTTAGATTTGTTTTATATAATTGAGCCGCCTCATGGGAAAACCAACAATGTGCATAGGCGAAAACAAAGACGCAGATCAGCTTCGCGGTAACCGCGAAGCTGATCAGCTCCTTTGTTTTCGCTCTTCGGATAGTACAATTCCTCCTCTACTTAACTCCAAAATTTCAAGCTTCTAGCCTGCTTCTGTGATTGAACAGCCCGGTTTGTGTCAGACCTGTTCGGAAACCACATTGTTGGTTTTCCCACGAGGCGGCTCAATTGTCATTGTGTTTTCAAGTTTGGGATGCTAAAAAGGTACAAGTAGGCAAAGATCAGGAAAAGGCGCAATCAGAAAAAGATTCCCACTCCAAAAACCGAGGTGGGAAAAAACCAAACTAACAATCAGGTACTTATACCATGAAACATATCGTAAGCCGAATGAGCAGCTATTTTCCCAATAGGTGGCCACTCAGTTACCTTAACTTAACTAAAAATATGAAAACATACATAAGGCGCCAACAGCACAAAACATTTTATAAACACCAAGACATAAAACAAAAAGAACCACTACAGAAGTATCGACTTGGAACGATCAGTAACACAAAGTTACTGGCGGGCTTAAACCGGTTTTACAGGTACCTAACCTCACCCTCAGCTTCTGCAGTGGTTCACAACATTTAGTTAGTTCTTCGGTCCTCGTGGTGAATCTCTAAGTAGTCAATGAATCATCAAGAACAAACAAATAAATCATGATAAACATCCTGATGAATCAAAAACCAGGACTCACAGATTGAGTAAGCTGCCCGACGATGGAGATCCCTGGGCGCCGAATAACCTACTAACTCCGGAGCAAAAGAAAAACACCAGTTGGACCCCGGTGGGCCAAGCAACAGACAAGAAGCTCCGGTCCCAACCAACTAAAATGAATAGCTTTAAGTCGGGGCCATCATAGAGTCTGACGCCCGACCCACCGGCGTGCAATTAAAGAAGGCAGCATAGTTATCAACCATGATTGGGTTATTTGAGCCATCATTGCTGTTTTTTCTCGTTTATTGCACTAACCTCTTTGTAACTACTTACATGTATATTACCACAAGTAAAATATGCATATCTGAAAAATCATCAGGAAAACATGTCCGTGTAATTCATAGCCCCATTGAGCCCCAACTTTCATTTAATAAGACTGCGGTATAAAGAGGTATACCTATATTTTATTTTCACTTCAAACCATAGATTCTGGGCACTCGTTAAAAACCACAATGTTTTGTTTTGAGCAAAAATGAAGAACAATATAAAGAAATCTCATAAATGTTTAATTTTCAGCAGGTACAAAATCCTTAGTTATTGCATTGGCATGATTTTGTAATGTTAAGCAAAAGAAAAATCTTTTCCAGTACGTCGATATGTATCGACAGTTGCAACTATTGCGATTAACACAGTAATTCCTATGTGTTTTATAACGAACACATGATCGTGTCAAGGATTTCTAGAAGGGTGTTGAAACTCGCCTACAGTTTACTTGATTTATCTTATATTCGCCAGAGGAATTGAAATAATTGTGCTCTTAACCCCCGAGCCCCATTTACCACAGATGAAGAATTCCTGCATTAGGCACACGGTACCAAATATGTATACAGTTAATGTATGTCATATGAAATGTTTAATATCGTTGTAATGGAACAGTCACAATAAAGGAATGTACACTTAAAATCATCATGACAAAATTGAATCAAGGAAAACTTATATCAAAACGTTTTATTGCACGAGTACGTTTTCGTATTGTGTAGTTACAATGTGAGAGACGAAAAAATCTTTATCATCAAGCTATAGGACTGATTCTTCATTATACATCGAATACTCCTTGTTTATCGCAAATTCCATATTTATTGAACAAACTATAAAAGTGCATCGTAAACTGATTGGTCTAGACATTCATTGGTGCATTGTGATTTCCTGTCCCAGCTACTATCTGTTTATTATATCATGTAACATCTGCAGTGATAAAAATAGTTTGTTTTACATGATGTCAATCAATAGTTTTAGATGACATGACTGAAAAATTGTGATTGAAGTGCTTGGCAAATGACATGATCTAGACGTGCATCGGTGCATTCAGATTCCTGATAATTATTATGAAATTCAATATCAGAAGTGATAGATAAACAAGATATAACAATATTACAATCAATATCAGCTGCATTATATTCAACAAATGATGGAATGTTTGGAAGATAAATAAACACACCAACTACGCCAGGTCGGAGGTCGAGTAGCACTGGTCTGCCTTTGCTTGACCTAAACGTTTGAACGTTAATATTTTATTTCTTTGTTCCAATCTAAGACAGTATGTCACTGCGATGATCATTACATGGTTGTTCGATTTATTGCTTTGAGTTCAGTGGTGTTGTTTTTTTTTGTCCCTTTTTTCAGTAAATTATTTGGCGCCCAGGGATCTCCATCGTTGGACAGCTTACTGAATCTGTGAGCCCCCGTTGTTGGAGATCTTTAGCGCCAAAGTTGACGTTAACGTAATGCAATATTCTTGACGTCTAACGTCGTATCCTGTTTTACTAACGTTGCCTAGTATTGAGTGCTTCCGCAATACAAATCAAAGTGATACAGTGTACATTTTCCTTGTGTTTCAATTCCATTCCAAGATATTATTGGTGCCGCGTGACCAGGGTAGGAAAATGAGTTCAAAAGTGAAACACGTTCGCAACGGACATAGGAGTGCTGTTTCCAGATTGCTGAATAAATTCGAGGAGATCAAGGGAGACGAAGAATCGTTCGACGAGATAGCGAGGATGGCCGCAGCGTTGGAGAAGAAAGTGTCCACACTCACGGAGTTGAATGACAAGATTCTAGAAGACCTACCGGACGACGAGATAAAGACAGAGATCGCTGATACAGATGAGTACATGTTTGATTTAGAGAGTAAAATTCATCAAATTCAGAAACTTGTAAACTCTAAACGTTCTATGCTAAGTACTATGCGATCATCTGTTGCTAGCAATGTTTTCAGCAATCCAACACCTTCCGGCATAAATAACACACAGCATTCCGTGCAGGAGTCCGGCCCACGACAGACCCACGACGTTCCGCCACCGCCCCTCATAGAGATTCCAAGAGTTTTACCCACAGAGTCTCACGGATCGCAGTCACAAGGCCTGCAGCAGACCGAGAGCAACTTCTCAACCAGTTCTCAATTCCAGAGACTGCCCAAGCTCACGCTACCTTCATTTTCTGGGAATTTACTTGAATGGCAACCGTTTTGGGATTCCTTTGAGTCATCCGTGCACTTAAACCAAGGACTGTCAGAAATCCAGAAATTCAACTACCTACAAGCCCAGGTAGAGGGAGAAGAAGCCAGAACTATCAGTGGATTCGCTATGACAAATTCAAATTATTCCAGTGTCATTTCTCTTCTACGGGAAAGATTCGGACAGCAACATAAAATCGTACAAGCCCACATGCATGCCATGGTGAACCTTCCTGCGCCCAGCAACAACTATCCAAGTTTACGTTCTTTCTACGACCAGCTAGAGTCCAGTATTCGGAGTTTAGAATCTTTGGGAGAGACTCAAGAGAAGTATGGTTCCCTACTTGTACCAATTGTGCTAGCTAAACTTCCAGCAGAGATTCGGAAACACTTAGCGCGAGAAAATGGCAGTGACAAGTGGATATTGGCTGAGTTACGACAGGCACTTCATAAAGAACTGACCGTCCTAGAGGCAGGAAATGTGTCTCAGATTTCCGACGTACCGACCGCTACAGCATCTTTCTTCACCGGTGGAGCAAAGCGCAGAGTACCAGCAACACAGAGAAAGCCGTATGATGCACCGCTGGGAGCCAGACCCATTTTGTGCGTGTTTTGTGGCGACCATCATTCATCAGCCAACTGTAGTAAAGTCGTTTCGCGCCAAGACCGGGTTGCAGTCGTTAAACGCAAAAAGCTATGTTTCAATTGCTTGGGACAACATTTGGTTTCGGCCTGTCGTTCGAACAACAGATGTCGACAGTGTAAGAGAAAACATCATACCAGTATCTGTGACCAGTCAGGCGTCGCAACTTCTTCCTCGGGGATTTCTGACCAAGAAACTACGGTACCGAGATCAGTTCCGCAACCTAACGCCGCCGCAGCTTTGCATTCTACAATTCAAAACCAAACCAACGTTCTGCTTAAGACAGCCGTGGCAGAGGTAACATCTCGAAGCTTGACGACAACGGCCAATATTCTGTTCGACGAAGGTGCACAACGTTCATTTATCACCCAACAACTAGCAGACGAGTTGGAACTACCTCGTAATGGGAACGACTTGATCAATTTGGCGACATTCGGCAGCGACGCGAGGAACACACAGTCGTTTGAAACAACGACAGTTCATGTTTTCGCCGACCACGGACAGTCCATTCCTATCAATGTTTTAGTCGTCCCTTCTATAGCGGTTCCCCTCAAGACCTATCAACGTGAAGCCGCAAACTTGCCGTATCTCCGTGGACTGAAGCTGGCACACCCTGTAACAGAAGATGAAGTTTTCAACATATCAGTTCTCATTGGTGCCGACTTTTACTGGAGTTTTGTACAAGATAAGGTTGTACGTGGAAACGGACCGACAGCAGTGAAATCAAAACTTGGATACCTCTTATCTGGTCCACTTCCTGTTAGATCATCAGATGACACGACAGTTAACCACATGATGAATCTCACGGTGTCTCCACCGGCCGTACACGACATAGAGCGGTTTTGGAAGCTTGAATCCTTAGGCATAACCGATGACAACAACACCGCCGCCTCGGACCATCTTAAGAATTACCAAGAAACCTGCATCGCATTCGAAGACGGTCGCTATTTGGCCAAACTACCATGGAAGTCAGACCATCCCCCACTGCCCACAAACTACGGTTTAGCCAAGAAACGCACCGAGAGCACCATACATAGACTCAGTCAAGATCCCCATATATTCAGCAAATACAGTCAGATCATGGAAGACCAAGAGAAGCGAGGGTTTATAGAACGGGTCCCAGACACAGAAAAAAGCTCTGAAGGTGTGCATTATATCCCTCATCATGGTGTGAAGAAAGAATCCAGTACAACACCGGTGCGGATAGTATACGACTGCAGTAGCCGCCAGTCACCTCTGGTTCCCAGCTTGAATGATTGTCTTGAATCAGCACCACCGGACTTGAACGATGTATCCAGCATTCTTTTGCGGTTTCGGATGAACAAATTTGCTATTTCCACAGATATCGAGAAGGCATTTCTGAATGTATCGTTGGACGAGAAAGATCGAGATTTCACGAGATTCTTCTGGATTAGCGACCCAAGTGAGCCGAAAAGCCCACTTACAACCTTCCGGTTCCGGTCAGTCCTGTTTGGCGCCACATGTTCGCCGTTTATTTTGAATGCCACATTGCTCAAACACCTTGAACGCCATAACGACAACTGGGTCAGCGAGATCTTAAAGCGAGACTTGTACGTGGACAACATAATCACCAGCCTTTCGAACGAGACCGACGTGCTGAGATTTTTCCAGGATACCAGATGCTTGATGGCAGATGCAGGATTTAACCTACGTTCTTGGAACTCTAACAGTGCACAGCTACGATCTTTGGCTACTGATCAAGATGCTCTTGACAGCGACAAACTGACCAAAGTCTTAGGCTTGAGATGGGATGCAGTGAGAGACGAGATGTCATTTCAACACAGTCCAATTCCAACATGCAACAGTATCACGAAAAGGCAGATTCTACAGTATACAGCCAGAGTTAATGACCCTTTAGGGCTGTTGTCTCCAGTGACCATCAAAGCAAAGATATTTCTACAGAATCTATGGAAAGGCAAATTTACCTGGGATGAGATGCTACCCGACGACGTCAACCAAAGATGGCACGATATCGCGTCAGATTTGAATTTGGTATCAGACACAAGGTTTCCGAGGTACTGTTTCGAGACCAGCAACAAAAACAACGCGGAAAAGACGTCACTTCATGTTTTTGTCGATGCGAGCATGATGTCCTACGGTGCTGTTGCATACCTGACCAGAGGAGCGACCACAACATTTGTTATGGCAAAAACACGAGTGGCACCTTTGAAGACTCTCACTCTGCCTCGACTTGAGCTGATGGCGGCAGTTATTGGTGCCCGGCTTGCAAGACACATTCAACGTTCGATTGACGTATCAGAGATCTACATGTGGTCTGATAGCATGATAGTTCTTTGCTGGTTACGTTCCACAAAGCCTCTACAGCAGTTTGTCCACAACAGAGTTACGGAAATCAGAGATTTGACGTCTGTGCGGAACTGGAACTACTGCCCAACCCAGGACAACCCCGCGGACTTGCTGACAAGGGGCATCACCGCTGCCAGATACAGAGATAACCGTCTGTGGTTGAAAGGTCCAGAGTGGCTATTTGATAAGCAGCGATGGCCCGATCAAAACAACGCCAATGCTCTGATTACTGTGTTGTCAGCCGTTACAAAGGACCCGGATACAGATCAACCACTGATGAACGAAGAGGATTGTGGGATACATAGAGTCATCAACATTGAGAAGTTCAGCACCTACCAGAAACTACTGAGAGTAACTGCCTTTGTCATGCGTTTTGTACGCAACTGCCGTGAAACCAGACGCAATATGAGAGACACCGGCTCGGTAACAGTGAACCAGCTTCGTTCTGCCGAGATCGTATGGCTACAGAGCTGTCAATCAAGAAACTACCACGATGAGATCGCTACAGTCAAAGCCCAAAAGAAAGGACCGTCAATAGTTAAGCAGCTTGGACTTTTCGTTGACAGCGATGGCCTTCTGAGATGCAATGGACGTATCCACAATTCTTCACTTGATGAGCATGCGAAGTTTCCATATCTTCTACCGCCTAAGAACTACCTGACAAACCTCATCATACGACAGGCGCACGAGAGACAACTGCATGCTGGTACAGAAGCTACAGTTACCTTCCTTCGACAGAAGTTTTGGATCCCGTCAGCTCGACAGTGCGTACGATCTGTGTTACGGAAATGCGTCACGTGCAGGAAAACTCAAGGGAAGCCATACGAAGCACCGGATCCACCGCCATTGCCGAAAATACGAGTGAACGATGAACCACCATTCGCCGTAACAGGAGTTGATTACACCGGCGCATTAACAGTAAGGGCCAAAGGAGGAAGTACGTGCAAAGCGTATATATGTCTTTTCACATGCGCATCTACAAGAGCTGTTCATTTGGAACTGGTACCAGATTTGTCAATGGAGGCCTTTTTACAAGCGTTCAGACGATTTTGTAGCCGGAAGTCCGTACCTAGAACCATGTTTTCCGACAACGCCACGACGTTCATGGCGGCATCCAACCATCTGAAACGTTTGTGTGGCTCTAGCAGTGTTCAAGATGTGCTAGCTCAGAAGGGTACAGAGTGGAGATTCATACCGAAACGAGCTCCGTGGTATGGTGGTTGGTGGGAGCGACTGATCGGCATAACCAAATCGACGCTGAAAAAAGTTCTAGGACGCGCATGTATCAGTTACGAAGCTCTCCAGACTGTTCTCACCGAGGTGGAAGCTGTTATCAATGACCGTCCTCTAACGTATGTCACTTCAGACTCCAATGATCCTGAACCATTAACGCCGGCACAACTGCTATACGGTCGGCGATTGACTACACTACCGGTTGAGGGCAGCGATGACATCATCAACAACGCAGAAGTCGCCATGACCCATTCCAATCTCGTGAAGCGTGCACGTGATCAGAAACGTTTGATAGAGCAGTTTCACGTGCGTTGGAGACGAGAGTATCTGACGGGTTTACGGGAACAACGCCGGGAAACAGGGAGAAACCTTCAGACGATATCGATTGGGGACGTGGTCCAGATACATGATGATGGACCTAGGATCGGTTGGAAACTCGCCGTGGTGGAGGATGTCGTGCGGGGAAACGATGGACTTGTTCGTGCAGCCAAGTTGAGAACATCCACTGGTGTGACTAATCGTCCTATTGTGAGACTCTATCCATTAGAAGTGACCAGTAGAGACATTTGTGATCAATAAATCAATAACTTACGTGATTGAAAGTCAGAGACGTTATAGCAGGCGATTTAACTATTTTAATTCATACAGTTCAAGTGTCTTAATTTACAAACTTATTAATCACAATTTCAATCATTTCTTCAAGTTAATCTAATCATTTCGCGGCCCGGAGTATGTTGGAGATCTTTAGCGCCAAAGTTGACGTTAACGTAATGCAATATTCTTGACGTCTAACGTCGTATCCTGTTTTACTAACGTTGCCTAGTATTGAGTGCTTCCGCAATACAAATCAAAGTGATACAGTGTACATTTTCCTTGTGTTTCAATTCCATTCCAAGATACCCGTTTTTGATTCAACATGGTGGTTATCATGATTTATTTGTTTGTATTTGATGATTCATTGACTAGTCAGAGATTAACCACGAGGACCGAACAAATATCTTAATATTGCGAACCATTGCGGAAGATGAGGATGAGGTAATGGCCCTGTAATACCGGTTTAAGCCCCCCCCAGTATATTTATATTACAGATCGTTCCAAGGCGACACGTCTGTTTTGGTTCTTATTGTTTTATGTTTTGGACTCGAATGTTGTGCTATTTGAACCTTATGCACGTTTTCATATTTTCATTTAAGTTCGGGTGACTGAGTGGTCGCCTTTTGGGAAATAGGTGATCACTCGGCTTACGATATGTTTTCTTAGTATATAATAGTTAATAGTTAGATTATTAATAGTTAATACATAGATAAGTTATAATTATTAACAGTTAGTATATAGTAAAGTTCGTGTAACTGAGTGGTTGCCTATTGGGAAATAGCTGCTAACACGGCGTGCGATATACTTTCTTAGTATAAGTACCTAATCGTCGATAAGATTATTTCCCATCTAGGTTTTTGGAGTGTGAATTTCTTTTTGATATTGCCCCATTTCCTGATCATTGCCTACTTGTACCTTTTTACATCTAAGTCAACAACTTTGGTCAAGCAAAGGTCAAGCAAAGGACAATGCCTCAATTTTATGGAAATTCGCCCAAACTTAGGGTGTCATCACATGCAAAAGCTGCTTTAAAATGCAGCTAAAAGTAGGCTGTGCAATCAGTAACAAAGTCCAATTCTAAAACTGTTACTTTTTTGGAGAGAAAGGAAGACTTACTTGCACAAGGTATATCCAAAATATAGCTATACATTTTTGTTGTATTTGTAACGCTGTGCTGTATATGTTTGAGTCTCGGAAGAATACCTTTCTTCACTTTTTTAAGATGCTTATCCTATCTGATTCGACTATCTGAATGCATTTTTTTTTGTCGTTGCAAGGCTTATATAATAGCTGACTCTCCAAGGCTTATATAATAGCTGACTCACCAATTGCTGATAGCAGTTGATGATTCTGACGGCGCAAAGGAAACTGTCGACTTTCATCATAATTTCATTAGGTCGGAAACTATCTTCGGTCTCTATGTCGAAATAAGATTGTTGTACTTTAGTTCTACTGTACATAATCAAAACTAATATACTTTTACCTTTCTGACCGCGAGCATATTTAAACGACTAATTAAAAGAAAAAAGTACAAGTAGGCAAAGATCAGGAAAAGGCGCAATCAGAAAAAGACTCCCACTCCAAAAACCAAGGTGGGAAAAAACCAAACTAACAATCAGGCACTTATACCATGAAAACACTTCGTAAGCCGAATGAGCAGCTATTTTCCCAATAGGTGGCCCGCAGTTACCTTAACTTAGCTAAAAATATGCAAACATACAAAAATATTTTATACACCAAGACATAAAACAAAAAGAACCACCACAGAAGTATCGACTTGGAAAATTCATCAACAATCATCTGTCATTTATAAATCATTTTAGAAAATTACCCAAGAACGATAGTTTCTCATATTAATTATACCATTAATTACGTCGTAAATGACTTTCGTTCTGATCTTCGGTACAGGTAAACCCACGATTCCGACAAGAGTACTCCATGATTGTCTCAGAAGCTTATTGGTATTATATGTACCACTAATACTTCGTAGATTCTGTTCGAAACTGAAAATTAGTATAAGTATTGCAATATATTTAGACATGCACGTAATCGACTTACATCTGATTCTGATCAGTGAAATGCTGAAAGTAAGCAACGATCAGGTAATGGCGCAATCAGAAAGAGATACTTGCATGGGCCTGTATTTATAATGAGAAGCCAATCTACTTGTGTGTCTAAAGGCCCAAATGGGCGGGGTCCCATGTTCCCATCTGACCAGCTTCTTTCCCAGCAACGTCAATGGATGTTGGCACTCGCTCCACATTTGTAACTACCATGTACGACGCGCGTTGCATTGTTCTCATTAACACTTTAAATCCACTATGGTTATCAAATCAGATGTTATCAGCAGTTGTATGTGTTTAATTACTTTATATAAAGAAACTGAAACGAGACTAACGGTGTTTAATCAACACGTTCAATGTTGTATTGTGTGAAATATCCACAGAAATGCGAAACAACGATAACATGTGCTCCGGTCTTGGCGTCAATGTTCAACATTACGAAAGTGGCACATGCAAATTATATATGTGATTATTTTCAGCTGTGAAAAAAAGAAAATTTCATTGGAAAAAATATTTTTTGCTCAAAACATTGATTGTGGGTACACGTAAGAACACCCATGATGAGGCGGTTTTAACGAGTACTACCCAAAATTTATATAAACAATACCCTAGTAAACCATAATTTTACTACAAAAAAATGTGGTTTAAGGGGGTGTACTTGTCGCAGACGTTGCCTCTGTTTTACCCAACGTCATGGATGTCATGATACTTAGAATGTGCTTGAAGCACACGAGCTTTCCAAAGTCAACTCATACATACATATTTTTATTATCATTTTGCTTTACTTGGGTTGTTTTATTGTCAAGCGCATTTTGAGTGTCACTACATCCCCATGTTGGGAAGATGTCTAAAACCCGTTGCTTTGCTTAGTTTCTACATGATATTCAAATCAATGACATCATAATCCTTTTATATTACTGCCATTCTACTAATGGTACTCTTTGACTACAAACGCCTCCAGAAACCAGAAACAATTAACCTAAATTAAATTCTTATGAAACTAGATGCTGTATCAGAACATTTTAAAAGAAATTAAATGAGAGACGTCATCAAACTTTATTGTTTTTATTTTCATTTTGATGTGCAAATACAATTAATCTGATGACTATCAGTGAGATGACAAAATGTCATTAATTGTTTCTGGGTGGTATTGCAGTATTGTGAAATAATGCTTAACGAGCTAGACGACAGTCATGTTTTAACATCACTATAATATGTCCATGCAATGTTTATCCATAATATCCCACTTTAAGTAGTAAAACTGCGGTATGAAGGAGTTACATTTTTTTTTCTTATTTTTGAACCAAAACAAACATTGATTGTGGGTACGCGTTGGGACCGCCTAACCGAGAAAATGCATTAAAATATCATTTTTCCCAATGAAACTTTCCAATTTTACAGCTAAAAAAATCTTAGTATACACGTACTGTATGGGCAAGTTTCCGCAATGATGTTCAATGGCTTCCGCGTACAAAGGCCGAGATGTGAAAGCCCGACATATCAAGTAACTCTTGATCAGACTATAACACTGATTAAAGCATTTTTAGGTGTAATTGAACCAAATACAGCAAGGGCGCCCATGTTGTTTGGATGAGAATGACTCTATACAGTCAGAACCTTAGCATCAATCAAGATAGCATGTCCATGAACAGTATACCCCTCATAACTCACTTTTGTATTGTAATAATGATGTGCAATGGCTTTCGAGTATAGAAGTCCGATCATATCAAGTCATTCTTGGAGAGAAAAGACTATAATATCAGTTTATAGCAACGTGATGTGAACATGATCCAAATGCAGCAATGGACGCTCACGTTGTTTGGATAACAATGACTCCAAGTAGTCAGAACCTTAGCATCAACATGTCCATAAAAAGTATACCTCCTCATATCCAACTTTTATATCGTAAAACCAGGGTTTACATGAATACCTATTTTTCTTATTTCTGCTTTGAAATAGATTGTGGTTATTCGTTATAACCGCCTTGTCGACGAGGTTCTATCGTGTATCCACATTCTTTGTTTTGGGCAACATGTACCCTTAGTCTTTGTTTTGAATCAAAATAAGAAAATTCGTTCTCATCAAAGCTTGGACTTCGGATGAACTCGTAAAATAACCCCGTAATTATTTACAATATTCATTACGAGCATAAATATTTAATCAACGCTCACAATGCTATCATGTTTTATTAATTGCTGAGAACTTAATAACAGCGGATTTCCTAAGATAACCAAAGGCGTATTTGTTCAGCTGACCTTCAAACGCGTTCATGTTGAACATTTATAACGTACGATTTCTGTAAAAAAATAAGTCCGCCAGTAATTTTAAAGCATACTTAGGCGATGCTTCTGTGGTGGTTCTTTTTGTTTTATGTCTTGGTTTTTAAATTTTTTGTGCTGTTGGCGCCTTATGTATGTTTTCGAATTTTTAGTTAAGTTTAGGTAACTGAGTGGCCACTTATTGGGAAAAAAGCTGCTCATTCGGCTTACGATATGCTTTCATGGTATAAGTACCTGATTGTTAATTTAGTTTTTTTTCCCACCTCGGTTTTTTGGAGTGGGAATCTTTTTCTGATTTTCTTTTTTATATTACTGATCGTTCCAATGCGACACTTCTGTGGTGGTTCTTATTATTTTATGTATTAGTGTTGAATTTTTGTACTGTTAGCACCTTATGTATGCTTTCAAATTTTCAAAAAGTTGCTCACTCGGCTTGCTACATGTATATGTTTTCTTAGTATCAGTACCTGATTGTTGGTTTGGTTTTTTCCCACCTCGGTTTTTGGAGTGGGAATTTCTTTATGATTGCGTCTTTTCCTGATCATTGCATACCTTTACTTTCACTATGGCTAAAATACTTTAGATATGTGTTTGCGCAATTTTCCTGGTCAGTGTACGTATTAAAGTAATAAGGTTATTTAATTACGTCTATTGCTGTCAATTTGATCTCCTTTTATTGACTTTTTTTTTTCTGGAAATGAGAGTTCGACATTTGCGTTGAATGGTATCGAACGTGAATAATCGCTAGGGGGCGCTGCGCTCGAAGATTCACGTGATATGCAAATACAGCAATATTGTAGATGCTGCGATATAGCAGAGTCGGAGTACCAGCGATTTTATTCGTAAATATATAAGCACTTTAATCAAGTGTCATATACGCGTTGATGCCATTGTCTTGCCTGTAACAAAATTATAACAGAAATTCAGACAAAAATCACAGACTATTTTATTCACATTTATTAACTTTGATATTTGAATGATGCATTAGTCTGCCTTATATTGTAACAGCTTAATCCATCATGGCATGATACTCTAGCATAAAAATGCAAAATATTGTGACCTGATACTGCGTCACAAAGTCAGCCATGTCAGATAATAATGTGGTTGTGCTACAAGTTCGGTGCCCAGATAATGAAATCATCGATTGTTTTTGTCCTGATGCGTCACAAAGTCAGCCGTGTCAGATAATAATGTGCAAGTCGTCTCGTCCTACAAATATAGTACAGTGCAACTTAATTATAGAACTCATCTTTTATGTGGTTGTGCTACACGTTCGGTGCCCGGATAATGAAATCCCCGATTTTTTTTTGTTCTGATGCAACGCAATTGATAATTGCTCAAGCGATGTGTCTCAAATACTGATTACTGTGTTTTATCCTCGCCGGAGGTTTTGGTCTTTGGGTATCGTGTCACATTTTTGTGAATACACCATTCACTGCTTTGGTATAAGTGCCTGATTGTTCATTTGGCTTTTTCCCACGTCGGTTTTTGGAATGGGAATCTTTTTTCTGATTGCGCCTTTTTACTGATCTTTACCTACTTGTACTTTTTTGAAATAATTCATATTATTTACAGTTAGAGTTGGACATTGGTATACATTTAAAAGAAATCAATGATCAGGAAAGGGCACAATCAAAGGGAAATTCCCTCTCCAAAATCCAAGGTGGTAAGAAACTGGCAACCAGATACTAAACACAATGGGAGTATATCGTAAGTTGAGTGAGCAGCTATTTCTCAATAGGTGGCTACTCAGTTAGTGTGACTTAACTAAATATATACATAAGATGCAAACAGCACATAAATTCTTCACAAATCATAAAACAGTATGAACCACATTAGAACGGATAAAATATAAATTAATAGGGAGGGGCTTAAACCGATTTTACGGGTATCAAACCTCACCCTTAGCTTCTGCAGTGGTTCACAACATTAAGTTAGTTGTTCAGTCCTCTTGGTGAATCTTTCACTTCTTAATGAAGTGGTGTATCACAAACTAGTTCTCACACAAACACAAACGTTAAAATTAGACAAAGATCAGAAAATGGCACAATGGCGCAAAACGAAACAAAGGCTGAACACCAATTGAACCCCGTTGGGCCAAGCAACAAATAAAGAACCTTAGGCTGCACCCAACTCAAATATATAGCTTTGAGTCCGACGCCCCACTCCAAAAACCAAGGTGGGAAAAAACCAAACTTTTGAATACATTCCATGTCTGGCTGTGTGGGTGTGATGGAGGTATTTTGATTTCCCAGGACAGCTATGACAAGCTGTTTGTAACTGACATACGAAAGATAATCAGTTAAGCGTGCTCGTTCCGTACACTTACCAGTATGACATTTAAGGTACTATTGCCAAAAATTGAGACACTGTCACAAACAGGTAGCGTTTAATATAGTACTAGATATTTAATTGTGATCTGTGCCAAATGTAGACGATTTAACAGCGAATAGGTAAAATGTCGATCAAGCACTTTAAAAACAGACAAGAAATTTAAATAAAACATATATTGACGTCAATAAAAATACGACTCATTGAAAATGTTGCATAATTTGGCCAAGAAATTTTCAATATGAAAGCAATTTACATTTACATTTTCCT
This sequence comes from Rugalucina vietnamica, assembly GCA_964017185.1. Classification (NCBI taxonomy): domain Eukaryota; kingdom Metazoa; phylum Mollusca; class Bivalvia; order Lucinida; family Lucinidae; genus Rugalucina; species Rugalucina vietnamica. The sequence goes on along the minus strand of OZ024878.1, from coordinate 52,662,612 downwards.
TAAGGTAAAGAACCATAAAAACCGTGGCGCTTAATGGTCCGTGCGTCGCGAAGGACGAAATGCCATAACGTCGCGCCAATGACGTCGTTTTCAAGATTGCGTCGGCAGTAGGTGTGCGGTCCGAACACACAGTAAAAATATCGACAGAAGCAAAGAAACGGATCGCTTTTATTGTTAATTTATACGAACAAACGCATTGAAATGGAGAGAAAAGAAGGTCCAGAAAACGATAACGGCGATAGTCGAATGCCGTTTCCAATTTTATGCATATTTTTTTTTATTTATTTATTTATTTATTTATTTATTTATTTTTTATTTTTTTTCAGATTACGAGCGTGTGATTTCGGTTTATAGTATAAAACTGGCGACTTAAAGACAAAAAATGAATTTATAGAATTTCCAGAAAGCCAGGGTGTACCTTATTACGTACACCCATTCAGTTCGGTCGGCTTGTGGAGGAGATCTGCGCGACTCGAGGATCGAACCAGCCAATCCACATTATTATCATTTATTTATTCATTCTCTTCATTCGCCTGATTTTTTTTTTTTTAAATTTTATTTATTTATTTATTTGTTCGTGGTGTTTTCAGTGGTGGCTTATCCGATTGTGCTTTCAAGCCTCGTGGAAGGAACTTTTGGCTCTGCATGAGAAAACCAACAATCGGGGTTTCCAACCAGGTCTGACACAATCCAGACTGTACAGCCACAGAAGCAGGATAGAAGCTTTATATTTAAGATATAAATGGAAGAGCAATTGTAATATCCGAGTAAGGAAAACACTGGTGCTGATCAGCTGTGTAGTTACTGCTTTCATTAACGCGCTTAACCATTCGATCTTCTCATCGCTGTGTCTGGTATTGGTTCGAGCCCCACATCAAGCACATGTGAGACAAGCCAAGTTCGGCTTGCGGGTGTGCCAGATGGTTTTTCTAGGGATTATTCCGTTTTTCCACTTTCGTTTGTAAGAAGTCACCCGAGGGAAGTGATAAAACTAAATCAGACACATTATATACAATACACGCAGTGGTTTGTGCAAAAAGACATACCTTACGTGGCATGCATTGCGCATTTGATGAAATGGTATTTATGTTGAACTGAACAAATGAATAAGTTTGATTGAAGGCCATCTGATTATTGGTTAACCACTCAGGTTTGAGCCTGTCCAGGAAACGTGGTTTCAAGTCAAACAATCAATACATATACGCATTATTAACTTAAGCTAGTATCTCACTGGTATGCGAATTTCTCGCGACTGTTTTGCAAATTTTGTCGCGGACATTCGCATGACATTCGTTCGAGTGTCGCACGAATGTCGTGAGAATTTTCATGTGTCGCGAACTGGTCGCGAATGTTTTAAACATGTTTGAAAATTTTATGCGAATTTTTTCGCCAAAATATTTCGCAAGACTGTCGTGCGACGGTCGCGCGACTTTCGTGCGAGTGTCACGAACTTGTCGCCGCAAAATTTTGGCGAATTTACAGTACGAAATTTTCGCGACACTCGTACTAGTACGAATGTCGCACAACGGTCGCGCGACAGTGTTGAGACAACATGCGAAACCCTCGCGACAATCTGATGAGACTGACAATAACACTATCGCGCGACAGTCGCGAGATATATTTTCAAAATTAGACCGAAATTCGCGAATTTGTCGCATAAAGGTATATTCAGTGAGACTGCAACATGAAAGTTGTGTTTATGTCGTTAATCTTTGTCGCGAAATAATCGCGAACTAGTCTCCAAGTGTCGCATTCCAGTGATATAGGGGCTTTAGTTGGGTGGTTATATTTTAAGCCCTAATTTTGACATCCTTATTTTGGGTAAAAGTTGAATAAAATGGAGGCAACGTCACGGCATGACCATAGCTGTTGACTGGGGCGTTAAGCATCTATTCAAACAATTAAACACATTTGATTGAAACTTAGGGTCAAAGATTTTGAACAGTACCGCTATACATCCTGTTGAACTAAGGCTAGATTTGAACCATTCACCGTTCGTGATATTACTGAAAGGTCATTCAGGATAAAAATTACTCAGTCAGATACAAGCACCCGTTAATGATCTTAAATTCGCCGCCTAAAACTCATTCTAATAAAACAAATGCCTAACGTTTATGAAACACGTCCAAAAAGTCAAAAGGCGTCATTCTCATGACGTCAACGTCACTTACGAAAAATTAAGATTTTTAGCTTACCTGTCTTCATTCGTTGACAAATACCGCCGAAACCAACCTGGTAGTCAAGGACTTTTATTTTATGTTTTTACTCACAATATAAAAACGAGACTATATTTAGTTTTTTAAAAAAATCTATGGATTAGTTCTCTTGTAAACGACGCTCATGTGCAAAAAGCGACTCGTTTTTATTACTTTCCCATTACGTCACGTACAAATAAAGGCATTTTTAGCCATTTGAGGGGAGCGATTTGCAGGAAAACCAACCTGGTAACCATGTTTTTTTATTACACGAATCGATAGATATAAATATTTTCTCGAAAATATCAAAAAATAAAAAAATTCTATGGACCAGCATTTTTATGGTTCTTTACCTTAATTTGATGTTTTCTCTTATGGTATAACATAAACCAGCTTTGGTTAAGACTCGTACTTTAAAAAACAACAACTCAGTAATGTGGCATTCTGACGTCAAGAAAAAGACGCTTTTAACGTTAAACTTCGCCGAAGAACTGCAAAGAGAACATATCATATGCGTAGATAACAGCTTTTAACAATAGGTGGCCCCTAAGATACCTGAACTTAACTAAATATTTAAAAACATACATAAGAGGTGCAAAAAATATGGATAGACTTGAAAATTACTTAGCTTGGTCACTGTTTTTACAGAAAGCATAAACCACATTTTAACCCAATCATGGTTGATAACTATGCTGCCTTCTTTAATTGCACACCGATTGGTCAGGCGTCAGACTCCATGATGGCCCCGACATAAAGCTATACATTTTAGTTGGTTGGGGCCGAAGCTTCTTGTCTGTTGCTTGGCCCACCAGTGTTCAACTGGTGTTTTTATCTTGCTTCTGAGTAAGTAAGTTATTTGGCGCCAAGGAATCTCCATTGTCGGGCAGCTTACTCTATCTGTGAGTCCTCGTTTTTGATTCACCATGGTATTTATCATGATTTATTTGTTTGTCCATGATGATTTATTGACTAGCTAGCGATTCACGACGAGGACCGAACAACTAACTAAATGTTGTGAAGCACCGGAGAAGCTGAGGGTGAGGTTAGGTACCTGTAAAATCGATTTAACCCCGCCTGTACATTTATATTACTGATCGTTTCAAGGCGATACTTCTGTGGTGGTTCTTATTGTTTTACGTCTTGGTGTTTAAATTTTTGTGCTGTTTGCACCTTATGCATGTAATCATATTTTAGTTAAGTTTAGATAACTGAGTTGCCACCTGTTGGGAAAATAGCTGCTCATTCGGCTTACGGGATATGTTTTCATGTTATAAGTACCTGATTGTTTATTTAGTTTTTTCCCACCTCGGTTTTTGGAGTGGGAATGTTTTTCTGATATCGCCTTTTCCTGATCCTTGCCTACTTGTACCTTTTTATGTTTTCATTTATTGTGGTTTGAAGTTAATCTTCTATAACAAATGATAAATTTTTGTTTGCAGTGAGATGTAACGTCTTTCTCAGGTTGGGATGGCGTCATCGCTTCCTAAATATAATATAAAATGTAATTCCATCTCATGTTTAATAAGATTCGTGATTGTTTTTTGTTTACACAATAGCAGGTGACTTTGCGTATAATATAATGATTGTCTCATATATGAACGAAAAAAGGACATAATCAAAGAGTGCAACATAATTACTTGTACAGTATATGTCGTTTCAAACTGTTCAAAATTAAAAAAAAAGGTTCTGTTTGACTGATAATAAACTGTGTTTATTATTGTTTTTTGGAGTGGGAATCTTTTTTTGATTGCGCTTTGTCCTGATCTTTGCCTACTTGTACCCTTTTTAGTATCGTTTGGTTCATTTGTGATTTCTTTTATCATTGACACCCATATACTATCTGCATCCTAACTTCTTTATAAAGACGTTTATAAACATTTTCTTTGTCAATTTGATTGAATTCACGTTGATCTTGAAAACTGTTGTTTTTAAACGTAGTTAGTATTTCGTTTCGTACGACATTGATAATAAACATTATTCGAATCATTAAAGATTTTCTAGTCGATACTTCTGTGGTGGCGCCTTATGTGTGTTTTCATATTTTTAGTTAAGTTAAGGTAACTGAGTGGCCACCTATTGGAAAATAGCTGCTCATTCGGCTTACGATATGTTTCATGGTATAATGTACCTGATTGTTACTTTGGTGTTTTCCCACCTTGGTTTTTGGAGTGGGAATCTTTTTCTGATTGCGCCTTTTCCTGATCTTTGCCTACTTGTACCTTTTTCTAAAATTCGAATCATTAAAGATTCTTTCTTTTTGGTCCTTTGAGATCAGCGAGGATATTCTGAGAAATCAGAAATTTATAATCAGTTATGATTAATTTTCTTACCGATGTATGTTTAATATATTTGGTCCCATTTAGACAATACTAGTCTTTGTATCGACTACCCTGTTAAAAGTTGCAAAATTTCAGTAATTCTCTTTGGCTCCATGTTGCCAAATCTAAAGGGTCACTGACGAGCCTTTAGTTGTCAAAACCGCGGTATGGCCCATCCCCTTTCTCATTAATGTCTTCACTGCTCATAAAGGATCTCAGTTTTAAGTTTTATTATCTAATTGTTGGTACCCATATTCTGTCCCACAATCATTCTTCTAAATGAAGACGTTGAGAAACATTTGCCCTTTGTCAGTTTAATTGAATTCACTTTGAACAGTTTTCTGCAAGTGCTCCAATTACACCAAAATTGAAGTTTGAATATTGGGGTGTCTCTCGGGACCATTATGCAAATGATTTAAATTTAGATGGCAATTGTTCTTTCTCTACGCTATTGGAAAGCAAACATAGCAAAACAATTAAATGCCTCGTTGAATTTAAATTTTACATTGAATTTACATTACGATTTCAAATTAAGTTTCCATGACTGCGTGATTGTCTCCATGCTTACTTGATTAATATTCAGCTGATTCAATCTTTACCAGCTGGAGCAATTATAACTTTTGAATTACATGTACTGAACGCATTTCCCAGTATTCACTCGACACCCTTGAAACTTGTTTGACCTACAAGCGTGTACGTTTAATGGGCAATGTTTCATATGGATACGTGTTGCATTATGAGAAACGTGTATTCTCCATATTTCTTTTTTATATTTGTTATATATATTTGTCATTGTGATTTCAAGTTTGGGATGCTGAATCCTGTTTGAGCCATTCTTGCTATTTTGTATCCCGTTTACTACACCAGCCTCTTTTTTACTACTTCTAAAACATCAAAATCTTTAGATAGTACCACAAGTAAATTATGTATATCTGAAGAATCAGAAAGAATAAAAATAGTCTAATATATTTTTTTACTTACGCAGGTACAAAATCCCTATTTTTTGCATTGGCATGATTTTGTAATGTGAAGCGAAAGAAAAATCATTTTAGTCGGTTGGGGCTGGAGCTTCTTCATTGTTGCTTGGCCCACCGGGGTTCAACTGGTGTTTTTGTTTTGCTCCGTATTTTCATTATTTGGTGCCCAGGGATCTCCATCGTCAGGCAGCTTACTCAATATGTGAGTCCTCGTTTTTGATTCATCATGGTGGTTATCATTTGTCCTTGATGATTCATTGACTAGTTAGAGATTCACCACGATGGATCGAAAACTAACTAAAAGTTGTGAACCACTGTGGAAGCTGAGGGTGAGTTTAGGTGCCTGTAAAACTAGTTTAAGCCCGCCAGTAATTTTATATTACTGATCGTTTCAAGACGATACTTCTGTTGTGGTTCTATTTTTGTGTCTTGGTGTTGAAAAGTTGTGCTGTTAGCACCTTATGTTCGTTTTCATATTTTAGGTAAGTTTGTGTAACCGAGTGGCTACCTATTGGAAAAATAGTTGCTCACTCGGCTAAGATATGTTTTTTAGCATTAGTACCTGATTGTTAATTTAGTGTTTTCCCCGCTCGGTTTTTGTAGTCTAAATTTTTCTCTGATTACGCCATTTTCTTATCATTGCCTACTTGCGCATTTACAGTTAAAAACTTGGGTGTGTTTTCGTAATGTGTAGTTATAATGTGAGAGACGATAACATCTTTATCATCAAGCTACAGGACTGCGTCTTTATTATGCACTGAATACTCCTTGTTTATCACATATTCCATATTTATTGAATAAACCATAAAAGTGCATCGTAAATTGATCGGTCTAGACATTCATTGGTGCATTGAGATTTCCTGCCCCAGCTATTATCTGTTCATTATATAATGCTATATCTGCAGTGATAATAATAGTTTGCTTCAAAAGATGTCAATCAATAGTTTTAAATAGATCCGCTGTAATAACTGAATAACTGTAATTAAAATGCAACACAAATGAAATGGTCTAGGCGTACATCGGTGCATTCAGATTCCTGGTAATTATTATGACATTTAATATCAGTAGTGTTAGATAAACATTTCAATCAATATCAGCTACATGTAAATCGTATAACGCAATTGCTTCGACCGTGCCGTTTTACCTCTGACGTATAATGTATTTGCTATACATTCCGAAAACATGACCTTGCGAAATATAGATTTTTTTCACATGTAAAAAATGAAAATTGCCGTGGAAAATATTTGACATTTTCCCTATTTTTGCTCAAAACCGAGGCGGTTCTAACGAGTACCCACAACCTATGTTTTGGCGAGGCGGTTCTAACGTGTACCCAAAACCTATGTTTTGTAGCAAAAATAAGAAAAATAGTTATACACCTGCATACCCCAGTTATGCTATGACACGGAAATGTTATCCTGATTGGATGGCACGGTAAAAGCAACTGCACTATACTAAAGAAATAATGATGAATAAATAAATACGAATTGGTCGGGCAACTCGCCATCATGCAGGTCGCCGTTTGTGCAGCAAATGTAAGTCTTCGCATAACGAAATCTAATGAATTTTTACTGTTTGTTTTTGTTTACATCTCGAACAAGAAATGTCAATTTATTGAACACTGCATGGCTGTTTCTTTGTTTGGTTTGTTGCTTTGTAACAGCTGTGGTAAATAACAAGGACACGGTCTCCGTTTTAGGCTGTCGTAACATGCAAAATGTGCTTTGAAATGCAACAATGCTTGTGTTTTACGAACAGAATAAATAATTGAAAAGGTACAAGTAGGCAATGATCGGGAAAAGGCGCAATCAGAGAGATTATTATTATTACCGAGTGAGTAGCTATTTCCTTATAGGGAGTCACTCAGTTACCCGAACTTACAGTAATGAATATATGAAAATTAATTCGGTTCAAACAGCACAAAAATCCGACTCCAAAAGATGAAACAGAGCGACTGTCACAACAGAAGTATCGCATTGGAACAATCAATTAAAAATACTGGGGGCTTAAATCGGTTTATGAACCACGGCACAAGCTGAAGGTGAGGTTATGACCATGTAAAACCGGTTTAAGCCCGCCAGTAACTTTGTGTTACTGATCGTTCCAAGGCGATACTTCTGTGGTGGTTCTTTTTGTTTTATGTCTTGGTGTTTAAACTTTTTGTGCTGTTGGCGCCTTATGTATGTTTATATATTGTTAGTTAAGTTTGGGTAACTGAGTGGCCACCTATTGGGAAAATAGCTGCTCATTCGGCTTACGATATTTTTTCATGGTGTAAGTATCTGATTGTTAATTTAGTTTTTTCCCACCTCGGTTTTTGGAGTGGGAATCTTTTTCTGATTGCGCCTTTTCCTGATCTTTGCCTACTTGTACTTTTTTACAGGGCCCTAGCCTCACCTTTAGCTTCTTTTGTGGTTCACAACGTTTAGTTAGTTGTCCGGTCCTCGTGTTGAATCTCAAACTCGTAAATTAATCATCAAGGACAAACAAACATATAATGAAAACCACCATGAACCCATTAAATAATATACATGTATATTACCATGGATAACAAATATTTGTTCATTCGGCTTGCCTCTTTGTTGCACTGGTCACCTTTGAATTTGGTTGAACTTAACCGGTTAACTAGCTTGTTTTGAAAGTAAAGGTGCTGTCAGCAAGCTCGTCATGCTTGTTGCAACAATTTTGCGGTGTTTTGTGCTATACTTTCTTTCTAGCCGTTTGTCTCGGTAGGGATTTTAATGGTATCAATTCCTGTGCCTGCTACTTGTAATTTCTGATGATTAGTTGGTACATGTATGTTATTTAACTTTTTTTCAATTTTGTTGATTTCTCTTTATGTATGCATTCATTGTTTCTTTATTCGGGATCTTGATCGTCTAGTAAATTAATGAACCTGTGAGTCCTCGTTTTTTGAGTCTGAATCTGTGAGTTCTTTATCAGGGATCTCCATCGTCGGTTAGCTTACTGAATTTGTGAGTCCTCTTTTTTGATTCATCATGTGCATGATAAATTGGTTTGTCCCTGATGACTAATTGACTAGTTAGAGATTCACCACGAGTACCGACCAACTCATTAAATGTTGTGAACCACTGCAGAAGATGAGGGTGAGATTAGGTACCTGTAACCTTGGTGAGGCACCTTAGGTACCTCACCATTTAAGGAACCTCACCATTGCCGAATTTTACAATCCCTTATGTTTAAAGCATTCAGATTTTAAAATAAATCAAACGAAACGATAAATGTCTCATTTAGACTTACCTCGTATGTAAGGTATATCCAAAATATAGCTGTTCAAATATTTGGAACAATTTGGTTAACTCTTTATATGATTGATACAGCAGAATACCTTTCTAAACTTTATTTATCAGAATATTATATGTAATGATTCCTGATAAAAATCTGAATAGGACACGTGTATGTTTATCCCAAGTTACGTTGTTATCAACTTTACACGAGCTTATATAGAAAACAAGGATAGCTTTTAAAAAAGCTAGAAGCGGCTCGTTTAGCATTTTGTATTATGACCACACCATTTTGGAAATCTATTCATTTTTTAAACAAATAAACTTGTATGCTAGTGGTTTCTGAGAAAACAAATTTCTTATTTTGATGTGCATGAGCTCAAGATTACTCTCACACTGATCTCATGAGAATTAGTCGTAAAGTAAATGTGTGTGTGTGTGTGTGTGTGTGTGTGTGTGTGTGTGTGTGTGTGTGAGAGAGAGAGAGAGAGAGAGAGAGAGAGAGAAAAAGAGAGAGAGAGATTCCGTTACACTTTTATAGGCTAGAAACGGCTCTGTGTGCATAAACATAATGGACAAATGGGATAAAAAATATGTTGATTTCCGACCCACACTAATCAGTCATTAAGTAGGCATAAGCCACAGTACTGCTTGCAGTGAAATAGCTATAGAAATTAGAGGTGTTTCGGAGGCGAACAGACACGGTCCAATGTATGGAAGTCATGTATACATGGTTAACTTGGTGTGAATTGTGTCATTGAAAGTGGGGTCCCTTTGATCACGGTGCGAGACCTTCTGCTTGCGGTTTGCCAGATGGTTTTTCTTGTGGACCTCCCGTTTTCGTACCACCCACTTATATGAGCTGAAATTATCTTAAAAGGGACATAAAACTGAATTAATAAAGAAAAAAGGCCGAGTGGACTTGGTAAGACCGAAAAGTAAAAAGGCAGAGATGACCTGCTTCCTGGATTTCCTGTTCGGTAATTAGTCGACCCTTACGGCCCCGATATCAGCATACGCAAAATGGTCTACATCCGAACTTTGCTTAAAAGAAAAATGATGATTGGCTGGATTTCGTTAAACCAATCACTGCTAACGTTTAAAACATCACATGTTTTCGGCTTACCGGATGACTAATTAGTGTAGATCGGAAACCAGCCTGTGTAGTCATGCGGAGTGTTTGGTATTTTTCGTAGGTTCCCAGCCAAAATCCTATCGTATATTCGGCTCGTCGAGACGAGCCGAAAACAATGACTCTCGTACCAGATTCGCTGCAGACCGTAAGCCTTATTTCTAAAATGAGCCGCGTCGTAACTGCAAAGCTGATCAGCGCATTTGTTTTCACCAAACGGATAGTACAATTTCTCTTCTTCTTAAATCCGAAGTTTCAAGCTTCTAGCCTGCTTCTGTGACTGTACAGGTCGGTTTGTGTCAGACCTGGTCGGAAACCCCAAATACCGATTTTCTCAAATAAGAACGTATCATCTGCTGCCTTGGTCGTTTCGTATATCTATACAGTCATTCAGATTTATAAATGTTGACGATTGTTGAAAAATTCTGCATGTCATTTGAAGACAATGAATAAAAGCATATAGGTTTACATGTTGATGTTTATCCTATCGAATGTATATGTTGTTGTTGTAACTGACTCTCCAATAACTGATAGAAGTTAATGTTACTGACAGCGCAAAGGAAGAGTGCAAGCTGCCGGTCTCTATTCATATTTTATGATTTGCATGTCGTGATTACATTCAGTCGGAAAATATCTTTGGTCCGTATGTCGAAATAAAATATTAAATAAACTTTTACTGTACATAATCGAAAAGAATATGCTTTACCTTTTTGACCGCAAGCATATTTAACCGACTAACTATACGAAAAAAACATCGAAACTGATGTGTCATTTATAAATCATTTTAGAAAATTACCCAAGAACAATAATTTCTCATATCAATTATACCATTAATTACATGTACGTCATAAATGACTATTGTTCTGATCTTCGGTACTGGTAAACCCAACGATTCCGACGAGAGTATTCCGTGATTGTCTCAGAAGCTACATGGTATTGTGTTTACCACTAATACTTCTTAAGTCCAATTCGCATGCGCAAAAAATACACGCGTGTAAATTTACTCCGGTGTGTATTTATACTCCGGTGTGCAAATCAACCTGAGAGTAAATTTAAATTGCATTCGCATGGGTTTTATCGCCAGGAGTATTTTTGTAGGTAAATTTACCATTTCTGGATTAAAACCTGTTCATTTAAGTTTTCTGTATTTGCAAAACAAGAAGAGGCTGCTTCAAGATGTTCATGTAGACTTTGGCAGCAGAAGGGAATCATGTAATGGTCAGGCATAACCTTAGCAGTTATACAGTTCCCTTATTTCATCATTTTACAAGGAATTACTGTTAAAATGCCCCAAGAATCCTAACCAAGAATAATGAAGAAATAGTGTGGCTGTTTGCACTCCATATGATCTAAAATGTTATGAATGGCAATAAACTCTTATTTAGCAACAATGTCCACAGTCTCAGCAACTGTCATATAATAAGTTAGGAACACAAAATGTGAAAATTCGTTATCTAAAAGCAGAATATTGACTTGAAATAAAAATACTCATGGGTAAATTTTACTTTGCGTTCGCATGGAACATAATAGTAAATTTACACGTGTGTATTTGTAAAAATAAAATTTGCATCTGGTCAGACCCAGGAGTAAATTTACCCATATGTAAATATACTCCGGTGTGTATTTGCGTTCGCATGCGCCGTTTACTTACCCCGAGTAAAATTTGCACACCGGAGTATATTTACACGCGTGTATTTTTGGCGCATGCGAATTGGACTTTAGATTCTGTTTGAAACTGAAAATTAGTATAAGTATCGCAATATATTTAGACATGCACGTAATCGACTTACATCTGATTCAGTGAAATGCTGAAAGTAGGCAATGATCAGGTAATGGCACAATCAGAAAGAAATACTTGCATGGGCCTGTTTTCATTATGAGAAGCCAATCTACTTGTATTTCTTAAGGCCCAATTGGTCCGATATTCCAATCCGACCATTTTATTTGCCAGCAACGTCTATGGGTGTTGGCATTCCCTCTACATTTGTAAGTACGATGAACCTTGCGCGTTGCATTGTTCTCATTAACACTTTAAAACCAATATGGTAGTCAAATTATATGTTATCACCATTTGTATGTGTTTATATAAAGAAACTGAAACGAGAATAACGGTGTTTAATCAACGGTGTTTAATGTTGTATTGTGTTAACTATCCACAGAAATGTGAAACAACGATAACACGTGCTCCAGGCTTGACGACTTGTTGAACATTACGAGAGTTGCGCATGCAATATATATGTGATTATTTTCAGCTGTAAAAAAGAAAATGTCATTGGAAAAATATTTGTTGCTCAAAACACTGATTGTGGGTACACGTTAGAACACCCATGATGAGGCGGTTATAACGAGTACTACCCAAAATCTATATAAACAATACCCCAGTAAACCATAATTTTACTACAAAAAATGTGGTATCATAAACTTCGAAAAACCTTGTCTAAATTTTATCGTACTACTAGACATTATGAATTTATTTCCAAATATAATGTTGGGTTAAAGACGCTTTTAAGTGAGGGCCTTTCGGAACCTGAAATTAATGGTGACTTGGTTTACAAATTTAACAAACTTAAAGGAATTAACGATTTTTCTTTTCAGTTCAGAAAAATCATAACACGTTACAGACGTATAGATTATAACTTGAATGTTTTGCGACAGTCTGCATGCTTAGTTCTTAACCCAATCATGGTTGATAACCATGCTGCCTTCTTTAATTGCACGCCAGTGGGTCCGGCGTCAGACTCTATGAGGGCCCCGACTTAAAGCTATCTATTTTAGTTGGTTGGGGCCGGAGCTTCTTGTCTGTTGCTTGGCCCACCGGGGTCCAACTGGTGTTTTTCTTTTGCTCCGGAGTTAGTAGGTTATTCGGCGCCCAGGGATCTCCATCATCGGGCAGCTTACTCAATCTATGAGTCCTGGGTTTTGATTCATTAGGATGTTTATCATGATTTATTTGTTTGTTCTTGATGATTCATTGACTAGTTAGAGATTCACCACAAGCACCAAATAACTAACTAAATGCTATGAACCACTGCAGAAGCTGAGGGTGAGGTTAGGTACATGTACCTGTAAAACCGGTTTAAGCCCGCCAGTAACTTTGTGTTCCTGATCGTTCCAAGTCGATACTTCTGTAGTGGTTCTTTTTGTTTTATGTCTTGGTGTTTTTTGTGCTGTTGGCGCCTTATGTATGTTTTCATATTTTTAGTTAAGTTAAGGTTACTGAGTGGCCACCTATTGGGAGAATAGCTGCTCATTCGGCTTACGATATATTTCATGGTATAAAGTACCTGATTGTTAGTTTAGTTTTTTCCCACCTTGGTTTTTGGAGTGGGAATCTTTTTTCTGATTGCGCCTTTTCCTGATCTTTGCCTACTTGTACCTTTTTTCTAAAATTCGAATCATTAAAGATTCTTTCTTTTTGGTCCTTTGAGATCAGCGTGGATATTCTGAGAAATCAGAAATTTATAATCAGTTAAGATTCATTTTCTTACCAATGTATGTTTAATATATTTGGTCCCATTTAGATAATACTAGTCTTTGTATCGACTACCCTGTTAAAAGTTGCAAAATTTCAGTTATTCTCTATGGCTCCATGTTGCCAAATCTTTTGTTTTTTTCCCACCTCGGTTTTTGGAGTGGGAATCTTTTTTTCTGATTGCGCCTTTTCCTGATCTTTGCCTACTTGTACCTTTTTAAGGGGGTGTACACTGTACTTGTCGCGGACGCTGCCTCTATTTTACCCAACGCCATGGATATCATGATACTAAGAATGTGCTTGAAGCACCCGAGCTTTCCCAGGCAAAGAGGTTTAAGTAAACCCACCCATACATATTTTAATTATCCTTTTGCTTTACTTGGGTTGTTTTATTGTCGCGAGTCACTCTCGAGTAAAGATAATCCCCTACGCGCAACCACGCGCAATGCGCAAATGCGCGTACGCTCAAAGCATCGCGACAACTGTACTGTATGTATGTTTTCATATTTTTAGTTAAGTTAAGGTAACTGAGTGGCCACATATTGGGAAAATAGCTGCTCATTTGGCTTACGAAATGTTTTCATTGTATAAGTACCTGATTGTTAGTTTGGTTTTCTCCCACCCTGGTTTTTGGAGTGGGAATCTTTTTCTGATTGCGCCTTTTCCTGATCTTTGCCTACTTGTACCTTTTGAGTGTCATTACATCCCCATGTTGGGAAGATGTCTAAAACCCGTTGCTTTGCTTAGTTTCTACATAATATTCAAATCAATGACATCATAATCATTTTATATTACTGCCATTCTACTAATGGTACTCTTTGACTACAAACGCCTCCAGAAACCAGAAACAATTAACCTAAATTAAATTCTTATGAAACTAGATGCTGTATCAGAACATTTTAAAAGAAATTAAATGAGAGACGTCATCAAACTTTATTGTTTTTATTTTCATTTTGATGTGCAAATACAATTAATCTGATGACTATCAGTGAGATGACAAAATGTCATTAATTGTTTCTGGGTGGTATTGCAGTATTTTGAAATAATGCTTAACGAGCTAGACGACAGTCATGTTCTAACATCACTATAACATGTCAATGCAATGCTTATCCCTTATACCCCACTTTCAGTCGTATAACTTCGGTGTGAATAAACTTACACTTTTTCTTTTCTTTTTTTGAACCAAAACTAACATTGACTGTGGGTACGCGCTGGAACCGCCTCGCCGACAAAATACATTAAGATATCATTTTTCCCAATGAAAATTACCATTTTTAAAGCTAAAACGAATCTTTGTATACACGTACGGCATGGGCAATTTTCTGTAATGATGAACAATGGCACGAAGGCCGAGATGTGAAAGAATTACATATCAAGTCACTCGTGATCAGACTATAACACCGATTAAAGCATTTTACGTGTAATTGAAACAAATACAGCAATGGGCGCTGATGTTGTTTGAACAAGAATGACTCTATACAGTCAGAACCTTAGCACCAATACATCAAGATGACACGTCCGTGAAAAGTATACCCCCTCATAACCCATTTTTGTATATTAATAATGATGCGCAATGGCTTTCGAGAAGGCCGAGAAGTGAACAAACGACATATCAAGTCATTCTTGGACAGGAAAGACTATAATATTGGTATAAAGCATCTTTATGCGAAATTGAACCAAATACAGCAATGAGCGCTCACGTTGTTTGGACGACAGTAATTCCATGTGATTCTGACAGAACCATAGCACCATCGCTTCAGGATTACAGGTCCATGAAAGGTATAGCCCCCCATACCCCATTTTATAGTAAAATTTTGGTTTTCATGGGTATACTAAAATCACTTATTTTTCTTATTTCTGCTCTGAAATAGATTGAGGTTATTTGTTAGAACCGCCTTGTCGACGAGGTTCTATCGTGTACCTGGGTACAAATTGCGCACCTCTCGTAGCTGATTTATTTTTATACTGCTACGAAAGAGATTTCATGGATTCTCTTAACCATGATAATCAAGCTGATGTTATCGAGGCTTTTAATTCCACATCTAGGTACCTCGATGACCTTTTGAACATTGACAACCCTTATTTTGAAGGTATGGTCAATCAAATTTATCCACCTGAACTTCAGTTGAACAAAGCCAATATCTCAGATACTGAAGCCCCCTTTTTAGATCTACATCTTTCTGTTGCAAATGGATTTGTTTCTTCTAAAATTTATGATAAGCGCGATGACTTTGATTTTGATATAGTAAATTTTCCATTTTTGGATGGTGACGTTCCTCGTCGTGCTTCTTATGGTGTATACATTTCGCAACTTATTAGGTTTGCTAGAGTCTGCAAACATGTTACAGACTTCAACGATCGAAATAAATGTTTAACGGCAAAACTTCTCCAACAGGGGTATCGGTATCATAAACTTCGAAAAACATTTTCTAAATTTTATCGTAGACACTATGATTTGATTTCCAAATATAATGTTGGGTTAAAGACGCTCTTAAGTGAGGGCCTTTCGGAACCTGAATTTTATGGTGACTTTGTTTACAAATTTAAGAAACTTAAAGGAATTAATGATTTTTCTTTTCAGTTCAGAAAAATCATAACACGTTATAGACGTATAGGTTATAACTTGAATGTTATGCGACAGTCTGCATGCTTAGTTTTTAACCCAATCATGGTTGATAACTATGCTGCCTTCTTTAATTGCACGCCGGTGGGTCGGGCGTCAGACTCTATGATGGCCCCGACTTAAAGCTATTCATTTTAGTTGGTTGGGGCCGGAGCTTCTTATCTGTTGCTTGGCCCACCGGGGTCCAACTGGTGTTTTTCTTTTGCTCCGGAGTTAGTAGGTTATTCGGCGACCAGGGATCTCCATCGTCGGGCAGCTTACTCAGTCTGTGAGTCCTGGTTTTTTATTCATCAGGATGTTTATCATGATTTATTTGTTTGTTCTTGATGATGCATTGACTAGTTAGAGATTCACCACGAGGACCGAATAACTAACTAAATGAAATGAACCACTGCAGAAGCTGAGGGTGAGGTTATGGCCATGTAAAACCGGTTTAAGCCCGCTAGTAACTTTGTGTTACTGATCGTTCCAAGTCGATACTTCTGTGGTGGTTATTTTTGTTTTGTGTCTTGGCGTTTAAAAGATTTTTTGTGCTGTTGGCGCTTTATGTATGTTTTCATATTTTTAGTTAAGTTAAGATAACTGAGTGGCCACCTATTGGGAAAATAGCTGCTCATTCGGCTTACGATATGTTTCATGGTATAAGTACCTGATTGTTAGTTTGGTTTTTTCCCACATCGGTTTTTGGAGTGGTAATCTTTTTCTGATTGAGCCTTTTCCTGATCTTTGCCTACTTGTACCTTTTTGTTTTGAGCAACGTGCATCCTTTGTCTTTGTTTTGAGCCAAAATAAGAAAGTAGTCAAAATTTATCTACGGAATTTTTTTTATCTCTTAAACATCTCTTTATATTGCATGGACGTTTCGTAATGGATCAATATACCACTTGCATGCAGCTTTAGTGCATGATCTAACACACTAGATACACACGCATACAAAAAGTCCGAAACGGAATAATATGTATAACCGAGATGTATAAGAATTTCCCATAAAATGAGACAAAATATAAATCAGGAAAATAGCGACACAACTGTGTTTATTTTAGCGTCACAAATAAACAAAACGCTACGAATGATGACCACGTAATGTGCAGTGTACTCTTAACTGCGATATGACTGGAATTCGTTTTCATCAAAGCTTGGACTTCGGATGAACTCGTAAAATAACCCCGTAATTATTTACAATATTCATTACGAGCATAAATATTTAATCAACGCTCACAATGTAATCATGTTTTATTAATAGCTGAGAACTTAATAACAGCGGATTTCCTAAGATAACCCAAGGCGTATTTTTTTCAGCTGACCTTCAAACGCGTTCATGTTGAACATTTATAACGTACGTTTTCTGAACAAAATTAAGCCTGCCAGTAATTTTATATTACTGATCGTTCCAATGCGATACTTCTGTGGTGGTTCTAATTGTATTTTTGTTGAATTTTTGTGCTGTTAGCACCTTATGTATGCATTCATATTTTAAGTAAGTTTGGGTGAATGAGTGGCCATCTATTGGGAAACTAGCTGCTCACTCGGCTTGCTATATGTTTTCTTAGTATTAGTGCCTGATTGTTGGTTTAGTTTTTTCCTACCTCTTTTTTTGGAGTGCTAATATTCTTTCTGATTGCGTTTTTCCAGATCTTTGCCTACTTTTACTTCCATTATAGCTATGACATTTTAGATGTATGTTTGCACAATTTTCCTGTCACTGTACGTATTAAAGTAATAAGGTTATTGAACTTTTTAAATTTGATCTCCTTTTATAGTACATTTTTTCTGGAAATGGGAATTTGTCATTTGCTTTGAATGGTCTCAAACGTAAATAATCGCTAGGGGGCGCTGTGCTCGAAGCTTTACGTGATATGCAAATACCGCAATATTGTTGATGCTGCGATATGACAGGGTCGGAGTATCAGCGATTTTTTCGTACATGTATAAACTTTTTTTTTTTTTTTTTTTTTTTTTTTTTTTGATTCAGTTTTACGTCCCTTTCAAGCTTTTTATACTCATATCGAGACGGATCAATCGGTAGGTGGGGCGAAAACCGGAGTACCCGGGGAAAAACCACCTGACACACCCGCAAGCAGAACTTGGCTTGTCCCACATGTGACTCGTGCCCCGAGCGAGGCGCGAACCCACAGCTGTGAGATGATCGAATGATCAAGAGCACTGAAGTCAGCGACCTTAACCACTCGGCCACGGGGGCCGCCTATAAACCCTTTAATCAAGTGTCATATTATACAATTGTTGCCCTTTAGTGAGGGTGACATGACGATTTGTTTACCAGAGGCAGGTGACATGACAGAATAGCACCCTCCACGTGCACTGTTAACAAACGCATGCGACTACAAATGCAGCTGCACGTTTTTAGGCAGGTATGACGCAAGAGGGTGATATGATCATGCGACATGACAGAATAGCACCCTCTGCGTGACCTGCTCTGGGCCAATCAAAATACACACTCAGCCATGAATATTAATGAGGTATAATAAAAACGTTTTTGCCACTGTCTTGCCTGTAACAAAATTACGTATAAAAGAAATTCAGACAAAAATCACAGACTATTGTATTCACATTTATTAACTTTGATACTTGAATGATGCATTAGTCTGCCTTATATTATAACAGCTTAATCCATCATGGCATGATACTTTAGCGTAAAAATGCAAAACATTGTGACCCGATACTGCGTCACAACGTCGGCAGTGTCAGATAATAATGTGCAAGTCGTCTCGTCCTACAAATATAGTACAGTGCAAGTTAATTATAGATCAAAATCTTTTATGTGGTTGTGTTACACGTTCGGCGCCCGGATAATGATGGATTTCCCCGATTTTGGTGAGCTTATAGGATGGCCATGATCCGGCGTCCGTCCGTCGTCCGTCCGTCCGTCTTCGTCGTCGTCCACCATTTTCAAAGATCTTCTTCTCTGAAACGGCTTGGCCAATCAAAGTCAAATTTTATATGAAAAGGTACAAGTAGGCAAAGATCAGGAAAAGGTGCAATCAGAAAAAGATTCCCATTCCAAAAACCGAGGTGGGAAAAAACCAAACTAACAATCAGGTACTTATACCATGAAACATATCGTAAGCCAAATGAGCAGCTATTTTCCCAATAGGTGGCCACTCAGTTACCTTAACTTAACTAAAAATATGAAAACATACATAAGGCGCCAACAGCACAAATTTTTTTTTAAACACCAAGACATAAAACAAAAAGAACCACCACAGAAGTATCGACTTGGAACGATCAGTAACACAAAGTTACTGGCGGGCTTAAACCGATTTTACATGGCCATAACCTCACCCTCAGCTTCCGCAGTGGTTCAGTGATATACAAGAAATAAGAAAAAACATATTAAGAAAATACTAAACATAGATACCAACGTTTAACATGAATAACGGAAAGCAGGGTGAGCAGCTATTGAAGGTATTAGGTGGTCACAGTGCTAGCTTGGACAGAACAAGTAAAATGCAGAGGGCTAAGTGAACAGCCAAATTATAATCGGGTGGACACAAAGCCATGCAACATAAAACTGGTAATCGGGATAACTTTGATAAGTGTGAACCACAACAGTATCTATAGGAAGTATCTATAGAAGCATCTATAGGAAGGGGGAACCAATGTGTATATAAATAATCCAGGTCACATGACCAAGATGGCCGCCATGCCCATATATGGTAAAAACCTTTAAAAATCTTCTTCTCTAGAACCCAAAGGCATAGGATCTTGAAACTTGGCATGTAGCATAAGTGACTCAAGGTCCATAATGTGTATATAAATAATGAGTTTAGGATGACCTTGACCTACTTTACGGCAAGGTAAACATAGGTCGCCAATGCATTTGAATAGGGAAAACTTTTAAAATGTCATTTAAAGTGTTGCAGGAAATGGGCAGTAGGACTGAATATTAATGAATCTGAAAAAAATTGGCCCCCAGGGGATCACCGCGCCCCACCCCAGGGCAATATACATGTATATTACCATAATATTAAATCATCTCCTCTGAAACCGCTTGGCGAGTCAAAGCTAAATTTTATGTGAAGCATCTATGGAATGGAGGAATTAATGTGTATATAAATTATCTAGTTCACATGACCAAGATGGCTGCCATGCCCATATATGGTAAAAACCCTTCAATAATTTTCTTCTCCGAATCTGGTGGACCGATTTTAAAGAAACTTGGCATGAAGCACCAATGGCTGAAGTACTACAATGTATATATAAATCATGACCCTGTGGTGACCTTGACCTATTTTACAACAAGGTCAACATAGGTCGCCAATGCATTGGAATGGGGAAAACTTTTAAAAAGTCTTTTGAGGTGAAAATCTTGCAGGAAATGGGTAGTAGGACTAAATATTGATGATTCTGAAAAAAAAAATGGACCTAAGGGCTCATATGCCCACACCCCGGGGCAATATACATGTATATTACCATAGTATTTAAACATCATCTCCTCTGAAACCACTTGGCCAATTGAAGCCAAATTTTATGTGAGGCATCTATAGGATGGGGGAACCAATGTGTATATAAAATATCTAAGTCACATGACCAAGATGGCCGCCATGCCCATATATGGTAAAAACCCTTCAAATATCTTTCCTCTCTGAAACCAATAAATTGATTTCAATGAAACTTGGTGTGAAGCATCCATGGCTAAAGTACTACAATGTTTATATAAATCATGACTCTGTGATGACCTTGACCAAGTTTATGGCAATGTAAACATGGGTTGCCCATGCATTTGAGTGGGAAAAACTGTTAAAATGTCATTTGAAGGGAAAAGCCAGCAAGAAATTGGCAAATGGACATAATATTGATTATTTTGAAAAACAGAAAACGGCCAAAGGGCTTCATCTAACCCTGCGCTGGGGTTAAATACCATAATATTCAAACATGTTTATTGGTATATGCAGCAGACTCAGGTAAGCGTTTACAGGAACATTGGTCCTCTGGTTTAGTGTCCGGATGCAACGCAATTAATAATTGCTCAAGTCACACATCTCAAATACTTATTAACTGTGTCCTATCCTCGCCGAAGGTTTTGGTCGGTTTCTCTTAAAGCAGATATTTTGGTATCTTAATACACCATTCACTGCTTTGAACTTATACATATTTATAACAGTAAAAGTGGGACGCTGGTATACGTTGAAAAGAAAGCAATGCACAGGAAAGGGCACAATCAAAAGGAAATTCCCACTCCAAAATCCAAGGTGGTGAAAAAACTGAATTGATAGTTAGATACTAACACAATTGGAGATTATCGTAAATTGAATGAGCTAATTCTCAATAGGTGGCTACTCAGTTACATGGACTTAACTAAATATATACATAGATGTAAACAGCACGGCTAGACCGGCTAGTAATATAAATTACTGGGGAGGGGATTAACCGGTTTTACGGGTAAAAAAACCTTATCCTTAGGTTCTGCAAATGTTTATAACACTCAGTTAATTGTTAATTGTCTTTTTGGTGAATCTCTCACTACTTAATGATTAACCACGGGCAGAGAATCAAATTTAAATCAACACCATGATGAATCACAAATTAACGAGTACTCACACATACAACAAGAGGACCAATGGTCCTGTAAACGCTCACCTGAGATCTGCTTTACATACCAATACCATTTTAAAAGCAGATGAGCCCCTGGGGTCCATTGTTTTCAGAATCATTAAATTTCAGTCCTACTGCCCATTTCCTGCAAGACTTTCACTTAAAATGACACTTTAAAAGTTTTCCCCATTTAAATGCATTGACGACCTATGTTGACCTTGTCATAAAATAGGTCAAGGTCACCACAGGGTCATGTTTTATATATGCATAATCGGATCACCGGTTCTGGAGAAGAAGATATTTTAGGGGTTTTTACCATATATGGGCATGGCGGCCATCTTGGTCATGTGACCTGGATTATTTATATACACATTGGTTCCCACTTCCTATAGATGCTTCATATAAAATTTGGCTTTGATTATCCAAGTGGTTTCAGAGAAAAAAATCTTTGAAAAGTGTGTATGGACGACAGACCGGCCAACGTCAAGAGATGACCTTGACCTAAATTAATCATATACCTTCATCTAATCCATTAGTTGTTTGCATCTACCACTTTTCAGATCTCAGGCTGCAATAGTTTTCAAAAAATAGCTAATTTCCACTTTTCCCATTAAAAGTCTATGGAAACTTTAAGTTACCATAGCAACCAGAGTTCTTTTCTGACTGGAATAAAAAAAACAAATTATGTAGAGGCTACTGTCAGAAACATGTATAGAAAGTACAGGATTCATCCACTTGACAGTTTCTGAGGGGAAGAATTTAGAATGTTTGTTTCAAAATTTTGCCCATTATAGGGCCCCAGCGACCAATCAAAATAAAGGATTAGGACAAAACTCGCAAGAAACGTCAAACACTACTCAATAAACATTTCTGCAAAAACAAAATTCAAATGTCTGCAATTTTAGCGGAAAAATAGCCGATTTCCACTTTTCCATTATAAGTCTATGGAAACTTTCAGTTGCCATAGCAACCAATGTTCTTATCCACCTGGAATAAAAAACACAAATTATGTAGAGGCCACTGTCATGAACATGTATACAAAGTACAGGCTTAATCCCCTTGACAGTTTCTGAGAAGAAGATTTTTGAATGTTTTTCAAAATTTTGCCCTATATGGGGCCCCTGCAACCAATCAAAATAAAGGATTAGGACAAAAGTCAAATGAAACGTAGAGGACTACTCAATAAACATTTCTGCAAAAACAAAATTCAAATATCTCAAACAAGACGGCAAAATAGGTAATTTTCACTTTTTCCCATTAAAAGTCTGGGAAGCATAAGTTGCCATAGCAACCAAAGTTCTTATCCGATCGAAATAAAAAACACAAATATTCGTTCCCACCACCTGTAAATGCTATATGTGAAATATGAAAAGATTCGGCCTGGCAGCTTCAGAGGAGAAGTTGTTTGAAAATGTTGACGACGACGGACGACGACGGACGACGCACGGACGCCGGCTCGACTACTATACTATAAGCTCACCTTGTGAGCCTTCGGCTCAGGTGAGCTAAAAAGTTTAAATTAGGCAAAGATCACGAAATGCCGCAATGGCGCAAAACGAAACAAAAGCTGAACACCAGTTGAACCCCGTTGGGCCAAGCAACAAACAGGAACATTCGGTCCCAAATTTCACAAAAAATAGCGTTGAGTCCGACATCCGACCTACCGGCGTACAATTAAAGAAGGAAGCATGGTTATCAAGCATGATTGGGTCAGTAACTAAGCATGCAGACTGTCGCATACTTAAGTTACATGTGTATCCTATACATGTACGTTTGTAACGTTAAATGTTTTTTTTTTCTAAGTTGATAAGAAAAATCACCCCTTCCTATAATATTCTCCTTAAATTTGTAAACCGAGTCGACGTAAAGTTCAGGATCCGAAAGGCTTTTAATTTGGAAATCAATTCAAAGTGTCCGCGATAAAAATAGAATATGTTTTTCGAAGTAAATGACACCGATAGCCCTGCTGCACAAGTTTGGCAGTTAAAATATTTTTCTCGCGTTGTGGTCTGTAGCATGGGAAAATTTACTTTATCGAAGTTTTAAGTCATCCCTCTTATCATAAGCTTTAGATGAAACACATCCATTAGCAATAAAACAATGTAAATCCGAAAAGGGGGATTCGGTATATGTTGTGGTGGCTTTATTTTACTGTAGTTCAGATGGATGTTTGATTGACCATAACTTCAAAATCCATGGTGCTACTAACGGCACATAGAAGTTATTTAATTTCTTATAATAGTTCGACTCTATCTTTAAGTGTATAAAGTAATGCGAATAGGACTGAAAGCCATGTACTGGATTTCTGCAAACGCTTATTATAAATTAATTGCTTGTTTGAAGAAAAGCACGGTAAGATTTTTTCCGTTCCTATCATGGACCATAGCATAGGATGGAATATTCTTAATGATACTGAACAAAAACGACAATAACAAAGTATCTCATCATGACTCAGACGTTGTTTTTTTTAACTTCAAAACAAATACCATATTCCAAAACATGTATAGCATCATAGCTTTATAGACATGAAGCATCAACAAATACGACATTTGAGCCCATGCTTGAGAAAACCAACAATTTGAGTTCCCACCAGGTCCGACACAAACCAGGCTGTACAGTCACAGAAGATGGCTATAGGCTTGAAATATTGTATTTGTGTAGAAGAGAGATTGTACTATCCGTGTAGCGTAAACAAAGGGCCGCGCTTATCAGTATCGCGGTTACCACGAAGCTGATCTGCGGCTTGTTGGTTTTCCCATGCGGAGACTCTTTGCGTTTGCGAATGACTTGTTCATAGTAAACATACATTTGTGGTCTGTGATAAGGTTCCCCTAGGTAATGAATACATTTCCATGTCTGTCTGCGTGGGTGTGATGGAGGTTTTTTGATTTCCCAGGACAGCTATGACAACCAGTTTGTAACTGACATACAAAAGGAAATTAGTTAAGCTTGCTCGTTCTGAACACTAACCAGTATAGAATTTAAGGTTATATCACCATACATTGAAACACTGTCACAAACAGGTAGCGTTTAATATATACTCAAATCCAAAAGTAACTTTACACTGTTTTGTAGATAGCTTTTTCGGGTGAAGGTGTGTAATATTTATAAAGTGTTTGATATGTATTGAAGTCATATCAATTACGAATAAGGTAGCCGTTAATTTACGGATTTTAAGGAAATAACGCTGCCACACGTCCCTATAAAACATGCAAGGGGTCGATGCGTTACTTGAGTTTTATGAATTAACAATTTTAAAGTTTGAAGACCAGCCCTTTAAGAGATCTTATTGTGCTGTTTATGTAAGTTTAAATTAACTCATTTTTGCCTGCTCGAACAACACACTGGAGTGATGTTTTCATAGTGCGCCCTTTTCACGACATTAACATGGTTTCAATGAAAAGTCCCATTACATATTGTTGCCATTTTTTCTTTCGAACCGATTTGATTTTGTTTACCAGCCAATATTGCCACACATTTCAATTGAGGCCCCAAAGATTCGTAATGAAAAAGTTCGATACAGTTAAACCAAAAGGTTTCAGAAATGGTTAACGTTTACTTTTGGTTTATTTCAAAGGGAGGATATTTCGATGCAAAGCAATTTTAATATAGCCTGCATTTTAATAACTGAATGTCAGAGCGAAAATGTCGGGCAGTATTTTTCACAGACAATAAGTGGTTCTTGGCACAGCATGTTCAAATCTTATGTCTACCTTTGATTTTGTGCGAAAATGCCAATTGTGTGCTTTTAATGAAAACACAGATAACTCGTAAGTGGATTAAGTTACATCGACCGCTTTACATGCATTATGTTCGGACACGTATTGGAGTAACACTCCAATAAATAGTGTGTTACAATTCAAAACGAATGAAAATATATTAATGAATGAAAAGTGTAAAGTTACTTTTGGTTTCGAGTATAGTACTAGAACGTTAACAGTAAACTGTGCCAAATGTAGACGTTTTTATGGCAAATACGTAAAATGTCGATCAAGCACTATAAAAACAGGCAGGAAAATCGAATAAAACATTAGGGCTCGTATATATGACGTTTGTAAAAAAACGCCTCATTGAAAATGTTGCATAATTTGTCGAAGAGATTCTTATTAATATGAAAGCAATTGGCTTTTTACTTAATTTTTCCTGATCTTTGCCTACTTGTACCTTTTTATGTTCTCTCTCATGGTATAGCATAAACCACCTTTGCTTAAGATCCGTACTTTTTCTGATGATCCTTTGGGATCAGTGAATATATTTGGAGTATTTCAAATATTTTGTACTTTAAGAATCATCTTCTTAACAGTATAATTTTGATTATTTGGCCCCGTTGGGAATACAAGTCTTTGATTTAGATTACACAGATGTAAATTCTTGAAATTGCAACAAAAATTGCTGGCTTTCGCTGCCAGTTTTGTAAAGGGTCACTGATAAAGGTTCATTACCCGAAATTGTACAATACTTCCCACCTTCTTGCTTTGAATGTTTTTTCTGCTTCCAAAGGATCTAACAATTATTTTTATTTACTAAAGCAAAAACTCAAATGGCATCCTAAAAAGAAGTGTTTAACATGAAAGTTCGCTGGAGCCTTGCAAAGAGAACGTATCATATGCGTAGTGAGCAGCTTTTAACAATAGGTGGCCCATAAGTTACCCGGATTTACATTAATATTTGAAAACGTACATAAGAGGTGCAAACATTATAGATGACTTAAGAAAATAAAATGACTGAGTAGTCTAGACAGGGCTGTTGTCCTTTATGGCTCCGTAGCTTTGTTCTTGGCAGATACGCTGACGATAACCCGACCATGGTTTCGTCTATATGAAGACTCTTCAGGGGATTTCTCTGTTGGGTTGACTCTAGGAGAGTCGAAAGTCGAATGATGCTGGTACAGCAGTAACGCGCCTTATATAGTGGTGAAAAGCGGCTCCAAAATGGCTTCCCGGCTCCCAAAAGCGGCTCTAAAAGCGGCTTCTGGAGCCGCCGGCTAAAAAACGGCTTCTTGAGCCGTCATAGAGGCTCCAGGTTCGTGGAGCCGCCGATTTCGAAGCAAACAGTCTATCAAAACCGGCTCCAAACGAGTATGTGTCTCACAGGACTCTCAGAGCCGCTTAAGTGGGCGACTAGCGCCGCGTGAGAAATACAGTAGGATCGCTCTCTGTAATGGCTCAAAAACGGGGCTGCAGCTCCAAAAAGGCTTTGGGATATGCATAGTGGGGCTTTAGGTGCCGCCTGTAATTGTCGTTTTACGCCATTCTGGAGCTATCGGAGCTACGGTATGTTTTGGTTAGATCTGTTTATATTGGAGTGGTGTTTCCGATATGGACAGTCTTTGCTTGCCGTCCGTGTATCGGTTCCCACGACTATAAATGCCTAGTCTGGCCTCGATTGTGACCGAATTTAGACATAAACAGCGTAACAGTAAACAATGGCACCCGATTGTTACGCTATGTTTATGAAGAACAACAACGCTGGACCAATCAGGTGAAGGAAAGCAACTGGTAAGTGCTTGTTTTTCCCTATTATTCAGCGATGTACGATTGCATCGTAAGATAGGTACTGTGGAGCGTGACATGTGTTGCCGTGTAATGTATCTGGTTGGAGGTCCGCAAAAATAAGATAAAATACGATATAATGACTGCGGGGGTGCGGCCCTTACATCCCAACATGGGTCAAAATGTATTTGATTCGCCTGGTACGCTGAAACATGGGTCAAAATGTATTTGGATGTAAGGGCCGCACCCCCGCAGTCATTATATCGTATTATAGATGACTTAGCTTGGTCCACAGGCGCTTGAAGTTATGGCCATAAATCATTAAAATAAGCCCTAAAGCAATAGTGTCTTCATAGCAATACCGTAGGTATTGCCAGGTATGCAAGTAAAACATGCCAAAATTGGAGGTTCTTTTGCGACCTTACCTGACGCTGTAGGGAGGTTCCCTTTGTTTTCCTGAAGAATCAGATCAAGAGCTTCTCGGAGGCATGGATAACTTTTTCAAATCTGCTCGCAAGCAGACGTAGTTGGAACTAAATTTTTTGTCCAAATTTTCCTAGCCATTCGCTCAGTAAGTTCCGGTTTGGCTCCAGATTCCGCAGTAAATGAACACGGCTGCCAGATATGGCGTAAATTTATTTACGTAATAATTAAGGTAACCAAGAATTTTTTTTTGCTCACTTCTTTATCATCTAAAATGCTATCCCAAAACACTTGTTTGCATTCAAATGCGCTTAAAACACGACTTCCACTTTTGTTTGTTGTTTTGAATGCGTCAAACGTCACGCGCTACGTCTGTGAGGCATACAAACTTGCCGACGTCACCGCACGCACTGTGACGACATGAAAAGGTCAAAGGGAAGCCATACTGTCAATAAAAACAACACGACTGGACAAATATCATGAAAAACGTTGATAAAATGGACATTTTTAGGATTATCCACGACTTCTTTTGTTTGGACAGAGAAAAAAGTGTCAGGTAGGAGCTGATTGAACCCATTTTGATTTGCAATCGAACGTTTTAGGTTGCCGTGCAACATTTGCTCCGACTCCAAGAACCTTGCCGGAAATGCCACAACGTAATGGCTCCTAAAACGTGGCTTGCAAACCTGGCAATACTTCGCATTGCTATGTTGGCACTTATTTGAAGCATTAATTTTATGATTTATGGCCATAACTTCAAGCGCCTGTGCTTGGTCACAGTTTTTAAAGAACGCATAAACCACATTTTATGTTTTCATTTATTGTGGTTTGAAGTTCATTTTCTTCAACAATGATGTTTGTTTGTAGTGGGCTTTGACGTCTTAGTCATGTCGGGACGGAGTCATCGCAGTGGGAATCTTTTTCTGGTTGCGCCTTTTCCCGATTTTGCCTACTTGTACTTTTTTGAATATAATATAAAAGTAAATTCATCTCATGTTTCTAAGATTCGTGACTGTTTTTGTACACAGTAGCAGGTGAGGTTGCGTATAATATAATGCATGTCACGTATATAAACGGAAACAAGGTCATGATAAAAGAGTGCAAAACAATTTATTTTATCCTGTATCTTGGACAAGTGCTATAGCATATTTGTATCTTTCAAACATTACAATGTCTTTAAAATCGTACGTTTTGTAAGCAAACTCACTTGAGAGATTCAATACGGTTTGAACAAAAAAAAAAAAAAAAAAAAAAAAAAAGACTCGTTTTCATGTTTTAAATACTATACAATAGAATGTTAGAGGCAAACAGACACGAACGGGTACGAGCACTTGCAGCCATTTTAACAAGTAGAAATTCCAAGAAAAGTGTAGAAATCGTTTGAGAATACAAACCGTGAACGTTTAAATTTCCTTTGGTGTGTATAGCTAAATACTCATTGGATAACATGTTATGGAGTACAATTGTTAATTTTGAACATGCTACCAGTGACGTACTCCGTAATAAATGATATTTTACTAAAATTGTAAAAATGTTCAAAGTGACGTCAATTAAACTGACAAAAGAAAAAGTTTAATTAAGAAGTTACACGTACAAGTTCTCGTACACGTTCGTTTTTCTCAACCTCAGACTGATATGACAACTACCCGTCAAATTAGTAAAATGTTGTGATTCACTGCAGATGATTCGGGTAAGCTTTGCGACCAGTAAAAACCGGTTTAAGTCCCCAGTAATTTTATATTACTGATCGTTCCAAGGCGATACTTCTGTTGTGGTTCTATTGGTTTTATATTTTGAAGTCGAATTTTTGTGCTGTTTGAACCTGATGTATGTTTTCAGTTTTAACTTTATTTCATATTTTTAGTTAAGTTTTGGTAACTGATTGGCTACCTTTTGGGAGAAAGCTGCTCACTCGGCATACGATATGTTTGCTTAGTATAAGTACCAAATTGTCATTCCCTCCCCCCTCTACTCTATTGGCGTAGAAACATAGCAAAACAATTAAATGTCTCGTTGAAGTTACATTGAATTTACATTACGATCTAAAATGCAATTTCCATTGCGGAATTTTCTCCATGCTTACTTGGTTAATATTTAGCTGATTTATTCTTTAACAGCTGGAGCAACGATAACTTTTGTATTACATGCACATAATGCATTTCCTAGTTTTCACTCGACACCCTTGAAACTTGGTGTACGTTTAATGGACAATGTTTCATATGGATACGTGTTGCATTATGAGAAACGTGTGTTCTCCATATTTCTTTTTTATATTTGTTTTATATATTTGTCATTGTGATTTCAAGTTTGGGATGCTGAATCCAATTTGAGCCATTCTTGCTATTAGTTTAATTCCAAATAATAGATTCTGGGTACTCGTTAGAAACCACAATGTTTTGTTTTGAGCAAAAAGGAAGAACAATATAAAGAAATCTCATAAAAGTTAAATTTTCGCAGGTACAAAATCCTTATTTATTGCATTGGCATGATTTTGTAATGATAAGCAAAAGAAAAATCTTTTCCAGTACGTCGATATGTACCGACAATTGCAACTATTGCGATTAACACAGTAATTCCTATGTGTTTTATAACGAACGCATGATCGTGTCAAGGATTTCTAGAAGGGTGTTGCAACTCGCCTACAGTTTACTTGATTTATCTTATATTCGCCAGAGGAATTGAAATAATTGTGCCCTTAATCCCCGAGCCCCATTTACCACAGATGAAGAATTCCTGCATTAGGCACACGGTACCAAATATGTATACAGTTAATGTATGTCATATGAAATGTTTAATATCGTTGTAATGGAACAGTGTACACTTAAAATCATCATGACAAAATTGAATCAAGGAAAACTTACGAATTCTCACAGGAGAAAAATGAGTACAATTCTGTGTCTAAGACCTATCATTGGGATACATGTCTTTAAATTATATACCCCCTTAAACCCCACTATTATATAATGAAAATGGGGTTTACAAGAGTAAACTATTTTTTCTTTCATTTTTGCCCCCAAAATATGCATAGTGGATACTCGTTTGAACTGCCTCGGCGAGACGGTTCTGATATATACCCACAATTCATGTTTTGGGCAAAAATATCAAAACGTTTTATTGCACGAGTACGTTTTCGTATTGTGTAGTTACAATGTGAGAGACGAAAAAATCTTTATCATCAAGCTATAGGACTGATTCTTCATTATACATCGGATACTCCTTGTTTATCGCAAATTCCACATTTATTGAACAAACTATAAAAGTGCATCGTAAACTGATTGGTCTAGACATTCATTGGTGCATTGTGATTTCCTGTCCCAGCTACTATCTGTTTATTATATCATGTAACATCTGCAGTGATAAAAATAGTTTGTTTTACATGATGTCAATCAATAGTTTTAGATGACATGACTGAATAATTGTGATTTAAGTGCTAGGCAAATGACATGGTCTAGACGTACATCGGTGCATTCTGATTCCTGATAATTATTATGAAATTCAATATCAGAAGTGATAGTTAAACAAGATATAACAATATTACGATCAATATCAGCTGCATTATATTCAACAAATGATGGAATGTTTGGAAGATAAATAAACACACCAACTACGCCAGGTCGGAGGTCGAGTAGCACTGGTCTGCCTTTGCTTGACCTAAACGTTTGAACGTTAATGTTTTATTTCTTTGTTCCAATCTAAGACAGTATGTCACTGTGATAATCATTACATGGTTGTTCGATTTATTGCTTTGAGTTCAGTGGTGTTGTTCTTTTGCTCCGTTTTTCAGTAAATTGTTTGGCGCCCAGGAATCTACATCGTTGGACAGCTTACTGAATCCGTGAGCCCTCGTTTTTGATTCAACATTGTGGTTATCATGATTTATTTGTTTGTATTTGATGATTCATTGACTAGTCAGAGATTAACCACGAGGACCGAACAAATATCTTAATATTGCGAACCATTGCGGAAGATGAGGGTGAGGTTATGGCCCTGTAATACCGGTTTAAGCCCCCCCCCCCAGTATATTTATATTACAGATCGTTCCAAGGCGACACGTCTGTTTTGGTTCTTATTATTTTATGTTTTGGACTCGAAGAATCTGTGACATTCTTGGGGGTTTTATGCCTCGTTTTCAAAATACCATAACAATGTCACAAAGGTTCTGGTGGTGGTATTTCATGATTAGGGCAAAATCCCAATGTATTCTGAACATATTACTATTAAAAGTTTTGACTATTTCCTCCATATAGTGTAAAAAAGGCGATTTTAGCGGGGGTGGGGGTCAAAATTTCATATGTGAGAAAATTTTAATTTTTCGCTTTTCCATGCTTGTAGTCCTTTAATTCCACTATTGTATCATATTTTGTGCATGCAACACCGTGAAAAGTGCGATAAGCATGCATTCTGCCATTGAAATAAAATAAAATTGAAATATTACAACGTCAACATTTTGGGTACAAACCTTTAGCAGTTACCTGTATAATATTATGCTCTAAGTACTACCAAACATTATACAAGGCACTGTTAACTCATAAGAAAACCTGCTATCTGTTATATGCAAAACCTTATACCCAGATCAGCGATGACCAACCAGCTACTCAGAATTGTGTCATTAATTAACAAAACTTCAATCCATCTTCTATGTCTTGTACAGCTTGATTAGAGGTCGATCTTAACCAAAAACATTTTCTTCAGACACGGCCCATTGTGACATGTTGCATGAGTATTTATTTACCTGTACAAACCTGTTACAACACGGCCTTCAATGTGTTTATTTTTCTGATTCACTTTAATGTCCCTTTCAAGATTATTTCAGCTCGTATGAGACTGACCAGTGGACGAAAACATGACGAGAACCCAAAGAAAAAACTCCAGGCACACCCGCAAACAGAACTTGGCTTGTCTTACATGTGTCTCGTTTCAGTATACTACTATGGTTGTGTCGAAGTGATTATAATCATAAAAGTTATTTTTGATTCGATTAGATTATGGCTGAGAATCCTTTAATAGGAACAGTTTTTCAGTCATTTTGGGATTGAGCCACGTATTACTTCTTGTACCCAGTACTCTGGGAGGGGGGAGGGGGGAGGTTAGTGTGTCTCAGGCACAGCACGGCTCCCCACGATTGGATCAAACCCAGGGCCTTTATTTAGAATCACTTTCATTAAGGAACTGAAAGAGTCTTGTTTTGATGCCTAACGTGACATAATAAGCAAATAGGTTAATGAAAGTGAATGGAAAATTGTGTAAACACCCTTAAAGTTGGTGATTTGAAACTTTACGTCGCTGTATTGTACCAATGACAAAGACATTTTAAGTTCCCATGGTACTGGCTAATACTTAGACAGTGGTGGCATCGTAACGACCTGACTGAAAAGTTGTTGATTTGGAAGTTAGTACATTAAAAAAATAGGAAAACAGTCCACCAATGTTACTGTTTGTGGTGCAAGAGGTTATTGGCCGTGTAAACAAGTGGACAATATTAGTATAGAATGATTACAAAAGTTTGTTCCACAGAATGTACAGTACCCTCATTTCTGGGGAATGGAACATAAAACGTGGTTATAAATCAAGCAGATTTGGGTTAATTTTGGAAACCAATGTATATATCCAGTTTTTGTACTTTATATATGGCATACAACTTAACTGCTGTTTTGTTTTCTTTTTAATTTTAAGTTAAAAACAATTTCACATACTTGGGCTCTAGTACAGAGATAACATTTTGGGCTATAGGGTACTGTTCCTCCCCCCCCCCCCGAGTCCCAGAACTCCATTCATATATATTACGTATAACATGACAATACATTCATATGCAAAGGGATTTCTTGGGACTCGGGGGGGGGAACAATGTTAAATAAATACTTTTCTATTTTTCTATATGTTTAATACAAAAATGCCCATTTTAACCCAATAATAAAGCAGTACGTCTTTTGAAACAAGAACCTCAATCCAATATCATAAACTATGGATTACCAGCAAACATGTATACAAAAACAGAAGCATTTGACCATGATTTATTTTTATCAAAATCTGAGGCAGCTATACATTATGGCTCCCACTAACACCGTCAGAGGTCCTTTTGTGCCATTTGAACCTTATGTACGTTTTCATATTTTCATTTAAGTTCGGGTGACTGAGTGGTCGCCTTTTGGGAAATAGGTGATCACTCGGCTTACGATATGTTTTCTTAGTATATAATAGTTGATAGTTAAATTATTAATAGTTAATACATAGTTAAGTTATAATAGTTAAATTATTAACAGTTAGTATATAGTAAAGTTCGTGTAACTGAGTGATTGCCTATTGGGAAATAGCTGCTAACACGGCGTGCCATATATTTTCTTAGTATAAGTACCTAATTGTCGATAAGATTATTTCCCACCTAGGTTTTTGGAGTGTGAATTTCTTTTTGATATTGCTCCATTTCCTGATCATTGCCTACTTGTACCTTTTTACATCCCAGTCAACAACTTTGGTCAAGCAAAGGTCAAGCAAAGGACATTGCCTCAATTTAATGGAAATTCGCCCAAACTTAGGGTGTCATCACATGCAAAAGCTGCTTTAAAATGCAATTTAGTAAACTGTGTATGCTTTATTTACCGTATGTATTGTTGAACCACTTTTCCTTGGCAGTCTGTGATTTTTTTACTAGCTAAAAGTAAGCTGTGCAATCAGTAACAAAGTCCAATTCTAAAACTTTTACTTATTTGGAGAGAAAGGGAGACTTACTTGCACAAGGTATATCCAAAATATAGCTATACATTTTTGTTGTATCTGTAACGCTGTGCTGTATATGTTTGATGTCTCGGAATACCTTTCTTCACTTTTTTAAGATGCTTATCCTATCTGATTCGACTATCTGAATGCATGTTTTGTTGTGCAAGGCTTATATAATATCTGACTCTCCAATAGCTGATAGCAGTTGATGATTCTGACGACGCAAAGGAAACTGTCGACTTTCATCATAATTTCATTAGGTCGGAAACTGTCTTCGGTCACTATGTCGAAATAAAATCGTTGTACTTTAGTTCTACTGCACATAATCAAAACGAATATACTTTTATCTTTCTGACCGCGAGCATATTTAACCGACAAATTAAAAGAAAATTAATAAAAGATCATCTGTCATTTATCAATCATTTTAGAAAATTACTCAAGAACAATAGTTTCTCATATTAATTATACCATTAATTACGTCGTAAATGACTATTGTTCTGATCTTCGGTACAGGTAAACCCAACGATTCCGACAAGAGTTCTCTATGATTGTCTCAAAAGCTACATGGTATGATGTGTACCACTAATACTTCATAGATTTTGTTCTAATCTAAAAATAGTATTTGTATCACAATATATGTAGACACTTAATCGACGTACATCAGTAAGATGTTGAAAGTATAAAGTGATGAGCAAATGGGGCGATCAGAAAGAAAAACTTTCACGGGCCTGTTTTCATAACGAGAAGAATATGTACTTGCATTTCCTAAGGCCACAATGGGCGGTGTCCCATATTCAGTCCGACTACCTTTTTGCCAACAACGTCTATGGATGTTGGCATTTCCTCCACGTTTGTAAGTACAATGAACCATGCACGTTGCATTGTTCTCATTAACACTTTCAAGCCATTATAGGAGTCAAATCAGATGTTATCAGCATTTGCATGCGTTTAATTATTTTATAAAAAGAAACTGAAACGAGAGTAATGGTGTTTAATCAACACGTTTAATGTTGTATTGTGTGAAATATCCACAGATGTGTGAATCAGCGATAGCACGTGCTCTAGACTTCATGTCATTGTTGAACACTACGAAAGTTGCACATGAAATATGCATGTGATTGTTTACAGTACAGCTGTAAAAATTGAAAATTTCATTGGAAAATATTATTTTTGCTCAAAACATTGACTGCCTTGCTGTGGCGATTCTAACGAGTACATCAATACCCATGTAAACCCTAATTTTACTACATAAAGTTGTGGTTTACCTGTCACGGACTTTGCCTCTATTTTACCCAACACTTAGGATGTCATTACACTCAAAATGTACTTGAAGCATCCGAGCCTGCCGAGGCAAAGTGGTTTAAGTCAAACCAACCATACATATTTTTATAATCCGTTTGCTTTACTTGGGTGGTTATATTTTCAAGCATATTTTAAGTGTCAGTACATCCCCATATTGGGTACATGTCTAAAACCCATTGATTGGCTTATTTTCTATACAATATTTAATTCAATGGAATCATAACCATTTTATATTACTGCCATTCTTCTAATGGTATACTTTGACTACAAACGCCTCCAGAAACCAGAAACAATTAACCTAAATTAAACTCTTTAAAAACTAGATGCTGTATCAGAACATTTTAAAAGAAATTAAATGGAAGACGTCATCAAACTTTATTTTTTTTTTATTTTGATGGGCAAATACAATTAATCTGATGACTATCTGTGAGATGACAAAATGCCCTTAATTTTTTCTGGGTGGTATTGCAGTATTGTGAAATTATCATTACGAAAAATTGCCCATGCAATATACAGAGATAATTTTCAGATGAAAAAAAAATTCAAATTGATTTTTCTTCATAGGAAACTTTGATAGTTTTCTTATGTTTGCTTAAAACATAATTTGTGGGTACATGTTAGAACCGCCTCGCCGAGGTGGTTCTAACGAGTACTCACAATCTATGTTTTGGAGCAAACATAAGAAAAATAGGTACATGTATATCCCTGCATACCCCATTTTTGCTATATAAAAGTTAGGTTAAAGCGGGTATACATTTCACGTTTTCCTGATCTTTGCCTACTTGTACTTTTTACGAACAGACAGTCACTATAACATGTCCATACAATGTTTATCCCTTATACCACACTTAAGTAGTATAACTTCGGTGTGAATGAACTTACATTTTTTTTTTTACTTTTAAAATAAAACAAACATGGATTGCTGGAAAAATATATTAAAATATTATTTTCCCAATGAAACATTCCATTTTACAGCTAAACCAAATCTCTATATACAGGTATTGCATGGGCAAGTTTCCGCAATGATGTACAATGGCTTCCGGGTACAAAGGCCGAGATGTGAAAGAACGTCTTGATCAGACTATACGTATTACTGATCAAAGCATTTTAAGTGAAATTGAACCAAATACAGCAATGGACGATGTTCTTTGGATGTGAATGACTCTATACAGTCAGAACCTTAGCATCAATAAATCAGGATAACATGTCCATGAAAAGCATACCGCCTCATAACCCACTTTTGCATATTTATAATGATGTGCAATGGATTTCGAGTATAGAAGGCCGAGAAGTGAATAAACGACATGTCAAGTCATTCTTGGACAGTACAGACTATACTATTGGTAAAAGCATCTTTATGTGAAATTGAACCAAATACAGCAATGGGCGCTTTCGTTGTTTAGACGACAGTAGTCCAGTAGCCATAAGCTTAACCTGGTAGATGGTGCCGCATGAAATTTTATTGTGGTTTCTAGTTCACTGGGACATGCTAGTTCAGAAACTGCATGATGCCACCCTGGCATCATTGAGCGTTTTGGAAAAATCAAGATGGCGTCCAAGATGGTCGCCATAAACAAGAAAACAGCACCCCAGGGTTTAATAAACTCATTTCTCTGCGTTTAAAATACTCAATTTACGCTGTAAACAATATTAAAAAGATAATTCTAAGTTTTGACCCCCATGTCATTATTATGAGGCAAGATGGCAAACAAGAAGGCTGCCACAATCATACTAAAAGCAATATTTTCGTAATAAAACGGCATTCAAGTGCTGCATTAAACAGTGTATTGTGCTTGGAAGTCCATTTTTGTTGTACACATAATACTTAAGTGTTTGGTTTCTAATTATGACCTCACATCATTACAGCGAAAAAAGATGGCGACCAAAATGGCCGCCATAATTATAATTTAAAAGATTGTTTTCTCTTATTAAAACACCATTCCTGTGCAGAATATACTAAATATAACTCGTTTGAAATGCTCATATAATGTTGTGAGCAGCATGGTTTATTGTTTATTCCCATATTATAAAAACGAGCCAAGATGGTGGCCAAGATGGCTGCCATAATCATAATATATGAATTCATAATTTCTGATTGAATCAGCATTCCAGTGCTGCATTTGCTCAATGTTTTGTAATTCAAATGTTCAAATTATGTTGACAAATGAAGTGGGTTGTATTATATTTGACCCAACATGATAACAATAAAACAAGATGGTGACCAAGAGGACCACCATATTCATGATTTAATGTTCTCTGGCTACAGCAGCATTACAGTGACGTAAATCCTGAATGACTTGTATTTGAAATGATCATTTTATGGTGTAAACATCGCAATTTAATGTTCATGTTTTGTTTTGACACCGCAAAATGATACTGGGGCGTATGTGTCCTACGAAATTATAATACAACTGAGATCTTCTTCACTGATCAAAACATAAGTTTAATGTAAGTGTTACATATTGATTTAGCAGAATAAAGGGAGGAAAGCAAATCAATCTACATCACTAAATGAAAGTACTCGTAACATTTTCAGTTTAAATATAATAAATAAGAAAAGAGGACTGCGTTTTTAAAGATAATTTAGTGAATCCTCCAATAGAGCTATAAAACGCTAGGCGCTTGGTCTGAAGCATATTTGGAAAGGGTGCAACAGACTGAGAAACGCAGGTAAAGCTGGTTCACAAAGATGAAAGGAAGAGTCGAACTGACGCTAATGCTAAGAACAGAAAAAGTTTAAAATGTGCATAGAAAATAAAAATAAAACTGACATCCTTTAAGAACAGTGAGCATATCTATGAGAAAGGTGATGGGACATACCGCGGTTTTGGCTATTTACCTCGTCAGCGACCCTTTAGATTTGGCACCATGAAGCCAAAACACTCTGTATATTGGGAAATACAACATCACAACTTTATATACAATATGCTGTTGTCACATTTCAAATAAATACACATGTAAACCTTGACTCAGTCTTCTTAGCGCATGGATTTAAATTGATGGATGAATTTGAAAAAGTTGGCTGGGAAGTTTCCAAACAGTGATTGCATGATCACTTCTATGGCTTCAAATGCGGTACGCAAAACTTATTTAAGTAAAAGCCACAAACTCATTTGAAGCAAAGATTATTCATTCAAGACACTTCCAGGTAGATTTACCTTGCCATGGTATACCCTCAGGAATTGGCCCCAGCATTCTTCAATGTTGGGGGACAGCGCGGACAGGAGGATTACGAACACAATATGTTTGGAAGCAAAATGTACAAGTTGAGAGAGCCACATACACTGCGCTGGCCTGATACAGTCGTCACCGATGGGCTGCGCTATTTTGTGGATGATCCTGTCGCATTAAAAGCATAACCAAAACTTCTCCAGCAAGACAAGAGGTTTGACAAAAAGCACTAGCATTTGCTCAACACTATTCGAACTTCTCAGCAAAAGATACGATGATTTAGGTATTTCATGATTGTACATGCAACTGTGACCATCTCACATTAAAGAAGGGCTGTGATATCACAGACTGATCAAAAGCACACTCGCTGATCGTGTTCGGACCTAACGCTGTTGCTGTTCAGGTGAGACATAGTGTAGACATAGTGTAACAGTGGCAAGAAGTGAGATGGTTGCGAACCATTGAGGAAAATATATAAGCGTCATACACAAACATTTATGTATTGCTCAAGATTAAATATTAGACGGAATTTTTCCATCGGTATTCCGTTAAACCTCTCCATACCGACGGAAATGACTTCTATTTAGCCCTTAGTCGAAAATGAAATATCATCGAAGACTCCAAAGAAGTTGAAAATTGTGTTATATCATATCTTTCTGACTGATAGGACTTAATATATATATATTCCAGATGTAAAATGACGCAGGTTCCTAAAATACTTCATGTTTTCTGTTGAAAATATCACATATTACTATAAATAGATTAGGAGAGACTACTGTAAAATATGAGACAAAAAAGTAGAAAATCAATTGCTTTTTGCAAATGTATTGAAATTCGGCAGGCTACCCAGATGTTTACTAAAAGATTTATGCATTTTCTAACAAAACATAACATTAATTCTAGCAATCATCACCAAATAAAGCAGTGATAAGCTTCTTACGATATTCATAATCTGTTCGACCATAGTTTAAAGGCAACCTATGCTAAGCTGTCACGAGAGAGGAGCGAGGTCACGAAGTGTATCGGAGTGCAGGTTAGTCAGCTGATCTAGATTAAATATCTACAATCAATGTAAACCGAAAAGAATAAAAAGTAAAACCAAGTCCCTTTAAGAGCAGAGTTAACATTAATGCGAAAGGGAATGGGCTATATAAAAGGGACATTTGAAAGACCGTAAATATTTGGTTAAGTCAGATCGTATTCTGCTTCCTTCTTGCAGTCCGATTTGAAATCAATATCAAAGGGTTTCATACCTGACAGGTTTAAACTGAGTAAGCCTTTACCAGA
This sequence comes from Rugalucina vietnamica, assembly GCA_964017185.1. NCBI lineage: Eukaryota > Metazoa > Mollusca > Bivalvia > Lucinida > Lucinidae > Rugalucina > Rugalucina vietnamica. The sequence goes on along the minus strand of OZ024878.1, from coordinate 52,622,708 downwards.
TAATATCAGGGCAATTATCGCATTTTGGGGGGTGTTATGGCAGCAACGTAGGATTATTCTGTAAGATATATGGTTTAATGTAAAACTGGTAAGCAAAGGCTAATAAATACTCCCAAGCTTAATGCATGTAATCAACATATACACAGTCGTTAACCAAAGAAATGTGAAACCAATACATGTCCGACATCCATTTGATAATCCACGCTTGGTCAAATGTGCATGGTCTTATATCCAACGTAAGTTAGGTGGTCGAAATAATAATGAAGGGTTCTGGGCGCTTGTGCCAATTACAACAGCCGACAGTGTGGCTCCAGCAACAGATATATACTTCAAGTAGAATGATTTGCTGTGTGTATGCTTCTGAACAACCATGCTCATCATCGAAATATAGGCGCTTCGTAAATCAATTAGCATGTACAGTGTTTTGCAAATGCAATTGGATTGAAGAAACAATTGTTGCAGTAGTTGAACAATATAGCTGATGACTTTGCTTATCATTACAATGGTAATGACACAGACGAATACCTTATCTCGGTTTTAGAATAAAATGCCTATTCGATCTTTCTTTATATGATGTAGATTTGCATCCCTCTGTTTATTCTGCTTACTTAAAACTTAACATATATACATTTAGACCAGAGGACCAATGGTCCTGTAAACGCTCACCTGAGATCTGCTGCATATACCAATAAACATGTTTGAATATTATGATATTTAACTCCAGTGCAGGGGCAGAATAAGCAGTCAGTACCTTAATTAGGCTGCGTATTTGCGTAATTACCCAATTAAAATATGAAAAAACGCAATTAATAACGATCTGGTAGCGTAAGAAAACGCAAAAGAAATCGCCGATACGCAATACCGGAAAATTCAATTGCGTACCGGTTTTTATCGGTGTGCGCCGCACAACGGCTTACGCCGTCTACATTAAACAAAAATGTCATTGGACATGCGCAAATCGATCGAGTGGAAGCCATTTCTTTTCTGTTTTTTCGTTGGTTGACTGCGATTTTAGTTAATTCTCTCAACCAATCAATGTTTCCATTTTATTTTATGCTATGCAAAAGCAAAAGTAGAAGAAAATAAGGAAAGTACACCTCGAACATCATTTTTACCAAATTGTTTTCCATTTTACCCAATTGATTGAAAATAGAGTGCGTAACAGAATTGAACTTAACCAATTAAAATTCCAGATACGCAATTGAATGAAAAAGGGGTGCGATGGGCTAAAAAATTAATTAAGGTACTGAAGCACTTGGGCCATTTTCTTTTTTCAGAATCTTCAATATTCTGTCCATTTGCCAATTTCCTGCTGGCTTTTGCCTTCAAATGACATTTTAACAGTTTTCCCAATTCAAATGCATAGGCAACCCATGTTGACCTTGCCATAAACTTGTTCAAGGTCATCACAGGGTCATGATTTATATATACATTGGAGTACTTTAGCCATCGATGCTTCACGCCAAGTTTCCTTGACATCAGTCTATTGGTTTCAGAGAAGATTTTTGATGGGTTTTACCATATATGGGCATGGCGGCCATCTTTGTCATGTGACCAACATTATTTATATACACATTGATTTCCCCATTCTATAGATGCTTCACATAAAATTTGGCTTTGATTGGCCAAGCGGTTTCAGAGGAGAAGACGTTTGAATATTATGGAAATATACATGTATATTGCCGCGATTAGGGGGCACATGAGCCCCTGGGGTCCAATGTTTTTCAGAATCATTAATATTCAGTCCTACTGCCCATTTCCTGCAAGACTTTTACTTTAAATTACATTTTAAAAGTTTTCCCCATTCAAATACATTGGCGACCTATGTTGACCTTGCTGTAAAATAGGTCAAGGTCATCACAGGGTCATGATTTATATATACATTGTAGTGCTTGAGCCATTGATGCTTCATGCTAAGTTTTGTTGAAATCGGTCCACTGGTTCTGGAGGAGAAGATTTTTGAAGGTTTTTTACCATATATGGGCTTGGCAGCCATCTTGGTCATGTGACCTGGATTTTTCATATACATATTTGTTACCCCTTCCTATTGATGCATCACATAAAATTTGGCTTTGATTGGCCAAGCGGTTTCAGAGGAGAAGACGTTTGAATATTATGGAAATATACATGTATATTGCCCCGGGGTGGGGGCACATGAGCCCCTGGGGTCCAATTTTTTTTCAGAATCATTAATATTTAGTCCTACTGCCCATTTCCTGCAAGACTTTCACTTCAAATGACATTTTAAAAGTTTTCCCCATTCAAATGCAATGGAGACCTATGTTGACCTTCGCGTAAAATAGGTCAAGGTCATCACAGGGTCATGATTTATATACACATTGTAGTGCTTGAGCCATTAATGCTTCATGACAAGTTTCGTTGAAATCGGTCATCCGGTTCTGGAGAAGAAGATTTTTGAAGGGTTTTTACCATATATGGGCATGGCGGCCATCTTGGTCAAGTGACCTGGATTTCTTATATACACATTGGTTCCCCCTTCCCATAGATGCTTCATGTAAAATTTGGCTTTGATTGGCCAAGCGGTTTCAGAGAAGAAGATGTTTGAATATTATGATAATATACATGTATATTGCCCCGGGGTGGGGGCGGATGAGCCCCTGGTGCCCAATTTTTTTTTCAGAATCATTAATATTCAGTCCTACTGCTCATTTTCTGCAAGATTTTTCCTTTAAATGACAATTTAACAATTTTTCCCATTCAAATGCAAAGGCGACCTATGTTGACCTTGCTGTAAAATAGGTCAAGGTCACCGCAAGGTCATGATTTATATATACATTATAGTACTTGAGTCATCGATGCTTCATGCCAAGTTTGGTTGAAATCGGTCCAGTGGTTCCGGAGAAGAAGATTTTTGAAGGGTTTTTACCATATATGGGCATGGCGGCCATCTTGGTCATGTGACCTGGATTATTTATATACACATTGGTTCCCCCTTCCCATAGATGCTTCATGTAAAATTTGGCTTTGATTTGCCAAGCTGTTTCAGAGGAGAAGATCTTTGAAAATGGTGGACGACGGACGGACGGACGACGGACGGACGACGGAGCATGGGTATACTATAAGCTCACCTTGTGAGCCTGACGGCTCAGGTGAGCTAATAAGCTTTTTGAATCAGAGGCCATTTTCCCTTATACTAAGATTATGGCGGCCATTTTGACCACCATCTTGCATCATTGCTATGATGTTGGGTTGGGTCAGAACTTAACTCAAACTGGAACTGTTAACAAAATAAAGTAAAGTCAAAAACAAGACAGTTTATTTGAGACCAAGTTCTCTATATTATTTTTTTTCGGTGGCCATCTTTGTCACCATCTTGCCTTTTTATTATGATTGGAGCGTCAATACATAAACAAAACTAAATTATGGTGTTCTTGTTAATAAGAACAAAAAATGAACATTTTAAACACAAAAAGGTACAAGTAGGCAAAGATTCAGAACATTCAGTTTATGCAACTCTGGAATGCTGTTTTCTTGTTTATACCAACCATCTTGGACGCCATCTTGATTTTTGATTTTTTCAAACAAGTCATGATGCAGTTTTTGAACTGACATGGTCTGATGAACCAGAAGAAGACAGTAAGGACAACAAGAGAAGTGAGCCTTTTGCTTCACATACATGTATTATGTTGATTTTTGCAATACTTTCCGCCATTTGTCGGCCATTTTGAATTTTTTAATATTTCAAAATGCTCAATGATGCCAAGGTGGCATCACTCGGATTTTTCATCTGAAAGGTATGAAGAAGTGAAATCCATAAACAACATTTTATGCGGCACACATTTCCAGGTCACAGGCCAAATCCATGTTTGGCTACTGGACTAACAGTGACTCCATGAAGTCAGAGCTATAGCATCAATACAGGATAACATGTCCATGAAAGGTACAGCCACTCATAACCAATTTTTATATAGCAAACACTTGAGTCTTCATGGGTATACCTATTTTTCTTATTTCTGCTCTAAAATAGATCGTGGGTATTCGTTAGAATCGCCTTGTCGACGCGGTTCTATCGTGTACCCAGTCTTTGTTTTGACCAACGTGTACCCTTAGACTTTGTTTTGAATCCAAATAAAAGTCAAAAGTAAAAATTTATCTACGGTTTTTGTTTTCTTTCTACATTTTTTCTTCTTTTGTATCTCTTAAAGAACTCTTTATATTCAATTTGCATAAACATTTCCGTAATGAATCAATATACCATTTGCATGCAGCTTTAGTTCATGACCAGCGTCATTCATTTCTTATACACGCACACAAAACGCCCGAAACGAGACAACATGCAAAACCTAGATGTATAAGAATTTTCCATAGAAAGGGATAAAATATCAATCAAGAAAATAGCGACACAATCGTGATTATTTTGGCGTCACAAATAAACACAACGCTACGAATGATGACCACGTAATGTGCAATGTACTCTTAACTGCGATGTGGCATGAATTCGTTTTTATCAAAGCTTCGACTTCGGATGAACTCCTAAAATAACCCCGTAGTTATTTACAATTTTCATTACGAGCATAAATATTTAATCAACGCTCACAATGCTATCATGTTTTATTAATTGCTGAGAACTAAATAACAGCGGATTTCCTAAGATAACCCAAGGCGTATTTGTTCAGCTGACCTTCCAACGCGTTCATGTTGAACATATATAACGTGTGTTTTCTGTGAAAAAATAAGCCCGCCAGTAATTTTATATTACTGATCGTTCCAATGCGATACTTCTGTGGTGGTGCTTATTGTTTTATGTATTAAAATTTTGTGTTGATTTTTTGTACTGTTAGCACCTTATGTATGCTTTCATATTTTAAGTAAGTTTGGGTGACTGAGTGGCCACCTATTGGGAAAATAGCTGCTCACTCGGCTTGCTATATGTTTTCTTAGTATTAGTACCTGATTGTTGGTTTAGTTTTTTCCCACCTCGGTTTTTGGAGTAGTAATTTCTTTCTGACTGAGTCTTTTCCTGATCTTTGCCTACTTTTACTTTCATTATAGCTATGACATTTTAGATGTATGTTTGCGCAATTGTCCTGTCACTGTAAAGTAATAAGGTTATCGAACTTGAATTGCAGTCAATTTGAACTCCTATTGTAGCGCGTTTTTTTCTGTAAATGAGAGTTTGACATTTGCTATGAATGGTGTCGAACGTGAATAATCGCTAGGGGGCACTGCGCTCGAAAGTTCACGTGATATGCCAATACCGCGATATTGTAGATGCTGCGATAAAGCAGAGTCGGAGAATCAGCGATATTGTTCGTACAAACCCTTTAATCAAGTGTCATATAAACGTTTATGCCACTGTCTTGCCTTTAACAAAGTTATAAAAAAATCAGACAATAATCACAAACTATTGTATTCACATTTATTAACTTTGATATTTGAATGATGCATTAGTCTGCCTTATATTATAACAGCTTAATCCATCATGGCATGATACACTAGCATAAAAATGCAAAACATTGTGACCCGATACTGCGTCACAAAGTCAGCCGTGTCAGATAATAATGTGCAAGTCGTCTCGTCCTACAAATATAGTACAGTGCAACTTAATTATAGGTCCCAATCTTTTATGTGGTTGTGCTACAAGTTCGGTGCCCAGGTAATGAAATCATCGATTGTTTTTGTCCTGATGCAACGCAATTGATAATTCTTCAAGCCATGTGTCTCCAATACTGATTACTGTGTTTTATCCTCGCCGGAGGTTTTGGTCTTTGGGTATCGTGTCACCTTTTTGTGAATACACCATTCACTGCTTTGGTATAAGTGCCTGATTGTTAATTTGGCTTTTTCCCACCTCGGTTTTTGGAATGGGAATCTTTTTCTTATTGCGCCTTTTACTGATATTTGCCTACTTGTACTTTTTTGAACTTATTCATATTATTTACAGCTAGAGTTTGACATTGGTATACATTTAAAAGAAATCAATGATCAGGAAAGGGCACAATCAAAGGGAAATTCCCTATCCAAAATCCAAGGTGGTAAGAAACTGGCAACCTAGTACTAAACACAATGGGAGTATATCGTAAGTTGAGTGAGCAGCTATTTCTCAATAGGTGGCTACTCAGTTAGTGTGACTTAACTAAATATATACATAAGATGCAAACAGCACATAAATTCTTCACAAATCATAAAACAGTATGAACCATATTAGAACGGATAAAATATAAATTAATAGGGAGGGACTTAAACCGACTTTACGGGTATCAAACCTCACCCTTAGCTTCTGCAGTGGTTCACAACACTAAGTTAGTTGTTCAGTCCTCTTGGTGAATCTTTCACTTCTTAATGAAGTGGTGTATCACAAACGAGTTCTCACACAAACACAACCGTTAAAAGTAGACAAAGATCAGACAATGGCGCAATGGCGCAAAACAAAACAAAGGCTGAACACCAGTTGAACCCCGTTGGGCCAAGCAACAAATAAAGAACATTCGGCTGCACCCAACTCAAATATATAGCTTTGAGTCCGACGCCCGACCCAACGGCGTACAATTATTGAAGGAAGCATGGTTATCAAGCATGAATGGGTCAAAAACTAAGCTCGCAGACTGTCGCATATCATTTAAATTATATCCTATACTTTTGTAACGTATATCGTTTTTTTTCTAAACTGATGAAAAACATCATTCCTTCATATGCTCATTAAATTTGTTAACCTAGTCACCATAACATTCAGAATCCGAAAGGCGCTTTCGCAAAGGCGTCTTTAAATTTGGAAATCAATTCATAGTGTCCGCGATAAAAATAGAAAGTGTTTTTCGAAAAAAAAATGATACCGATAGCCCTGCTGCACAAGCTTGGCAGTTAAAACATTTTTTTCGCGTTGCGGTCTGAAACATGGGAAAATTTTACTATATCGAAGTTTTAAGTCATCCCGCTTTAGATGGAAATCCATTAGCAATAGATCGGTGTAAATCCGAAAATGGGGCCTTCGGTATCTGTGAAGTTGTTGTTAAGGTGGATAATTTTGATTGACAATACCTTCAAAATCAGTGCTGCTATTAACGACACACAGAGGTTATTAAGTTAGACTCTATCTTCAAGTGTATTTACATGCAGGAATGCGAATCATGCACTGGAAATCTGCAAATACTTATTATACATAAATTGCTTGTTTGAAGAAAAACACGATACAATCAGATGTTTTATTCCCAATTATGAACCATAACATGGTATGAAATATTCTTGGTATTAATATAGTGGCCACCTATTGGGAAAATAGCTGCTCATTCGGCTTACGATATGTTTCATGGTATAAGTACCTGATTGTTGGTTTGGTTTTTTCCCACCTCGGTTTTTGGAGTGGGAATCTTTTTCTGATTGCGCCTTTTCCTGATCTTTGCCTACTTGTACCTTTTGATAATACTGAACATAAACGACAATAACTAACTATCTCATCATGACTCAAACGTTGTTTATTAACTTCAAAACACACATTATATCCCAAAAACATTAAGAGCATTATGAAGTTATAAACATATAGCATCAACAAATACGACATTTGCGTTTGAGAATGACTTGTTCATAGTAAACATACGACTGTGGTTTGTGATAAGCTTCCCCTAGGTAATGAATACATTTCCATGTCTGGCTGTGTGGGTGTGATAGAGGTATTTTGATTTTCCAGGACAGCTATGACAAGCTGTTTGTAACTGACATACGAAAGGAAATCAGTTAAGCGTGCTCGTTCCGTACACTTACCAGTATCACATTTAAGGTACTATTGCCAAAAATTGAGACACTGTCACAAACAGGTAGCGTTTAATATAGTACTAGAAATTTAATTGTGATCTGTGCCAAATGTAGAAGATTTAACAGCGCATAGGTAAAATGTCGATCAAGCACTTTAAAAACAGACAAGGAATTTAAATAAAACATATATTGACGTCAGTAAAAATACGACTCATTGAAAATGTTGCATAATTTGGCCAAGAGATTTTCAATATGAAAGCAATTTACATTTTCCTTAATTTGATGTTTTCTCTTATGGTGTAACATAAACCAGCTTTGGTTAAGACTCGTACTTTAAAAAAAAAACTCAGTAATGTGGCATTCTGACGTCAAGAAAAAGACGCTTTTAACGTTAAAATTCGCTGAAGAACTGCAAAGAGAACATATCATATGCGTAGATAGCAGCTTTTAACAATAGGTGGCCCCTAAGATACCCGAACTTAACTAAATATTTAAAAACATACATAAGAGGTGCAAAAACTTTGGATAGACTTGAAAATGACTTGGCTTGGTCACTGTTTTAACAGAACGCATAAACCACATTTTAACCCAATCATGGTTGATAACTATGCTGCCTTCTTTAAATGCACACCGATTGGTCTGGCGTCAGACTCCATGATGGCCCCGGCATAAAGCTATACATTTTAGTTGGTTGGGGCCGAAGCTTCTTGTCTGTTGCTTGGCCCACCGGTGTTCAACTGGTGTTTTTATCTTGCTCCTGAGTAAGTAAGTTATTTGGCGCCAAGGGATCTCCATTGTCGGACAGCTTACTCAATCTGTGAGTCCTCGTTTTTGATTCACCATGGTATTTATCATGATTTATTTGTTTGTCCATGATGATTTATTGACTAGCTAGGGTTTCACGACAAGGACCGAACAACTAACTAAATGTGAAGCACGGCAGAAGCTGAGGGTGAGGTTAGGTACCTGTAAAATCGATTTAACCCCGCCAGTAAATTTATATTACTGATCGTTTCAAGGCGATTCTTCTGTGGTGGTTCTTATTGTTTTACGTCTTGGTGTTTAAATTGTTGTGCTGTTTGCACCTTATGCATGTAATCATATTTTAGTTAAGTTTAGATAACTGAGTTGCCACCTGTTGAGAAAATAGCTGCTCATTCGGCCTACGATATGTTTTCATGTTATAAGATAATAAAAATTAAAACTGAGATCCTTTAAGAGCAGTGAACACATTAATAAGAAAGGGGATGGGCCATACCGCGATTTCGACTATTGAAGTCTCGTCAGTGACTTTTTAGATTTGGCAACATGGAGCCAAAGAGAATTACTGAAAATTTGCAACTTTCAACAGGGTAGTCGATACAAAGACTAGTATAATCTAAATGGGGCCAAGTATATTAAACATTGGTTAGAAAATGAATCTTAACCGATAATAAATTTCTAGAGTTCTGAATATCCTCGCTGATCTCAAAGGACCAAAAAGAAAATATAGCCTGCACTATGGATGATGTACGGGGATACTTTTTAGGGCCGCCACACGGCACAACACCAGCTGCAGTAATAGCAAATAAAAATTGAAACTGAGATCCTTTAAGAGCAGTGAACACATTAATAAGAAAGGGGATGGGCCATACCGCGGTTTCGACTATTGAAGTCTCGTCATTGAAGAACCTGATTGTTAATTTAGTTTTTTCCCACCTCGGTTTTTGGAGTGGGAATCTTTTTCTGATAGCGCCTTTTCCTGATCCTTGCCTACTTGTACCTTTTTATGTTTTCATTTATTGTGTTTTGAATTTAATCTTCTTTAACAAGTGATTAATGTTTGTTTGCAGTGAGATGTAACGTCTTTCTCAGGTTGGGGTGGCGTCATCGCTTCCTAAATATAATATAAATGTAATTCCAACTCATGTTTAATAAGATTCGTGATTGTTTTTTGTTTACACAGTAGCAGGTGACTTTGCGTATAACATAATGAATGTCTTATATTTCGTACGAGGTTGATAATAAACATTATTTGAATCATTAAATATTCTCTTGTCGATACCTCTGTGGTGGTTATTTTTGTTTTATGTCTTGGTGTTTAAAAGTTTTTTGTGCTGTTGGCGCCTTATGTGTGTTTTCATATTTTTAGTTAAGTTAAGGTAACTGAGTGGCCACCTATTGGGAAAATAGCTGCTCATTCGGCTTACGATATGTTTCATGGTATAAAGTACATGATTGTTAGTTTGGTTTTTCCCACCTTGGTTTTTGGAGTGGGAATCTTTTTTCTGATTGCGCCTTTTCCTGATCTTTGCCTACTTGTACCTTTTTCTAAAATTCGAATCATTAAAGTTTCTTTCTTTTTGGTCCTTTGAGATCAGCGAGGATATTCTGAGAAATCAGAAATTTATAATCAGTTAAGATTCATTTTCTTACCAATGTATGTTTAATATATTTGGTCCCATTCAGATAATACTAGTCTTTGTATCGACTACCCTGTTAAAAGTTGCAAAATTTCAGTAATTCTCTTTGGCTCCATGTTGCCAAATCTAAAGGGTCACTGACGAGCCTTTAGTTGTCAAAACCGCGGTATGGCCCATCCCCTTTCTCATTAATGTCTTCACTGCTCTTAAAGGATCTCAGTTTTAAGTTTTATTATCTAATTGTTGGTACCCATATTCTGTCCCACAATCATTCTGCTGAATGAAGACGTTGAGAAACATTTGCCCTTTGTCAGTTTAATTGAATTCACTTTGAACAGTTTTTCTGCAAGTGCTCCAATTACACCAAAATTGAAGTTTGAATATTGGGGTGTCTCTCGGGACCATTAAGCAAATGATTTAAATTTAGATGGCAATTGTTCTTTCTCTACGCTATTGGAAAGCAAACATAGCAAAACAATTAAATGTCTCGTTGAATTTACATTTTACATTGAATTTACATTACGATTTCAAATGAAGTTTCCATGACTGCGTGATTGTCGCCATGCTTACTTGATTAATATTCAGCTGATTTAATCTTTACCAGCTGGAGCAATAATAACTTTTGAATTACATGTACTGAACGCATTTCCCAGTATTCATTCGACACCCTTGAAACTTGTTTGACCTACAAGCGTGTACGTTTAATGGGCAATGTTTCATATGGATACGTGTTGCATTATGAGAAACGTGTGTTCTCCATATTTCTTTTTTATATTTGTTATATATATTTGTCATTGTGATTTCAAGTTTGGGATGCTGAATCCTGTTTGAGCCATTCTTGCTATTTTGTATCCCGTTTACTACACCAGCCTCTTTTTTACTACTTCTAAAACATCAAAAATTTTAGATAGTACCACAAGTAAATTATGTATATCTGAAGAATCAGAAAGATTAAAAATAGTCTAATATATTTTTTTTTACTTACGCAGGTACAAAATCCCTATTTTTTGCATTGGCATGATTTTATAATGTGAAGCGAAAGAAAAATCATTTTAGTCGGTTGGGGCTGGAGCTTCTCCATTGTTGCTTGGCCCACCGGGGTTCAACTGGTGTTTTTGTTTTGCTCCGTATTTTCATTATTTGGTGCCCAGGGATCTCCATCGTCAGGCAGCTTACTCAATATGTGAGTCCTCGTTTTTGATTCATCATGGTGGTTATCATTTGTCCTTGATGATTCATCGACTAGTTAGAGATTCACCACGAGGATCGAAAACTAACCAAAAGTTGTGAACCACTGTGGAAGCTGAGGGTGAGTTTAGGTGCCTGTAAAACTAGTTTAAGCCCGCCAGTAATTTTATATTACTGGTCGTTTCAAGACGATACTTCTGTGGTGGTTCTATTTTTGTGTCTTGGCGTTGAATTGTGGTGCTGTTAGCACCTTATGTACGCTTTCATATTTGGGTTAAGTTTCGGTAACCGAGTGACTACCTATTGGGAAAATATTTGCTCACTCGGCTATGATATGTTTTCTTAGCATTAGTACCTGGTTGTTAATTTAGTTTTTTCCCACCTCGTTTTTTGGAGTAGAAATTTCTCTCTGATGACGCCATTTCCTAATCATTGCCTACTTGTACAGGTAAAAAACTGTGTTTTCGTAATGTGTAGTTACAATGTGAGAGATGATAACATCTTAATCATCAAGCTACAAGACTGCGTCTTCATTATGCACTGAATACTCCTTGTTTATTTCATATTCCATATTAATTGAACAAACCATAAAAGTGCATCGTAAATTGATCGGTCTAGACATTCATTGGTGCATTGAGATTTCCTGCCCCAGCTTTTATCTGTTCATTATATAAAGTTATATCTGCAGTGATAATAATAGTTTGTTTCACAAGATGTCAATCAATAGTTTTAGATAGATCCGCTGTAATGACTGAATAACTGTGATTAAAGTGCAACACAAATTACATGGTCTAGACGTACATCGGTGCATTCAGATTCCTGGTAATTATTATGACATTCAATATCAGTAGTGTTAGATAAACTAGACATAACAATATTTCAATCAATATCAGCTACATGGTATATAATGCGATTGCTTCGACCCTGCGGCTTTACCTTTGACGTATAGTGTATTTGCTATAGGATGGTGCCACCGATTTAAGCCCGCCAGTAATTTTATATTACCGATCGTTCCATGGCGATACTTCTGTGGTGGTTCTTATTATTTTATGTCTTGGTGTTTATGTATGTTTTCATATGTTTAACTAAGTTTACGTAACTGAGTGGCCACCTACTAGGAAAATGGCTGTTCATTCGGCTTCCGATATGTTTTCATGTTATAAGTATCTGATTGTTAAATTGTTTTTTTTTCCCCATCTCGGTTTTCGGAGTGGTAATCTTTTTCTGATTGCGCCTTGTCCTGATCGTTGCCTACTTGTACCTTTTTTCAGAGATAAACCTGCACGGTAAAAGCAATGGCAATATACTAAAGAAATAATGGGGTTTGTGATTCACAAATAAACACGAATTGGTCGGGCAACTCACCAACATGCAGGTCGCCGTTTGTGCAGCAAATGTAAGTCTTCTTTAACGAAGTCTTATGGATTTTAACTGTTTTTTTTTCTCTTTGTCTACATCTCGAGTCAATTTATTGAACACTTCATGTTTTTTATGTGTTTGATTTGTTGCTTTGTACCCAGTCAACAGCTTTGGTAAGGACACGGTCTCAATTTTATGGACAATCACCTCAACTAGGGTGTCGTAACATGCAAAATGTGTTTTGAAATGCAACCATTTAAGCAAACTCCTGTGCTTGATGAACAGAACAAATTGTTGATAAGGTACAAAAAGGCAATGATCAGGAAAAGGCGCAATCAGAGAGAATTTACCACTCCAAAACCCGAGGTGGGATAAAATAATTACCGATTGCATACAATATAAACATTTGATCCTTTGGATCCTTTGGAATCAGTGAAAATGTTCAAAGGAAGATAGTATGGGCCATATTGCGCAATTTTGGGTACTAAAACCCTCATCAGTGATCTATTATTGGGGGGGTGGACAGGGGGGGCGGGGGTACGGGGAGAGAGGGGGCGGGAAGCGGGGGAAGAGGGGGAGGGAGGCGGGGAGAGAGGGGAGGGAAGCGGGGAGAGAGGGGGAGGGAAGAGGGGAGAGAGGGGGAGGGATGAGGGGAGACAGAGGGGGAGGGAGGCAAGGAGAGAGGGGGAGGGAAGCGGGGAGAGAGGGGGAGGGAAGCGGGAAGAGAGGGGGAGGGAAGCGGGGATTGGATACCCCCCTGTCCACCCCCACATTATTAAACCGGCGACGATATCCAGATACATGTAAAAATACAGCAATTTCAAAACTTTACTAAAGAGATGTGTAAATCAAAGACACATGCCTAAACTGGGTCAAATAATTAAATCATTGTTTAGAAGGTGGCTCTAAACGCACAATACAATTGTACTGAGAAGCCATTTCCTTATAGGTGGCCACTCAGTTACCCGAACTTAAAAATAAATATAGAAAGCTATTGGGTTCAAAAAGCACAAAAATCCGATTCAAAAATATAACGCAATTAGACCCACAACTGAAGTATCGCCTTGGAACGATCAGTAAAAATACTGGGGGGTTAAATCAGTTTTACAAGGCCCTAACCTCACCCTCATCATCTTCTGTGGTTCACAACATTTAGTTAGTTGTTCGATCCTTGTGCTGAATCTGCAAGTCGTCTATGAATCATCAAGGGCAAACAAATAAATCATGATAAACATCCTGATGGATCAAAAACAAGGACTCAACACTTTCAGTATACTGCCCAATGATGGAGATCCCTTAATGTACATATAGGACTCAAAACAACCTTAGTAAAGAAAATACTTCACAAATAAAATATCAACAGTAAAGATGTTTAAAAAAAGCAAAATGGGAGGGACGCGTGGGTTTTTGGAAATTTTGACTTAAACTGTCGATCTAATTACGACTTAAAACGTCGATGAAAAAATGAGAACTAAGCGGAGCGCGATATTTCGCGCCATCTCAGAAATTTGTTATTTACATAATAATGAAAGAGAAGTCAAAGGTTGTTCTGAGCAACATTTGAGAAACAAGAATACAAAGAAATAGTTAAGGTAATCTAAAACCAACCAATACTAAGACATGTTACAAAATTACGAAAACACGTGACTTTTAAGAAAGAATCTGAGGTTATGAGCTTATTAACATATGAATATGAAAAACAAATGAAAAGGATAAATTCAAGAAAATACAACTCTTGCTAATATAAGCTAATTAATAGTTATGAAACATAACTAATAAAAAGGTACAAGTAGGCAAAGATCAGGAAAAGGCGCAATCAGAAAAAGATTCCCACTCCAAAAACCGAGGTGGGAAAAAACCAAACTAACAATCAGGTACTTATACCATGAAACATATCGTAAGCCGAATGAGCAGCTATTTTCCCAATAGGTGGCCACTCAGTTACCTTAACTTAACTAAAAATATGAAAATATACATAAGGCGCCAACAGCACAAAAAATTTTATACACCAAGACATAAAACAAAAAGAACCACCACAGAAGTATCGACTTGGAACGATCAGTAACACAAAGTTACTGGCGGGCTTAAACCGGTTTTACATGGCCATAACCTCACCCTCAGCTTCTGCAGTGGTTCATAACATTTAGTTAGTTAAATATTTGTTTATTCAGACTGCCTCTTTGTTGGACTGGTCACCTTTGAATTTGGCTGAAGCTAACCGGTTGAAAGTCTTGTTTTGAAAGCTGTCAGTTTTCACTTCATGCGTATTGCATCAATGTTTGGGTGATTAGTGCTGTAATTTCTTTCTCGTCTTTTGTCTCGGTTGGGATTTTAAAGTTAATGGTATCAATTCCTGTGCCTGCTACGTGTAATTTCTGATGATTAGTTGTTACATGTATGTCATTAAACTTTTTAGCTCACCTGAGCCGAAGGCTCACAAGGTGAGCTTATAGTATGGTAGTCGAGCCGTCGTCCGTCCGTCCGTGCGTTCACACTTTCAATCTTGAATATCTCTGAGACTGGCTGGCTGATTGCAGTCAGATTTTACATGAAGCAGCATTGGGTGGGGGCTTGCCTGCCATAGATATTTAAGCAGATCAGATCGGAACTCTGGTTTCCATAGCAACAAATAGCTCCCATTGAGTTATAACGGAGACAATGTTGTGGCCACTCGATCAACTTCATTTTTGATTGGATCTTCTTCATTCTTGCAGGCAACAAGGACAACCATAACATCTCGGATGAGTTCGAATTTCGGCCAGGTTCGATTTCAGATTGCGGAGTTAGCTGCCCTTGAGCGTCTGAAAAAATCCCCATAGACTTATAATGGAAAAAATGTTGTGGCCACTCTAGCGCCTTTATTTTTCATTGGATCTTCTTCATTCTTACAGATAACAAGGACAACTATGATATCTCGGATGGGTTCGAATTTTTGCGAGATTCAACCCTTTGACTGCAAAGTTATCTGCCCTTGAGTGTTTGAAAAATCATTATTTTGTGTTGTGGCCACTCTAGCGCCTTCAATTTTAATCGGATCTTCTATATACTTGGAAGTAACAAGGATAGCTATAACATCTCGGATGAGTTCGAATTTCGACCAGATCCGACATCTGATCGCGGAGTTATCTGCCCTTGAGTGTTTGAAATATCAATATTTTGTGTTGTGGCCACTCTAGCCCTTTAAATTTTAATTGGATCTCCTTCATACTTGGAAGTAACAAGGATAGCCATAACATCTCGAATGAGTTTGAATTTCAGCCAGATCCGACCCTTGACTGCAGAGTTATCTGCCCTTGACTGTGTGAAAAATCGATATTTAGTGTTGTGGCCACTCTAGCGCCTTCATTCTTATTCGGATCTTCTTTATTCTTAGATGTAACAAGGACATTTTTAACATCTCGGATGAGTTCGAATTTCGACCAGATCGGACCTCTGACTGAGGAGTTATCTGCCCTTGAGGGTTTGAAAGATCAATATTTTGTGTTGTGGCCACTCTAGTATATTTGTTTTTAGTGGATCTTCTTTATTCTTGCAGGTAACAAGGATATCTCGGATATTGTAGATATCAAGGATATCTACAATATCTCTGACTGCGGAGTTATCTGCCCTTGAGTGTTTGAAAAATCAATATTTTGTGTTGTGGCCACTCTAGCACCTTTGTTTTTCAGTGGATCTTCTTCATTCTTGCAGGTAACACGAATAACTACAATATCGCGGATGACTTAGAATTTTGGCCAGATCTGACCTCTGACTGCGGAGTTAGCTGCGGAGTTTAGTGTTTGAAAAATCAGTATTTTGTATTGTGGCCACTCTGGCGCCTTCGATTTTGACCAGATCTTCTTCTATCTTAGAAGAAACAAGGATAACCATAACATCTTGAATGAGTTCGAATTTGAGCCAGATTCGACCCTGAACTGCGGAGTTAGCTGCCCTTGAATGTTTGAAAAATGAATTTTTAGTGTTGTGGCCACTCCATCATCTTCAATTTTGATCAGATTGTCAAACAAAAAATAAAATAAAATAAAAAAAAAATAAAAAAAATAAAAAATAAAAAAATAAAAACTAAAATAAACAACCACTATGTCCAGTGACTGTAACTGTTGACTCTCAATTTTGTTGGTTTCTCTTTATGTACGCTTTTATTGTTTCTTTATCATGGATCTGCATCGTCAAGTAGCTTGCTAAATCTGTGAGTCCTCGTTTTTGAAGAACGCTTTCATTGTTTCTTTATCAGGGATCTCCATCGTCTAGTAGCTTACTGAATCTGTGAGTCCTCGTTTTTGAGGAACGCTTTCATTGTTTCTTTATCAGGGATCTCATCGTCTGGAAGCTTACTGAATCTGTGACTCTTCTTTTTTGACGAACGCTTTCATTGCTAATTTATCAGGGCTCTCTATCGTGTAGTAGCTTACTGAATCTGTGAGTCCTCGTTTTTAGTATGAATCTGTGAGTTCTTTATAAGGGATCTCCATCGTCGGTTAGCTTACTGAATATGTTAGTTTTTGATTCATGTGCATAATTTATTTGTTTGTCCTTGATGATTAATTGACTAGTAACAGATTCACCACTAGTACTGAACAACTAACTAAATGTTGTGAACCACTGCAGAAGTTGAGGGTAAGGTAAGGTACATGTAAAATCGGTTTAAGCCGCTTTCAAGGCGATACTTCTAAAGTGGTTATTAGTGTTTTGTGTCTTGGCGTTGAATTTTTTGCTGTTTGCACCTTATCTACAGTGTACTTTTTCATATTTTGTGTTTTATTCGGGTAACTGAGTGGCCTCCTATTGGTCAAATAGCTACCCAATCGGTTTACGATATGTTTTCATAGTATAAGTACCTGATTGTTTATTTAGTGTTTTCCCACCTCGGTTTTTGAAGTGGGAATCTCTTTCTGATTTCGCCTTTTCCTGATCATAGCCTACTTTTACCTTTATTTTTGTTCAAAGCTTTCAGATTGTAAATTGAATTAAACGATATGATATGTCTCATTTAGACTAACCTATGTAAGGTATATCCAAAATATAGCTATTCAAATATTTGGAACAATTTGGATACCTTTCTATATGATTGATACAGCAGAATACCTTTCTAAACTTTATTTATTAGAATATTATATGTAATGATTCCTGATAAAATCTGAAAAGGACGCAAGTAAGTTTATCCCAAACTAGGGTGCTATCATCTTTACAAGAGCTTATATAAAACAACAATGACTCCCGTACCAGATTCGCTGCAGATTGTAAGCCTTGTTTCTAAAAGTGAGCCGCGTCGTGAGAAAACCGGTCTTTTGCCTACGCGAAAACAATGGCGCAGATCGATTTTCTCGTGTCGCGGCTCAAACAAAACCGTATCATCTGCTGCCTTGGTCGTTTCGTATATTCATACATTCAGATTTATAAAGGGTGACGATTGTTAAAAAAATTTTGCATGTCATTTGAAGACAATGAACAAAAGCATATAGGTTTACATTAGTTTTGAAATTGCAGTATATTTACTAGTATCGTCGCCGGTTTATAAAAGGCCACTGATGAGGGTTCAGTACTCGAAATTGCGCAATATGGTCAATACTACCTCCCTTCGAATGTTTTCACTGCTTCCAAAGGATCAAACATTATATTTTATTTACGTGTTGATGTTTATCCTAACAGGTCGAACTATGTGAATGTGTATTTTGTCGTCGCAAGGCTATATAATAACTGACTCTCCAATAATTGATAGAAGTTAATGTTACTGACAGCGCAAAGGAAGAGTGCAAGCTGCCGGTCTGTTGTCATATTTTATGACTTGCATGCCGAGATTGCATTTTGTCGGAAAATAACCTTGGTCAGTTTGTCGAAATAAAATATTAAATGTACTTTTACTGTACATAATCAAAACGAATATGCTTTGCCTTAAAGTTTCTGATCGCGCGGATTACCGACTAATTATACGTTTTAAGAAAAATGTACTTCGCGCGTTGCAATATTCTGATTAACACTTTTAAAGGAACATTTGTAGTCAGTTCAGATGTTATCAACATTTGCATGTGTTTAATTACTGTATAAGAAGAAATTGAAACAAGGCTAACGGTGTTTTTAAATAACACTGTTTATGTTGAATTATGTAAAATAGCAACAGAAATGTGAAACAACGATAATACGTACCCCAGGCTTGACGTCATTGTTGAAACTGCTGTCGTTGTCGTGGAGAAAATATAGAAGCGTACAGGTATTGGGACTCATGAGTTTATTGTTATAATAATTTGAAATTTTGTCGGTAAACCCGATATTGTCTTAGTTTAGTCGAGAAACTGCCATATTTATTGTTACAAAAAGGTACAAGTAGGCAAAGATCAGGAAAAGGCGCAATCAGAAAAAGATTCCCACTCCAAAGCCGAGGTGGGAAAAAACCAAACTAACAATCAGGTACTTATACCATGAAACATATCGTAAGCCGAATGAGCAGCTATTTCCCAATAGGTGGCCACTCAGTTACCTTAACTTAACTAAAAATATGGAAACATACATAAGGCGCCAACAGCACAAAAATTTTTTATACACCAAAACATAAAACAAAAATAACCACCACAGAAGTATCGACTTGGAACGATCAGTAACACAAAGTTACTGGCGGGCTTAAAAAAAGGTACAAGTAGGCAAAGATCAGGAAAAGGCGCAATCAGAAAAAGATTCCCACTCCAAAAACCGAGGTGGGAAAAAACCAAACTAACAATCAGGTACTTATACCATGAAACATATCGTAAGCCGAATGAGCAGCTATTTTCCCAATAGGTGGCCACTCAGTTACCTTAACTTAACTAAAAATATGAAAACATACATAAGGCGCCAACAGCACAAAAAATTTTAAACACCAAGACATAAAACAAAAAGAACCACTACAGAAGTATCGACTTGGAACGATCAGTAACACAAAGTTACTGGCGGGCTTAAACCGGTTTTACATGGCCATAACCTCACCCTCAGCTTCTGCAGTGGTTCATAACATTTAGTTAGTTATTCGGTCCTCGTGGTGAATCTCTAGCTAGTCAATGAATCATCAAGAACAAACAAATAAATCATGATGAACATCCTGATGAATCAAAAACCAGGACTCACAGACTGAGTAAGCTACTTAAGGGTTCTGTCGAAAGTTTCAGTAACAGAAACACATATTAACATGATAAGTGTTAACAGCTGACTTAATGTGCAAAAATGGACGTGGCCTAGATAAAGCCCACAGAAATTGTCCGAGTGGTCGGAAAATTTGAACACCATTATTTTTCATAACAATCGACAAAAACAACCAATCAAAGCAAAGAATCAGTTTTAGCCTGAAAACGAAAATCGCATTGGACTAGACATGGTTTCGACTCACGCTAATATGACATGTCTGCGAAAGCCTTTTTGTCATTTTATTCTCATTTTTACTCGAAACGTAGATCGTTGAAACACGTCAATACCGCCTCTGACAACGAAGCGGTTCTAACGAGTACCAACAATCTATGTTTTTTGATCAAAATAAGTAAAAATGTATACACCTGTAAACTCCAGTTTATGAAAGTGGGAATTGAAGGGGCTAGACACGAGACAAAATTAACCTAAATGATAAAACAATGTTATTTCATTAAATTCTCACGAAATTAGATGCTGTATCAGAACATTTTTAAAGAAATTAAACGAAAGACGTCATTAAACTTAATTGTTTTCAATTTTGATGAGCAAATACAATTAGTCTGATGGCTATCTATTAGATGACAAAATGTCATTAATTCCTTGTGGATACAGTATTGTGAAAACATGCTTTCTAGAGGACAGTCATGTTTAACCCATATTTGACGAATGGATTCTTCCACCATTATAAATTGGATGAGTCCACTTTCATTTTTGGGGTGTTAGGAGTGATTTTTATTTCTTATCTCATTTTTCGATGAAATTTCTCTGTGCAAACAGAATAGCCCCAGATGGGACGCCGCGTTCTGCGGCGTCACATCTGGGGCTATACTGTTAGCCTATGTCCCACAAAAGGGACGCCAGGCTTATATGAGTTAATGTGCAATTCCTTTCTAGATGACAACCATGTTTAATGTGCAGTGCTTATCGTGTATTGAAGGCTGAGTTAAGTCGTTATTGGACAGAGCAGACAATAATATTGACAGAAAACATCTTTATACGAAACTGAACCAAATAACAATGGACGCTTAAGTTGTTAGGATGACAATGCTTTCATAACCATAGCACCTTAATACATATGAAACAGTATCGATCTACAACAAATGCTTACGACAAGATACGGAATAGAAAGGGTTTTTGATACCGATTAGATACGGACAAATTCGAATTATATTACTTACATGTATAATTACGGATTTTTCATTCGTGCCTGATTTTTGACAATTATCAAAGCTTGGCTGTGGATCTTCCGGGCCCAGTCAATAATGCACGTACAGATAAGGACTTGACGGATATGATGCGAATCGTTACGGACAGGACGGACACATACGGAAGTCCTATCCGCGGCGAACGTAAAAGCTAGTGTGACCTAGGCATAAGTCTCGGTTGGTATTTAAAAAAGGTACAAGTAGTCAATGATCAGAAAGATATTCCCACTTCATAAATCGAGCGGAGGGAAAAAACTTAAATGACACTAAGGTACGTATACCAAGAAAATATATTGTCAGCCGAGTGAGCAGCTTTTCTCCAAGAGGCGGCCACTCAGTTACCCGAACTGAACTAAAAATAAGAAAACGCACGAAAGGCTCGAACAGCACAACAATTCGACTCCAAAACACAAAACAATTAGAACCACAAGTTAATGGTATCAATTCCTGTGCCTGCTACTTGTAATTTCTGATGATTAGTTGCTACATGTATGTCATTTAACTTTTTCAATTTTGTTGGTTTCACTTTATGTACACTTTCATTGTTTCGTTGAACATGAGTGCACTGCTCCTTCTATGTAAATTACAAACATAAACACATGCTCCTTGACCCTATTCCCTGGAATTTGATTGGCTCCAAATAATTGAGTCATTGATATAACGAAAATGTTGCATCTAGCAAAGTGGATGGAATACATGTAGGACGTGTTCTATCTTAGGCGTCCCTTTTATGGGACATAGGCAAACATAATAGCTCCAGATGTGACGCCGCAGAATGTCCCATCTGGGGCTATTCTGTTTGCTGAGAGAATTTTCATAAAAAAATGAAAAAAATTAAAATTCACACCTGATGCCCCTAAGAACAGAAGTGGACTTACCCAAATGATAAAGATGGAAAAATTCATTCGTCAAATATGGGTTAAAAATGATTGATGAAACTCCAAAAAGTTTCATGCAACACGGACTACACGGTATATCTTGATATATATATTTCAAGTTAGATACAGCAAAAGTTGTATCGTCTAGTCGGCACTTTAACAGTGATGTGGCATGAATTCGCTTTCATCAAAGCTTGACCTACGGATGAACTCGTAAAATAATCCCGTGATTATTAACAACATTTATTTCGAGCATAAATATTAAATCAACCGCTTACAATGCACGCAAGTTTGATTAATTGCAGAGAACTTGATGGGGATTTCTTAGTATAACCCAAGGCGTATTTGTTCAGCTGACCTAAACGCGTTTATATTGATTTTTTTCCGTGCATTTTCACTATGGATTAACACTTTAAATGCACATTTGTGCATTTTCCTGGTCATTGTATATATTCAAGTGATTCAATGACATCCAATGCAGTCAATTTGATCTCCTTTTGTTGTACGCAAACAGGATTATTTATTAAATTAGTCAGCATCAGCCGATTATAATGCAATTTAGTAGGCCTAAACATGTGTCAAGGGTCTTTGGGGGTCGTGTTCCGTTCAATTTGTAGGTACAGTACATGTCACGGGGAGACGACAATAAACACCGTGATCATTATACATTATACTAGAAAACGCCTCACTGTACATCGGTTATCATCTGCTTACAACATCCTACGTATAAAATAAACATGGTAACACGATAAACACTATTTATCTATAAATATCCATACAGCTTTTTGCTACAGCTGTTTTCACAGACGTCATCGAGAGGTAATAAAACCAACTGAAAGCGGCTACAATAATTGTTTTTGAGCAAACAAACCGTGTTTTGTGACAGTTTACAACCTTAAGCACAAGAAAAAGCGAAATAACAATGGGGGCTTTCTTTCAATATCGTTTAAGGCACTAGCGTTTTTAATACGTCAAAAGTATTAATTGTTTCTGTTTATTGAGTATAAAATCTTTTGAATTCGTTCCATTTTACTCGAGAAAATCAAAATGTTCTTAATAAACATTAAGTGACGTAATTTCCGCGGTTTTTATTGCAAATGAAAGCCAACAAACGACATTTGTTTCGCTTTTGGTGTTTCTTTCCAGAAATCATGTTGTTTCTGGGAGATGTTCTGTCCACATATCTGGGTAACGCTTGAAATTATTGTGTATGACACTTATAACTGGCGTTGACGTCTCGGTTTTGGTATTGAATTTAAGCAGACTGACTGTACTTTTCAGTTGAAAATTGCTGATATGTCCTGTATTCTAAGAGTAAAAATAAAAGAAAATACAAATGGGACGTTTTCAAAGTCTTAAGTATATATAATACAGCTTCGAGCAAGAAATCGCCGTTAGATCTTAACATGTTTTAAAATTTAATATACTTAGAAATGATATAATATCACGGATTTTGTTCCTAACACTTCGCAGACATAATATTTCGTACATGTGTATACCATGTAACATGTGTCATATAACCGCTTATGTCACTTGCCTGTTACAAATTAATAAAAGAAATTCAGACAGAAAAAAAATCACAGACTATTTTATTCACATTTATCAACTTTGATATTTGAATGATGCATTAGTCTGCCTTATTTTATAACAGCTTCATTCATCATGGTATGATACTCTAGCGTAAAAATGCAAAACACTGTGACCCGATACTGAAACTTCGTCACAATAATGTTAGCCGTGTCATATAATAATGTGCAAGCCTTTTGTCCTACAAATATAGTATAGTGCATCTTAATCATAGATAGCAAACTCTCTTGTGATTGTGTTACACGTTACGGTGCCCAGATATTGCTTAAATTCAGCGAACATATGTTTGTCCTTATGCTACACAATTGCTCAAGTAACACACATCAAACACTCATTTTTTGTCGGTTTCTTTTAGTTCTTTAAATATCTCGTCACATTTTTGTTAATAAATACACCATTCACTGATTTAAGTTTTTGCATATTTCTAACAGTAAAGATGTGACGTCGGTCTACGATTAAGGAGTTCAGCTCAAAACAGCACAAGGGAGTTATATTATAGATTTCTTTCACAATTTGTACGACTCTTTCTTGAACGATGTGTATTTAGTAATGTTGGTATAAATCTGTAATAATCGTAGCATACCTACGTCACAGATTGACCACCCAGAACAGGCGTGCCATTCATATCAGATTAATAACGGTAAACCGGTGACGCGAGTCTACTACGCTCATAATAGATTGATAGGACCGAAAGCCGCGTGTTGGAATTTTGCAAATCATAATACTTCGATCGCTTTTTCCGAGCCCTTTCAGTTGTCAACAATATTCCAAGAGAGGGACGCGATACCCTTAAGGGAAAGAGCGTTGGGCACTTGATGGAGACGTCGAGGGGTCAGAACTACAGCGTTTCGAGCTGTGTCCTTAAGCAATATAGAAAACTCGCAATGGCTGCGTCAATATACATGTATGTGACTGAATGTTTATTGACTAACACGTTATTTATTAACTTTACAAACGAAACAAACAATATATTCCAAAACAGTTTACTGTAGCATGGTAACATTATAGACATATGCCATCAACAAATACGACATTTGCATTTGCGAATGACTTGTTCATAATAAACATACGACTGTGGTTTGTGATAAGGTTCTCCTAAGAAATACATTTGCGTGTCTGGCTGTGTGGGTGTGATCGAAATGTTTTGATTTCCCATGACGGCTATGACAACCAGTATGTAACTGACACACGGACGAAAATCAGTTAAGAGACGTAATTAAATGGAATACGCAATCAAATAAAACATTGTCACCAACAGATAGCGTTTACCCTGGCATTGGCAGTTTTAACCAATGGACATCAGGAAAACATGTCATTGAAATGCGTACCCCGTTAAACACCACTTTTATATAGCAAAGCTTGGGTATGCAGGGGTATACCTATTTTCTTTCTTATCTTTGCTCCAAAACCTAGATTTTGGGTACTCGTTAGAACCGCCTTGTGTACCCACAATCTATGTTTTGAGCAAAATAAGAAAAATGTCAAAACATTTCTATTGAAAAATTTCATTTTTACAACTCTAAAAAATCTCTGTGTATTAAATGGGCATGTTTTCGTAATGAATACGCAGAAATTAAAGCCTAGGTTACATTTGGCCTACGAGTAGCTTGCGATGATCGTACGATGCCATTTTTTGCATTTTCGCGCGATCTCCGCAGGGTGACCCTACGATGTCCCTACGATTCTACGACTTCCTACGGCTTCCTACGATCTCCGTAGCCTAAACGATTTTTAAGTAGTTTGCACTTTTACAAGATTTTAAAAATCGTAAGACCGTAGCCCGTAGACATGTCGTAGGTAGCATCGTACGGGGGTCGTGCGGGCGCTGTAAGGAAACCCTGCGATGATCATGCGTTTTTTATGATAATTTTGGAACTAAAATCGTAAGATAATCGTAGACCTTTAGGGTGATCGTGCTGCATCCGTACGGCTATTTCGCAAGGTTATTAAAATCGTACGGATATCGTGCGGTCATTATACTGATATACCACAGCGTCCACACGTTTATCGTGCGGCCGCCATTTGATCGCTGTGCATTTTTGATGGGATATGGTTGCATTTACCATTAGGTTTCAATAGGACCGCTTGCCTTGCGGGGGAGCCATGATGCACTGAGAGGTTGTACACGTTTGGAAGTACACGAAAAACGGACACCTAAAATCGCACGGTCATCGTAGGGAGACCGCAAGGGCTATCAGAAATCGTAGGGAATCCTCACGGACATTGCACGGGCTCCTTACGATTTCCACCTAAAGCGTGCTGAGACCGTACGATTTCCCTACGATCTCCGCACGGTTCTGACTCGGAACATCGAAGAAAGCCAGAACAAGAAATCGATCGATGCCCACATGAATTGTAAACACCTAAGTCGTCGCCCATTATCACCTACGATGTCTAAAATATCGCAGGGGAAATCGCAGACCGAAAATTCGTACAATGATCGCGGCAAATGTAACCTACTAGGTATGACCCCTTGCGGAATCCCTACGATCACTGTACGTTTTTTGTCCCCAAACTATCATACAAAAATCGTGAGATGACCGCATGAACATCGCAGGGTCTCCGTACGGCGCCCGTATGATGACGTACGACGTGGCTACGGGCTACGGTCTTACGATTTTTAAAACTTGTAATAGTGCATACTATTACCAAATCGTAGAAGCTACGGCGATCGTAGGAAGTCGTAGAATCGTAGGGACATCGTAGGGTTACCCTGCGTAGACCGCACGAAAATGCGAAAATTGGCATCGTACAATCATAGCAAGCTAATCGTAGGCCAAATGTAACCAAGGCGTCAGTAAGAAATCCAAGGGACTCCGTACGATATCCACTTAAAGTCTGCGGAGACCCTACGACTACCGTACGACCGCCTTGCGTTTTGTATCAGAACGTAAAGGGACTCCGTACGGACATCGCAAGGGCTTCGTGCGAAATCCACTTAAAATCTGCGGAGAGCTACGAATACCGTACGATCGCCTTGCGTTTTTTGTATCAGAACGTCAACAAAAGGCAGATCAAGAAATCGTACGATGCCCGTATGAATTGTAAACACATACGTCGTAGCCCACGATCACCTACGATGTCTAAATTCGTAGGGAAAATCAGAGGCCGAAAAATCAGGGCAAATTCGGTTCCATAAAATATACATGTAGTTTGCCGCTAATTGCACCCAATGTACATACAGATGACGTTTCGTCGGAATATGAAAAAAAGACCACCAAACATTAAAAAAGAAATTCAACATAAAGACTGTTATTTTCTTTGGTTCTAAGAATCCGAATCGATGTTTATTTTAAAACAAAGATTTGAATGTGCCTGTTTGCAGGTTCTGGCCGTAAGTCAGATCTGAAGACTAGGCCCACGTATTTAACTTATTAAGTACATCTATATCACCAGCCATTGGTTTGTAATGTCATATGATCTCGGTTTGAATTCCCATCAACCGATGTCCCATTATTATTATATTGTTCCATTAAGGCTAAGGACCAGATGTGTTCATCTCTTTTAATATTTCCCACATGAATCGTGCTCAGGGAACATTAACATCATCATGTTTGATTCAATTCGTTAGCCATGCCATTATTATTAATAAAACTTGCCCCGTAATGGCTATGTGCCATTTACTGTATATTGCAAATAACGATTAAAATTCCCATCATTCAGCGTTTTGTGACGAAATAATGGCAAGCAATTTATTCATATGTCTTAGTGACTATGCAAATATTAGCACAGGGACAATGTTTTCAATTAAAATAATGTAAGAGATAATGCGAAACGCACTAGGGCACGATTATAGAATAAGTACATAATTGTGGAAAGCAATGTACTTTTAAAACACTTAAATCACTAATTTTAAAAGAAATCTGACATTGTTGCCAATCTTTCCACACATTATAAAATGAGCCGTTGCATAGGAAAACCAACAATCTGCATAGGCGAAAACAAAAGCGCAGTTCAGCTTCGCAGTATCTGCGAAGCTGATCAGCGCGTTTGTTTTCGCTACATGAATAGTACAATTCCTCTACTTTCTAAATAAAAAATTTCCAGCCTCCAACCATTTTTGTGACTGTACAGCCAGATTTGTATCGGACCTGGTCGAAACCCAAATTGTTGGTTTTCTCACGCACAGGCTCATATGAAAGTCCGGTACATTTTCTTTTTAGTGCATAAAGAAGAACTAATATGTATAAAAAAGGTTTAAGTACCGGAGCGAAGTCGACACAGCATCTTTCAAACAATGGCGTAGCCGGCAAAAATTCACGAACACATTTATTTTGGAATCTTAAACATATACAAACGTAACTTGATCGTAAACGTAACACACAAATTACCTCAAGCGTTAGTATACCAAAATACTTGTGCATTCCGTGCATCCTGCCCACACACACAACTTACCGTGTCACAGTGTTTGAATGCATAAACCAATTGGAATTGAATCGTTTTTGTAAAAAAATTAAAACAGCCTTTGTTTGAAATGAGCATAAAAATAAAGCAAAAATAATGAACACAGGGCTGACGATTTGACAATACTCGAGGTTGAAATAAATGAAAGTGGCATCTCTTTACCACTTGAAACATGCTTACAGGTTTAAATGGATCTTTCACCAGCCCTGATTTTTAAGTTGGCCAGCGTTGTAGAGAACCTATGTTACCATGTTGCTTTTTTAATCTTTTTTAAACTTGATCTAACTTTGAGCTATATCAATGTCCTCACTAACGTTCGCGGCTATCTAGAAATGTACCAAAAATGATTTTGATCATATTTAGAAAACACATATCTTTGGCCAATCGAAATTATATCAGTTCATATTTTTCATTTTTTGTTGAAATAAGAATAGAGGGTTCGGGATTGGACAAAATGTGATATTAAATCCAAATCCAAATTCCGATTGGAAAGAACGGGTAACACAAAACATTTTCATTAAATAAAACTAAAACTGAGATCCTTTTAGAACAGTGAATATATCAATGAGCAAGGGGATGGGCCATACCGTGGGTTCGGCTACTTAAGCCTCTTCAGTGACGCCATAGATTTGGCAACATGGAGCCAAAGAGAATTACTGTAATTTTGCATCCTTCAACAGGGCAGTCGAAACAAAGACCAGAATTATCCAAATTGGGCCAGATACATAAATCGTTGGTTAGAAAATGAATCAAAACCGATCTCTGCTAAAGTTTATGTTTACAACACGCACGAAGGGAAATATGATCGGTTTTGATTCATTTTCTAGACAAGGTGGCACTAATGTGTACCCGCAATCTATGTTTTGAGCAAAAATAAGAAGAAGAAAAAAAAATCTCTGTTTATTGCATGGGCAAGTTTTCGTAATGCAGTTCACAATAAATCTTAATCATGAGCCTGTAATCAGTACAGTACTTATTCAAAATGAGTTGTGTTTTGAACTTTGACCTATATCATAGAAACCTTTAGCAAAGGTGCACGAAAGTTATATTTGGTTCTTTGAATATAATATTATATAATATTCATTAAATGTTTTATATGTTTCTATCTGTGCAATTCCTGTTAAGAATGTCATAATGCATATTAGCCTAAACTTTAGAAGACAATTTTAATTGGATCTTTGAATGAGAAAATTGATTTCTATGCTCTTTGCCTGTGTCAAGAATATTTCCCATGCTATTTGGAGCTTAATTTGCAACAGAGCCACCTCATGAGACAAGGAAGTAAGGCAAGGAACACATTAGAGCTAACAAATTACTTGTCACGAAACAGAACCCGATGGCTATTCAAAACGGCTTTAAGAATTTAACGGAGAGTCGATATCGCCACCTCCGCTCCAATGAGGATATGACAATAATTGTGTTTAAAATATCCTTAATGGAATGTATTCGAGACTTTTCAGCTCGCCTAAGCCGAAAGATCATTGATGGGCTTATAGGATAGACATGCGTCGTCCATTACGAAAGCTTGCCCATGCAATATACAGAGATTTTTTCAGCTTTAAAAATTGAAAATTTTCAGCTTTAAAAATTGAAAATTTTCATCTGAAAAAATGTGATATATTTCTTATTATTGCTCAAAATATAGATTGTGGGTACACATGAGAACCGCTTTGCCGAGACGGTTCTAACAAGTACCCACAATCTATGTTTTGGGGCAAAAACAAAGAAAATAGGTATACCCCTGCATACCCAAGTTTTGCTATATATGAGTGGGGTTCCAAGGGGTATACATTACACGGACGTGTTTTCGTGATCATGGTACACAATGTTTACTGAAACCAAAGGAACAGTAAAAGCTTAATTTAGATTAAGCATCCTTTGTATATTGTAATGGGTAATGTCGCATGACCAAGATGGTCGCCATGCCAATATTATGGTAAATATTTCAAGTATCGTCTCCTCCGGACTTGTTGATCGATTTCAACGAAATTTGATAAGTAGCGTTGGCGCACATTATGGTTTGTATAAATCTAGATCTGACTTTGAATGTCAAATTTTAAATAATCCATGTCACCATCAAAAACCTTCTCCGAGGCTGGTGTACCGATTTTAATTAAACTTGGTATGTAGCAATGAGGGCTCTAGTTTATCATATTTTGTAATTAACATGAACATTGGTTGACCTTGACCCATACTACGGCACAGTTAATTTATTCACACTGTCCACTGGCTTTTAAATGGAAAAAAGGTAAGCCATGTTTGTTTTTGTTGCGCCCAGTGGATGCTGTAAAAGGTAAATTGACAGTATCGACAGCCGTACTACATGTACTCGGACGGAAATCGGAATACTCGGCAATATACAGCTGTATGCAGTAACGTCTCAGACGACAACACAAATGGTAGCATTTGAATTACCCCCGTGTTAAAGATCAGACAAGTTTTTGTTTTACCTTGGCCAAAATGACATTAGGCTTAGCCAGATTTATTTTTAAAGACCCAATTCCAGGCGAGCGTTCTCGGGATCATTCACCCCTGGTTTAAAATCCGTTCGTGAATACTAACGTTTGCTTGATGTGGGTTTCCGAAGGAAGCATGTAAAATAAGCAGCACTGTTTGTGAGTTCTGGAAAGTTAAGCAACACTAAATTTGATGTTTTCCATTTGTCTTTTCATACGCAGTAATAAGTATGCCGGAATTTATTTGACAATAAACTTAGAAATCCCACCGATGAGATTGAAATAAAGTGGAAAATAAAACATCTGAAAATAAAGTTGTAATGTTTGATAAATCCATGGAATAAAATATTATTGCTAGAAATTTGACTGGCATCTGTTACAGGATGAAATATGCATTTTTAATTGGCAGGGATTCTGTAATTTTGAAATGAAGCTTTAACGTATACTTATGCAGGCTTTTTTCTGCCCAATTACGTTAATAATGTTCCACGAAAATCTTTATTGTCATTTCTATTAGTGTTTTAAGTAGTTCGATACATACATGTATTACACAGTCAAGTGTTCTTACTCAAGGGCAACCCGGCGCCAGTCATGTTCGATCCCAGGACCTCTCGATTCGATATTCGAAGATTTTCAATTAGGTTACCAAACTCTTTTCAAATATTTGTTAAGAAAAAAGTTTTCTTTTTACTACCTGCACAAAATCGTAAATACCAAAATGATGAAACAAACATTTGAACATTACTAGTGGAATCAACGAATTACAGGTTAAACACTACTTGATGGCCCGTCTACAATGATTCCTCACAAATTACTTATGTATTTCTTTATTTTGTTACAACATTGTTTTAGAACAAAAAATACAATTCTGTCTGAAGATAAAAGTCAATGCTAAAGTGATTAAGCAAACAATCTAACAATAGCAGTGAGATCAAGAAGCTGCAGCTTTTTATGCATTTTACAGAAAAATTTACTGTTTCTTAAGTTTCATTACCTAGAAATAATGGTGTAAAACGAAGATGAAATAATAATTTTAAAAGCTGATGGGTTACAGGCATATAGTAAACGAGAGAATGAGAAATTCAAAACAAATAGGTAACAATGTCAACATAATTTGATGGCTTCTTAAACGAAGACTTGATCCGTATTGCACATTGCATCTTGTATCTGTTAATAACATATACCGTATTTTTGTCTCTAAGAGCACGTGCACTGGGGCACATGGAGCAAAAATGCGCTCTTATTATGTTCCCCATTGTTCATATTCTTGAAGATTTACTTCATTAGGTATACAGGTCGGCGTCTAAGAAGCAGAATTGCTTAGCTAAGTAGAAATGCCTAGCTTGACGTCTATCTCCAGTAAGTTAAGTTATAAACACGTTTTCTTGTATTCGATTTGTGGTCCCAATTACCAACCGTTATCTTCAAAATTCAGTTTATGTCTAGCCGACCTAATGGACATTTACCAGCAAGAACCAAATTGTCACAGACTCCGACAAATCAAATCAGCATCCGTATCAACAAATGCAAAAAAGGTTTTGTCCCAAATGTTTACAAGCTTTGAATAATTCAGTACATGCCGACTGGTGCTTTGATAGCAAATCAAATTTAGCCTGTCTGTTTGTCACATCCTATATAGACTTCATGTCTGGAATAAGCTTTAAAGGTCTAATTTGACAATATTGGAAGGCCTTGTGGACATAGGACTTGGCACATGACTATTTAGATTTAAGAAAAAGATGACCTTTGTTAATATCTAGTTTAGTGTTAAACGGAACGTACTTAACATATAGGTCAACCACTCGAAATACTATAGAAATCTACTGACAAACTTAAACACATACGGATTTGTGAACTTACGTCATATGGAATCACCCCGCTCGAGGTCAATTTGGGGCGAACTATGTTTTCCTTGTGGATGTGTCAGGTAGCCTTTCGTAGTGATATATCTTGAAATATATAACAAAACATTAATATTACGTTCATATGTTTATTCAGCGTTAAGCACATAAGCAATGCTTATAGTCTACAAAACACATATACATTAATATAGAATCGAAACATTATAATGATCAAACATAATGATTATGAGTAAAAGTAAAAACATTGGAAATAACTGATAGGCCAGTTTCGGACATCGCCATCAGGATAACATTTCCGTGAAATATAACTTGCGTATGCAGTGGTATACCTATTTGTCTTATGTTTTGGTCCAAAACATAGATTGTGGGTACTCATTAGTTCTAACGTGTACCCACAATCGATGTTTTGAGCAAAAATAGGAAATAAGACAAGTATCAAACGTGTTCTACTGAAAATTTTCGGTTTTACAACTTGGGAAAAGTCTGTATATTACAAATGCGTGTTTTCGTAATGGTTAAAAGTGAGCAATGATCAGGAACATATATAAGCAGAGCCCAAGCACTACCTCAAAATCATGGAAAGAAATTACTAAAATAACAGATAAGAAACAATTGGCTATCCAAAAATGCAACTCTTTATTTGCCTTTATAGTTTCAACGTTTAAACGTATAGACTATTTCTTTGACTATGCTTGTTCGTTTTGGTATCCAGGTTTATCAAAATTCCCGAGAGAAAGACTCCAAGTAACTCAGAATAAAATGGTTAGATTTGTTTTGAAACCGAATCCAAAGTCTCATGTAGGGTCTGAGGAATTTAAATCTTTAAGATTGTTGCCAGTCACCAAAAGGGTAGATCAGGTGATTTTAAATCACATTTTTAGGATCAGATCAGGAACATCACCTTAATATAGGGGAGAGCGTTTTACTCTTGCTTCGTCTATCCATAACTATAGTACAAGATTTCGAGAAAATGGATGTTATCTTCTCCCCAAAGTGAAGAGTTTTGGCAAAACATCATTTGCCTTTACAGGCTGTACCCTTTGGAATGCTCTTCCATCAAAATGAGAATAGCTAAACGACTTTTAAAACAGCAGTTAAATCTCATCTTTTAGATTCAGTTTTGATATGAATTCAGTGTTATTTTACTTATAAGGTAATCGCAGGTTGGATTTTAGGATATATTTGTTCTTAGTGATATATATTATGTTTTTACAAGTTTATTGCAACATGTAGCTTGGGTGTTTTGTATGCTTATTTGATTATGTTTGACTATCTAAATATTTATAAACAGTGCCTCACTATGACTTGCAAATCAGTACTTAAGGACCACAATGGACCACAATGGAAATAAGAGAGATCACTCTTTCTTTGTTTGTGTCATCCTTGGTGGTGATTGGCAAGCCATAAAACTTTGCAATGGATAATTGATTATTTTTATGCACCCATGTGTGAAGATAGCATTTTATTATATTGTCCTGTTTTATATTGTATATGTATGCTAATCTGTGATACCGAAATAAATAATTCAATTAATCAATGAAGCAGTACATTTCAGTACTCATGAGGTTCATTTTCATTTTCATTCAAATATTGTTTAAGAAAAAGGTACCTCTATATTTACAGAAAGTTGTACAGTAAATGCACATGTGATAAAATAAACAATTAACAGTGCCAGTGGAACGAAGAGTCTGCAGTTCTTTGGGCAATAAACCGGTAAAAGAATGATTGTAGAAAACATAAAACTGCAGGTTTACAGTTCATTTATACAATATTAATGGTGCAGAAAAACAGGAATTGTTAATTTAAAAGCTAATGGGTTTCGAAGCACATAATAAACAATAAGGTAGGATAGTCAATACTGTTTTATATTTTGTTTTATTTTACATTGTCTTTCTCTTTTAGATCTATGTTACAATAGTTTTGACTGGTAACATTAAAAGAGGAAAAAGTAAGCACTAATGATAAGAAATGGCGCAATCCGAACGACAGTTATGGCACTTTAGCCTATGGGGGTCATCCAGGGCACGTTTTTACAAAAGGAAGTATTTCAAATATTGCGATTTTGCCGTTTAGAACTAAAGGTACCATTTGCCAATGAAAGATGTGTGCATGCGAAAAGACACTGTTATGTGTTGTGTGGCCATATTAAATTTATTAAACGTTGGTTAGAAAATGAATCTTAACCGATAATGAAGTTCTGATTTCCAAATACCCTCGCTGATCTCAAAGGACCGAAAGGAAAATATAATCTGCACTATGGATTATGTACGGGGAGACTTTTTAGGACCGTCACACGGCACAACACCAGCTGCAGTAATAGCAAATAAAAATAAAACTTAGATCCTTTAACAGCAGTGAACATATTAATGAGAAAGGAGATGGAACTATACCGGGATTTCGGCTACTTAATCCTCTTCAGTGACCCTATTGATTTGGCAACATGGAGCCACAAGATTTACTGTAACTTTGCATCTTTAAACAGGGTAGTCGACATGAACAAAACTGACATCTGCAAATACAAAACTTCAAGTCTACGCCTTTGGGTGTACAGACAGTTTGTGTTCGACCCTGTCGGAAAACCTTGAAGACACATATCCTTGTGACATGACTCAGACAGATGGCGTAAAAAGCAAATAAATCATGTTAAAATAATAATAATAATAATAATAATAATAATAATAATAATAATAATAAAAAAATTGTCCCACTACGTTTACAAGATTTGAATTATTCAAAAGTTATCAAATTAAGATTGTATGTTTGTCATATCATCTTAAGTATTTCTATAAGGAATCAGTAAAATATAATTTGGCAATCCGAATGTTCATCCTGGAAAAAAGTGGTCGAGCGTTTGTGACTAGAGGAAACCTTCTAATGGTACACGTTAATGTATACGGGACAGATCACTTTGGCGTAAATCGGAAACTAACTACATGCCCGTATATTCTTGATTCACTAACAATTTAAAAAAATATCAAGGGAGGGCGGTGGCGTAGTGGTAGAGCATCGGACTCCAAATCAGAGGTCCTTGGGTCGATACCAATAGGCGACACCGTGTTGTGTTCTTGAGCAAGACACATTAACTCCCTATAATACTGGTTAAACCCAGGCAGCGTTGGCTCCGTCCCGACATGACTAGAATTGTTGATTGGGACGTTAAACCTCAATACACAAAAAATAATATCAAATCAAAATATTCAATCAGCAAAGACTAAAACAGCACAAGTAGGCTATGCTCAGGAGAAAGAAAGAAATTCCCATTCCAAAAACCGATGTGGGAAACACTAAATTGACAATTAGGTACTTATGCTTAAAACATGTTAGTCGAGTGAGCAGCTATTTTCTAATGGGCGGCCACTCAGTTACCCGTACTAATATTAAAATATGATAACGTTCATTTGGTACAGACAATACAAAAATTCGACAAAAATTCGAGTTCAATACATAAATCAAATGGAAGCACAACAGAAGTATCGCATTGAAACGATCAGTTATATAGAATTACGTACAAAGTATATGTTTCACAAAAGAAGGATCTTCCAGCTAACAAGTTCACAGTGACTTGGTGCAGGGTTATCGAATGAGAGGCAAAATTTTCTAAAGTAGGTGTGGGTGTCATGCTGGCATTTGAAGCTTCTACTCCCGCTACCATAAAAGTTTGAAGAAAAAAAACGTCAATATTTATTCCTTGCCGAATTTATGATATAACTGACCAAAATCTCTGATTTTTCGTCAATCCACAGGGAGCATTTTTCCTTAGTACCTGTTATTAAAACTTACCGGTCAGTAAAAATAAACAAAAATGCATGCAACCCTGATGGTACTATTGATGGGTAATGTGGTCAGAATAATGATAATAACTCGATCTCAAAAGGTACAAGTAGGCAACGATCAGGAAAATGCGCAATAAGAAAGAAATTCACACTCCAAAACCCGAGGTTGTAAAAACCAAATTCACAATTAGGTACTTATACTTAGAAAACATATCGTAAGCCGAGTGAGCATAATTTCCCAATAGGTGGTCACTCAGTTACCCGATCTCAAATAGAAACATGAAAACAAACAGTAATAAAGTTCATACAGCACAAAATCGAGTCCACAACAAAGCAAATGAAACCACAACAGAAGTATCGCTTTGGAACGATCATTTATGTAAAAATTACAAGGGGGCTTAAATCAATTTTACAGGCGCCTAACCTCACCTTCATCTTCTGCAGTGGTTCACAAGATTTAGTTAGTTGTTTGGTCATCGTAGTGAATCTCTTACTAGTCAATGAGTCATCAAGGACGAACAAATAAATCATGATAACCACCCACCCATTTACTTCCGACAAAGATATCGTTTGTGTTCGTTATGCAAATGCAGATAGTACACTTCGACAACCCATCTATCCTTTAAATCTTGATTTGCAAGCCCAAAAACGCATTTCGTGTAGCAAAGTGTAGTCAGAATATAGTCAGGTTTTATCAAGACGATGCTCAATTATACCTACTTATTAACCGAGCTTCTTCATTGGTGGTAGTTATAAACTACTGACATAGTACTCAAAGAACTTATTTTATGAACTGTTATGAGCAGCAATAATGTCAGGTTCTATAGATGTAATAGAAAAAATGTTGCAGTTTCTGGCAGCAACTTCGGTACGCCACTCATAAAATAAGTAAATTGCATTATTCAGCTATGCGCTACACTTGCATTTTCTTTGCAATTATATTCTTTCTCTCTCTCTCTCTCTCTCTCTCTCTCTCTCTCTCTCTCTCTCTCCACCACACTTGCATGAAAATAGGTAAGTAAAGAACTAGCCAACGATCAACCCGATTAGTTTTGTCATTGGACAGTTATTCTATGTTATTATGCAATCAGTACATTAATGCTCTGGCAACTTCATTTTTTCATTTTTGCAAGAGGTATACGACAATCTTTAGATCTTGGATGAGTGTAAAATTCGGCCACACCACTGCTTGTTGTGTTAGCAGCCCTTGAGTGTTTGCAATATTGATATTCAGTGTCGTTAACGCCTTCATGTTTGATCGGATATTCTTCATTTTTGGCCAGATTTGGTTTAAGAATCATCTAGAGTTAGCTGCCGGAGGGCATCTTAAAACATGTCCATATCCTTCTAATGGCGAAAAGGTTGTACACGCTATAGTTTTTCTTCTTCATTTTTATTGAATCTTCCTGCTTCATTCTTGCAGATAACATGGGCAACGACGTACCTTATTACATCTTTGATAATATGAACCTTATTACATTTTAGATAATTTGAACCTTATTACATCTTAGATAATTTGAAATTTGAACAAGTCCCACTTGTAACTATGGAATAAGCTGCTACTGAGTGTAAAAAAATAACGTGCGTTCAAGGTCAATGCTATTTTTTTGAAATTGGCTAAAATAAACTTCAAATTGGGTAAATCGCAGGTGAGCGTTCGCGGGACCTATGATCCTGTTGTTTACGATTGATCCTTTAATATTAGTAAAAAAGTGCTTTTTCAATTAAAGGCCTAGGGGATTTATGGCTATTTCACAATAAGGGTAGCCAATATAATAGGCAATTACCTTGTCAAGTTCATGAAATACATCAGGTGTCCTGTTGACAACTTGACCTGAGGAGTTGGTAAATCAATTGAATTGGTCTAGAGATAATTCCCCAATAATTTATTCCTAGTGTACAAGTTTACAAAAGGAGGTGCGAAGAGATCATTGTCAAAGGGGAGAAAATTGCCTTATATCAAAAATATTACACCATGTAATACTTTCCATGATAATAATGTACACCATGTATTGAAAAGCAGCAATTTTGTCAATGTTCGCTCACCTGAGCAAATGCTTGTTAGCTCACCTGAGCTGAAGAGGCAAACATGAGCTTATGGAATATTACTCAAATCTAGTTGCATGATGAAACCTTATGTTTTCAGGAAACAATATATAAGAATTCATGTCATCATTCTCATGTATAATTTGCCAATGAAGTGTGATATCTGATTAGACAATGTTAATCGATATAAGGTTGGAAACCCATCATCATGACTTATGTTGACTGATGACACTGACTGTGAAAGACCAATTCCAGATAGTCATCCTGTGGATTTGAGTTGCAGTACACAAAAAGAAAAGATCTCAGCTGCATCATGGTTACACAAACTGCAGGGTACATGTAACCATGCTGCTTTGTCCAGCTGCAAGTTTCACATTTCAAAAAACCTTAAATTATTGGTACCAAATCCTCAAAACCCATGATGCATTGGTATGTGTATCATTTAAAAAAAAAAAAACTACATTGTAAATCATTGGTACCAAAGCCTCACAACCCATGATGCATTGGTAGCAGTGACAAATTTCAGTCAGATTACGAAATGTGCATGCATTCAAAATTTATATTGCATTCATGCCTATCCATACATTTAAAAAATTAACACCGTCTGAAGTGTTTCCCATTCCGGTTCCATTTTTCATATTGTTCGTGTGTTTTACCAATTCTTCACACATCTAAATTTACATACGTAAAAATTTGGTTCCAATTTTTCACATCTGAGAATAATTCATTTAAACTTGTGAAACAACTTGTAGCATTTATGCCTATATCCATAACCTTGTGATCTGAAACACAATCTAAAGTGTATTTGCCTTCGATTCCAATTCGTCAGAACACAATTCATACCAATGCTTCACAGATAGGATTTGTACTGATTATTCACATATCAAATGTGTAAAAATTTGGTACCAATTTTCACTTTTCAAGGTTAACATGACTTTAGATTGAAACATGTGCCATGTTTTAATGTTCCACCAGTACATTGTCACATCAATTCAAATTAACTATTAGTTGTTACAAAATTTTCACATTGATTTTACTGTCCCTACATTTACCTGCAGACATTCAAGCCCCGCTCCCCTTTCATATTTGTTTTTCATCAATTCGAAAACAACTTCCCACTGTTGTTCCTCATTATTGTTAGCCCCTGGTGGTGGGGCTTTTAGCAAGGATTTTATCACAAATTTGACCCCACCATGCCAGGCTTTTAGCAGAGTTTTTAGAATACAATTTTTAAAAGCCCTGCTATTCCCGGGACCTATAGTGGCAGTGGATACAAATGACTGCTGCATAAATTACACCTTCGTAAAAACAATGAATTGAACATACATAAATGTCACAATTCCGAAAATAGAAAAATTGAAAGCCACACTATTACCCAGCCCCATAGTGAATGGATACAAACGACTGCATAAATTTCACCTTCAGAAAACTAAACATACACAAATATGTCACAATTCCTAAATGTGACATATTGGTACCAGTTTTTCACATAGGTGTTCATCCAAGGGGAATATGAAATTTGTGATTCAACGTAAACATCACATTTGATGCCGCTTCATAGATTACAAAAGTCAAACTGGTTATCCAGAGACAACCAAAGGGACTGAGACCAACCAACCCAGATGAAATCAATGCGCAACTATAGGTTATGTCCGTTAACAACTTTCCAAAGATCATTCCCAACAGGTGTTGGAATACAAGTCAGAAATTGATTTCATCTGTGTTAGTTATTCTTATTCGTGTTGGTTGTCTCTAGATAACCAGCGTGCATGTCCTCTCGTAAATAATTCTAAAATTTCAAACTTGTAGCAATTTTGTTGTTGCACATTCAGTGTTGTTTTGGACCTTATGGTAAAACCTGAAGACAAGTTTCCTCATGGTGTGACCCATAATACCTTAATATGGGTCATTATCAGCTTTGCCTCTAACACCAGGTAAAAAGATTACACTATGAATTGTAAAGAAGCAATTGAGATGAGAAGGAACTTGACCAAAATGTTATGAATTTCATTAGCAAGTTCCTCAGGTGGCAATCATGTTGACAATTGAGCTGTCTACTGCTATGGTGAAACGGCTATAAGGCCTGAATTCGGCCTCATGTGTTAGTAAAATTTGAATTTTGGAATTTTGATGAGAAAAGTATTGCAAATAGCAGGTATAGGTCCCTGCTTATAAATTCTAGCACAACTATCACATTCAAATTAGACATGTTGCCATAGCAACGCTCCGAAAAGCGTAGAAATACCACTTTTTGCAGTTTTGGGTCTATTTTTCACCATTCAGCATCACTTTCAACTACCAGCCCACGCTGAAATAATTATGAAGTATCATCCAGAGATATTGTATGCTAAGTATCATTTTGTTCGTCGTGTGGGCTGGCACTTGAAAATAAAAAAATGTGTTCAGAAATGGTCAAGAATATACCAAAAAGTGCAAAATGTGCTCTATCAATTGTGCCTCTAGGCGTTGGCATGATACGATTGTTGAATAAATGAAGTACTTGCTCTTGTTTTTAATAGAGGAGACATATGACTGTTAAATGGAATAGTTTCCTCACGTAAATTCCAAAATTTATCTTTTAGCAAAATATGAGGCCAAAATCAGGCATTAGATTCTCTAGTCCTTTATTGTGTTATTTTGGATGTTTCGTAACTTGGATTTTTTAGGGAATTTTCTGTGCTTGCGAATTCATTCTTTACGTTGTTTTTACATTTCAACGAAACATAAACATAATTACTCAAACATCACCTTGACATTTATTTTAATTCTCAAATATGTCACTTTAATTTGTCAAAATGAAATAAAATAATTTTTCTTTGTCATGAAAATGGATTGTTCTTCTTCTATATAAAATCAAAGAATAGTGGGATATTATGTAAGGCTTTAAAAGCTTTTGTAATTGAATAAGATGAAACAAAATACTGTTAAATCTAATAAGTACAAAAGCACAAACTTCTCGTATTTTCTTTGATAAAACAGATGCGTTTTTAATGTTGTAATGCAATATTTTTTCTCCAAATTAACAAACATCGAACTTACCATACAATGCCAGTAGTCATGTGATGATTCATTGCCGTTGAAAGGCCCAATTACATCGCATATGGCACCAACGGTTTATGTACAAAGTCGGTCACCTCGTTTAAAGAGCAGATCCGTATTATTCGGGTTGGCGGCGTGTCCAAAAGACCCATGAGTTGTTCCAAAATTACTAACCGTAAATTACTAGGGCGTTTTTTTTACTTTAAATATAAATAAAATTTCTCCGAAGGGTAGATAATGTCAAAGGTTTTATGCTGATTATTCTCAGTTGCACAAACTGTATGTGAACTAATCAAAAGAGAAGGATCTTTGTTAAAACATTATATACACCTGCAGTTGAATCTATCAAATTATACATATGACAACAACATTTAATTTGTTTGGTTTTTAAGAGCAAATCGTGCCTTCTACACGTCGCTGTTTGGGTTTGAAAACATAAGTTTATGACGAACGAACAATGTGTTACATCGGTTGCTGTTCTAAGTGTTTAAGTATTGTTGTTGATTGTTTTTCGCTGTTTGTACATTTCGTGTATGCTCTCGGATACCAAGTGGCCGCCTATTGGGAAATTGAAACTCAGTCGGCTAGCGATATATTTTCATAGTGTATGTACCTAATTGTCAAACAATTTATAAAATCAGGAATTTAGGACTGGAAGGAAAACTCGTTACATGAAATGCCAGAGGAATGCGCAACGACATTTTAACGAGTCTGCCAGAGCACCCAATCCAAACATCTGAAATTTAAGTTTACAAACAGTTATAAAAGAAAAAGCGATCCTGTGAGATCCTTAATCGACCATGACCTGTGCATTTCAATAGTCACCATAAAAATATACAATATCATACAGAACATTTGACAGAGGAGCGCGGTGGCCTAGAGGTAGAGCGTTTGACTCCAAAACGAGAAGGTCTGGATTCGATCCAACAGGGGTCGTCATGTTTGTGTGTGTGTGTGTGTGTGTGTGTGTGTGTGTGTGTGTGTGTGTTATGAAACACCATTCCAACAAAAAAAGTTACAACAGAATGTAGTATAAGTTTCTTGTTGCAAGCATATACTATACTGGAACATCGGTCCATTTATTATTATTTCATTTGTTGTAAAACAAGAAGTGTGTTTAAAGTTTCTAAACCCCATAGAATGATTATAAACAAATGCACTAAGTCTCATAATTTCTGTATAACAGACCCCAAATTTAACTTTTAGTTCACAATTAATCTTCATCATGAGCCTTTTTATACTCTTATCTGTAATCAGTACAGTACATATTCAAAAGGAGTTGTGTTTTGAACTTTGATCTATATCATAGAAACCTTTTGAAAAGATGCACGAAAGTTATATTTGGTTCTTTGAATATAATATTCATTTAATTGATTATATCTGTCTGTGCAATTTCTGTATGCTGCAGTGTTAAAAGAATGTCATTATGCATATTATCTTAAACTTTAGAAGACAATTTTAATTGAATCTTTGAATGAGAAAATTCATTTCTATACTCTTTGCCTGTGTCAAGAATATTTCCCATGCTATTTGAAGCTTAATTGGCAACAGAGCCACCTCATGAGACAAGGAAATTAGACAGGGAATACATTATAGCTTACGAATTACTTGTCAAGTAACAGAATCTAACGGCTTTTCAAAACAGCTTTGAAAATTTAATAGAAATTGACTGTTTGGTCGAGATTGCCACTTCCGCTCCAATGAGATATGACAATAAACGTGACTTAAATATCCTTTACAGAATAAATTTGAAACGTTTTAGCTCGC
This sequence comes from Rugalucina vietnamica, assembly GCA_964017185.1. Classification (NCBI taxonomy): domain Eukaryota; kingdom Metazoa; phylum Mollusca; class Bivalvia; order Lucinida; family Lucinidae; genus Rugalucina; species Rugalucina vietnamica. The sequence continues at coordinate 52,579,880 of OZ024878.1, read as the reverse complement.
CTAAGCCGAAGGATCATTCATGAGCTTATCGGATAGATATGCTCTGACATCCACTTGTGTATAACGAAAACTTGCCCATGCAATTGAAAATTTTAAGCTAAAAGTGGGTTTCCGAAGGAAGCATATAAAATAAGCAGCACTATTTTTGAGTTCTGGAAAGTTAAGCAACACTAAATTTAATGTTTTCCATTTGTTATTTCATATGCCGTATTAAGTATGGCTGAATTTATTGGACAATAACCTTAGAAATCATACCGATGAGATTGTATGTGGAAAACAAAACTTCTGAAATTAAATTGTAATGTTTGATAAATCCATGGAATAAAATATCATCAATAGGATTTCGACTGGCATCTGTTACAGGATGAAATATGCATTTTTAATTGGCGGGCATTCTGTAATTGTGTAATGAAGCGAGTTTTCTCGTTATCGTATGAATCCAAATACTCTTGCATTGGAGGACCTATGATTATCATTTCTATTGATGCTTTAATTTATTCGATACATACTACACCGTCAAGTGTTCTTGCTAAAGCACACAACCCGGCGCCAGTTATGTTCGACCTCTCGATTCGATATTCGATGCTTTTTAATTAGGTCATCAAACTCCTATAAAATATTTGTGAACATTTATTTTGAATTCTATCTGCACAAACACGTAATGCAAAGTGACAAAACAAACACTTGAAAAGTTTCAGTGGAATCAGAACATTACAATTCCAACACTACTTGATGGCCTGTGTACAATGAATACTCACAAACTGCTAGTGCATTTCTTTATTTTGCTACAATATTGTTTTGAGAACAAAAAATACAAAATACTATTCTGTTTCTGTCTGATGAAAAAGGTCAATTGTAAAGTGATTAAACAAACAATTTAACCGAAGCAGTGACATCAAGAAGCTGCAGTTTTGTGTGCAATAAAACTGTTTGAGGCTCATTTTACAGAACAATTTACTGTTTCTTAAGTTTCATTACCTGGAAATAATGGTGTAAAAAAGAAGATGAAATAATGATTTTAAAAGCTAATGTATTCTATGAGTACAGTAAACGAGAGAATGGGATATTAAAAACAAATAGGTTACAATGTAAACATAATTTGATGGCTTCTAAAACGAAGACTTGATCCTTATTGCACATTACATCTTGTATCTGTAAATAACATATCGTGCACTATGCTCTAAGGGCACGTGCACAGGGGTACATGTGGCACAAACTGCGCTCTTATTATGTTCCTAATTGTTTATATTCTTGAAGATGTTGCTTCATTAGGTATACAGGTCACGTGTCTGCAATTACCGCCCTGTATCTTTGACATGCATTCCTTGTAAGCTTCTTGAACATATTGTATGCTCAAATATTATGGCCTATCTTGATGAACATGAACTGTTGTCGGACATGCAACATGCATTTAGGAAATGGCATAGCTGTGAAACTCAGTTGACTACAGTGATAAATGACTGGGCCAAAATCTTAGACAAAAAGGCCAGGTCGACACTTTTATACTCGATTTTGAAAAGGCTTTCGATACTCCTCCCCATGAACTCCTTAAAAGCAAATTGTTTAGGCATGGAATAGGTGGAACAACACTGAATTGGATAAATGCTTTCCTTTGTTTCAGACAACAAAGGGTACTGGTTAATGGTATTAAATCGGATTGGGCTCCAGTTGTGTCGGGTGTCCCTCAGGGCACCGTTCTCGACCCCTTGCTGTTTTCCTTGTATATAAATGACATCTCAGCAGACATTGAGTCTAAAATAAGACTCTTTGCTGATGATTGTGTTTGCTATCGTGAAATCAAAAATGAAGAGGATACATTGAAACTTCAGAGAGACATTGATCGTTTAGGCAGTTGGGCTAGAAAATTGGGAATGACAAATAAACGGTCTAGTAAGATACAGGCTAACTACACTCTTGAGGGCACTGTACTGGAAAACGTTGAAAGCATTAAATACCTGGGAGTAACTATCACAAATGATTTGAAATGGAATACTAATATTTCCAATGTTTGTTCAAAGGCTAACAGAACTCTCGGATTCTTGAGGAGAAAATTGTATTCTTGTCCCCCAGATGTGAAAGAAGCAGCTTATAAAGGACTGGTGCGGCCGGTCTTGGAATATGGAATCTCAGTTTGGGACCCTCACACTCATGGCCTCCAGGAAGAACTGGAAAAGGTCCAAAATCGTGCGGCAAGGCTTGTGACGGGAAATTATATTTTTGAAACTTGGAAAATGACTGGCATTTTAGATCAACTAAAATGGGAATCTCTTAAGAAAAGGAGAAGGGATAGTAGACTTATATTGCTATACAAAGGTCTAAAGGGTAAAGCCAGAATACCCACAGATGACCTTATCCCAAAGAATAGGCGTTGTAGAAATCAACACTCTTTGGCTTTTCATATACCATCAGCTAGCAAAGAAGCGTACAAAAGTAGCTTCTTTCCACAGACTATCAGGGACAGGAATGACCTCCCTGATCCACTTATCTCCTCTGCTGAATTGTCTGATGACTGTGTGTCCAAGTTCGCTTCACTCGCGTTCAATGGACTAATTTCGCCCCCATCCGAACCCCGTGGTGAAATAATGTCATTTGGCGTGTCACCAGTAAACTATTTCAGATTCAGATTCAGACAGGAATAAACACGTGTTCGTGTATTCGATTGGAGGCCCCAATCACAAACCGTTATCTTCAAAATTCAGTTTATGTCTAGCCGACCTAATGGACATTTACCAGCAAGGACCAAATTGTCACAGACTCCGACAAATCAAATCAGCATCCGTATCAACAAATACAAAAAAAATTGTCCCAAATGTTTACAAGTTTTGAATAATTCAGCACATGCCGACTGGTGCTTTGATAGCAAATCAAATTTAGCTTGTCTGTTTGTCACATCCTATATAGACTTCCTGTCTGGTATAAGCTTAAAAGGTCTAATTTGACAATATTGGAAGGCTTTGTGGACATTGGACTTGGCACATGCCTATTTAGGTTTAAGAAAAATATGACCTCTGTTAAAATCTAGTTAATATTTATATTAGATTTGGGACCAAGTTATACAGACAAATTGTTGGAATTCCGATGGGTACAAATTGCGCACCTCTCGTAGCTGATTTATTTTTATACTGCTACGAAAGAGATTTCATGGATTCTCTTAACCATGATAATCAAGCTGATGTTATCGAGGCTTTCAATTCCACATCTAGGTACCTCGATGACCTTTTGAACATTGACAACCCTTATTTTGAAGGTATGGTCAATCAAATTTATCCACCTGAACTTCAGTTGAACAAAGCCAATATCTCAGATACTGAAGCCCCCTTTTTAGATCTACATCTTTCTGTTGCAAATGGATTTGTTTCTTCTAAAATTTATGACAAGCGCGATGACTTTGATTTTGATATAGTAAATTTTCCTTTTTTGGATGGTGACGTTCCTCGTCGTGCTTCTTATGGTGTATACATTTCGCAACTTATTAGGTTTGCTAGAGTCTGCAATCATGTTACAGACTTCAACGCTCGAAATAAATGTTTAACGGCAAAACTTCTCCAACAGGGCTATCGGTATCATAAACTTCGAAAAACATTTTCTAAATTTTATCGTAGACACTATGAATTGATATCCAAATATAATGTTGGGTTAAAGACGCTTTTAAGTGAGGGCCTTTCGGAACCTGAATTTTATGGTGACTTGGTTTACAAATTTAAGAAACTTAAAGGAATTAATGATTTTTCTTTTTTCAGTTCAGAAAAATCATAACACGTTACAGACGTATAGGTTATAACTTGAATGTTATGCGACAGTCTGCATGCTTAGTTTTTAACCCAATCATGGTTGATAACTATGCTGCCTTCTTTAATTGCACGCCGGTGGGTCGGGCGTCAGACTCTATGATGGCCCCGACATAAAGCTATTCATTTTAGTTGGTTGGGGCCGGAGCTTCTTGTCTGTTGCTTGGCCCACCGGGGTCCAACTGGTGTTTTTTCTTTTGCTCCGGAGTTAGTAGGTTATTCGGCGCCCAGGGATCTCCATCGTCGGGCAGCTTACTCAGTCTGTGAGTCCTGGTTTTTGATCCATCAGGATGTTTATCATGATTTATTTGTTTGTTCTTGATGATTCATTGACTAGTTAGAGATTCACCACGAGGACCGAATAACTATCTAAATGTTATGAACCACTGCAGAAGCTGAGGGTGAGGTTATGGCCATGTAAAACCGGTTTAAGCCCGCCAGTAACTTTGTGTTACTGATCGTTCCAAGTCGATACTTCTGTGGTGGTTCTTTTCGTTTTATGTCTTGGTGTTTGAAAAAATTTTTGTGCTGTTGGCGCCTTATGTATGTTTTCATATTTTTAGTTAAGTTAAGGTAACTGAGTGGCCACCTATTGGGAAAATAGCTGCTCATTCGGCTTACGATATGTTTCATGGTATAAGTACCTGATTGTTGGTTTGGTTTTTTCCCGCCTCGGTTTTTGGAGTGGGAATCTTTTTCTGATTGCGCCTTTTCCTGATCTTTGCCTACTTGTACCTTTTTAAGTGTCAAACGGAATGAACCTAAAAATATAGGTCAACCACTCGAAATACTATAGAAATCTATTGACAAACTTAAACACAGACGGATTTGTGAACTTACATCATATGGAATCACCCCGCCCGAAGCAAATTTGTGGCGAACTGCGTTTTCCTTGTGGATGTGTCAGGTGGCCTTTCATAGTGATATATCTTGAAATATATAACAAAACATTAATATTACGAACATATGTTTATTCAGCGTTAAGCACATAAGCAATGTCTATAGCCTACAAAACACATATACATTGATATAGAATCGAAACATTATAATGATCAAACATAAAGATTATGAGTAAAAGTAAAAACATTGGAATAGATGTTTTGAGCAAAAATAAGAAAATAAGAAAAGTATCAAACGTTTTCTACTGAAAATGTTCGGTTTGTACAACTTGGGAAAAGTCTGTATACTACAAGGGCGTGTTTTTGTAATGGTTAAAAGTAAGCAATGATCAGGAATTCATATAAGCAGAGCCCAAGCACTACCTCAAAATCATGGAAATAAATTACTAAAATAACAAATGAGCCGCATCGTGAGAAAACCGGATTTTTGCCTAGGCGAAAACAAAGGCGCAGATCAGCTTCGCGGTTTTCGCGAAGCTGATCAGCGCCTTTGTTTTCGGTACACGGATAGTACAATTCCTCTTCTACTTAAATCCGAAATTTCAAGCTTCTAGCTCTTTTCTGAGCTTGTACAGGCCGGTTTGTGTCGGACCTGGTCGGAAACCCCGAAGACCGGGTTTCTCGCGTCGCGGCTCAAATAAGAAGGTACAAGTAGGCAAAGATCAGGAAAAGGCGCAATCAGAAAAAGATTCCCACTCCAAAAACCGAGGTGGGAAAAAACCAAACTAACAATCAGGTACTTATACCATGAAACATATCGTAAGCCGAATGAGCAGCTATTTTCCCAATAGGTGGCCACTCAGTTACCTTAACTTAACTAAAAATATGAAAACATACATAAGGCGCCAACAGCACAAAAAATTTTTATACACCAAAACATAAAACAAAAAGAACCACCACAGAAGTATCGACTTGGAACGATCAGTAACACAAAGTTACTGGCGGGCTTAAACCGGTTTTACATGGCCATAACCTCACCCTCAGCTTCTGCAGTGGTTCATAACAACTAGCTATCCAAAAATTCAGCTCTTTATTTCCCATTATAGTTTCAACGTTGAAACGTATAGACTATTTCTTAATTCTTCTTATTATGGAACAATGTCTATGAGCATATGATTGTATTTGAGAATCAAATAAAATACATGTATGTTTAAACAAAAAAAAAATCATAAATAGAAACATCTTCAGTCTTTGAAACGAAGTCAGAAAACATAAAGAACCATGAATTACATATTAAGCATTACATTTCAGTACTCATGAGTTTTATTTTCATTTTCATTCAAATATTGTTTAAGAAAAAGGTACCTCTATTTTTACAGAAAGTTGTACAATAAATGCACACGCGATAAAGTAAACAATTAAACAGTGCCAGTGGAATTAAGAGTCTGACGTTCTTTGGGCAATAAACCGGTAAGATAATGATTGTAGAAAGCATAGAACTGCAGGTTTACAATTCCTTTATACAATATTAATGGTGCAGAAAACAGGAATTGTAAATTTAAAGCTAATGGGTTTCGAAGCACATAATAAACAATAAGGTATGATAGTCAATGTCATATAAAACAAGTTTTAATACTGTTTTATATTCTGTGACTGAATTACTTTGTCTTTCTCCATTAGATCTACGTAATAAAGTTCTGAATGATAACATATTATAAAGGTAAACATTAGCAATGATAGGAAATTGCGCAATCCGAATGACAGTTATGACACTATAGCCTATGGGTATTATCCAGGGCACTCTATTACAAAAGGAAGTATTTCAAATATTGCGATTTTGCCGTTTAGAACTATAGGTGCCATTTGCCAATGAAAGATATATGGTTGCGAAAGGTTGTGTGTCCATATTGTATATTAATAATTTAAATCGTATACGCGATTGGCTAAAATAAAGATTCCAACTGCAACATACAGACATACATAAGGGTCAACGGAGCTGTTGGAGGGTTATTTTTCGCTTCATATGTTCCTAAAATTAGTCATTCACAAAGTCTGCTTTCCGAGGTTTAAAGGAGCCTGATAAGTAGCGGTTTATTTAATGATCAGCATGAAACATTTTTGCTCGCTAGCCATTTGACCCATCGCATCGAAATATGCCTGTCGTTTTCGATTATAAATACACGTAGCAAAAACTATTAATGAGAAAGGGGATGACCAAACCGCGGTCTTGGCTACTTAATCCTCTTCAGTGACCCTATTGATTTGGTTACAAGGAACCACAGGATTTACTGTAACTTTGCAACTTTAAACAGGGTAGTCGACACAAAAGCAGGTATATGAGCCGCATCATGAACAAAACTGACTTCTGCAAATATAAAATCATTTTTTAGTTTCAAGTCTTCGCCTTCGGATGTACAGACAGTTTGTGTCGGCCCTGTCGGAAACCCTTGAAGACATAATTATTTCCTTGTGACATACAGCTGAGCCGTCGTTATATTCTAATCTGTAATCAGAACATTACCTATTCAAAAGGAGTGAGCTGTGTTTTGAACTTTTACCTATATCCTAGAAACTTTTAGCAAAGATGCACGAAGGTTATATTTGGTTCTTTAAAAATAATATTCAATATTCATTAAATGTTTTATATCTGTCTGTGCAATTCCTGTATGCTGCAGTATTAAAAGAATGTCATCATGCATATTAGCCTCAACTTAACAAGACAGTTTTAATTGAATCTTTGAATGAGAGAATTCATTTCTATGCTCTTTGCATGTGTCAAGAATATTTCCCATGCTATTTGAAGCTAAATTTGCAACAGAGTCACCTCATGAGACAAGGGAATGAGACAGGGAATGCATTAGAGCTTACAAATTACTTGTCACGTACATGTAGCAGAATCCGACGGCTATTCAAAACTGCTTTTAAAATTTAATGGAGAGGAGAGTGACTGTTTGGTCGAGATCGCCACTTCTGCTCCAATGAGGATACGACAATAATCGTTTTTTTATTAAAATATCCTTCGCAGCATGAATTCGAAACAGTTCACCTAAGCCGAGAATCATTCATCAGGAAAACATGTCCGTGCAATGAATACCCCCTTGAACCCCACTTTTATGTAGTAAAACTGGGTTATGCAGGGGTATACCTAATTTTCTTATTTTGATCTAAAACATCATTTTTTCCAGTAATGTTTTTAATTTTTGCAGCTCAAAAACAAAAAAAGGTACAAGTAGGCAAAGATAAGGGAAAGGCGCAATCAGAAAAAGATTCCCACTCCAAAAACCGAGGTGGGAAAAAAACACACTAACAATCAGGTACTTATACCATGAAACATATCGTAAGCCGAATGAGCAGCTATTTTCCCAACAGGTGGCCACTCAGTTACCTTAACTTAACTAAAAAACTGGGTTATGCAGGGTTATACCTAATTTTCTTATTTTGATCTAAAACCTCATTTTTTTCCAGTAATGTTTTTAATTTTTGCAGCTCAAAAACAAAACTCTGTTTATTGCATGGGCAGTTTTTCTTAATTGATGAGCTCACAGGTTAGACATGCTCTGACATCCACGTATCGCTGTACACCTTAAAAGACCTTAGCAAAATTTTGTTTTCAAAGACCAAATCTCAGGCGAGCGTTCTCGGGCCATTTACCTCTGTTTTATACCCGTTCGCAAATACTTAAGTTCGCTTGGCCCGGGTTTCCAAAGGAAGCATATAAAAGAAGCAGCGCTGTTTGTGAGTTCTGGAAAGTAAAGCAACACTAAACTTAATGTTTTCAATTTGTTTTCTTTTTTCTTTTTTTTTTTTTTTTTTTTTTTTTGATACGCATTGATAGGTATGCCTAAATTTATTTGACAATAAACTTAGATATCCCATCTCAATAAGATTGAGATAAAATATCTGTTTGTGGAACATAAATCATCTGAAATGCAAATTGCAATTCTTGATAAATCCATGGAATAAAATATGATCACTCGGAATTTGACTGGCATCTGTTACAGGATGAAATATACATTTTCAATTGGCAAGCATTCTATAATTTTGTAATGAAGGTTGACCGTATACTTATGCAGGCTTTATTTGCTATCCAATTACGGTATTAATGTTCCATGGGAATCTTTATTGACGAAAATGTTTTTTTTTTTTCGCTATCTTACGAATCCAAATAATATTTCATTGGAGGATCCGTGATTATTATTTCTATTAATGTATTGATTTAAGTATATAATATATTTACCTTCTAGGGTCTTTACGCAAAATATTTTAGCTCCTTGACAGTACGAGGCCATTGCTTCGTAAATATAAACCAGTACTTAGAAGAGTTAATGTGTCTTACTCAAAGACACAATCTGACGCCAGTTATGTTCGGTCCCAGGGCCTCTCGATTCAATATTCGGTGCTTTTCAATTAGGTTACCAAACCCCTTTCAAATATTTGTGAAGATTGTTTAATATTCTGTCTGCACAAAATCGTAAAAAACAAAGTGATGAAACAAACAATTGAACAGTACCAGTGGAATCAAACATCACAATTGAAACACTTCTTGATGGCCTTGGTACAATGATTCCTCACATTATACTTATGCCCTTCTTTATTTTGTTACAACATTGTTTTAGAACAAAAAGTACAATTCTGTCTGAAGAAAAAAATCAAATATGTTAAAGTGATTGAACAAACAATTTAACAATAGCAGTGAGATCAGGAAGCTGCAGTTTTGTATGCAATAAAACTATTTAAGACTCATTTACACAACAATTTACTGTTTCTGAAGTTTCATTATCTAGATATAATGGTGTAAAAAGAAGATGAAATAATAATTTTAAAAGCTAATGGGTTCCATGAAAACAAGTAAACGAGAGAATGAAATATTCAAAACAAATTACAATGTAACAATGCTACAAGTTGACAATGTAAACATAATTGATGACGTCTAAAACAAAGACTTGATCCGTATTGTACATTACATGTCGTATCTGTAAAATACCTAATGGGCATTTACCAGCAAGGACCAAATTGTCACAGACTCCGACAAATCAAATCAACATCCGTATCAACAAATGCAAAAAAAGGTTATGTCCCAAATGTTTACAAGCTTTGAATAATTCAGCACATGCCGACTGTTGCTTTGATAGCAAATCAAATTTAGCCCGTCTGTTTGTCACATCCTATATAGACTTCCTGTCTGGAATAAGCTTAAAATACCTAATTTGACAATATTGGAAGATTTTGTGGACATTGGACTTGGCACATGACTATTAAGTTTTAAGAAAATGATGACCTCTATTAATATCTAGTTTAGTGTTAAACGGAACGTACCTAAACATATAGGTCAACCACTGGAAATACTATAGAAATCTACTGAAAAACTTAAACACAGACGGATTTGTGAATTTACGTCATATGGAATCATACCGATCGAGGCAAATGTGGGGCGAACTAAGTTTTCCTTGTGGATTTGTCAGGTGGCCTTCGTAGTGATATATCTTGAAATATACAACATTAATATTACGTACATATGTTTATTCAGCGTTAAGCACATACGCAATGCTTATAGCCTACAAAACACACATACATTAATATAGAATCGAAACATTATGACGATCAAACATATACATTATGAGGAAAAGTAAAAACATTGGAAATAACTGATAGGCCAGTTTCGAACAACGTCACCACGATAACATTCCCGTGAAACATAACTGGGTATGCAGGTGTATATCTATTTGTCTTATTTTTTGGTCCAAAACATAGATTGTGGGTACTCCGCGTTAGTTCTTACGTGTACCCACGATCGATGTTTTGAGCAAAAAATAAGAAATAAGTATCAAACGTTTTCTACTGAAAATTTTCGTTTTTTACAACTTGGGAAAAGTCTGTATATTACAAGGGCGTGTTTTTTTTGTAATGGTTAAACGTAAGCAATGATCAGGAACTCATATAAGCAGAGCCCAAGCACTACCTCAAAATCATGGAAAGAAAATACTAAAATAACAAATAAGAAACAACTGGCTATCCAAAAAAGCAGCTCTTTGTTTCCCTTTATAGTTTCAACGTTGAAACGTATAGACTATTTCTTAATTCTTCTTATTATGGAACAATGTCTATGAGCATATGATTGTGTTTTCGAAACAAATAAAATACATGTATGTTTAAAACAAAAACAACAACAACAAAAAAAAAACATAATTAGAAACATCGTCAGTCTTTGAAACGAAATCAGAAAACATAAAGCACCATGAATTACATATTAAGCATTACATTCAGTACTCATGAGTTTCATTTTATTTCATTCAAATATTGTTTAAGAAAAAGGTACCTCTATATTAACAGAAAGTTGTACAGAAAATGCACATGCGATAAAACAAACAATTAAACAGTGTCAGTGGAATTAAGAGTCAGCAGTTCTCTGAGCAATAAACCGGTAAGAGGATGATTGTAGAAAACATAGAACTGCAGGTTTACAGTATAATTATACAATATTAATGGTGCAGAAAACAGGAATTGTAAATTTAAAAGCTAATGGGTTTCAAAGCACATAATAAACAATAAGGTATGATAGTCAATGTCATATAAAACAAGTTTTAATACTGTTTTATATTCTGTGACTGAATTACTTTGTCTTTCTCCATTAGATCTACGTAATAAAAGTTCTGAATGATAACATATTATAAAGGTAAACATTAGCAATGATAGGAAATGGCGCAATCCGAATGACAGTTATGACACTATAGCCTATGGGCATTATCCAGGGCACTCTATTACAAAACGAAGTATTTCAAATATTGCGATTTTGCCGTTTAGAACTATAGGTGCCATTTGCCAATGAAAGATGTATGGTTGCGAAAGGTTGTGTGTCCATATTGTATATTAATAATTTAAATCGTATACGCGATTAGCTAAAATAAAGATTCCAACTGCAACATACAGACTGAGCATATATGCTATAAGGGTCAACAGAGCTGTTGGAGGGTTATTTTTCGCTTCATATGTTCCTAAAATTAGTCATTCACAAAGTCTGCTTTCCGAGGTTGAAAGGAGCCTGATAAGTAGCGGTTTATTTAATGATCAGCATAAAACATTTTTGCTCGCTAGCCATTTGACCCATCGCATCGCAATATGCCTGTCGTTTTCGATTATAAATACATGTAGCAAAAATATTAATGAGAAAGGGGATGACCAAACCGCGGTTGTGGCTACTTAATCCTCTTCAGTGACTCTATTGATTTGGCAACAAGGAACCACAGGATTTACTGTGACTTTGCAACTTTAAACAGGGTAGTCGACACAAAAGCAGGTATATGAGCCGCATCATGAACAAAACTGACTTCTGCAAATATAAAATCATTTTTTTAGTTTCAAGTCTTCGCCTTCGGATGTACAGACAGTTTGTATCGGCCCTGTCGGAAACCCTTGAAGACATAATTATTTCCTTGTGACATACAGCTGAGCCGTCGTTATATTCTAATCTGTAATCAGAACATTACCTATTCAAAAGGAGTGAGCTGTGTTTTGAACTTTTACCTATATCCTAGAAACTTTTAGCAAAGATGCACGAAGGTTATATTTGGTTCTTTAAAATAATATTCAATCTTCATTAAATGTTTTATATCTGTCTGTGCAATTCCTGTATGCTGCAGTATTAAAATAATGTCATCATGCATATTAGCCTCAACTTAACAAGACAGTTTTAATTGAATCTTTGAATGAGAGAATTCATTTCTATGCTCTTTGCATGTGTCAAGAATATTTCCCATGCTATTTGAAGCTAAATTTGCAACAGAGTCACCTCATGAGACAAGGGAATGAGACAGGGAATGCATTAGAGCTTACAAATTACTTGTCACGTACATGTAGCAGAATCCGACGGCTATTCAAAACTGCTTTGAAAATTTAATGGAAAGGAGAGTGACTGTTTGGTCGAGATCGCCACTTCTGCTCCAATGAGGATACGACAATAATCGTTTTTTTATTAAAATATCCTTCGCAGCATAAATTCGAAACAGTTCACCTAAGCCGAGAATCATTCATCAGGAAAACATGTCCGTGCAATGAATACCCCCTTGAACCCCACTTTTATGTAGTAAAACTGGGTTATGCAGGGGTATACCTAATTTTCTTATTTTGATCTAAAACATCATTTTTCCAGTAATGTTTTTAATTTTTGCAGCTCAAAAACAAAACTCTGTTTATTGCATGGGCAAGTTTTTGTAATTGATGAGCTTACAGGTTAGACATGCTCTGACATCCACTTATCGCTGTACACCTTAAAAGACCTTAGCAAAATTTAGTTTTCAAAGACCAAATCTCAGGCGAGCGTTCTCGGGCCATTCACCTCTGTTTTATACCCGTTCGCAAATACTTAAGTTTGTTTGGCCCGGGTTTCCAAAGGAAGCATATAAAAGAAGCAGCACTGTTTGTGAGTTCTGGAAAGTTAAGCAACACTAAACTTATTGTTTTCATTTTTTTTTTTTTTTATTTATTTATTTTTTTATTTTTTTTTTTTTGATACGCATTGATAAGTTTGCCTAAATTTATTTGACAATAAACTTACATATCCCATCGATAAGATTGAGATAAAATATCTGTTTGTGGAACATAAACCATCTGAAATGCACATTGCAATTCTTGATAAATCCATGGAATAAAATATGATCACTCGGCATTTGACTGGCATTTGTTACAGGATGAAATATACATTTTCAATTGGCAAGCATTCTATAATTTTGTAATGAAGTTCGACCGAATACTTATGCAGGCTTTATTTGCTATCCAATTACGGTATTAATGTTCCATGGGAATCTTCGTTGACGAAAATGTTTGTTTTTTTTTCGCTATCTTACGAATCCAAATAATATTTCATTGGAGGATCCGTGATTATTATTTCTATTAATGTATTGATTTAAGTATATTATATATTTACCTTCTAGGGTCTTTACGCAAAATATTTTAGCTCCTTCACAGGACGAGGCCAGTGCTTCGTGAATATAAACCAGTACTTAGAAGAGTTAATGTGTCTTACTCAAAGACACAATCTGACGCCAGTTATGTTCGGTCCCAGGACCTCTCGATTCAATATTCGGTGCTTTTCAATTAGGTTACCAAACCCCTTTCAAATATTTGTGAAGATTGTTTAATATTCTGTCTGCACAAAATCGTAAAAAACAAAGTGATGAAACAAACAATTGAACAGTACCAGTGGAATCAAACATCACAATTGAAACACTTCTTGATGGCCTTGGTACAATGATTCCTCAAAAAATACTTATGCCCTTCTTTATTTTGTTACAACATTGTTTTAGAACAAAAAGTACAATTCTGTCTGAAGAAAAAAGTCAAATATGTTAAAGTGATTGAACAAACAATTTAACAATAGCAGTGAGATCAGTATATAAGTCAGTTAGGAAGCTGCAGTTTTGTATGCAATAAAACTATTTAAGACTCATTTACACAACAATTTACTGTTTCTAAAGTTTCATTATCTAGATATAATGGTGTAAAAAGAAGATGAAATAATAATTTTAAAAGCTAATGGGTTCCATGAAAACAAGTAAACGAGAGATGGAAATATTCAAAACAAATTACAATATAACAATGCTACAAGTTAACAATGTAAACATAATTGATGACGTCTAAAACAAAGACTTGATCCGTATTGCCAAAAGCCTATGAAGGCGAAAGCCTGCATCGGCAATAGGTTTCGGAAACACATGTGACTAATTTCCCCGGCTTCCTGCGCAAATATGTACATTACATGTCGTATCTGTAAAATACCTAATGGGCATTTACCAGCAAGGACCAAATTGTCACAGACTCCGACAAATCAAATCAACATCCGTATCAACAAATGCAAAAAAAAGGTTATGTCCCAAATGTTTACAAGCTTTGAATAATTCAGCACATGCCTACTGTTGCTTTGATAGCAAATCAAATTTAGCCCGTCTGTTTGTCACATCCTATATAGACTTCCTGTCTGGAATAAGCTTAAAATACCTAATTTGACAATATTGGAAGATTCTGTGGACATTGGACTTGGCACATGACTATTAAGTTTTAAGAAAATGATGACCTCTATTAATATCTAGTTTAGTGTTAAACGGAACGTACCTAAACATATAGGTCAACCACTGGAAATACTATAGAAATCTACTGAAAAACTTAAACACAGACGGATTTGTGAATTTACGTCATATGGAATCATACCGATCGAGGCAAATGTGGGGCGAACTAAGTTTTCCTTGTGGATTTGTCAGGTGGCCTTCGTAGTGATATATCTTGAAATATACAACATTAATATTACGTACATATGTTTATTCAGCGTTAAGCACATAAGCAATGCTTATAGCCTACAAAACACACATACATTAATATAGAATCGAAACATTATGACGATCAAACATATACATTATGAGGAAAAGAAAAAAACATTGGAAATAACTGATAGGCCAGTTTCGGACATCGCCATCAGGATAAAATTTCCGTAAAATATAACTTGGGTATGCAGTGGTATACCTATTTTTCTTATTTTTTGGTCCAAAACATAGATTGTGGGTACTCGTTAGTTCTAACGTGTACCCTTAATCAATGTTTTGAGCACAAATAAGAAATAAGAAAAGTATCAAACGTTTTCTACTGAAAATGTTCGGTTTGTACAACTTGGGAAAAGTCTGTATAGTATAGTACAAGGGTGTGTTTTCGTAATGGTTAAAAGTAAGCAATGATCAGGAATATATATAAGTAGAGCCCAAGCACTACCTCAAAATCATGGAAAGAAATAACTAAAATAACATATAAGAAACAATTGGCTATCCAAAAATGCAGTTCTTTATTTCCCTTTATAGTTTCAACGTTTAAACGTATAGACTATTTCTATTATGGAACAATGTATATGAGCATATGAATGTATTTAGGAAACAAATAAAAACATGTATGTTTAAACTAAACAAATCATAATAAGAAACATCTTCAGTCTTTGAAACGAAATCAGAAAACATAAAGAACCATGAATTACATATTTAAGGATTGAAATTCAGATTTTAGCTTTCACTGGATGATGAAAAACATTAGGCTGTTTTAATGTCTTCTCGAAGACATTAAAACAGCTGATGTTTTTCATCATCCAGTGAAAGCTAAAATCTGAATTTCAATACTTATATTTACATTTTATATTATCGACCAAGTATCAGATTTTAAATTGCGCATATCACCGTTCATTTTCATGTTATTTGACATTAAATCCGAATTAACGTAATTTTGGAACAGAAAAAAACGTCAAATTTTCGCGCCTGACGTCATGGCGATACGCGACGAACGTCACAACAACAAGAGTAAACAAACAACGTCACTGGATGGGATTTGACATCTCCCCGCCCACAGGCGTGGCCTCTAGATCACGTGACTTAATGTTTTTCATTAGAAAATGAAGAACATCAAGAAAGATACTGGTGTTTTTCTTTTGCTCCGGAGTTAGTAGGTTATTCGGCGCCCAGGGATCTCCATCGTCGGGCAGCTTACTCAGTCTGTGAGTCCTGGTTTTTGATTCATCAGGATGTTTATCATGATTTATTTGTTTGTTCTTGATGATTCATTGACTAGTTAGAGAATCACCACGAGGACCGAATAACTAACTGTTATGAACCACTGCAGAAGCTGAGGGTGAGGTTATGGCCATGTAAAACCGGTTTAAGCCCGCCAGTAACTTTGTGTTACTGATCGTTCCAAGTCGATACGTCTGTGGTGGTTCTTTTTGTTTTGTGTCTTGGTGTTTAAAATTTTTGTGTGCTGTTGGCGCCTTATGTGTGTTTTCGTGTTTTTAGTTTAGTTAAGGTAACTGAGTGGCCACCTATTGGGAAAATAGCTGCTCATTCGGCTTACGATATGTTTCATGGTATAAGTACCTGACTGTTAGTTTGGTTTTTTCCCACCTCGGTTTTTGGAGTGGGAATCTTTTTCTGATTGCGCCTTTTCCTGATCTTTGCCTACTTGTACCTTTTCATTTAGGGCGATTGCAATAAAAATGTAAATATTAAGCATTACATTTCAGTACTTATAAGGTTCATTTTCATTTTCATTCAAAAAGGTACCCCTAACAGAAAGTTGTACAGTAAATGCACATGTGATAAAACAAACAATTTAAACAGTGCCAGTGGAATTACGACTCTACAGTTCTTTGGGCAATAAACCGTTAAGAAAATGATTGTTGAAAGCATAGAACTGTAGGTTTACAGTTCAATTATACAATATTAATGGTAAAACAGAAGGAAATGTAAATTTAAAAGCTAATGGGTTTCGAAGCACAAAATAAACAATAAGATATGATAGTCAATTTTATATAAAACAAGTTTTAATACTGTTTTATATTCTGTGTCTGAGTTGTTTTGTCTTTCTCTATTAGATCTACGTAAAAAAAATTCTGACTGATAACTTATTATAACGGTAAAATCAGCAATGATAGGAAATGGCGTAATCCGAACGAAAGTTATGACACTAAAATAGCCTATGGGTGTCATCCAGGGCACTCTGTTACAAAAGGAAGTATTTCAAAAAATATAGGTAGATCCCCGCGAAGCCATGTGTCAATGAAAGATATATGGTTGCAAAAGGAACATTATCGCACAGTTGTGTGTCCATATGAAATATAATATACGTTAAATCGTAAACGTGCGGATTAGCTAAAATAATGATTCTAATTGCAACATACAGAATGAGCATATATGTTATAAGGGCAAAAGAGCTGTTGGAGGGTTATTTCTCGCTTCATATGTTCCTAAAACTAGTAAATTAATTACAAAGTCTGCTTTTCGAGGTTGAAAGGAGCTTGATAAGTAACGGTTTATGTTCTTAATGATCAGCATAACACTCTTTTGCTCGCTAGCCATTTGACCCATTGCATCGCAAATATGCCTGTCGAGTTCGATCATAAATACATGAGCAAAAAAAAAAAAAATAATAATAATAAAAAAAAATAAAAAAACAAAACAAATAAAAATAAATAAATAAATAAATAAATAAAACATATTAATGAGAAAGGGGATGGACCAAAACGGGGTTTCGGCTACTTAATCTTCTTCAGTGACCCTATCGATTTGGGAACACGGAGCCACAAGATTTACTGTAACTTTGCAACTTTAAACAGGGTAGTTGATACAAAAGCTGGTATATTAGCCATATAATTATCGCAGGAGGACTACCCTGCGGGGTCTGCACAGCCTTGACTTTAGGCAGCACCCCACCCGCAGGCGTCACAAACTGGGATCGTATATAAAACAAGCCTGCAAATATATTCAAACAATATATTTAATAGATGTTAATGTCAAATGTAAACGAAATGAGTTTCCGAGTTGTGAAATACAACTCGGCAATGGATGTCTAGCGTTATGTATATGTGTATTGCGGTGTGTGTCATTGCTTACACAGACGCCATTATGTTGTCCACGCAGTTGACCACCGACAACTTGATTCACAAAATATCAAAATGCAACTTTCAAAAGACATTTGCAACAACATACATGAATGGAAATGAATATGAAATAGCTTACTAACCTGCAAATATATTCAAACAATATATTTAATAGATGTTAATGTCAAATGTAAACGAAATGAGTTTCCGAGTTGTGAAATACAACTCGGCAATGGATGTCTAGCGTTATGTATATGTGTATTGCGGTGTGTGTCACATATCTACCTACAGTTACCCAACAAAGTGTTTCTATCTTAGTGCTACCTACATACCGATACACTACATAAACTATATCCACCAAAGTATATTTGACATTTGAAATGGGAATGGGCATTCACAAGTGGAAGAGAGTAATGGGACATTGAGACAGAAGCATTTAAATAGAAGGACCAAGGGCGCGCGCGGCGGTAGCTGAAGCCTAAATACGAAAACCGTAATCGTAAAATAGCTTTGTAAAAACCGTCCTATGACATACTTCCCCTCCAGGTCGAATGTCGTCCCGACATTCACTAAGGCATGGTAAGCAGTTCTGAAAGTAAATGATGATGAAAAAGATATGAAATAATGAAACAAAACATAAAACTGATTTAGAGTAGGCTGGAGAATAAATGGAATTAAGCTTGTCGTTAATATTGAATAAGATATTCACGTGTTTCCTTGATATCTGAATTATGATGATAATGAAACAATATCAGATAACATTTGAGAAATCTGGAAGGGAAACAAGCTTAGAACATATGAGTATATACAATGCATCTAATGAATTCTTGAAATTGCTGTAAGACAGAAGGACAACAATTGATGAAAACGATCTGCAAAAACTGTTGTCAGTTGCCTGTAAATTAGATCAAACAAAATGAGTAAAACACCATAAATGATGATGTCAGAACCCATAGTTGTGCTTTGTATCTCCTTCATACAGACAAACATGACCTACAGGAAAAATAGATCTGATTTCCCTAATATGTCCTATAGCCTACAAATAACACAAAACATGTATCCTGGACATGACGCATCTGAAAGTAGAGAATGTTGCATTAACTTACAACATGCCCAGTAATGAAATGTAAATCAATAGTTGACAGTAAAAATCAATAAGTTCACTAAACCTGTATGACAATTATTTAAGAAAATCTCAAATAACTAATCCCGCTCAACCAATGTCACCTGAAATAATAGCTATAGAGAGATTAGTACAGCGGCGAACACACTCAGCAAGCTTGTTGTGACATCTTGTGGGATATCTGAAATTTAAGGTCAGGTTTAGAGTTAAATACATTCACACTGCAAATTATAATATAATCTGCACCTCAACACTGTCAACAATAATGAAAAAAATGATAAACAGAAATCATGAAATACACAGCATGTCTGACTTCCCTCTATCATTGCAGACAGGCATATGCTAGAAACCAATACAGAATTCATGATCATTGGCCTGCTAAAACAAACATAAAATCAATGAAAAATGATGACCTTGTTCCGGCACCAATGCACGTCAAGTACCCCGCTTTCATTCCACCAGGAAAACCTGAAATGGTAAAGATAAGTTATCATTAATCCGATCTCATTAAGGTCTCGAACCTTCAGTCATCTGGCACTTTGGGTAAAGTGGCTCGATACAGTAATATTCCTCACCAAAATGTATTACCTTTCTATGAACGCGACCAGCTGATATAAATCCACCGTCAACGTATAAACGACGCGTTTTCCGCAACGTTACCGTATTCCGGCCTAAATAAGTGACTTTTCAGTCCACAAAAATTAATTATCAAGCCAGTCTTATTCAAAAGAAGGCATAGCTCATATGAGCCGAAATTGCCCGTCGGTGTCAGACAAACAAACAGCCTACCAGCGAGACTACCAGTCATGCATCATTGCAGTCCAAGGATGAGATGTTAACTGATGAAAGATGATGAATGAGTATATACACACTGTCCGTTCACTTTTGCGTAAGATGTTTTACCATTTATAGGTACACTACCCTGTCTGGGTCCACGGAGAAAGTATGTATCTGACCTACAACCCAATTGTTATCACGCATCCACGACGGTTTCCTACGCGAACGCCGCGGTCTCGACCTGCCATTCGTGGCATCTAGTGAATCAGAAGTGGCATGTTGGTCTGTCAAAGGTAGTCGCCTAGGAAGAAGACCTGGCTGACCTTTCCGTCGGCGCATAGGTATGACATACCTACTAGGTGACTGTGTTGGAATACTGTCTGCATCGGAGCTGGCCTCATAACCTAATTGACTCTGAGTATCAACCTCTGAATCAACTTCAGAGTCCTCTGAAGAGGATAATACCAGATGCAATTCAGGTTCATTGTCAACTTCCGTAGCAGCAGAACCCAACGGTACTTCTTCTTCCACTTCTGAAGATTGGTCGGACGATTGGGTTTGGTCCATACAGGGTAGGCCCATAAATGGTAGAAGCAGGTTCCTGTGCAGGATTCTAGGCTTCTTTCTGCTACCTTCTTCTTGAACAACAAATACCGGGATATCAGGATTGGGTTGTTGTCGTACAATATATGGCTTGTGTTCCCAGCGATCGGCTAACTTGTGTTTCCCACGTATTCCAACATTTCTGACAAGCACACGATCTCCCGGTTGGATCACTGAGCTTCGGGCTTTCAAATCATACGTTGATTTGTGGTGTGCAGCACTTTTCTTGGCCTCTCTGCTTGCTTTCTGGTATGCAAAATGTAGACGCTGTCGTAGCTTCCTCACATATTCTGTATGTGTTTTGGCAGCAAGGACATCAGGGTTTAACCCGAAGAAAGCGTCTATCGCGAGGCGCGGATGCCTACCAAACATCAGAAAGTAAGGCGAGTACCCTGTGCTGTCGTGAAATGTTGAGTTATACGCGTGCACAAGAGATGGGACGTGTGCTTTCCAATCACTCTTCTTCGATTCCTCCAGGGTCCCGAGCATCTGAAGAAGAGTTTGGTTGAACCTTTCAACCTGGCCATTTCCCATGGGATGGTAGGGTGTTGTCCGAGACTTTTCGACATCAGCGATGGTACACAGCTCTTTGATCAGGTTGGATTCAAAGCACTGGCCTTGATCGCTGTGTATGCGCGCTGGAAAGCCGTAATGTACGATAAAGTTATCGAACAATACCCTAGCCGTCGTCCTTGCTGTCTGGTTCTTTGTGGGAATGGCCTGTGCATACCTCGTAAAGTGATCAGTTATAACGAGGATGTTTTCGACTCCGCCCTTTGATGGTTCTAGGGACAGGTAGTCGATGCACACGATCTCCATCGGAGCTGTTGACTGAATGTTCACCAACTTTGCTCTCTGGCCGATATTTGTTTTCCTCCTGATGCACCGGTCACAAGACTTGACTTTGGACTTAATGAAAGAATCCATTCCAGGCCAGAAGAATCGCTGCTTTATAAGCATCGTTGTCCGATCTCTGCCCTGGTGTCCAAGGTCATCATGGAGGGCTTGGAACACAATATCCTGATATCCGGGTGGAAGAACGAGCTGGAGGAACTCTTGCCCATTGAGTGTAGCTTTGCGATGGAGGACACCGCCGGTGAGACAATACTTCTCCCAATCTTTGAAGTACCTAGTGTTAATCATGGAATCGACTTCCTTCTTGTCTGGCGCACCTAGACCCTGCTCTAGCCGATCCATGATTAACTTCAAAGATGGGGCAGCTTGCTGAGCAATCCTCCAATCTTTGGTAGTCAGACCATGAGCATTAAGCTGTTGCTCAGAAATTTCCGGTTGAACCAGTGGCGGAACCGTTTCTGGTGTATCGGAAATTGCTACACTTTCCACCAAAGGGCAATTCTCCACTTTCAAGGAGAATGACAAAGCTCTTAGTACCTCTGGAAGAATGATTTGTTCCTCCTTTTCAGGTGATGGAACACGAGAGAGACTGTCTGCGTCTGCATTCTTCCTGCCACTCCTGTATTTTATGACAAAGTCATAGTCACAGAGAGAAGCTACCCAGCGCTGGCCTGTGGCATCAAGTTTTGCCGTAGTAAGGACATAAGTGAGAGGATTATTGTCAGTTAACACCTCAAACTTACTACCATAGAGATAGTCCCTGAACTTCTCACTTATGGCCCACTTCAAAGCAAGAAACTCGAGCTTGTGCGCTGGATAGTTCTTCTCTGATGGCTTTAAACTGCGGCTGGCATATGCTACAACCCGTTCCTTCCCGTCCTGCTTCTGGTACAGAACTGCACCAAGTCCACTGGTTGACGCATCTGTGTGAACTGAGAACGGGAGTCTGCAGTCTGCATATGCCAGTACGGGTGGCGAGGTAAGCTTGTCGATGAGAGTTTCAAAACTCTGTTGATGTTCCTCCGACCATTCAAAGAGCACCTGCTTCTTAGAAGTTTTTTTCTTCTTACTGGCCTTGGGATTTGTATCTAGACCAACTAAAAGGTCATTCAAGGGCCGTGCAATGGCGGCAAATCCCTTTACAAACCGGCGATAATACCCGGTAAAGCCCAAAAACTGCCGGACCTCTTTTACAGTTTTAGGCACTGGCCAGTTGCGAACAGCCTCAATCTTTGCTGGATCTGCTTGGATTCCTGCCTCAGAAACAACATGTCCAAGGTAGACAACTTGGCTCTTGAAAAACTCACACTTAGTTGCCTTTAATTTCAAGTTGTGCAACTCAAGGCGGGAGAACACGGCTTGCAACCTTTCCAGATGCTCTTCAAAGGTCGATGAAAAGACGATGATGTCATCTAAATAGATAAGACAATCACGAAGATTCATCTCACCCATACATCTTTCCATCAGCCTCTGAAAAGTGGCTGGAGCGTTGCAAAGACCGAATGGCATCCGGTTGCATTCATAAAAGCCAAGTGGCCCAACTTGGAACGCTGTCTTCGGCTTGTCCTCTTCTTTCAGTTCCACCTGCCAGTAGCCACTTTTAAGGTCCAACTTCGTAAAGTATTTGGCTCCGGATAGCAGGTGTAGTGTATCGTCGATACGAGGTATGGCATATGCGTCCTTAATGGTCCGCAAATTCAGCTTTCTGTAGTCAATACAGAAGCGAATTGTGCCATCCTTTTTCCGAACGATAACTACATTGGAACTGAAAGGGCTATTCGAACTTCGAATAGCGCCAGCTTCCAACATTTCTTTGAGGTGTTCGCGAACCTCCTGAATGAGCGCAGGTGGTATACGGCGGTAGGGCTCTTTGAATGGCTGCTCATTCTCTAACTTTATCTCATGCTGTACGAGATTTGTACATCCAAGGTCGGTTGAACTCTTAGAGAATACATGCTGCCATTTTGTAAGGAACTGGAGCGCTTCCTGTTTCTGCTCAACTGTTAGCTTAGTATTCTCGAGATTAATTCCGTCCAAATGGCCTGTTTTCTCTGTGTCAACTGTCTGCTGGTTCACATGAGCCTTAACAGTATCCTTGTCGCCAAGGGGTACTGATCGCAAAACCTTCACCTCATGAAGGTCACAGAGACTTGTCTTTTGTGGCAATGTGATAAGCTTTGCGGTCATGTTGCAGACTCTCACTGGCACTCGTGCAGTTTTCCCAGGATTGTCTAATGCTACAATCCTTGGACTGGTTGTGACATTTGGGCAGTTTCCAACTTCTGTCGCCTCTGTAATTGCTGAGTCACAATGTCGAACCTTGCGGACAAAGCCAGTGATGTCTCTTACCTCCCATGGTTGCAAAATTACCTTGTTGGTTGTCTTCACAGTGCCAACATGTTGTGCAGACAGGGACTTAAATGCAAATTGCCATGATTCGGGCACATTATCTGTCATGGACTCGGACTTCTTGTACTCTCGAATAACATTGGTGCCAACTATAAATGGAACGTTCCTATTGTAGTCAGTCATAGGGACTACTAGGAAAAGGGCTGACACTGGATCTGCCTGAAGAGCTGGTACACCAAGTGTTATTTCAATGAATCCTCTATATGGGAGAGTACTGCCATCTGCGCATTTGATTTCCAGTTCCTTGACAGCATGCATTTTAGGTCTTGGATGTAACGATTCCCAAAATTCTTCACTGACTGTACTGATCTCCGAGCCAGTATCTATTAGTCCAGATGTTTCTATTCCATTTGCTATCAATTTGCTTTCGTTTCTCTTTCCTATAAGCCTATTCATTGTCGCGCTGGTAGGGCTGTTTGTCTGACTGTTTATGCCTCTCGTTTGCCCAACAACAGAGGCATGTTCTAGTTTAACCCCTTTTTGGGTTGTGTCTTATTTGTATTTGTGTTTTGTCCTTGTGTCTGTCTGTTATCTTTCTGATTTGATGTTTTATCAGATTGAGTCTGTTTCCCATGTTGTTGCTGTTGATTGAACTTTTGGTTCTGGCTCTGATTCTGATTCTGATTCTGATTTTGATTCTGATTCTGATTCTGATTTTGATTCTGATTCTGATTCTGATTATTCTTGCGTCTTTGTCTATTCTGATAATTAAGATTTGCCCTAATTCTCTTTTCAATATTCTCTAGCCTTTCCAGAAGTTCTTGCTGTTTACTCTTTTCAGCATTGAACATCAACGGTTGATGTTGTGTTTCTTTCTTTGTTTGCGTTTGTGACTTTTGTCCTTGTTGTAAATTGTTTAAGTCTTCCACTGCCTTTTTATGTGTAAATCTTTGAAGTTCTTCCGTTCTGACCTTACTCCTGAGTTCTTCAAAGGAGGTAATCTGATGGTAATATACTTGTGTGGCATTTTGTAAATCAGTGTCATATAATGATCGCCAGAACCTTTCTCTCAACATTTCATTCTTTTGCTCTGCTGTCATTGGGGTCTTTTCTGAGAGTCTTTGAGCTATTTCTTCCAGTCTCAAGCTCCACATTGCTGTACTTTCTTGTGGCTGCTGGACTGCTGTGTAGAACTCTTGCATAATACTCTGAGCACTTGCAACATTGCCGAACACACTCGTCAACTTATTTAGCATTTCTTGACTAGACGCCAAAGGTCCGAGTGTCATCAGAGTATTTCTTGCCGGCATTTTCAGTGAATTCCTGATATATTGACCTACAATATAATCAGGTAGTATGTTTCTGCTCCTTAAACTTTCTACTTCATTTTTCCAAGACTCGAATGTGCTCTCATTCTTCGGAGTTGGATCAACTCCCGAGAACTGTAT
The DNA here is from genome assembly GCA_964017185.1 of Rugalucina vietnamica. Taxonomy (NCBI): domain Eukaryota; kingdom Metazoa; phylum Mollusca; class Bivalvia; order Lucinida; family Lucinidae; genus Rugalucina; species Rugalucina vietnamica. Next base: position 52,554,702 of record OZ024878.1, on the reverse strand, counting down.
AATATTCGGCTTGTAGAAATGAGTAAGTTCAGGTCTGCCAAAACTTGCTGGTTCCTGCTTTACAGGACCAGGTTCACCTTGAGTTCTCACAGTATCCTGAGCCATGGGAGTCTTAGCTTTATCTGCAGAATTCATTGCAGGGGCATTAATCTTAGCCCTGATTTCTTCCTCCTTCTTTAACAGATCTGCTTCTAACTGCTTCAGATATTTTTCTTTCAGATCTAATTCCCTTCTACGAGAACTGTCAGCTTCACTTCCTTCATAACTAAGCGCAGGAGAAGGTATGTTATTTTCATGGGGATACTCTGCCCTAGATATTCTCATTTCTTGAGAATTTTCTCTTTCAGATACTATCTCTCTCTGTTTAATACCTCTTTTCTCCTGTTTCACTCTGATATCATATGGATACTCTATCCTAGATTGTCTCATTTCTTGAGACGTATCTCTTTTAGATACTATCTCTCTCTGATTAATATCTCTCTTCACTCTGATCTGAGATTCTATATCCTCATTATGTTCTGCCTTCATTCTGCTAGACATTTGTCTCTCAAATGCTTGCTGCTTTAACTGCATATTCGCAAGACGTTGTCTTTCTTCTCTGTGCATATTTTCCAGCATGGCATCATACTGCTTCTCTTGATTATATTCCTGTATTAGATTGTCTCTCAATTTTCTTTCCTGTTCTTTTATGAATTTCAGTCTTTCGCGTTTCTTCTGTTCTTCCATTTCTTTCTTTTGTTTCTGTCTTAGAGCTTCTTCAAAGCGACTCTCATTTTCTCTAAGTTGCACTAAGCGATTCTCAACTTTCTCTATTTCCATTTCTTTCTTCGCTTTTCTATCCTGCATAAGCTTTTCCTCATGCAATAAAGCTCTAATTCTTTCCATTGCCATTTTCTCTTCTAATTCACTATCCATTGACTTATACTCTACTTTAGAAAGTCTATCTCTATCCTTACTCTGAAGCACATCACTATCGGACTGATTTAATGCCCTACTTTGTGCTAACAGATCACTTAGCATTTTCATTGTTTTCTCTTCTTCTCTGGCAACGCGATCAACTGGGATGTCAAAACTGGGTTGACCTGCAAAAGAAAGCTTGAGTTCTTCTCCTTCTGCATCATCTTCTCCGCCCGCTGAAAAAGAGAAATCCGGAGCGGGATTGTACTTCCCAGGTTTCCGAGGGGTACTTGTATCAGCCCCAAACAGAGAAATGTCATCATCTTCACCTTCATCCCTAAGTGATAGATCTATCTTGTTGATGCCATGATCAGCGCTCTTGCTATCTGAAAGTAAACTATCAGGAATGCCATCTCCTTTTGTCTCCAACTGCACAGTGGCCCCAACTGTATGCGCAGGGTCGATTGTATCTTCACTAGGCTGTACCTCCGTTAGAGGTGTATCCAATCCAGGGTCCATAATGGGTCCAATTGGATCCCTCGCACCAGCCGTATTTGCTGGATTTTCAGCACCAGCTGTATACGCTGGATTTCCAACACCAGCCGGATTTGCTGGATTTTCATTACCAGCCGTGTATGCTGGATTTCCAACACCAGGCGTAAATGCTGGATTTTCAGTCACTAGAGTCTGTGGTGTGTTTCGTAGAAACTGCTCAACCACAGGCTGTCGCCTTGTGACTGAAGGGGTAACAGCAGCCGCGCTTTCAGTTGACTCCTTCTTCTGCAACTCACTCAATTCCTGTAAAACTTTATCCCGTTCGCGCTCCATAGCTTGCTTTTCTCTCTGTAAATACCTTATATCTCTCTCTGATAATTGTGACATTCTACCTACTAAAACTCTATGAAATCAATATCACTAGCAACTACTATCATCCAACAAAAACAGTTATCAAATCCTACCAACTAGTCAAGACTTAAGATTCAAACTTTTCAATTAGAATAGCACCGTAAAACTAAGTTGCTCCGCCAAATGCTATTTGCTGTACAACCTCCACTACAGTGATCAACAAAAACTGCAAAAAAATAAGCAAATAAGACATAACTACCATTTCTTTGTGCTGAAATAAATTCCAAAACAAAATTTAAACTCGCTCAAAATTCCGAAAACGCAAATCAAATCTGTTGTGCGGTTTGTATTCGCAGATTTAATTCCCTCTTTTTATTATAAAACGAGAGAGAAACTAAACGAAGTCTGAACCTAATAAATAAATAAACCAAGTAAGTTTATTTTATCTAATGAAAATTAGAAAAGAGGGAAAAAAATATTTGCCGTTGTTGAGTATTGAACCCACCAAGTCCTAGTCGCTAGACAGTAAAATATTCCATCCGCCTTACCGACTGAGCTAGCCGGGATAAACGATATAATGGTTATTTAAGCGGTATATATTCACTACGGCTGACTAAATACGTCAGCGAGCACGAGTGTACGGAAATTTCCGGAAATTTTACCGAAGAAAACTAAGTCATTTCTTTACGAAAAATGTTGAAAATTTCGCAATTTCAGCAACCGGAGACGGAGTATGGACGAATAAAGCAATTCGTAAGGGCTTTGGGCTTTGTAGGGTGACTTGGGCAACACAAAAGCAGGAAATAAGTGAAGGCGGAAGTTGTCGAAGTTTACCGACAAGGGAGGGAAATGTGGCGGGAAGAATGATTTTACGGCCTACTAAACGACAATGAGTGGGGAGCAAACACTAATTCCCTGCATTTTCCTACACTTTCTTATCACTAAACTGCAGTGTGTGTGTGTTGAAGTGGGTGTAGTAAAATGAGTAAAGATGACAAAATGAGAAATGAGAATTTTATGAAGACAACATGATTTACAAAGGCTTTTAACAGTTTATACAAGTCTCTTTGAATCAAATATCTTCCTAAATTGCTAAAAGATAGTGTGAGACTGAGCTACATATGTGAACAACAAAGGTATTCGGGTATTCTGAGCTCACTTAAGCAAAGTAAAGGCACAACAGTGTAAACTCTGATTGCAAAATGGCTTGATCTCAGTGACAATCAGAGCAAAGTGCCTCACACCATGTATCAGCAATGTCAAAAAGTTGCAAAATGTGATGAAATATAAAGTATTTACCTAATTTAATAATCCTTAAAATAATATTAATCCATATTTCACAAACACACTAATCACTTATTCACAAAAATAAATCCGGATCCTAAAATAGAATCACGTCACAGCACAATCCAGACGTTGAACGTTGAATTTCCATCGCTGATATCACGTTGTATCACACGGTTTACGCGCGTCACTCAGTCAACACCTTCATTAGATGCATCTTGATGACATGGGGCCCCGAATATGAAAACACATGTGTACACGTATAAAGTCCCAGAGCTCGTCAGCATCCACAACAGGAACGATGATCATCACCTCCATCGTAACGTACGTCGGTCGACATAGACATCTACGGCTGTAGATTGAATCACACTGGCCACCAAATATCGCAGGAGGACTACCCTGCGGGGTCTGCACAGCCTTGACTTTAGGCAGCACCCCACCCGCAGGCGTCACAAACTGGGATCGTATATAAAACAAGCCTGCAAATATATTCAAACAATATATTTAATAGATGTTAATGTCAAATGTAAACGAAATGAGTTTCCGAGTTGTGAAATACAACTCGGCAATGGATGTCTAGCGTTATGTATATGTGTATTGCGGTGTGTGTCATTGCTTACACAGACGCCATTATGTTGTCCACGCAGTTGACCACCGACAACTTGATTCACAAAATATCAAAATGCAACTTTCAAAAGACATTTGCAACAACATACATGAATGGAAATGAATATGAAATAGCTTACTAACCTGCAAATATATTCAAACAATATATTTAATAGATGTTAATGTCAAATGTAAACGAAATGAGTTTCCGAGTTGTGAAATACAACTCGGCAATGGATGTCTAGCGTTATGTATATGTGTATTGCGGTGTGTGTCACATATCTACCTACAGTTACCCAACAAAGTGTTTCTATCTTAGTGCTACCTACATACCGATACACTACATAAACTATATCCACCAAAGTATATTTGACATTTGAAATGGGAATGGGCATTCACAAGTGGAAGAGAGTAATGGGACATTGAGACAGAAGCATTTAAATAGAAGGACCAAGGGCGCGCGCGGCGGTAGCTGAAGCCTAAATACGAAAACCGTAATCGTAAAATAGCTTTGTAAAAACCGTCCTATGACATAATGAACAAAACTGACATCGGCAAATACTAAATCAATTCTGTAGTTTCAAGTCTTCGCCTTTGGGTGTACAGACAGTTTGTGTCGGACCCTGTCGGAAAACCTTGAAGACACATTTCCTTGTAACATGTCTCATACAGCTGGCGTAGAAAGCAAATAAATCAATTTAAATAAGCAACCACATCAAAAATAAAAAAAGGTTGTTTTTTGTCCCAAATGTTTACAAGATTTGAATAATTCAAGACATGACGACTGATGTTTTGATAAGTTATCAAATTAAGCGTGTATGTTTGTCATACCATCTTAAGTCTTTCTATAGGGAATCAGTAAAATATAATTTGACAATCTCAATGTTCATCGTGGAAAAAGTGGTCGAGTGTCTGTGACTAGAGGAAACTTTCTAATGGTACACGTAAATGTATACGGGACAGATCACTTTGGCGTAAATCGGAAACTAACTACATAACCGTATATTCTTGATTCACTAACAGTTTTAAAAGAATATCAAGGGAGCGCGGTGGCGTATTGGTAGAACATCGGACTCGGTCCTGGGTTCGATCCCCACAGGCGACATCGTGTTGTGTCCTCGAGCAAGACACATTAACTCCCTACAGCACTGGTTAAACCAAGGCAGCGTTGGCGTCGTCCCGACATGACTGAAAACTTGTTGACTGGGACGTTTAGCCATAATACACACACAAATGAAAAGAAAAAAAATACCAAATCAGCAAAATCTGAAAAAAGGTACAAGTAGAAAATGATCAGGAAATGGCGCAATCAGAAAGAAATTCCCACTCCGAAATCCGAGATGGGAAAAACTAAATTTACAATTAGGTACTTATACTTAGAAAACATATCGTTAGTCGAGTGAGCAGCTTTTTCCCAGTGATAGTTCGTCTCTCACTAATGAGAAAGACCATCATTATTTCTTGAATAGTGCTGATGTGTGTTGGTGAGTTCTTTGATGGCTGACTAGGCCAATTCTGGCTCTAAACTGTCGGTTGCAAGTAGAGCAAGTCAATGTCATAGAGTCTGATGGTGGCACATTTGTTTTGGCTTTGCGCTCTCTTCGCTTTCTTTCAGCTTCACAGATTCTCTTCTTTTCATAAAGAGCTGCTCCTTTGTTGATGAGACCTCGCCACTTTGATCGCTCCTGTGCAGTCTGTTCCCAGGACCCATTGGCATTTCGAAATCCTTCAGAGAGGCTTTGAGAGTGTCTTTGTAGCGTTTCTTCTGGCCACCTTGAGAGCGCTTTCCCTCCTGTAGTTCTCCATAGAAAACTTTCTTTGGAAGTCGCGCATCAGGCATTCTTATAACATGGCCAGTCCATCTTAGCTGTGCTAGCTTTAAGACTGTATGCATGCTTTGCATCCCTGCTTTCGTCAGGACCTCTGTGTCTGGAATCTTGTCCTGCCACTTGATTTTTAACAACTTTCTCAAACAGCTTAAGTGGAAATGGTTAAGTCTCTTTGCATGGCGTTGGTATACTGTCCAGTTCTCACATGCATACAAGAGGATTGGCAGTACCACAGCCTTGTAGACTTTCAGCTTGGTGTCAAGCTTGATTCCATTTCGCTCCCAGACATTTGCACGGAGTCGTCCGAATGCCACACTAGCCTTTGCAATTCTGGCAGTGATCTCATCATCAATATGCACTGCTCTGGAGAGAGTGCTTCCCAGGTAGGTGAACTTGTCAACAACTTTCAGTTTTTGCCCATTCACAGTGATGGTTGGTTCATTATATGGCTTTCCGGGCGCTGGTTGGTGTACAACCTCTGTCTTTTTTGTGCTGATTGTGAGATCATAGTTATCACATGACTGTGAGACTTGATCCATGGCTCTTTGCATTTTTGCCTCTGTGCTGGCATTCTTATCCATATCATCTGCATAGAGGAGCTCATCTAGCACATCAGTCTGGACCTTAGTTTTGGCTTGCAACCTTCTGAGGTTGAATATGTTGCCATCAAAACGGTACCTGATTGGAAAACCAGTGTCACTGTCCTGAAAAGCATCCATAAGCATGGCAGAAAACATCATGCTGAACAGTGTTGGTGCCAGAACACAGCCTTGTTTGACCCCATTTGTTACTTCAAATGGTTCAGAGAACTCTCCATCATTTTGCACACGTGCCTGCATGCCATCATGAAACTGCCGCACCATTGCTATGAATCTGGGTGGACAGCTAAACTTGGCCATGATTTTCCAGAGTCCATCACGACTAACAGTGTCAAAAGCTTTGGTGAGGTCAACAAACGTCATGTATAGATCTACATTCTGTTCTTGGCATTTCTCCTGAAGCTGTCTTGCTGTGAATATCATGTCTATTGTCCCTCTGTCTTTTCTGAATCCACATTGACTTTCTGGGATAAGTCCCGTCTGATCAAGATGAACATTCAGACGATTCAACAGAAGTTTTGCAAGTATCTTCCCAGCAATTGATAGGAGGGAGATGCCTCTGTGATTGTCACAGACTTGAGGATTTCCTTTCCGCTTGTATAGGTGGATTATGGATGCATCCTTAAATTCTTGTGGGATAGCCTCCTTTCTCCACATACAGTGAAACAACTCTGTCAGTTTCTCTGCCATGGGTAGCCCCCCAGCCTTGTAAACTTCGGCAGGAATTGCATCTGCACCTGGGGCTTTGCCAGATGATAGTTGTTGAACTGCTTTTCTTGTTTCAGTAACGGTAGGGAATTCATCTAACAGAACATTGCACTCTATCTGTGGAAGTCTGTCGATTGCATCCTCATTGATGCTTGATGGTCGATTAAGCACACTATTGAAGTGTTCTGCCCACCTTTCCAAGATAGCTTCTTTATCTGTGAGAAGAGTGTTTCCATCTGCACTGAGCAATGTGGTGGCTCCAGAACTCTTTGGACCATAAATGGTTTTCAGTGCATCATGAAATTTCTTCATGTCCTTTCTATCCGCAAAAGACTGAATTTCTTCTGTTTTCTTCCTCAGCCAGGAATCTTGCATGTCCCTAAGCTTGGTCTGGACTGTCTTACAAATGTTGCTGTAGGCTGCTTTCTTTGATACTGAGCTAGTATCATCTTGATGTGCCTTGTGCAATCGGTGCTTTTCTTCAAGAAGTTACCCGAACTTTTATAAAATATGATAACGTACATAAGGTTCAAACAGTACAAAAATTCGACTCCAAGACATAAAACATAAATAACCACTACAGAAGTATCGCCTTGGAACGATCAGACATATAAAATACTGGCGGGCTTAAATCGATTTAATTGATTTGATGTGTCGGAGTCTGTGACAATTTGGTCCTCGTTGGTAAATGTCCATCAGGCTGGCTAGACATAAACTACATTTTGAATATAATGGTTTGTAACCTCGCCCTCAGCTTCTGCAGTGGTTCACTTGTTCGGTCCTCATGGTGAATATCTAACTAGTCAATGAATCAAAGTATATGTTTCACAAAAGAAGAATCTCCTAGCCAGCAAGTTCACAATGAACTGGTGCAGGGTTATTGCTTGAAAGGCGAACATTTCTAAAGTTGGTGTGGGTGTCATGCGGGTATTTGAAGCTGCTTTCCCTGCAACCATAAAACGTGGAAAAGAAAATTCCCTTAATATTTATCCCTTGCCGAACTTATGAAAAAACTGACGAAAATCTCTGATTTTCCATCGATCCACACAATGCGATAGAGCCATGTGTGTTTTAATGCGAGTTTAGTTTCAACGTTTGCTTTACTTTCTGTCAAATGGTTGGTACGAATGAGCTGCTAGAGCCGATTTTAATCCCGTAATTGCTGTAGATACAGTACATTCAACCCGGTGAGACAGTGACCCGGTCTTGTATTTCTGGAAAAACTGAGATTAAGAACAGGTCATGTTCATGTGTGATATATGCGCATATCTCCCCGTAGAACACCTTTAGTTCTCTATGGCTACATCAGGATAACATGTCCGTGAAATGTATACTCCCTTATACCCCACTTATATATAGAAAAACTGGGGCTCCCAGGGGTATACCTATTTTTCTTATTTTTGCTCCAAAATTTAGATTGTGGGTACTCGTTAGAACCGCCTCACCGAGGCCGGTTCTAACGTGTACGCACAATCTATGTTTTGAGCAAAAATAAGAAAAATATCAACATTTTTCAGCTGAAAATTTTCAATTTTCAAAGCTCAAAAATCCCTGTTTATTGCATGGGCAAAGTTTCGTAATGAGTACGGGGGATGTCGATCCATAGCGAGTCGCTGCGTCCGATTCCAAAATTTCCAGAATAAGAAGTATAATCAAATTCATTCTTTAAAACGGTGTCTATGTCTCTGGATGTTTCTGTGTAAGCACAGTTCCATATTTCGCAAGCTAATGGCACTGAAAACAATTAAGAGAGAACCCGAGCATTACTCGGGATCTTTAATTTGCATATAAAACAGAGAACATTTTTTTCTTAGTACCTGTTATTTTTATAACCATAAACACTTACGGGTCAATAAAAAATAAACAAAAATGCATGCAGCCACGATGATACTATAGTTGATTATGTGGTCAGTGAATAATGATAATAACTCTATTGATCTCAAAAGGTACAAGTAGGCAACGATCAGGAAAAGGCGCAATAAGAAAGAAATTAACACTCCAAAATCCGAGGTGGGAAAAACAACAATGACCTTAGGTACTTATACTTAGAAAACATATAGTAAGCCGAGAGAGCAGCTATTTCCCAATAGGCGGCCACTCAGTAACCCGATCTCAAATAAAAATATGAAAACAAACATAAGGTTCAAACAGCACAAAAAATTCGAGTCCAAAACAAAAAAACAAATGGAAACACAACAGACGTATCGCTTTGGAACGTTTATTAATATAAAATTACAAAGAGGCTTAAATCGATTTTACAGGCGCCTAACCTCACCCTCATCTTCTGCTGTGGTTCACAACATTTAGTTAGTTGTTTGGACATCGTAGTGAATCTTTATCTAGTCAATGAATCATCAAGGACAAACCAATAAATCATGATGACAACCCTGATGAATAAAATACCCATTTACTTCCGACAATGATAGCTTCTGTTTTCGTTGCACACATGCAGATAGTACACTTCGACAATCCTTTTATCCTTTCAATCTGGATTTGCAAGCCCCAAAACGCATTTCGTCTAGCAAATTGTAGTCAGGATGTAGTCAGGTTTTATCAAGACGATGCTCAACTATACCATATAATTTACCGAGCATCTTCATTGGTGGTAGTTATAAACTATTGGTATAGTGCTCAAAGAAATTATTTTCTGCATTGTTATGACAAGCAATAATGTCAAGTCCTATATATCATTGCATAAAAGTGTTGCAATTTCTGGCAGCAACTTCGACACGCCACTTACAAAATTAGCAAAACACGTTCAGTTGCAACAACTACGCGCTGTACTTTATTTTGTGCTGAAACGTCACAGCAACTCTATCTCTCTCTCTCTCTCTCTCTCTCTCTCTCTCTCTCTCTCTCTGACAATTACTTTCATCTTTAAATTTGAACAAATTCATTTGTGGCTAAAAATTAACGCGTGTTCAAGGCCAATGTTTGTTTCTGACATTGGCCAAAACATCAGGAAAACATGTCCGTGTAATGCATATACCCCAAATTTTTATAGCAAAACTGGGGTATGGAGGGGTAAACCTATTTTTATTATTTTTGCTCTAAAACATAGATTGTGTATACTCGTTAGAACCGCCTCGGCGAGGTGGTTCTAACGTGTACCCACAATCTATGCTTTGAGCAAAAATAAAGAAAAATATCAAAAAGATTATAGTGAAAATTTTAGTGAAAATTTTCAATTTTACAACTTAGGAAAATTCAGTATATTACATGGCCATGTTTTCGTAATGTAATCGTGGCCAAATCGCAGGTGACCGTTCGTAAAAGTATACTAACCCAAACGCCTAACGCAACAAGAAATGTTGCTAAATTTTATAGAAATAAGTTTTGAAGGCAAACCAAACTGATAGAAGTTAGTCAAAATTGGCCAACAAACATTTTAAAAACATTATTCTTTTTCTACAGATTAGGGATCACTGGGCTGCGTTCTGATTGGTCAAAACGCTATTTTCCCATTTTCAGGGTATTCTTGGCGTTTTGTTAACCATGGCTTTGCATTTCACAATTCTGTAACGTTCGTCCATTCTGAAAAACGTTGTTGCATGGGAAAATATCGCCCAAATTTCTTACAGGATTAGTCTGAACTTAAAAAACATTTTTTAGTTTCGCTTATGAACGCCCATTCATTCAATGCAAATACAAAATCAAAGGAAATCGCTAAAATACCCAGCAGACACATGACGTCATAATGACGTGACGTCAGATCAACGTCGATGCGACGTCATGACGTCGCATCGACGTCGATCTGACGTCATTTTGACGTAATGTGCCTGCTGGGATAATGATTTTCATTCAATTGAAGGACAATAAATGTTACTAAGCTCGGCTTCAAAGATCGTACCGGTTTGGGTTCAATCCTATCAAAAGAACTTTGCAAAAATACAATTTTCGCCTACCATCAATCGATTTCATATCATTTCCTGGTTACTGCGCAGCGATCCGCAGAATTTTAACCAAACATGCAATGGATAACACACTTCTGCTCAGATGCGTTTGGATGTCCCATAAACTTCAAATGTTTGAAAAAAACGGAGCTTTTTTCTGGTGTACGAATACATGTCACATGCCGAAAACCGGCAAAGTCCTGTGCATTTCGTTTTTAACAGACACACTGCCTCTGTTAAATCGATTGATTCGTGACAATTAGCGACATGTGGTTAAAATTTAAGCTCCATGTGATGCTTGGATAACCCAGCCTTTCATTTTAAGATTTATTTCGGCAAAATTGTGAACAGTACGAGTGCAATTGAGAAAACCCACTGTTGCGTTGGCTCTTTGGGTTAGTATATATCAGCGCTTACAACCACGCAAATAGCAGCTTAGCAATACAGGTGTTTCAAGCATCTCTTAACTGTATGTCAAACCCCCCCCCCATACCTATAAGCCTTTTTGGCTTGGTTGGATGGATATTTCAAGCACTTGTTGGATGTCATGACATACTCATTTTGGACAAAAGTCCCATACAGTGACGGCAACGTCCCGACATGACCTTGGCTGTTGACTGGGACGTAAAGCATGAATTAAAAAAAAAAAAAAAAAAAAAAAAAAAAAAGAAATTGACTTTTCCTGTCCAATATTTATATTAACCTTGAAATGTTCATGAACACCTTAAATATCTCTGATTGGTGACAGTAAGATGGAATTGATAGATGTTGATTTCTCTTTTCAAAAATTTCATTGGCAGATTGAAAAAAATGAAACAGACCAAGGTGCTTGTTTGACAGCGTTTGGCTATTTTGAAGAAATTAACAAAATTTTCTTGATTTAAATTGCACCTGGATGACTGTTGTGGACTGTCAATTTCTTGTCTGTTTGAAACTTAGTTATTGCAAAAATGGTATTTGCCTGATTGTATTACATTAGCTTTTGTTATTTGTGATGGTTCGTGCCTTAGATTTTTGCCGGAATTTTCTCGGCTTGTCATTGTTAACTTTCTTTTTACATTTCAATGAAACATTAACAGAATTATTCAAACATCACCTTGACATTTATTCTAATTCTCAAATATGTTACTTTAAATTGTCATCAAGTAATAACAGATATATTTCGTTGTCATAAAATGGACTGTTCATCTTCTATGAAATATTTTGCATATCAAATTAAAGGATATCGAGATATGCAAGTCTTTAAAAGCATTTATAATTGAATTAGATGAAACAAAACACCGTAAAATCTAATAAGTACGAACGCACAAAGCCTCTCAGATTTTCTCTGATAAAACAAATGAGTTTTTAATGTTGTAATGCAATATTTTTTCTCCAAATCAACAAACATCGAACTTTTCATACATTGCTAGTAGACATGTAATGTTTCTATGTCATTGAAAGGCCCAATTACATCGCAAAGGCGTACGTGCAAAAGTCGGTCACCTCAAATAAACAGCCGTACTGACAGTGTATTATTCGGATTGGCGAGGTGTCCAAAAGACCCATGCGTTGTTCAAACATTACTAGAATAGGTACATGTGTCTTTTTAAAGTGTTTTTAACTTTGAATGTGAAGACAATTTTTCCGTTAGTTAGATGATTTATAAGCTGTTGTGCTGATTATTCTCAGTTTCACAAACTGTCTGTGAACTAATAAAAAGTGATAAATCTTTGTTAAAATATTATATACAACAGTTGAATCTATTAAACTGTATATACAGTTAATTAGTTTGGCTTCTAAAGGCAAAACATGACCTCTGCACGTCGCTGTTTGGGGTTGAAAGCATAACGGCTTTGTCACGATCAGGGTTGCTTTTACCAGCTATGTCTTGTTATGCGCATATAATTCAAAAGAACATTATCCGAGAATAAGCGTTGTTATTTTACCATAACACTGAGGCAATAAGCTTTCTGGCGATATATTATAATAGGATATTTTATGCAACATTTTTGTATAGCAAGGCAATAAATGTCCAAAAATCACAATTTTTACATGTTATCATGTTGCACTTTTATTTTGAGTGTTTTCTTAACTGGTTTGTTGTCATGTTCAATAATAAGTAAGGTTCAGTATACATGTAATACTAAAGGCACATATGCCCCATGTTATATACATTTTACAGAATGCAGTTTGGACAAAAAATAACAAAGATATGGCGTAGTAAGTGAAACTGTACTTTTGTGATGTTTTTCATTTTTATTGGTGTCTTTAGTTAGCCGGTCAAAAAATACGCCCATGGTTAGAAAATGATTTGTTGGTATGTAGTCTTTCACTGCTAAGACTAAAGAAAGTTTAGAATCAATGGAGGTTGAATTGATCCTCACACTGAAGAGTACTTGTTTCTTAAAAAATCACCAATTTTATGTTGAGTACGTAGCCCCTATTTTCAAAATGGAAGTTCTAAGTCAGGTTCCTATTGACAAGGATAAAATTGTCTTATTGTTTTTCAGACTAAAGACTAATAAAACACGTCTGAATGTTATGTCAAGAAATTGTATTGGAATGCTGATATGGTCAAATGTATATTTGCATGGCCTGTAGAGCCCGTAGCCCAATGTTAAGAGGCACCCTAAAAATCATCAAATGTTAGTTGAGGTCAAATTTCCTCAAAATTTTCATATGCAACCACACATGCTATTGTATTAAATTAACTGCAGCATGGAACAACGATTTATCTAGGGAGCATATGATCTCATTTAAGTGGCCCAAAACACTGTTTCGAAGCTCCTGTACTGAACAATTTCCATTACCCACTATGGTGTAACTCGAAAAAACAACAACAAAAAAAAAAATAAATAAAAAAAAAAAAAACAACAACAACAAAAAAAAAAACAAAAAAAAAAACAAAAAACAAAAAAAAAAAAAAAAAAACGAGAACCAAAAGAATTATCACTGGAATATAGACCTGATAGGTCGTAAGTCATTATAACCAAGAGAAAAAAATCCAAAGATGTTGATTTTTTGCCTCAAGTGCAACACAAATAGCAACCCTGATCGTAACACAGCCCATAAGCTCATGACGAATTACCAGTGCGTTACATCTGTTGCGGTTCTAATTGTTTTACACAATTTTTTAAAGTTAACTCTTATTCAATATTTCGGCCAAAGGCCTTTTTCAAGAAAAAAAAAACATTAAACTTCCACTGATTTTACATTTTGACAGTCCACCATTACAGTATGTTATTCCGACGTCATGAATGTCTAACATAACGTCGCGCACAAATGTGACGACGTCATTCCCGTACTTTTGCCTTGTGGTACCAAAATGATACTGAAATATCACTGTCTTTCACGTTACAACCATCTGGACGGACAGTACGAAGCTCCTTGATCCACAGTCCTTCTCTCAGTTGTCTCTCTGTTCTTTCAGCGTTGTATAGCTTCTCCAGAACAACGAAGCCCATATCTAACTGCGAGTGTTCTCCTTGGTTGAAATTAACATTTATCGGCTTGTCCCGTCGAAGGCGCACATCTCTTAGATGCTCCGTCATCCTTTCCCTTAACTGCCGTTCTGTTTCCCCGACATATACTGTTGACTTACAGCTGGTGCAAATGATCCCGTAAAGAACGTTACGTGACTGGCAATTAATGTCCGAGACCGGAGTATACTTGTTCTGGTGAGAAGTGTCCGGAACAGTCTCCCGGGATATAATGGAACAGTTACCACACCCTGGCTTGCAGTTTAACCTGGTTGATTTCAGTGCTTTGTTTGTCTTGCCATGGACTAAAACGTCACTCAGGTTTTTATCCCGTCTAAAGGCTACTATCGGCGGATCTTTGAATACATCCCGCATCTTACTCGACCTGTTCAAGACATCCAAATGCTTCTTTGTAATGTGCTGAATGTCAGGCAGCAGATTGGAATATGTCACCACCAGCGGCACCCTTTTAGAGTTCTTATCTTCCTTCCTATTAACTTTCAACAGTTCTGACCGGTCCTGCTCATCAACCTTCTTCAGCTGTTCTTCTATCAATTTGCCACTGTAACCTCTCTTCCGGAGCTGATTCTTCAATTCTTTCCTATGTCGCTGGTAGTCAGATTCTTTCTCACAGATTCTTCTGATACGTAGCCCAAGTCCATATGCAAGTCCTTTTTTAGTGCTGGATGGATGACAAGATGAACTAGTGAGGTAGAGTTGCTTATCTGTAGGCTTTACATAGAGGTCCGTGTATATGTGCCCGTTCTCAATCTTCACCAGTGTGTCCAGAATTTCACTCTGTTTTTGATCATACCGTAGCTCCACCTGAATGTTCTCATGTATGCTGTTTGCATGGTCCGTAAATTGTTTTAACTCTTCTATACTACCCGTCCAAATGCCAAAACCGTCATCTATAAATCGCTTGTAAAAGTAGGGCTTGATTTCTGATTGGAGGAGTGCCTCATCCCATTTTCTCATGTAGGTACATGCAAAGTTTTTGCCAAGCCGGGAGCCGATTCCAATACCTTCTTTCTGTAAGTAATTCGTCTCACCAAAGCCAAAAACGTTGTTCTCTAGCACCATCTTTACCATCTCCATCACTCCATCTTTACCTGCCAATGGCTCTGATCTCATAGACAAGGCCTCCTCGCATGCCTCAAGCCCTTCCTTTCTCGGAACTGAGGGATACAACTTGGCGACATCAAAACAGAACAATACAGCATTCTCTGGTAATGGCTCACCGATTTCTTTCAGTTTTGATATGAAATCTGTTGTATCACGGATATAGGATGGTGACGTCTCTACAAACTCTGTAAGCTCATGTTCAGCAAACTCTGCCAGCTTTTCTGTAGGTGTCCCTATGCCACTAACAATTGTTCGATATGGTGCATTCGGCTTGTGCAACTTAGGATTGCCCTTCAACTTTCCCTTCCCTGCATATCTAGGTGTCAGGTACTGTTTCAGGTCATCCGAAATAACCCCGTCTCGATACAGTTTGTTTACAAGTTTCTTCACCTTCTTATGTATATCCTCTGTCTTGTCAGATTCTGTCTTCTCATAAGATTTGCTGCCCTCTATCTCCTTCTGTAGCTGTGTTATGTAGTCAATTTTGTCAACCACCACAATGCCCGAACCTTTGTCTGCCGGTCTGATCACAATGTCCTTGTTGTGTAACAGTTCATAGAAGGCTGCATTTTCTCCCTCAGATATGTTTAATTTGCTGCTTCTCTTCAGGTTTGCGACAACATCTTCTTTAAAAAGGTACAAGTAGGCAAAGATCAGGAAAAGGCGCAATCAGAAAAAGATTCCCACTCCAAAAACCGAGGTGGGAAAAAACCAAACTAACAATCAGGTACTTATACCATGAAACATATCGTAAGCCGAATGAGCAGCTATTTTCCCAACAGGTGGCCACTCAGTTACCTTAACTTAACTAAAAATATGAAAACATACATAAGGCGCCAACAGCACAAAAAATTTTAAACACCAAGACATAAAACAAAAAGAACCACTACAGAAGTATCGACTTGGAACGATCAGTAACACAAAGTTACTGGCGGGCTTAAACCGGTTTTACAGGTACCTAACCTCACCCTCAGCTTCTGCAGTGGTTCACAACATTTAGTTAGTTCTTCGGTCCTCGTGGTGAATCTCTAACTAGTCAATGAATCATCAAGAACAAACAAATAAATCATGATAAACATCCTGATGAATCAAAAACCAGGACTCACAGATTGAGTAAGCTGCCCGACGATGGAGATCCCTGGGCGCCGAATAACCTACTAACTCCGGAGCAAAAGAAAAACACCAGTTGGACCCCGGTGGGCCAAGCAACAGACAAGAAGCTCCGGCCCCAACCAACTAAAATGAATAGCTTTAAGTCGGGGCCATCATAGAGTCTGACGCCCGACCCACCGGCGTGCAATTAAAGAAGGCAGCATAGTTATCAACCATGATTGGGTTAAAAACTAAGCATGCAGACTGTCGCATAACATTCAAGTTATAACCTATACGTCTGTAACGTGTTATGATTTTTTCGAACTGAAGAGAAAAATCATTTATTCCTTTAAGTTTCTTTAATTTGTAAACCAAGTCACCATAAAATTCAGGTTCCGAAAGGCCCTCACTTAAAAGTGTCTTTAACCCAACATTATATTTGGAAATCAATTCATAGTGTCTACGATAAAATTTAGAAAAGGTTTTTCGAAGTTTATGATACCGATAGCCCTGTTGGAGAAGTTTTGCCGTTAAACATTTATTTCGAGCGTTGAAGTCTGTAACATGATTGCAGACTCTAGCAAACCTAATAAGTTGCGAAATGTATACACCATAAGAAGCACGACGAGGAACGTCACCATCCAAAAAAGGAAAATTTACTATATCAAAATCAAAGTCATCGCGCTTATCATAAATTTTAGAAGAAACAAATCCATTTGCAACAGAAAGATGTAGATCTAAAAAGGGGGCTTCGGTATCTGAGATATTAGCTTTGTTCAACTGAAGTTCAGGTGGATAAATTTGATTGACCATACCTTCAAAATAAGGGTTGTCAATGTTCAAAAGGTCATCGAGGTACCTAGATGTGGAATTAAAAGCCTCGATAACATCAGCTTGATTATCATGGTTAAGAGAATCCATGAAATCTCTTTCGTAGCAGTATAAAAATAAATCAGCTACGAGAGGTGCGCAATTTGTACCCATCGGAATTCCAACAATTTGTCTGTATAACTTGGTCCCAAATCTAATATAAATATTATCAAGGAGATAGGATAAGGCGTCGCACACATTCTGACATGACCAAAGGGTATACCGACTTTGGTCAGAGGAAGTGAAAAAAGCCTTACTGTCATTACATGCCAAATAAAGTGAATCATAGTTTTTTAATGCCCTTTTGAAGGTCCACTCTATCAAATCCAGAAGTTTTTCTTTAATAAGATTATGTGGTAATGTTGTATACAGAGTAGAAAAATCATATGTGGACAAGCTTGTCGCACGGAACCCTCTACACTTCAATTTACTGAGCACCTCTCCAGAATTTTTTATTGACCAAAACCAATTTTTATTTGAAGTTTCATACACTGTCTCACAGTATCTTATAACATGAGATTTGATAGCAGTAAGACAAGAAGTTAATAATTTAGAAAGTTCAGTGGTAGTACAAGAGCTAGAATTTGCAATAAATCTAGCTTTGTATGGTCTTTTGTGAAGCTTAGGTAACCAATACATCGTAGGAAGTTTGTCTTGGCCTTCATTGACACAAACAGAAAACTTAACAGGTAAATCGTTTAAGTGGGCATTTACTACAGACACCTCATCAGTATCTGTCTCCAGATAAGCCCTGGTACCATCAAGCTCCTGTTTTAAGGTGTTAACGTAGTGAAGTCTACAAACGACAACAACATTGTTTGCGGCTTTATCTGCCGGAACCAAGACATACTTTCTATGAAATTCTTGGATACCCTGCTTCAAATGCCTAAATGACGATTTGGGTTTAGGAGGTAAAAGATTAGTATTTTGTGAATAAAACTTAATACGTTTATCCACGATAGTGAAGATACTTCTTTTCCATTCTTTAAGAGCATTATCCTCAACACCCTCTCGTTTACACCATCGATTACCGAAATCATTTAGTGCAGATGCAATCTCCTCTCTACATTTGTCGAAATTAATGTAGGAAGGGAATCTATATTTCGGACCTTTAGAAACAATTTTGCGAATTCTAGAATCCGAAATTATTTTTAAATTTCCAGTAACTATATGTCCAGCTGGTTGATAAACATATTTTGAATCTTTACAATCTCAAGACTTAGGAGTATTAGCATGGATATCAAGATCAGAAACAAGTTTATTGAAATTAAAAATAGTATTTCTGATTGGTTTGTTATATTTGTAACAAATAATAGGAGGTTCTGAATTTTGGAAGTAGGTAGGTATAGACTGTATCACTGATTTATCCTGGAATATGCTTGGTAAATCAATAAAGTAAATTCCTTTATTGATGAAAGGAATTTTAATAAAACTTCTAATGTGATTAGATTCGGAATCGATAAATGGACGAAGAGCATGCTGAGTATAACATCTTGTTAACAGTGCAGCGTCATACATTTGATGATTTCTATCGTAAAATCTATTAGCCTCTGTGTCCAGGGAACGTAATGCAGCAATAGGTAGAGAACTAAGATAAGACAGCATTGGATGTCGACCGTGAATCCTTAGTTTAACAGCTAAATCATTAAGGGAAACCAGTTCAATATATAGATCCAATGACTTGTCTCTGCCTGATTCAGGGGTAAATGTACTTTTCTTTTTCAGCTTGAATTTGTCTCTCTCCTCTTGCTGCACATTGTTGTCTTGTCCATCATCATAGAAATATTCTGCCAGCCTCATGCGTCTCTCCCACTCTGATAGATCAGCCAAAAGTTTAATTCTATCCACCTGGTGCTTACTAGGTATAAATTTAAGACCTTTCTCCAGCAGCGATATCTGTGGTCCTGTGAGATTATGTTGAGACAAATTTGTCACAGAAGTGGCCCTAGAGGTTTTCTTCTCCTTTTTCCTGTCCTTCACACAATCCCCTGCGGTAGAGTTATGGCCAACTTGTTTAGCTGCTGAGGTAGTTTCCTTCAAACATTTATTGCTGATGTGAGTAGATCCATCCTTTTGACTATCCCCTATATCATCATGTGCAACACTATGCTCACTGGTATTGTCGTGGCGAAGGATATCAGCACGTGGCGGCTGTTCCTCGGTGAAATCAAACCAGTCCCGTGTAGGTTTCGTCTGTGATTTGGATGAGAGGATCAAGACATCTCCCTGCCGCTGTTCACACAACAAGCTGAAGTGGCTTTTTTCTAGAAGAAGATGCATTTTCACAGTAGGCATGCAGCCACCAAGCTCCTCCCCTGCGAACCGGATCCATTCATCAAACTTCCTGTTCCTAGAAATCATTATCTCTAAATTATACCAGTCAGCTGCTGCCGTAAGTTCTGCCTCTGTAGCCCACGACTCCGTTCTACCGTCTGAAAATGACTGATTATGGATATGATCATCAATACTTCCGTCTATCAAATGGCCGTACTTCCCCTTATTACAAGACATATATTGGACTAAGTCATTTCTGAGTGAGCTGTGGTCCATCTGCGTACCATGAAGATGCTGGCTCAAACACCTATAGAAACAATTTCCGTCTTTCTCTATGCCTACTACCCTGTAACTGCACTCTGAAGAATTGCCATTGGCATTAACCCGCTCAAGCATTGACAGTTTCTTTGATTTCACAGTTTGTATCCGATGCATTTCATGAGCCGCCCAGTTTTTGATTTCAAGCCTAACATCAAAGCTCACCCGCTCATTTAAAACTGTAATTTCATCTAGTAAATCTGAGCACTTTCTCTTGCAAATGTCTCTGGATAAATCAATCAGTTGCAACGCAGCATTGTCTCTTACCTTCAGACACTTCTCTCTTTCTTCTTTAGTAGCATCAAGTTGAACACTCCATTTCAAATTGAATCCTTTGGGAATAATAGAAGCTTGATAACACTGATTCAGAAAGTCCAGATGGCTCTCATATCTGATCTGCTTTCCAACCAAATATTTCAGCTGCAGCTTCAAGTCCATGTTTTCCACTCTAGGAGTTGAATTAATCACTAGATTCATGTATATTCCACAGGGAATTAATAAAACACAATTTTTTAAAGTTAACTCTTATTCAATATTTCGGCCAAAGGCCTATTTCAAGAAAAAAAAAACATTAAACTTCCACTGCTTTTACATTTTGACAGTCCACCATTACAGTATGTTATTCCGACGTCATGAATGTCTAACATAACGTCGCGCACAAATGTGACGACGTCATTCCCGTACTTTTGCCTTGTGGTACCAAAATGATACTGAAATATCACTGTCTTTCACGTTACAACCATCTGGACGGACAGTACGAAGCTCCTTGATCCACAGTCCTTCTCTCAGTTGTCTCTCTGTTCTTTCAGCGTTGTATAGCTTCTCCAGAACAACGAAGCCCATATCTAACTGCGAGTGTTCTCCTTGGTTGAAATGAACATTTATCGGCTTGTCCCGTCGAAGGCGCACATCTCTTAGATGCTCCGTCATCCTTTCCCTTAACTGCCGTTCTGTTTCCCCGACATATACTGTTGACTTACAGCTGGTGCAAATGATCCCATAAATAACGTTACGTGACTGGCAATTAATGTCCGAGACCGGAGTATACTTGTTCTGGTGAGAAGTGTCCGGAACAGTCTCCCGGGATATAATGGAACAGTTACCACACCCTGGCTTGCAGTTTAACCTGGTTGATTTCAGTGCTTTGTTTGTCTTGCCATGAACTAAAACGTCACTCAGGTTTTTATCCCGTCTAAAGGCTACTATCGGCGGATCTTTGAATACATCCCGCATCTTACGTTAATTGTTTTAGTATTGTTGTTGATTGTTTTACGTTGTTTGCACATTTAATGTATGCTTTTTTCCTGATCGTTGCCTACTTGTACATTCTCATATATTTAGTAAGTTCCGGGAAACTAAGTTTCTTTTTGGAAAAAAGCTAATCACCCATCTTACGATATGTTCCCTTTGTATAAGTACATTATTGTAAGTACAGTTTTTCCCACATCAGTTTTATAAAGAGATTTTCGTTCTGATTGCGACATTTCCTGGCCATGACTTACTATTACCTTAACCTATCACACGTACGAGACGGAAGCGCTTATTACAAACGTAATGTCTTCTGCCCTTTATGTAGATACCTAATGGGTTATTCGATAATTATTAGGTCCGAAGGTCGAATAATTAATTTCTTAACCTGTTGATCGGAATCTCGGTCACATTATATCTAAGTATATATCACATTAATAGCTAAAGCCTAGGTTACATTTGCCCCGATCATCGTACGATTTTTCGGTCTGCGATTTTCTCTACGATTTTTAGACATCGTAGGAGATCGTGGGCTACGACGTATTTGTTAACAATTCATACGGGCATCCTGCGATTTTTTGATCTGCCATTTGTCGACGTCCTCATACAAAAACGCAAGGCGATCGTACGGCAGTCGTATGTCTCCGCAGATAGTACGTAGATATCGTACGGATCCCGTGCGTTGTCCGTACGGAGTCCCTATACGTTTTGATACAAAACGCAAGGAGGCCGCACGGTAGTCGTAGGGTCTCCGCAGACTGTTAGTAGATATCGCACGGAGTCCCTTGGACTTCTGACTCATGGCTTGGTTACATTTGGCCTACGATTAGCTTGCGATGATCGTAGAATGCCATTTTTTGCATTTTCGTGCGACCTCCGCAGGGTGACCTTACGATGTCCCTACGATTCTACGACTTCCTACGATCTCCGTAGCCTCTACGATCTTGTAATAGTCTGCACTATTACAAATTTTAAAATCGTAAGACCGTAGACCGTAGACACGTCGTAGGGCATTATACGGGCACCGTACCCTGCGATAATCGAGCGGTCACCGCACGATTTTTTTATGATAATTTGGGAACAAAAATCGTACAGTGATCGTAGGGAGGCCGCAAGGGGTCATGCCTAGTAGGTTACATTTGCCCCGATCATTGTACGACTTTTCGGTCCGCGATTTCCCTACGATTTTTTAAAAATCGAATGTGATCATGGGCTACGACGTAGGTGTTTACAATTCAAACGGGCATCGTTCGATTTCTTGCTCTAGCTTTCTTCGATGTCCTGAGTCGGAACTGTTTGGAGATCGTAGGGAAATCAAAGGGTCTCCGCACACTTTAAGTTGAAATCGTACGGAGCCCGTGCGATGGCCGTGAGGAGTCCTAACGATTTCTTGCGGTCTCCCTACGATAGCCGTACAATGTTAGGTGTCCGTACGATTTTCATAAACTTGTGATATAACCGTACGGATGCCGCACGATCACCCTAAAGGTCTACGATTATCTTATTATTTTAGTCCCCAAATTATCATAAAACCGTGCGGTGACCGCACGATCATCGCAGGGTTTCCGTAAGGCGCCCGTACGATGATGCTACCTACGACGTGTCTACGGGCTACGGTCTTACGATTTTTAAAATTTGTAAAAGTGCAGACTACTATAAAATCGTAGAGGCTACGGAGATCGTAGGAAGCCGTAGGAAGTCGTAGGAAGCCGTAGGAAGCCGTAGAATCGTAGGGGCATCGTAGGATCACCCTGACGTAATTTCTGAGGGAACGGTTCCACTGAGGGAGTGTTGGCTTGTGTGCTGATGATAAAACTCGCCTCATTTCAGGGTATGTAATCGTATATCGAATATAAGCTATTTGTTAAATCAAAGAGTCTACTCCAGGTTTGATCATGTACAACAAGACCTACATGTTTTGGGTATGCAATAGAAATCGCTGCTTTTGTAATATTACAAGCAACTTAAAGACAGTGCAAGCCTACTGAAGCTCAGCCGATATGTCTGAAGCATTAGCAAATCTTTCTTGCTCACACTTGAAGCCGACCATTTGTCTAGTACAGTAAAATATCTTGAAAAGGCTTGCAATGGTGGCAGATTGTTCCATTAAAATTTCAATGTTTCTAAGAATACCATTTATAAACATACCAATAGTTTTATGATTTATCGTATCTTCTGCTATTATTTAAAAGAAGCCTGTGTGTATCATCAGCTGAAATGCTTTGGTTTGATTTTCATAGTTGATCAAACATATTCAGCGCTTCAGCCACACTGATTCCTACCAAATCAATCTCAATACGTAAATGATAATTTGGGCCATAACTTAAGAAAAACCTCAAGGCTCTTTTTATAAGTACCTAATTGTCAATTTAGTTTTTCCCACCTCGGCTTTCGGAGTGGAAATTTCTTTCCAATTGCGCATTTTCCTGATCATTGCCTACTTGTACCTTCTCTATATTGTTTGTTTTATAACATTCTATGTCATATAACCCAGCTTTCCAACTCCAGGTATCTAAATTTGTCTATTAAGTGGATAACTACGTAAATGATAATTATTCTGACCATAATTAAATAAAAAGGCTCTTTATATGGACTGTTTTATAACATTCTATGTTATATAACCCAGGTTTCTAACTACAGGTGTTTAAATTTGTCTATTAATTGGATAACTGTACAACTTGATTTTCGTTCATTATTGTACTTTCATACTCAGCTTTTAGCTTTGAACCTGTATCTGTATATTTAAATGAAACAGAATTATCCTTAGCATGCTCAGTGTCATAGCTGAATATTATATTCCAATGTGCCATTGCGCAAACAGCTCTTTTTACTGCACAATATATTGCTCAATCAGCAACTAAGTCACCATTTGGAAGGTCCATTAGTACATGTACATGTATGTATAGCACTTTGAAATCATTGCCTTTCTCCGTTGCTTCAACAACTCTTATAAATACAACAATGTTACAATACCCAATTGCGCATGCTAACATCGACCAGCTTCCACTTACTTTACGTTCATTTCTAACAGGTCACAAATCTCGCCACAAATAAGCAATTATTCTTCCAATCAAAATACTTTGTAGATGATATGCTACTTCTAGGGTTAAGTCTAATCATTTCTTATGTTTGACTTTCCCTCTCTACTGTTTTTGCTTTAATGCTCTGATTAGTGGATTTACAGTTCTTATGGCACCACAGTTTGCATAAACCTTGTACATAAATACTCAAAGCATAATCAGTTAATGAGGAATTAGAATATGATTATAGTGTCGAAACAAAGCATGGTTTGGTATTATTTTGTTTTATATAGTGCCATATCGTACATCCATGTCTGCACCAAGGTTGTATAAATTGTAAGATTAATACTGCACCATAGTTATATTAATTGCAGAACCAGAATTTGTGAATTACATTTGTAATAAGATTGCGGAGCTTATGATGTACAAGAAAATAAGTTTTCTTTGTTGCTCTTTTTCTTGCCGGGCAAGAAAATTCCACTCATTTCTAGAACAAATACATCTGGACCTTCCTATAACCCAGTTCAAGAAACATAGTTTTGGATATAGCACTGATCATAGCTGGACTCCAAATGGTCATTTCATACTACCTTTGGTATATGTCTATATACTTTACTCTCATTGTAACACAAATTGAATATAGATAACACAGAGATTGGTTTGAACCCCAACAATAGTGTTATAAAAAGGTAATGGTGTCTGAATAATTTTGCTTTAACAAGGAAAAACACACATGAAGATAACATTAAGAAAATGTTCTGTAATGGGATAGTCTCCCTTGTAGAATACGTTTTTCTACTGCTTTTCCACCGACGCGGTTTGCTGTGGCTTGGCTCGGCTGTTCGTTACATTTGGTGGCAGCGGTGGGATGATGACAACTGCCAGAACGGAGTTGCCTTACCCATGTAGTCCCGAGGACAAGACTCGGGGCGAGTCTTCTCGGAGGGGGAAGTAATGTAACGGGATAGTCTCCCTTGTAGAATACGTTGGTGCTACGTATTAGCGGCATATTAGCGGGTAGTAATATGCAAAGTAGAAACTCGAAACTTTGTGATTAGAGTAAGTGTTAGGTATATAGCGCAGTAAACCACCCTTTTCCACCGACGGGGTTTCTGTGGCTTGGCTCGGCTGTTCGTTACAGTTCTAAGTGTTTTACAACTTGATTTTAGCTTTTTATTACTTAATGAAAGTCAAGGGACATATTTGGCTCATTTTTCAAAATTCTATATTTTGACGGCCTTCTTGGATGCCATCTTCAATACTGGAGCTATCTTGTGCTTTGCTGAGGTGGCAAACACTGGATTTTATGCTACAAACTAAGACTGAGACAAACATTATAGTATATAGAATCAAAAACAAATAAGATTGAAGAGCATATTTTATATAATAAAATATGTACTTTTTGTTGTTTTTGTCGTGTTGGGTTGGATGTCTAAAACCTGTTTTAAAGCATGAAGCTTATATATAGAAACAATGTCTGTTTCTCTAAAATCTTTACAGATATTATATTTGATAGTAAAGAAGTAAAAAAGCAGCCATAACTATCTGATCATAAATAATAAGCCATTAAACAAACATTCCTAGGTGAAAAACCTTGGGCACGTGCATTTGTGAATTTAAACATGATTTTTACAACTGTTTTACCTAAATTGTCAGGTTTTTTAAATTAAATATACAAATATATCATTCTTACATGAAATGGGGCATTAAAATACCATTACAATGCAAACACGTGAAAAATATGATGCATTTTTGGAGTAGGGGTTGGTTTTAGGAAACGGCAGCCATCTTGGACGCCATCTTGAATACTGGAGTTATGCAAGGTTTGCCAAGGTGGCAAACGCTGGATTTCAAAACTACAGACCAAGACGAACATTTTGGTATATAGAAACAAATGTGGTACTCCGTAGACCACCTACTCCTATTTCTAAGCTACTTTTTGAACCATATTTGCTCCACTAAAAGGACAAACAAATAAATCATGAAACCACCAGGATGAATCAAAAACGATGAATCAAAAACATGGATTCAACAGATTCAGTAAGCTGTCCGACGATGGAGATCACTGGGCGCTGAATAACTTAAGGAAACCCGGAGCAAAAGAAAACACCAGTTGAACCCCGGTGGGCCAAGCAACAAACAAGAAGCTCCGGAGCAACCGACTAGCACTTTTTATTGAAATCTTCATTTTAAAGCTATATTCATGGTTATAGAAAGTTCAGTCATTGTAGCTTAGCGTTCATATTGAGGGAACGTTGAGTTTAGATCACAATAATTCCAACTTAACTAATTTCCTACATTCTGATTGGTTGTTTGGAAGACTTTATACTTCGATAAAAGCAATGCGTAAGAATACTCAATTTTCACCTTAAAAACGGCGCGACGTTACGTGATAACGTGACGTTTCTTCAAAGAAACGTTGACGTCATCAAATCTAAACGTCATGAAAACAATGGACGAACGCATTTTGAAGAAGTCGAAATGAATATTTGGAATTTTTATGAACATCGACGCTTTTTCTTTTAACAGAACATTGTACAGTAAGAGTTTTAATCTTCTGTTGAGTGTTGAAATTTGACGTTTGAATTTCTAATGTTCCGAGCCCCAGTTCAAAATCGACATGTCTTTCTATCTCAGAGCTTTGTATCGGTCCAGACGGCGATATTTTCTCCCAAAAGCACAATTTTGACTGGAGGGGAGATGTTTTAAAGCTCTCACTTTGACAGCCTGCCTATTGCAAGCCAGTTATAGCTTCTATTTATTGCGAGAAGTGAGTTTTATGCT
Source organism: Rugalucina vietnamica (assembly GCA_964017185.1). Taxonomy (NCBI): domain Eukaryota; kingdom Metazoa; phylum Mollusca; class Bivalvia; order Lucinida; family Lucinidae; genus Rugalucina; species Rugalucina vietnamica. Next base: position 52,527,848 of record OZ024878.1, on the reverse strand, counting down.
TTGGAAATTTTCAAGATGGCTGCCTCATGAAAATCCGTTTTGCTCTATTTTCCTTCCGCTGGCTATGAAAATTTAAATCGATGTAGACAAATGCAGTGTATTGAGACAAAGTTGGAATTATAAGGAATGAATTATTATTTTTGTTGATTTTATCGATGTGTAAACTCAGGCGAATCGCTCACAAACTTTTTCATAAAGCCCTTCGGGCTTTATTTAGTTTGTGAGTGATTCGCCTGAGTTTACACATCGATAAAATCAACAAAAATAAAATTCATTCCTATAGTAAAGTCTAGCCGATATTTCAAAGAAAGCTTTTATTAAACCACATTCAAAATAAATTGATTGAAGGGGCAGACAGAATGCAACATTATCCATTATTCAATACAAGTTAACGCTTTTAAGTAATTATTTCTAAGCTTGTAAGTGCTAAGGTTTGAAAGTCCCTAATATATTATGAACCAAAAAGTATATTGAATTCATGAACTCAATCCTAAAGAATCTCGTTAAGATCATATAGCTATTGGAGCTGCCTTTATAAGGAAAACTGATGTCTTCCTCTTGTCTGCTACTGATAGTTATTGCAACTCACTGAGCTAAGGAAATATTTCATAGTCTTCTTTTGTCGTATTTAATCACAAAAATTCATAAACTGGGCTTCTTTTAAGAATCCTCCTTTAATAATTGGATATGACAAGCATTGCCTCTTCGATTCAATTTTAGAGTCTAAGAATTGTACTCATAAGAAATTTATCTAATCATTCCAACGACAATCATTCCAACAACATGATGTACGGAATGTTCTGTATATCAAATCTTCTATAATGTGGCATGTATATTTCTAATTTGATAAAATTAATTATTAATTACTACTAGTCTCATTTTGTCTATCTTAGAGTCTCTTGATTTAAAACAACTTTAAAACACCGAAGTGTTACTTATAAATCGTATAATAATTCATTTGAAAGAAACTTGTGAGTCTTATCCTAATCCAAGACAAAATCAGAAAAAAACCTTGACTCTTAAATTCTTATTCCGGTTATCTGCCTTATTTTAATAATCACCAATACTTCTCTAAAATTAGAAATATTTTTTTTAATATTACTTGAACCATATTCTAGAAACCTTTTGCAAAGATTAAAGCTGCATGAAAGTTAAATTTAGCCTTTGAATTTTATATATTCATTAAATATTGCACTATATATTGCACTATTCATTAATATTGCACTATGATATTTGCCTGTGCAATTCGAATGCACTGCTTTTTAGAAGAATGCCATAAATCATATTTGCCTTCTATATAGGGAATTAACCCATATTTGACGAATGGATTCGCCAATCATTATCAATTGGGTGAGTCCACTTTCATTTTTAGGGGTGTTAGGAGTGATTTTTATTTTTTTATCTGATTTTTCTATGAAAATTCTCTAAGCAAACAGAATAGCCTCAGATGGGACGCCACATATTGCGGCGTCACATCTGGGGCTATACTGTATGCCTATGTCCCACAAAAGGGACGCCAGGCTTAAATGAGTCAATAAATGAAACTTTTAATCAGAAAATCAATTTCGTTGCACTGTGTCTGTGACGCGATTATAATTTTCCATGTTCTTTGCACAAAGGCACGGTATGAGAACATAAAATTTGCAGAGCGGAATAGGTCAGACATCACATATCGCCATGTTAAGAATAGTATGTGTCGGACATTCAAAATGGATTTGAAAACTAAAAACATTTCGGTTGATAAGGGGTAAATAATTAAAACAAAACTGACTTGATGGACTATTAGTTGAAAAAAGGTACACGTAGGCAAAGATCAGGAAAATGCGCAATCAGAAAAAGATTCCCACTCCAAAAACCGTTTTATCATTCAGGTCACTTGGGCTCAAATTTATCTGACTTTTAGCTAGATTCTAATGTTTTTCGTTTTAATTTGAAACAATTTCAATCTTCAGTCGTTCTGTATTTGAATTTACCTGAATGTTCCGCGAAAGAATACTAAAATTAGCAACACTAGTTTTGAGTACCAGTTCATATTTTAATGCATTTCGTGTATCATTCGTTTTAAGCATGCCTGAATTTATTTGACAATAAACTCAGTACCCCAATCGATGATAATGTTTCTTCACGAAAGAACAAAACGCGCATAAAATAACGATCTATACAGGAATTAAATGTAATCGCTCTAGAATTGGCTAGCGCTTGTTTCAAGATGATCCGTGTATTTTCGGTAAAATGCTTAACCGCTGTTATAAAACCTGACAGTAAAATTATGTCAGCTTTATTTGCCATTCAGTGGAATTTATTAGTTTATAACAACAGTCATTCATGACGTTATACAGATGTTTCATTTAAAGTTTACATGCCATAATAAAATATTTATTGTCTGATTTATGTCTGATTTATATTTGCGAATCTTATAGTTTTTTTTTTGTTTTTTTTTGAGAATTACCACATGAAGAGTCTTTAAAGACTGATCTCCTGAAGGAGTTATCTTAGTACCACTGTTTATTCGGTTAATAACCCCTAATGATGCAATTTGATTCTAAGATCAGATGACTGTCATAATGAGGTGATTATTACATCTTTGCAAGAGGTACGTAAGAGGCCCCTAAAGTATATTGCCTGGAGTCAAGTGTATTAATGGGGACCCTTCTCTTTTTTTCAAACCATGCATTAAGTATATCCGTCGATACGCTGACAAGTCCACAAATCGACAAATCAGTTTAGATAAATAGATATACACAAAGGTCGACAAGTCGACAAGTGCAAAATGCATGTATATGAATGGAGGTGGAGATGTTGGTCAAACGGATCTTTGTTATTGTCTTCAGAACTAGGTCGACAGGTCGACAAATCGACAAATCGGTATTGATCAAATGTATAAATGGATGTGTAGGTATAGTTCAAGCGGAAATACAAGGACTAAGTGAATGATGGGAAAAAAAGAGCCAATGTTGTAGATATGACTGTCAATACATAATAATCATCATATACCGGAACCATGAACACATACGGTGGAGGTGTAGGTCAACCGAATCTTTGTCAATAGCAATTGGTCGACAGGTGGACAAGTCGACAAATCAGTATTGATTTTATGTATAAATGGATGTGTAGGTATAGGACAAACGGAAATGGAAAGGGTTAAATGCGTGATGGGAAAAAGAGCCAATGTTGTAGTTATGGCTGTTTATATGTCGACTTGTCGACCTGTCGACCTAGTGCTATTGACAATAACAAAGAGCCGGTTGACCAACATCTCCACCTCCATTCATATACACTGCTTATACTGATTTGTCGACCTGTCGACCTACCGATGTGGACAATAAAATAAAAATGATCTTTCTCCCTAGCCAATACTGATTTCTGATTTTAACTGTTGACATACAGATTGGGACAATACTGACCATAAATGAGGACCCTTCTCCCAATCTCATAGGTCGACAAGTCGACAGGTCGACAATTCAGTTTTGGCAGTACAGAAAATGACATATATAGATGTACTGGCAGCCATTATTACCACATTGGCTCTTTTTCCCATCATGCACTTATCCTTTGTATTTCCGTTTGGACATTCCTAAACATCCATTTATACATTTGATCAATACTAATTTGTTGACTTGTCGACATGTCGACTTGTCGACCTAGTGCGATTGACAATAACAAAGATCCGGTTGATCAACATCTCCACCTCCATTCATATACATTACTCATACTGATTTGTCGACTTGTCGACTTGTAGACCTGTCGACCTACTGATGTGGACAATAAAGAGGATTCATCTCCCTAGCCAATACTGATTTCTGATTTTTAACTGCTGACATACAGATGGGGACAATAATGTCCATTAATGAGGCCCCTTCTCCCAATCTCATAGGTCGACAAGTCGACAGGTCGACAAGTGGACAAGCCGACAATTCAGTGTTGGCAGTACAGATAAATGACATGGGGGTCGGGGTGGGGGGGGGGCTTGCCTTGCCCCCAGGCATCGTATACGATCATGCTTAAGGTATATTATGATTATAACATGTGTATGTATTGACAGCTATATCTACCACATAGGCTATTTTTCCCATCATACACTAAGCCCTTGTATTTCCGCTTGGACTATACCTACCTATCCATTTATATATATTGGCAATATTGATTTGTCGACTTGTCGACCTGTCGACCTAGTGCTATTGTCAATAACAAAGGTGCGGTACCTCCATATGTATACACTACTCATACTGATTTGTCGACCTGTCGACTTTTCGAACTGTCGACTTGTCGACCTGTCGACCTACTGATGTGGACAATAAAGAGGATCCATCTCCCTAGCCCTAGCTCCCTGTCGACCTAGTGCTATTGTCAATAACAAAGATGCGGTTGACCAACATCTTCATCTCCATTTGTATACACTACTCATACTAATTTGTCGACCTGTCGACTTGTCGACCTGTCGACCTACTGATGTGGACTGTCACAATAAAGAGGATCCATCTCCCTAGCCAATACTGATTTCTGATGTTTAACTGTTGACCTATAGATATGGACAATAATGACCGTTAATGAGGACATCTACACATCCATTTACATGTACACATATAATGAATACTGATTTGTCGACCTGTCGACTTGTCGACCTGTTAACCTATTTCTTTTGACAATAACAAAGATCTGGTTGATCTAGACCTTCACTTACACTTATATATACTTCTCATACTGGATTGACGACGTGTAGTTCTGTGGTCTAGTCGAGCTTTCGACCTACTGCTGTTGACATTAAAGAGGATCCATCCCCCTTGCCGGTTTCTGATTTGTAACTGTGGACATAATGTCTATGCGTTTGTCACATAATACATATGCTTTTATTTCGTCTATGAGTTAAATCAATCATAGCAGTGTTATTTAGACTATAATGATGATTACTTACTGATACCTTGGTTTAGTAAAAATGAGTAGAGGTGGTATTATAGTATGTTTCGGTACAGGGGGTGGGGGTTCTAACGTATGGTCCCCAATACTGCCCTTGAGCCATTGCCTGTAGTACCACTGTGTATTGGATTTTATGGTCCCTGATAAGATGTGCAATAAAACTGCCTCCCTTTGCAATCAATATTGATTTTCCTGTTTTGCCCCCTACCTGTATTTTGAGTAATTGACAGACCACAAGGCTTTTTAGTGTCATGTTTCTTATTATTGATCAGCTAATGACCCTCAATAGGCAGGGGAATAGGCTTTTAAGCGAGGCATTTAAGCTACCAAATATATTAATTCTTACTACGGAAGCAATGGCTCTGTTCCGACATGACTGAAATAATGTTTCAAATAATCGCTAATACATACGAAGTACTTCTCTATCTTCAGAAAATTGTAAAGGCCTTCGTGAATAAACATACAGCCAACAGTGGAAATGGAGTTAATCAACTTTAAATCTACAAAGTCTTGCAATAACAGTGTTTGTGTGATAAAACTGATTCACTGTGTAGTCATTCTATTTTATTTAAGATACATGGACTAGTCTACTTTTTAGACTGATTTTACAGAACAAGTCACTGCTGATGTAAATAGTCGAAATAATAACTTTAAAAGCTAATGGGTTTCAAAAACACGATAAACAATATGAAAGATATTTAATACAAATAAAACATTATTTTATAGCTTTCTTCCTAAGTAGAGATCTAACCAGTCACAGAAGCTTGCGTACACATTATGGTCATGATTTTTCATATTCATAAAGGTAGATGTATACATGCATTCACTCGCGTGATTTTAAACTAGTGATAACATTGATATTAAGTACAGCTCTTGCTAAAAACCATGCAAAACCTGCAAATGGTGATACATCGCCTATCAAAAAAATAAACAATTTTCAGTTTTTCCAGTAGATTAGGTCCTAAAACAAGGCAGATGACCCTTTTTCTGATAAAATATATTTTATATGAATGTTGTAGCCAGTTTTAAAAACACCCTTTGGGGAGATTTTCCCATAGACTTACATTGTAAATTTTGAAGTGTTGTTTTCTCTCATGATGGACCTGTTTTATGAACAGATTTTGGTTAAAAGGCTAAAAAAAGATGACAGGATTTCATTTCTATAATCAAACCCGTGTGTTTTTTAGATAGTTTATGGTAAAAAGGCAATATATAGTGTTGCTATGGGTAAAATTGAGTTACTTCCCTTGTTTATAGATTTTAAAAGGGAGATACCAGTGCATGTATTCAAGGACTTTATTTTTATTTGTTTTTGTTAATTGTAACTTGTGTAAAAATAAAAAAAGAAACATATTTTAATTAATTAATATATCCTGCAATAATTTATTCATATCTATATTTATTTTATTGAAAATTGAATTTATTAATCTGAAGTCTTTTGCGAATAATGAGGCTCCCCGAGTGACATATTTTCCCGGACTTTCCATTGACAAGTGATAAAACTGAGCAAGATTTTACAATTTCAGTTCATAATTATTTTTGTGTGCATAAATGAAAAAACCATTGTGTAGATTTGTAAAATATTTATGTTCAGCATGAGATAAACTGTGTCAAGGATGCGGAGTATTCATTTTCATGCAGTATTTGGCATGTTTGTCACGAGGAAAATGCAAGACAGTCAAACTTTCCGACCAAGGGCAAGGGGCAAAACGATGCTAGAAGTAGAAGCTAGACCAGACTGAATAAATGTGTGAAAGTTGCTACAACGTGGAGCATGGGCTGTCGGGCTGTCAAAAGTACAAAACATTGCTACACAACAGGTAATTTTAGTTAATTGTGATTTGTCATCTGGTCATGATGCACCCACTCTCCACCTCATGCCCCAAGCAATAGTGGGGTCATTTTGACTTGTCCAGCAAACAGTTACACCCACGTATGATGCTCTGCCATGTAGCAACAGCCATATTGATACTCCCCCTTCCTCGCCTGTTTTTTTTTTTTTTTTTTTTTTTTTTTTGTGTGTGTGTTTTTACTGTGTGCTGCTACTGAGTCGATCAATTTCTGATCATTACCTCAGAAGTTGTGGAATTGTCACAAGGTCACAACAAAAGGCGACCCGGCTGCGGATAAAACCTGGGTCCTCCGGGACTAGAGTCCGACACTCTACCATATGCTCCAGTCCCCTCTAATACAATACCACTAAGAAGAAGTATTTTCCTTTTCTTAAAGCCAGATGTACGTAATTGACCTCACGGTAGAATTTTTTTATTTTTTGCATGTGAGTGTATTTTGATGTCCTACATACGAAAATGAAAAGAAATCGATACCGTTCCGAGCTTGTTTTCGAGATATCGGCCTTCAAAATCGTCAAATTTGAGAGCGAAAATACATTGACGTCCACGTAAAATGCGATTTTTAGATCCCCTTTTTGTTAATTTTCTTGATATATTTCAAAAAATCCACGGTAGGATTTTTTAAAAACTGATATGTATTAGAGAAATTCCTGAACTACATAAAGATAACGAGAAAGTCCTTAGTTACCGGATTCGTTTTCCTGCTATAAGCGTGCGAAGAGAGGAAGTCGTTGCTGAATTCAGTATAATTTACGCGCGACGTCGATTTTGCGCCAAAATTTCCGACACTGTTTAGTATTCAATATTGCTAACTGTCCCGGATATGTTGTTTTCTTCTGGATAACATGTCCACAATCTATATTTTGAGCAAAACTAATAAACAACATCAAACTTTTTACATTTCTGAAGTCCTCTGCATAATTGTATGGATATAGTTTCGTATTCCGAACGTACACTGACGCTAGAAATGACGTTTCGAGCGAAAACTGACGTTACGAATGCGGCGTAAAAATGACGTTTCGACCCTTAGATACGCAAGTTCCTTTGAGCGCCTTCAATTACGTACATCTGTCTTTAATATCTCAGTTGACGACTGCAAAAACAATCATTGGAGGGCAGTGGCTGGGATGGTGGAATGCTGGTTAGGTCAGACTATGGATCATGGTTTCATTGGATTTGATCCCCACTGACACTGGCTTATATTTTATCGGAATAGAACTGGTAGATAATAGTTCATAAAAATACCATATTTGTTAGTTAGCGCACATGCTCCAATAAGCGCACACCCTGGGTGTTTCTGTAAAAATGACACAGTTTATCTAAGTATTGAAGCTAAAATGCAGTTGCAGCTATAAACGTTATAACAGTTGCATCTGTAAACAAGCAAACAGTTTCTGAAGTTACAAAATTTACCTGAAAATCAAGGTTAACTTTGTCGTATTTGAAGGTAGATAAACCATAAATAAGGGATCATTTTGTCATATTCTCTTGTAGAGCCAGGCACACCCCCTGGTAAATTATTGTCAATTTGGTGTGTTACCAGTAAACCATTCAGATTCAGATATAATGCTCATTTCTGTTGTCACTTATTCCCAGTCATTATTATTATTGTTATTTTATTTTTTCAGATTAAAGGCTACAAACAGATTGACAGAATTCATTTTTCTGTAAGTCAACTATGCAGCAGTCAGCTACAGTACAGTCCAGGGGGATTTTCACCAGCCCGCCCACCCCCGCGGAGAGTGGGCTGCAAGAAAAAGGATTAAAATTTTAATATCCACCGCGGAAACGCCTTAGTCGGCGGGATTGCGGAGTTTCCGCGGCGGGGTAAAGAAGTAGAAATTTTATCGTCCGCGCTTACCTGTATTTTTGTCTCTAACTTTCCACCGCGGACCCGCGGTGGAATGAGGATGAATAACGAAAGTGGGCGGGGCTTGTTTCCAATTTATTGTAATGCATACTTGTACTTAGACCCGAGTTTAAATCTAATTCGATTATTATTTTTGTTTCATGTATCTTAATTAAAAATGCATGTTTTACGATCATAAAGTGTAAATGCATTTCTGTCACGAAAATCCCAGATTCTGCATGGTTGTAGAATCACTTCAGTGAAAGATATAAGATATGGTACGACGCACACACACCTAAAGGCAAACAGAGAGAGAGAGAGAGAGAGAGAGAGAGAAATCTTATTTTCATGTGACAATAATATACACAAGATCAACATAGGTAAAAGCTTACGTTGAATCTTTTCTGCATTTTGCATTTCTGTCACGAAAATCCCAGATTCTGCATGGTTGTAGAATCACTTCAGTGAAAGATATAAGATATGGTACGACGCACACACACCTAAAGGCAAACACACACACACACACACACAGAGAGAGAGAGAGAGAGAGAGAGAGAGAGAGAGAAATCTTATTTTCATGTGACAATAATATACACAAGATCAACATAGGTAAAAGCTTACGGTGAATCTTTTTTTTTTTTTTTTTTTTTTTTTTTTTTTTTTTTTTTTTTTTTTTTCATGGAAACATTTTCTTACACAAAGTATACTACAAACTGGTGTACAATAAAAAATATTATTTTTATAAACCGATGATTTTAATTGTTATCTGAAGCTACTGATATGAGCCGTGTCATGAGAAAACCAAATCTATGCATATACAAAAACAAAGGCGCAGATCAGCCTCGCAGTTACTGCAAAGCTGATCAATCCCTTTGTTTTCGCTTAACAGATAGTACAATTCCTCTTCTTTCTAAATCCGAAATTTCCAGTCTCTAGCCTGCTTCTGTGACTGTACAGCTCGGTTTGTGTCGAATCTGTTCTGAAACCACATTGTTGGTTTTCTGATGATGTGGCTCGAAGGCTTGAGTTTACTGTCAAATGAAAATAAAAAAAAAAAAAAAAGATTTTACAACACTTCTTAAATCACCATTTACAATCAAAAGGAAACATACAAAGACACATTTTATTTGCATATGTGAAAAATATGTATCATCGTTGAATCTGAAACATGACGGCTAGACGACAGAGTATATGGTTACACTGTCTCTCTCTCTTTCTCCCTGCTCCTCTACCCTACACTATTAAATTTACTAACTATGTGTTAGGCGCACAGTCTGATCCAAATTGGCGGCCCAGCATATCTCAAAATTTTCAGCCATCTTATGCTGGTACAATCACAGCACATAATCCGTATTCAGATTTTAGAAAGAAATATGAGCCGCCTCATGAGAAAACAAACAATCTGCATATGCGAAACCAAAGGCGCAGATCAGTTCGCAGTAACTGCGAAGCCGATCATCGTTCTTGTTTTCGTTACACGGATAGTACAATTTCTCTATTTTCTAAATCTAAAATTTACAGCCTCCAGTCATCGTCTGTGTCTGCACAGCTCGGTTTGCATTTGTGTAGAAACCCTTGTGGTGTAGATCTTTTGCCAAGTCATGTCCAGTAATATTGTCATAGAGGCACACGTTTGACACCTTAGGGGTATTACCTGTTATAATGACACCACTCATTGATAAGTTTTATTGCTCAGGTACAGTAAGTTGCTAATCCCCTGTAAATCACATTGTTGATGAAAACGAATAGAATAGAAAAGAAATGAGCCTGCACATGAGAAAACCAACAAACAATATAAGTATCCGAACCGGTCCGACAAAAACCAATCTGTACAGTCACAGAAACAGGCTAGAAGCATGAATAGTCGAAGTTTTGTTCTATCCATGTAGCGAAAACAAAAAGGCACTGAACACCTGCGCTGATCTGCGCCTTTGTTTTCGCTTATGCAGATTGTTAGTTTTCTGATGTGGCGGCTCAAATTTTAATTTTGAAATGTTTTGTCACAGTCAACAAATTTTCATAAATTTTGGGACGAATTCCGACATTGCAAACATTTTGTTTAACCAATTACGCAATTTTATATCTTTTAAGGCTTGTGTTTTATTGCTCAGGTACAGTAAGTTGCTAATCCCCTGTAAATCACATTGTTGATGAAAACGAATAGAATAGAAAAGAAATGAGCCTGCACATGAGAAAACCAACAAACAATATAAGTATCCGAACCGGTCCGACAAAAACCAACCTGTACAGTCACAGAAACAGGCTAGAAGCATGAATAGTCGAAGTTTTGTACTATCCATGTAGCGAAAACAAAAAGGCACTGAACACCTGCGCTGATCTGCGCCTTTGTTTTCGCTTATGCAGATTGTTAGTTTTCTGATGTGGCGGCTCAAATTTTAATTTTGAAATGTTTTGTCACAGTCAACAAATTTTCATAAATTTTGGGACGAATTCCGACATTGCAAACATTTTGTTTAACCAATTACGCAATTTTATATCTTTTAAGGCTTGTGTCTGTATTACCCTGTTTGTGTCGAAAATGTATACTTGCACCAGGAAAAAATCAACCTTGCTTCTGGGAAACTTTTACTGAACACTTCACGCTCGACGAAATCTTTGTCAGTCATCACTGTTTTGATATCACTCCACTTTGGGTTTTGATCCTTGAATATGTCTACCATGGCTTGTATCGTTTCTTCGGATTCATTGGCGACGACCCATATACCGACAATTTCACTCTGACCGTTACCGTTTTCAACTATAAGAAGATAAAGAGGCATTCGAAGATCGTTGACCTTATATGTGGCGTCAACACACAGAAATTCAGGATATTCCGAAAACACTTTACGCATTCTCTCGTCTTGGAAGAACAGTCCTGTCAGTTCTTGATTGTCCGATTTGTTCTCAGTGTGTAACTTAACATACGCTCCGTTCGTCTTTGGCAGTTCATTCACAGCTCTTTGTAATGTAGTTAGGTCATTGTCTTTGACATTTGACACTTTCATGTTATGAATATCCTTCATTAACACAACTTTTCCAGTAGATTCCATGATAGTAGACTGGATGATTTTCTTGTTGGCCTTCATTTCTAGCATCTGTCGGATGTTCTCTTTGTCGGATTCTGGAAGCTTTCTCTGGTGCGGCAAATGTCGGAACAGCTCTCTGTTGGTTTCATGGTTGTGAACTTCATCCATAGACTTGATTTCTAGCGATTGTCCATCGGAAGATGCCCGGGCGGTGATATGAGCGTTGCAACCTCGTTGATACGTACTGAAATTTGACAAAATTGAACATAAGCTGCTTTTCATTATGACTTCGCACACGCTATATTGTGAAATTATGCATATATATAACGACTAAAAAAACGTTAAAAAGGCGGTTTGCATGTTTTTCAAACACATAATACTTTGCTTTAAATTTTCAAATAAATGCACTGACGTGGAGAGCCGCAATTCAAATTTTACGCCGTGTCTTTATCTGCAGCGCTTTGATAAAGACATGTTTTACATGTATGTAACCCGAGATAGATAGATAGATAGATAGATAGATAGATAGATAGATAGATAGATAGATAGATAGATAGATAGATACCTTTGTTCTCTCGCTCCTGTCCCTCGAGACTTGAAGTTCTTGCCGCCGTGAATGCACCTGAATGTGACCTCATAATATTTCAGTCTCTCATTCAACTTATACGAAATACGAACTTGCGCCTTTTCAACACTTCTGGAATCTCTCTTATAGAACTGAACGCTTTCGGCATTCTGATAGCGCTCAATAGCACTTTCAAATGCTTGAAAGTTTTCGAATTTTTGCCCGATGTGAAGTATACGAGCCATTCTGACAGTATGAATCAAAATTTGCATGCATGTTTTAAAATTGTACGGCGATTGAATTGAGTAATAGCTCAATTGTTTTATTTTGCAGTTACTTACTTAACCATAACAAAAGTTAAAAGCATTCGCCGAATAATAATTGGCAAATTAAACAAAGCCTATGTCTTACTTCAGGGATTTAGCGGTAGGACAAAATAAATCAACACTTCATTAATGCCGTGTTTGTTGTTCGCACGTTGGGGCGCGGACATCGCATCGATGGTTAAGCAACTAATCAAGGCAAATGATTATCTTATTATTATCTTCACGCATCGTTAGAAACTTTCATACTACGATTTGGCTTTATATCCTTTGATGTCGGTCAAATAATTGTAGATAATGGTAGTATTGCACTAACAAACACTTGAAATATAACAATTGAAAATTTTGTTCCACGGGGCTAGAAATAAAATTGAAATATCTCAACTTTATACATAAACATTGTTTTCTTAAATCTGTATCTCTAGTCATCCGTACCTTTAGCCATTTCCGATATATAGGCTACAGATACGGTACCGTATCTCTAGCCGCCAGGCTAGGGATACGGTACCGTATCCCTAGCCCACAGGCTAGGGATACGGTACCGTATCCCTAGCCACTGCCTTAAATGTTTGCCCCGTATACCCCACTTTTATAGCAAAACTTGGGTATACAGGGGTTTACATATTTTTTTTTCTCCAAAACAGATTGTTGGTACTCTTTAGAACCGCCTCGGCGAGACGGTTCTCACGTGTACCCACAATTTGTGCGTTAAGTCTTTTGACAGTATGCTCCATGGTGAGAAATGTGAACTTGACTAATTAACTTTAAACGAACTGGTTTTGAGTCTAGAAATCAATATTTAAATGATGCTAAAATATTAAGTGCATTATATAGCTTATTGACAGAGAAGCCATAAATTGGCATGTCCTAATAAGTATTACCTGTTAAATTAACAGGTGGCAAATGTGTGGTCAGCAATGAGTTATTATTGGACACGACAAGCAATAAAAAAAGTTTCTCCACTTGCAATCATGTATATTAGAATGGAAAACAAAATTTTTCACATCAAAGCCCAACTTCATATATTTTGGGGAAACAATAACTAAAGAAAAAGAAAGGCAAAGATGCTAAATATTTCGATTTGAACATTGAATGTACATAGAAAGAACAAACAAATGGATGAATAAGAAAGCAAGAATGAACGAATGAATGAATGAATGTTTCAATTTTGCTATTGACACTGTCAAATTTGTATCTTCATTTGAATGACAGCATGACTGAAAGCAAGAAAGAAGAGATAGAGGATATTTACATTTTTGAGGTGAATACCAAATATATTTCATCGAGTGAGTTGAAAATTTAGATGTTTTCAAATCACGAGATGTGTGAGATAACTGTACCTGTCAATCATTATGACGTCATTACTTTTCATTGGAAATCCTCCGCAAACCCGCGGTGGAATTATACAGGTAACGGGAGGATCCTCCACGGATCCGCCGCAATCCGCGGCGGGATTAAAATATTCCGCGATGGGATTATAAGCGGACAGGTGAGCGGGATTGCGGGGGGCTCAGAGAAATCGTCCGCGGGGGTGGGCGGGCTGGTGAAAATCCCCCTGGACTGAACTGCAGTACAGTCCAGGGGGATTTTCACCAGCCCGCCCACCCCCGCGGAGAGTGGGCTGCAAGAAAAAGGATTAAAATTTTAATATCCACCGCGGAAACGCCTTAGTCGGCGGGATTGCGGAGTTTCCGCGGCGGGGTAAAGAAGTAGAAATTTTATCGTCTGCGCTTACCTGTATTTTTGTCTCTAACTTTCCACCGCGGACCCGCGGTGAAATGAGGATGAATAACGAAAGTGGGCGGGGCTTGTTTCCAATTTATTGTAATGCATACTTGTACTTAGACCCGAGTTTAAATCTAATTCGATTATTATTTTTGTTTCATGTATCTTAATTAAAAATGCATGTTTTACGATCATAAAGTGTAAATGCATTTCTGTCACGAAAATCCCAGATTCTGCATGGTTGTAGAATCACTTCAGTGAAAGATATAAGATATGGTACGACGCACACACACCTAAAGGCAAACAGAGAGAGAGAGAGAGAGAGAGAGAGAGAGAGAGAGAGAGAAATCTTATTTTCATGTGACAATAATATACACAAGATCAACATAGGTAAAAGCTTACGTTGAATCTTTTCTGCATTTTGCATTTCTGTCACGAAAATCCCAGATTCTGCATGGTTGTAGAATCACTTCAGTGAAAGATATAAGATATGGTACGACGCACACACACCTAAAGGCAAACACACACACACACACACAGAGAGAGAGAGAGAGAGAGAGAGAGAGAGAGAGAGAAATCTTATTTTCATGTGACAATAATATACACAAGATCAACATAGGTAAAAGCTTACGGTGAATCTTTTTTTTTTTTTTTTTTTTTTTTTTTTTTTTCATGGAAACATTTTCTTACACAAAGTATACTACAAACTGGTGTACAATAAAAAATATTATTTTTATAAACAGATGATTTTAATTGTTATCTGAAGCTACTGATATGAGCCGTGTCATGAGAAAACCAAATTTATGCATATACAAAAACAAAGGCGCAGATCAGCCTCGCAGTTACTGCAAAGCTGATCAATCCCTTTGTTTTCGCTTAACAGATAGTACAATTCCTCTTCTTTCTAAATCCGAAATTTCCAGTCTCTAGCCTGCTTCTGTGACTGTACAGCTCGGTTTGTGTCGAATCTGTTCTGAAACCACATTGTTGGTTTTCTGATGATGTGGCTCGAAGGCTTGAGTTTACTGTCAAATGAAAATAAAAAAAAAAAAAAAAAGATTTTACAACACTTCTTAAATCACCATTTACAATCAAAAGGAAACATACAAAGACACATTTTATTTGCATATGTGAAAAATATGTATCATCGTTGAATCTGAAACATGACGGCTAGACGACAGAGTATATGGTTACACTGTCTCTCTCTCTTTCTCTCTGCTCCTCTACCCTACACTATTAAATTTACTAACTATGTGTTAGGCGCACAGTCTGATCCAAATTGGCGGCCCAGCATATCCTAAAATTTTCAGCCATCTTATGCTGGTACAATCACAGCACATAATCCGTATTCAGATTTTAGAAAGAAATATGAGCCGCCTCATGAGAAAACAAACAATCTGCATATGCGAAACCAAAGGCGCAGATCAGTTCGCAGTAACTGCGAAGCCGATCATCGTTCTTGTTTTCGTTACACGGATAGTACAATTTCTCTATTTTCTAAATCTAAAATTTACAGCCTCCAGTCATCGTCTGTGTCTGCACAGCTCGGTTTGCATTTGTGTAGAAACCCTTGTGGTGTAGATCTTTTGCCAAGTCATGTCCAGTAATATTGTCATAGAGGCACACGTTTGACACCTTAGGGGTATTACCTGTTATAATGACACCACTCATTGATAAGTTTTATTGCTCAGGTACAGTAAGTTGCTAATCCCCTGTAAATCACATTGTTGATGAAAACGAATAGAATAGAAAAGAAATGAGCCTGCACATGAGAAAACCAACAAACAATATAAGTATCCGAACCGGTCCGACAAAAACCAATCTGTACAGTCACAGAAACAGGCTAGAAGCATGAATAGTGGAAGTTTTGTACTATCCATGTAGCGAAAACAAAAAGGCACTGAACACCTGCGCTGATCTGCGCCTTTGTTTTCGCTTATGCAGATTGTTAGTTTTCTGATGTGGCGGCTCAAATTTTAAGTTTGAAATGTTTTGTCACAGTCAACAAATTTTCATAAATTTTGGGACGAATTCCGACATTGCAAACATTTTGTTTAACCAATTACGCAATTTTATATCTTTTAAGGCTTGTGTCTGTATTACCCTGTTTGTGTCGAAAATGTATACTTGCACCAGGAAAAAATCAACCTTGCTTCTGGGAAACTTTTACTGAACACTTCACGCTCGACGAAATCTTTGTCAGTCATCACTGTTTTGATATCACTCCACTTTGGGTTTTGATCCTTGAATATGTCTACCATGGCTTGTATCGTTTCTTCGGATTCATTGGCGACGACCCATATACCGACAATTTCACTCTGACCGTTACCGTTTTCAACTATAAGAAGATAAAGAGGCATTCGAAGATCGTTGACCTTATATGTGGCGTCAACACACAGAAATTCAGGATATTCCGAAAACACTTTACGCATTCTCTCGTCTTGGAAGAACAGTCCTGTCAGTTCTTGATTGTCCGATTTGTTCTCAGTGTGTAACTTAACATACGCTCCGTTCGTCTTTGGCAGTTCATTCACAGCTCTTTGTAATGTAGTTAGGTCATTGTCTTTGACATTTGACACTTTCATGTTATGAATATCCTTCATTAACACAACTTTTCCAGTAGATTCCATGATAGTAGACTGGATGATTTTCTTGTTGGCCTTCATTTCTAGCATCTGTCGGATGTTCTTTTTGTCGGATTCTGGAAGCTTTCTCTGGTGCGGCAAATGTCGGAACAGCTCTCTGTTGGTTTCATGGTTGTGAACTTCATCCATAGACTTGATTTCTAGCGATTGTCCATCGGAAGATGCCCGGGCGGTGATATGAGCGTTGCAACCTCGTTGATACGTACTGAAATTTGACAAAATTGAACATAAGCTGCTTTTCATTATGACTTCGCACACGCTATATTGTGAAATTATGCATATATATAACGACTAAAAAAACGTTAAAAAGGCGGTTTGCATGTTTTTCAAACACATAATACTTTGCTTTAAATTTTCAAATAAATGCACTGACGTGGAGAGCCGCAATTCAAATTTTACGCCGTGTCTTTATCTGCAGCGCTTTGATAAAGACATGTTTTACATGTATGTAACCCGAGATAGATAGATAGATAGATAGATAGATAGATAGATAGATAGATAGATAGATAGATAGATAGATACCTTTGTTCTCTCGCTCCTGTCCCTCGAGACTTGAAGTTCTTGCCGCCGTGAATGCACCTGAATGTGACCTCATAATATTTCAGTCTCTCATTCAACTTATACGAAATACGAACTTGCGCCTTTTCAACACTTCTGGAATCTCTCTTATAGAACTGAACGCTTTCGGCATTCTGATAGCGCTCAATAGCACTTTCAAATGCTTGAAAGTTTTCGAATTTTTGCCCGATGTGAAGTATACGAGCCATTCTGACAGTATGAATCAAAATTTGCATGCATGTTTTAAAATTGTACGGCGATTGAATTGAGTAATAGCTCAATTGTTTTATTTTGCAGTTACTTACTTAACCATAACAAAAGTTAAAAGCATTCGCCGAATAATAATTGGCAAATTAAACAAAGCCTATGTCTTACTTCAGGGATTTAGCGGTAGGACAAAATAAATCAACACTTCATTAATGCCGTGTTTGTTGTTCGCACGTTGGGGCGCGGACATCGCATCGATGGTTAAGCAACTAATCAAGGCAAATGATTATCTTATTATTATCTTCACGCATCGTTAGAAACTTTCATACTACGATTTGGCTTTATATCCTTTGATGTCGGTCAAATAATTGTAGATAATGGTAGTATTGCACTAACAAACACTTGAAATATAACAATTGAAAATTTTGTTCCACGGGGCTAGAAATAAAATTGAAATATCTCAACTTTATACATAAACATTGTTTTCTTAAGTCTGTATCTCTAGTCATCCGTACCTTTAGCCATTTCCGATATATAGGCTACAGATACGGTACCGTATCTCTAGCCGCCAGGCTAGGGATACGGTACCGTGTCCCTAGCCTGTGGGCTAGGGATACAGTACCGTATCCCTAGCCACTGCCTTAAATGTTTGCCCCGTATACCCCACTTTTATAGCAAAACTTGGGTATACAGGGGTATACATATTTTTTTTTTCTCCAAATCAGATTGTTGGTACTCTTTAGAACCGCCTCGGCGAGACGGTTCTCACGTGTACCCACAATTTGTGCGTTAAGTCTTTTGACAGTATGCTCCATGGTGAGAAATGTGAACTTGACTAATTAACTTTAAACGAACTGGTTTTGAGTCTAGAAATCAATATTTAAATGATGCTAAAATATTAAGTGCATTATATAGCTTATTGACAGAGAAGCCATAAATTGGCATGTCCTAATAAGTATTACCTGTTAAATTAACAGGTGGCAAATGTGTGGTCAGCAATGAGTTATTATTGGACACGACAAGCAATAAAAAAGTTTCTCCACTTGCAATCATGTATATTAGAATGGAAAACAAAATTTTTCACATCAAAGCCCAACTTCATATATTTTGGGGAAACAATAACTAAAGAAAAAGAAAGGCAAAGATGTAGTGGTTCTTTTTGTTTTATGTCTTGGTGTTTAAAATTTTTTGTGCTGTTGGCGCCTTATGTATGTTTTCATATTTTTAGTTAAGTTAAGGTAACTGAGTGGCCACCTATTGGGAAAATAGCTGCTCATTCGGCTTACGATATGTTTCATGGTATAAGTACCTGATTGTTAGTTTGGTTTTTTCCCACCTCGGTTTTTGGAGTGGGAATCTTTTTCTGATTGCGCCTTTTCCTGATCTTTGCCTACTTGTACCTTTAAATATTTCGATTTGAACATTGAATGTACATAGAAAGAACAAACAAATGGATGAATAAGAAAGCAAGAATGAACGAATGAATGAATGAATGTTTCAATTTTGCTATTGACACTGTCAAATTTGTATCTTCATTTGAATGACAGCATGACTGAAAGCAAGAAAGAAGAGATAGAGGATATTTACATTTTTGAGGTGAATACCAAATATATTTCATCGAGTGAGTTGAAAATTTAGATGTTTTCAAATCACGAGATGTGTGAGATAACTGTACCTGTCAATCATTATGACGTCATTACTTTTCATTGGAAATCCTCCGCAAACCCGCGGTGGAATTATACAGGTAACGGGAGGATCCTCCACGGATCCGCCGTAATCCGCGGCGGGATTAAAATATTCCGCGGTGGGATTATAAGCGGACAGGTGAGCGGGATTGCGGGGGGCTCAGAGAAATCGTCCGCGGGGGTGGGCGGGCTGGTGAAAATCCCCCTGGACTGTACTGTACCCTATTCACGACTGTGGACACAATATGGCGTAAGAAAACATGATCACATTAGAACCAGCTATCTATCGTACCCTCCCCAACCCTGTTCAGCACACAGTTTAAGTGGAGAAAATAAACTGTCAAAAATTACTGCTGTGTGGATAAGTGATTAGATGGGATAGGTAAAGTGTTACAACTACTCGAATACTGTGACAACCTCTAAGGAAGAATTCTTTGTTTCACAGACAACATTAACGAAAAAGTATGTCGATGATGTTTTCACATTAAATGGCTTGATTTTAGAGGTGAAAGCACTATGATGAAGTCAACCGGCAAGGTTCAAGCTGCAAAGTATGGGACAAGTTTGAAAGACAGTTGAGAACCCGCCTTTGGAATAAGGCATGAACTTGAAAATTAATCATAAAATGTTCAATTCGATGTGATGGTTTAAGTACCGGTACTATTAAACAGATTCCCCTAAAAGTGAAATTAAAGATCTCGCTATAGCCGATTCTATAGATTTATTAGGAAGAAGAATTTAGTTATGACTTAAAAAACTTACAGTTTCTCTTTGTAACAACAAAACCTAAGGTGACATACAAAAAAAAAAAAAAAAAAAAAAAAAAAAAAGAAAAATATGAAAACACCTTCTTATTCATACAGTTACTTTAGAGGAGCTTTTCAAATTCATTGAAGCCAAGGATTCATCAGGAAAACATGTACATGTAATGCCTGCCCTCTTATACCCTACATTTAATTATGCGATAAATTTGGGTTACATATGGGTATAGTATAACAGGAAAACATGTACATGTAATGCCTGCCCTCTTATACCCTACATTTAATTATGCGATAAATTTGGGTTACATATGGGTATAGTATACATTTTTTCTCATTTTTGATCCAAAAGATAAATTGCAGGTACTTGTTAGAACCACCTGCGCAAGGCGATTCTAATCTGTACCCACAATCAATGTTTCGAACAAAAATATTAGAAACATCATATTTTTTTACAAAGAAATTTTCAATTTTTACAGGTGAAAAAAAAAAAAAATTGTATAGTGCATGGGCAAGTTTTCCTTATGTAGATTTTGGAACCATTACAAAAACTTGCCCATGCAATATACAGAGATTTTTGGAGCTCTAATAATTGGAAATTTTCAGCTGAAAATTTTTTATATTTTTCTTATTTTTTGCTCAAAACATAGATTGTGGGTACACGTTAGAACTGCTTCGCTGAAAAATTTTGATATTTTTCTTATATTTACTCTAAACATAGATTGTGGGTACACAATACCCACAATCTATGTTTTGGAGCGAAAATAAGAAAACTGGCCCGGGTATCCAGAGGTATACCTACTTTTCTTATTTTTGCTCAAAACATAGATTGTGGGTACACGTTAAAACCACCTGGCTGAAAAATTTTGATATTTTTCTTATTTTTGCTCAAAACATATATTGTGGGTACACCATAGATTGTGGGTACACAATCTATGGTTTGGAGCAAAAATAAGAAAACTGGGGCATGCAGGGGTATACCTATTTTTCTTAATTTTGCTCATAACATAGATTGTGGGTACACGTTAGTACCGCCTCAACATAGATTGTGGATACATGTTAGAACCGCCTCACCGGGGCGGTTATAATGTGTACCCACAATCTATGTTTTGGGGCAAAACTAAGAAAAATACTAAGGTATACACCTGCATATCCCAGTTTCACTACATGTATATAAAAGTGGGCTTTAGGGGTTTTTTCATTGCATGCAGATGTTTTCCTGATGAAGTTTATACTGGTACCCATACCAAGAATTGTATACAAATAAAGAAAAAAAAGTTATATATACATATGTTTGTTATATTAGTTGTTTAAATCATATGTAAAAAGGTACAAGTAGGCAATGACCAGGAAATGGCTTAATCAGAAAGAAATTCCCACTCCATAAACGGAGGGGTGGGAAAAAACTAAAATGACACTTAGGTACTTATACCAAGAAAACATATCGTAAGCCTAGTGAGCAGCTATTACCCAATAGGTGGCCACTCAGTTACCTGAACTGAACTAAAATATTAAGATAGCTGTACCATTTTTTAAGGTTTCTTGCCATCATATTATACAGGCAAAGGCATCAGTTAGTTGAATGAAAGGCATCATTGAGAAAAAATATGTTGCAGTGAGCCGATTTTTTTTTCATCTGGAGAGAAAAAATATGTTGCAGTGTGCTGATTTTTTCTGAATTTACAGATTTTGAAAACGGTAACCGCTACCTTAATAGTTTTTCAGGTCAACGAAAGAAAAACACATGAGTTTCTTGCCTTCTCATTCAAGTATATGAATCATTTTATTGCATAAATGGAATAATTAACATACAGTAGTTCCATCATGGGAGAGAAGTTATGTTGAAATATGCGAATTTTACCAAATATACAGATTTTGAAAACCTTGATACTTTTTTTCAGGCAAAGAAGAAAACCACACAGGCTTCTTGCCATCATATTCAGGCAAAGTCATCATTTAGTTGAATGAAAAACATCATTGACTTGCAATAGGTGCATTGTGAGAGAAAAATTATGTTGAAATAAGCAGATTTTCTCCGAATTACAGATTTTGAAAATGGTAAACGCTACCTTAATAGTTTTTTAGGCCAACAAATGAAAAACACATGAGTTTTTTGCATTTTTATTCAAGTATTTGAATCATTTTATTGAATAAAAGGTATAATTAACACACAGTAGGTCCATCATGAGAGAGAATGTATGTTAAAATATGTAGATTTTACCAAATATACAGATTTTTAAAACTGGTTTCCACTACCTTAATATTTTTTCAGACAAAGAAAGAAAAAACACACGGGTTTCTTGCAATCATACTCAAGCAGAGGCATCATATACTTGAATGAAAGCTATCACTGACTTGCATTAGGTCCATCATGAGAGAAATAATATGTTGAAATGTGCAGATTTTCTCCAAATTTACAGATTTTGAAAATGGTAACCGCTACCTTAATAGTTTTTCATGCCAACAAAAAAGACACATGGGTTTCTTGCTTTTTTATTCAAGTATATGAATCATTTTATTGAATAAAAGGAATAATTTACATATAGTAGGTCCATCATGAGAAAGAGGTTATGTTGAAATAATGCGGATTCTACCAATTATACAGATTTTGAAAAATGGTTACCGCTACCTTAATATTTTTTTAGGCAAAGAAAGAAAAACAAACAGGTTTTTTTGCCATCATACTCAAGCAAAGGCATCATTTAGTTGAATCAAAGGCATCAATGACTTACATTAGGTCCATCATGAGAGAAATATTATGTCAAAATGTGCAGATTTTCTCTAAATTTACAAATTTTGAAAATGGTCATCGCTACCTTAATATTTTTCCAAGCAAAGAAAGAAAAACACACGGGTTTCTTGCTTTTTTGTTTAAGTAAATGGTTCATGCTACTGAATAAAAGGCACCATTGTCCTACAGTAGGTCCATCATGGGAGAAAAAATATGTTGAAATTGTCCGATTTCGGGGATTTAGCTAAGATCAGGATTTCAGGTAACCCCCCTCCCAATGAAAGCATAGTTTTCGGGCCAAAGGTAATCTTTTCTCAATTGTTAATACCTCATATTATTAACCTGATATGACTTGATCACTCACTTAAATCAAAAGTTGATTTTGATTCCCTTGGTTATAATCCTTAGCTCATGAAAATGATGAAAAATCAGAATTTTGGTCACATTCATGATGAAAAATGTGCTAAAAATGAAAATTGTTGGTTGCCATGGTAACTGACATCCAATCAAAGAAATATTGTACCTCTCAAGGTTTGGTCATAAGTGCTACACTATGGCACATAAATTGACCAATTTTGTTACCATGGATATATCACCCTTTGCATGGTCCTTAGCAAGAGCTGTACTTAAGTACAGCTCTTGCTAAAAACCATGCAAAACCTGCAAATGGTGATACATCGCCTATAAAAAAAATAAACAATTTTCAGTTTTTTCCAATATATTAGGTCCTAAAACAAGGCAGATGACCCTTTTTTCTGATAAAATATATTTTATATGAATGTTGTAGCCAGTTTTAAAAACACCCTTTGTGGGGATTTTCCCATAGACTTCCATTGTAAATTTTGAAGTGTTGTTTTCTCTCATGATGGACCTGTTTTATGAACAGATTTTGGTTAAAAGGCTAAAAAAAGATGACGGGCTTTCATTTCTATAATCAAACCCGTGTGTTTTTTAGATAGTTTATGGTAAAAAGGCAATATATAGTGTTGCTATGGGTAAAATTGAGTTACTTCCCTTGTTTATAGATTTTAAAAGGGAGATACCAGTGCATTTATTCAAGGACTTTATTTTTATTTGGTTTTGTTAATTGTAACTTGTGTAAAAAATCAAAAAAGAAACATATTTTAAATAATTAATATATCCTGCAATAATTTATTCATATCTATATTTATTTTATTGAAAATTGAATTTATTAATCTGAAGTCTTTTGCGAATAATGAGGCTCCCCGAGTGACATATTTTCCCGGACTTTCCATTGACAAGTGATAAAACTGAGCAAGATTGTTACAATTTCAGTTCATAATTAACTTTTGTGTGCATAAATGAAGAAACCATTGTGTAGATTTGTAAAATATTTATGTTCACCATGAGATAAACTGTGTTAAGGATGCGGAGTATTCATTTTCATGCAGTATTTGGCATGTTTGTCACGAGGAAAATGCAAGACAGTCAAACTTTCCGAGGGCAAGGGACAAAACGATGCTAGAAGTAGAAGCTAGGCCAGACTGAATAAATGTGTGAAAGTTGCTACAACGTGGAGCATGGGCTGTCAAAAGTACAAAACATTGCTACACAACAGGTAATTTTAGTTAATTGTGATTTGTCATCTGGTCATGATGCACCCACTCCCCACCTCATGCCCCATGCAGGCAATAGTGGGGTCATTTTGACTTGTCCAGCAAACAGTTACACCCTGTGCTCTGCCATGTAGCGACAGCCATATTGATACTCCCCCTTCCTCACCTGTTTTTTTTTTTTTTTTTTTTGTGTGTGTGTGTGTGTGTGTGTGTGTGTGTGTGTGTGTGTTTACTGTGTGCTGCTACTGAGTCGACCAATTTCTGATCATTACTTCAGAAGTTGTTGAATTGTCACAAGGTCACAACAAAAGGCGACCCGGCTGCGGATAAAACCTGGGTCCTCCGGGACTAGAGTCCGACACTCTACCATATGCTCCAGTCCCCTCTAATACAATACCACTAAGAAGAAGTATTTTCCTTTTCTTAATATCTCAGTTGACGACTGCAAAAATAATCATTGGAGGGCAGTGGCTGGGATGGTGGAATACTGGTTAGGTCAGACTATGGATCATGGTTTCATTGGATTTGATCCCCACTGACACTGGCTTATATTTTATCGGAATAGTACTGGTAGATAATAGTTCATAAAAAATACCATATTATTTAGAATTAGCGCACATGCTCCAATAAGCGCACACCCTGGGTGTTTCTGTAAAAATGACACAGTTTAACTAAGTATTGAAGCTAAAATGCAGTTGCAGCTATAAACGTTATAACAGTTGCATCTGTAAACAAGCAAACAATTTCTGAAGTTACAAAATTTACCTGAAAATCAAGGTTAACTTTGTCGTATTTGAAGGTAGATAAACCATAAATAAGCGATCATTTTGTCATATTCTCTTGTAGAGCCAGGGGCTGATTTCCCTCCTGGCACACCCCCAGGTAAATTATTGTCAATTTGGTGTGTTACCAGTAAACCATTCAGATTCAGATATTATGCTCATTTCTGTTGTCACTTATTCCCAGTCATTATTATTATTTTTATTTTATTTTTTTTTCAGATTAAAGGCTACATACCTGAGGTGATGATCAGAAATTGATCGACTCAGTATCAGAAGATAGATACATACAGATTGACAGAATTCGTTTTTCTGTAAGTCAACTATGCAACAGTCAGCTACCCTATTCACGACTGTGGACAGAATATGGTGTAAGAAAACATGATCACATTAGAACCAGCTACCTATCGTACCCTCCCCAACCCAGTTTAAGTGGAGAAAATAAACTGTCAAAAATTACTGCTGTGGGGATAAGTGATTAGATGGGAAAGGTAAAGTGTTACAACTACTCGAATACTGTGACAACCTCTATGGAAGAATTCTTTGTTTCACAGACAACATTAACGAAAAAGCATGTCGATAATGTTTTCACATTAAATGGCTTGATTTTAGAGGTGAAAACACTATGATGAAGTCAACCGGCAAGGTTCAAGCTGCAAAGTATGGGACAAGTTTGAAAGACAGTTGAGAACCCGCCTTTAGAATAAGGCATGAACTTGAAAATTAATCATAAAATGTTCAATTCGATGTGATGGTTTAAGTACCGGTACTATTAAACAGATTCCCCTAAAAGTGAAATTAAAGATCTCGCTATAGCCGATTCTATAGATTTATTAGGAAGAAGAATTTAGTTATGACTTAAAAAACTTACAGTTTCTCTTTGTAACAACAAAACCTAAGGTGACATACAAACAAAATAAATAAAATAAAAAAAAAATATATGAAAACACCTTCTTATTCATACAGCTTTTCAAATTCATTGAAGCCAAGGATTCATCAGGAAAACATGTACATGTAATGCCTGCCCTCTTATACCCTACATTTATGTGAAAATTTGGGTTACATAACTTACATATGGGTATAGTATACATTTTTTCTTATTTTTGATCCAAAAGATAAATTGCAGGTACTTGTTAGAACCACCTCCGCAAGGCGGTTCTAATCTGTACCCACAATCAATGTTTCGAACAAAAATATTAGAAACATCATATTTTTTTCCAAAGACCAAAGACATTTTCAATTTTTACAGCTGAAAAAAAAAATTGTATAGTGCATGGGCAAGATTTCCTTATGTAGATTTTGGAACCATTACAAAAACTTGCCCATGCAATATACAGAGATTTTTGGA
This sequence comes from Rugalucina vietnamica, assembly GCA_964017185.1. Lineage (NCBI taxonomy): Eukaryota > Metazoa > Mollusca > Bivalvia > Lucinida > Lucinidae > Rugalucina > Rugalucina vietnamica. The sequence continues at coordinate 52,501,305 of OZ024878.1, read as the reverse complement.
GCTCTAATAATTGGAAATTTTCAGCTGAAAAATTTTGATATTTTTCTTATTTTTTGCTCAAAACATACATGTAGATTGTGGGTACATGTTAGAACTGCCTGGCTGAATTTGTTTTATATTTTTCTTATATTTGCTCTGAACATAGATTGTGGGTACACAATACCCACAATCTATGTTTTGGAGCAAAAATAAGAAAACTGGCCCGGGTATCCAGAGGTATACCTATTTTTCTTATTTTTGCTCAAAACATAGATTGTGGGTACACGTTAGAACCACCTGGCTGAAAAATTTTGATATTTTTCTTATTTTTGCTCAAAACATATATTGTTGGTACACAATCTATGGTTTGGAGCAAAAATAAGAAAACTGGGGTATGCAGGGGTATACCTATTTTTCTTAATTTTGCTCATAACATAGATTGTGGGTACACGTTAGAACTGCCTCAACATAGATTGTGGGTACACGTTAGAACCGCCTCACCGGGGCGGTTATAATGTGTACCCACAATCTATGTTTTGGGGCAAAACTAAGAAAAATAGGTATACACCTGCATATCCCAGTTTCACTACATGTATATAAAAGTGGGGTTTAGGGGTTCTTTCATTGCATGCAGATGTTTTCCTGATGGAGTTTATACTGGTACCCATACCAAGAATTGTATACAAATAAAGAAAAAAAAGTTACATATATATGTTTGTTATATTAGTTGTTGATATCATATGTAAAAAGGTGCAAGTAGGCAATGACCAGGAAATGGTTTAATCAGAAAGAAATTCCCACTCCATAAACCGAGGGGTGGGAAAAAACTAAAATGACACTTAGGTACTTATACCAAGAAAACATATTGTAAGCCTAGTGAGCAGCTTTTCCCCAGTAGGTGGCCACTCAGTTACCTGAACTGAACTAAAATATTAAGATAGCTGTCCCATTTTTTAAGGTTTCTTGCCATCATATTATACAGGCAAAGGCATCAGTTAGTTGAATGAAAGGCATCATTGAGAAAAAATATGTTGCAGTGTGCCGATTATTTTTTCATCTGGAGAGAAAAAATATGTTGCAGTGTGCCGATTTTTTCTGAATTTACAGATTTTGAAAACGGTAACCGCTACCTTAATAGTTTTTCATGCCAACGAAAGAAAAACACATGAGTTTCTTGCCTTCTCATTCAAGTATATGAATCATTTTATTTCATAAATGGAATAATTAACATACAAAAGTTCCATCATGGGAGAGAAGTTATGTTGAAATATGCGAATTTTATAAAATATACAGATTTTGAAAACTGGGTCTGCTACCTTAATATTTTTTTCAGGCAAAGAAGAAAACCACACAGGCTTCTTGCCATCATATTCAGGCAAAGGCATCATTTAGTTGAATGAAAAACATCATTGACTTGCAATAGGTCCATTGTGAGAGAAAAATTATGTTGAAATATGCAGGTTTTCTCCGAATTACAGATTTTGAAAATGGTAACCGCTACCTTAATAGTTTTTTAGGCCAACAAATGAAAAACACATGGGTTTCTTGCATTTTTATTCAAGTATTTGAATCATTTTATTGAATAAAAGGTATAATTAACACACAGTAGGTCCATCATGAGAGAGAAGTTATGTTAAAATATGTAGATTTTACCAATATACAGATTTTGAAAACTGGTTTCCACTACCTTAATATTTTTTCAGGCAAAGAAAGAAAAAACACGGGTTTTTTGCAATCATACTCAGGCAGAGGCATCATATTCTTGAATGAAAGCTATCACTGACTTGCATTAGGTCCATCATGAGAGAAATAATATGTTGAAATGTGCAGATTTTCTCCGAATTTACAGATTTTGAAAATTGTAACCGCTACCTTAATAGTTTTTCAGGCCAACAAAAAAGACACATGGGTTTCTTGCTTTTTTATTCAAGTATATGAATCATTTTATTGAATAAAAGAAATAATTTACATATAGTAGGTCCATCATGAGAAAGAGGTTATGTTGAAATAATGCGGATTCTACCAAATATACAGATTTTGAAAAATGGTTACCGCTACCTTAATATTTTTTAGGCAAAGAAAGAAAAACAAACAGGTTTTTTTGCCATCATATTCAAGCAAAAGCATCATTTAGTTGAATCAAAGGCATCAATGACTTACATTAGGTCCATCATGAGAGAAAAATTATGTCAAAATGTGCAGATTTTCTCTAAATTTACAAATTTTGAAAATGGTCATCGCTACCTTAATATTTTTCCAAGCAAAGAAAGAAAAACACACGGGTTTCTTCCTTTTTTGTTCAAGTAAACGGTTCATGCTATTGAATAAAAGGCACCATTGTCCTACAGTAGGTCCATCATGGGAGAAAAAATATGTTGAAATTGTCCGATTTCGGGGATTTAGCTAAAATCAGGATTTCAGGTAACCCCCCTCCCAATGAAAGCATAGTTTTCGGGCCAAAGGTAATCTTTTCTCAATTGTTAATACATCATATTATTAACCTGATATGACTTGATCACTCACTTAAATCAAAAGTTGATTTTGATTCCTTTGGTTATAACCCTTAGCTCGTGAAAATGATGAAAATCAGAATTTTAGTCACATTCATGATGAAAAATGTGCTAAAAATGAAAATTGTTGGTTGCCATGGTAACTGACATCCAATCAAAGAAATATTGTACCTCTCAAGGTTTGGTCATAAGTGCTACACTTTGGCATACAAATTGACCTATTCTGTTACCATGGATATATCACCCTTTGCATGGTCCTTAGCAAGAGCTGTACTTAAATATTTAGGAAAGTATGATCAAAAATTTAAATTAAAATTAAAAGTAGTACGTACGAAAAGACTTGACGGCACAGAGAATGTACGTCAATTTTATAAATTCCAACCCAGACACAAAGCGGGAACGAGAGTACATAAAACATGCTACAACACCGATGAAGAACAAGATGACCAGCTCTTTCCCAATAAGGTACCCATTCGGTTAGCATCAACAAAAACAAAAGATGAAGAGTGCACCAGAGAAACTATCGGGCTAAACAGAAAATATGAAGCTTAATCACAGCAGCACTGTCTTTGAACGGTCAGTTGAGAAATACTGAAGGGCAGGCATATACTTTTCATGGCCACAATCCATTACTTAGTAAGTCAATTGCTCGGTTCTAATCGGACACTTTAGTTTATCACTTGCCAACTTGATGGGTCTTTGTCATGAAAGAAAAAGTAGTTTCACTCTGACAAGACCCGACAAATCAAATATCAGCATCCGTATCAACGAATACAAATAAAAATAAAACTGTTTTGACCAAACTGTTTTCACGCTTTGAATAATTCACATATGACGGCTGGTGCTTTGATAGAAAATCGAATTAGCCTGTATGTCTGTCACATACTATATATACCGCCTGTCTGGAATAAGCTTAAGATGTATAATTTGATCATTCTGGCTAGCTTAGTGGACTCAGAGCTCGTCGTATAACTATTTGTTTTTCGGAGATGGACGTAGTAATATCGGGTTTGACGCTTATTAGATGTACCTAATAAAATGGATCACCGCATAGGTTTTTGTCGAAAATTTATTCACAATTTACTATTTGTGATGTACCTTATAATTTATAGAAGCGCCCTGCACGAAGCTACATGAATAAGAGAAAGCCAAATTCTTTTTGTGGATGTCGTTCTTCTAAGGGTATTCCCGATTTTGACCAAAATATTGATTGGACCGCCTGCTATATGCGACAGGGATGTAAAACTGTCAATAGAATATTTAATCAAAGGAATTTTTACACAAAATGGAACAAAAATAATGAACAAGAGAACCATATTCTTTACTACTATCTTAAGGTACATGTACATGTACATTGAACACATGTATAATTTGCCAATGTGTTACTGTATAGTCGACACTCCTTGGATTCTTCATTAGAATTAAGCTACTCTAAATATGGATAAAATCATACATACAATACTACTGAATGCCGACATGCCAAAGCCATTTTATTTAATGCAATAGAGGATTGGTTCCAAGCATTAATGCAGAGCAAAAACGTACATGCACCCCTCCATTCAAAGAAATCTTTACAAAAACGATGGAACAAAAATAATGAAGAAAACGAGACACATTCTTTACTAATATTTAAAGGTACAATGAACACATGTATAATTTGACAAATGTGTTACTGTATAGTCGACACTCCTTGGATTCTTCATTAGAATTAAGCTACTCTAAATATGGATAAAAGCATACATACAATACTACTGAATGCCAACATGCCAAAGCCATTTTATTTAATGCAATAGAGGATTGGTTCCAAGCATTAATGCAGAGCAAAAAACGTACATGCACCCCTCCATTCAAAGAAATCTTTACAAAAACGATGGAACAAAAATAATGAAGAAAAAGAGACACATTCTTTACTAATATTTAAAGGTACAATGAACACATGTATAATTTGACAAATGTGTTACTGTATGGTCGACACTCCTTGGATTCTTCATTAGAATTAAGCTACTCTAAATATGGATAAAATCATACATACAATACTACTGAATGCCGACATGCCAAAGCCATTTTATTTAATGCAATAGAGGATTGGTTCCAAGCATTAATGCAGAGCAAAATACGTACATGCACCCCTCCATTTAAAGAACAACGTAAATGTCAAAGTGATAAAACTAGCAATTTAACAGTGTCAGTGGAATTAAGAAACTGCAGTTTTCTCGCAATTAAACGATGTGAAACTGATTGCATGAAGCATATTGATGTAGATTTACAGTTCTATTATACAATTTTAATGATGTAGAAACCAGGAGGAATTGTAATTTTAAAAGCTAATGGGTTCCAAAGCACATCATAGATGGCGCGATATTCAATATCATATACAACAAGATTGTTTCTTATTTTGCACATGTCTTTATGTTACGAAACAAAAAATATGACGAAATGCCTACTTTACAGTTAGCATTAATTCCTGATCATCTTTTTGTTACTGAACAGTAAATTTAAAATGGAACCCAAGCTAATGCAAGACAGATATACTTTTAACAGATTTCAACTTCATAAATTTACACCTGTTTAAACATGTTAAGTATTCTTATGGTATCAACTTGTGCTATATGTGAACTTTAGGTTTGGCGCCTGTAAAACTGGTTAAAGCACCCCCACCCACGTAATTTTACATTACTGACCGTTCAAAGGCGATACTTTTATTGTGGTTCTAATTTATGTTATGCTTTGGTTTTGAATTATTCAAGTTGTGCTGTTTGCACCTTTTATGAAAGTATTAATATATGAACTCCGGGCAGCTATGTGACCACCTATTGGGAAATAGCTGCTCACTCGGCTTACGATATGTTCTCATTCTATAAGTACCTGATTTACAATTTAGGTTTACCCAAACGTCGGTTTTTGGATTGGGACTTTCGTTCTGATGACGCCATTTCCTGACCATTACTTACTGTTGACTTTTTTTCTATTTCACTGTTGGTCAATAGGATATCAAAATCAAATCAAAATCAAATGTCCCTTTAAGACATTTTGCTAAACTGAGAACAAAATATTCACTTAAATCAGACTGGTCAACTGTTTGGAGATATTTCTTCATATTCATGGAAGAGAGGACCGATTTTGTTTTGTTGTTGTCGTTGTGCCATTCAAAACATAACATGTCTACTGACAATATATGGAAAGTTCAAAGCTTTGTTGATTTGCAGAAAAATATTACATTACAATATTAAAAACCTATTTGTTACATTAACGAAAATCTAAGAAGTTTTGTGTGTCGTAATAATTTGATTTTACGGTGCTTTGTTACATCTCATTCAATTATAAAAGCTTTCAAAGCTTTACATATTTCGCTAGAGCTTAACTTGATATGCAGAATCGTTCGAAAAAGGTACAAAATACATTTTCAGGACAAACCTATACGTGATCGCAATTTCAAGAAGCATTTGAGGAGTGAAATAAATGTCAAGGTGATGCTACCGTGACTCTGTATATATTTCCTTGAACATGTTGAGAATTTGTTAAAGTAAAAAAAATAACCAAGAAACGACAGACATAGAATCTTATTCCTACCAAAAGAGCAATAGTACAGCTACGTGCCAAGTTTATGTAGAGTGCAATGAATTGTCATGTTACAAGGAAAATTATCCTGCCCCTCCCTGCCAACATATTTTCAGAATTTTGGTGTCATTTTGGTTAATTTTGAAAAATAAATCATTTTCTCATTGACGACAATGGTGACGTTGCCCAAAAATGTAAAATCATTTTTTACTTCCTTTAAAATAAATGCACATATAAAACGCGTGGATAGAACTGTTCGAAAATATATTGTTTATTCCTTTATTTGTTATCCTTTCAAAAGACACTAAAATCATGAATATAGGTCTCATGTGAACATCGTGCGCCCAGACAAAAGCCCTCTTATGATTGCTTAACATTGCCTTACTGCTTAACATTGCCTTACTGCTTACTGGTCGTTCCAAGACGGTGCTGCACTCTTTTAAATTTACGTTGTCTGTTCGTCTATGTTTTATTAAGGTTTTGAAATTAAGCATCTTATTGTTACCACTAAATGGAAGTTAAAATGCACAATATTTATTTTATCAAAGCATGATGTTTGTCTAGAAAACGCTAAGGCAGTGTGTTATTGTTGCACCATTTATGTTATTGTCTATTATTACAAGTGGCATACCGAAGTTGATGCCAGAAAGTGCAATGTTTCGTAGAAAAAGCTTATTGAAACTGACAGTATTACTCTTCTAGTAAGCAACAGAGAAATTAGTTCTTTGAATATTATAACAATCGTTTATGATAACCACCCATGAAGAAGCTCATATAATGATTAGCTGTTAAACATAAGCCACCTCTCAATACACTCAACCAGATACTGACTTGAATTGGGCTGATAGCGTCCTGAATGAAGATATTCCAGATTGTAGGAAATCGAATTGTTGTGACGCACATTCACATGCGTATTGTGAAAACAAAAGCGATGGGTTTGAAGATAATAAGCATTTTCAATACAGCACAGCGTCTAAAAGACTACATGTTGTAATGCAATTTAATTTTCTGATTAGTTTAACGATGTAAAATGCTACCAAGCTACGGGTCATTGTACTCAAATCTGTAATATTCTTTAATACAAGACGCTGTGATCCCCTAAATATCACAACAGACGGGGAACCTTTATAATCACAATCTATTGCTTTCTACACTTACTATTCAACTTGTTCTTATCTCTTCGTTACACCATTCATGAAAGTCATGTTATGATAACAATTCGTAAAGCAATCTAGGTTATATTGTGATTCTTTGTTATGGAAAACAACATTGTTTTTCTTTTGTTTTGTTGAATGTGGCATTGGTCCAGGTATTTATGTTTATTTCTATGTTTATTTTTTGTTGTTAAATGAGACTTAGCTTCGGGCAGATTGTGAGCTGTTGACAGTGGCCTTTCAGGAACCCATGATTAATTTAACCATTTTACTCAAAAATTCTGAATTTCCATCATTAATTAAATGTAGCATTATGTTTCAGATGCTGATGAATATCCAAAAGCTTTTTTGGATGGTGATTTGTGCCAGAGGTATAATTTGAATATTACAAGTAGCCAGTCAAGAAAGGTACAAGTAGGCAATGATCAGGAAAAGGCGCAATCAGAACGAAATTCCCACTCCAAAAACCGAGATGGGAAAAACTAAATTGACAATAAGGTACTTATACTAAGAAAACATATCGTAAGCCGAGAGAGCAGCTATTTTCCAATAAGCGGCCACTCAGTTACCCAAACCTAATTCAAAATTGCACTGTCTCTGATCATTGCTATACTTTACATTTACAACATACATGTACACAGCACAATAATGAACATACATACACTGTTCATGTACGTTTTTCGGTTGGATGTGATAAGGGGTTTCCTATGATGTATAACCTAGTAATATGATGCATAAATTGTTTATGTAACAAAAAAGTGGTAATTCTTAATGAATGATCTGTTTCCAGTGTCATTAGCTTTCGAAATATGGAACTGGACGTACGCTAAAACATCAACCGACATAAACAACGTTTTAAAGAATGAGTTTGATTACACTGATCATTCCGGAAGCTTCGGTATCGGACACAGCGACTCGCTATGGATAGATTCGGCTCCACACACCAGCCATAAAGTACTGAAGGTGTTTTACAAACACGGTACATGGGCTGGGCACAAATCAAACGGTGATAAATGTCATAGCGGCGAACGCTGTCAACGAGGAGCCCAATTTTATATTCAACCAAAGTCATTGACTCAACGTAGACTTACAACTGCGACTCTAGAATACGAGGTTCTGTTCGAATCCGGTTTTCAATGGGCTAAAGGCGGAAAACTGCCGGGGCTTTGGGGAGGAACAAGGACGTGTTCGGGTGGTAACCCGAGTGAGACCTGCTTCTCCACACGACTGATGTGGCGGGAAAACGGAGATGGAGAGGTATACGCGTATATTACACATAAACAAGACCTGTCTTGGTCTCAATTTTGCCAGCAATACAAGACCTGGTCACTGTATCACAGGATTGAATGTACACATGACAATTACGGCATTAAACTCGGCTCTGGAAGTTTCCGATTCCGCACCAACCATTGGACAAAAGTAAAGCAAACGGTGAAACTAAACTCTCATTCAAACACGCATGGTTCTATTGCATTGTGGATTGACGGAAAATCAGAAATTTACGTCAATAATGTCATCATTCGGCACGATACAGGGATACATATTGATGGAATTTTCTTTTCAACGTTCTATGGCGGCGGAGATAGTAGCTTTAAATGTCCGTATGATACCCACACTTACTTTAGAAACTTTCGCCTTTCAACCGATAGCCCTATTCCTATTCACAGTGAACTTGTTGGCTAGAAAATTCTTGTTAATAATGTGAAACATATACTTTGGAGGGAGCCATGACTATAATATCCCGTTGACTTGGTTGTTTGTTGAACTTTCTTGATTTTATATTTAAAAGTTACTAAGTTACTGATAGTAAAGTAAATCAAGAGTATTTGAGCTTGTATTTTTTATTTCCGCCAAAATGATCTTCCCCATATACAGAAACACGAAATAGTAGAAGGTTTCCCCCAGTCATGGACGTCCGACCTCTTTGATTAGTTGTCCATGTCTTGAATTATTCAAATCTGGTAAACATTTGGGGAAAAATATGTTTGTATTCTTAATATGGCTGATGAGTTGATTTACTGGTATGTACGAAAACTATTTTATTTTTCTGATCGGATAAGTCAGATACTTGTACGATGCCGGGGTACGATGATTCAAAAATGTTAAACGAACATATGGAATTTATTTCAACATCAACATCAAAAGGATTTTTTTTTCTTATAGTTTCTAAATGCAATAAGGTCTTTTATGACTGCTTTTGCGCTGAACTATTGGTAATTATCTGAACAAAATGCCCTTTACAACACAATTTTGCAATATTTACATGTACAACAGCTTTAAAAGTAATGAAGAACCTTTATTTAGTCTATAATGTGTCAACACATAAGTAGCTTATCAGTCTAAAGTTTTGTTTTGTAATGGAGACATATAAATGCGTTTAAAATAAGGAATTGTCTTGTTTTACATGCTTTTGAATATCGCGCCCCTTTTGTTTATTATGTGCTTTGGTGCCCATTAACTTTTAAAATTACAATTCCTCCAGTTTTGTGATCTATGGAAAATCATATTGACGGAATTTTCTTTTATAGCAGCTTTAAATGTCCGCATGATACCCACACCTTCTTTCGAAACGTTCGCCTTTTAACTGACAGTCCTATTCCTGTTCACACTGAACTGGATGGCTTATACTTATTTTGCATCTTATCCGTGCTAATTAACAAAACCATGAATACTTGATCCTAGGATAAGGATAATTTATTTGTGATAATTACCGTCATATCTAACATTACCCTGATCCATTCCGTGAACGATTAAAGTTTCTTCATATCAGACACGCACGATAATTTACTCTAAGAATATCGTGGGAATTGTCAAATTGAATGTCTTTGGCTTGATCCCTAAAGGAAGGCTAAATATCATGTGACAAACATACATGGTGAATTTGATTAGCTACATGTATGCAAGCATCGACGGTCATGCACTGAATAATTCAAATCTTGTATTAAAACATTTGGGACCAAATGCCTTAGTGTTGTTGATATGGCTGCTGATTCAATTTGTTTACTTCGTACGTCATCTGTACAGGCACAGTTGTTTTGTATCAAAAGACAAGCGAGCAAATCTTAGTTGATTCGATCCAGACTTTGAAAATGGTTCGTCTTCGAGAAACAGAAGAAGCGGAAAATACAACCCAATAATGAACAGATGAATGAGATTTTTCTTCATTTTTATGAAAAGGAACAAGTAGGCAAAGATCAGGAAAAGGCGCAATCAGAAAAAGATTCCCACTCCAAAAACCGAGGTGGGAAAAAAACAAACTAACAATCAGGTACTTATACCATGAAACATATCGTAAGCCCAATGAGCAGCTATTTTCCCAATAGGTGGCCACTCAGTTACCTTAACTTAATTAAAACTTTGAAAACACACATAAGGCGCCAACAGCACAAAAAAATTTAAACACCAAGACATAAAACAACAACAAAAAAAAAACCCTATTGATTGACTTGAGTTTCTTTCCTGCTTTCATTTACAAGGTACACATCTTATCTCTTAACAGAGCATGTTTTATCAAATTTACTCAACAACTTTGTTTGCTATGGCTAATATATATCTACGCGTGCAATATCTATGACCACGTTTTGTCTACTGAACAAACATAAGTAGCTTTCAGAAACCTAACTGTGTCGCAAATTTAAAAAAAAAAAAAATATATATATATATATATATATATATATATATATATATATATATATATATATATATATATATATATATATATATATATATATATATATATATATATATATATATATATAAAGAGACAATTAATAAATATGTAAACTGTTCGTAGTCATACCATCTCTGTAATTAGTGTATATGTTCTATTTATAAAGGTATTTTTTTTTAGTGCCCACAGTAAAATGCTTATTATGTGATTAAATATGATTATAAAAGATATATCGCCTTAGTTCAGTGATCTGCAATGAGTATCAGTACCAGACAATAGGATGACATTAGCCTCGCTTATGAATGTAGTCGCAATAGCCATATGATCTTAACGAGATACTTTAGGATTGTGTTCATGTAATCAATCTAGTTTATCTCTGTTTTTGTTTCTTAATATATTAGTGAATTTAAAACCTTAGCACTTACTAGCGCAGAAATAATGACTAAAAAGCGTTAAGTTATTTTAAGTAATGGATAATGTTACTTTCCGTGTGCCCTTTAGACGACTTATTTAGAACGCGGTTTGATTAAAAACATAAGGTACTTTATAATGTCTGCTGGACTAAAACGCTGATCCAAATGCAATCAAATTTGATTAAGAAACAACCAGGGACTGTCTGAGTCATACATCAACACATTATTAAAACATGAATGGTCATTAGCAAAACGAACATAATACGGTAATATTGTTTTGTATTATCCTGTAGATGCATATGTACTTATGTTTGCTTATATACATGTACATTGTTGTTGACGATGAGCTATTGTGCTTAAGTCATGAATAAACTTTTGTTCTGATTTGTTCTGTTCTGGTGAAATGTAGCCAGGATGTTTCCGTCGGTGTTCCGTGATATAGCGTCACAGCGACGGGAATTACATGCATTAAGGCATTGGTAAAACATGGAAGCGCACAAATAAAAATAAACCATATAATCAGTAGAGACCGCAAATAAACAATTAAACTATGTTGTGATAATCTGTTCCAATATATAAGAATTAAATTATCAAAAAACATGTTGTGACACTACGTTGATTCATAAAATGCTCCATGTTTTGTGTGGAAAATGCTATGATTATAAATAGATTAAGGGAAACTACTGTGAAATTAAAGACTCAAAGTCGAAATCGTTCGAATTAATAAAACAAATCACACGATAAACGCAAAATAATGTAGCTACAAGCTAATTACAAAATATTCTACATTAATGTAATTGTAAATAATACGTACTAAACTGTGGATCGGAGCGAGATCTACTTGAAGTGAAACGGAGTATGGGTTAGCGAGCTGACCTTGATACCACAGTTAGTTTCAAAACACAGACTTTATATAATGTCATTAAATATAGTAACGACAATGAAGACTAAAATGTGTTTTAATTGTGCCTGATAACGTTGTCTGTACATCAGGATAACGTGACCATAGAAAGTATCCCCCCCCTTAAACACCTTCATGTAGAACAACTGGAGTATACAGGGGTATACATATTTTTCTTATTTTTGCTCCAAAACATAGATTGTGGGTACTCGTTAGAACGTGTATCAACAATCAATAATTTCAGCAAAATTATTAAAACGATTTTTTTTGCAACGAAATTTTCGATTTTTACAGCTGAAAAAAATCTCTGTATCTTTGGTTTTGTTAATGCTAGATCGTATAGCTACCTAGCTGAGAAATATCTGGCCGTCCTCCTGTGTGTTGTTATTTGTGTGTATTGTCTTCTATTGTCATGTCTTTCCCTTGTGGTGTCTGGTCTGGAATTTTTATTAAAGTGGAACAATTTACAGACTGCTATTTTCTTTTTACTACGTCTAAAACTGTAATCTGGAATGGCACAATGTATTGTTACTCAGATCCGATAAAATTCCGTGCAAGGTTACAATACGTTTGCAATGATAATTCTAGACAATAAAGGATTTATCACCCTGAACCGCGTCATGAGAAAATGGGATTGCAAAAACAAAGGCGCAGATAAGGTGTGCAGTAACTATTCGGATGGTACAGTCCCTCTTCTTGTTAAATCCGAAATTTCAAACTTCTAGCCTGATTCTCTGACTGTACTGGCCGGTTTGTGTCGGACCTGGTCGGAAACCACGAAGACCGATTTTCTCGCCTTACGGCTCCCCTGTTATGAAACATAATCGGACAGGATAACTGTTTCGTTTAAGGGAAATGATGTTTTGGTGTCAAGGCTTGAAATCTGAATAGAAGATCACGTACTTTTCACGTGCTAGTGAATATGCCAATTCTTCGCACGTCTACTTATTATATTGTTGTGAAACTGCTTTATTATATTCAGCACAGTATTCAGTGGTTCGTTACCCGAACGCAACATCAGTGAACGACACTCACTCCACGAGATGCACGGGCGGAATTGGTGAATTGGCTACTAGACGAAGTCGACCCAAGCAGGCATTCTACACCTTGATCTCGACTAGGACGGTTGCAGCTCCGGCTCCCCCAGACGAGGTTTGAGGTATGTAGAACCACTTTGTGCCTCCGCAACAATGGTAGTGCGGGAAATCAGCTGGACGCGGTAAGTAGTTTTTAATATTTACCAGCGGGTGCGCGGTGCACCTGCCGCTCGGCATTTCGGCATAAAATTCGCCATTTTTCAACAATTTTGTTTATTTAGTGGATGCGCGGTGCATTCCACATTTCGTGTATTTCTACTTGTCTAAGGTGTGATTTGGCGCGAAATTCGCCAATTTGAATAGGTAATCGAACCGCGGACCCAACAATTGCTGTCAGTTTAGCAGCTGTACTCGGTCGTGGTCGAACAATTTAGTTTTACAAATTACTTTTCACAATCAACGTCATGCTTAATCATGGATTTTCGGACAGCAGAACAAAAGGCAGAATTTGATTCTCTATTTAAATCATTTTTGGAAACTTTTAATAAACAATTTAATCAAATTAGGTCAATCCAAATCAAAATAAATGAGCAAGTCAAATCAATTGAAGTCAAAAATGATAAATTCTTTCATGAAGCATGTGCCAGACTTTCAGAGCCGGAGTCCCCTGATCGGTCCTCAAATAGTAGATCTACGCCAACATCTCAGACTGACATTGACGACGAGAAATTATTGAGCAGCACCGGAGAGAGCGAAATCAGCCAGTCAACACGTGATGGCACAAAGCATTCATTCGAGGATGGTAAGTCCTTTCTTTCTCCGATTCTGTCACCGGGCATCCAATATGAAGCGGTGACGGAAGATGAATTTGCAACCGGCGAACCTATTGCATTTACGTCGAAGTTTCCACTGTTTGACTCTAAAGCATTTTCAACCGGTAATGCTCAAACTGGGTCGGATGTTTTCGGCGTGTCTGAAACTCATTGTACGTCTGTTCCTGATCAGCTTCCGATCGACCAGCGTCTTATCTCGCAAAGTCTGACGTCAGTTGACTCAAACATGCCCCGGTCTGACTCAAACTTGCTCCAGGCTGTCGAATACTCACCTGACGAAGCCTCAGTAGAAAACGTGAACCCATGTCTATCGGACGAATGTTCTGTTTTTTCTGGCGCTAAATATGAAGCTACATTGGATACTTCAGTAAGGCATCCGTCAGAGTTTGGTCAAACCAAATCAGTTGCTAGTACTTGCCTTGTGAATGACATTTGCTCTTCAACCCAGGAACTTTCACATTTTCTCATAATCGATCCTCCAGTGTGTGATGAGACAATGCACAATGCAAGCGTTCTTCCTCCGCCCATACCCCGACACGGTCCTGATCTGCAAAACGACCATTTCGTTAGCAGTGAACCGGGTGCGGAAAGATCAAAAGCACAAACCCTTACCTCTTTTTCATCATTGGGTAAGAGTGATGTTGGCTCATTTACCCAGGAAGCTTTTATCGTGACCGGTCCGTTACCGATGCCATCCCGATACGGTAAAGATACACGGCCCAATGTTTCCTCAGGCACCAATCAAGTTTCAGAGGCCATAGTGGCGCAAATCCTTGCCTTGTCCTTTCCCAAGCACGGCCCTGATGAAAACATAACCAGTTTCGTTGGCACCTCAGTTTTGAGGAGATCTGTTCTTGATTTGCCTTTTCCAAAGCATGGGCCTGATATCCTGGCCTTCTTTCGTCAGTTGACGTCGGGCGTCATTACGCAGGCTTTGCGGTCGTCCCAATCCGTTGGGCGTACTTCCGCTATCAGAATGGCAGAAGGCAGAGAAGCATACGGGAGACTGCGTCCCGTTCGTAGACCATGGTTTTAAATACATGTATTTGAAACGCAACGGGGTCACAAAAACAAAATAAATATAAAAAAGAACCCAGTCGAAGCTCATTTAAGATTGTTTTTAACTTTGCATTTCATTCATTTTTCATCATCACGCATTTCTCATCCATAAAAAAGAGAAAATATTTTGAAAATTCATAGTTGATCATAGTTTATAAAATGTCATGTTTATTGTACATAAATTCATTATTTCATTACGAAAGATTCTATACCTACTTTCACTATCTAGGGCCTTTGAACAAGACGTTTTAACGCCCCCTAGTGCTTGTTAACACATTCGGTGGCTCCATTTCCATATGACTGAAAAATATTGATGAGCGGGACGTTTAGCCAGTCACTACGAAAGAGAAATTGTTTAACTAATTGTGTACCAAAATTAGATTTACCTCCCCTGTCTTAATAAAATTGCTCTCTGTACAAGTTTTGAAGTGTACGTTATATTAAAAATCAACGATTTCGCACTGGGTATACATTTGATGTATTCAGACAGTGCACTACGCAAGTTAGTCTGGTGAAACACTTTTCAGCCTTACAATTTTCATTCGTTCATTCGGCATTCATCCATCCATTCATTCATTCATTCATTTGTTCATTCGTACGTCATTCGTTTGTTCGTTCGTTCATTCCATTCGGTCATGACGTAGATTCATTCCTTCTTTCGTTCTATCGTTAATTCATTTTATTGTTCGTTCATTCATACATACGGGCATCGCCTCACACTTATAAAGACTTTCAGTCATTCGTCTGTTCGTTCTTACTTTGAAAAACTTAGAACATTTTAAGAGAATTTAGTTAGCATTTTTATGCTCATTCTTCACTGAACAGTTCGTAATTTGTTTCGATTTCATTTGTTATTTTGACTTTAGCCCATAATGTTTCAAATTATCAAAATGAATGCATGTACCTGTTGACCGCCTAGTTTTGTGCTATATCGTTACAAAAATATGTAAACAGACGACCACATGTTTTTTGAGTACGACTCATCGTTGACCTACATTTAGTTTTAAAAGATTATGGGGTCAAACACGTTCTTCATGTATACTGACCACAAAAAGAAGTGATTTTCTATTTATATGCAAGTAGAGGAAAAAAATGGAAATACTTCGATTTTCAGCAGTAAGACAGTCCATTCTTTTTGTAAAACTAGAACTAGAAATACTGGCTGTATACATATGAGCTTTCATAAGTTTTCACTGCCCATGTACAGTTTAATTTGCCCGTATTTCCTAGAGTTCATGTGATTTTAATTTGTTTTCATTAGATCTTGACACATTATTTTATTTCCATATTTACATGTTATGTTCTCTGGAACTAGTACATTTATCATATTTGTTCCTATCATTATTTTTCTTTCATATCAATGAGTTCTTGCCATGGAATGCATTGTGTGCATGTACAATCCGCATGTGCGACTTTGGTCAGCCGGGAAATCCTGTGCGTAGCTTGGCTGCCTTTGTCGTTCGTGCGGGGATGCATGTACTTTAAGGTGTGCAGCTTCAGTTTGCTTCGGATTGCAGCTGTGCATTTTAAGAATTTCTATGGCTATTAGGGTATTTCATTTTTGTTGTCTCATTGCATTTGCATTTTCTCCCATTAATTATTTTCATACATTTACACCTGCATTTAGCTGGAACCACGAGAGCTGGTATGCTGGTTGGTTTCAGTTTTTTTTCATTCATTAATCATTCACAAATCATGATACATGCATTTAGGCTGAGACCACGAGAGCTGGTATGCTGGTTGGTTTCAGTTTTTGTGCATTTCTATTTTCCGTACATTCTGTTTCGACTCATGCAGCGGTGTTACGGATCTTTGCCGCTAATAGCGTCTGCCTGGGTTGAGACTTCATACGTCATGACGTACTGTCCCAGAGTCCGACCCCCGGATTCTGTGATTGTGCGAAAATGCAATGTTTCGGGGCCGCCTCGACAAAGTTGGCCTATTTTTGAGATTTTAGTGTTTAGCTTCTGATTACATGTTTCCATAGTCTCAAATTTTAAACCGCCTCGGCGAGGCGGCATTCAAGTCATGATTATTAATTCTCCATACGGTTCGCTCATTTCATTCACATTTAAGAAGAAGAAACTATCATTTTTTTCGTACCATTAGCTAAACATTAAAGTCATATGTTCATTAAACGTATACAGACGCTTAGGGTACCTTATCCCCTATGTCGTAATGCTCATATTTTGTACAAACTTAGGGAGTCGGTACGAAGAATTTGACCAAACATGTAACTCGCTGATTATGACCGTAAAATTGGTAACGTCGTACATATATGCGGCTATTTGATGTACATGTATGATTCCCCGAAAACAGTTCCTTGCATGCGCAACCCCGTTTTGACAATTTAAACTAGGTACCATAATTATAAATGAGCGTCTTGGCAAACTGTATACATGGCAAAAAACCACTTTCATTTTCGAAATATCATCGGAGTATCGCTCTTTATAACTAGGTTGTTGGATGATTGCTACTTTTGCACATTTCATTTTCGAAAAGTTGAAACTTATGTTTCGTATATTTGCATTTAATTCGATTGTTCGAAGTTTCGCCGAAAATCATTGAAACTTTCGTTGTCAAAGTCTTGGATATTTCGCCAGGTAAAACCTGTAAAGGTGATACCGTAAACATTTGATTTACTCGGCGATGCTTGTTTCAAACATATATACATGTATGATATCATTTTCGTATCTTTGGCATTTTCGTAATTTAGTACGATCTTTATAATGTTATCGGAGCTTGCACGAAAACGGCTTCTAGCCACCATTCCATATGGTCTAAGCTGGCAGTTTTGAAAGATTGGTTCATAGAATATGCAACTTAATGCTTACCCTTCAACTTCTTGGATATCAAGCCTTATTTATTAACTTAACTTTAGTTACTTTCTATAAAATGTATAATATTTGCATTTTTCCGTATTGATGAACTAAGATTAACCATTGCTACATTGGCTGTTTAGGATAAACGTTCGCATTCATCAATTATCAAACTAGACATTAATTGGCAATATTTAATTTTATGTATGACAATTTTCGCTGTCCCAGTTTCCAGGTCTCGGGAATCTGTGTCAGCGACTAGGTCATTTTTGATTGCACGAGAAGTGGCACCGACTGTACTTCTTGTGTGATCTGCATACCATCTAGTCTACCCTGTTCTAATTTGCAAATAGGATAATACAAAAACATGAAATGTAAATCAAAACAGCATCATCAGTTTATCTACCTTTTATATAATGTATTTTACAAGTTCCGTAAGACTTTTGAAATCAATCTAGATTTGTGTATTACATGTATGAAACATCAATCTTACATCCACTTATTATTAGCAAAATTCTTTATGCAAATGAAACGTTTGAATTAATTGTTCTTACAGCTAAAATTCCAGCTTGCCTTGTTTCACTTCTTTTCATATAAATTAATTGTAAAGAACAGGGTATTCTTTTTGGTTAAACGCATGTCAAAACATGCATACATATATATGTCCATATTATATATGGATTTTCCTCTTACCTGCAGCTTGTCATAATTCTCTGAAAGATATGGAGAAACAAACGTTGGTGGATGTTAGGCTTTAACTAAGCAGGGGTAGGAAACGGGCTTGTTCAGAAGATGGCTACATGTATATAGCGAATTCAAAGATGATTATTTCAACAGCCAATGCCCTTTCTCTCTGTTTAGTTCTTAATTCTTACCGGCATCCATCAGCGTCCCATGCCTTTCAGAATACGTGCAGATATTGTACTTGTACTATCTAGGCATATTTAGTAATTACGGTTCACTTGCGTGGTCGGTTTGGGAGCGTTCGAGGATGAACAAATAGGTCGCATTCGAATGTAATGCTGTTGGTGTTTATTTGATTTAATCGGAATTTTATTTGATTTAACAGGAAATTATCTTTGCAGGCCAAAGAAGAACATTGAAGTAAGTAGCATGTAACTTTTGCTTTGCTTTCATTTGGAATACCCAACAGCAGATAGCTGTGATTTTATTTTGCTTTTAGTTGTTTTAAAGCGGCATAGACTGCCAAACGATTTTCCAGAGTTCACTAACATGTATCCGAATTATCTACATGTACATTTGGGACAATCTGCCACTGTGTAACTGGATTTTCGTGGCAATTCATATTCCATGATGACAGACTTTATGATACATATCCTCATGGTTTGATATAAACATTTACATAGCTTTTTATTGTTATAAAATATAAACATTTCGAAGCTGCATCGTACACGTGCGATATGAACATGCGCGGACTTTTATTTTATGTAATTTTAATATGGGCACATCGGAATATAGCAGTGATCTCTGGATTTTCCCCCTTTGGTTTTTAATTGTTTTATTGTTCGTTCATTTAGTTACTTTAGTACTTTGATTGTTGAATAAATTGTCATCGAGCCTCCAAAGCCTACCGTGATTCAAGTGACCGTCCTGTTCTGACTTGAAGCAGGTAAGAGCTATATTTTAAGAGAGCTATTTTAACATAGCCAGACATTGTTAAATACAATATGTATTCTGGCTAATTGTCGAATAAGTGTATGTTTAATTGTTTCTTTATTTTTTTTAAACTAGATATTGAGTGTGCCGTCATCTATGTATGTATGCTTACTTTTATTTGTTTTAATATTTTTAAATTGAAGGAATTACTTAGTGCAATAAAGTAATAGTGCAATAAAGTGTCAATGCCTGTATCAGTGCCACAAATAAGCAAAACTGTGATCCTATATGCCTGTGATAATAACATTTTAAGCCAGTTTCTTTTATTCTGTCATATCACAAATTGTAGTCAATATAATCACAAGTTATGCACTGTGAAACTTCACAAAGAACAAAGTGAATTGTTAAAACGGGTCGACACCGAATTTGAAATCTCCATGTTTATGTTAAGTTCAGTCCCTTGTAACACAGTTTTAATCATAGTTTTATGTTTATGTTAAGACCTGTTACCAGGTCTTTTTAAAATTAAATGGGGAAGAGTGTTGTGAAACTGCTTTATTATATTCAGCACAGTATTCAGTGGTTCGTTACCCGAACGCAACATCAGTGAACGACACTCACTCCACGAGATGCACGGGCGGAATTGGTGAATTGGCTACTAGACGAAGTCGACCCAAGCAGGCATTCTACACCTTGATCTCGACTAGGACGGTTGCAGCTCCGGCTCCCCCAGACGAGGTTTGAGGTATGTAGAACCACTTTGTGCCTCCGCAACAATATTGAACAGTAAAGAGACACGTTTTTGCTTAACTGTACCATGGCCTACATTTTCCTGAAATGTGCTGTAGCTCGTTTCACGAAGCTCTCTTAGGACATTTCTTATCTTATGATCGAAACTACTCTTAGGAGTGACTTGTGATCTATCTTAACGGTAATACTTGTCTTATGTTTGAGGTTGTGACTTTCTCATAAGAATAATCTCAATTCAAGGTCAAACACAACAAACAGTTAGTTTCAAGAATGTTAAATAATATAATTGATTTAGTATATTGGTGATAGCTCAGTGGATTTATGCAAGTAATTCAATTAGTATTTTTGCCATACTATGAGCCAGGCGATCCGAGATCGAAACCATTTTTCTCTCTTTTTTCTTTTTTTTTCTTTCTATTTCAATATAAATACATGCACTTAGATCTACCAACTGTTTCATTGTAATGCTATAGGCTCACTTAGATCTACCAACTGTTTCATTGTAATGCTATAGGCTATTTCGTCTGCAAATCGAAACCAAATCTCTTTAACACGAGTGTTTCCCTTATACACTGTATGATAAACCTGATGCATCGGGCGGCCGATCTGTTTATCATTTGGGGAAATATAGTCAATTTGCCATATTGAACTAAGGTCTAGTTATACTAGCAATTATGTATACAGTTCATGATGTTTGCAGTTAAAATAAAAAATGGACCCATTGGGGCCCCGAGAAATAATAGATGGGCTGCTTGTACCGCCCCAAGCAAAACTTATACGCTACTGACTGGCTGATTAGTACGATAGTACGAAAACACGCCCATGCAATATACAGGGATTTATAAGTTGTAAAAATTGAAAAATTTCATTAGAAAATCTGTGATATTTTTCTTTTTTTTTTTTTTTTTTTTTTTGCTCAAAACATAGATTGTGGGTACACGTTAGAACCGCCTCGGCGAGGCGGTTCTAACGAGTACCCACAATCTATGTTTTGGGGCAAAAATAAGAAAAATAGGTATACCCCTGCAAACCCCAGTTTTGCTATATAAAAGTGGGGTACAAGGGGGGTGAACATTACACGGACATGTTTTCCTGATGAACCCTTCAGGTCTGAGCCTGCCTAGAAACCGTGGTTAGGTAAAACCATCCATGCACATAAGCCTTACTTTGGTAATTTATACTGAGCCAAACACAACGCATCACGATTATGGCATGTTTTCGCTTTTCAATGAAATGTAATACAGTCTACCATATATATGCTGGTCAGCAATCGCGTATGATTTAATAAGGTACAATTTGGCTTTCAAAGTATGGACCATTGAGCTCGAATAATATTGGCCAAAGCGGTTATTTTGGTGGCATGCGACTCCAGAGATTCTGGAAGTCAGTCTTCCTTTTGGATCGTGAAAAATGATTAATTTCTTGAGACGCATAATACAGAATGTTACAACCAGATGTTGTTAGATGTGTCAATCGCACGGCAATCTAATCCAGTGGAAATAAAGTTTATTTGTATAACATAACAAATAAATCGTTGTTGCGATATAAGTTTGACTGAATATAGTTGAAGCACGTTTTGGATGCCATGGCATCCTAATTTTGTATGAACGCCTCATGAATAGGAGGCAACGTCTCGGCTTGAACATGGCTGTTGAATGGGGCGTTAAGCATTAACTCAAACAAACAAACTAAAATAAAATGTTGGCCTTTATCAATACTGAACCAATGTATAAACAATATGACTCGGTGGCTCAGTGGTAAGCTATGTTGTCTTCTGTCCAGGCGATCCGAGTTCGAATCCCGTCTTGGTAATATTTTGTTGTGTTTCCCTTCACATAAAAACATCCGCCATTTTTAGATTACTATAAAATAAGTTCAATCATAAGTTGTGTCCTATTGTTAGGATAAAGTTAGGACATCTTTAAGGATGAGACATATCTTAACCGAAATTAGTCCTAAGTTCAAACTTAGGATAAAATTTGTCTTAAAACGCTTTGTGAAACGAGCCCCTGTGGTACAAGTGAACGAGATATACAATCGAAATTTGTATACTATTCAATTGACAAATATCATTTATCATAGCTATACAAATAAAAATCGAGCCGCCGCATGGGAAAACCAACAAACTACATAGGCGAAAACAAAGGCGCAGATCAGCTTCGAAGTAACTGCGAAGCTGATCAGCGCCCGTGTTTTCGCTAATGGATAGTAAAATTCCTCTTTTTTATAAATCCAAAATTTCCAGCCTCTAACCATCTTCTGGGACTGTACAGCCCGGTCTGTGTCGGACCTGGTCGGAACCCCAAATTGTTGCATTTCTCACTCATCCTCAACCAGACGGCTGAGTAGGTTCCTAAGAAACTTTGTCAAGATTCCACGATTGATGAAAGAGAAAGATCTTTATGTATTTATATTTGATAGCACTATTTATATGACATTGTTTTTAGTTCTCTTTTACGGTACGCCCTTTTGACTAAACCGACTTTATAATGTTAACAAGAACAAGAACTTTATTTACCTTATGACTGCAATGTTAATCATTGGGAAATATTTTTCATACCTTACTGCGTGCGCGGTGTCTAGGGCAGTTTTGCAGGTAGAGAAAATACTTTCACACCTGCCTGGAGGTAAGGAAATTACTTTCCTTACCCCCAAACCGGTGGTGAAAGTGACTTTCCTACCTTCTGTCAGCTGATAAATAAAAATGCACTAAAGCTAGGGCATGCCATTCCGATGCAGACTTCACCAATGTAACTGCTTTTACTTCCTTGCAAAAAGCTACGTCATCAACAATTGTTGAAAGAAGGAACTGACCATGACTTGAGTTGGAATTGGTTTCTGGTTCTCATATTATTGTTAGTGGGTTATTGTTGTTAAAAGTGCAAGAACAATGAACAAGAAACCAATTTCACACAAAGTTTTGCATTGCGATTATGTTTATGATAAACGACCAGCTGTATCCCTTAAATACAGTTGGGCATTTGTATACTGGTCCCCTAACTTACTTTTTTATTTTTCATATAAATTTATTCAGTTTCCTATTTACAGTAAAAACCGGTGGGGTGTAAACAGCCCCACACGGCCGACACCTTTGAAAAAAAAAATACAATTTTTGAATCTTACAAAGACCTATTAGATATACAACGAGATAAAAATTTAAGAAGGAAATGCTGAAGACCTAGATAGAATTTACTTGCTTACATTAATTAAAGGAAAGAAGAAATGGAAATGGATAGATAATAACCTTTATATTGAACTGAACCCTTAGATGTATACCATGTTGATACATCATTTAACAAAAAGAAATTGAAATTGCGGTTTTACAAACTTAAACCTTAAAAGGTGTCGTAATTGCAGGTTAGTAACGAGAAGACTTACTGCAAATATTATTATTATTATTATTATTATTATTATTATTAACAAATGAAAATATTTAAGCTTACAAATTTATAAACTGTTATAATGGGCGGGCGTTTCTGTCCTTCAGTGGCTACCTGGCCAAAGCCACGCGCGTCGTACAACCATGTTGTCCGAGGAACGAGGCAATGGCGAGGACACCCAAAACCGATGCAACTTTAATCAAGTGAACAAGTACATATATATTATATATATATATAAACAGGGAAAGTGAACGCTGTCTCGTTTGCCGTCCACTAGGAGTGACAAAGGAGCCAGTGTTCACCTGAAAGGACAGCATATACGACGAACGCAGAACTTGTAGATTGTAAAATAGGGTCAAAAATGGACACAATGAAATGAAGCATACTTTTAAAATGGACTGGTGTACGGTGCTTATACATAGACTTTTACAAAGATACGCAAATATAATAAATAAATGACATTATAGTGGGGTAAAATACACCGTATATAGCCAGGATGGGACTGAGCAATTATAATAACTTATCTCTTTTTTCAATTCAGACCAGGGTATAAAAACGCTCATGACGGAAGAGACCTGAAGGACATGAAACTGCACTCGCGCATCCTGCTGACGAAGGCTCAGGATCCTTCCCCACCAGGGCGCGAGAGTGCAAAATAATAAAAAGGCGGGCCTTATTGATGAGAAAAAGATTGCTACTTCTGTACAGTTTGCATGTAAGTCTATCTCTACATATTATGGTTAGTACTTACATATACAATTTCAAATTTACAAATGTACATCTACTGCTTTCAGACAGACAGGCCAGTCTGAAATAGAAAAATATTTTAGAATATGCACAGTACAAGTAGGACCCGCACCAGACGCCGCTCCGCATGAAACCAGCAAGTCAAGCACACGGCCTGTCTCGCGGGTCTCACACAAAGCAAAGTCGGGTACGGGATGGCAATTTTTACATGACAAAATCACGGGGACCCAACTGTTAATCGTGATTATTGATGCGACGTGGAATGTTAATGCATGCTATTATGAAGTTTCGTATGCGTCTGCGAGTTCGTTACGAATGCGACGCTCCACATCCTCTGTCCTTGGACGGTAAGTACCACATGTTTTGCTCTCGTGAAAATAAACAAAGCCGAATTTACAAAATCGGCGTCCACTATGATCTGCAAAAATCTTCTGTGTTCCCACTTGAAGTCAATTGGAATACTTACGGCACTTGTGTTTTTCATCTAATGGTTTATAAAGTTGACAGGTAGATACAAGATTGCCACGAAAACTCATTATATTCTTAAAGTCCTTTTGTTTATCTAATATTTGAACGTAAACTAAGAAGTATAACACAGTCTTGTGGTATCTTTATTGAAACATGTATCAAAATGGCTTTGTAAATGCACACTTATTTACTGAGCGTGAAAAAAAGTAAGATAACCATCTTTCGTATGCATCGTAGATTTTGTTAAAATTTAATATGCGACACAGAAATGCATCGTGGAAGATTGAGACCGATGAATCAGTAAAATAAGATAGCAAATGTTACGATATAGAGACAGTGATGCATTTTCTTCAATTAATATTTTCTAGATACATGTTAAAGGGGTCAACCATGTTTTTATACTGTATTAACATTTGCAGAGGCTGGAGAAAGTTGTTTTAGCCTGAGGCCGAGGGTTCAAAGGGCTCCCGAAAGACTCTTCTAGTTGCAATAAAATAACCATAGTTGATCGCTGTTCTTGTACAACATACCATTCCCATGGAAAACTGATTGACAACCGCACCTAAAACTCGCACAAATCCCTTTAATTCTCAAGTTTTTTTCTCTCCCCCCCCCCTACCCCCCGGGTGAAGGGCTTGAAAGGCAAACGTTATAAAAATATAGTATAAAGTTTTGACACCTCTCTTAATGACCCGATAAAGTGAGCCGCGTCGCACGCAAACCTGCCTTTGGTGTTTCCAAATTTTGACCAAATCGACATGAATAAAGACAGAAGATAAGTTCATTGCTGAAAAAGCATTTCCCCATTTATGAAAAAAATGTACGTTTACAATGACATTTACAGCAAACACACATTTTGATAGTTACCGCTAAGATCATATAATTATAGGCATTAGTTTTGATATGCAAAACAATGATTTTCTCAATACTGGTAAGACGGCTGCTAACCTAAGAGCCTTCGAGTGAGAAAACAAACAGTCTGGTTTTTCGACCAGGACTGACACAAACCGGTTTATTACATTACAGAAGCAAGCTAGAAGCTTGAAATTTCCGATTTAACTGGAAGAGAGGTCAACCTATCTGTGTAGCGAAAACAATGGCGATAAGAGCTGTGCACTTATTGGACAGCGTATCTGCACCTTTGTTTCGGCATATTAAGAATGTTTGTTTTCTCACGCATTGGCTTAAAGTGCATATTTTATTCTATTATCATAATCTTAGTAATCAAATAATAATAAGTGTTTTCTGTGGTCTACTTTGAGACGTTAAAATTGTATTTTCGCAATTTTCGCAATTACTGCAATGCAGACCTGCGTCATTGTTAAATCGCACAACATGTAATTGACGTTTAATATTTGAATTCGTTGCATTCACAGGCTGTGCGAATTTACAATTATATTTGTTTTAAGTATTTCATTAAACAAATATGATTATGATGAATAGCAATACGAAAATATTTAATTACCAATTATGATAAGATAATCATAAGAATAGAAATATTTTTTTCTATACGTATGCAAATATAACAGAGACATAAGATCATAATGAAAATGTATTTTTCCAAAATATGTGTCATATTTTCTAAATACATCAGGGCCTATTTATTCATTTACATAAAAATATCTACATGAATTACAATATTCTGTCTTTTACAAGTGTGTCATTTCCATATACAGTACATGTATGAGCGATAATCTTCGCCCGCGGCATTATTACCTGGAAGCTTGGTCGGGTCTTATCGGAGCATTTTACGGAGATGCACGGAAAATCAAGGGAGAAAAAAAAATATTTATATTATTTTGCTGAATACTCAAACAGACCATTTTTTCGTTGCGCTACAAAAACAAAAGTGGCACCAGTTGAAAATATATTCTTTCCTCTAAACTAGACCGTTTGTGACGCATAACATTTTTTAACTATTATGTCCTAAACTTGCCGTTGAAGTCATGTACCATGACAATTTTTACCACTTTTTACGGAAATTTCACTATATATTTAATTATTTTGCGCACTACTAGGTTACCTAACCCAAACAGACCATCTTATAATAGTGCTACTACAAAAATTTAAAAACCATGTCAAAGATAAAGAATTGTTCTTTCTAATGCCGTTCGTGATGCAAAAATATCGCAAGAATTAAGAAAGTTATGAAAAGATAAAAAATTATTTCCTATATGCCGTATACAATAAATTGACCAATACCTGTAGACTTGCTAGTACGACTTTTGTCCCCCTTGGCTTATCAAAATGAATGGAGCCACCGATATTAAATGATCAAATAATACTTGGTTTAGGCTTAGTGGTCATTTAATGTTAGAAAACATATTACCTATGTCACTGATATGCCCGAAAATGATTTGCTGTTTGGAGAGTAGAAGTCACTCGAATGTTGACAAAGCTATATCAGAAAACCACTCTGTGACCTCATTCAAAATAAAAGTGGCACAACTTTGAAGCTCGCTCAACGAAGTCCATGTAGTACAAAGAAAAAATACGCCATGCAATATTGCGCTTGATAAAGGCGCAAGTTATGCTTCTGCATTGACGTAAATAACTTTTGTAAGAGCACAACAAAATGTTAATTCTTCCATGACTCATTCTAGTAGTATGGATCTTCATCTTCGATGCATACAAAAGATACTTATCTTACTGTTTTTCACGCTCAGTAGATAAATGTGCATTTACAACGCCATTTTGATACATATTTCAATAATGACACCGATAGGACTGTGTTATACTTCTTAGTTTACGACCAAGAATTAGAAAAACAAAAGGACTTTAAGAATATAATGTGTATTCGTGGCAATCTTGTATCTACCTGTCAACTTTATAAACCATTAGCTGAAAAACACGAGTGCCGTAAGTATTCCAGTTGACTTCAAGTGGGAATATAGAAAAATTTTGAAGATCATAGCGGACGCCGATTTTGTAAACTGGGCTTTGTTTATTTTCACGCGAGCAAAACATGTGGTACTTATCGTCCAAGGACAGAGGATGTGGAACGTCGCATTCGTAACGAACTCGCCGACGCATACGAAACTTCATAATGGCATGCATTAACATTCCACGTCGCATCAATAATCACGATTAACAGTTGGGTCCCCGTGAAAATGAATTTATAATATGAGAACAAGAATAAAAGGGTTTTGAAATAAATTATGTTCTTTTAATGTAAAAATTGGAATCTAGTTGTCTATGAAACGTAATATTTTCAGTGAATAAATCTATGACACAGAATACACCATCACCAATACACCAGTTATCAATAAAAGTATAAAAGTCCATTAAATGCTTATCGGCTAATATTCTCAATTTAATTCGAGCCAAAAATTGTGACAGCAAAGAAGACCAACATGTGGTTTTACTTTCATGTTTAACTAAATTTCTGTTTAACCAGATAACATATCGCGATTCAGTTAACAAAATAAGACAAATTTCCGTAATACGTTTTGGCAGTTTAGGTAAAATGTGAAATCTAAAAACAAGTTCCGAAAAAGTTATCTGGTTGTTTGTAATTTGGCGAATCAAAGATAGAACTACTTTATTTAAAGGATTAACAAACTTACATTCCAAGAATAAATGGTTAATAGTTTCGACTTGAGTTTTACATAAAGGACATTGGTTTTCTTTCGTTATACGCTTACTGAATAAAAAATAATTAACGTAAATAACTTCATGAATGACTTTCCAATAAACATCGCGGGCATGGGGATCAATACAATTTAGATACATATTATGCCAAATATTCTTAAAATTTAGTTGAGGAAAAACAGAGATACATTTAGGTTGGATTTTATTTTCACTCAATAAGCGTTGATAAAAGTCACGTGTTTTAATACTTGAAAAAGAAATATCGGGATATAAATCTAAAAGTTTTCTAAATGTAGATATGCAAACCTGATAGAAGGGTGGAATATCATCACTGTGTGGAAACGAGTTACTAGCCAATGAAGGGTTAAAACGTCTAAGTTGTATTCCAAGCCAATATTTTGCAAAATATGTCCACTTAGCATCATAATTATTAATCAATTTCTGTAAATGAGACAAATACAAAGCTTCACATTTAAGCTCAAAGTTTGGAACATTAAGTCCTCCATCAACAAAACTAAGATACAAAGTATTACGAGCAACAGGTTCATATACAGAATGCCAAATAAATCTAAAGCTCGCTCTTTTGAAAAGTGTCAGATAATGTTTAGGTATCAAAGTTGCGGTTGAACAATATAAAATTTTTGATAAACCAAGCGAGTTCAAAACAGTTGATTTACCTTGAAGGGAAAGGTGACGAGCTTTCCAAAGACTTAATGTTTTGTCAAATTTTTGAAACGTTTTATCTGCATTCCCGAAATAATACCCAAGCACTTTGAGAGATTTTACCCAACTGATACCGAAGGGATGGTCTGACCGAGTTTTCCACTTACCAAGAAATAACCCTTTGGATTTATCATAATTAACCTTTGACCCGGATACTCTATTAAAAAGTTTCACCCAATGAAAATAAGTTTTGATAGAAGTGTCTGTCGTCAAAATAGCCAAACTATCGTCCGCATACGCCGAAATCTTCGCTTCTAAGTTTGATCCAGGCAACTTCAGACCTTTAACTTCATCTAAGTTTCTGATTTTATTTGCAAATGGTTCTAAACATATTACATATAAAAGTGGAGATAACGAACAACCCTGTCTAACACCACGTTTCAAAGAAAAAGGTTCTGATATAAAGTTATTAACAATGACTGAAGATGAAATATCGGTATAAAGCAATTTAATCCATTTCAAGAAGTCGTCATCAAAACCAAAAGCTTTCAAAGTGTCATATAAATAGGACCAAGATACACGATCAAAAGCTTTTTCTTGATCAAGAGATATAAAACAAGCCGATAAGTTTTTCTGTTCAATGTAATCTGATATGCTACGGAGAAGGTGCACGTTGTCAAAAATAGTACGTCCTTTGACTGCGCAAGTTTGATCCAAATGTATTATATTCGGCAAAACATTACCAAGACGTTGTGTGATAACTTTCGAAATAATCTTATAATCTATGTTGAGAAGTGATATCGGCCTATAACATTTCATTTCATCAGATCGAGTTTCGTCTTTGCAAATGAGTGTGATATAAGAAAGTTTCTGACTATCAGACAATTCACCTTTATCAAAAGCCAAGTTAATAACATTACACAAAGCATCGCCGAGTATATGAAAGAATTTCAAATAAAACGAACACGAAAGTCCATCACTACCGGGAGATTTATGAGGCTTCATATCTTTAAGTGCAGTTAAAATTTCATCTTTTGTTATTTTCTTTTTCAGGTATTCGTTGTCAGAAGAATCAACTTGAGGAAGATCAGAAAGAAAGAGAGAGTTTAAAGACGAGTCAACAGGTTCTTCAGAGTACAAGTTTTCATAAAAGGATTTAAAACAAGTAAGTATGTCAGCAGGTGATGTATATGATTGATTATTATGGGTGATGTTCCTCACAGTTTTAGATTTAGCTGAATGAGCTTCCTTTTGAAAAAAATAACTAGTTGGATTTTCATTGTTTTCAATATCATGTGCCTTACTGCGAATAATTGAACCTTTCCAAAGAGATTTCTCAATGTCTTTTACACGAGCCTTGATTTCATCCAAAAGTTTCAAGTCCCTGTCATTTTTGAGATCTAATGAGCCGTATTGTTTTCGAAGTGATTTCAATTCGCCAAAAACCTGTTTGTTCTTAGATTTTGAATAATCAATGCAAAATGTTTTAAAATTCTCTTTCATACAGTCCCACCAAGGTAGAGTAATCGATTCAGTGTATGATGTAAATTTCCAAAGAAGTTCGAAAGCAGATACAAAGTCTGAATCATCAAGTAACGAATCGTTAAATTTCCAATAGGAATTGCCAAAAGATGCACCAGCTTCAATATTACCTCCTAGATTCATAACAATGTAATCATGATCAGAACAAGAGCAAGGTATAGTTTCAAAACTAATCAAGTTTTGTTTCAAAATCGATGACGCATAAAATCTATCAAGTCTAGTGCCAACCATTTCAATATTATTAACATTTTTTCTCATCCAAGTTACAACACGTTTACGGGGATGTAAATGCCGAAAACAATCAATCAAACTAAATTTGTCGATCACAGATTTAAAAGTTTTAGAGCCGACAGTCCCATTTTTCAAACTTCCACCAAGCTTATCTAAGTTTGAATCAAAAATGAAATTAAAATCACCACCAAGTATCAAGTTTTTTGCTCCACATAAATGTTGTGAGAAGTTTTGAATAAATTCCAATCGTTCAGTTAAATTTGTCGGAAAGTAAGTATTTACAAGTCTAAAATTTGGAAAGCAAGCGACAGAGAAATCCAACCTAATTAATCGACCAAATATGTCAGTATGGAAATTGTCAATGCAAATGTTATCATTAAAAAGGAGAATAGCGACACCACATGAATTACCTTTACTAAAATTCCAAACACATCTATTATTTAAGTTAAAGTCTTGTTCAATAGATTTCGCCAATGAAATATTATCAATGTAAGTTTCTTGCAAAAGCATAATATCAATATGATTCTTAGTTGCAAAATCCTTAACCAAATCTTGTTTCAACTTGGATCTAAATCCATTTAAATTCAAAGATGCTACCTTAAGATTCATTATGAGTAAGTATGCATATGGCCGAAAATAAAAGACACAATAACGCTAAGGCCGAACAGGTATATTTCATCTTCGACAAAGTCAATCCGTCTATAATCGAAGTATATACATACAATAGGTCAAAAAAGTCAAATACTAGGACATTATTGCAAAGTTGCCAATTTTCCAATACAGTAATATACCGAGGTGTAAAATCAATCGAAATAAACTCAGGTATTTTATCAAAGCAGGTTAACCTAAAAGATGTCACAGGTAAGTAGATATTGATTAGCCAATACGTTATAGTGTAGTATATAATCAAACTGTTATCGATAATACCAAGTTGAGTGCAAAATAGTTTTACAGTGACAGGTATATCAAATATTTCAAATGCACGACCTAGGTAAAACTTAACATGAGTGAACGATATTTCAAACACGTGTGAATGCGTGTTAAAATTAAAAACGATGTTTTGCAATGAATTTAGATTTATGTACACATGTGAAATAAATAGTTGATTCTAAAACGATGTTTTACATATTCAAAAACATATATAAATAAAAAGCAAATGAAACAGGCAATTGATAAAATGTCAATTGCCCTATAAATGAAATCGTTTTTCTGTCTCGTTGTCGGTATTACGGTCCGGGGTCGTTTGTCTTTATCGGGGTCCTGTCCGTAAATCCTGTGGGCCATGTCCATTAAACGTTCCATGTCGATATCCGTATTGAATTTACTTTGGAGTCGGGGTGGGGGGAGTTAATTCACCTAGGAGGGCCTGGTAACCTTGAGACAACGGGAGGTGCAGAGGGGGTGTCGGATATGGCCCAGGCCTCTGCTTAGCTGTCCTATTTGGGTGAATGAAACTGTCGTCATCGTCATCATTTTTTCTTTTAAGCTGATCATTAGCCTCCATGGGCTCCTGAGTCCCCGGCGTGTCTCCCGAGCCGTCTGAACCCCCGGACCCCAAATCTTGGGGCGGAGGAGCGTCTCCCACGCCAGCAGGTGCGCCTTCAGGCGCAGGTGCCGGCGCGGAATCCACTCCCGACGGAGGCAAAGCCGGCCCAGGAGCAGCCGGGGAAACATGAGCCTCTGAAGATGCAGACGCGGTCGCAGTGTTCACAGATGAGCTTCCCGGCCTAGCGGCGGCACCCAAATAAGACTTTTTATTACTCGGGCAGTCCTTCCTGGTGTGACCCAGGTCCCCACATTTTAGACAAAGGGGAGGCCTCCCCTGCAACGTGATCAGGATCGAATGACCACTAGCCAACTTTACCAAGTGCGGGATGTTCTGTTTATGGACTTCGTCAGTTCTCAATAGCACCTCACGCTGACCATTATAAGCACAAACGTTTGCGTAGGATGACTTACACATCTGAATTTCGAGCACTTCGCCATAATCACAAAAAATGGCCTTTAGTAGCCTGTCACTGTAGTAGAGCGGGAGCCAATGTATCTTGCAGCGCACTGTTTGTTCATTCATGGCAACTACACTAAATTGACATTTGCCGGAGCCAATTATCTTCAAGGCTCTCAGTTGCCTTTGAATTGTGTCATTCGAAAGATACAGTAAATATGATAAGTCAGTGACACTCACTTTGTATAGGCCTTTGATGTCTGCTGGCTCTACTCCCGCCTGATCGAGTGCCCGGAAGACGTCTTCATAGCCCGTAGCGCTGTGGCTCAATGGTGACAACTTGACGGTGCGTTTGAGCTGCTCCTCGTCGATGTAACTAGACTCATTACCAGAGAACTGGACAATCCGGGAAGAAGACATTCTGAAATGGACTAACAAATATATGTTAGAGTCGTATTCTTACAATGTAAGAACGATTGGGATTTGTGTAGTAGGTCTTATTCGACCAGAATTAGAAAGTTAGGTCCGGAGGTTTCAAACACTGCATGACAAATCTTCACACGCTATATATACTTATCTAAAAATCATTACGAAATGGTATTACGTTTTAGCATATAAAAGAAAAGGTAATTTGTATTTGCTCTCCCAGTTTGTTAACTGTTTCAATAAAAGATAATTTCTATTGTTGATTAGACAATTTGAGAAAAGAAACGGTCAATACAAAAAAATAGGTTTCATAATCTTTTAAATGCACAAGGGAAGATACTCCATTCTGGTCTATTTTTGACAATGGCGACGCGGTACAGTTAACAAGCCTCCTCGTTTTGCACGTGCAGTGTTTGGTCAATAGTTACACCGCGAGAAAAGTCACTTTACCGGTGTTCATTATCGTTGTGTAGATCTTAAAAACTAAATTTTCACTCAGTGGGGTCATAAGGTAAGTCAATTACCCGCTTCGCGACAGGTGGGCATGATATTTTCCTGACCTGTCCCGCCAAAAGCATGCACCTCGAGCCCTTCGGGCTCTCGGTGCATGCTTTTGGCCGGACAGGTCAGGAAAATATCATACCCACCTGTCGCTCAGCGGGTAATTACTACATACTGTATTACACGTGGGAAGTTATGGGCATTATCCAGGTGATGAAAGTGCTTTCACACACCTGTCTGTAGGTAAGGAAAGTGACTTTCCTTACCTGCAGACAGGCGGTGAAAGTGACTGTCCTTACCTCTAGACAGGTGGTGAAAATTCTGAGACAAAAGTTAAATCCAATCAAGTAAATAGTTGTCCACTGCGTATGAATTTGGGTTGTGGATACTGATCGGACTCAGTAGTTACATAGAGCTGAGAGTATTCTCTCGTAGAAAGTTGGTTTCTGGTTGTCAAATTATGGTTAGTGGGTTATTGTTGTTAAAGGGCAAAAACAATGAATCAGAAACCAATTTCACCTACTTTTTGCAGTGTGATCATAAGGAGAAACAACCAACTGTATCCCTTAAATACAGCTGGGCATTTCGCACTGCGGTCCCCTAACTGACCATGTGGATTTGGGAAAGTTAGGTCCGGGGGTTTTATAAAACCTGCAACACAATCCAACACACACACTTTATACTTATCTGAAAATTATTTCGAAGTGGTAGAATGTTTTTGCATATGGAAAATAAATCATTGATATTGATCACCAAGACTGTTTTAAAAATGAAAAGATAATGTTTTTGTTGGTAAAAAAATGGGAAAAAATGCTTAAGAGTACAGAATAAAATATGTCTCAATATGTTTTTAAACGCACAAGGGTATTCTCCCTTGTGATCTATTTTTGACAATAGCGAAGCGGTAACAGTGGTTTGCACGTGCAGTGTTCGGTCAATAGTTACGCCGCGAGAAAAGTCATTTTACCGGTGTTCATTGTCGTTGTGTAGGTCTTACAAACTAAACTTTCACTCAATCGGGTCATAAGGTAAGTTAATTACCCGCTTCGCGACAGGTGGGCATGATATTTTCCTGACCTGTCCAGCCAAAAGCATACACCTCGAGCCCTTCGGGCTCTCGGTGCATGCTTTTGGCTGGACAGGTCAGGAAAATATCATACCCACCTGTCGCTCAGCGGGTAATTACTACTTACCTCGTCGTCGAGGCTATCTTACCACTAACCTTACAAACTTATCGGATACTATCTGCAGTAGGTTCATTCTGACCCAAGAACAAATAATAACTATAAAAACAAAATAGAAGTGTCGCGAAGATTGGTTAATTTCGCAGGTCTTATGGATGAAATGTACGTTAGCCATGTTGCACGTTACTAAGTATCATTATGCATTTAATACACATTTTTGTCACACATATTTGGTGGTAAACTTTACAATGTACAAATTAAGATGCATTACGTGTTTTCACACCTCGGTTTTCGGAGTGGCCCATTTTCTTTCTAGTTGCGCCGTTTCTTGATCATTGCCAATCTTACCCTTTAAATGATAGTCTCGTATTTTCAATTACCATGTTTAAAGAGTGGCGAAACGGGGATACAGAGCATTTCTGGTGTAGGCGAAACGGGAGAGAAGGCGACACGGGATAGGCCGAATTGGACAAATCATAGGCGAATCAGGAATAGGCGAAACTAACGAAGTCGAGACGGGAACATTCTTCTTATGTATATATACAGTCATTAGCCACAATTCGTCACTTTCGGAAACTCCACAGACTTTAAATGTATTTTTCATGTTTACAAGAAACAATTATCCTGTCTGTTCTGGCCAACATATTTTTATAATTTTGGTGTTATTTGAACGTTAATTAAACAAAGCAATTAACAAAAGGTCATGTGATGAAGTTTCGACATTTCATTTTTCAAGTATAAGAGGTCAAAGTTTAATCAAATTTTAAAAACGTGGCATAGGCAAACAGAATAGCCCCAGATGTGACGCCGCAGAACGCGGCATCCCATCTGGGGCTATTCTGTTTGCTTAGAGAATTTTCATCGAAAAATTGAATAAAATTTAAAAATCACTCCTGATGCCCCAAAAAATGAAAGTGGATTGACCCAAATGATGATGATGGGAAGATCCATTCGTCATATGGTTTAAAGAACGGTGTTTTCCTGTGATGTTTTACTCTCGCCTCTCTCAGGTGAAGAACAGGTATAAATGAAAAATCGGTCAAAACTCTCCATTACGAAAACATGATCATGTACTATACAGATTTTTCTTAAGTTGTAAAAATTGAAAATTTTCAGTAGACAAGTTTTGATATTTTTCTTATTTTTGCTCAAAACATAGATTGTGGGTACATGTTAGAACCGCCTCGGCGAGGCGGTTTTAACGAGTACCCAAATCTATGTTTTGGAGCAAAAATAAGAAAAATTGATAAACCCCTGCATACCCCAGTTTTTCTATTAAAAGTGGGGAATAAGGGGGTATATATTGCACGGAGATGTTTTCCTGATGCAACTACAGGTAATCCAATATCGATAAAAATCAGGTATATCGGTTTCCACGGCCTACAGGGACGTAACTTCTTTTATCGGATTAAGCTTAATTGACGGAGAGTCTGAATTACTTCCAAAGGGAGGTAAGTTCTATTTGAACTAAATGGGGAAAAAATTCCTCTAATACACGTATATATAAGCATATGAAAGGGCAGACAGTGCGAACGAGTAACATCATCCATTACTTTAAATAAATCAACATTTTTTCAGTCATTATTTCTGTGCTGTTATAGCAAGTACTAAGGGTTTAAATTCCCTTACCTATTTTAGAAGTGAAAATGGGTAAACAAGATTGATTTCATGAATAAAATTCTTAAGTATCTCGTTAAGATCATATGTCTGTTTGGAACTACCTTTATAAGGAAAACTAATGTCTTCCGGTTGTCTGGGGCGGATACTTATTGAAACTCGCTGAATTAGATCTGTCTCCTTTGAATCAGGTTAAACATATACTGGGCTGCAAACAGGAAGCCGTCTTCATTACAAGGATAGTCTGACTAATTTTAAAAGAAGGCGAGGTCGTGACTCTGATCATTCTATTTAGATTGCGCGTACATATTTATAAGCATAATAGAAATGTTTAAATCAAAATCAGTTTATAAAAAGGTACAAGAGGGCATTGATCAGGTAAAGGAAATTTCCACTCGAAAAACCTAGGTGGGAAAAAAACTTAATTGACAACTAGTACTTTTACTAGGAAAAAATGTCGTAAGCAGTTTACAAAAGTAAGCATCGTTTATTTATAGCAAAGATAAGCAGGACAGACAAAACCAAAGCTGTACCCTAAACGCCAAGGTGGAAAATTAAAATTACCAGTAGATACTGATACAAAGTGAACAAGCCGTACGCCGAGTGAGTGGCTAATTTCCCTACAGGTCGCCATTCAATTACATGAATTTGTCCAAATCTCTATGAATAATCCATAAAACGTTTACTAACAGAGTTCACAAATCGACATAAAACAAATAATACTAAACAGAAATTCCGCCTCGGAACGGTCAAAACATAAATTTAGATTTAAGTAAACTATAAAGTATACTATGATACTTGGTGCAATCAAAACCAACCTTCCATCCTAGAAGCCCAGAATGAAGAAAACCAAAACGTCAATTAGATACTGATATGAAAAGAACATAGTGTAAGCCGAGTGAGTAAAATCTATAGAAGTGTCATTCACTTATCTGGACTTAACAAAGGAAAACGCACAGTAAATACACTAACTTCACATAAATCGACACTAAAACTTGCAACAAGTGGAACAGCCCACAGAAGTTCTGCCTTGGACCGATCAGTAATATAACATTGCCGGAGGGTTCGAATTTAATCGGTTATACGGGCCCTGATTCGCCCTCAGCTTTCACAATGGCTCAAAACATTTTAACGTTAGCGATTTATTCGATCCTCATGGTGAAAATGTAACTAATCAATGAATCATTATGGTCAAACTAAATTATAAGAAATGCCATGATGTACCAAAAACGAAGGCTTCTTACTAAATCTTTTTGAGTCCTCAGGGTGATAATCATGGATTATTCGTTTGTCCTTGATGATTCATTGACTAGTTAGAGATTCAGCACGAGGACCGAACAACTAAATATTTTGAACCACTGCAGAAGATGAGGGTGAGGTTAGGTACCTGTAAAATCGGTTTAAGCCCCCAAGTAATTTTATATTACTGATCGTTCAAATGCGATACTTCTGTTGTGGTTCTTATTGTTTTGAGTTTTGGAGTCGAAGTTTTGTGCTGTTTGAACCTCATGTATGTTTTCATATTTTAGTTCTGTTCGGGTTCTTGTGTGGCCGCCTATTGGGGAAAAGCTGCTCACTCGGCTTACGATATGTTTTCTTTGATAAATATCTAAGTGTCGTTTTAGTTTTTTCCCAACCCTCGTTTTATGATATGGGAATTTCTTTCTGATTACGCCTTTTCCTGATCATTGCCTACTTGTGCCTTTCCACAGATAGAATATGCTGCAAGGCAACTGAATATTTCTTGTGAAGCCAATATATCATTGGAAATCTAGAGCGTTTGAAATCGACCAGAGGAATTTACAATAGCCTTACCTCCCTAAGGGTGAACTAGCCAACGAATCACGATGATCAACGCCATGATGATTCAAAATTAGGGCTCAAAGCTTGTTTTACAAATGAAAAATAAAGTGCGTGTATATCAAGACAGTTGTTTCAAAAGCTTCATTAAAATCTAATAAATTGTCGTCTGGAAGCTGTCAGTTACAGTTCCTAAATTTGAGCTCCGTCTTCGGAAGAAGTCTTTTGATTTCTAAAAAGTACATAAGGTAGCAAACACGCTTTAAGCTTATTGACCGTATCGGAAATGAGACAAACGTTTATAAAACTGGCTAGTAAAGATTGGTCACTCAAACTAGTCAATGAATCATCAAGAACAAACAAATAAATCATGATAAACATCCTGATGAATCAAAAACCAGGACTCACAGACTGAGTAAGCTGCCCGACAATGGAGATCCCTGGGCGCCGAATAACCTACTAACTCCGGAGCAAATGAAAAACACCAGTTGGACCCCGGTGGGCCAAGCAACAGACAAGAAGCTCCGGCCCCAACCAACTAAAATGAATAGCTTTATGTCGGGGCCATCATAGAGTCTGACGCCCGACCCACCGGCGTGCAATTAAAGAAGGCAGCATAGTTATCAACCATGATTGGGTTAAAAACTAAGCATGCAGACTGTCGCATAACATTCAAGTTATAACCTATACGTCTGTAACGTGTTATGATTTTTCTGAACTGAAAAGAAAAATCATTAATTCCTTTAAGTTTCTTAAATTTGTAAACCAAGTCACCATAAAAGCTTATTACGTTACTTAAGGAACTGTACATGACTTAAAACAAATTGTTCTGCAATGTCAAATCATGCTATAGCTCCGTTTGTGATACTGCATTCAATTTTTCAAAGACGAACAATAACTCCTGACATCGTTGCTCCGCTTGGAAAAATGTTGATATTTTTAAAATTTTGGGTCAAAACATTGATTGTGGGTACATGTTAGAACCGCCTCGGCCAGACAGTTCTAAAGAGTATCCACAATCTATGTTTTGGATAAAAACAAACAAACAGGTATTCCCCTACGAACACCAGTATACTATATAAAAGTGGGAACTAAGGGGTATTTGTTGCATGGATATGTTTGCATAATGACAAAATGACAAGCAAGTACTGGAACAAAAAGAATCATTCGTAGGCTGGGCTGGCTGCATTTCCCTCAAGGTTGCCACTCAGTTACATGAACTTTACTAAATATTAGAATGCACATGTAAAAGGTGCAAACAGCACAAAAATTGACAGCAGCAATAGAAAACGAATAGAATCACAACTGAATTACCGCCTTGAACCTGTTTCATTATTAATGTCTAAATAAAACAAAAACAAATATCAGGAAAATGTCACAATGAAGTAGGTCTATGCCTTTTGAATAACAGAGAGACATAGTCAATTGCTTTATTATGATCAAGAAAATGGTGTGACAGAAGCGAACACAGTCCAATTTAACACGATAGTTCAATGCTATTTTCAGGTTTATTCTATATCTAATGGTTCCGTTTCCATTAAATGTCTAACGTTTATTTTCAATAAAATTTAATATGAAGCGAAAATTGTGACACCACGTTCCAAATAAATACATTGAAAGGGCAGACAGGTTGTAACATTATCCATTGCTTCAAAATAACTAAACGCTTTTAACTCATTATTTCTGCGCTGGTAAGTGATTCCCTAATCTATTGAGAACTAAAAAATAGATAAACCAGATTGAATTCATAAATAAAATCCTAAAGTATCTCGTGGAGATCATATGGCTATTGGAACTACCTTTATTAGGAAAACTAATGTCTTCCGGTTGTCTGGGGCGGATACTTATTGGAATTCTCTGAGCAAGGGAGAAATGTCCTCTTTTGTCGTCTTTATTCACGTAAACTCAAATATTTCAGGAAGTAACAGGAAGTCAATATTATATCACGCTAACATGTCCGTGAAATTTATACATCCTCAAAGCCACTTTTATGTGTTGGAACTGGGTTGTACAAGTAAAGTAAAGGGGTCAAGGTACCGAAATCGTATATCCTAGCTCATAAAAGTCCGTAATAACATTAACGAATACGAGATTTGTAGTCATACAGGCATGGACGACCCAAAACAGGAGGAGTGATCAGGTGTTCGCGAAGGGTGAGCCCATTATAATGCACCCGCCTTGCGTTGATTAGTTTTCGCTGCAAAACATAGATTGTGGGTGCCCGTTAGAACCGTCTTGCTGAGATGGTTCTTACAACATGTACCCACAAGCTACTCTTTTGAGCATATATCAAACGCAATTTCTAATACCATCAGCTCGAACTTCTATATCTCAATAGCGGAAAGCACAATTTGTTAATTGCATTGAGATTTTTTCGTAATTCCTGAAGAACGTGTACTCAGTACTGGGCAGATTGATAAGAAGATTTCGTGAATGATAAAACTAAATTTTGCTGAGTCAGACGTTTTCATAAAACATCAGCTACTAACTAAACGTGATCAAACGTACAAACACGAAATGGCAATACATCAGGAAAACATATCCGTGAAATGTGTACCCGCTTAAACCCCACTTTTATATACCGGTAGTAAAACTTGGATATGCAGGGGTATACCTATTTTTCTTATTTTTGCCCCAAAACATAGTTTGTGGGTACTCGTTAGAACCGCCTCGCGCGAGGCGGTTTAACGTGTACCCACAATCTATGTTTTGAGCAATAAAAAGAAAAATACCAAAATTTTTCAGCTGAAAATTTTCAATTTTTAAAGCTAAAAAAATCCCTGTATATTGCATGAGCAAGTTTTCGAAATGATAAAAGAACACAGGTTGTACAAAGCAGTAACAAGAATGCACGCGTACGAGTAATAAGTGAAGGCATTGAAGGATTTTGTGCTGTTGGAAACTTACGTATGTTTTCATTTTTAAGTTTGGGTAACTGAGTGGCCACCTATTGGGAAAATGGCGGCTTACAATATGTTTTCGTAGTATAAGTACAGCTGTACTTGATTGTTAATTTAGTTTTTCCCACCCCTGTTTTCGTAGTGGGAATTTCTTTCTGATTGCGCCTTTTTCTGGTAATTGCCTACTTTTACTTTCACTGCATCTCCTACATGTATAAACTTCGTATAATGTCCATGCATGTAATCAAAAGAGATAAAAATATCTACAATGTAAAACGTAATTTCAATTTCATATAATCCGAATGAATAGCAAACAAATCCGAAATGTTGCTATACCGTAGACATAACCCGCCCTGTAAAGGAAAGTGTGATCATGTACCCTCAAATAGAAAACATGCCTTTTATCATACACACATTATGCCCTTATGGTGTTTAATATGGAAGACCGGTGATTGAAAGTCAAAACAATGACATATAGTAATGTGAAGGCCAATGAAGTAAAATAGATGTATTTATTCTGATAAAGAATGGTAGAATGCCAACATGTGCCATAGCTTCTATAAATAGTGTACCCAAAATAAAAAAAAATATAGCCTGGGTCAATAATTGCAAAACTGTGGAGTTAAAATTTGCTTCCGTCACTATTCGTTTTCTCACACTCTATCATGAGAGCAAAAAGTATATGATGTCTACATACTACGTATAAATATACGCAGACAGCGCACATCCAGAGACAATGGACCATCGCCAGTTTCTTCGACATTGACATGCGTTACTTGCAACTGAGCTTAAATCGACCTAGCTAGCCTTCAAAAACACATCGACAGACATGAACAATGGAACGCATGCATGTGGTCGTTCGTCTCTCACTAATGAGAAAAAAAGGTACAAGAAGGCAGCGATCAGAAAAAGGCCCACTCCAAAAACCGAGGGGGGAAAAAACTCAATTAACAATCAGGTACTTATACCATGAATATATATATATCATAAGCCGGAT
The DNA here is from genome assembly GCA_964017185.1 of Rugalucina vietnamica. NCBI lineage: Eukaryota > Metazoa > Mollusca > Bivalvia > Lucinida > Lucinidae > Rugalucina > Rugalucina vietnamica. The sequence goes on along the minus strand of OZ024878.1, from coordinate 52,459,013 downwards.
GAGCAGCTATTTTCCCAATAGGTGGCCACTCAGTTACCTAAACTTAACTAAATAGATGATAACATACATAAGGCGCCAACAGCACAAAACAAAGTTAAACACCTAGACATAAAACAATAAGAACCACCGGAGAGCATCGCCTTGCTTGAACGATCAGTAATATAAAATTACTGGCCCGCTTAAACCGGTTTTACAAGTACCTAACCTCACCCTCAGCTTCTGCAGTGGTTCACAATATTAAGTTAGTTGTTCGGTCCTCGTGGTGAATCTCTAACTAGTCAATGAATCATCATGGACAAACAAATAAATCATGATAAACACCATGATGGATAAAAAAGAGGACTCACAGATTAAGCTTCCCAACGATGCAGATCCCTAGGCGCCCAATAACTTACTTTCTCCGGAGCAAAAGGAAAACACCAGTTGAATCCCGGTGGGCCAAGCAACAGACAAAAAGCTCCGGTCCCATCCAGCTAAAATGAATAACTGAATAACTTTATGTCGGGGTCATCAAAGAGTCTGACGCCCGACCCACCGGCGTGCAATTAAAGAAGGCAGCATAGCTATCAACCCTGATTGGGTTAAAACACTAAGCATGCAGACTGTCGCATAACATTTAAGTTGTATCCTATACGTCTGTAACGCATAATGATTTTTTCTGAATTGAAAAGAAAAATCATTCCTTCCTATAAGTTTCTTAAATTTGTAAATCAAGTCACCATAAAATTCTGGTTCCGAAAGGCCCTCGCGTAAACGACCATCTGTATTTATTTATTGCTAGATTGTCTGATAAGTTAGAGACGAACGACCACATACGTGTGTCTCGAGAACAAATGAATGGCTCTTCAAGTGGGTCTGGAACCCTTTTAGGAGAAAATGCAAAATGAGGACCATGAGAAGCAGTGATACTAATGTTTTGACCAGAAATGGAGCTGAATTCTTAATGAAAATATTTAATGAATCGATACACTACACCAAGACATAAAACAGTAAGAACCACCACAGAAGTATCGCCGTAGAACGATCAGCAATATTAAATTACTGGCGAGCTTAAATCAATTTTACATGGCCGTAACCTCTCCGTTAGCTTCTGCAGTGGTTTACAACATTAAGTTGATTTAAAGCATCTATCGTAAGTATGTTCGACACTTTTTCAGTTACTTTAATTCTGCAAAGAACAACACAAGAAGACAGCTGTTGAACGTTCTTACTTTGTGACACACATCTTTAACTGATATTGCCTGACATTCAATTAAGTTCTTTGATTATTTTGTATAGAAATGGTCCTCAAGCACTTGAACCTAATTATTTTCTTCAGCTCCTAGGATTCCAGAGCTCATTCGAAAACGCAACAGGTCAGCACATTTAATGCTGTCTGTGTTTATTTTCTGTTCGATCGAAAGTTAAAGGTTGCCACATCATTTACAACTCGTACGAAAAGATAAATTCAAAAGGGAGACCACGTTTAGAAAATAGCTAAATACCCAGTTTGCGATGTTTCTTTTTTCAATATTGTATTGTCGTATTGGGTTTTCCCAACTGGGTAACTGGGGTGGGACTTATTTTTATCATTGGTTACTTTTACCTTTAACCATTGAAAATTCTACACAAACTAAACTAGTTTTACAAGTGCCTAACCACAGCTCATTGAGTGGTACACAACATTTGGAAAGTTGTTCGGTCCTCTGTGTGAACTGACCAACGATTTACCATTATGATACAGCCCCTTTCACTCCAGTGTAAACGCTATGATGATTCAAAAACTACTTGTTTTATGTTTTACAAACGAAAAATAACGTGCGTGTTTATCAAGGCCGCTGTTTCTAAAGTTTCAATAAAATTTTATTAATTGTCTGAAGGTTGTCAAAAACAGTTCATAAATTTGAGCTCCATCCAACGAAATCGTGTTTTGATTTTCTGATAAGCACATATGTGGAATCACGCTTTAAGCTTATTGACCGTAACGGCAATGACGCAAACATAAATGGCTAGTATAGTTTGTCGGTCACTGAAATGATGATAGAAATTTTCATGCCGACTCATTTGTGTGTTGCAGGATAACTGAGGGAACACGTTTAGGAAGTAGCTATACATTCAGCTTGCCATATGTTTCTTTTTTAATAATGTAATGTCGTATTGTTTTTCCCACCACTGGTTCTGATTGCACCAGTTCCTGATCATTGATTACTTGTACCTTTTTAAAGTGGAACACATTTGTTAAAACACAATAGATTTTCGCATAAAAATTATGATAGTATTAAGGATACATTATTGAATTCCGTATCTATGCTATCTAAACTAGTGCTTCCTAACATAGGAACGCTTTCTTATCAACAATGTATTATACGAATAAAACTTTTTGAGGCGTCTGGATACATTCACAAACTGATTGATATTTGTACAGTTATGACAAATAACATATAAATGACAAATGACATATAAAATTGAGGAAGCTATATCATTTGTAGCTTTAGCGTGTACTTTTGTATGCGCATTTAGTACACAGCGGCGTTAAGTATGTCTTGGCTTAGGCTTACTAGGTGACTTTACGGAATTGTACACGACAATTCGTTCCATAAGGTCAAATCACGCGATAGCTCCGTTTGTGATACTGCATTCAATATTTGAAGGTACAAGGAAGCAATTATCAGAAAAATGGCCCAATCAGAAAGAAAATCCCACTCCAAAAACCGAGCATGAAAAAACATCTGTGGTGGCTCTTTTTGTTTTATGTCTTGGTGTTTAAAATTTTTGTGCTGTTGGCGCCTTATGTATGTTTTCGTATTTTTAGTTAAGTTTAGGTAACTGAGTGGCCACCTAAATAGCTGCTCATTCGGCTTACGATATGTTTTCATGGTATGAGTACCTGATTGTTAGTTTGGTTTTTTCCCACCTCGGTTTTTGGAGTGGGAATCTTTTTCTGATTGCGCCTTTTCCTGATCTTTGCCTACTTTTACCTTTTAATAGACAATTAGATTCTAACAAAACACATCGCAAGCATAGTGAGCAGATATTTCCCAATAGATGGTCCACTCATAACCCAAACTTAACTAAAACATGCAAGTTGCAAACAGCACAAAAAAGTCAACACCAAGACATAAAACAATAAGAACCACAACAGAAGTATCGCCTTGGAACGATCAGTAATATAAAATTACTGGCGGGCTTAAACTAGTTTTACATGGACATAACCTCACCATCAGCTTCTGCAGTGGTTTAAAACATTTAGTTACTATAGTTGTTCGGTCCTCGTGGTGAATCTCTATCTAGTCAATGAATCATCAAGGACAAACGAACAAATCATGATAACCACTTTCATAAATAAAAAAGAGGACTCAAAGATTCAGTAAGCTGCCCGACGATGCAGATCCCTGGTAGCCCAATAACTTAAAGGAAAATAAAGAGCAAAAGAATAATATAAGATGAACCCCAGTGGGCCAAGCAACAACCAAGAAGCTCCGGTCCAAAACCACTAAAATGAATAGCTTTAAGTCGGGGCCATCATAGAGTCTGACTCCCGACCCGCCGGTGTGCAATTAAAGAAGGCAGCATAGTTATCAACCATGATTAGGTTGCAGACAGTCGCATAAGATTTAAGTTGTATCATATACGTTTGTAATGTATAATGATTTTTCTAAACTGAAAAGAAAAATAAGTCCTTCCTATACGTTTCTTAAATTTATAAACCAAGTCTCCATAAGATTCTGGTTCCGACGTGCCCTCATGTAAATGCGTTCTTAGCCCAACATAATATTTAGAATTTGAAGCTACAAAGCCTCATACATCGTTGTTCTGCTTTACTATATCTCATAACTTAGTGAAATGGTTACAAATTAACTCAATCAACCATATTATGATATACATAATATAATACATACAGGAACGAATACGCGCTAAACGGCACAAATAAGGAATTATCAGGAACTGATGCAATAAGAACCGAAGGTTCACCATAAAATACCAGGTGGGAAAAATGACAAGCAGGTACTGGAACAAAAAAAGAATCAAGCGTAGGCTGAGTTGGCTGTTATTTCCCTCAAGGTTGCCACTCAGTTACATGAACTTTACTAAATATAAGAATGCACACTTAAAATGTGCACACGTAAAAGGTTTAAACAGCACAAAAAATGACATCAACAAAAGAAAACGAATATAATCATAACTAAAGTGCCGCCTTGGAACTGTTTCATAATTATTGAATAAATAAAAAGCATTTTTAAATATCATGCAATTTCAAATGTCACAAGTAAGTTTGCCTTTTGAATAACAGAGACATAAACAGTTGCTTTATTATTTAAATCAAGTAAATGTTGCGACGGAAGCGAACACAGTCCAATTTAACACTATATTCCAATACTATTTTCAGGTTTATTTGATATCTAATGGATCCGTTCACCTTAAAGGTCTAACGTTTATTTCTAATAAATATGAAGCGAATATTGTGACACCACGTTCCAAATAAATACATTGAAAGGGCAGACAGACTGTAACATCATCCATTGCGTCAAATAACTAAACGCTTCTAACTCATTATTTCTTCGCTAGTAAGTGCTAAGGTTTTAAATTCCCTAATCTATTGAGGACCAAAATATAGATAAACCAGATTGAATTCATGAATAAAATCTCGTTTAGATCATATGGCTATTGGAACTGCTTTTATTAGGAAAACTAATGTTTTCCGGTTGTCTGGGGCGGATACTTATTGGAATTCTCAGAACAAGAGAGAACTGTCCTCTTTTGTCGTCTGATTCACGTAAACTCAAATATTTCAGGAAGTAACAGGAAGTACATTATATCACGCTAACAAGTCCGTGTAATTTGTACCCACTTAAAGCCACTTCTTTAAGTTTAAGCTGTGTTGTACAGGTAAAATCGTTTGCTTAGTTTTTGCTGCAAAACATAGATGGGGGGTACTCCATGGAACCGCAAAATTTCTCACCCTTAAATCTGTTATAATTACATTTGCGTATTTTCGTTATCTACAAAGGACATGGAGATAGGTTTATATGAAGATTCCGTGTATCATTGAACAAGTAAATTTTGCTGAGTCAGACGTTTTCATGCACTATCGGCTACTAGTTAAATTATGCACTAACAGGAAAGACAAATTTAAAGACATAGATTATACAACGCAGCAACGAAGGATGTGAGTGAGGGCATAAGGACCCAGCTAACAAACACACGTTTCTAAAACGTTACTGGAACGTTTTAGTTTGGTTTTGAAAACGTTTGGTAGTTTGGGTTTTTTTAGGGATTTTGTGGAATTTCCAAAAAGTATTTCTAAACGTTTTGGTAAAACGTTTTTTGTAAACTTTCCCACGACCTAAAGGTAACGTATAGTAGCCGGTTAGAATAGTTTTTGAACCTCTGCGCCACCCCTTCAACTCTAGTTCGTCATGAGGATCGGTCCCCCTAATTCTAGGGAAAACACCACCTCTCCCAAACTGAGCTGCATGAGGATCGGAAATCCAAAACTGTTCTATCCGGCTGCAATACAAATTTTATATTGCAAAGAAAGCTGTGCATCTCTATCGTTAACGATTTAACCTGTTTGAAGGTTAAACGTAATACCAAAACATCATTTAACAATACAAACAATGACACTTTGTTTGTTTATTATTATTATTATTATTATTATTATTATTATTATTATTTAGGGTCCAAATGACCAAATGGTATTCTCTAGAGCCTTGTGTCGTAGTTTCTGCTCATAACCTTTTTCTATCACACCTGTAGGGATCCTGAAACATATAATTTGAGAAACGTTATTTCAGAACGTTTCTAAAACATTTCAATAACGTATCTTGTACAAATGAATTCGAAACTCTTCGAGGCTCTTAATGTTAATGAAAATTGCAATGCCTTAGTTATACACTATATAGAGATTAGTATAATATTTTCTGGACCAGGCGATGGCTTTTTATGGCTAATACCCGCCTCATAAAGCACAAAATATTGATAACTGCGAAAACACATGACGTTTCAAAAATATCACTACAGCCAAAGTTTCATTCTGTTGATTTATTTTCCTTTACATCTAGGTAATTTAGATACAACATAAATGGCAAACAAAAAGCTTAAATCCACATTAGTTCGGAGCAACATTGAATAAAAAGTTGTATTTACCTTATCGCAGTTTCCTTTGTTCTCGCGTTTTGAAAATACCGGAAGCTTCCTCCACGTGGCACGCCATGTGCTTCGAAAGTTTCAAAAACGTTTTTAACGTTGTAATGGAACCAATTGAAAATCATACAAAAAATGAAATTTGCGCAATTCGTTATGTCGCGGTCTTGTATCTTTATTTTAGTAACTCATTTAGTAACTCTATTTGATTTTCAGATTTCGGCATATATATTTGTAAAACGTCCTTCAAACGTTAGGCTCAGCCAAACGTTCATATAACCAAAGTCGAACGTTGGTATAACATTCTAAGAACGTTAAGTTCACCCAAACCTTCATACAACCAAAGGCGAACGTTCCAAAAACGTTTCTTGTTAGCTGGGAAGTGTATTGCTAAACAAAATATATTTATCAAGAATTCAGCGCAAGTTTGGAGATTCTAGACAACACACAAACACTGATCAAGATTCCGAAAACGTCGACATTATCAACAAGGCGCCCGGTATCACTGCTTCTAGACTGTTACTAAACTTCATAACTAAATAAATCTGTAAGTACAGTTACAGCTCATGATAAAACTTCCCATTACAATGCAGTTTTCTATATTACATGACCATGTCATGGTTTCAAAAATGATTATTTTGCTATTATATCTATTATAACTTTATAAGTAACAACTTCAGAACACGATTCAATTATAACACGGCCTATATCTACGTACCCAATATATAGCGCTATATTGAGGTTGACCTGTAATAGATCAATCGGTGGATTCATAAATCTACACAGGAATATTCGACACCAACCCACCATCAATAGCATGATTTGTACCATTTACCATCGCCGAATGTTCACTAAGTAGATACATTATTGGCCCGACAACTTCATCGATCTTAGCAAATCTCCCTAAAGGTGTCATAGACTTCAGATTTTCACCCCTCTCCGATTCGCTCCAATTTTCCTCACCCATGTCCGTCAAGAAGACTGTAGGACTGACAGAGTTGACTCGGATCTGATGAGGTCCCAGTTCTAGCGCAAACTGTTTTGTTACCATGTCTAATGATGCTTTTGAGAGGTTGTAGGACAGGGCGTTTCGAACCGGTCTGTTGCCGAGAAAGCTGTAACAGAATATATTTTATAATATCAATAACTTCTTTACAGTTTGCTTTAGAATGTATAAACATGAAACGACCATCTTTTAAAAAAGATGTAACAATATCTGGAAAGCCTTTTTAGAAAATAGACTAGTGTTTACATGTACAAGTCAGTAATATTGGATCAACAAGTATAACCAAGTGGAAGTTCCATATTTATTGCCAACGTTATGTTGGAAAATGTCTAAAAACTATATTACCTCGAGATATTAACAACAGATCCATGTACTCCTGCATCCACCATTTTCTTCCCAGTAATCTGTATAACATTAATGGCAGCTAGCAAATTCACATTGAGTGTTCTTTCAATCATATTCCTGGGCACTTCAAGCGCTGGTGTCCAGGGATTTGATGTCGCTGCATTATTTACAACACCATGCATCACATCTAGCTTCTCAACAACTTCTTTTGTTTCGTCCCAGTTACTAAGGTCAGCTACTATGGGATGGATTTGTTCACATTCAGCAGCGAGAGAGGCAAGACCATCTTTGTTCCGCCCTACAGCGTAGACTTTTCCTCCAGCACGAGCAATCGATGTAGAAAGGTGACGACCAAGACCTCTGCCTGCACCCGTGACTAAAACACGCTTTCCCGAGAAATCGAACGACATCATCTGCGAATACAACTGAAACAAAGTTAGTGCGACACAAGATGAAATGGAGAAATAATAGACGAACAAATGACAAAGCATGGTCACATAGATACAGACCCAAACAATTTGAAGTCACATTTGATTGTCGGGGTACAAGACCTTACTCATCAAAGAGATTCAGTTTAAATGACTGTTTGGATAAAGCAGAAATCTAAAACAGAACTATACGAAAGAAAATGATAATTGGTTCCAAGTCCACAGCATACATATATGTAGGACAAAAACAAACCAAGAAAATCACCTATGGGACTCCAAATGAGCCGCATCATGAGAAAACCGGATTTTTGCCTAGGCGAAAACAAAGGCGCAGATCAGCTTCGCGGTAACCGCGAAGCTGATCAGCGCCTTTGTTTTCGCTACTCGGATAGTACAATTCCTCTTCTACTTAAATCCGAAATTTCAAGCTTCTAACTCTTTTCTGAGCTTGTACAGGCCGGTTTGTGTCGGACCTGGTCGGAAACCCCGAAGACCGGTTTTCTCGCGTCGAGGCTCAAATGGTTACCTACATTTTCCTGAACTTCTTGGTTAACAAGTGAGGAGATGTAAAATGCCATCTACGAGTATAGATCTATCATCTGATACTGAGTCGATCAATTCCTGATCATCACCTCAGGTGTGGGGTGAGTTGCTAAATTTAGAATTAAGTCAAAGAAGAAAAACATTTGGGTTGGACCATTAAAACTATTTACAAGATATCGATCAGAGGCATACTAAGATGCATGCCTCTGGGCCTCTAATTTGAATAGAAACCTGTACCTTCTACGACATAGAAGCCTGAATTTCATTATAGGGATGCAAAATAGGAGCTGCATACTCAAGTTGAGGTCGAACCAATGTTATGTAAACAACAACCTTAATATGCCTATGTGGCAGTGCCAAATTTGCCAAAGAAAACCCAAAGTCTTAGTTGCCCTGCATGTGATTTCGGAAATACGTTGACCTTTATCAAGAATGTCTGAGATTGTTAAACCTACATGTAGGTATTTACCGGACTGAACATGTTCTAAAGTTTGCTGTGTGTAATTGTATTATCATACCTCATTAATATCCAATGGCTAAGTGTGGATTTCGATTGGTCCAGAGTGGGTCTTGCGGAGGGTGTCATTCTGTTTTATTATACCTCATAAATATCTATTGGCTGAGTGTGGCTTTTGATTGGTCGAGAGCAGGTCACGCGGAGGGTGCTATTCTGTCATGTCGCATGATCATATTACCCTCTGACGTCATATCTGCCTTAAGAAGTGCAGGTGCACTTGTATTCACATGCTTTTGTTTACAGTGCACGTGGAGGGTGCTATTCTGTCATGTCGCATGATCATATTACCCTCTGACGTCATATCCACCTAAATTTGAAGTTGCACGTGTAGTCACATGCGTTTGTCATGTGGCATGTCGCTAATTTGTTTCAAAAGTGGTTCGGTATAATAAAACAGTTGTTGTCCTTGAGATGGGTGAAGTTAGCCGAAGTAGCCTGACCAGCCGAGGTAGGCTACTTCGGCTGGCCGGAGTAGCCTGACCAGCCGAAGTAGCAGAAACTGCTGGCCGGAGTAGCCTGACCAGCCGAAGTAGCAGAAATTGGTGGCATATGTAGCCGAAACAGCCGAAGCAGTTTTGGTTGCGAGCAGGACCAGGTGAAACTGCATACATGAAACTTAAGGTCCATAGAAATTTGATCCCAGCCAGTTATCTACACAGCCCAAAAAAAATATGGTTAAATGTGGAAATGCAACAAATGAGTAAAAAAGAATTTTCTGAATTCAATGCCAGGTATCCATCTTCGACTGGTTCTTAGCAAGGCGCCCCAGGTTTAGCGAGGTCAATATCTAGAGCGAACTGAAGTCCGTCAAGGTGCCATTGCATCACATAGGACGGCTACACCATGAATCGCTGTTTTTCTTTATTTTTGTTTTGGAAACGCGATTGGAAATGATCGTAGGTTAAAACTAAAAACTATAGAAGGTAGAGGTATTCATTTTGTCAAGCACTGCCGAACACACCAGTTAATTGAGCTAGCGACTAGGAAGGAGTTTAATCACAACAAGAAAAATATTAAGAAGTAAACGAGAAGCAAGACGACTAGCTCTTCCCCGATAGGGTAACCATTTGACAAACATGCAAACACAAAGGTGACGAGTTCAACAAAGACAGAGAGTGGGAACAAACATGGGCTATCAATAGGGGCAGACACTAGAAACAGAAACTGGCCATCCTCGAATTTTCAAATACAGAAATACAAATCAAAGTAGACTTACAGACATATTAAGATACAAACAACTTAAACATAAATCCCAACAGAACCGTTCTGGAACAGTCAGTAAAGAACTAATAAGACGGCAAAATAGGGGTACAAAGATGACCGAAAATGGAAATTTCTGTATAGTATTGCAATGTGTCGGTACCAACTCGGGCTGGTTTCTCACAGAACCCCACCGAGTTTAGGGAGTTCGAGACCCAGTGGGGCTTGTAGTTCATACAAGTGTCTTTACAGCCCATAGTTCGGTTATACTGGGAAAACTCTGGTTTGTCGGAAATTTCAACTCAAACATTGGGAAACGTGAACATTCATGGGTTTGGTGGTGGGGTATGAGGCACCCCTGTCATTAACGTGCGCGGAGTTTAGGGAGCAAGCGACCTAGTGGGATTTACAGTAGAAGGGATGTACTTTCAGACTACATAAGCGGCTATGCCGGGAAAACTCTAGTTTTCGAGAAATAGGGGTACAAAGATGACCGAAAATGGAAATTTCTGTATAGTATTGCAATGTGTCGCTACCAACTCGGGCTGGTTTCTCACAGAACCCCACCGAGTTTAGGGAGTTCGAGACCCAGTGGGGCTTGTAGTCCATACAAGTGCCTTTACAGCCCATAGGTCGGTTATACTGGGAAAACTCTGGTTTGTTGGAAATTTTAACTCAAACATTGGGAAACGTGAACATTCATGGGTTTGGGGGTGGGGTATGAGGCACCCCTGTCATTAACGTGCGCGGAGTTTAGGGAGCAAGCGACCTAGTGGGATTTACAGTAGAAGGGATGTACTTTCAGACTACATAAGCGGCTATGCCGGGAAAACTCTAGTTTTCGAGAAATAGGGGTACAAAGATGACCGAAAATGGAAATTTCTGTATAGTTTTGCAATGTGTCGGTACCAACTCGGGCTGGTTTCTCACAGAACCCCACCGAGTTTAGGGAGTTCGAGACCCAGTGGGGCTTGTAGTCCATACAAGTGCCTTTACAGCCCATAGGTCGGTTATACTGGGAAAACTCTGGTTTGTCGGAAATTTTAACTCAAACATTGGGAAACGTGAACATTCATGGGTTTGGGGGTGGGGTATGAGGCACCCCTGTCATTAACGTGCGCGGAGTTTAGGGAGCAAGCAACCTAGTGGGATTTACAGTAGAAGGGATGTACTTTCAGACTACATAAGCGGCTATGCCGGGAAAACTCTAGTTTTCGAGAAATAGGGGTACAAATATGACCGAAAATGGAAATTTCTGTATAGTATTGCAATGTGTCGGTACCAACTCGGGCTGGTTTCTCACAGAACCCCACCGAGTTTAGGGAGTTCGAGACCCAGTGGGGCTTGTAGTCCATACAAGTGCCTTTACAGCCCATAGGTCGGTTATACTGGGAAAACTCTGGTTTGTCGGAAATTTCAACTCAAACATTGGGAAACGTGAACATTCATGGGTTTGGGGGTGGGGTATGAGGCACCCCTGTCATTAACGTGCGCGGAGTTTAGGGAGCAAGCGACCTAGTGGGATTTACAGTAGAAGGGATGTACTTTCAGACTACATAAGCGGCTATGCCGGGAAAACTCTAGTTTTCGAGAAATAGGGGTACAAAGATGACCGAAAATGGAAATTTCTGTATAGTATTGCAATGTGTCGGTACCAACTCGGGCTGGTTTCTCACAGAACCCCACCGAGTTTAGGGAGTTCGAGACCCAGTGGGGCTTGTAGTCCATACAAGTGCCTTTACAGCCCATAGGTCGATTATACTGGGAAAACTCTGGTTTGTCGGAAATTTTAACTCAAACATTGGGAAACGTGAACATTCATGGGTTTGGTGGTGGGGTATGAAGCACCCCTGTCATTAATGTGCGCGGAGTTTAGGGAGCAAGCGACCTAGTGGGATTTACAGTAGAAGGGATGTACTTTCAGACTACATAAGCGGATATGCCGGGAAAACTCTAGTTTTCGAGAAATAGGGGTACAAAGATGACCGAAAATGGAAATTTCTGTATAGTATTGCAATGTGTCGGTACCAACTCGGGCTGGTTTCTCACAGAACCCCACCGAGTTTAGGGAGTTCAAGACCCAGTGGGGCTTGTAGTCCATACAAGTGCCTTTACAGCCCATAGGTCGATTATACTGGGAAAACTCTGGTTTGTCGGAAATTTTAACTCAAACATTGGGAAACGTGAACATTCATGGGTTTGGTGGTGGGGTATGAAGCACCCCTGTCATTAATGTGCGCGGAGTTAGGGAGCAAGCGACCTAGTGGGATTTACAGTAGAAGGGATGTACTTTCAGACTACATAAGCGGATATGCCGGGAAAACTCTAGTTTTCGAGAAATAGGGGTACAAAGATGACCGAAAATGGAAATTTCTGTATAGTATTGCAATGTGTCGGTACCAACTCGGGCTGGTTTCTCACAGAACCCCACCGAGTTTAGGGAGTTCAAGACCCAGTGGGGCTTGTAGTCCATACAAGTGCCTTTACAGCCCATAGGTCGGTTATACTGGGAAAACTCCGGTTTGTCGAAAATTTCAACTCAAACATTGGGAAACGTGAACATTCATGGGTTTGGGGGTGGGGTATGAGGCACCCCTGTCATTAACGTGCGCGGAGTTTAGGGAGCAAGCGACCTAGTGGGATTTACAGTAGAAGGGATGTACTTTCAGACTACATAAGCGGCTATGCCGGGAAAACTCTAGTTTTCGAGAAATAGGGATACAAAGATGACCGAAAATGGAAATTTCTGTATAGTATTGCAATGTGTCGGTACCAACTCGGGCTGGTTTCTCACAGAACCCCACCGAGTTTAGGGAGTTCGAGACCCAGTGGGGCTTGTAGTCCATACAAGTGTCTTTACAGCCCATAGGTCGGTTATACTGGGAAAACTCTGGTTTGTCGGAAATTTCAACTCAAACATTGGGAAACGTGAACATTCATGGGTTTGGGGGTGGGGTATGAGGCACCCCTGTCATTAACGTGCGCGGAGTTTAGGGAGCAAGCGACCTAGTGGGATTTACAGTAGAAGGGATGTACTTTCAGACTACATAAGCGGCTATGCCGGGAAAACTCTAGTTTTCGAGAAATAGGGGTACAAAGATGACCGAAAATGGAAATTTCTGTATAGTATTGCAATGTGTCGGTACCAACTCGGGCTGGTTTCTCACAGAACCCCACCGAGCTTAGGGAGTTCGAGACCCAGTGGGGCTTGTAGTCCATACAAGTGCCTTTACAGCCCATTGGTCGGTTATACTGGGAAAACTCTGGTTTGTTGGAAATTTTAACTCAAACATTGGGAAACGTGAACATTCATGGGTTTGGGGGTGGGGTATGAGGCACCCCTGTCATTAACGTGCGCGGAGTTTAGGGAGCAAGCGACCTAGTGGGATTTACAGTAGAAGGGATGTACTTTCAGACTACATAAGCGGCTATGCCGGGAAAACTCTAGTTTTCGAGAAATAGGGATACAAAGATGACCGAAAATGGAAATTTCTGTATAGTTTTGCAATGTGTCGGTACCAACTCGGGCTGGTTTCTCACAGAACCCCACCGAGTTTAGGGAGTTCGAGACCCAGTGGGGCTTGTAGTCCATACAAGTGCCTTTACAGCCCATAGGTCGGTTATACTGGGAAAACTCTGGTTTGTCGGAAATTTTAACTCAAACATTGGGAAACGTGAACATTCATGGGTTTGGGGGTGGGGTATGAGGCACCCCTTTCATTAACGTGCGCGGAGTTTAGGGAGCAAGCTACCTAGTGGGATTTACAGTAGAAGGGATGTACTTTCAGACTACATAAGCGGCTATGCCGGGAAAACTCTAGTTTTCGAGAAATAGGGGTACAAAGATGACCGAAAATGGACATTTCTGTATAGTATTGCAATGTGTCGGTACCAACTCGGGCTGGTTTCTCACAGAACCCCACCGAGTTTAGGGAGTTCGAGACCCAGTGGGGCTTGTAGTCCATACAAGTGCCTTTACAGCCCATAGGTCGGTTATACTGGGAAAACTCTGGTTTGTCGGAAATTTTAACTCAAACATTGGGGAACGTGAACATTCATGGGTTTGGGGGTGGGGTATGAGGCACCCCTGTCATTAACGTGCGCGGAGTTTAGGGAGCAAGCTACCTAGTGGGATTTACAGTAGAAGGGATGTACTTTCAGACTACATAAGCGGCTATGCCGGGAAAACTCTAGTTTTCGAGAAATAGGGGTACAAAGATGACCGAAAATGGAAATTTCTGTATAGTATTGCAATGTGTCGGTACCAACTCGGGCTGGTTTCTCACAGAACCCCACCGAGTTTAGGGAGTTCGAGACCCAGTGGGGCTTGTAGTCCATACAAGTGCCTTTACAGCCCATAGGTCGATTATACTGGGAAAACTCTGGTTTGTCGGAAATTTTAACTCAAACATTGGGAAACGTGAACATTCATGGGTTTGGGGGTGGGGTATGAAGCACCCCTGTCATTAATGTGCGCGGAGTTTAGGGAGCAAGCGACCTAGTGGGATTTACAGTAGAAGGGATGTACTTTCAGACTACATAAGCGGATATGCCGGGAAAACTCTAGTTTTCGAGAAATAGGGGTACAAAGATGACCGAAAATGGAAATTTCTGTATAGTATTGCAATGTGTCGGTACCAACTCGGGCTGGTTTCTCACAGAACCCCACCGAGTTTAGGGAGTTCAAGACCCAGTGGGGCTTGTAGTCCATACAAGTGCCTTTACAGCCCATAGGTCGGTTATACTGGGAAAACTCTGGTTTGTCGGAAATTTTAACTCAAACATTGGGAAACGTGAACATTCATGGGTTTGGGGGTGGGGTATGAGGCACCCCTGTCATTAACGTGCCCGGACTTTAGGGAGCAAGCGACCTAGTGGGATTTACAGTAGAATGGATGTACTTTCAGACTACATAAGCGACTATGCCGGGAAAACTCTAGTTTTCGAGAAATAGGGATACAAAGATGACCAAAAATGGAAATTTCTGTATAGTATTGCAATGTGTCGGTACCAACTCGGGCTGGTTTTTCACAGAACCCCACCGAGTTTAGGGAGTTCGAGACCCAGTGGGGCTTGTAGTCCATACAAGTGTCTTTACAGCCCATAGGTCGGTTATACTGGGAAAACTCTGGTTTGTCGGAAATTTCAACTCAAACATTGGAAAACGTGAACATTCATGGGTTTGGGGGTGGGGTATGAGGCACCCCTGTCATTAACGTGCGCGGAGTTTAGGGAGCAAGCGACCTAGTGGGATTTACAGTAGAAGGGATGTACTTTCAGACTACATAAGCGGCTATGCCGGGAAAACTCTAGTTTTCGAGAAATAGGGATACAAAGATGACCGAAAATGGAAATTTCTGTATAGTATTGCAATGTGTCGGTACCAACTCGGGCTGGTTTCTCACAGAACCCCACCGAGTTTAGGGAGTTCGAGACCCAGTGGGGCTTGTAGTCCATACAAGTGTCTTTACAGCCCATAGGTCGGTTATACTGGGAAAACTCTGGTTTGTCGGAAATTTTAACTCAAACATTGGGAAACGTGAACATTCATGGGTTTGGGGGTGGGGTATGAGGCACCCCTGTCATTAACGTGCGCGGAGATTAGGGAGCAAGCGACCTAGTGGGATTTACAGTAGAAGGAATGTACTTTCAGACTACATAAGCGGCTATGCCAGGAAAACTCTAGTTTTCGAGAAATAGGGGTACAAAGATGACCGAAAATGGAAATTTCTGTATAGTATTGCAATGTGTCGGTACCAACTCGGGCTGGTTTCTCACAGAACCCCACCGAGTTTAGGGAGTTCGAGACCCAGTGGGGCTTGTAGTCCATACAAGTGTCTTTACAGCCCATAGGTCGGTTATACTGGGAAAACTCTGGTTTGTCGGAAATTGCAACTCAAACATTGGGAAACGTGAACATTCATGGGTTTGGGGGTGGGGTATGAGGCACCCCTGTCATTAACGTGCGCGGAGTTTAGGGAGCAAGCGACCTAGTGGGATTTACAGTAGAAGGGATGTACTTTCAGACTACATAAGCGGCTATGCCGGGAAAACTCTAGTTTTCGAGAAATAGGGGTACAAAGATGACCGAAAATGGAAATTTCTGTATAGTATTGCAATGTGTCGCTACCAACTCGGGCTGGTTTCTCACAGAACCCCACCGAGTTTAGGGAGTTCGAGACCCAGTGGGGCTTGTAGTCCATACAAATACCTTTACAGCCCATAGGTCGGTTATACTGGGAAAACTCTGGTTTGTTGGAAATTTTAACTCAAACATTGGGAAACGTGAACATTCATGGGTTTGGGGGTGGGGTATGAGGCACCCCTGTCATTAACGTGCGCGGAGTTTAGGGAGCAAGCGACCTAGTGGGATTTACAGTAGAAGGGATGTACTTTCAGACCACATAAGCGGCTATGCCGGGAAAACTCTAGTTTTCGAGAAATAGGGGTACAAAGATGACCGAAAATGGAAATTTCTGTATAGTATTGCAATGTGTCGGTACCAACTCGGGCTGGTTTCTCACAGAACCCCACCGAGTTTAGGGAGTTGAGTTCGAGACCCAGTGGGGCTTGTAGTCCATACAAGTGCCTTTACAGACCATAGGTCGGTTATACTGGGAAAACTCTGGTTTGTCGGAAATTTCAACTCAAACATTGGGAAATGTGAACATTCATGGGTTTGGGGGTGGGGTATGAGGCACCCCTGTCATTAACGTGCGCGGAGTTTAGGGAGCAAGCTACCTAGTGGGATTTACAGTAGAAGGGATGTACTTTCAGACTACATAAGCGGCTATGCCGGGAAAACTCTAGTTTTCGAGAAATAGGGGTACAAATATGACCGAAAATGGAAATTTCTGTATAGTATTGCAATGTGTCGGTACCAACTCGGGCTGGTTTCTCACAGAACCCCACCGAGTTTAGGGAGTTCGAGACCCAGTGGGGCTTGTAGTCCATACAAGTGCCTTTACAGCCCATAGGTCGGTTATACTGGGAAAACTCTGGTTTGTCGGAAATTTCAACTCAAACATTGGGAAACGTGAACATTCATGGGTTTGGGGGTGGGGTATGAGGCACCCCTGTCATTAACGTGCGCGGAGTTTAGGGAGCAAGCGACCTAGTGGGATTTACAGTAGAAGGGATGTACTTTCAGACTACATAAGCGGCTATGCCGGGAAAACTCTAGTTTTCGAGAAATATGGGTACAAAGATGACCGAAAATGGAAATTTCTGTATAGTATTGCAATGTGTCGCTACCAACTCGGGCTGGTTTCTCACAGAACCCCACCGAGTTTAGGGAGTTCGAGACCCAGTGGGGCTTGTAGTCCATACAAGTGCCTTTACAGCCCATAGGTCGGTTATACTGGGAAAACTCTGGTTTGTTGGAAATTTTAACTCAAACATTGGGAAACGTGAACATTCATGGGTTTGGGGGTGGGGTATGAGGCACCCCTGTCATTAACGTGCGCGGAGTTTAGGGAGCAAGCGACCTAGTGGGATTTACAGTAGAAGGGATGTACTTTCAGACTACATAAGCGGCTATGCCGGGAAAACTCTAGTTTTCGAGAAATAGGGATACAAAGATGACCGAAAATGGAAATTTCTGTATAGTTTTGCAATGTGTCGGTACCAACTCGGGCTGGTTTCTCACAGAACCCCACCGAGTTTAGGGAGTTCGAGACCCAGTGGGGCTTGTAGTCCATACAAGTGCCTTTACAGCCCATAGGTCGGTTATACTGGGAAAACTCTGGTTTGTCGGAAATTTTAACTCAAACATTGGGAAACGTGAACATTCATGGGTTTGGGGGTGGGGTATGAGGCACCCCTGTCATTAACGTGCGCGGAGTTTAGGGAGCAAGCTACCTAGTGGGATTTACAGTAGAAGGGATGTACTTTCAGACTACATAAGCGGCTATGCCGGGAAAACTCTAGTTTTCGAGAAATAGGGGTACAAAGATGACCGAAAATGGAAATTTCTGTATAGTATTGCAATGTGTCGGTACCAACTCGGGCTGGTTTCTCACAGAACCCCACCGAGTTTAGGGAGTTCGAGACCCAGTGGGGCTTGTAGTCCATACAAGTGTCTTTACAGCCCATAGGTCGGTTATACTGGGAAAACTCTGGTTTGTCGGAAATTTCAACTCAAACATTGGGAAACGTGAACATTCATGGGTTTGGGGGTGGGGTATGAGGCACCCCTGTCATTAACGTGCGCGGAGTTTAGGGAGCAAGCGACCTAGTGGGATTTACAGTAGAAGGGATGTACTTTCAGACTACATAAGCGGCTATGCCGGGAAAACTCTAGTTTTCGAGAAATAGGGGTACAAAGATGACCGAAAATGGAAATTTTTGTATAGTATTGCAATGTGTCGGTACCAACTCGGGCTGGTTTCTCACAGAACCCCACCGAGTTTAGGGAGTTCGAGACCCAGTGGGGCTTGTAGTCCATACAAGTGTCTTTACAGCCCATAGGTCGGTTATACTGGGAAAACTCTGGTTTGTCGGAAATTTTAACTCAAACATTGGGAAACGTGAACATTCATGGGTTTGGGGGTGGGGTATGAGGCACCCCTGTCATTAACGTGCGCGGAGTTTAGGGAGCAAGCGACCTAGTGGGATTTACAGTAGAAGGGATGTACTTTCAGACTACATAAGCGGCTATGCCAGGAAAACTCTAGTTTTCGAGAAATAGGGGTACAAAGATGACCGAAAATGGAAATTTCTGTATAGTATTGCAATGTGTCGGTACCAACTCGGGCTGGTTTCTCACAGAACCCCACCGAGTTTAGGGAGTTCGAGACCCAGTGGGGCTTGTAGTCCATACAAGTGTCTTTACAGCCCATAGGTCGGTTATACTGGGAAAACTCTGGTTTGTCGGAAATTTCAACTCAAACATTGGGAAACGTGAACATTCATGGGTTTGGTGGTGGGGTATGAGGCACCCCTGTCATTAACGTGCGCGGAGTTTAGGGAGCAAGCGACCTAGTGGGATTTACAGTAGAAGGGATGTACTTTCAGACTACATAAGCGGCTATGCCGGGAAAACTCTAGTTTTCGAGAAATAGGGGTACAAAGATGACCGAAAATGGAAATTTCTGTATAGTATTGCAATGTGTCGCTACCAACTCGGGCTGGTTTCTCACAGAACCCCACCGAGTTTAGGGAGTTCGAGACCCAGTGGGGCTTGTAGTCCATACAAGTGCCTTTACAGCCCATAGGTCGGTTATACTGGGAAAACTCTGGTTTGTTGGAAATTTTAACTCAAACATTGGGAAACGTGAACATTCATGGGTTTGGGGGTGGGGTATGAGGCACCCCTGTCATTAACGTGCGCGGAGTTTAGGGAGCAAGCGACCTAGTGGGATTTACAGTAGAAGGGATGTACTTTCAGACTACATAAGCGGCTATGCCGGGAAAACTCTAGTTTTCGAGAAATAGGGGTACAAAGATGACCGAAAATGGAAATTTCTGTATAGTTTTGCAATGTGTCGGTACCAACTCGGGCTGGTTTCTCACAGAACCCCACCGAGTTTAGGGAGTTCGAGACCCAGTGGGGCTTGTAGTCCATACAAGTGCCTTTACAGCCCATAGGTCGGTTATACTGGGAAAACTCTGGTTTGTCGAAAATTTTAACTCAAACATTGGGAAACGTGAACATTCATGGGTTTGGGGGTGGGGTATGAGGCACCCCTGTCATAAACGTGCGCGGAGTTTAGGGAGCAAGCTACCTAGTGGGATTTACAGTAGAAGGGATGTACTTTCAGACTACATAAGCGGCTATGCCGGGAAAACTCTAGTTTTCGAGAAATAGGGGTACAAATATGACCGAAAATGGAAATTTCTGTATAGTATTGCAATGTGTCGGTACCAACTCGGGCTGGTTTCTCACAGAACCCCACCGAGTTTAGGGAGTTCGAGACCCAGTGGGGCTTGTAGTCCATACAAGTGCCTTTACAGCCCATAGGTCGATTATACTGGGAAAACTCTGGTTTGTCGGAAATTTTAACTCAAACATTGGGAAACGTGAACATTCATGGGTTTGGGGGTGGGGTATGAGGCACCCCTGTCATTAACGTGCGCGGAGTTTAGGGAGCAAGCGACCTAGTGGGATTTACAGTAGAAGGGATGTACTTTCAGACTACATAAGCGGCTATGCCGGGAAAACTCTAGTTTTCGAGAAATAGGGGTACAAAGATGACCGAAAATGGAAATTTCTGTATAGTATTGCAATGTGTCGCTACCAACTCGGGCTGGTTTCTCACAGAACCCCACCGAGTTTAGGGAGTTCGAGACCCAGTGGGGCTTGTAGTCCATACAAGTGCCTTTATAGCCCATAGGTCGGTTATACTGGGAAAACTCTGGTTTGTTGGAAATTTTAACTCAAACATTGGGAAACGTGAACATTCATGGGTTTGGGGGTGGGGTATGAGGCACCCCTGTCATTAACGTGCGCGGAGTTTAGGGAGCAAGCGACCTAGTGGGATTTACAGTAGAAGGGATGTAATTTCAGACTACATAAGCGTCTATGCCGGGAAAACTCTAGTTTTCGAGAAATAGGGGTACAAAGATGACCGAAAATGGACATTTCTGTATAGTATTGCAATGTGTCGGTACCAACTCGGGCTGGTTTCTCACAGAACCCCACCGAGTTTAGGGAGTTCGAGACCCAGTGGGGCTTGTAGTCCATACAAGTGCCTTTACAGCCCATAGGTCGGTTATACTGGAAAAACTCTGGTTTGTCGGAAATTTTAACTCAAACATTGGGAAACGTGAACATTCATGGGTTTGGGGGTGGGGTATGAGGCACCCCTGTCATTAACGTGCGCGGAGTTTAGGGAGCAAGCTACCTAGTGGGATTTACAGTAGAAGGGATGTACTTTCAGACTACATAAGCGGCTATGCCGGGAAAACTCTAGTTTTCGAGAAATAGGGGTACAAAGATGACCGAAAATGGAAATTTCTGTATAGTATTGCAATGTGTCGGTACCAACTCGGGCTGGTTTCTCACAGAACCCCACCGAGTTTAGAGAGTTCGAGACCCAGTGGGGCTTGTAGTCCATACAAGTGCCTTTACAGCCCATAGGTCGATTATACTGGGAAAACTCTGGTTTGTCGGAAATTTTAACTCAAACATTGGGAAACGTGAACATTCATGGGTTTGGGGGTGGGGTATGAAGCACCCCTGTCATTAATGTGCGCGGAGTTTAGGGAGCAAGCGACCTAGTGGGATTTACAGTAGAAGGGATGTACTTTCAGACTACATAAGCGGATATGCCGGGAAAACTCTAGTTTTCGAGAAATATAGGTACAAAGATGACCGAAAATGGAAATTTCTGTATAGTATTGCAATGTGTCGGTACCAACTCGGGCTGGTTTCTCACAGAACCCCACCGAGTTTAGGGAGTTCAAGACCCAGTGGGGCTTGTAGTCCATACAAGTGCCTTTACAGCCCATAGGTCGGTTATACTGGGAAAACTCTGGTTTGTCGGAAATTTCAACTCAAACATTGGGAAACGTGAACATTCATGGGTTTGGGGGTGGGGTATGAGGCACCCCTTTCATTAACGTGCGCGGAGTTTAGGGAGCAAGCGACCTAGTGGGATTTACAGTAGAAGGGATGTACTTTCAGACTACATAAGCGACTATGCCGGGAAAACTCTAGTTTTCGAGAAATAGGGATACAAAGATGACCGAAAATGGAAATTTCTGTATAGTATTGCAATGTGTCGGTACCAACTCGGGCTGGTTTCTCACAGAACCCCACCGAGTTTAGGGAGTTCGAGACCCAGTGGGGCTTGTAGTCCATACAAGTGTCTTTACAGCCCATAGGTCGGTTATACTGGGAAAACTCTGGTTTGTCGGAAATTTCAACTCAAACATTGGGAAACGTGAACATTCATGGGTTTGGGGGTGGGGTATGAGGCACCCCTGTCATTAACGTGCGCGGAGTTTAGGGAGCAAGCGACCTAGTGGGATTTACAGTAGAAGGGATGTACTTTCAGACTACATAAGCGGCTATGCCGGGAAAACTCTAGTTTTCGAGAAATAGGGGTACAAAGATGACCGAAAATAGAAATTTCTGTATAGTATTGCAATGTGTCGGTACCAACTCGGGCTGGTTTCTCACAGAACCCCACCGAGTTTAGGGAGTTCGAGACCCAGTGGGGCTTGTAGTCCATACAAGTGTCTTTACAGCCCATAGGTCGGTTATACTGGGAAAACTCTGGTTTGTCGGAAATTTTAACTCAAACATTGGGAAACGTGAACATTCATGGGTTTGGGGGTGGGGTATGAGGCACCCCTGTCATTAACGTGCGCGGAGTTTAGGGAGCAAGCGACCTAGTGGGATTTACAGTAGAAGGGATTTACTTTCAGACTACATAAGCGGCTATGCCAGGAAAACTCTAGTTTTCGAGAAATAGGGGTACAAAGATGACCGAAAATGGAAATTTCTGTATAGTATTGCAATGTGTCGGTACCAACTCGGGCTGGTTTCTCACAGAACCCCACCGAGTTTAGGGAGTTCGAGACCCAGTGGGGCTTGTAGTCCATACAAGTGTCTTTACAGCCCATAGGTCGGTTATACTGGGAAAACTCTGGTTTGTCGAAAATTTCAACTCAAACATTGGGAAACGTGAACATTCATGGGTTTGGGGGTGGGGTATGAGGCACCCCTGTCATTAACGTGCGCGGAGTTTAGGGAGCAAGCGACCTAGTGGGATTTACAGTAGAAGGGATGTACTTTCAGACTACATAAGCGGCTATGCCGGGAAAACTCTAGTTTTCGAGAAATAGGGGTACAAAGATGACCGAAAATGGAAATTTCTGTATAGTATTGCAATGTGTCGGTACCAACTCGGGCTGGTTTCTCACAGAACCCCACCGAGTTTAGGGAGTTCGAGACCCAGTGGGGCTTGTAGTCCATACAAGTGCCTTTACAGCCCATAGGTCGGTTATACTGGGAAAACTCTGGTTTGTCGGAAATTTCAACTCAAACATTGGGAAACGTGAACATTCATGGGTTTGGGGGTGGGGTATGAGGCACCCCTGTCATTAACGTGCGCGGAGTTTAGGGAGCAAGCGACCTAGTGGGATTTACAGTAGAAGGGATGTACTTTTAGACTACATAAGCGGCTATGCCGGGAAAACTCTAGTTTTCGAGAAATAGGGGTACAAAGATGACCGAAAATGGAAATTTCTGTATAGTATTGCAATGTGTCGGTACCAACTCGGGCTGGTTTCTCACAGAACCCCACCGAGTTTAGGGAGTTCGAGACCCAGTGGGGCTTGTAGTCCATACAAGTGCCTTTACAGCCCATAGGTCGGTTATACTGGGAAAACTCTGGTTTGTCGGAAATTTCAACTCAAACATTGGGAAACGTGAACATTCATGGGTTTGGGGGTGGGGTATGAGGCACCCCTGTCATTAACGTGCGCGGAGTTTAGGGAGCAAGCGACCTAGTGGGATTTACAGAAGAAGGGATGTACTTTCAGACTACATAAGCGGCTATGCCGGGAAAACTCTAGTTTTCGAGAAATAGGGGTACAAAGATGACAGAAAATGGAAATTTCTGTATAGTATTGCAATGTGTCGGTACCAACTCGGGCTGGTTTCTCACAGAACCCCACCGAGTTTAGGGAGTTCGAGACCCAGTGGGGCTTGTAGTCCATACAAGTGCCTTTACAGCCCATAGGTCGGTTATACTGGGATAACTCTGGTTTGTCGGAA
Organism: Rugalucina vietnamica; assembly: GCA_964017185.1. Lineage (NCBI taxonomy): Eukaryota > Metazoa > Mollusca > Bivalvia > Lucinida > Lucinidae > Rugalucina > Rugalucina vietnamica. Next base: position 52,435,125 of record OZ024878.1, on the reverse strand, counting down.
ATTTCAACTCAAACATTGGGAAACGTGAACATTCATGGGTTTGGGGGTGGGGTATGAAGCACCCCTGTCGTTAATGTGCGCGGAGTTTAGGGAGCAAGCGACCTAGTGGGATTTACAGTAGAAGGGATGTACTTTCAGACTACATAAGCGGATATGCCGGGAAAACTCTAGTTTTCGAGAAATAGGGGTACAAAGATGACCGAAAATGGAAATTTCTGTATAGTATTGCAATGTGTCGGTACCAACTCGGGCTGGTTTCTCACAGAACCCCACCGAGTTTAGGGAGTTCCAGACCCAGTGAGGCTTGTAGTCCATACAAGTGCCTTTACAGCCCATAGGTCGGTTATACTGGGATAACTCTGGTTTGTCGGAAATTTCAACTCAAACATTGGGAAACGTGAACATTCATGGGTTTGGGGGTGGGGTATGAGGCACCCCTGTCATTAACGTGCGCGGAGTTTAGGGAGCAAGCGACCTAGTGGGATTTACAGTAGAAGGGATGTACTTTCAGACTACATAAGCGACTATGCCGGGAAAACTCTAGTTTTCGAGAAATAGGGATACAAAGATGACCAAAAATGGAAATTTCTGTATAGTATTGCAATGTGTCGGTACCAACTCGGGCTGGTTTCTCACAGAACCCCACCGAGTTTAGGGAGTTCGAGACCCAGTGGGGCTTGTAGTCCATACAAGTGTCTTTACAGCCCATAGGTCGGTTATACTGGGATAACTCTGGTTTGTCGGAAATTTCAACTCAAACATTGGGAAACGTGAACATTCATGGGTTTGGGGGTGGGGTATGAGGCACCCCTGTCATTAACGTGCGCGGAGTTTAGGGAGCAAGCGACCTAGTGGGATTTACAGTAGGAGGGATGTACTTTCAGACTACATAAGCGGCTATGCCAGGAAAACTCTAGTTTTCGAGAAATAGGGGTACAAAGATGACCGAAAATGGAAATTTCTGTATAGTATTGCAATGTGTCGGTACCAACTCGGGCTGGTTTCTCACAGAACCCCACCGAGTTTAGGGAGTTCGAGACCCAGTGGGGCTTGTAGTCCATACAAGTGTCTTTACAGCCCATAGGTCGGTTATACTGGGAAAACTCTGGTTTGTCGGAAATTTCAACTCAAATATTGGGAAACGTGAACATTCATGGGTTTGGGGGTGGGGTATGAGGCACCCCTGTCATTAACGTGCGCGGAGTTTAGGGAGCAAGCGACCTAGTGGGATTTACAGTAGAAGGGATGTACTTTCAGACTACATAAGCGGCTATGCCGGGAAAACTCTAGTTTTCGAGAAATAGGGGTACAAGGATGACCGAAAATGGAAATTTCTGTATAGTATTGCAATGTGTCGGTGCCAACTCGGGCTGGTTTCTCACAGAACCCCACCGAGTTTAGGGAGTTCGAGACCCAGTGGGGCTTGTAGTCCATACAAGTGCCTTTACAGCCCATAGGTCGGTTATACTGGGAAAACTCTGGTTTGTTGGAAATTTTAACTCAAACATTGGGAAACGTGAACATTCATGGGTTTGGGGGTAGGGTATGAGGCACCCCTGTCATTAACGTGCTCGGAGTTTAGGGAGCAAGTGACCTAGTGGGATTTACAGAAGAAGGGATGTACTTTCAGACTACATAAGCGGCTATGCCGGGAAAACTCTAGTTTTCGAGAAATAGGGGTACAAAGATGACCGAAAATGGAAATTTCTGTATAGTTTTGCAATGTGTCGGTACCAACTCGGGCTGGTTTCTCACAGAACCCCACCGAGTTTAGGGAGTTCGAGACCCAGTGGGGCTTGTAGTCCATACAAGTGCCTTTACAGCCCATAGGTCGGTTATACTGGGAAAACTCTGGTTTGTCGGAAATTTCAACTCAAACATTGGGAAACGTGAACATTCATGGGTTTGGGGTGGGGTATGAGGCACCCCTGTCATTAACGTGCGCGGAGTATAGGGAGCAAGCGACCTAGTGGGATTTACAATAGAAGGGATGTACTTTTAGACTACATAAGCGGCTATGCCGGGAAAACTCTAGTTTTCGAGAAATAGGGGTACAAAGATGACCGAAAATGGAAATTTCTGTATAGTATTGCAATGTGTCGGTACCAACTCGGGCTGGTTTCTCACAGAACCCCACCGAGTTTAGGGAGTTCGAGACCCAGTGGGGCTTGTAGTCCATACAAGTGCCTTTACAGCCCATAGGTCGGTTATACTGGGAAAACTCTGGTTTGTCGGAAATTTCAACTCAAACATTGGGAAACGTGAACATTCATGTGTTTGGGGGTGGGGTATGAGGCACCCCTGTCATTAACGTGCGCGGAGTTTAGGGAGCAAGCGACCTAGTGGGATTTACAGTAGAAGGGATGTACTTTCAGACTACATAAGCGGCTATGCCGGGAAAACTCCAGTTTTCGAGAAATAGGGGTACAAAGATGACCGAAAATGGAAATTTCTGTATAGTATTGCAATGTGTCGGTGCCAACTCGGGCTGGTTTCTCACAGAAACCCACCGAGTTTAGGGAGTTCGAGACCCAGTGGGGCTTGTAGTCCATACAAGTGCCTTTACAGCCCATAGGTCGGTTATACTGGGAAAACTCTGGTTTGTTAAAAATTTTAACTCAAACATTGGGAAACCTGAACATTCATGGGTTTGGGGGTGGGGTATGAGGCACCCCTGTCATTAACGTGCGCGGAGTTTAGGGAGCAAGCGACCTAGTGGGATTTACAGAAGAAGGGATGTACTTTCAGACTACATAAGCGGCTATGCCGGGAAAACTCTAGTTTTCGAGAAATAGGGGTACAAAGATGACCGAAAATGGAAATTTCTGTATAGTTTTGCAATGTGTCGGTACCAACTCGGGCTGGTTTCTCACAGAACCCCACCGAGTTTAGGGAGTTCGAGACCCAGTGGGGCTTGTAGTCCATACAAGTGCCTTTACAGCCCATAGGTCGGTTATACTGGGAAAACTCTGGTTTGTCGGAAATTTTAACTCAAACATTGGGAAACGTGAACATTCATGGGTTTGGGGGTGGGGTATGAGGCACCCCTGTCATTAACGTGCGCGGAGTTTAGGGAGCAAGCGACCTAGTGGGATTTACAGTAGAAGGGATGTACTTTCAGACTACATAAGCGGCTATGCCGGGAAAACTCCAGTTTTCGAGAAATAGGGGTACAAAGATGACCGAAAATGGAAATTTCTGTATAGTATTGCAATGTGTCGGTGCCAACTCGGGCTGGTTTCTCACAGAACCCCACCGAGTTTAGGGAGTTCGAGACCCAGTGGGGCTTGTAGTCCATACAAGTGCCTTTACAGCCCATAGGTCGGTTATACTGGGAAAACTCTGGTTTGTTGGAAATTTTAACTCAAACATTGGGAAACGTAAACATTCATGGGTTTGGGGGTGGGGTATGAGGCACCCCTGTCATTAACGTGCGCGGAGTTTAGGGAGCAAGCGACCTAGTGGGATTTACAGAAGAAGGGATGTACTTTCAGACTACATAAGCGGCTATGCCGGGAAAACTCTAGTTTTCGAGAAATAGGGGTACAAAGATGACCGAAAATGGAAATTTCTGTATAGTTTTGCAATGTGTCGGTACCAACTCGGGCTGGTTTCTCACAGAACCCCACCGTGTTTAGGGAGTTCGAGACCCAGTGGGGCTTGTAGTCCATACAAGTGCCTTTACAGCCCATAGGTCGGTTATACTGGGAAAACTCTGGTTTGTCGGAAATTTTAACTCAAACATTGGGAAACGTGAACATTCATGGGTTTGGGGGTGGGGTATGAGGCACCCCTGTCATTAACGTGCGCGGAGTTTAGGGAGCAAGCGACCTAGTGGGATTTACAGTAGAAGGGATGTACTTTCAGACTACATAAGCGGCTATGCCGGGAAAACTCTAGTTCTCGAGAAATAGGGGTACAAAGATGACCGAAAATGGAAATTTCTGTATAGTATTGCAATGTGTCGGTACCAACTCGGGCTGGTTTCTCACAGAACCCCACCGAGTTTAGGGAGTTCGAGACCCAGTGGGGCTTGTAGTCCATACAAGTGCCATACAATTAGTATGGACCCAGTGGGGCTTGTAGTCCATACAAGTGCCATACAATTAGTATGGACTACAAGCCCCACTGGATCTCGAACTCCCTAAACTCGGTGGGTTTCTGTGAGAAACCAGCCCGAGTTGGTACCGACACATTGCAAGACTATACAGAAATTTCCATTTTTGGTCATTTTTGTACCCCTATTTCTCGAAATCTAGAGATTTTCCGGCATAGCCGCTTATGTGGTCTGAAAGTACATCCCTTCTACTGTAAATCCCACTAGGTCGCTTGCTCCCTAAACTCCGCGCACGTTAATGACAGGGGTGCCTCATACCCCACCCCCAAACCCATGAATGTTCACTTTTCCCAATGTTTGAGTTAAAATTTCCGATAAACCAGAGTTTTCCCAGTATAACCGACCTATGGGCTGTAAAGGCACTTGTATGGACTACAAGCCCCACTGGGTCTCGAACTCCCTAAACTCGGTGGGGTTCTGTGAGAAACCAGCCCGAGTTGGTACCGACACATTGCAATACTATACAGAAATTTTCATTTTCGGTCATCTTTGTACCCCTATTTCTCGGAAACTAGAGTTTTCCCGGCATAGCCGCTTATGTAGTCTGAAAGTACATCCCTTCTACTGTAAATCCCACTAGGTCGCTTGCTCCCTATACTCCGCGCACGTTAATGACAGGGGTGCCTCCTACCCCACCCCCAAACCCATGAATGTTCACGTTTCCCAATGTTTGAGTTGAAATTTCCGACAAACCAGAGTTTTCCCAGTATAACCGACCTATGGGCTGTAAAGGCACTTGTATGGACTACAAGCCCCACTGGGTCTCGAACTCCCTAAACTCGGTGGGTTTCTGTGAGAAACCAGCCCGAGTTGGTACCGACACATTGCAATACTCTACAGAAAGTTCCATTTTTGGTCATTTTTGTACCCCTATTTGTCGAAAACTAGAGTTTTCCAGGCATAGCCGCTTATGTGGTCTGAAAGTACATCTCTTTTACTGTAAATCCCACTAGGTCGCTTGCTCCCTAAACTCCGCGCACGTCAATGACAGGTGTACCTCATACCCCACACCCGAACCCATGAATGTTCACGTTTCCTAATGTTTGAGATAAAATTTCCGACAAACCAGAGTTTTCCCAGTATAACCGACCTATGGGCTGTAAAGGCACTTGTATGGACTACAAGCCCCACTGGGTCTCGAACTCCCTAAACTCGGTGGGGTTCTGTGAGATACCAGCCCGAGTTGGTACCGACACATTGCAATACTATACAGAAATTTCCATTTTCGGTCATCTTTGTACCCCTATTTCTCGAAAACTAGAGTTTTCCCGGCATAGCCGCTTATGTAGTCTGAAAGTACATCCCTTCTACTGTAAATCCCACTAGGTCGCTTGCTCCCTAAACTCCGCGCACGTTAATGACAGGTGTGCCTCATACCCCACCCCCAAACCCATGAATGTTAACGTTTCCCAATGTTTGATTTAAAATTTCCGACAAATCAGAGTTTTCCCAGTATAACCGACCTATGGGCTGTAAAGGCACTTGTATGGACTACAAGCCCCACTGGGTCTCGAACTCCCTAAACTCGGTGGGGTTCTGTGAGAAACCAGCCCGAGTTGGTACCGACACATTGCAATACTATACAGAAATTTCCATTTTCGGTCATCTTTGTACCCCTATTTCTCGAGAACTAGAGTTTTCCCGGCATAGCCGCTTATGTAGTCTGAAAGTACATCCCTTCTACTGTAAATCCCACTAGGTCGCTTGCTCCCTAAACTCCGCGCACGTTAATGACAGGGTTGCCTCATACCCCACCCCCAAACCCATGAATGTTCACGTTTCCCAATGTTTGAGTTGAAATTTCCGACAAACCAGAGTTTTCCCAGTATAACCGACCTATGGGCTGTAAAGGCATTTGTATGGACTACAAGCCCCACTGGGTCTCGAACTCCCTAAACTCGGTGGGGTTCTGTGAGAAACCAGCCCGAGTTGGTACCGACACATTGCAACACTATACAGAAATTTCCATTTTCGGTCATCTTTGTACCCCTATTTCTCGAGAACTAGAGTTTTCCCGGCATAGTCGCTTATGTAGTCTGAAAGTACATCCCTTCTACTGTAAATCCCACTAGGTCGCTTGCTCCCTAAACTCCGCGCACATTAATGACAGGGGTGCCTCATACCCCACCCCCCAACCCATGAATGTTCACGTTTCCCAATGTTTGAGTTGAAATTTCCGACAAACCAGAGTTTTCCCAGTATAACCGACCTATGGGCTGTAAAGGCACTTGTATGGACTACAAGCCCCACTGGGTCTCGAACTCCCTAAACTCGGTGGGGTTCTGTGAGAAACCAGCCCGAGTTGGTACCGACACATTGCAATACTATACAGAAATTTCCATTTTCGGTCATCTTTGTACCCCTATTTCTCGAGAACTAGAGTTTTCCCGGCATAGCCGCTTATGTAGTCTGAAAGTACATCCCTTCTACTGTAAATCCCACTAGGTCGCTTGCTCCCTAAACTCCGCGCACGTTAATGACAGGGGTGCCTCATACCCCACCCCCCAACCCATGAATGTTCACGTTTCCCAATGTTTGAGTTGAAATTTCCGACAAACCAGAGTTTTCCCAGTATAACCGACCTATGGGCTGTAAAGGCACTTGTATGGACTACAAGCCCCACTGGGTCTCGAACTCCCTAAACTCGGTGGGGTTCTGTGAGAAACCAGCCCGAGTTGGTACCGACACATTGCAATACTATACAGAAATTTCCATTTTCGGTCATCTTTGTACCCCTATTTCTCGAGAACTAGAGTTTTCCCGGCATAGCCGCTTATGTAGTCTGAAAGTACATCCCTTCTACTGTAAATCCCACTAGGTCGCTTGCTCCCTAAACTCCGCGCACGTTAATGACAGGGGTGCCTCATACCCCACCCCCAAACCCATGAATGTTCACGTTTCCCAATGTTTGAGTTGAAATTTCCGACAAACCAGAGTTTTCCCAGTATAACCGACCTATGGGCTGTAAAGGCACTTGTATAGAACACAAGCCCCACTGGGTCTCGAACTCCCTAAACTCGGTGGGGTTCTGTGAGAAACCAGCCCGAGTTGGTACCGACACATTGCAATACTATACAGAAATTTCCATTTTCGGTCATCTTTGTACCCCTATTTCTCGAGAACTAGAGTTTTCCCGGCATAGCCGCTTATGTAGTCTGAAAGTACATCCCTTCTACTGTAAATCCCACTAGGTCGCTTGCTCCCTAAACTCCGCGCACGTTAATGACAGGGGTGCCTCATACCCCACCCCCAAACCCATGAATGATCACGTTTCCCAATGTTTGAGTTGAAATTTCCGACAAACCAGAGTTTTCCCAGTATAACCGACCTATGGGCTGTAAAGGCACTTGTATGGACTACAAGCCCCACTGGGTCTCGAACTCCCTAAACTCGGTGGGGTTCTGTGAGAAACCAGCCCGAGTTGGTACCGACACATTGCAATACTATACAGAAATTTCCATTTTCGGTCATCTTTGTACCCCTATTTCTCGAGAACTAGAGTTTTCCCGGCTTAGCCGCTTATGTAGTCTGAAAGTACATCCCTTCTACTGTAAATCCCACTAGGTCGCTTGCTCCCTAAACTCCGCGCACGTTAATGACAGGGGTGCCTCATACCCCACCCCCAAACCCATGAATGTTCACGTTTCCCAATGTTTGAGTTGAAATTTCCGACAAACCAGAGTTTTCCCAGTATAACCGACCTATGGGCTGTAAAGGCACTTGTATGGACTACAAGCCCCACTGGGTCTCGAACTCCCTAAACTCGGTGGGGTTCTGTGAGAAACCAGCCCGAGTTGGTACCGACACATTGCAATACTATACAGAAATTTCCATTTTCGGTCATCTTTGTACCCCTATTTCTCGAGAACTAGAGTTTTCCCGGCATAGCCGCTGATGTAGTCTGAAAGTACATCCCTTCTACTGTAAATCCCACTAGGTCGCTTGCTCCCTAAACTCCGCGCACGTTAATGACAGGGGTGCCTCATACCCCACCCCCAAACCCATGAATGATCACGTTTCCCAATGTTTGAGTTGAAATTTCCGACAAACCAGAGTTTTCCCAGTATAACCGACCTATGGGCTGTAAAGGCACTTGTATGGACTACAAGCCCCACTGGGTCTCGAACTCCCTAAACTCGGTGGGGTTCTGTGAGAAACCAGCCCGAGTTGGTACCGACACATTGCAATACTATACAGAAATTTCCATTTTCGGTCATCTTTGTACCCCTATTTCTCGAAAACTAGAGTTTTCCCGGCATAGCCGCTTATGTAGTCTGAAAGTACATCCCTTCTACTGTAAATCCCACTAGGTCGCTTGCTCCCTAAACTCCGCGCACGTTAATGACATGGGTGCCTCATACCCCACCCCCAAACCCATGAATGTTAACGTTTCCCAATGTTTGAGTTAAAATTTCCGACAAATCAGAGTTTTCCCAGTATAACCGACCTATGGGCTGTAAAGGCACTTGTATGGACTACAAGCCCCACTGGGTCTCGAACTCCCTAAACTCGGTGGGGTTCTGTGAGAAACCAGCCCGAGTTGGTACCGACACATTGCAATACTATACAGAAATTTCCATTTTCGGTCATCTTTGTACCCCTATTTCTCGAGAACTAGAGTTTTCCCGGCATAGCCGCTTATGTAGTCTGAAAGTACATTCCTTCTACTGTAAATCCCACTAGGTCGCTTGCTCCCTAAACTCCGCGCACGTTAATGACAGGGGTGCCTTATACCCCACCCCCAAACCCATGAATGTTCACGTTTCCCAATGTTTGAGTTGAAATTTCCGACAAACCAGAGTTTTCCCAGTATAACCGACCTATGGGCTGTAAAGGCACTTGTATGGACTACAAGCCCCACTGGGTCTCGAACTCCCTAAACTCGGTGGGGTTCTGTGAGAAACCAGCCCGAGTTGGTACCGACACATTGCAATACTATACAGAAATTTCCATTTTCGGTCATCTTTGTACCCCTATTTCTCGAAAACTAGAGTTTTCCCGGCATAGCCGCTTATGTAGTCTGAAAGTACATCCCTTCTACTGTAAATCCCACTAGGTCGCTTGCTCCCTAAACTCCGCGCACGTTAATGACAGGGGTGCCTCATACCCCACCCCCAAACCCATGAATGTTAACGTTTCCCAATGTTTGAGTTAAAATTTCCGACAAATCAGAGTTTTCCCAGTATAACCGACCTATGGGCTGTAAAGGCACTTGTATGGACTACAAGCCCCACTGGGTCTCGAACTCCCTAAACTCGGTGGGGTTCTGTGAGAAACCAGCCCGAGTTGGTACCGACACATTGCAATACTATACAGAAATTTCCATTTTCGGTCATCTTTGTACCCATATTTCTCGAGAACTAGAGTTTTCCCGGCATAGCCGCTTATGTAGTCTGAAAGTACATCCCTTCTACTGTAAATCCCACTAGGTCGCTTGCTCCCTAAACTCCGCGCACGTTAATGACAGGGGTGCCTCATACCCCACCCCCAAACCCATGAATGATCACGTTTCCCAATGTTTGAGTTGAAATTTCCGACAAACCAGAGTTTTCCCAGTATAACCGACCTATGGGCTGTAAAGGCACTTGTATGGACTACAAGCCCCACTGGGTCTCGAACTCCCTAAACTCGGTGGGGTTCTGTGAGAAACCAGCCCGAGTTGGTACCGACACATTGCAATACTATACAGAAATTTCCATTTTCGGTCATCTTTGTACCCCTATTTCTCGAAAACTAGAGTTTTCCCGGCATAGCCGCTTATGTAGTCTGAAAGTACATCCCTTCTACTGTAAATCCCACTAGGTCGCTTGCTCCCTAAACTCCGCGCACGTTAATGACAGGGGTGCCTCATACCCCACCCCCAAACCCATGAATGTTAACGTTTCCCAATGTTTGAGTTAAAATTTCCGACAAATCAGAGTTTTCCCAGTATAACCGACCTATGGGCTGTAAAGGCACTTGTATGGACTACAAGCCCCACTGGGTCTCGAACTCCCTAAACTCGGTGGGGTTCTGTGAGAAACCAGCCCGAGTTGGTACCGACACATTGCAATACTATACAGAAATTTCCATTTTCGGTCATCTTTGTACCCCTATTTCTCGAGAACTAGAGTTTTCCCGGCATAGCCGCTTATGTAGTCTGAAAGTACATCCCTTCTACTGTAAATCCCACTAGGTCGCTTGCTCCCTAAACTCCGCGCACGTTAATGACAGGGGTGCCTCATACCCCACCACCAAACCCATGAATGTTCACGTTTCCCAATGTTTGAGTTGAAATTTCCGACAAACCAGAGTTTTCCCAGTATAACCGACCTATGGGCTGTAAAGGCACTTGTATGGACTACAAGCCCCACTGGGTCTCGAACTCCCTAAACTCGGTGGGGTTCTGTGAGAAACCAGCCCGAGTTGGTACCGACACATTGCAATACTATACAGAAATTTCCATTTTCGGTCATCTTTGTACCCCTATTTCTCGAGAACTAGAGTTTTCCCGGCATAGCCGCTGATGTAGTCTGAAAGTACATCCCTTCTACTGTAAATCCCACTAGGTCGCTTGCTCCCTAAACTCCGCGCACGTTAATGACAGGGGTGCCTCATACCCCACCCCCAAACCCATGAATGATCACGTTTCCCAATGTTTGAGTTGAAATTTCCGACAAACCAGAGTTTTCCCAGTATAACCGACCTATGGGCTGTAAAGGCACTTGTATGGACTACAAGCCCCACTGGGTCTCGAACTCCCTAAACTCGGTGGGGTTCTGTGAGAAACCAGCCCGAGTTGGTACCGACACATTGCAATACTATACAGAAATTTCCATTTTCGGTCATCTTTTTACCCCTATTTCTCGAAAACTAGAGTTTTCCCGGCATAGCCGCTTATGTAGTCTGAAAGTACATCCCTTCTACTGTAAATCCCACTAGGTCGCTTGCTCCCTAAACTCCGCGCACGTTAATGACAGGGGTGCCTCATACCCCACCCCCAAACCCATGAATGTTAACGTTTCCCAATGTTTGAGTTAAAATTTCCGACAAATCAGAGTTTTCCCAGTATAACCGACCTATGGGCTGTAAAGGCACTTGTATGGACTACAAGCCCCACTGGGTCTCGAACTCCCTAAACTCGGTGGGGTTCTGTGAGAAACCAGCCCGAGTTGGTACCGACACATTGCAATACTATACAGAAATTTCCATTTTCGGTCATCTTTGTACCCCTATTTCTCGAGAACTAGAGTTTTCCCGGCATAGCCGCTTATGTAGTCTGAAAGTACATCCCTTCTACTGTAAATCCCACTAGGTCGCTTGCTCCCTAAACTCCGCGCACGTTAATGACAGGGGTGCCTCATACCCCACCCCCAAACCCATGAATGTTCACGTTTCCCAATGTTTGAGTTGAAATTTCCGACAAACCAGAGTTTTCCCAGTATAACCGACCTATGGGCTGTAAAGGCACTTGTATGGACTACAAGCCCCACTGGGTCTCGAACTCCCTAAACTCGGTGGGGTTCTGTGAGAAACCAGCCCGAGTTGGTACCGACACATTGCAATACTATACAGAAATTTCCATTTTCGGTCATCTTTGTACCCCTATTTCTCGAGAACTAGAGTTTTCCCGGCATAGCCGCTTATGTAGTCTGAAAGTACATCCCTTCTACTGTAAATCCCACTAGGTCGCTTGCTCCCTAAACTCCGCGCACGTTAATGACAGGGGTGCCTCATACCCCACCCCCAAACCCATGAATGATCACGTTTCCCAATGTTTGAGTTGAAATTTCCGACAAACCAGAGTTTTCCCAGTATAACCGACCTATGGGCTGTAAAGGCACTTGTATGGACTACAAGCCCCACTGGGTCTTGAACTCCCTAAACTCGGTGGGGTTCTGTGAGAAACCAGCCCGAGTTGGTACCGACACATTGCAATACTATACAGAAATTTCCATTTTCGGTCATCTTTGTACCCCTATTTCTCGAAAACTAGAGTTTTCCCGGCATAGCCGCTTATGTAGTCTGAAAGTACATCCCTTCTACTGTAAATCCCACTAGGTCGCTTGCTCCCTAAACTCCGCGCACGTTAATGACAGGGGTGCCTCATACCCCACCCCCAAACCCATGAATGTTAACGTTTCCCAATGTTTGAGTTAAAATTTCCGACAAATCAGAGTTTTCCCAGTATAACCGACCTATGGGCTGTAAAGGCACTTGTATGGACTACAAGCCCCACTGGGTCTCGAACTCCCTAAACTCGGTGGGGTTCTGTGAGAAACCAGCCCGAGTTGGTACCGACACATTGCAATACTATACAGAAATTTCCATTTTCGGTCATCTTTGTACCCCTATTTCTCGAGAACTAGAGTTTTCCCGGCATAGCCGCTTATGTAGTCTGAAAGTACATCCCTTCTACTGTAAATCCCACTAGGTCGCTTGCTCCCTAAACTCCGCGCACGTTAATGACAGGGGTGCCTCATACCCCACCCCCAAACCCATGAATGTTCACGTTTCCCAATGTTTGAGTTGAAATTTCCGACAAACCAGAGTTTTCCCAGTATAACCGACCTATGGGCTGTAAAGGCACTTGTATGGACTACAAGCCCCACTGGGTCTCGAACTCCCTAAACTCGGTGGGGTTCTGTGAGAAACCAGCCCGAGTTGGTACCGACACATTGCAATACTATACAGAAATTTCCATTTTCGGTCATCTTTGTACCCCTATTTCTCGAGAACTAGAGTTTTCCCGGCATAGCCGCTTATGTAGTCTGAAAGTACATCCCTTCTACTGTAAATCCCACTAGGTCGCTTGCTCCCTAAACTCCGCGCACGTTAATGACAGGGGTGCCTCATACCCCACCCCCAAACCCATGAATGATCACGTTTCCCAATGTTTGAGTTGAAATTTCCGACAAACCAGAGTTTTCCCAGTATAACCGACCTATGGGCTGTAAAGGCACTTGTATGGACTACAAGCCCCACTGGGTCTCGAACTCCCTAAACTCGGTGGGGTTCTGTGAGAAACCAGCCCGAGTTGGTACCGACACATTGCAATACTATACAGAAATTTCCATTTTCGGTCATCTTTGTACCCCTATTTCTCGAAAACTAGAGTTTTCCCGGCATAGCCGCTTATGTAGTCTGAAAGTACATCCCTTTTACTGTAAATCCCACTAGGTCGCTTGCTCCCTAAACTCCGCGCACGTTAATGACAGGGGTGCCTCATACCCCACCCCCAAACCCATGAATGTTAACGTTTCCCAATGTTTGAGTTAAAATTTCCGACAAATCAGAGTTTTCCCAGTATAACCGACCTATGGGCTGTAAAGGCACTTGTATGGACTACAAGCCCCACTGGGTCTCGAACTCCCTAAACTCGGTGGGGTTCTGTGAGAAACCAGCCCGAGTTGGTACCGACACATTGCAATACTATACAGAAATTTCCATTTTCGGTCATCTTTGTACCCCTATTTCTCGAGAACTAGAGTTTTCCCGGCATAGCCGCTTATGTAGTCTGAAAGTACATCCCTTCTACTGTAAATCCCACTAGGTCGCTTGCTCCCTAAACTCCGCGCACGTTAATGACAGGGGTGCCTTATACCCCACCCCCAAACCCATAAATGTTCACGTTTCCCAATGTTTGAGTTGAAATTTCCGACAAACCAGAGTTTTCCCAGTATAACCGACCTATGGGCTGTAAAGGCACTTGTATGGACTACAAGCCCCACTGGGTCTCGAACTCCCTAAACTCGGTGGGGTTCTGTGAGAAACCAGCCCGAGTTGGTACCGACACATTGCAATACTATACAGAAATTTCCATTTTCGGTCATCTTTGTACCCCTATTTCTCGAAAACTAGAGTTTTCCCGGCATAGCCGCTTATGTAGTCTGAAAGTACATCCCTTCTACTGTAAATCCCACTAGGTCGCTTGCTCCCTAAACTCCGCGCACGTTAATGACAGGGGTGCCTCATACCCCACCCCCAAACCCATGAATGTTAACGTTTCCCAATGTTTGAGTTAAAATTTCCGACAAATCAGAGTTTTCCCAGTATAACCGACCTATGGGCTGTAAAGGCACTTGTATGGACTACAAGCCCCACTGGGTCTCGAACTCCCTAAACTCGGTGGGGTTCTGTGAGAAACCAGCCCGAGTTGGTACCGACACATTGCAATACTATACAGAAATTTCCATTTTCGGTCATCTTTGTACCCCTATTTCTCGAGAACTAGAGTTTTCCCGGCATAGCCGCTGATGTAGTCTGAAAGTACATCCCTTCTACTGTAAATCCCTCTAGGTCGCTTGCTCCCTAAACTCCGCGCACGTTAATGACAGGGGTGCCTCATACCCCACCCCCAAACCCATGAATGTTCACGTTTCCCAATGTTTGAGTTGAAATTTCCGACAAACCAGAGTTTTCCCAGTATAACCGACCTATGGGCTGTAAAGGCACTTGTATGGACTACAAGCCCCACTGGGTCTCGAACTCCCTAAACTCGGTGGGGTTCTGTGAGAAACCAGCCCGAGTTGGTACCGACACATTGCAATACTATACAGAAATTTCCATTTTCGGTCATCTTTGTACCCCTATTTCTCGAGAACTAGAGTTTTCCCGGCATAGCCGCTTATGTAGTCTGAAAGTACATCCCTTCTACTGTAAATCCCACTAGGTCGCTTGCTCCCTAAACTCCGCGCACGTTAATGACAGGGGTGCCTCATACCCCACCCCCAAACCCATGAATGATCACGTTTCCCAATGTTTGAGTTGAAATTTCCGACAAACCAGAGTTTTCCCAGTATAACCGACCTATGGGCTGTAAAGGCACTTGTATGGACTACAAGCCCCACTGGGTCTCGAACTCCCTAAACTCGGTGGGGTTCTGTGAGAAACCAGCCCGAGTTGGTACCGACACATTGCAATACTATACAGAAATTTCCATTTTTGGTCATCTTTGTACCCCTATTTCTCGAAAACTAGAGTTTTCCCGGCATAGCCGCTTATGTAGTCTGAAAGTACATCCCTTCTACTGTAAATCCCACTAGGTCGCTTGCTCCCTAAACTCCGCGCACGTTAATGACAGGGGTGCCTCATACCCCACCCCCAAACCCATGAATGTTAACGTTTCCCAATGTTTGAGTTAAAATTTCCGACAAATCAGAGTTTTCCCAGTATAACCGACCTATGGGCTGTAAAGGCACTTGTATGGACTACAAGCCCCACTGGGTCTCGAACTCCCTAAACTCGGTGGGGTTCTGTGAGAAACCAGCCCGAGTTGGTACCGACACATTGCAATACTATACAGAAATTTCCATTTTCGGTCATCTTTGTACCCCTATTTCTCGAGAACTAGAGTTTTCCCGGCATAGCCGCTTATGTAGTCTGAAAGTACATCCCTTCTACTGTAAATCCCACTAGGTCGCTTGCTCCCTAAACTCCGCGCACGTTAATGACAGGGGTGCCTCATACCCCACCCCCAAACCCATGAATGTTCACGTTTCCCAATGTTTGAGTTGAAATTTCCGACAAACCAGAGTTTTCCCAGTATAACCGACCTATGGGCTGTAAAGGCACTTGTATGGACTACAAGCCCCACTGGGTCTCGAACTCCCTAAACTCGGTGGGGTTCTGTGAGAAACCAGCCCGAGTTGGTACCGACACATTGCAATACTATACAGAAATTTCCATTTTCGGTCATCTTTGTACCCCTATTTCTCGAGAACTAGAGTTTTCCCGGCATAGCCGCTTATGTAGTCTGAAAGTACATCCCTTCTACTGTAAATCCCACTAGGTCGCTTGCTCCCTAAACTCCGCGCACGTTAATGACAGGGGTGCCTCATACCCCACCCCCAAACCCATGAATGATCACGTTTCCCAATGTTTGAGTTGAAATTTCCGACAAACCAGAGTTTTCCCAGTATAACCGACCTATGGGCTGTAAAGGCACTTGTATGGACTACAAGCCCCACTGGGTCTCGAACTCCCTAAACTCGGTGGGGTTCTGTGAGAAACCAGCCCGAGTTGGTACCGACACATTGCAATACTATACAGAAATTTCCATTTTCGGTCATCTTTGTACCCCTATTTCTCGAAAACTAGAGTTTTCCCGGCATAGCCGCTTATGTAGTCTGAAAGTACATCCCTTCTACTGTAAATCCCACTAGGTCGCTTGCTCCCTAAACTCCGCGCACGTTAATGACAGGGGTGCCTCATACCCCACCCCCAAACCCATGAATGTTAACGTTTCCCAATGTTTGAGTTGAAATTTCCGACAAATCAGAGTTTTCCCAGTATAACCGACCTATGGGCTGTAAAGGCACTTGTATGGACTACAAGCCCCACTGGGTCTCGAACTCCCTAAACTCGGTGGGGTTCTGTGAGAAACCAGCCCGAGTTGGTACCGACACATTGCAATACTATACAGAAATTTCCATTTTCGGTCATCTTTGTACCCCTATTTCTCGAGAACTAGAGTTTTCCCGGCATAGCCGCTTATGTAGTCTGAAAGTACATCCCTTCTACTGTAAATCCCACTAGGTCGCTTGCTCCCTAAACTCCGCGCACGTTAATGACAGGGGTGCCTCATACCCCACCCCCAAACCCATGAATGTTCACGTTTCCCAATGTTTGAGTTGAAATTTTCGACAAACCAGAGTTTTCCCAGTATAACCGACCTATGGGCTGTAAAGGCACTTGTATGGACTACAAGCCCCACTGGGTCTCGAACTCCCTAAACTCGGTGGGGTTCTGTGAGAAACCAGCCCGAGTTGGTACCGACACATTGCAATACTATACAGAAATTTCCATTTTCGGTCATCTTTGTACCCCTATTTCTCGAGAACTAGAGTTTTCCCGGCATAGCCGCTTATGTAGTCTGAAAGTACATCCCTTCTACTGTAAATCCCACTAGGTCGCTTGCTCCCAACTCCGCGCACGTTAATGCCAGGGGTGCCTCATACCCCACCCCCAAACCCATGAATGATCACGTTTCCCAATGTTTGAGTTGAAATTTCCGACAAACCAGAGTTTTCCCAGTATAACCGACCTATGGGCTGTAAAGGCACTTGTATGGACTACAAGCCCCACTGGGTCTCGAACTCCCTAAACTCGGTGGGGTTCTGTGAGAAACCAGCCCGAGTTGGTACCGACACATTGCAATACTATACAGAAATTTCCATTTTCGGTCATCTTTGTACCCCTATTTCTCGAAAACTAGAGTTTTCCCGGCATAGCCGCTTATGTAGTCTGAAAGTACATCCCTTCTACTGTAAATCCCACTAGGTCGCTTGCTCCCTAAACTCCGCGCACGTTAATGACAGGGGTGCCTCATACCCCACCCCCAAACCCATGAATGTTAACGTTTCCCAATGTTTGAGTTAAAATTTCCGACAAATCAGAGTTTTCCCAGTATAACCGACCTATGGGCTGTAAAGGCACTTGTATGGACTACAAGCCCCACTGGGTCTCGAACTCCTTAAACTCGGTGGGGTTCTGTGAGAAACCAGCCCGAGTTGGTACCGACACATTGCAATACTATACAGAAATTTCCATTTTCGGTCATCTTTGTACCCCTATTTCTCGAGAACTAGAGTTTTCCCGGCATAGCCGCTTATGTAGTCTGAAAGTACATCCCTTCTACTGTAAATCCCACTAGGTCGCTTGCTCCCTAAACTCCGCGCACGTTAAT
Organism: Rugalucina vietnamica; assembly: GCA_964017185.1. Lineage (NCBI taxonomy): Eukaryota > Metazoa > Mollusca > Bivalvia > Lucinida > Lucinidae > Rugalucina > Rugalucina vietnamica. The sequence continues at coordinate 52,417,342 of OZ024878.1, read as the reverse complement.
GACAGGGGTGCCTTATACCCCACCCCCAAACCCATGAATGTTCACGTTTCCCAATGTTTGAGTTGAAATTTCCGACAAACCGGAGTTTTCCCAGTATAACCGACCTATGGGCTGTAAAGGCACTTGTATGGACTACAAGCCCCACTGGGTCTCGAACTCCCTAAACTCGGTGGGGTTCTGTGAGAAACCAGCCCGAGTTGGTACCGACACATTGCAATACTATACAGAAATTTCCATTTTCGGTCATCTTTGTACCCCTATTTCTCGAAAACTAGAGTTTTCCCGGCATAGCCGCTTATGTAGTCTGAAAGTACATCCCTTCTACTGTAAATCCCACTAGGTCGCTTGCTCCCTAAACTCCGCGCACGTTAATGACAGGGGTGCCTCATACCCCACCCCCAAACCCATGAATGTTAACGTTTCCCAATGTTTGAGTTAAAATTTCCGACAAATCAGAGTTTTCCCAGTATAACCGACCTATGGGCTGTAAAGGCACTTGTATGGACTACAAGCCCCACTGGGTCTCGAACTCCCTAAACTCGGTGGGGTTCTGTGAGAAACCAGCCCGAGTTGGTACCGACACATTGCAATACTATACAGAAATTTCCATTTTCGGTCATCTTTGTACCCCTATTTCTCGAGAACTAGAGTTTTCCCGGCATAGCCGCTGATGTAGTCTGAAAGTACATCCCTTCTACTGTAAATCCCACTAGGTCGCTTGCTCCCTAAACTCCGCGCACGTTAATGACAGGGGTGCCTCATACCCCACCCCCAAACCCATGAATGTTCACGTTTCCCAATGTTTGAGTTGAAATTTCCGACAAACCAGAGTTTTCCCAGTATAACCGACCTATGGGCTGTAAAGGCACTTGTATGGACTACAAGCCCCACTGGGTCTCGAACTCCCTAAACTCGGTGGGGTTCTGTGAGAAACCAGCCCGAGTTGGTACCGACACATTGCAATACTATACAGAAATTTCCATTTTCGGTCATCTTTGTACCCCTATTTCTCGAGAACTAGAGTTTTCCCGGCATAGCCGCTTATGTAGTCTGAAAGTACATCCCTTCTACTGTAAATCCCACTAGGTCGCTTGCTCCCTAAACTCCGCGCACGTTAATGACAGGGGTGCCTCATACCCCACCCCCAAACCCATGAATGTTCACGTTTCCCAATGTTTGAGTTGAAATTTCCGACAAACCAGAGTTTTCCCAGTATAACCGACCTATGGGCTGTAAAGGCACTTGTATGGACTACAAGCCCCACTGGGTCTCGAACTCCCTAAACTCGGTGGGGTTCTGTGAGAAACCAGCCCGAGTTGGTACCGACACATTGCAATACTATACAGAAATTTCCATTTTCGGTCATCTTTGTACCCCTATTTCTCGAGAACTAGAGTTTTCCCGGCATAGCCGCTTATGTAGTCTGAAAGTACATCCCTTCTACTGTAAATCCCACTAGGTCGCTTGCTCCCTAAACTCCGCGCACGTTAATGACAGGGGTGCCTCATACCCCACCCCCAAACCCATGAATGATCACGTTTCCCAATGTTTGAGTTGAAATTTCCGACAAACCAGAGTTTTCCCAGTATAACCGACCTATGGGCTGTAAAGGCACTTGTATGGACTACAAGCCCCACTGGGTCTCGAACTCCCTAAACTCGGTGGGGTTCTGTGAGAAACCAGCCCGAGTTGGTACCGACACATTGCAATACTATACAGAAATTTCCATTTTCGGTCATCTTTGTACCCCTATTTCTCGAAAACTAGAGTTTTCCCGGCATAGCCGCTTATGTAGTCTGAAAGTACATCCCTTCTACTGTAAATCCCACTAGGTCGCTTGCTCCCTAAACTCCGCGCACGTTAATGACAGGGGTGCCTCATACCCCACCCCCAAACCCATGAATGTTCACGTTTCCCAATGTTTGAGTTGAAATTTCCGACAAACCAGAGTTTTCCCAGTATAACCGACCTATGGGCTGTAAAGGCATTTGTATGGACTACAAGCCCCACTGGGTCTCGAACTCCCTAAACTCGGTGGGGTTCTGTGAGAAACCAGCCCGAGTTGGTACCGACACATTGCAACACTATACAGAAATTTCCATTTTCGGTCATCTTTGTACCCCTATTTCTCGAGAACTAGAGTTTTCCCGGCATAGCCGCTTATGTAGTCTGAAAGTACATCCCTTCTACTGTAAATCCCACTAGGTCGCTTGCTCCCTAAACTCCGCGCACGTTAATGACAGGGGTGCCTCATACCCCACCCCCAAACCCATGAATGTTAACGTTTCCCAATGTTTGAGTTAAAATTTCCGACAAATCAGAGTTTTCCCAGTATAACCGACCTATGGGCTGTAAAGGCACTTGTATGGACTACAAGCCCCACTGGGTCTCGAACTCCCTAAACTCGGTGGGGTTCTGTGAGAAACCAGCCCGAGTTGGTACCGACACATTGCAATACTATACAGAAATTTCCATTTTCGGTCATCTTTGTACCCCTATTTCTCGAGAACTAGAGTTTTCCCGGCATAGCCGCTTATGTAGTCTGAAAGTACATCCCTTCTACTGTAAATCCCACTAGGTCGCTTGCTCCCTAAACTCCGCGCACGTTAATGACAGGGGTGCCTCATACCCCACCCCCAAACCCATGAATGTTCACGTTTCCCAATGTTTGAGTTGAAATTTCCGACAAACCAGAGTTTTCCCAGTATAACCGACCTATGGGCTGTAAAGGCACTTGTATGGACTACAAGCCCCACTGGGTCTCGAACTCCCTAAACTCGGTGGGGTTCTGTGAGAAACCAGCCCGAGTTGGTACCGACACATTGCAATACTATACAGAAATTTCCATTTTCGGTCATCTTTGTACCCCTATTTCTCGAGAACTAGAGTTTTCCCGGCATAGCCGCTTATGTAGTCTGAAAGTACATCCCTTCTACTGTAAATCCCACTAGGTCGCTTGCTCCCTAAACTCCGCGCACGTTAATGACAGGGGTGCCTCATACCCCACCCCCAAACCCATGAATGATCACGTTTCCCAATGTTTGAGTTGAAATTTCCGACAAACCAGAGTTTTCCCAGTATAACCGACCTATGGGCTGTAAAGGCACTTGTATGGACTACAAGCCCCACTGGGTCTCGAACTCCCTAAACTCGGTGGGGTTCTGTGAGAAACCAGCCCGAGTTGGTACCGACACATTGCAATACTATACAGAAATTTCCATTTTCGGTCATCTTTGTACCCCTATTTCTCGAAAACTAGAGTTTTCCCGGCATAGCCGCTTATGTAGTCTGAAAGTACATCCCTTCTACTGTAAATCCCACTAGGTCGCTTGCTCCCTAAACTCCGCGCACGTTAATGACAGGGGTGCCTCATACCCCACCCCCAAACCCATGAATGTTAACGTTTCCCAATGTTTGAGTTAAAATTTCCGACAAATCAGAGTTTTCCCAGTATAACCGACCTATGGGCTGTAAAGGCACTTGTATGGACTACAAGCCCCACTGGGTCTCGAACTCCCTAAACTCGGTGGGGTTCTGTGAGAAACCAGCCCGAGTTGGTACCGACACATTGCAATACTATACAGAAATTTCCATTTTCGGTCATCTTTGTACCCCTATTTCTCGAGAACTAGAGTTTTCCCGGCATAGCCGCTTATGTAGTCTGAAAGTACATCCCTTCTACTGTAAATCCCACTAGGTCGCTTGCTCCCTAAACTCCGCGCACGTTAATGACAGGGGTGCCTCATACCCCACCCCCAAACCCATGAATGTTCACGTTTCCCAATGTTTGAGTTGAAATTTTCGACAAACCAGAGTTTTCCCAGTATAACCGACCTATGGGCTGTAAAGGCACTTGTATGGACTACAAGCCCCACTGGGTCTCGAACTCCCTAAACTCGGTGGGGTTCTGTGAGAAACCAGCCCGAGTTGGTACCGACACATTGCAATACTATACAGAAATTTCCATTTTCGGTCATCTTTGTACCCCTATTTCTCGAGAACTAGAGTTTTCCCGGCATAGCCGCTTATGTAGTCTGAAAGTACATCCCTTCTACTGTAAATCCCACTAGGTCGCTTGCTCCCAACTCCGCGCACGTTAATGCCAGGGGTGCCTCATACCCCACCCCCAAACCCATGAATGATCACGTTTCCCAATGTTTGAGTTGAAATTTCCGACAAACCAGAGTTTTCCCAGTATAACCGACCTATGGGCTGTAAAGGCACTTGTATGGACTACAAGCCCCACTGGGTCTCGAACTCCCTAAACTCGGTGGGGTTCTGTGAGAAACCAGCCCGAGTTGGTACCGACACATTGCAATACTATACAGAAATTTCCATTTTCGGTCATCTTTGTACCCCTATTTCTCGAAAACTAGAGTTTTCCCGGCATAGCCGCTTATGTAGTCTGAAAGTACATCCCTTCTACTGTAAATCCCACTAGGTCGCTTGCTCCCTAAACTCCGCGCACGTTAATGACAGGGGTGCCTCATACCCCACCCCCAAACCCATGAATGTTAACGTTTCCCAATGTTTGAGTTAAAATTTCCGACAAATCAGAGTTTTCCCAGTATAACCGACCTATGGGCTGTAAAGGCACTTGTATGGACTACAAGCCCCACTGGGTCTCGAACTCCTTAAACTCGGTGGGGTTCTGTGAGAAACCAGCCCGAGTTGGTACCGACACATTGCAATACTATACAGAAATTTCCATTTTCGGTCATCTTTGTACCCCTATTTCTCGAGAACTAGAGTTTTCCCGGCATAGCCGCTTATGTAGTCTGAAAGTACATCCCTTCTACTGTAAATCCCACTAGGTCGCTTGCTCCCTAAACTCCGCGCACGTTAATGACAGGGGTGCCTTATACCCCACCCCCAAACCCATGAATGTTCACGTTTCCCAATGTTTGAGTTGAAATTTCCGACAAACCGGAGTTTTCCCAGTATAACCGACCTATGGGCTGTAAAGGCACTTGTATGGACTACAAGCCCCACTGGGTCTCGAACTCCCTAAACTCGGTGGGGTTCTGTGAGAAACCAGCCCGAGTTGGTACCGACACATTGCAATACTATACAGAAATTTCCATTTTCGGTCATCTTTGTACCCCTATTTCTCGAAAACTAGAGTTTTCCCGGCATAGCCGCTTATGTAGTCTGAAAGTACATCCCTTCTACTGTAAATCCCACTAGGTCGCTTGCTCCCTAAACTCCGCGCACGTTAATGACAGGGGTGCCTCATACCCCACCCCCAAACCCATGAATGTTAACGTTTCCCAATGTTTGAGTTAAAATTTCCGACAAATCAGAGTTTTCCCAGTATAACCGACCTATGGGCTGTAAAGGCACTTGTATGGACTACAAGCCCCACTGGGTCTCGAACTCCCTAAACTCGGTGGGGTTCTGTGAGAAACCAGCCCGAGTTGGTACCGACACATTGCAATACTATACAGAAATTTCCATTTTCGGTCATCTTTGTACCCCTATTTCTCGAGAACTAGAGTTTTCCCGGCATAGCCGCTGATGTAGTCTGAAAGTACATCCCTTCTACTGTAAATCCCACTAGGTCGCTTGCTCCCTAAACTCCGCGCACGTTAATGACAGGGGTGCCTCATACCCCACCCCCAAACCCATGAATGTTCACGTTTCCCAATGTTTGAGTTGAAATTTCCGACAAACCAGAGTTTTCCCAGTATAACCGACCTATGGGCTGTAAAGGCACTTGTATGGACTACAAGCCCCACTGGGTCTCGAACTCCCTAAACTCGGTGGGGTTCTGTGAGAAACCAGCCCGAGTTGGTACCGACACATTGCAATACTATACAGAAATTTCCATTTTCGGTCATCTTTGTACCCCTATTTCTCGAGAACTAGAGTTTTCCCGGCATAGCCGCTTATGTAGTCTGAAAGTACATCCCTTCTACTGTAAATCCCACTAGGTCGCTTGCTCCCTAAACTCCGCGCACGTTAATGACAGGGGTGCCTCATACCCCACCCCCAAACCCATGAATGATCACGTTTCCCAATGTTTGAGTTGAAATTTCCGACAAACCAGAGTTTTCCCAGTATAACCGACCTATGGGCTGTAAAGGCACTTGTATGGACTACAAGCCCCACTGGGTCTCGAACTCCCTAAACTCGGTGGGGTTCTGTGAGAAACCAGCCCGAGTTGGTACCGACACATTGCAATACTATACAGAAATTTCCATTTTCGGTCATCTTTGTACCCCTATTTCTCGAAAACTAGAGTTTTCCCGGCATAGCCGCTTATGTAGTCTGAAAGTACATCCCTTCTACTGTAAATCCCACTAGGTCGCTTGCTCCCTAATCTCCGCGCACGTTAATGACAGGGGTGCCTCATACCCCACCCCCAAACCCATGAATGTTAACGTTTCCCAATGTTTGAGTTGAAATTTCCGACAAATCAGAGTTTTCCCAGTATAACCGACCTATGGGCTGTAAAGGCACTTGTATGGACTACAAGCCCCACTGGGTCTCGAACTCCCTAAACTCGGTGGGGTTCTGTGAGAAACCAGCCCGAGTTGGTACCGACACATTGCAATACTATACAGAAATTTCCATTTTCGGTCATCTTTGTACCCCTATTTCTCGAGAACTAGAGTTTTCCCGGCATAGCCGCTTATGTAGTCTGAAAGTACATCCCTTCTACTGTAAATCCCACTAGGTCGCTTGCTCCCTAAACTCCGCGCACGTTAATGACAGGGGTGCCTCATACCCCACCCCCAAACCCATGAATGTTCACGTTTCCCAATGTTTGAGTTGAAATTTCCGACAAACCAGAGTTTTCCCAGTATAACCGACCTATGGGCTGTAAAGGCACTTGTATGGACTACAAGCCCCACTGGGTCTCGAACTCCCTAAACTCGGTGGGGTTCTGTGAGAAACCAGCCCGAGTTGGTACCGACACATTGCAATACTATACAGAAATTTCCATTTTCGGTCATCTTTGTACCCCTATTTCTCGAAAACTAGAGTTTTCCCGGCATAGCCGCTTATGTAGTCTGAAAGTACATCCCTTCTACTGTAAATCCCACTAGGTCGCTTGCTCCCTAAACTCCGCGCACGTTAATGACAGGTGTGCCTCATACCCCACCCCCAAACCCATGAATGTTAACGTTTCCCAATGTTTGATTTAAAATTTCCGACAAATCAGAGTTTTCCCAGTATAACCGACCTATGGGCTGTAAAGGCACTTGTATGGACTACAAGCCCCACTGGGTCTCGAACTCCCTAAACTCGGTGGGGTTCTGTGAGAAACCAGCCCGAGTTGGTACCGACACATTGCAATACTATACAGAAATTTCCATTTTCGGTCATCTTTGTACCCCTATTTCTCGAGAACTAGAGTTTTCCCGGCATAGCCGCTTATGTAGTCTGAAAGTACATCCCTTCTACTGTAAATCCCACTAGGTCGCTTGCTCCCTAAACTCCGCGCACGTTAATGACAGGGTTGCCTCATACCCCACCCCCAAACCCATGAATGTTCACGTTTCCCAATGTTTGAGTTGAAATTTCCGACAAACCAGAGTTTTCCCAGTATAACCGACCTATGGGCTGTAAAGGCATTTGTATGGACTACAAGCCCCACTGGGTCTCGAACTCCCTAAACTCGGTGGGGTTCTGTGAGAAACCAGCCCGAGTTGGTACCGACACATTGCAACACTATACAGAAATTTCCATTTTCGGTCATCTTTGTACCCCTATTTCTCGAGAACTAGAGTTTTCCCGGCATAGTCGCTTATGTAGTCTGAAAGTACATCCCTTCTACTGTAAATCCCACTAGGTCGCTTGCTCCCTAAACTCCGCGCACATTAATGACAGGGGTGCCTCATACCCCACCCCCCAACCCATGAATGTTCACGTTTCCCAATGTTTGAGTTGAAATTTCCGACAAACCAGAGTTTTCCCAGTATAACCGACCTATGGGCTGTAAAGGCACTTGTATGGACTACAAGCCCCACTGGGTCTCGAACTCCCTAAACTCGGTGGGGTTCTGTGAGAAACCAGCCCGAGTTGGTACCGACACATTGCAATACTATACAGAAATTTCCATTTTCGGTCATCTTTGTACCCCTATTTCTCGAGAACTAGAGTTTTCCCGGCATAGCCGCTTATGTAGTCTGAAAGTACATCCCTTCTACTGTAAATCCCACTAGGTCGCTTGCTCCCTAAACTCCGCGCACGTTAATGACAGGGGTGCCTCATACCCCACCCCCAAACCCATGAATGTTCACGTTTCCCAATGTTTGAGTTGAAATTTCCGACAAACCAGAGTTTTCCCAGTATAACCGACCTATGGGCTGTAAAGGCACTTGTATGGACTACAAGCCCCACTGGGTCTCGAACTCCCTAAACTCGGTGGGGTTCTGTGAGAAACCAGCCCGAGTTGGTACCGACACATTGCAATACTATACAGAAATTTCCATTTTCGGTCATCTTTGTACCCCTATTTCTCGAGAACTAGAGTTTTCCCGGCATAGCCGCTTATGTAGTCTGAAAGTACATCCCTTCTACTGTAAATCCCACTAGGTCGCTTGCTCCCTAAACTCCGCGCACGTTAATGACAGGGGTGCCTCATACCCCACCCCCAAACCCATGAATGTTCACGTTTCCCAATGTTTGAGTTGAAATTTCCGACAAACCAGAGTTTTCCCAGTATAACCGACCTATGGGCTGTAAAGGCACTTGTATAGAACACAAGCCCCACTGGGTCTCGAACTCCCTAAACTCGGTGGGGTTCTGTGAGAAACCAGCCCGAGTTGGTACCGACACATTGCAATACTATACAGAAATTTCCATTTTCGGTCATCTTTGTACCCCTATTTCTCGAGAACTAGAGTTTTCCCGGCATAGCCGCTTATGTAGTCTGAAAGTACATCCCTTCTACTGTAAATCCCACTAGGTCGCTTGCTCCCTAAACTCCGCGCACGTTAATGACAGGGGTGCCTCATACCCCACCCCCAAACCCATGAATGATCACGTTTCCCAATGTTTGAGTTGAAATTTCCGACAAACCAGAGTTTTCCCAGTATAACCGACCTATGGGCTGTAAAGGCACTTGTATGGACTACAAGCCCCACTGGGTCTCGAACTCCCTAAACTCGGTGGGGTTCTGTGAGAAACCAGCCCGAGTTGGTACCGACACATTGCAATACTATACAGAAATTTCCATTTTCGGTCATCTTTGTACCCCTATTTCTCGAGAACTAGAGTTTTCCCGGCTTAGCCGCTTATGTAGTCTGAAAGTACATCCCTTCTACTGTAAATCCCACTAGGTCGCTTGCTCCCTAAACTCCGCGCACGTTAATGACAGGGGTGCCTCATACCCCACCCCCAAACCCATGAATGTTCACGTTTCCCAATGTTTGAGTTGAAATTTCCGACAAACCAGAGTTTTCCCAGTATAACCGACCTATGGGCTGTAAAGGCACTTGTATGGACTACAAGCCCCACTGGGTCTCGAACTCCCTAAACTCGGTGGGGTTCTGTGAGAAACCAGCCCGAGTTGGTACCGACACATTGCAATACTATACAGAAATTTCCATTTTCGGTCATCTTTGTACCCCTATTTCTCGAGAACTAGAGTTTTCCCGGCATAGCCGCTGATGTAGTCTGAAAGTACATCCCTTCTACTGTAAATCCCACTAGGTCGCTTGCTCCCTAAACTCCGCGCACGTTAATGACAGGGGTGCCTCATACCCCACCCCCAAACCCATGAATGATCACGTTTCCCAATGTTTGAGTTGAAATTTCCGACAAACCAGAGTTTTCCCAGTATAACCGACCTATGGGCTGTAAAGGCACTTGTATGGACTACAAGCCCCACTGGGTCTCGAACTCCCTAAACTCGGTGGGGTTCTGTGAGAAACCAGCCCGAGTTGGTACCGACACATTGCAATACTATACAGAAATTTCCATTTTCGGTCATCTTTGTACCCCTATTTCTCGAAAACTAGAGTTTTCCCGGCATAGCCGCTTATGTAGTCTGAAAGTACATCCCTTCTACTGTAAATCCCACTAGGTCGCTTGCTCCCTAAACTCCGCGCACGTTAATGACATGGGTGCCTCATACCCCACCCCCAAACCCATGAATGTTAACGTTTCCCAATGTTTGAGTTAAAATTTCCGACAAATCAGAGTTTTCCCAGTATAACCGACCTATGGGCTGTAAAGGCACTTGTATGGACTACAAGCCCCACTGGGTCTCGAACTCCCTAAACTCGGTGGGGTTCTGTGAGAAACCAGCCCGAGTTGGTACCGACACATTGCAATACTATACAGAAATTTCCATTTTCGGTCATCTTTGTACCCCTATTTCTCGAGAACTAGAGTTTTCCCGGCATAGCCGCTTATGTAGTCTGAAAGTACATTCCTTCTACTGTAAATCCCACTAGGTCGCTTGCTCCCTAAACTCCGCGCACGTTAATGACAGGGGTGCCTTATACCCCACCCCCAAACCCATGAATGTTCACGTTTCCCAATGTTTGAGTTGAAATTTCCGACAAACCAGAGTTTTCCCAGTATAACCGACCTATGGGCTGTAAAGGCACTTGTATGGACTACAAGCCCCACTGGGTCTCGAACTCCCTAAACTCGGTGGGGTTCTGTGAGAAACCAGCCCGAGTTGGTACCGACACATTGCAATACTATACAGAAATTTCCATTTTCGGTCATCTTTGTACCCCTATTTCTCGAAAACTAGAGTTTTCCCGGCATAGCCGCTTATGTAGTCTGAAAGTACATCCCTTCTACTGTAAATCCCACTAGGTCGCTTGCTCCCTAAACTCCGCGCACGTTAATGACAGGGGTGCCTCATACCCCACCCCCAAACCCATGAATGTTAACGTTTCCCAATGTTTGAGTTAAAATTTCCGACAAATCAGAGTTTTCCCAGTATAACCGACCTATGGGCTGTAAAGGCACTTGTATGGACTACAAGCCCCACTGGGTCTCGAACTCCCTAAACTCGGTGGGGTTCTGTGAGAAACCAGCCCGAGTTGGTACCGACACATTGCAATACTATACAGAAATTTCCATTTTCGGTCATCTTTGTACCCATATTTCTCGAGAACTAGAGTTTTCCCGGCATAGCCGCTTATGTAGTCTGAAAGTACATCCCTTCTACTGTAAATCCCACTAGGTCGCTTGCTCCCTAAACTCCGCGCACGTTAATGACAGGGGTGCCTCATACCCCACCCCCAAACCCATGAATGATCACGTTTCCCAATGTTTGAGTTGAAATTTCCGACAAACCAGAGTTTTCCCAGTATAACCGACCTATGGGCTGTAAAGGCACTTGTATGGACTACAAGCCCCACTGGGTCTCGAACTCCCTAAACTCGGTGGGGTTCTGTGAGAAACCAGCCCGAGTTGGTACCGACACATTGCAATACTATACAGAAATTTCCATTTTCGGTCATCTTTGTACCCCTATTTCTCGAAAACTAGAGTTTTCCCGGCATAGCCGCTTATGTAGTCTGAAAGTACATCCCTTCTACTGTAAATCCCACTAGGTCGCTTGCTCCCTAAACTCCGCGCACGTTAATGACAGGGGTGCCTCATACCCCACCCCCAAACCCATGAATGTTAACGTTTCCCAATGTTTGAGTTAAAATTTCCGACAAATCAGAGTTTTCCCAGTATAACCGACCTATGGGCTGTAAAGGCACTTGTATGGACTACAAGCCCCACTGGGTCTCGAACTCCCTAAACTCGGTGGGGTTCTGTGAGAAACCAGCCCGAGTTGGTACCGACACATTGCAATACTATACAGAAATTTCCATTTTCGGTCATCTTTGTACCCCTATTTCTCGAGAACTAGAGTTTTCCCGGCATAGCCGCTTATGTAGTCTGAAAGTACATCCCTTCTACTGTAAATCCCACTAGGTCGCTTGCTCCCTAAACTCCGCGCACGTTAATGACAGGGGTGCCTCATACCCCACCACCAAACCCATGAATGTTCACGTTTCCCAATGTTTGAGTTGAAATTTCCGACAAACCAGAGTTTTCCCAGTATAACCGACCTATGGGCTGTAAAGGCACTTGTATGGACTACAAGCCCCACTGGGTCTCGAACTCCCTAAACTCGGTGGGGTTCTGTGAGAAACCAGCCCGAGTTGGTACCGACACATTGCAATACTATACAGAAATTTCCATTTTCGGTCATCTTTGTACCCCTATTTCTCGAGAACTAGAGTTTTCCCGGCATAGCCGCTGATGTAGTCTGAAAGTACATCCCTTCTACTGTAAATCCCACTAGGTCGCTTGCTCCCTAAACTCCGCGCACGTTAATGACAGGGGTGCCTCATACCCCACCCCCAAACCCATGAATGATCACGTTTCCCAATGTTTGAGTTGAAATTTCCGACAAACCAGAGTTTTCCCAGTATAACCGACCTATGGGCTGTAAAGGCACTTGTATGGACTACAAGCCCCACTGGGTCTCGAACTCCCTAAACTCGGTGGGGTTCTGTGAGAAACCAGCCCGAGTTGGTACCGACACATTGCAATACTATACAGAAATTTCCATTTTCGGTCATCTTTTTACCCCTATTTCTCGAAAACTAGAGTTTTCCCGGCATAGCCGCTTATGTAGTCTGAAAGTACATCCCTTCTACTGTAAATCCCACTAGGTCGCTTGCTCCCTAAACTCCGCGCACGTTAATGACAGGGGTGCCTCATACCCCACCCCCAAACCCATGAATGTTAACGTTTCCCAATGTTTGAGTTAAAATTTCCGACAAATCAGAGTTTTCCCAGTATAACCGACCTATGGGCTGTAAAGGCACTTGTATGGACTACAAGCCCCACTGGGTCTCGAACTCCCTAAACTCGGTGGGGTTCTGTGAGAAACCAGCCCGAGTTGGTACCGACACATTGCAATACTATACAGAAATTTCCATTTTCGGTCATCTTTGTACCCCTATTTCTCGAGAACTAGAGTTTTCCCGGCATAGCCGCTTATGTAGTCTGAAAGTACATCCCTTCTACTGTAAATCCCACTAGGTCGCTTGCTCCCTAAACTCCGCGCACGTTAATGACAGGGGTGCCTCATACCCCACCCCCAAACCCATGAATGTTCACGTTTCCCAATGTTTGAGTTGAAATTTCCGACAAACCAGAGTTTTCCCAGTATAACCGACCTATGGGCTGTAAAGGCACTTGTATGGACTACAAGCCCCACTGGGTCTCGAACTCCCTAAACTCGGTGGGGTTCTGTGAGAAACCAGCCCGAGTTGGTACCGACACATTGCAATACTATACAGAAATTTCCATTTTCGGTCATCTTTGTACCCCTATTTCTCGAGAACTAGAGTTTTCCCGGCATAGCCGCTTATGTAGTCTGAAAGTACATCCCTTCTACTGTAAATCCCACTAGGTCGCTTGCTCCCTAAACTCCGCGCACGTTAATGACAGGGGTGCCTCATACCCCACCCCCAAACCCATGAATGATCACGTTTCCCAATGTTTGAGTTGAAATTTCCGACAAACCAGAGTTTTCCCAGTATAACCGACCTATGGGCTGTAAAGGCACTTGTATGGACTACAAGCCCCACTGGGTCTTGAACTCCCTAAACTCGGTGGGGTTCTGTGAGAAACCAGCCCGAGTTGGTACCGACACATTGCAATACTATACAGAAATTTCCATTTTCGGTCATCTTTGTACCCCTATTTCTCGAAAACTAGAGTTTTCCCGGCATAGCCGCTTATGTAGTCTGAAAGTACATCCCTTCTACTGTAAATCCCACTAGGTCGCTTGCTCCCTAAACTCCGCGCACGTTAATGACAGGGGTGCCTCATACCCCACCCCCAAACCCATGAATGTTAACGTTTCCCAATGTTTGAGTTAAAATTTCCGACAAATCAGAGTTTTCCCAGTATAACCGACCTATGGGCTGTAAAGGCACTTGTATGGACTACAAGCCCCACTGGGTCTCGAACTCCCTAAACTCGGTGGGGTTCTGTGAGAAACCAGCCCGAGTTGGTACCGACACATTGCAATACTATACAGAAATTTCCATTTTCGGTCATCTTTGTACCCCTATTTCTCGAGAACTAGAGTTTTCCCGGCATAGCCGCTTATGTAGTCTGAAAGTACATCCCTTCTACTGTAAATCCCACTAGGTCGCTTGCTCCCTAAACTCCGCGCACGTTAATGACAGGGGTGCCTCATACCCCACCCCCAAACCCATGAATGTTCACGTTTCCCAATGTTTGAGTTGAAATTTCCGACAAACCAGAGTTTTCCCAGTATAACCGACCTATGGGCTGTAAAGGCACTTGTATGGACTACAAGCCCCACTGGGTCTCGAACTCCCTAAACTCGGTGGGGTTCTGTGAGAAACCAGCCCGAGTTGGTACCGACACATTGCAATACTATACAGAAATTTCCATTTTCGGTCATCTTTGTACCCCTATTTCTCGAGAACTAGAGTTTTCCCGGCATAGCCGCTTATGTAGTCTGAAAGTACATCCCTTCTACTGTAAATCCCACTAGGTCGCTTGCTCCCTAAACTCCGCGCACGTTAATGACAGGGGTGCCTCATACCCCACCCCCAAACCCATGAATGATCACGTTTCCCAATGTTTGAGTTGAAATTTCCGACAAACCAGAGTTTTCCCAGTATAACCGACCTATGGGCTGTAAAGGCACTTGTATGGACTACAAGCCCCACTGGGTCTCGAACTCCCTAAACTCGGTGGGGTTCTGTGAGAAACCAGCCCGAGTTGGTACCGACACATTGCAATACTATACAGAAATTTCCATTTTCGGTCATCTTTGTACCCCTATTTCTCGAAAACTAGAGTTTTCCCGGCATAGCCGCTTATGTAGTCTGAAAGTACATCCCTTTTACTGTAAATCCCACTAGGTCGCTTGCTCCCTAAACTCCGCGCACGTTAATGACAGGGGTGCCTCATACCCCACCCCCAAACCCATGAATGTTAACGTTTCCCAATGTTTGAGTTAAAATTTCCGACAAATCAGAGTTTTCCCAGTATAACCGACCTATGGGCTGTAAAGGCACTTGTATGGACTACAAGCCCCACTGGGTCTCGAACTCCCTAAACTCGGTGGGGTTCTGTGAGAAACCAGCCCGAGTTGGTACCGACACATTGCAATACTATACAGAAATTTCCATTTTCGGTCATCTTTGTACCCCTATTTCTCGAGAACTAGAGTTTTCCCGGCATAGCCGCTTATGTAGTCTGAAAGTACATCCCTTCTACTGTAAATCCCACTAGGTCGCTTGCTCCCTAAACTCCGCGCACGTTAATGACAGGGGTGCCTTATACCCCACCCCCAAACCCATAAATGTTCACGTTTCCCAATGTTTGAGTTGAAATTTCCGACAAACCAGAGTTTTCCCAGTATAACCGACCTATGGGCTGTAAAGGCACTTGTATGGACTACAAGCCCCACTGGGTCTCGAACTCCCTAAACTCGGTGGGGTTCTGTGAGAAACCAGCCCGAGTTGGTACCGACACATTGCAATACTATACAGAAATTTCCATTTTCGGTCATCTTTGTACCCCTATTTCTCGAAAACTAGAGTTTTCCCGGCATAGCCGCTTATGTAGTCTGAAAGTACATCCCTTCTACTGTAAATCCCACTAGGTCGCTTGCTCCCTAAACTCCGCGCACGTTAATGACAGGGGTGCCTCATACCCCACCCCCAAACCCATGAATGTTAACGTTTCCCAATGTTTGAGTTAAAATTTCCGACAAATCAGAGTTTTCCCAGTATAACCGACCTATGGGCTGTAAAGGCACTTGTATGGACTACAAGCCCCACTGGGTCTCGAACTCCCTAAACTCGGTGGGGTTCTGTGAGAAACCAGCCCGAGTTGGTACCGACACATTGCAATACTATACAGAAATTTCCATTTTCGGTCATCTTTGTACCCCTATTTCTCGAGAACTAGAGTTTTCCCGGCATAGCCGCTGATGTAGTCTGAAAGTACATCCCTTCTACTGTAAATCCCTCTAGGTCGCTTGCTCCCTAAACTCCGCGCACGTTAATGACAGGGGTGCCTCATACCCCACCCCCAAACCCATGAATGTTCACGTTTCCCAATGTTTGAGTTGAAATTTCCGACAAACCAGAGTTTTCCCAGTATAACCGACCTATGGGCTGTAAAGGCACTTGTATGGACTACAAGCCCCACTGGGTCTCGAACTCCCTAAACTCGGTGGGGTTCTGTGAGAAACCAGCCCGAGTTGGTACCGACACATTGCAATACTATACAGAAATTTCCATTTTCGGTCATCTTTGTACCCCTATTTCTCGAGAACTAGAGTTTTCCCGGCATAGCCGCTTATGTAGTCTGAAAGTACATCCCTTCTACTGTAAATCCCACTAGGTCGCTTGCTCCCTAAACTCCGCGCACGTTAATGACAGGGGTGCCTCATACCCCACCCCCAAACCCATGAATGATCACGTTTCCCAATGTTTGAGTTGAAATTTCCGACAAACCAGAGTTTTCCCAGTATAACCGACCTATGGGCTGTAAAGGCACTTGTATGGACTACAAGCCCCACTGGGTCTCGAACTCCCTAAACTCGGTGGGGTTCTGTGAGAAACCAGCCCGAGTTGGTACCGACACATTGCAATACTATACAGAAATTTCCATTTTTGGTCATCTTTGTACCCCTATTTCTCGAAAACTAGAGTTTTCCCGGCATAGCCGCTTATGTAGTCTGAAAGTACATCCCTTCTACTGTAAATCCCACTAGGTCGCTTGCTCCCTAAACTCCGCGCACGTTAATGACAGGGGTGCCTCATACCCCACCCCCAAACCCATGAATGTTAACGTTTCCCAATGTTTGAGTTAAAATTTCCGACAAATCAGAGTTTTCCCAGTATAACCGACCTATGGGCTGTAAAGGCACTTGTATGGACTACAAGCCCCACTGGGTCTCGAACTCCCTAAACTCGGTGGGGTTCTGTGAGAAACCAGCCCGAGTTGGTACCGACACATTGCAATACTATACAGAAATTTCCATTTTCGGTCATCTTTGTACCCCTATTTCTCGAGAACTAGAGTTTTCCCGGCATAGCCGCTTATGTAGTCTGAAAGTACATCCCTTCTACTGTAAATCCCACTAGGTCGCTTGCTCCCTAAACTCCGCGCACGTTAATGACAGGGGTGCCTCATACCCCACCCCCAAACCCATGAATGTTCACGTTTCCCAATGTTTGAGTTGAAATTTCCGACAAACCAGAGTTTTCCCAGTATAACCGACCTATGGGCTGTAAAGGCACTTGTATGGACTACAAGCCCCACTGGGTCTCGAACTCCCTAAACTCGGTGGGGTTCTGTGAGAAACCAGCCCGAGTTGGTACCGACACATTGCAATACTATACAGAAATTTCCATTTTCGGTCATCTTTGTACCCCTATTTCTCGAGAACTAGAGTTTTCCCGGCATAGCCGCTTATGTAGTCTGAAAGTACATCCCTTCTACTGTAAATCCCACTAGGTCGCTTGCTCCCTAAACTCCGCGCACGTTAATGACAGGGGTGCCTCATACCCCACCCCCAAACCCATGAATGATCACGTTTCCCAATGTTTGAGTTGAAATTTCCGACAAACCAGAGTTTTCCCAGTATAACCGACCTATGGGCTGTAAAGGCACTTGTATGGACTACAAGCCCCACTGGGTCTCGAACTCCCTAAACTCGGTGGGGTTCTGTGAGAAACCAGCCCGAGTTGGTACCGACACATTGCAATACTATACAGAAATTTCCATTTTCGGTCATCTTTGTACCCCTATTTCTCGAAAACTAGAGTTTTCCCGGCATAGCCGCTTATGTAGTCTGAAAGTACATCCCTTCTACTGTAAATCCCACTAGGTCGCTTGCTCCCTAAACTCCGCGCACGTTAATGACAGGGGTGCCTCATACCCCACCCCCAAACCCATGAATGTTAACGTTTCCCAATGTTTGAGTTAAAATTTCCGACAAATCAGAGTTTTCCCAGTATAACCGACCTATGGGCTGTAAAGGCACTTGTATGGACTACAAGCCCCACTGGGTCTCGAACTCCCTAAACTCGGTGGGGTTCTGTGAGAAACCAGCCCGAGTTGGTACCGACACATTGCAATACTATACAGAAATTTCCATTTTCGGTCATCTTTGTACCCCTATTTCTCGAGAACTAGAGTTTTCCCGGCATAGCCGCTTATGTAGTCTGAAAGTACATCCCTTCTACTGTAAATCCCACTAGGTCGCTTGCTCCCTAAACTCCGCGCACGTTAATGACAGGGGTGCCTCATACCCCACCCCCAAACCCATGAATGTTCACGTTTCCCAATGTTTGAGTTGAAATTTTCGACAAACCAGAGTTTTCCCAGTATAACCGACCTATGGGCTGTAAAGGCACTTGTATGGACTACAAGCCCCACTGGGTCTCGAACTCCCTAAACTCGGTGGGGTTCTGTGAGAAACCAGCCCGAGTTGGTACCGACACATTGCAATACTATACAGAAATTTCCATTTTCGGTCATCTTTGTACCCCTATTTCTCGAGAACTAGAGTTTTCCCGGCATAGCCGCTTATGTAGTCTGAAAGTACATCCCTTCTACTGTAAATCCCACTAGGTCGCTTGCTCCCAACTCCGCGCACGTTAATGCCAGGGGTGCCTCATACCCCACCCCCAAACCCATGAATGATCACGTTTCCCAATGTTTGAGTTGAAATTTCCGACAAACCAGAGTTTTCCCAGTATAACCGACCTATGGGCTGTAAAGGCACTTGTATGGACTACAAGCCCCACTGGGTCTCGAACTCCCTAAACTCGGTGGGGTTTTGTGAGAAACCAGCCCGAGTTGGTACCGACACATTGCAATACTATACAGAAATTTCCATTTTCGGTCATCTTTGTACCCCTATTTCTCGAAAACTAGAGTTTTCCCGGCATAGCCGCTTATGTAGTCTGAAAGTACATCCCTTCTACTGTAAATCCCACTAGGTCGCTTGCTCCCTAAACTCCGCGCACGTTAATGACAGGGGTGCCTCATACCCCACCCCCAAACCCATGAATGTTAACGTTTCCCAATGTTTGAGTTAAAATTTCCGACAAATCAGAGTTTTCCCAGTATAACCGACCTATGGGCTGTAAAGGCACTTGTATGGACTACAAGCCCCACTGGGTCTCGAACTCCTTAAACTCGGTGGGGTTCTGTGAGAAACCAGCCCGAGTTGGTACCGACACATTGCAATACTATACAGAAATTTCCATTTTCGGTCATCTTTGTACCCCTATTTCTCGAGAACTAGAGTTTTCCCGGCATAGCCGCTTATGTAGTCTGAAAGTACATCCCTTCTACTGTAAATCCCACTAGGTCGCTTGCTCCCTAAACTCCGCGCACGTTAATGACAGGGGTGCCTTATACCCCACCCCCAAACCCATGAATGTTCACGTTTCCCAATGTTTGAGTTGAAATTTCCGACAAACCGGAGTTTTCCCAGTATAACCGACCTATGGGCTGTAAAGGCACTTGTATGGACTACAAGCCCCACTGGGTCTCGAACTCCCTAAACTCGGTGGGGTTCTGTGAGAAACCAGCCCGAGTTGGTACCGACACATTGCAATACTATACAGAAATTTCCATTTTCGGTCATCTTTGTACCCCTATTTCTCGAAAACTAGAGTTTTCCCGGCATAGCCGCTTATGTAGTCTGAAAGTACATCCCTTCTACTGTAAATCCCACTAGGTCGCTTGCTCCCTAAACTCCGCGCACGTTAATGACAGGGGTGCCTCATACCCCACCCCCAAACCCATGAATGTTAACGTTTCCCAATGTTTGAGTTAAAATTTCCGACAAATCAGAGTTTTCCCAGTATAACCGACCTATGGGCTGTAAAGGCACTTGTATGGACTACAAGCCCCACTGGGTCTCGAACTCCCTAAACTCGGTGGGGTTCTGTGAGAAACCAGCCCGAGTTGGTACCGACACATTGCAATACTATACAGAAATTTCCATTTTCGGTCATCTTTGTACCCCTATTTCTCGAGAACTAGAGTTTTCCCGGCATAGCCGCTGATGTAGTCTGAAAGTACATCCCTTCTACTGTAAATCCCACTAGGTCGCTTGCTCCCTAAACTCCGCGCACGTTAATGACAGGGGTGCCTCATACCCCACCCCCAAACCCATGAATGTTCACGTTTCCCAATGTTTGAGTTGAAATTTCCGACAAACCAGAGTTTTCCCAGTATAACCGACCTATGGGCTGTAAAGGCACTTGTATGGACTACAAGCCCCACTGGGTCTCGAACTCCCTAAACTCGGTGGGGTTCTGTGAGAAACCAGCCCGAGTTGGTACCGACACATTGCAATACTATACAGAAATTTCCATTTTCGGTCATCTTTGTACCCCTATTTCTCGAGAACTAGAGTTTTCCCGGCATAGCCGCTTATGTAGTCTGAAAGTACATCCCTTCTACTGTAAATCCCACTAGGTCGCTTGCTCCCTAAACTCCGCGCACGTTAATGACAGGGGTGCCTCATACCCCACCCCCAAACCCATGAATGATCACGTTTCCCAATGTTTGAGTTGAAATTTCCGACAAACCAGAGTTTTCCCAGTATAACCGACCTATGGGCTGTAAAGGCACTTGTATGGACTACAAGCCCCACTGGGTCTCGAACTCCCTAAACTCGGTGGGGTTCTGTGAGAAACCAGCCCGAGTTGGTACCGACACATTGCAATACTATACAGAAATTTCCATTTTCGGTCATCTTTGTACCCCTATTTCTCGAAAACTAGAGTTTTCCCGGCATAGCCGCTTATGTAGTCTGAAAGTACATCCCTTCTACTGTAAATCCCACTAGGTCGCTTGCTCCCTAATCTCCGCGCACGTTAATGACAGGGGTGCCTCATACCCCACCCCCAAACCCATGAATGTTAACGTTTCCCAATGTTTGAGTTGAAATTTCCGACAAATCAGAGTTTTCCCAGTATAACCGACCTATGGGCTGTAAAGGCACTTGTATGGACTACAAGCCCCACTGGGTCTCGAACTCCCTAAACTCGGTGGGGTTCTGTGAGAAACCAGCCCGAGTTGGTACCGACACATTGCAATACTATACAGAAATTTCCATTTTCGGTCATCTTTGTACCCCTATTTCTCGAGAACTAGAGTTTTCCCGGCATAGCCGCTTATGTAGTCTGAAAGTACATCCCTTCTACTGTAAATCCCACTAGGTCGCTTGCTCCCTAAACTCCGCGCACGTTAATGACAGGGGTGCCTCATACCCCACCCCCAAACCCATGAATGTTCACGTTTCCCAATGTTTGAGTTGAAATTTCCGACAAACCAGAGTTTTCCCAGTATAACCGACCTATGGGCTGTAAAGGCACTTGTATGGACTACAAGCCCCACTGGGTCTCGAACTCCCTAAACTCGGTGGGGTTCTGTGAGAAACCAGCCCGAGTTGGTACCGACACATTGCAATACTATACAGAAATTTCCATTTTCGGTCATCTTTGTACCCCTATTTCTCGAGAACTAGAGTTTTCCCGGCATAGCCGCTTATGTAGTCTGAAAGTACATCCCTTCTACTGTAAATCCCACTAGGTCGCTTGCTCCCTAAACTCCGCGCACGTTAATGACAGGGGTGCCTCATACCCCACCCCCAAACCCATGAATGATCACGTTTCCCAATGTTTGAGTTGAAATTTCCGACAAACCAGAGTTTTCCCAGTATAACCGACCTATAGGCTGTAAAGGCACTTGTATGGACTACAAGCCCCACTGGGTCTCGAACTCCCTAAACTCGGTGGGGTTCTGTGAGAAACCAGCCCGAGTTGGTACCGACACATTGCAATACTATACAGAAATTTCCATTTTCGGTCATCTTTGTACCCCTATTTCTCGAAAACTAGAGTTTTCCCGGCATAGCCGCTTATGTAGTCTAAAAGTACATCCCTTCTACTGTAAATCCCACTAGGTCGCTTGCTCCCTAAACTCCGCGCACGTTAATGACAGGGGTGCCTCATACCCCACCCCCAAACCCATGAATGTTAACGTTTCCCAATGTTTGAGTTAAAATTTCCGACAAATCAGAGTTTTCCCAGTATAACCGACCTATGGGCTGTAAAGGCACTTGTATGGACTACAAGCCCCACTGGGTCTCGAACTCCCTAAACTCGGTGGGGTTCTGTGAGAAACCAGCCCGAGTTGGTACCGACACATTGCAATACTATACAGAAATTTCCATTTTCGGTCATCTTTGTACCACTATTTCTCGAGAACTAGAGTTTTCCCGGCATAGCCGCTTATGTAGTCTGAAAGTACATCCCTTCTACTGTAAATCCCACTAGGTCGCTTGCTCCCTAAACTCCGCGCACGTTAATGACAGGGGTGCCTCATACCCCACCCCCAAACCCATGAATGATCACGTTTCCCAATGTTTGAGTTGAAATTTCCGACAAACCAGAGTTTTCCCAGTATAACCGACCTATGGGCTGTAAAGGCACTTGTATGGACTACAAGCCCCACTGGGTCTCGAACTCCCTAAACTCGGTGGGGTTCTGTGAGAAACCAGCCCGAGTTGGTACCGACACATTGCAATACTATACAGAAATTTCCATTTTCGGTCATCTTTGTACCCCTATTTCTCGAAAACTAGAGTTTTCCCGGCATAGCCGCTTATGTAGTCTGAAAGTACATCCCTTCTACTGTAAATCCCACTAGGTCGCTTGCTCCCTAAACTCCGCGCACGTTAATGACAGGGGTGCCTCATACCCCACCCCCAAACCCATGAATGTTAACGTTTCCCAATGTTTGAGTTAAAATTTCCGACAAATCAGAGTTTTCCCAGTATAACCGACCTATGGGCTGTAAAGGCACTTGTATGGACTACAAGCCCCACTGGGTCTCGAACTCCCTAAACTCGGTGGGGTTCTGTGAGAAACCAGCCCGAGTTGGTACCGACACATTGCAATACTATACAGAAATTTCCATTTTCGGTCATCTTTGTACCCCTATTTCTCGAGAACTAGAGTTTTCCCGGCATAGCCGCTTATGTAGTCTGAAAGTACATCCCTTCTACTGTAAATCCCACTAGGTCGCTTGCTCCCTAAACTCCGCGCACGTTAATGACAGGAGTGCCTTATACCCCACCCCCAAACCCATGAATGTTCACGTTTCCCAATGTTTGAGTTGAAATTTCCGACAAACCAGAGTTTTCCCAGTATAACCGACCTATGGGCTGTAAAGGCACTTGTATGGACTACAAGCCCCACTGGGTCTCGAACTCCCTAAACTCGGTGGGGTTCTGTGAGAAACCAGCCCGAGTTGGTACCGACACATTGCAATACTATACAGAAATTTCCATTTTCGGTCATCTTTGTACCCCTATTTCTCGAAAACTAGAGTTTTCCCGGCATAGCCGCTTATGTAGTCTGAAAGTACATCCCTTCTACTGTAAATCCCACTAGGTCGCTTGCTCCCTAAACTCCGCGCACGTTAATGACAGGGGTGCCTCATACCCCACCCCCAAACCCATGAATGTTAACGTTTCCCAATGTTTGAGTTAAAATTTCCGACAAATCAGAGTTTTCCCAGTATAACCGACCTATGGGCTGTAAAGGCACTTGTATGGACTACAAGCCCCACTGGGTCTCGAACTCCCTAAACTCGGTGGGGTTCTGTGAGAAACCAGCCCGAGTTGGTACCGACACATTGCAATACTATACAGAAATTTCCATTTTCGGTCATCTTTGTACCCCTATTTCTCGAGAACTAGAGTTTTCCCGGCATAGCCGCTTATGTAGTTTGAAAGTACATCCCTTCTACTGTAAATCCCACTAGGTCGCTTGCTCCCTAAACTCCGCGCACGTTAATGACAGGGGTGCCTCATACCCCACCCCCAAACCCATGAATGTTCACGTTTCCCAATGTTTGAGTTGAAATTTCCGACAAACCAGAGTTTTCCCAGTATAACCGACCTATGGGCTGTAAAGGCACTTGTATGGACTACAAGCCCCACTGGGTCTCGAACTCCCTAAACTCGGTGGGGTTCTGTGAGAAACCAGCCCGAGTTGGTACCGACACATTGCAATACTATACAGAAATTTCCATTTTCGGTCATCTTTGTACCCTTATTTCTCGAAAACTAGAGTTTTCCCGGCATAGCCGCTTATGTAGTCTGAAAGTACATCCCTTCTACTGTAAATCCCACTAGGTCGCTTGCTCCCTAAACTCCGCGCACGTTAATGACAGGGGTGCCTCATACCCCACCCCCAAACCCATGAATGTTAACGTTTCCCAATGTTTGAGTTAAAATTTCCGACAAATCAGAGTTTTCCCAGTATAACCGACCTATGGGCTGTAAAGGCACTTGTATGGACTACAAGCCCCACTGGGTCTCGAACTCCCTAAACTCGGTGGGGTTCTGTGAGAAACCAGCCCGAGTTGGTACCGACACATTGCAATACTATACAGAAGTTTCCATTTTCGGTCATCTTTGTACCCCTATTTCTCGAGAACTAGAGTTTTCCCGGCATAGCCGCTTATGTAGTCTGAAAGTACATCCCTTCTACTGTAAATCCCACTAGGTCGCTTGCTCCCTAAACTCCGCGCACGTTAATGACAGGGGTGCCTCATACCCCACCCCCAAACCCATGAATGTTCACGTTTCCCAATGTTTGAGTTGAAATTTCCGACAAACCAGAGTTTTCCCAGTATAACCGACCTATGGGCTGTAAAGGCACTTGTATGGACTACAAGCCCCACTGGGTCTCGAACTCCCTAAACTCGGTGGGGTTCTGTGAGAAACCAGCCCGAGTTGGTACCGACACATTGCAATACTATACAGAAATTTCCATTTTCGGTCATCTTTGTACCCCTATTTCTCGAGAACTAGAGTTTTCCCGGCATAGCCGCTTATGTAGTCTGAAAGTACATCCCTTCTACTGTAAATCCCACTAGGTCGCTTGCTCCCTAAACTCCGCGCACGTTAATGACAGGGGTGCCTCATACCCCACCCCCAAACCCATGAATGATCACGTTTCCCAATGTTTGAGTTGAAATTTCCGACAAACCAGAGTTTTCCCAGTATAACCGACCTATAGGCTGTAAAGGCACTTGTATGGACTACAAGCCCCACTGGGTCTCGAACTCCCTAAACTCGGTGGGGTTCTGTGAGAAACCAGCCCGAGTTGGTACCGACACATTGCAATACTATACAGAAATTTCCATTTTCGGTCATCTTTGTACCCCTATTTCTCGAAAACTAGAGTTTTCCCGGCATAGCCGCTTATGTAGTCTGAAAGTACATCCCTTCTACTGTAAATCCCACTAGGTCGCTTGCTCCCTAAACTCCGCGCACGTTAATGACAGGGGTGCCTCATACCCCACCCCCAAACCCATGAATGTTAACGTTTCCCAATGTTTGAGTTAAAATTTCCGACAAATCAGAGTTTTCCCAGTATAACCGACCTATGGGCTGTAAAGGCACTTGTATGGACTACAAGCCCCACTGGGTCTCGAACTCCCTAAACTCGGTGGGGTTCTGTGAGAAACCAGCCCGAGTTGGTACCGACACATTGCAATACTATACAGAAATTTCCATTTTCGGTCATCTTTGTACCACTATTTCTCGAGAACTAGAGTTTTCCCGGCATAGCCGCTTATGTAGTCTGAAAGTACATCCCTTCTACTGTAAATCCCACTAGGTCGCTTGCTCCCTAAACTCCGCGCACGTTAATGACAGGGGTGCCTCATACCCCACCCCCAAACCCATGAATGATCACGTTTCCCAATGTTTGAGTTGAAATTTCCGACAAACCAGAGTTTTCCCAGTATAACCGACCTATGGGCTGTAAAGGCACTTGTATGGACTACAAGCCCCACTGGGTCTCGAACTCCCTAAACTCGGTGGGGTTCTGTGAGAAACCAGCCCGAGTTGGTACCGACACATTGCAATACTATACAGAAATTTCCATTTTCGGTCATCTTTGTACCCCTATTTCTCGAAAACTAGAGTTTTCCCGGCATAGCCGCTTATGTAGTCTGAAAGTACATCCCTTCTACTGTAAATCCCACTAGGTCGCTTGCTCCCTAAACTCCGCGCACGTTAATGACAGGGGTGCCTCATACCCCACCCCCAAACCCATGAATGTTAACGTTTCCCAATGTTTGAGTTAAAATTTCCGACAAATCAGAGTTTTCCCAGTATAACCGACCTATGGGCTGTAAAGGCACTTGTATGGACTACAAGCCCCACTGGGTCTCGAACTCCCTAAACTCGGTGGGGTTCTGTGAGAAACCAGCCCGAGTTGGTACCGACACAATGCAATACTATACAGAAATTTCCATTTTCGGTCATCTTTGTACCCCTATTTCTCGAGAACTAGAGTTTTCCCGGCATAGCCGCTTATGTAGTCTGAAAGTACATCCCTTCTACTGTAAATCCCACTAGGTCGCTTGCTCCCTAAACTCCGCGCACGTTAATGACAGGGGTGCCTTATACCCCACCCCCAAACCCATGAATGTTCACGTTTCCCAATGTTTGAGTTGAAATTTCCGACAAACCAGAGTTTTCCCAGTATAACCGACCTATGGGCTGTAAAGGCACTTGTATGGACTACAAGCCCCACTGGGTCTCGAACTCCCTAAACTCGGTGGGGTTCTGTGAGAAACCAGCCCGAGTTGGTACCGACACATTGCAATACTATACAGAAATTTCCATTTTCGGTCATCTTTGTACCCCTGTTTCTCGAAAACTAGAGTTTTCCCGGCATAGCCGCTTATGTAGTCTGAAAGTACATCCCTTCTACTGTAAATCCCACTAGGTCGCTTGCTCCCTAAACTCCGCGCACGTTAATGACAGGGGTGCCTCATACCCCACCCCCAAACCCATGAATGTTAACGTTTCCCAATGTTTGAGTTAAAATTTCCGACAAATCAGAGTTTTCCCAGTATAACCGACCTATGGGCTGTAAAGGCACTTGTATGGACTACAAGCCCCACTGGGTCTCGAACTCCCTAAACTCGGTGGGGTTCTGTGAGAAACCAGCCCGAGTTGGTACCGACACATTGCAATACTATACAGAAATTTCCATTTTCGGTCATCTTTGTACCCCTATTTCTCGAGAACTAGAGTTTTCCCGGCATAGCCGCTTATGTAGTCTGAAAGTACATCCCTTCTACTGTAAATCCCACTAGGTCGCTTGCTCCCTAAACTCCGCGCACGTTAATGACAGGGGTGCCTCATACCCCACCCCCAAACCCATGAATGTTCACGTTTCCCAATGTTTGAGTTGAAATTTCCGACAAACCAGAGTTTTCCCAGTATAACCGACCTATGGGCTGTAAAGGCACTTGTATGGACTACAAGCCCCACTGGGTCTCGAACTCCCTAAACTCGGTGGGGTTCTGTGAGAAACCAGCCCGAGTTGGTACCGACACATTGCAATACTATACAGAAATTTCCATTTTCGGTCATCTTTGTACCCCTATTTCTCGAAAACTAGAGTTTTCCCGGCATAGCCGCTTATGTAGTCTGAAAGTACATCCCTTCTACTGTAAATCCCACTAGGTCGCTTGCTCCCTAAACTCCGCGCACGTTAATGACAGGGGTGCCTCATACCCCACCCCCAAACCCATGAATGTTAACGTTTCCCAATGTTTGAGTTAAAATTTCCGACAAATCAGAGTTTTCCCAGTATAACCGACCTATGGGCTGTAAAGGCACTTGTATGGACTACAAGCCCCACTGGGTCTCGAACTCCCTAAACTCGGTGGGGTTCTGTGAGAAACCAGCCCGAGTTGGTACCGACACATTGCAATACTATACAGAAATTTCCATTTTCGGTCATCTTTGTACCCCTATTTCTCGAGAACTAGAGTTTTCCCGGCATAGCCGCTTATGTAGTCTGAAAGTACATCCCTTCTACTGTAAATCCCACTAGGTCGCTTGCTCCCTAAACTCCGCGCACGTTAATGACAGGGGTGCCTCATACCCCACCCCCAAACCCATGAATGTTCACGTTTCCCAATGTTTGAGTTGAAATTTCCGACAAACCAGAGTTTTCCCAGTATAACCGACCTATGGGCTGTAAAGGCACTTGTATGGACTACAAGCCCCACTGGGTCTCGAACTCCCTAAACTCGGTGGGGTTCTGTGAGAAACCAGCCCGAGTTGGTACCGACACATTGCAATACTATACAGAAATTTCCATTTTCGGTCATCTTTGTACCCCTATTTCTCGAGAACTAGAGTTTTCCCGGCATAGCCGCTTATGTAGTCTGAAAGTACATCCCTTCTACTGTAAGTCCCACTAGGTCGCTTGCTCCCTAAACTCCGCGCACGTTAATGACAGGGGTGCCTCATACCCCACCCCCAAACCCATGAATGTTAACGTTTCCCAATGTTTGAGTTGAAATTTCCGACAAACCAGAGTTTTCCCAGTATAACCGACCTATGGGCTGTAAAGGCACTTGTATGGACTACAAGCCCCACTGGGTCTCGAACTCCCTAAACTCGGTGGGGTTCTGTGAGAAACCAGCCCGAGTTGGTACCGACACATTGCAATACTATACAGAAATTTCCATTTTCGGTCATCTTTGTACCCCTATTTCTCGAAAACTAGAGTTTTCCCGGCATAGCCGCTTATGTAGTCTGAAAGTACATCCCTTCTACTGTAAATCCCATTAGGTCGCTTGCTCCCTAAACTCCGCGCACGTTAATGACAGGGGTGCCTCATACCCCACCCCCAAACCCATGAATGTTAACGTTTCCCAATGTTTGAGTTAAAATTTCCGACAAATCAGAGTTTTCCCAGTATAACCGACCTATGGGCTGTAAAGGCACTTGTATGGACTACAAGCCCCACTGGGTCTCGAACTCCCTAAACTCGGTGGGGTTCTGTGAGAAACCAGCCCGAGTTGGTACCGACACATTGCAATACTATACAGAAGTTTCCATTTTCGGTCATCTTTGTACCCCTATTTCTCGAGAACTAGAGTTTTCCCGGCATAGCCGCTTATGTAGTCTGAAAGTACATCCCTTCTACTGTAAATCCCACTAGGTCGCTTGCTCCCTAAACTCCGCGCACGTTAATGACAGGGGTGCCTCATACCCCACCCCCAAACCCATGAATGTTCACGTTTCCCAATGTTTGAGTTGAAATTTCCGACAAACCAGAGTTTTCCCAGTATAACCGACCTATGGGCTGTAAAGGCACTTGTATGGACTACAAGCCCCACTGGGTCTCGAACTCCCTAAACTCGGTGGGGTTCTGTGAGAAACCAGCCCGAGTTGGTACCGACACATTGCAATACTATACAGAAATTTCCATTTTCGGTCATCTTTGTACCCCTATTTTGCCGTCTTATTAGTTCTTTACTGACTGTTCCAGAACGGTTCTGTTGGGATTTATGTTTAAGTTGTTTGTATCTTAATATGTCTGTAAGTCTACTTTGATTTGTATTTCTGTATTTGAAAATTCGAGGATGGCCAGTTTCTGTTTCTAGTGTCTGCCCCTATTGATGGCCCATGTTTTTTCCCATTCTCTGTCTTTGTTGAACTCGTCACCTTTGTGTTTGCATGTTTGTCAAATGGTTACCCTGTCGGGGAAGAGCTAGTCGTCTTGCTTCTCGTTTACTTCTTAATATTTTTCTTGTTGTGATTAAACTCCTTCCTAGTCGTTAGCTCAATTAACTGGTGTGTTCGGCAGTGCTTGACAAAATGAATACCTCTACCTTCTATAGAGTTTAGTTTTAACCTACGATCATTTCCAATCGCGTTTCCAAAACAAAAATAAAGAAAAAACAGCGATTCATGGTGTAGCCGTCCTATGTGATGCAATGGCACCTTGACGGACTTCAGTTCCCTCTAGATATTGACCTCGCTAAACCTGGGGCGCCTTGATAAGAACCAGTCGAAGATGGATACCTGGCATTGAATTCAGAAAATCCTTTTTTACTCATTTGTTGCATTTCCACATTTTAACCATATTTTTCTTGGGCTGTGTAGATAACTGGCTGGGATCAAATTTCTATGGACCTTAAGTTTTATGTAGGCAGTTTCACCTGGTCCTGCTCGCAACCAAAACTGCTTCGGCTGTTTCGGCTACATATGCCACCAATTTCTGCTACTTCGGCTGGTCAGGCTACTCCGGCCAGCAGTTTCTGCTACTTCGGCTGGTCAGGCTACTCCGGCCAGCCGAAGTAGCCTACCTCGGCTGGTCAGGCTACTTCGGCTAACTTCACCCATCTTTGTCCTTGAGTGAGGGTGACATGACGATTTGTTCACCCTCGACAGGTTATATTACCCTCGGGCTTGGCCCTCGGGCAATATTACCTGCCTCGGGTGAACAAATCGTCATGTCACCCTCACTCAAGGGCAACAATTGTATAATGTCGTATGATCATATTACCCTCTGACGTCATGTCGGCCTAAATATGCAGTTGCACTTGTAGTCACATGCGTTTGTCATGTAGCATGTCGCTAATTTGTTTCAAAAGTGGCTCGGTATAATAAAACAATTCACTCCTGTATCCATCGCCAAAATATAGCTCCAATGGAGCTGGCACAATTGGGCAATAAATCTCAGAAAATATCTTGTAGCTTTCAGCTTTTATCATCATTATCAGTAAACTGTGAAAATAACAAGAGCAACAGTCTCCAGGTGTACGATATCAGATTTCTAGATGTTTCAGATTTTTTTCTTTTCTCTTTGACCATTTTGTGTTACAAATTTCATATTTCAAGTCTGTGGGTACTAATGTATATGGTAACTCACAATCGTGGGTATTTAAAATTTGGGAGCACTTTTAAATTTCTTTAAGCTTTTTATACTTTATTTTCTCAAATTTTGGGAAGGTAAATTTTGTGGTCATCAACTTTGTTGGTACTCAAAATATGTGGGTATTCAAAAGTGTGGATGATCAAATTTTGTAGGCCCTGAAAATTGGTGGCAATTAGAAGATATAGATATTTTAGCAAGATGTTATTACATAAAGTTGCTGCACTCGAAATATTTATGTCTTCAAAATAAGTGGGTATTCAAAAGTGCATGTAAATATTTTTGGGTATTGAAAATGTTAGAACTATATCACACTGGTCAACCATTACGCTGATTTGCGGTGTTTACGCAGATTTTACGGTGATTCGTACGCTGATTTACTGGAGAAAAATGGCGGCGCCCATGAAGTAAACACCGAAAATAATTGGTAATTTCAATTTTGTTGTTGTTTATACTATGTTGTGAAGCATGTGGTGTGTCAAAGGGACTATAGAAATAGTTCATTTTCACTACAGTATTATTCGTTTAGCGTTTTATGTAAAGAAGAAGGATTACATTCGAGTACCGATAGGGTGGTGGGGACGATTTTTAAAGTTTCTTTTGAATTACCGACATTCACGAGGCATTCCTCCCATTATGATCACTTTCCTTTCAGTCTATCAGCTCACAACCAATCATCTGGCCTCATGGCATTAGACAGTAGTAGCAATTAGAAAGCTAAACTTGTTTTTGAGAGATTTTTCAGAAAAAAATTGATTTTACGCAGGAGCTGCTGAAACAGTATGATACGCAGTTTGACGGGTACCATTTTTAAAACAGCTAGTAGAGTGGAATTTGTCGCTAAAAAGGCCTGAGTAAACTAAACTAGATCTATTAAGTTTCTGTCCACGTAAATGTATTTGTAAGCATTTTGATATTAGTTTGCTTTCATTCCTTTACAGAACTTGCAAAATGGACAACGCATGTCTGTGTATACAGTGCGGAAAGCTCGGTGAAGCCTGAAAGTAATTTGATGTGACAATTATCTACATATACATATTTACACACACAATGGGCTGATGGGGGCAATTAAATTTTTGTAACAATAAAAGATAGAGATTCACCACGAGGACCGAATAACTAAGTAAATGTTAATTAACCACTGTAGAAGATGATGGCGAGGTAAGGTGCCTGTAAAACTAGTTTAAACCCGCCAGTAATTTTATATTCAGTACTGATCGTTCCAATGCGATATTTGCGTGGTGGTTTTTTGTTGTTGTATGTCTTGGTATTGATTTTTGTGCTGTTTGCGCCATATGTTTATTTTCATATTTTTATTTGATTTTGGGTAACTGAGACAGTGAGTGGCCGCCTATTGGGAAATAGCTGCTCATTCGGCTGCTCATGTTTGATCCCTGTATTATAAAATATAAAAGTCCTACTACGCAACGGTGAATTTCAGTGGTGAGTAAATAATTAACGGTCATAATTGGCGGGAAGCCGTGAGATTCAGTATTGAGTCGATAAATGGTCATAATTGGGGGAAGGGGGGGAAACAACGTAAAAACATTAAGAGAACTCAACTCAAATGCAAGATTCTCCCTGGCATTTACACGTTACAATGCAATAGAGCTGCATTTAATCAATACACTGTTGATGCCGTTTAGCTGCCCAAGAAACTCGGCAATATTATATATCAGAATGCTCAGCCTATACCCAGGAAAGGGAAGTTTATGTTCAGAAACCGAGAAATAACCTAGTTCTTCCTGTAGACGTATGTCCAGACTTTCAAAACCCAGAATTACTTACTCAGCATATCCTTGTTACGCGTACGTGGACAGGTTCAAGGACATAGAGTTTCTGGAACTTTGCTCGAGAGAGTTCATCGACCAGATTCAAAGGAGGAGAATAACGAGAATGAACGAGATTTCGCAGTGTTAAAGAGTTTACATAATTAGTGTCACAGACTGTAAATACTAACTTCACCAGCACATTATACATGTATTTATAAGACCATTGGGCTCAAAGTATTATTCTTAAACCTTATGGTGGTGCCTCGCTAAGACAACGGGGAACACTAAGCAGAACGTGGTAGAAGGGTCTGTATGGTGCGAAAAATACCGAGTAGCGAAAGAACCAAACCAATGGTAGGTCGCGAAAGGACTGAGTGCAAACGAATCAGGTCGAGAAACCGTCATCCAGACACAGTTTTGTTTATACAAGTCCTTTTTGGCGACAAATTCCACTCTACAGGCTATTCTAAAAATGGTACTCGTCAAACAGCGTATCATACTGTTTCAGCAGCTCCTGCGTAAAATCAATATTTGTGACGTATCTCTCAGAAAACAAGTTTCACTATCAAATGGTTACTAATTTACAATGATGTGTGTACAGACAATGTATTTTGGCCTGATAGATTTGATGGAAAGTGGCTCAGATGAAAATAATATCACTTGAAAGTCGGTGAATTGCAACAAATTTTCAAAATCGACCTGACCTCCGCATCGGTACTCGAATATATTCATATATTCTATAATAAATCATAACGTGCGAGTTAGAATGCTGTTTAGTGACAATTTCTATAGTCCCTTTGACACACCACATGCTTTACAACATAGTATAAACAACAACAAAATTGAAATTACCAATTTGTTTCCGTGTTTACTTCATGGGCGCCGCCATTTTTCTCCAGTAAATCAGCGTACGAATCACCGTAAAATCTGCGTAAACACCGCAAATCAACGTATTGGGTGACCAGTGTGTATATTGTCTTGTTACAAAAAGCATGGGCAAGTTATGTTGGTCTTCACTGTAAGAATGTTCACAAAATTCAATCACACAAAATTGTGGGTATTCAGAATAAGCTGGGTCCTAAAATTATGAGTCAAGACTGAAACTGTTCGTATGAAACTAGTGTGGTCTTGGGGTTCTCATGGAATGGTTGGTGTTCAAGTTATTTGTATGTACAATGTGTATTTATAAATTAAAGAATTTCACACTCTGTGTGCTCAGTAATTGCCAGTGGGTATTCAACATGTGAGTACCTAAAATAGTTTGGTGAAAATGCAGAAAGTATGCACATGCATATAAACTGAAAGTCTCAATATGGGAAAATGCCACCTTAATATATCTTTATAGACTCAGATCAGTGTTTCATTTAGTCTGAGCAGACACTACTGTGTCCATTGTCTAATATTGAGACAAAGAGCAAATTAGAAGTTAATGGCATATTTAATCTAATTCTTGAAACAAACAGGTGGCCAGATTCAAGCACTTTATCTCGTTTTCTCACTGCAGTACAGCAGTTATCTTCTTTATAAGAATTTATTGTGACAGCCTTAAAGATTAGAAAAAACAGGAAAAAACTCTGAAAACTGGCGATGGGTGTAGGAGTGAATTGTTGAATTTGAGTGAGGCTGACGATTTGTTTACCCCCGACAGGTTATATTGCCCTCGGGCGAAGCCTGATGGTCAATTAACTGATACACTTTATATTAAAAAGATTTTGAAAATGTGATGAACATTTCTGGGAGAGAGTTCCACCATACTATAGCTAGTGGGAAAATAATATTTATAATAGTCCCTAGCTCGGTGTAGACCAGCTTGAAGGTCTTGTACAATTCTAGTTACACTGGCTTGTCTGTCAAAGTTGCCAACTTTCTAGCGAGTTGCTCTTCGCTGGACTTGTTCTATTTAGGATTCTATTTTGGATTTTTTTTTTTTTTTTATGATTTGGGTCCGACACAACTAATGAACGTTCAAGCTGTGGTCTTACGAGAGAGTGGTATGCTGTTTTACGCACCTTTGACATCTTAGATTTAATATTTCGTCTACTGGCCGATTAGCGGTCAACATGGACATTTAAGTCTTGCTCATAGTATCAACCCACGACCATTATCTAAATCACTCGGATTTGATAATGGGGTCTCTGGTTGAGACTGTGGGCGATCATGAACCAAATGTCCATGTGATAATCTCTAAGCAAGTAACATTCTCCTGATTAAAGGTTCTCCTCGTAATAGAATTAAATCGTGCCTCAAAGAAACAGATTCAATAAACATTCTTAAGCAGATATGATAATATAATGAGTAATTACCTCTCAGTTGTGTTGCATGGAAGTTACAATAACAACTGCACACCAACTATAATAGTAACGAGTTAGTAACTGCAGAAAACTATAGTAACAACTGCAAACTATAACAACAACTGCAGAGAGCATTAATACAGACCAAATGGTTAACAGTTGCATAAATGCAACAAGTACCTATACTCAGTACATAAAGAAACACAAAAGGTATATTTTCTGTTATAACTTGTACGATTTTAAAAGATAACTATTTCAAATTTACAGAAAAAACGAAGAATGACATGTCTCCTACCCACAGACTGAATGCCATATTTTTTCGAACACGGAAACATTATGTTTTTCGGCGTCAATAAAGAAAACCCATAAACAAAAAGTCGCAAGAATTTGTGGTGATGAATACTCTTTGTTTACCGCTTTAAAAACCTCTTCTGTTCACTGTTTTTCCTTAAAACGATAATTCATCAGTTTCTGTTTGCCTTGAATTTGTGTGTCACTATGGCTATCTTTGGCTGCTATAGAAACAACATGAATAAGTGGCCAAAATGCTCAAAACGATGGTCAATCTGGCACACTTTAAAAAATTGTGTCATAAGTAAAAATTCGGATTGGCTGCAAATGATATGAGCAAACACTTCTTTCAGAAGAATAATACTGTCTAAAACACAGCTGTATACTGTTCATAAAATGTAACGCACCTTACATTTTGACCTAAATTGGCAAAAAAGTAAGAACGTCTAAAAAAATAACTCGGGGGACTAGCAAATTGCAAATTGTGTTAAATTGGCGTCAAATAATGTAGTAAAGTTTCATGCTATCATAGTCTAAATCCTTGTCCTAACCTTGATTTTATCACCAAGAGAAACTGTTTTCAATGAACCGGAAGTTCTGAAAAACGACTAGAAATTTTAACTGAGTGTAAGCTTTAAGAGAGTCACATTTATGTTAACTAACATTATTTAATTGAAATAGGGACATCATTTACCGAAAAGTAGACCAAAATGCCGAATTTCGAAAGAGCTTGTTATTTTTCATAAAACGCATTTTTAAAAATCCCAGCAAAATGTTTCTTTTGATAAAATTCAATTCATTTTGTGTTTTTCTTATTTATTGGACCACAATAATCATACTCGAAGCAACATTTTATCTAATAATTCTCTTAATTGTGTTTTTTGGCGAAAAATGTTGATTTCACAAGTTTTCACCTAAAAATTACACCCGCTTTCAAATCGCAACGAAACTCAATAATTATTATTACTGTGATTTTTTCTTTTTCCGTTTTACGTCCCTTACAAAATTATTTCAGCTCATATGAGACGGACCAATCAGTAGGTGGGCCAAAACCAGAGACCCCGGGAAAAACCACCTGGCACACCCGCAAGCAGAGCTCGGCTTGTCTCATATGTGGCCAGTGCAGGACTCGAACCCACACCAGACACAGCGGTGAGATGATTAAGAAACAACGCTCTTAACCGCTTGGCCACGGGGTCCGCTCCTACTGCGAGTTTACCACTGAAAACATGTTTAATTTCTTATCTGGCAAATGCTAATGTTGAATTCCTGGAGACACCGGTCATGCAACAAATACTAAACATGTTGAGGCTTTTTGCTTGACATGCTATCAATTTCTCCTCCGTTATAAAACTAATTTCTGAAAATAAATGATGATCGCTTTAAGCTTCTCATTATCTGAAGCTTAAACCTTCAATTCATTTTGTTTGACACGGTGATAATAGAATCCCATTACAGAATTGTGCAAGAAACATTATTTCATTACAGCACGCGACATCTTCAAAAGACATCAAAAAAAAAAAAAAAAAAAAAAAAAAAATAGGTTTTAACTGAATACAGTTGTGTGTGTATTAGATGGGGTTCATCGGGTTCGGTCGAACCGAACTCTGCGGCCAAACTGTTTTGTTTTCATGGGAAACTTCATGAATTTAGGTGTAAAATTAGGCAAACGAACCCTTTTCTGAATTTAAACCCCAAATTTTGAAATCGGAATATTACAGTCAGGGCCAGTGTTGACGATGTCCCTTTTTATGTAAGATAAATTTCTTAACCGACCATGAACCTTTTTTTAAATTATATTTTAAGTCCCTTTCTAGATTATTTCAGCTCACATGAGACGGGCCAATCAGTGGGTGGGGCGAAAACGGGAGAACCCCAAGAAAAACACCTGACTCACCCACAAGCAGAACTTTGCTTGTCTCACATGTGGCCAGAGCGGGGCTCGTACCCACACCAGACACAGCGGTGACATGATCGAGTGATTAAGAAACAGCGTTCTTAACCGCTCGGCCACGGGCGCGAACATTAAATTAAGACGAATCTGCAATTTTCTATTATTTCTGGTATTGCTTTCATTAATAAGCCACTGCATGAGAAAATCAACAATCTGTATACGTGGGACAAAAGGGGTAGATCAGCTGTGCAATAACTGAACAGCTGATCAGATACATTGTTTTCGTTACATGGATAGTACAATCCATGTTCTTAAATCCGAAAATTCAAGCTTCTTATTATTTTCTGTTAGTGTACAGTCCGGTTAGTGTCGGACCTGGTCGGAAACCTTAATTGTTGATTTTCTCATTTCTCATTTCCCCCAAGCCTCATTTAAAGCATGTTATCTCAGAGACCTGTTAAAGACATATCCTCAAGTGCAAGAACTTATTAATGTGAATGCTGTTTGTGGTTTGCCTTTGGCTTCTTGTGATAGCTATTGGAAGTTGAAACATACTACGTGATAACCAGTAAACACAAACTGTCAACTGTCAACTAACTTTATACTGGTGTAAACACATTAAGTTTGCAAATGCTGGAGAACATTCGTTTTTATGTGTTTCGCCCGAAGCTACTGAAGAAAAGCAGTTATGCCTTAACGTTTCTTCGAGACGCATTTTGTGTAGTTATATAATAAGAGCAAATTGCGACGGTAGCGATTTGTAGCTCTACAAACATATTTGCGATTATTTTTCCAGGCTATATTTTTCATGCTCGTTTATAGGTGCTTCGATATAATTGAGCCGCCTCATGGGAAAACCAACAATCTGCATATGCGAAAACAAAGGCGCAGATCATCTTCGCGGTCACCGCGAAGCTGATCAGCGCCTTTGTTTTCGCTACTCGGATACTACAATTCCTCTTCTACATAAATCCGAATTTTCAAGCTTATTATTTTCTGTTAGTGTACAGTCCGGTTAGTGTCGGACCTGGTCGGAAACCTAAATTGTTGATTTTTCTCATTTTCTCATTTTCCCCCAAGCCTCATTTAAAGCATGTTATCTCAGAGACCTGTTAAAGACATATTTATCCTCAAGTGCAAGAACTTATTAATGTGAATGCTGTTTGAGGTTTGCCTTTGGCTTCTTGTGATAGCTATTGGAAGTTGAAACATACTACGTGATATCCAGTAAACACATTAAGTTT
Organism: Rugalucina vietnamica; assembly: GCA_964017185.1. Classification (NCBI taxonomy): domain Eukaryota; kingdom Metazoa; phylum Mollusca; class Bivalvia; order Lucinida; family Lucinidae; genus Rugalucina; species Rugalucina vietnamica. The sequence goes on along the minus strand of OZ024878.1, from coordinate 52,379,074 downwards.
GCAAATGCTGGAGAACATTCGTTTTTCTGTGTTTCGCCCGAAGCTACTGAAGAAAAGCAGTTGTGCCTTACCGTTTCTTCGAGACGCATTTTGTGTAGTTATATAATAAGAGCAAATTGCGACGGTAGCGATTTGTAGCTCTACAAACATTTTTGCGATTATTTTTCCAGGCTATATTTTTCATGCTCGTTTATAGGTGCTTTGATATAATTGAGCCGCCTCATGGGAAAACCAACAATCTGCATATGCGAAAACAAAGGCGCAGATCATCTTCGCGGTCACCGCGAAGCTGATCAGCGCCTTTGTTTTCGCTACTCTGATACTACAATTCCTCTTCTACATAAATCCGAATTTTCAAGCTTATTATTTTCTGTTAGTGTACAGTCCGGTTAGTGTCGGACCTGGTCGGAAACCTAAATTGTTGATTTTCTCATTTCTCATTTCCCCCAAGCCTCATTTAAAGCATGTTATCTCAGAGACCTGTTAAAGACATATCCTCAAGTGCAAGAACTTATTAATGTGAATGCTGTTTTTGTTTTGCCTTTGGCTTCTTGTGATAGCTATTGGAAGTTGAAACGTATTACGTGATAACCAGTAAAACATTAATTTTGCAAAAATGCTGGACAACATTCGTTTTTCTGTGTTTCACCCGAAGCCACTATAGAAAAGCAGTTTAGAGCTTTACTTTTATTTCGATGCGCATATTGTGTAGTTATAGAATAAGAGCAAATTGTGACGGTAGCGATTTGTAGCTCTACAAACATTTTTGCGATTATTTTTTCCAGGCTATATTTTTCATTCTTGTTTATAGATGCTACGATAAATGTTAGCCTGTTACAACTTTATCACATGCACCTCATTGGTATGTCATTGTTTTGGCATCCAATCACCGATCTTCTCACCAGGTGTAAAGGTGTGACGGATGTATTATAAAGGGCATGTGATGTTTTCTACTAAACCGTACCTGATCACTGGGGGGGGGGGGGGGGGGGGTACATATCTGCAAAGCTTAATGCCTCTGACTTCGCAATGTCCATATGAAAAAGATGGGTTTGGACTTATGATGGAGGTAGTTTTACCGCATTAGCAGGTACGCCGTATGTATTAGCATGATTCTTTTCTTTTAACACCAGCACCATATTTCGACCATTGTTTCATCAGGGAAACATGTCCGTGAAATGAATACCCCCTTATACCCCACTTTTATACAGCAAAACTGGGGTTTGCTTGGCTTTACCTATTTTTTTTATTCAGTTTGGTCCAAAACATACATTGTGGGCACTCGTTAGAACCGCCTTGGCGAGGCTGTTCTAAAGTATACCCACAATGTATGTTTTGAGCAAAAGTAAGAAAAAATTCAAAATTGTTATATTGAAAATTTTCAGTTTTACTACTGTAAAAATGTCTTTATATTGCATGGACATGCTTTCGTAATGCAACTGTCATTCATGTTCTGTGAGAGCATTGACTGAAGTAACCTGGTGAACGTCCTCCATTTGAGGCATACATCTTTAAATGATAGTGCCTGAAATTCAATTAATTTCCTTAATTAATTTATATAGAAAATGATCCTCAAGCGACTGAGCCTAATTATTTGCTTCAGCTCACGATTCCTACAAACCCAGAGCTCATTCAAAAACGCACATGGGTCATGTCAGTTATTTCGCTGTGGATTTTCTGGCTTTTCGACCAAAATCGTCTCTCTTTCACTGTGATTGCGCCAGTTCCTAATCATTGGCTACGTTTTACTCGTTCTTATTTCTTTTTTAAATTTAGTTTTATGTCCTTTTCAAGATTATTTCAGCTCATACGAGACGGGCCAATCAGTAGGTGGGTGAAAACGGGAGACCCTGGGAAAAACCACATGGCACACCCGCAAGCAGAACTTGGCTTGTCTCACATGTGGCTCGAACCCACACCAGACAAAGCGGTGAGATGACAGAGTTATTAAGAAACAGCGCTCTTAACCGCTTGGCCACGGGGTCCGCTCCTACTGCGAGTTTGATTTGTCGTTTACCACTGAAAAATGTTTAATTTCTTATCTGGCAAAGGCTAATGTTGAATTCCTGGAGACATCGGTCATGCAACAAATACTAAACATGTTGAGGCTCTTTCCTTCACATGCGATCAGTTCCTCCTCCGTTTTAAAAGTAATTTCTGAAAATAAATGATGATCGCTTTAAGCTTCTCATTATCTGAAGTTTAAACCTTCAATTCATTTTGTTTGACACGGTGATAATAGAATCCCATTACAGAATTTTGCAAGAAACATTATTTCATTACAGCATGCGACATCTTGAAAAGACAAGAACGGTTATAACTGATTACAGTTTTGTATTAAGATGGGGTTAATCGGGTTCGGTCGAAACCCACTCTGCGGCCAAGCTGTTTTGTTTTCATGGGAAACTTCATGATTTTTTTTTTGTAAAACTGGGCAAACGAACCCTTTTCTGAATTTAAACCCCAACTTTTGAAATCGGAATATTACAGTCAGGGCCAGTGTTGAATGTAAGATACATTTCTTTACCGACCATAAACATTATTGTTATTATTATTATTAGAGAACCCCGAGAAAAAACACCTGACTCACCCGCAAGCAGAATTTTGCTTGTCTCACATGTGGCCAGAGCGGGGCCTCGTACCCACACCAGACACAGCGGTGACATGATCGAGTGATTAAGAAACAGCGCTCTTAACCGCTCGGCCACGGGCGCGAACATTAAATTAAGACGAATCTGCAATTTTCTATTATTTCGGGTATTGCTTTCATTAATAAGCCACTGCATGAGAAAATCAACAATCTGTATACGCGGGTCATAAGGGACAGATCAGCTGTGCAATAACTGAACAGCTGATCGGTGACATTGTTTTCGTTACATGGATAGTACAATCCATGTTCTTAAATCCGACATTTCAAGCTTCTTATTATTTTCTGTTAGTGTATAGTCCGGTTAGTGTCGGACCTGGTCGGAAACCTAAAGTGTTGATTTTTCTCATTTTCTCATTTTCCCCCAAGCCTGATTTAAAGCATGTTATCTCAGAGACCTGTTAAAGACATATTTATCCTCAAGTGCAAGAACTTATTAATGTGAATGCTGTTTTTGTTTTGCCTTTGGCATCTTGTGATAGCTATTGGAAGTTGAAACATACTACGTGATAACCAGTAAACACATTAATTTTGCAAAATTTAATTCTGGACATCATTCGTTTTTTCTGTGTTTCGCCCGAAGCCACTGAAGAAAAGCAGTTAAGGGTCTTACCTTTTTCGAGGCGCTTTTTTGTGTAGTTATAGAATAAGAGCAAATTGCGACGGTAGCGATTTGTAGCTCTACAAACATTTTTGCGATTATTTTTCCAGGCTATATTTTTCATGCTCGTTTATAGATGCTACAGGAATAATTGTCAGCATGTTTCCATTTTTATCATATACATGTACACTTCATTGGCCTATCATTGTTTTGGCATTCAATCACCGACATTCCATTCTCACCAGGTTTAAAGGCGTGACGGGTGTATTATAAAAGACAAGCGGTGTTTTCTACTTTCACTTTTCGTTGTGGCTAGGACTTCTCACTGTCCATATAAAATAGGATGCAGGTAGCTTTACCACATTAACAGGTACGCCGTAAGGAAACATGATTTTTTATTTTAACACCAGTACCATATTCCGGCCATTGTTTCAGCTATCATTCATGTTCAGCGAGAGCACTGACTGAAGCGACCTGGTGAACGTCCTCCATTTGAGGCATACATCTTTAAATGATAGTGCCTGACATTCAATTAACTTCCTTAATTAATTTCTATAGAAAATGGTCCTCAAGCGATTGGGTCTAATCATATGCTTCAGCTCATACCGTCAAACCCAGAGCTCATTCAAAAAACGCAAATAGGTCATGACAGTTATTCATTTCTGGGATTTTCTGGCTTTTCGACCAAAATCGACTCGGTTTAATTGTGATTGCACTATTTCCTAATCATTGGTTACGTTTTACTTGTTATTTTTTTCTTTTTATGTCCCTTTCAAGATTATTTCAGCTCATATGAGACGGGCCGGCAGGTGAGGCGAAAACTGGAGAACCCGCACGAGAAAAAAACACCTGATACGCCCGCAAGCAGAACTTGGCTCGTTTCACATGTGGCCAGTGCGGGGACAGAGTCCACAGCAGACACAGCAGTGAGATGTTTTACTGGATGCCGTACCATTTACAATTGAACGAAGCAAATTGCGATATTCTTTTCAGTCTTTATTTCATTAACCGATTTATTTTACACAAACAATATTTGAGGAATACGTTTACTTAACAGCCTCTATTTATAAACATTGAACCACCCCCTTAGTGAGCCCATTCCCTCCCGCCGCCGCCCAAAATATTTAACAGTATTAAAACCATTTCTTCGTCAGGAAATATGTCCATGAACAGTATATATAACCCTTGACCCCCACTTTTATATAGGAAAAACTGTGGTTTGCAGGGGTATACCTAATTTTCTTATTTTTGATAACATAGATTGTGGGTACTCGTTAGAACCGCCTTTGGCGAGGCGGTTCTCAGACCATGTACCAACAATCTATGTTTTGAGAAACAACAGAATATATCTTCTACATTCTACTGACAATTTGCAGTTTTACACCTTTACGAATTTCTGTATATTGCATGGACAAGTTTTCATAATGCCTGCCAATTCTCTGTTTGTATTTTACTTGTACACCTTCATATTTTCACGTTACAGACGAAAGAGTGTACACAGACAGTCGTTAGGTTGTATATCATAACCCCACCCACTTCCCTGACCCAGTTATACCTACCATCCACCTCTAGTTCACATGCCATTTAGTAATATTGCAGTATTCGGCCATCAACAAATAAAGATACTGGTACTTCAGGGAGCTAGATTGTCCTCTCAAAACCACACGTGGCTGTACGCATCAGTGAACACCTTCCCACTCCTACCCACCCAGTTTTCTCCCTCTACGTATCTCTTCCAGCCCCACCGCCCAAAATGTCTAACAATACAGTCGCAATGCAGTCACAGGCCGCCAATTAATTGAGACACCGGTACTTCACCGAAATGCCCGTTTGTCCCATCTCACAAGGTAAGCTCGCCCGCGCAAATGTATCTCTCTAATCTCAATTCCCTACCCGCCCACCTTCCCTAGCTCCCCAAAATGTCTAGCAATATATGACCGTCAACAAATGGACACACGAGTACTTCAGATGTTAGATTGTCACGTCCAAACCACACGTGTCTGTCCCACAATCCCAAAACCCCCCTCCCTTATTTTATCACCCCCAAGCGCCCTATCCATTCTTCACCAAATAATATATCGTCTAACAATATTGCAGTCTATGGCCATCAGCAAATGGAGACACTGACACTTCAGGTGCAAGGTTGTCCCCTCTGAACCACACGTGTCTGTCCATATCCCAAAACCCTCCCTTTATAATCACGCCCCTTCCACCCCCCCCCCCCCCACACACACACACCCGCTTCTTCACAAATTATCGTCTAACAATATTGCAGTCTATGGCCATTAGCAAATGGGGACATTGGTACTTCAGGTGCAATGTTGTCCCCTCCAAACCACACGTGTCTATCCCCACCCGGGTATCTGTCTAAAGTGTAGGCGTCACGACTGGTATTCTGGAACGAGAGATCTGAAAAAGTAAGAGTAAAAGGGTCCAGGAATGTATACAATGGGTCAGTATTGATATAATTTCAAATTGAAAATGGAGGGATATCGAACCATTACGAAAACTTGCCCATGCAATATATAGATTTTTTTAAGATGTAAAAATTGAATATTTTCAGAAGAATTTTTTTTATATTCTTTTTTCTTATTTTTGCTCAAAACATATTGTAGGTACACGTTAGAACCGCCTCGCCGAGGCGGTACTAACGAGTACCCACAATCTATGTTGTGTAGCAAAAATAAGAAAAAACAGGCATATCCCTGCATACCCCAGTTTTGCTATATAAAAGTGGGGTTTAAGGGGGTATTCATTACACGGAAATATTTTCCTGATGTTACGCGAATCTTTTCCTTAGCCTCCTCCTTAGCCTCAGTCTGCAACAGCCAATCAATCCATTTGATTTAGAAAGTATTTTGAACTATCGCCATAAACTCTCATTTAAGACCCACGACCAACAAAGATTAATCTGCATTCATTCCACACCAGGTCAAACTAATTTCATCAGCTGGCTTTCCGCTAGGCAATTATTCAATAAAAACGCGCAATAACGGTGCAATGCTTCATAAACGTGACATTTTAATTCCGCGCATTGTTATTTAAACGCTCTTTTACTCCCACTGACAAAACAATCTTATTTTTTCAAAGATGCCTATCTGCACCAATTCTGTTAACGCTGGCCGAAAAAACAAGTCTGGCACATTTCTGTCATGAAAATTTGGTCATGACAATATTTCAATGGCAACACGTCTTCTTACCCATGCATTTCATCAGGAAAACATGTCCGTGTATTGAATGCCTTGTATATAGTAAAACTAGGGTATGATTGTGGGCACACGTTAGAATCGCCTCGCCTCGGCGGTTCTAACGTGTACCAACACTCTATGTTTTGAGCAAAAATGTTGAAAATATCAAAGTTTTCCCCCCCAAAAAATCAAATTTTGTGTCTTTAGAAATTCTCTGATTATGGCATGGGCAAGTTTTCAGAAATGTGCACTAAGAGCTAGTGACTTACTTCTGGGAGACATGTCAAATTACATTGTCGCTATGGTCATCTCGATATAACCCAAACTGTTGATTGTGGACGTTAAGCACTGTATGGATCAGAAAAGTGTGTCTATGAAATGTATAGCCCCTCGTACCCTAATTTTATACAGTAAACCTAGGGTTTACACGGGTGTATCTATCTGTCTTATGTTTGACCAAAACATACATTACGGGATTGTATCATACACAATCTATGTTTTGAGAAAAAATAAGAAACATATCATTTTTCAGCTGGAAAATTTCAAATTTCAAAGCTAAAACAATATCTATTTATTGCATGTACAAGTTTTCCTAATATTACCAGAGCCATATACATCACGCCCATCATATACATGTACCTCTAACTCCCGGAAGATCCCGGTAAACGTCCGGCAGGCTGTTCCCGCAGTTGTACGGCATATCCGAAAATCCGTTCATCCCTGACTCAAGGTCCCCCGGGGGATACACTAGATCGTTTTCGTAACCCGGGGTATAGGCAAACTGGTTCACAAAGGCTTGCTGGGACGCAGGGGAAGCCGTGTGGGAGTCGGAAAAAGTCTCCCGGTCTGAAGAGAGTGAATAAATGGTGGGCGATAATGCCAAAAAAGAAAGGAAATGCAAATTAGCCCGCATTAAATGTAATCATATGCGTTTCAATTGGGAATATATATTTATTAACAGCCAACCACATTTTTGGAAAGCTTCTCTGACTTGCATTTTGTTGTCTACTTCCAGTAAATATGAAATAAGAAGGGTTGCTTGCCAGTAACCGAGGCTTTACAAAATAAGCTTTCTGTGACTGGGGCCTTTTATCCGCGGATAATTAGTGTACACCACAGTGTTAAACAAGTGGACAACCGAAAATAAATACAAATTCATATTTACCTTCAATCGCATCTGTGTTGTACATAGAGATAATGTGTCCATTTGGATAGCCTTCCTGCTTCAAAAGGTGATAGTCCATACCTGTAAGATTAGCAATAAACAACCTTAAGGTGAGGCGCCTGTAAAATCGATTAAAGCCCGAAAGTAATTTTATATAACTGATCGTTCCAAGGCGATACTTCTGTTGTGGTCCTATTTGTTCCATGTTTGGAGTCGAACTTTTGTGCTGTTTAAACCTTATGTACGTTTTCATATTTTTATTTAAGTTCGGGTAACTGAGTGGCCGCCTGTTGGGAAAAAGTTGCTAACTCGGCTTACGATATGTTTTCAAAGTATAAGTACGTAAATTGTCAATTAAGTTTTTCCCAACTCGGTTTTTGGAGTGGGATTTTCTTTCGGATTGCACCTTTTCCTGATCATTGCCTGCTTGTACCTTTTTTAACCATTGGAAACATGTCGTGCCATGCTCCCGAGAATTCAATGCCGCTACTTGATTATACATACTACTGAAATCGGACAAGCTTTTGTCATTTTGTTTCCGAAGGACACAAACCACAAAGCAATGCATGACTAGTAGGTCATAGTAAGATAATGGCAACTAGCCGTCCCTAGATTGGTCGGTTGGTAGATTTGGGGTTTTAAGTCTAAATCAACAAATTTGAATAAATGCGACTTTGTTTCGGATGCTGCTATACGGCTTAAATGCAGTTGTCTAAAACCGCTGTCACACTATTAAATATCGACTCACGTATCTACGGCGTATTGATACGAAAGGTACGTCACGCGTGCGTCGTACGTGAGCATACTAGCTCATACTCCTCGATACGTAGCTCATACACCTCATACGACGAGGTGCTATGTTTGCACTTAAAAATTCGTAGCACGTACGTGGCAGGTTCGATACGCCGTACATACGTCACACATACGTCGTACATACGAAAGCAACGTGGCAGGTACGCCGTAGATATGTAGTTCATTCTCCTGATACGCCACACGTACGTCGACGTTGACATACCACGTAACCGTGACGTATGTAGCGTACCTTTCGTATCTGCTACGTATGTGTGACGTATGCGTGGCGTATCCTCGACTCTCTTTTCGTATCTACGGCGTATCAGCGACGTACATGTGGCGTATATCGCGTATCAATGGCGTATGTGCCACGTACGTTTCGCTGCTGTTGAGTATGTGTGACGTATTAGGCGTATTTGGAATATTTTGTGGTGTTCCAAGATAAGCTTGATGCTTCTATATAAATGTTTTCGTTTTTCCGAAGTCATGGATCAGATGTTTCTCACGGTTCGGGGTGCCGTGCAGGGTTCTTTCAGGACTACGCTTGGTGTAGCCTCTGTCTTTGTTCATGTCGTTTTACGACCAGGATGGGGAGATTGGAGATACCCCTCCCCCGCCACCTCGAGTTTTTTTTTCTTCGGAAATGATACACGAGTTCGCATTACTTCTTGGATCACCCTCGTAGATACGTCACGCGTACACTTCATACGCCATACATACGTCGCACCTACGTAGCACATACGCCTTGATACGCCGTACATACGAATGTGAAATTCCATACGAATTCAGATACGTCACTGATACGCCACGGGAACGTAGCAGGAACGCCACACGTACGTGATACATACGTCGTTCGAACAAAATACGGCTTAGACCTCGGCGTATCGAAATTCACATAGATACGCGAGTGATACGACGCAGATACGTGAATGTGTCACATAGCTATTAGGCTCAGTATCAAAGACTAGCTCAGTATCAAAGAAAGCAGCCTACAGCAACATTTGTAAGACAGTCCAGACCAAGCTTAGGGACATGCAAGATTCCTGGCTGAGGAAGAAAACAGAAGAAATTCAGTCTTTTGCGGATAGAAAGGACATGAAGAAATTTCATGATGCACTGAAAACCATTTATGGTCCAAAGAGTTCTGGAGCCACCACATTGCTCAGTGCAGATGGAAACACTCTTCTCACAGATAAAGAAGCTATCTTGGAAAGGTGGGCAGAACACTTCAATAGTGTGCTTAATCGACCATCAAGCATCAATCAGGATGCAATCGACAGACTTCCACAGATAGAGTGCAATGTTCTGTTAGATGAATTTCCTACCGTTACGGAAACAAGAAAAGCAGTTCAACAACTATCATCTGGCAAAGCCCCAGGTGCAGATGCAATTCCTGCCGAAGTTTACAAGGCTGGGGGGCTACCCATGGCAGAGAAACTGACAGAGTTGTTTCACTGTATGTGGAGGAAGGAGGCTATCCCACAAGAATTTAAGGATGCATCCATAATCCACCTATACAAGCGGAAAGGAAATCCTCAAGTCTGTGACAATCACAGAGGCATCTCCCTCCTATCAATTGCTGGGAAGATACTTGCAAATATTCTGTTGAATCGTCTGAATGCTCATCTTGATCAGACGGGACTTATCCCAGAAAGTCAATGTGGATTCAGAAAAGACAGAGGGACAATAGACATGATCTTCACAGCAAGACAGCTTCAGGAGAAATGCCAAGAACAGAATGTAGATCTATACATGACGTTTGTTGACCTCACCAAAGCTTTTGACACTGTTAGTCGTGATGGACTCTGGAAAATCATGGCCAAGTTTGGCTGTCCACCCAGATTCATAGCTATGGTGCGGCAGTTTCATGATGACATGCAGGCACGTGTGCAGAATGATGGAGAGTTCTCTGAACCATTTGAAGTAACAAATGGGGTCAAACAAGGCTGTGTTCTGGCACCAACACTGTTCAGCATGATGTTTTCTGCCATGCTTATGGATGCTTTTCAGGACAGTGACACTGGTTTTCCAATCAGGTACCGTTTTGATGGCAACATATTCAACCTCAGAAGGTTTCAAGCCAAAACTAAGGTCCAGACTGATGTGCTAGATGAGCTCCTCTATGCAGATGATATGGATAAGAATGCCAACACAGAGGCAAAAATGCAAAGAGCCATGGATCAAGTCTCACAGTCATGTGATAACTATGATCTCACAATCAGCACAAAAAAGACAGAGGTGTTACACCAACCAGCCCCCGGAAAACCATATAATGAACCAACCATCACTGTGAATGGGCAAAAACTGAAAGTTGTTGACAAGTTCACCTACCTGGGAAGCACTCTTTCCAGAGCAGTGCATATTGATGATGAGATCACTGCCAGAATTGCAAAAGCTAGTGTGGCATTCGGAAGACTCCGTGCAAATGTCTGGGAGCGAAATGGAATCAAGCTTGACACCAAGCTGAAAGTCTACAAGGCTGTGGTACTGCCAACCCTCTTGTATGCATGTGAGACCTGGACAGTATACCAACGCCATGCAAAGAGACTTAACCATTTCCACTTAAGCTGTTTGAGAAAGTTGTTAAAAATCAAGTGGCAGGACAACATTCCAGACACAGAGGTCCTGAGGAAAGCAGGGATGCAAAGCATGCATACAGTCTTAAAGCTAGCGCAGCTAAGATGGACTGGCCATGTTATAAGAATGCCTGATGCGCGACTTCCAAAGAAAGTTTTCTATGGAGAACTACAGGAGGGAAAGCGCTCTCAAGGTGGCCAGAAGAAACGCTACAAAGACACCCTCAAAGCCTCTCTGAAGGACTTCGAAATACCAATGGGGTCCTGGGAACAGACTGCACAGGAGCGATCAAAGTGGCGAGTTCTCATCAACAAAGGAGCAGCTCTCTATGAAAAGAAGAGAATCTGTGAAGCTGAAAGAAAGCGAAGAGAGCGCAAAGCCAAAACAAATGTACCACCAGCAGACTCTATGACATTGACTTGCTCTACTTGCAACCGACAGTTTAGAGCCAGAATTGGCCTAGTCAGCCATCAAAGAACTCACCAACACACATCAGCACTATTCAAGAAATAATGATGGTCTTTCTCATTAGTGAGAGACGAACTATCAGGCAATGTCAGATTGACATTCTCAGACCCCGTAAATATCATTTGAAAGGTGGGTGCACATTGGTAAACGATCATTCCCATTTATTCATTATCTTTCATTCACAACTTACGATCTTCGCTTAATTGTTTAATGCACGGTGATGGCAAATCGCTGTAATCTCTTTCTGTACAAATTGGCATTTCTGCACGAGACATAAGAGCCGCCTCATGGGAAAACCAACAATCTGCATAGGCGAAAACAAAGGCGCAGATCAGCTTCGCAGTAACTGCGAAGCTGATCAGCGCCTTTGTTTTCGCTACTCGGATAGTACAATTACTCTTCTCTTCTACTTAAACACAAAATTTCAAGATTCTAGCCTGCTTCTGTGACTGTACAGCCTGATTTATGTCGGACCTGTTAGAAAACTACATTGTTGGTTTTCCCACGAGGCGGCTCAGTCATAAAATGATTCCCGCTACAGAAAATGTCAAGGCACAGTTACTAAATGTGTTTCAATTTTGGCGTTATATTTATTATAAGACTAACAATCACTACGAATTCATCACCAGATAAGCCATTGTACATGTAGAAAGGTTGTGTTCTATTCAGTTTGTCATTGATGAATGTGGACCGCTTTTCAAAGCCATATATAATCCATTTATACGATGCTGAAAGGCGGTCTACATCTATCTATGCCGCGACCCTTTTCCATTGATGATGAAAATAGAACTGTCATTCATTCCCCCGCCTTGTGTAAAATTTAACTGTGTCAATTCTTAGAACTCTTTCTTTGCTTTGAAGAAGTGCATGGAGGTCGCAAACAATTTAACTATTCCGTTTAAAGCTATATAGAACAGACATTCAGTTCGAGTCAGGCTAAAGTTGTGCAAAAAGATATTTGTTTTAGACGCCGTTTATGTAGCATGGATCGATCACTCCAATAGAACAAACTCCGTTCTAGGTTAACCCCAAAAGATTCAACTACAGACTTAATCAGCTTAACCTTAACTCCGTTATCATGGTTACAGATATCACGAACGCCCGGATCATCCCGCCTAGCTCTATACGTACACTGCATATGATGAAGTATGATATAAAAATGAGATAGTTGAATAGGTAGAGCATGGATCTAACCTTGTAAGCGTTGTAGAGTGTTGAGGGGCACCTTTTCTAACATAGATGGGAGCGCAAGGGTAAGTCCAACTATCGCTATGGTTACCACGACCATTGACAGCACACATACAAGGTTCCACAATACGCACTGCACGAAGAATGTGAAATGGTCATAAGTTCATTGGCATGTCAGAAGGTCTATGATAAAAAATACTCACGGTACTCCCTCTTAATGCATCAGTCGCTTGTATTCAAGGCCCCTATGGATCCGCGGAATAGCGGGACCTTTTAACTTTTCATTTTTAAAGTCTCGCTAAAAGTCCGGCACTGTGGCGTCAAATTTGTTGATACTCCCTGCTAAAAGCCACCACCCAAAGTCTGACAATAATGAGGAACAACAGCTGGAGTTGTTTCGATGAAAAATAATATAATGGACATGTTATAATCATTACGAAAACTTGCCCAAATTTTGATATTTTTCTCATTTTTGCTCAAAACATAGATTGTGGGTACCCACAATCTATGTTTTGGAGCAAAAATAAGAAAAATAGGAATACCCCTGCATACCCCAGTTTTGCTATATAAAAGTGGGGTTCAAGGGGGTAAACCTTTCACGGACATGTTTGCCTGATGTTCTGCATGCACGAGTACAGGTACATCTGCAAAATAAATGTGAAAAATGCAACCACTTGTTTATCTGAGTTATTGTGACCGTATACTGGCGAGAAAGTAAAACTACATGGTACTTTTCTGGCACTTCCAGGACTCATCGGAGGTTAAATCATCCCGGCACTTAAGCCCCGCTGTGCCCTCGCTATCCCCGGTCGCATAGAGACCGGGTTATAACTGACTGAACATTGCACGTATGAAAATCTAAAAACCACGTGGGCAACAACATTTTTTTTTAAATGCTAGAGTAGCTCTCATGTATTGTGAGCATTACGTATATGTATTACAATAAGAATCTTAAGTTTTTTTCAATTTTGCAAAATGGTTTGTTTAAGCATTTCTAAGCCCTGTCGTGGTAGGGTTTTTCCATCGTGTTAGACATGAAAAGCAAAACGTGTCCTTACCATGCCGGCAAGTTCCGCGTTGTCGGTGAAGAGAAGTCCTGTATCTTGTCGGAACAGTGGTACACATACTGCACCAAGAATACCACCACCAAGATGAACTGAAAATGAGCATGTGCATGAGAAAACCAACCAGATGACCAATGGTCCTGTAAACGCTCACCTGAGACCTGAGATGTATACCAATAAACTTGTTTGACTAGAATGGTAATGTAGTATTGTACATGTATATAACCCTGGGCAGGATCAATCTAACCCCTGGAATCAATTTCTTATTAATATCATAAAAAAAAAATCAGTCCATTTGCCAATTTACAGCAAGTTTTGCCCTTCAAATGACATTTTAACAGTTTCCCCATTCAACGGCATGCACGACCTAAGTTGACCTTGCCGTAAAATAGGTCAAGGTCATCCCAGGGTCATGATTTATACAAATTTGGTAGAGCTCTATTCCTTGATACTTCATGCCAAATTCCAAAATCATAGGCCTTCTGGTTCTGAAGACGAAGATTTTTAAAGATTGTTAATTATAGCCATGGCGGCCATCTTGGTCATGTGACCTTGACTATATATGCAAACTTTCATACCCCCTTACAAATTTTGCTCCACATAAAGTTTGGCTTCGTTTGGCCAAGCAGTTTTCGAAAAGAAGAAGTTTGAATATTTTGGTCGTATGCATGTTCATGTATATAGCCCCGGGGCAGGGGCAGACAACCACCTGGGCCCAAAATATTGCCATAAACATAAATCTACTCCCTATTTGCTCATTCTTAACAAGTTTTCTGCCAATAAATGACATTTTCCTATTTTTTTCAGTCAATGCATGGGTGACCTAAGTTGACCTTGCTGTAAAAAGGTCAAGGTCATCCCAGGGTCATGATTTATATAAAATTTGTTGAGCTCCATTGCCTGATGTTTCATGCCAAATTTCAAAATCATAGGCCTTCTGGTTCTGAAGAAGAAGGTTTTTAAAGGTTTTTACCATTTTTAGCTATGGCGGCCATCTTGTTCATGTCACCTGGACCATTTATACAAACTTTCATTTTCTCTTTCTAAGGATGCTTCACATGAAGTTTGGCTTTGATTGGCCAAGCGGTTTCAGACAAGATGTTTGAATATTATGGTCATATACATGTATATGTTACAGCCAATCTGTGAAATCAGCCTTTTCATGAAATGGCTAAAAATTTTAGCCTTTTCGTGAAATGACTAATTCACTCAGCCATTTCATGAAAATGCTAAATATTTCAGCCTTTTCATGAAATGACTAAAATCTCCATGTCATTGTTACACATATTGACTGGTTCAGTTTCAGCCAATCTATGTAATAATGCCTTGTGTTTTATTTATGCCTTTGCTATCATAACAGGAATAATTCATTTAATTAAACCACAAAAATGAATATGATAGTACATAAACTTCCATTTTCACTTTTAAAAGAATATTATTGTAGGCATAAATAATAATACATGTAATGATAATAATGATCATAATAATAATGATAAAGATAAGTATAATTGTTATGATTATGATTATAAGTTATACACAATAAGAAAACAAAGAAGTTTAAACCATTGCTTTGATCATAGTCTAATAAAAGCCTATTAAAGCATCGCAAGCTAATTAAAATGTGTGATAAATCCCACTCAACTACCCTTTGATTTGAAGTGGGAGACAATGTTGCTATTCCTATACCTATGGTTGACAGAGGTAGAGGTGACCCATGAAAAACATTCTTGGAGTAATTCTGGTTTGTGATGAACAAAATATGTACACTATTGCTGTCAAGTCTAAATATGCAAGGAACCACTTGGATCTATGTCCACAAAAGTTTCAGACTAATCGTGATGCTAACACGCACAATTACACTTCACCAAGCTTGAAAGCAACAACTTCAGGAGGTCAAGGTTTGTTTCGATGTGACTGTGGAAATGGAAAAAAAAATATCAAACCAACAGATGTGTTTTAAAGCTGGTAAAATGTGCAATAGCAGATGCCATAACACTCTCCCATGTAAGGATAAGTAGACAATGTATGTGAATTAAACTGAACATTATATGTGGTATTGAAAATGTACACTATTGATACGTGTTTCTTATGGCATGTTGCTGATATTTTACTATTTTATAAGTGAATGCTTAATATCTCATATAGTGTGATTCAATAACTTTGAATTTGCCCAAGACAATAGGAAAAATGAAACAAAATTATTGTGCCAGTAAGAAATTGAAAATCTCAATTACAGATGAACTGGATTACTCATGACACATACAACTGATCATCTGATGTGGTTACATTATGTGCTTTATTATGTTTTAAAATAACCAATATTCAGAGCTTTAATAATAATAAACTTCAGTCATTGTCTTCTTTTAAAGGTTCCCTTTATAGTTTAGCCATTTCATGAAATGACTAGAGCAAAATTTTAGTCATTTCATGAAAAGGCTGAAATATTTAGCTGTTTCATGAAATGGCTGAGTGAATTAGTCATTTCACGAAAAGGCTAAAATTTTTAGCCATTTCATGAAAAGGCTGATTTCACAGATTGGCTGTAACATATATAGCCCCGGGGCAGGGAAAGACTAAAAACCCTCTGGGCCCAAATATTTTCATAAACATAAATCTTCTGTCCATTTGCTCATTCATAGCAAGTTTTCTGTAACATTTTTCTATTTTTTCCCCATTCAAATGCATGGCGACGTAAGTTGACCTTGCCGTAAAAAAGGTCAAGGTCATCCCAGGGTCATGATTTATATAAACTTTGTAGAGCTCAATGGCCTGATGATTCTTGCCAAGTTTCAAAATCATAGGCCTTCTGGTTCTGGAGAAGAAGCTTTTTAAAAGGTTTTTACTATTTATAGCCATGACGGCCATCTTGGTCATGTGACCTGGACCATTTATACAAACTTTTGTTCCCCCTTACAATGGATGCTGTATATGAAGTTGGGCTTTGATTGGCCGGGCGGCTCAGGGGTGGGTAACAAGAAGCTTCGTTAGCCCAATTTTCTTCGCTATGTCTTCGTTGGACCTTCGTTAGCTAAAATTTGGTTAACAAGAACGGTTTCGTAAATAACGAAATGTGACAAATCTTCGTTATAAAGTCTAACTTTTACGAAGGATCTGAGGCTGTCGTTAAGCATTCGGTAATGGTATATTGTCATTCAAAATGGTTACTTTTACTTTATTCATGCAAAAAGCCATTACGGCCCATGAGCATATAAACATATACAGTTTACAAACATGCAGGATAGCAAGTTATACAGATATAATGTTATTGAGTTATTCTTATTTTCTTACTTACTATGCTCACTCAATCAATGGGAGAGGTGCTTTATATATAAATTTGAAAAACATATACACATACAAATGAATTGCTCAAGACAAAGTCGCATACACTGTATAATGAAATTAAACCGGATCAGAAATTTAAAGTTAAAACAGCATCTTTCCTCAACTTAAATGCTTTATCAATAAAACACTCAAATTTTTCAGAGTCTTGACATGTTCTGTTGATAATAATTCTATGAATTTTGGCATATTCGGTCTTCTCCAATAATATTTATGCAAATATCTTTTTCGTAAGTGACTGTAAAAAGGACACTCCAATAAAAAATGAAACTCGTCTTCGAGAACATGGCAAAACTTACACTTTCGATTTTGAATAGGAGTTTTATTAGGTTTTGTCCAACGACCAACCTCGACTTCAAGTCTATGAGAGGACAAGCGTAAACGACTAAGACTTTTGCGATATTTAGTAACGTTTAAAACTTCCAAATATTTTTTATGTTCGAAACTGGCAAAAGTTATATAGCATCTAGCGCGTGTTGAATCATTCAATCTTGCATGCCAATTTTGAATAAACGAATCTGTTACTCTTTGTTTAAAAATACTTAGAAATATTTCTATATCACCTACGCCTTGCGCGTCCCAAACGTTCATAAATCCCAATCGACTTAACAAATCTCTTACGCACGATGCCCAATTTTGTTTTTGAGGTTGCTGTACTAAGTCATTCAGCATCATTTCATATACTTGTTTAATATATTTGGTTCCGTCACAGCAAATAATCTTAAACCAATACTTTATTATAGCTACAAATCGCCTTGATTGATAATTTATTCTACCTAAATCACCGAATATAAAGTCATTTTGTGTTGTTTGTTTGACACCTAATAAATTTTTGCAAAATTGCATATGAACAGTTTCAATGGATGTTGCTTTGTGAAAACCCCAAACTTCGCTTCCATAATTTAGGATTGGCGTTACTAATTTATCAAACAACTGAAGTGAGTGCGAAGGCGGCAGTGATGTAAAATTGTATAAATATTTATTCAATGTAAACACTGCTTTCAATGCTTGCCCTGACAGTGTTTTCTGAGTCTCAAAACTTGATCCACCTGTAGTAAATACCACTCCTAGGTAACAAAATTTACTGACAATTTCAATGTATTCATTTTTGTAAGTGAAATTTAATGCATTTGGCAAAAGGCCACCTTTCCTAAATACCATAATTTTAGTTTTGCTAGTATTGACTGTTAACTTCCACCTTGTGCAGTATTCTTCAAGAACTAATAAAGATTTTTGCAGATCCTCAGGTGTTTTGCCAAACAGAATAATGTCGTCAGCATACAACAATATGCTTATATTAATCATGCCAATATTTATACCAGATATACCATTTACATCCAATTCGGCTTCTAAATCGTTAATATACATAGCGAATAAAAA
The DNA here is from genome assembly GCA_964017185.1 of Rugalucina vietnamica. Classification (NCBI taxonomy): domain Eukaryota; kingdom Metazoa; phylum Mollusca; class Bivalvia; order Lucinida; family Lucinidae; genus Rugalucina; species Rugalucina vietnamica. The sequence goes on along the minus strand of OZ024878.1, from coordinate 52,360,665 downwards.
TGGCGACAGACATTCACCCTGGCGAACTCCAATGTTACAATCGAAAGGGTTACTAAGACTATTATTATACTTTACTCTTGATCTAACATTACAGTAGATTGATTTTATTATATTTAACATTTTACCCCTTACTCCTAACCTAATTAGTTTAAACCACAGAACATCACGAACTACATAATCAAATGCTTTCGTGAAGTCAACGAAAGCGCAATACAACTGGGAATCATTGTTGAGACAATGTGTGATCATGTTATTCAAAATAAAGATATTGTCAGTCGTACTCATGCCTTTACGAAACCCCGCTTGTGCTTCTACATAAATGCTATAATTGTCTGCCCATGTGTTTAATCTATTATTTAGAATACGAGTGAAAAGTTTACCGATAATGCTTAGCAGCGTAATACCCCTATAATTCGATGCCTCATTTCTACCCCCTTTTTTGAAAATTGGTATTATATGACCCTCCGCCCATCGTTCTGGAAAATAACCTATATCGTACATTTTGTTAAATAAGCTATGTATATAGGAGATCAGTCCGTTTGTTCCGTTTTTGAAAAATTCATTCAAGAAAAGATCGGGCCCTGCGCTAGACCCATTACGCTATTGGCTTACACCCTTTTTGATTTCTTCAAATGAAATTGGAATATCTAATTCTTCGAACATTACTTGAAACTCTCCTTTGACATATCGTTCGTTAAAATACAAAATATCCTCATCAGGTTGGTAAAATCTGTCGTTTGGGTCGCTAACTGCTTGAAAATATTCCGAAAATTTCGATGCATCTATCGAACATTTATGCTTCAAATTTGCTGCTTCTTTTAACAAATTCTAATACTCTTTAACATTTTTAGATTTTGAAACAATAAGTTTAGAAGTTTTCTCTTTTGCGAAACAAAAACGTTTTTTACGTAAAATTCTCTTATAATCCGACCTTGCACTAGCAAGATGTGTTTGGTTTAACGGGGACGTATCATTTCTGTATGTATCTAGTGCAAAATAAAAGCGTTTTCTGTAATCACGACATTCATCATCAAACCAGGGCTGGGCTAAAAAATCACTGCTTTCATTTTTAGTAATAACATTTGGCGTGTAGATCTTTTTAGAAAAGAGTGGATCACAAACATTTTCTAACAGCAAATTAAAACTCTGAATATTTTTATCTATATCTTGCGTTGTTGACAAATTTGATAACTCAGCCTGTAACCTCCTTAAAACATTTTCTTCTGCCTCAAGATTAAAAATATATTCATTCGATCGTTCTTCGTGCCAAACATACTTCTTTTTTACTTTATCGAACGTTGCATTTTCTCCCGAGGTGGCTTTTTCATGTGTTGTTTTACAAGGTATAGAAAATTGAATCATGCAATGGTCAGATAATATATTCGGGTCATCCACGTGGAAATTGCATATGACATCTAACAAATATGGGTTTACTATAGCATAATCAATAACACTGCGACCATTCTTAACAACGTACGTGTATTTTCCGACACCCTTATCGGAACCAAGTCGCCCATTTGCGATACGCAAACCGTTCAACTGACAAAAATTCAACAATTTGCGACCATTTATATTAACTGTGTTGTCTTGTGAAAATCTCGGAACTATTTCATCAATTTTATAATCATTTGGCAAAATATTTATGTTTGCAGTATTATCAAAAAAGACATAATCCCGTTCATTTCCTATTCTACTATTAAAATCTCCGCAAATTAATACGTTATAACAATCATGTGTATCATTTGCAATTTTGATGATAAAATTTGAAATTCTGTCTAGAACGTCCATCTCGACTAATGCTTCACGACTTGATGAAGAAGGAATAATGTAGCATAAGCATAAGTATATGTCATGTTGCAAATTGAATAACTGCCCCTTAATTTTGATCCATATGATGTCATCAGAGTCCATCTTAAGTAAAGTACAGTATGAGAAATATGATTCCTTAATGTAAAGTGCGATACCGCCAGAATTTCGTTTTGTATTTTTCTTCTTTTCGACCCTATTTAGTTGAAACAAATTGAAACCCGGGACGGAAAGATCTGAAAATTCTCCTGCCCAAGTTTCTGTTAACATAACAAAAGCACTATTATTAAAAACTGTTTGCAATTCTTGTGAATGAAGTTTATTTGTGTATTTGGTCACAAGACCTTGTATGTTCATTAGCGTGAAACGCACATGCACACTCTCCCTATTGTCCTAGTCAACATTAGCATAGGTTGAGGGAATGTCACGTGATACTGAACCGTTACTGTTCACAATGTTCATTGATGGTCGAGAGGTACTCATTGTAGAAGTCAATGACGTAGTATGAAAGTTTGTACAACGTGTAGTATTTGTAGTATTCGACTGACTGTACATGCTCCCATTCAATCGATTCTGAAGCATATACGGTGGTACATTCGGTTGCCGAGCCGGTGCAGATGGAGTACTCGTCGGTTGTCCCACATTCGGGTTGAAGCTTGGTGGACGAATGTATGATTTTTGCTGGGCGACCGATGAAGCTACGTTGGCATACGAGTTAACTGGGCTCAGTGCAGTACCGCTAGCACCTCCAGTTCCGGTCAAAGCTCCATTTGGTCGCACAGCTGTCTGTTGCTGAACTATCCCGGGATGCGAGTTAACTGGGCTCAGTGCATTTGCACCTCCAGTTCCGATTGAGACGCCCGGTGGCCGTATACCTGTCTGCTGGTTCTGCGGTTGAAAGCTCGGGTTAACTGGGCTCAGTGCATTCGCACCTCCAGTTCCGACTAAAACGCCCGGTGTTCGGGTATACGACTGCTGCTGAACGTTCGAGTTAACTGGGCTCAGTGCCTAGCACCTCCAGTTCCGATTGTATCGCCCGGTGGTCTAGTACACGGCTGCTGAGTCTGCTGCTGTTGCTGAGCGGTCGGTTGAGACATGGGTCTAACTGGGGTCTGTGTAGTAGTGATTGCACTACCAGATCCTGGAGAAACGTAATGCAGACCCGAATAGGCTGGTAGTTGGACAGTTTGATTTTGCCGCGGTCTGTCTTTCGGCATAGAGTAATCGCCACGTGCAAGGTTGTAACGGTCGTATTCAAGCACTTGAAACCAGTCAGGAAATTCATCCTTAATACATCGCCCATTGACTACGAGCCTTGCTGGGTACTCAAGCGAAACTCTGTTATTACTATTTTGCCGTTCCGCCTTAAACATTGGTAACAAGCGTTGCCTTGCGGCCACTATTTCCTTCGGATAGTCTTTAGTGATCGAATAACCGGTTCCTTTGAGCATGTACGCGGCATCTAGTATGCGTTCAATATAGCGATACTCTGAAAATGCTATTATTATTGGTCTGCAAGGAGTATCAGTCCGTTGACGCTGTTTGGCCTTATTAAAAGATCCGAGCCTGTGGTAACGGTCAATTAAAAGGTCGTTTGAGTCTATACACAGTTCCTGCCACATGAAATCCTCCAGTTTACCAGCCAAATTTTCATTTTTACTTTCTTTCAGTCCATGAAATATTAGGTTACACCTCCGTGAACGGGCCTCAATATCGATGGATTTGTAGGCTAATACTTTAAGGAAAAGTTCATGGTTAACCGTTCGCTGCTCAACCACATCGACTTTGGACTGTATTGAATTTATAAGTTGACTACTTTTAATGATTGGAAAAGGTCCCTCAGGACCTTTTCCACAGTGTTTACTTTGAATATGAAGAAAATTGTACCCATGATCGACTGCTCTCCCTCAATTACGCGTTTTGTCACATAAAGCGCTTACAAAAAACTAGTGAACCCGTCTTTAGGGACTAGACAATTCACCGCAATCAATTTAATTTATCAATTGTTGACACTCCCCGTCAAATAGCGGTAAATATCTAGCAAGCAGTCTCGATCGTGGTGACTGCTTATCATAGCGCATCTAGGTTTACATCGTATATACCCTGACGAGGGGTACAGAAACTACAGAAACTATGTATGGCTGACGTTTAGTCCATCACATCGCACTATGGGTCTGTTTCTGGTAGTGTGGCTGCAGGTCAAAATTCAGAACTCTGTCACAAATTGACTGCACTGCAAAATGGTTTTCTACAAATCGACATATTGATTGTAATCGTGTTCCCTTTAGTATTGGCTTTGATTCCATAACATCAAAAAAATTTATCATTGCCTTGAGCAACAGATACACACACTGGTCAAGCTTCATTACAAGAAACGACATTCATGTAGGAAACGAAACTGAAATGTATGAGAATCGAAATTAATGGCGAACCAGAGAATCAACAACACTGAAATCTAGAGCAAAAGGGAATCTCGTAAAACATATTTTAAACGGCTGCTGACCTTTTCATTGGTTTCTTTTTAAAGAAGCCAACTTGTTTCATTATTTGACTGTTCTAGTTTGTTTAGTTTTTCAAACACTAAGGCAAAACTTTCCTCCATTTTTAACGAAGAAAAGTTTATTGAACCCGTACCTGCACTTGGGCTTGCAGTATTAAACCTCCGCCGTTTGTTTCGGACCGGAACCCACTGAATGTCCATTTGTTCGGGGTTGGGCTCGTCGATACCCGTCGGATACCCCACCCAGTCTTGCAAAGGTGGTATTATTTCCATTTTCGGCTATGTTTTGACCGATTGTATAAATTTTTATGTCTGGTGGGATTCTTACTGACCCCACCTCTGATAATATCGAATTTCTGGAAAAAAAAAAAAAAAAAAAAAAAAAAAAAAAAACGTTTTTTTTCCCCCTCAAAAAAAAAAAAAAAAAAAAAAAAAAAAAAAAAGTTTTTTTTCCCTCCATATTCGAACTGTCCAACATGTCGACATTACCACAAAACAGGTAAGCATAATTCTGATTTTTTTTCCCAAGAAACCGTGCACCCTCATTTTAGACAAAATCGACTGGCTGTAATGAAGAAGGAGCGTCGAGTTTTGCATTGAAATGTTCAATTTGCATTTAACTTTAGAAATGAAAGAGTTGTGCGGATTAAACAATTATTTTTCAAAGTACTTTGTGACAAAATTTTGAAAATGGGATACCAATGTTAAACAAGTCATCCTGCAACCAGTTTATTCACATAAAACAGCCAGCGATTTGAACATGCTTTGTTACCTTGACCATGACAAGATCTCTACGACTGAACAAATCTATTGGTTCATTTGCTTTCATTTTTCATTTTTCTGTTTGTCAAAGTGGATAAGTGAAGGAAATCCAAAATAGCCCAAAACACATTTTAATATCTGGACATAGTGCAAATTAACAATGTGCTTCTTTCCGTCACTGTCATATTGTTCTTAAATATGATTGTTTGAGGTAGAATGCATGAATTATTTTTTTCGGCCATTTTGGAAAGAATAAATAAACATTTGAAGTATTGACAGGGGCCTCTTTCTTCAAAGCATCTACGACATATTTTTGTCCTTAACGTGTCGTACATACGTGTTAGAGTTAAAAAGAGTACAAAGAAATAAGTATTACAGCGAGACGAAGGCGAGTTGTATTTACTTATTTCTTTCTACAAGTATCTTTTAACTAAATCCCCAGTAATTTGTATCAACGGCCCCTCCACGGCATGAGTATAGCGGGGCTTTGATTTTAATTTTTAAAGCCCTACTGAAAGTAGGGATTTGTGGTAAAATCAATGCTAGAAGCTCCGGATCCCCGGAGGCTGACAAAATCAATGTGAAATAATAGCCGGGAGTTGTTCTAATGAAACTGAATCATGACAGGGGGAATTGAATTTATGCATGTAAATGTGCAGGTACTTTTGCAAATTAAATAAGGACCATAAATGTTTACAATGCGTACAATTAACATTAAATGTTAATTAATGTGACCATGTATAGATGGGACATTAATACTCCCGCACATCCCCTATACTGCCGTCAAAACCTGGGACTTTAGCCCCGCTGTGTCCCCGTTATCCCTGACCCTAGAGAAACCGGGATGAAAATGACTGATGCATAACTTGTAGTATATGGCAGAACAATCCGTACTGTAGTTTTTGAAATCGGGACGTACACTACAACCATTCGGTGGACGATTCATTTGCATGTATTAACTTATTTTTATTTATTTTTAAATGATTTCAAGCCCTAAAATCGAAGCATATTGTTCACGTCAAATTCGTAATATAAAGAGCGTACGATAGCTACTTGGTAGTAGGCTTTAAAGTACATGTAACTTAAGCGTGACCCTTTTTATCCTCTCTCTCTCTCTCTCTCTCTCTCTCTCTCTCTCTCTCTAGGTTGTACGTACGGAATTCGTACGAGCTAGACCGAGACCAATTCAAGATGTTCAAAAACAGCGCTAGAGTCCAACTGTCTCAAGTCTGTTATAGACCAAGACCCCCACTTCTTAACGCAGCCAATAGATTTCTAGTTTTGAAGCATAGCACCGCAAAAAAAAAATAAATAAATAAATGAATAATAATAGAAAATAATAATGATAATAATAAAGAAATAAAAATAAAAAAAAATACATTCAACACCTCTTAAAATCTAAAATATGTTATTCTTTGTAATCTTATTTCATTGTATCTTATTTATTTATTTATTTATTTATTTATTTATTTATTTGTGTTTTAATTGTCATTTTCTCCACATTATGTGAGCTTTTGATTAGTGCATGTAATGAGATTTTTGTTCTACACAGCAACTACACATCTTCGTTATTAACTAACGAAACAGAAACTAGCGAAGGGTTTACGAATCGATATTGTTACCGGATTTTCGTATTCGTAAAGTCTTCGCTATCCATTCCTTGCTGCTTTCGTAAAGCCTTCGCTATGTATAACTAACGAAAATATTCTTGTTACCCACCCCAGGTGAGCTAATAATTTGGGTTCCGTCGAGGTCCGCCATAAACCGCGCTGCACAGCCACAGAAGAAAGCTAGAAGCTTGAAATTTTTGATATAAAAAGACGTGGAATTGTACTATCCATGTAGAGAAAATTAAGGCGCTGATTAGCTGTGCAGTTTTCGCATAGGCAGATTGTTGGCTTTCATATGTGGAGGCTCAAATACGAGTAGGGCGTCGGGCTGTAACCCCGACAACAATCTGTCGGGGTTACAGTTAGTTGGCCATCGACAGAACAACATTGTTCTGTTGATGGTCACCTAAGTAACTACAAGTTGAGCATTTCGAAAAATCGTGCGCTATCTCAGTGTATGATCATGTGTAAAACAAGAACATGGACGATAAAGGCCGAAAAGACTCAGTTTGTTTGTTTTGAGGCTTACAAAGAAACTGAGTATTTTCGTTCTTTATCGTCTAAATTTTAAAGCCCCGTTTACACATTCACGATTTTGGCAACGGTGCCGCTACGATTCGCCACGATTTGTAAAATCGTCGTGTACCGTGGTGTACCGTGGTGATTCGTGGTAGAACCGTGGTGAATCGTGGCGAATCGTGATGAATCGTGATAATTCGGGAAACTCCACGGTAGCGCTACGGAAGTTTTAAACTGTTTAAAACATTCGTGGCGTACCGTGGCGAATCGTGGTGGTTATTGGGCGTAGCCTAATTCGTAGCGCAACCGTAGCGGAATCGTGTTTATTCGTACTGACACCGTAGCTATATTCGCGGCTATTCGTGAGAGATCGTAGCCAATCGTGGAACTCCGTAGCGAAATCGTGGAATCTTTGACACCACGAACTCTCACGGTTCACCACGAATTGTGTACGGTTGTCCTACGAATCATCCACGATTTCGCTACGGAGCTCTACGATTGGCAACGACGGCTACCGCCGTGAATCGCACTAGTACCGTATCGAACCGTACAAGCACCGTGAGCATTCGTTGTGCCACCGTGGTTAATCCTCATTGACTGTAGCGTTGCCGTGATGAATCGTCATTGATTCGTATCGATACCTTACGGACACCGTACTAATATCGTAGACATTCGTACTGGAATCGTAGTGACACAAAATATTTCCACTTTAAGCCACGATTCATCCCGATCCATCCCGGTTTTTCTAATCATGAGAAATCGGGGTGAATCGTGGTGAATCGTAGAGAAAATCGTGAATGTGTAAACGGGACTTGAGACTCAGACCGCAACAACCCAGCAAAAGGTAATTAAAGTGGGTGACACGGCAGGTGTGACAGGGTTTAAGATTTAATACCCAACCGGTATTGCGGTATTTAGTATGACCGGAAGTCGGTGGTCAAGAAACCCCATGTTGTGAATTCTTTGTGCATGTAACTAAATGCTATCTCGCTGTGATGAGAGAGCGAAATCAAACTTTTATAGTTGACATGGTTAAGCCTAGTTTGTGCGCACTCTTATAGAATTCGAACTAATGTCGAAAGATTTCGAACTAAAGTCGAAAGATCAGACAAAACTAGTGAAAGAGGTCTACAAATTCGGAATAACCTAAAAAAGCACGAAATTCGATTCCCTTGAGCTTTTTATGTATCGTATTTGATGTATGTTATTTTTCATAAAAGCCCGCAAGCATTAGCGTATACAAGATTTGCCGCTTATAAGTTCTAGCTTATGAGCGTCAAGTTAGAAAGTAACAAATTACATAGTGCATGCAATTACTTTAACATACCAATCAAAGCAATAAGTATTTGTTTCTACATAAGTACTATAAGAAATGAAAAGGACTTGTATAATGATGACAAATGCGAGTTGGCAAGAATAGGAGAATGTTTAAGCTGCTTTGGGCCTTATTTGAGAACGATTACAAGTAGTATCAGCATGTGACGACTCATGATTTAAGTCGGGCTATTATTCACACTGGCACTGTAATCCCAAAATATATGACTTGATTGTGTCTGAAAGTTCCTCAAAAGGGAATAATAAATTCTCAGATTTTAGCACTTATATGAGCCTGTGCGTGAGAAAACAAACAGTTTGGGTTCCGACCAGGTCCGACACAAACCGGGCTGTACAGTCAAAGAAGATGGTTAGAAGCTGGAAATTTTGGATTTAGAAAGAAGAGGAATTGTACTATCCGTGTAGCGAAAACAAAGGCGCTGATCAGCTTCGCAGTTACTGCGAAGCTGATCTGCGCCTTTGTTTTCGCCTATGCAAATTGTTGGTTTTCCCATGCGGAGGCTTATATGTAAGCTGCCACGTCGTGACAAAACCATATGGATAAATACGAGTGACGTGCATTTTCGGATAAGATGAGTGCATCCGGCTCATATTAAGATCTACGATCTCATTGTGCATCAGAAAACCAACACTTTGGGGTTCCGACCAGATCTGACATAAACCAGGTTGTACAGTCACAGCAGCAGGCTAGAAGCTTGAAATTTTAGATCTAAAAAGAAGAGAGATTGTACTATCCGTGTAGAGAAAACAAAGGCGCTGATCAGCTGAGTGTGCAGTTACAAACTGTTGGTTTTCTGATGCATTGGCTCATACAATTTAGAATAACAACCTGATGATCCAACGCGTACTGAAGGGTCTGATCAAACTGTGCTTTCCCAAACTGATCCAAGACTTTGTGCTGTGTACAGAGGCCATTTTACTGGTTTTATTAAGCCGCGGAAGACGCGTCAATGACGTTAATTTCATTTTACATCATTGACGTCAACAAAAGATTATGGTTAAGTGAATGTGACGATGTTCTTAATAATCTGAATATATGTCATTGTTTATGATAAGCAATACTGTAAGGCAGCACAAATAGGATTCAAGATCGTTGCATTTCAACTTTTTATATAATTCAGTAAGCGGCACGCATATGCCTAAAATGAAATCTTATAAGCAATCCCTAGTGCTCAAAATTGACTGTAACATGTTAACCATTGTATCCTCTGAGTCTGAGGCCCTGAGCACAGATTTCCGAAAGGTGATATTGTTAAACAATATAAATCGCCATTTTCGGTTGCAATTTGTGAATGCTACATCTCTGTATCTAACAAAATTACAACAAAATTGGTCACCCGAGCATGACAGCTCGACCGGTAGCATATTCGATTCGTAACGGCACTTTCCTTCGACGAAATTTGGCCATTAATGCGAATACACTTCCATGCAATACACAGATATTTTTTCAGCTATAAAAATGAAAATCGATCTACTTAATACTTGTGCTCAAAACATTGATTACGAGTACATGTTAGAACCGCCTCATTGAGGCGGTTCTAACGAGTACCCACAATCTATGGTTTGAAACAAAAATAAGAAAAAAAAGCCCCAGTTTCACTGCATAAAAATGTGGTATGAAGTGGTATACATTTCATGGACATATCATTTCTACAGCCGTTCATATGCATATACCTGTTATTGAACCAGTGACATCATCCACCTTTGTAAACCCAAACACACCTGTCCATACAATGTAACCAATGGACGCCAGTATACCTATCACTGCGCAAGCCCATTGGCTGTAAGCTGTACATCCGCCGGAAACAGAGACCTGGATATAATTTTTGGTGATCAAAATACATGCCAACATGATAGCCAGGAAAGAACCAAAAACATCGTATTTGATCTTGAGATTTATTTTTGTTTGTTGGTTTGACCTGTGGCTTAGCGTCCCAGTCAAAAGATATTGTCATGCCGGGACGTTGACGCCCATTGTATGTGACTACTACACAAGATTTGGATGTCATGACACCCAATGAGACTCCCAAGTAAATCAAAAAGGCTAAATGAATGGTTTGACAATGAATGGTTGACTTTAACCACTTTTCCTGGGCAAGTTAAGACCTTCTGAGGGGCTAACCAGTAATCAGATGGTCAGTCAGTAGTTAAATAGCTTTGTCTGGAGGAACAAGCTGCCCATCTTTTTCTCAGGGCTCCAACTGGTATAATTCGATGATTGTTAAAACTTGACTGTCTTGCTTATCAGCGATTAAAAAGTACTGGCAAGACTCCATTTGTCAGCTAGCGTCTCCTCTATTTGCTTGTATCTGTTGTAGAAATCAAATGAAGGGAAGGAATCTCGATAACATACCATAGCTGAATACCAAAGTGAGTTGCATAGCACAGAAACTTTATATGAAAATGGGAAAACCTGTGATAGAAGATTTGCGTATTGTGGTACTGTTTATTACATTATTGCATTTCTAATTATTAACTTACCGCTCCTATCAGGATACTATTCATGATCATCCGCGTGAATAACCAATGAAATCGCCAAACACCCTAAAATTCACCGTAACAACAATGACAACAGCCAACGACAATAACATTAAAAATCATAACAATTACAATAACAGCAGCAGCAGCAACAACCATATTAACAACAATACAGTTATGAATTGAAAGTTCTCGCTAATAATTTGGAAAGTCACGCGAAAATTTCCGAATTTACGGTATTAAATAAAAGTCACGCGAAAATTTCCGAATTTACAGTACTTGAACTTAATATCACGTACTATGACTGAAAAGAGCTTTACCATTAATCTTTTCAACAGGAATGATAGGCCTATAGTCACTATGCAACAGAACGCCGACGATATCATTGTGTTCATCAATCCCCGACCGACCGCCGCCGTCGGATCCGTGCCGAGGTACACCGACATACTCCGGACAACGTTGGTACACAGGATACAGATGAAAATTATGTAACCGCCAAGCATTTCCAGCTGTAATGGCAAGTGAAAGAGTAACAAATTAGCGGACCAATGGTCCTGGCGGCCTGAGAACGCTCACCTAAAGCCCCGTTTACACATTCACGATTTTTGGCTACGGTGCCGCTACGATTCGCCACGATATGTAAAATCGTCGTGTACCGTGGTGTACCGTGGTGATTCGTAGTAGAACCGTGGCGAATCGTGGTGAATCTTGATGAATCGTGATGATTCGGGAAACTCCACGGTAGCGCTACGGAAGTTTTAAACTGTTTAAAACATTCGTGGTGAATCGTGGTGGTTATTGAGCGTGGCCTAATTCGTAGCGCAACCGTAGCGGAGTCGTGCTTATTCGTACAGACACCGTAGCTATATTCGCGGCTATTCGTGAGAGATCGTAGCCAATCGTGGAGCTCCGTAGCGAAACCGTGGAAACTTTGACACCACGAACTCTCACGATTCACCACAAATTGTGTACGGTTGTCCTACGAATCATCCACGGTTTCGCTACGGAGCTCCACGATTGGCCACGACGGCTACCGCCGTGAATCGTACTAGTACCGTATCGAACCGTACAAGCACCGTGAGCATTTGTTGTGCCACCGTGGTTAATCTTCATTGACCGTAGCGTTGCCGTCATGAATCGTCATTGATTCGTAGCGATACCTTACAGACACCGTACTAATATCTTGGACATTCTTACTGGAATCGTAGTGACACTGAATATTTCCACCTTTCTCCACGATTCTCTACGATTCACCCCGATTTTTCTGACCATGAGAAATCGTGAATGTGCCTTTGAAAAATGATATTCCTTAATTACTCTGTTTGTTGACTGAATAAATGTTTTGGTTCTTTCATCGTTCATATAAAATCACTTTTAATGTGTGTATATAAATTAATATTTTTAAAACTACTCATTCTTGTTTAGATATATTTAGGACTCCATTTGCATTACCGGTACAGAGTGTCCCTCCATGTCGTAGACAATGCCCCGTTGTCCTTTCCTCCGTATCTTCTCGTCACGTGATCCAAGAACGAGAGTTACGACGAGAGCTGCTGCGCCACCGACCGCGTGGACTGGACCACTTCCGCCAATATCCTGGAGAAACAATTTGATTAATATGTTACTTGCGAGCTTGAAACAAAGCGTAATGATAACTTACATTTACATGCCAACAAATGAGACGAGGGCAGTTGTAGTACTCAACCCAGCCCAGCCCGATATATCCGATCGACAAAGACCGGAAAGGCCTGAATTGAAGTTGCCACAAGGCTGCTGTATTCGATGTGTCTGTAATACCAGTAACCTACCCGAATTTTGTTCGTAATCAATTACTTTACACCCCCGTCAACATCTATGTCCGGACGTTGCCTCAATTTTATAAAACTTTTACCCAACATTGGGATATCATGACATTCGAAATATGCTTTGAATGCTTTGTAACCACCCAAGTAAACGACAATGGTTTATACATGCATCACTAAAATATGCCCATGCAATATACAGAAAATTTAAAAGGTGTAAAAAAATGAAAAAATCGGTAGAAAATTTTTATTGTTTTTCTTATTTTTGCTCAAAACATAGATTGTGGGCACACGTTAGAACCGCCTCGGCGAGGCGGTTCTAACGAGTACCCACAATCTATGTTTTGGAGCAAAAATAAGGAAAATAGGTATACCCCTGCAAACCCCAGTTTTTCTATATAAAAGTGGGGTTTAACGGGGTACATATTGCATGGACATGTTTGCGTGATGTGTATGGATAGCGTGAAATAACCTACCTGATTTTGTACTCCTAAACCGATTGTGTATTTCAACATCCAACCACTGTAATGCCATGTCCAGCGTATTATAAACGGGCAAATTACTCCTGAAAGAAATCACCACATTACGAAAACTCGCCAATAAATTAAACAGAGATTTTGTTTCGGTTTGAAAAAAAAAAATCAGGTGATTTTTTTATATTCTCCATATTCGTGTTAAAAACATTGACTTGTGGTTCACGTTAAAACCGACTTGCCAAGGCAGTTCTAACAAGTACCTACAGTCAATGTTTTGGATCCAAAAAAAAAAAGAGAAAATATACACCCATTCACACCCCCAGTGTTTCTGCATGTATATAAAATTGGGGTTTATGGGGTTATACTTTTCATTGACATGTTTTTTTTTCTGATACCAAATCAAATGTTCATACAAACAATACATGTATTTATCCCGATCAAAGTCATTTGAGGATCAAATGTTGTACCTATCGGCTGTGCAGCAATGAAAAAATTACAAAACATGCCTAAAAGGCCAATAAATGTTGCTGTTGTTTCGGTTGCTGTTGTCGTCGTCCTTTAATGCTTACATCAACGTAGGGTCGATGGTCGCAACTATCAGTAGAATGACGACGGTTCAAACCCCGACCTCTCGCGCTCTGCCTCTGCCACTGAGCCACCGCGCTATCAGGAAAACATCTCCGTGACATGTATACCCCTTTGAACCCCACTTTTATATAGTAAAACTGGGGTTCAGAGGGGTATACCTTTTTTTTTTCTTATTTTTGCTTCAAAACAGATTGTGGGTGCTCGTTACCACGTGTACCCACAATCTATGTTTTGGAGCAAAAATAAGAAAAATAGGTTTACCCCTACATACTCCAATTTTACTATATATAAATGGGGTTTAAGGGGTACACATTTCACGGACATGTTTTTTTCCGATGTTTACTATCACAACAAGGAACATTGGGTAAATTATGACAGCAGCAGAAGCTTTATACACAATTTACCAGCAATCGAGGTAGAGACTAGCGCAGAGACCCACAGCGGGCATCTTTCCAGGCCACCGGAACTAGCTATGTTGACTGTCATGAGAATCAGACTAAAATACAGGAACCAGTCTATAGATAAACTACTTCCGCTGTCGTGCGCAAACCAGTTTTTGTATCCCAGCGCCATGAATCCCTCCGATCTTGCAATGGCGTAGCCGACGGACCAAAACGCCAAGGCACTGATGCCTGAAATCGAAAACAACAAATTTTGTGTCTCTAAAAATAAAAGATGGCCACTTTGTTTTTCGGTAGATGATGCATGTGCTCTTCTTAGAACTGTTAATCAGCGTGGAATGGCCAAAGGAAAATGCCCATGAAAATGCAGGGCGCGGTACCAAATCAAAATTAGAGAAATATATTGTACAGATACCAAAGTTTGATATTATAAGTTAAGAAATTAAAATTAAGGATCGGAAACAAACACCATTGCAGAGGAATATGATTTCGTATCAATACGAAAACACGCCCATGCAATATAGCGAGATTGCTTCTAGCTGTAAAAACTGAAAATTTTGTTGGAAAAAGATAGATTGTGGTTACAGGTTAGAACCGCCTCGGCGGAAAAGAATGTGTTTCCCATTTTACTATATAAAAATGGGGTTTAACGGGGTATACATTTTACTGACATTTACGGGATCATTGCCTTTGCAAAAACAAAGGCGCAGATCAGCCTCGCAGTAACTGCGAAGCTAATCAGCGCATTTGTTTTCGCTACTCGGATAGTACAGTTCCTCTTCTACTAAAATCCGAAATTTCAAGCTTCTAGCTCTTTTCTGTGACTGTACACGTCGGTTTGTGTCGGACCTGGCCGGAAACCACATTGCTGGTTTTCCCACGAGGCGGCTCATTTTTTGTACTTTACAGAATGCCATAACTCACCAATGTTCAGAATGTTCACAACAAATGGTATAACTACACTACCTTTCCTGGATGCACCGCTTTGAAGAAGAGCAAAGCCAATCTGACCAACTTAAAATAAATAGAAAACAATCATATAACAATTAGGCACAAAGTATGAATAGCAAAATACATGCACTACAGTGGCCGCATTGTTTATAGTCGCCTCCCCGTGACACGCATTGTCCCGTTTTAACTGTTTAGTTAACGAAACACGGGACTAAAATGACCTTTGACAAGACATGTTTGGAAAACCGCATTATACACAGCTTTTGTGCATGTACGATTTAGATAATTTATACTTTTTCCTATGAACGATTCAATATTGAGCAATTGTCGTGAGCCGCGACGCGAGAAAACCGGTCTTAGGGGTTTCCGACCAGGTCTGACACAAACCGGCCTGTACAGTCTCAGAAGAAATTTAGACTCTTGAAATTTTGGGTAGATGTAGAGGATGAACTGTACTATCCCAGTAGCGAAAACAAATACACTGATCAGCTGTGCAGTTACTGCACAGCTGATCTGCGTCTTTCTTTTCGCATAGGCAAAAATCCGGTTTCCCCATGACGCGGCTCAAATTATGAAGAAGCAGATTGTTTAAACTACGTACTTACATACAATGAGTGCTGACAGTACAGCAACAAACAGATGCCACATGATATAGCCCTGAGAGCTTATCTTGGTGGTTCCTGTCACATTCAGGAAGAACAAACGGAAAACGTCGTCATGCTTTTCTGAAAACATACAGAGAGAGATTCGAGCAAACGCTCGCTTGCAAATTGAGCCGCATCGTGAGAAAACCGGATTTTTGCCTATGCGAAAACAAAGGCGCAGATCAGCTTCGCAGTAACTGCGAAGCTGATCAGCGCCTTTGTTTTCGCTACACTGATAGTACAATATCTCTTCTTCTTTGATCTGAAATTTCAAGCTTCTAGCCTGCTTCTGTGACTGTACAGCCGAGTTTGTGTTACACCTAGTCGGAAACCCCAAAGACCGGTTTTCTCGCGTAGCACAGCACTGAAGTGAAAATCGACAACGCACAGGAACTGATACAATCATTAGGGCCCGCTCGCGTTACAGGTAGCAAGTGTCATAATCATTAGCATTTCCCTTTGTGTGCTTCTCAGAGATTTTCTGTCCCAATTTCTAGTACATTTTAGCTGTTTGTGATGACATTTGTGTTAGACCTAGTCGGAAACCCCGAAGACCGGTTTTCTCGCGTAGCACAGCACTGAAGTGAAAATCGACAACGCACAGGAACTGATACAATCATTAGGGCCCGCTCGCGTTACAGGTAGCAAGTGTCATAATCATTAGCATTTCCCTTTGTGTGCTTCTCAGAGATTTTCTGTCCCAATTTCTAGTACATTTTAGCTGTCTCAAAATGCCAATCATTTCTGTATTAAAGCTAACAGAAATGTACATCTCATGTTTATTTCCTTATAAGCAAGTGATGAGCTGGGTGTCAACAGTTTTCTGTCAGAGACAGAAATAATCTGGCGGGTGTTTCAGGAAGTCATCAAGAGTAACTGTGGTCTGCTTTGATAAAAATCTAAAAACAAATAATACTAATTTTGCTGGGATATTTTATGCACAAAACAGAGTTTAATATTTGCGTAAGGTAGTGCAAATACAAAGTTATTATTTTTTTCAACTGGTTAATTTGTATATTCTTGTTCAAGCAAAACTGCTGCCTGGTCAGACCTTGAAGCCTATTCAGAATCAAAATATTTGAAGAGATGGGTGATAAAACAATCAATGATGGTGTTAAGGCCTCAACAAGGAAATTTCAGACTCGTTAGCCTCGGCCTCAACCCGTTCATAGATTGTTTTATGCCAGGCTGCTGCATCATTTATAGAGTTACCCGGTTATGTTGGATCCGAAATATTTAACATTTTGTCAAGTACGTTCACAACGTGTTTGTGTTACTGCATGAACAGGATGAGTATAAATCGACAGATATCTTGCACAATCTCCAAAAACTTTCATTCGACATATACTTACCTTGGTATCTTCCCCCTACAAAGACCATTTTCTCGTTGAGCGGTTCATCTGGGGCTAGATGTTCACTGGTATCTGATAAGTTGCTGATCACCTCTAGCGGTAGACCGAACACCGATTCCATCTCCATGACAGACTGAAATGAAAAAATGGAAAGGAAACAAGAAGTAAGAAGCTAGCCTTGACGAAACCTTCATGTACATGAGAGCTATGACAAGTTTTGTAGCGTTACTGTAGATGGCGACGAATACGTAATTATGCTTGCACGAATTATAACTTTCTCATGTATATCTCGTACTTTACTAGCGTTCAAAACATCCAGTCTTAAAAAATGTGAAGAAAATATTGCACCTACCTTTTTTTTCGAACAATCCCAACTATGCACAAATTTGGTAAAAATATAGGTTATTTTCGAACGACAGAACTAACAATCAAGCCTCAAACAATAGTCACCTCAAACAATAGTCACACCTCAGTGCGCATCGAATCAACATGTACAGTAACGCTTCAAAATTGTTTTGCTAAACGATACGGAGTTCATAGCTCGAAACAACAGAGTTCACTTCTCAGAATTACCGGAGACATTGCGATATTTCATGCACTGCAAATGCAACAAAAATTTTGGGTGTTCTATTTTCTTTCTTTCTTTCTTTCTTTCTTTCTTTCTTTCTTTCTTTCTTTCTTTCTTTCTTTCTTTCTTTCTTCTTTTTTCTTTCTTTTTTAATCTAATTATGCACTGGTCACTTGTAACCATGCCCCCACCTCAGGAGAATAGCGGGAACTTTGACGTTTGGTCCAGCTAATCTCCGCTAAAAGCTCCACCCTGCGGGCACTGCTCGTTGGCAAAACAGTTCTGTTTTCCCCGCAGCCTGCTATATTTTCATTTCACGGCCATTATGGCCTATATTAAGTAAACCCCGTACTGCCGCAATGCTCCACTCAATTCCACGGCTATCCCCCGCCCTCCCCTGGGGGCTGGGGTCGTGTTTACAAATAACTAGTGCATCAAGCGGATTTATTTATCTTAGACTGGTCATACCTTATTTCGTGAACCGTTGACGTTATTAGTTACGATTATGTTTTACTTATGTCACCCAATGAGTGTAACTTGTGTTACCTGTTTTTGTGTTACTTACATGTATGCAACCTGTTTGTAAGTTAATTAATATTTACCATTTTGTTGTTGCTTGTGTTGCCCATTTGTGTGTTACTTATTATATTACACAGTTGAATGTTACTTACGTTACCTACTTGCATGTTACTCTTGTACCTGTGTATTACTAAAGATACTCGGTCTTGGGTTACTCATTACTCGGTCACACGTAAACTATATGCTACATGTGTGTGAATTACTTACGATACATTTTTGGCTGCTACTTATGTTACGTGTTTTGTGTTTTTTTACGTTATCTGTTTCGTGTGTCACTTGTTTTTATTTATGTGCTTCTTATGTTACCTGATTATGTGTTACATAAGTTACGTGATTGTCTGTTACTCATGTTAACTGGTTACCTTAGTTACTCGTGTACTAATTATTTAATGTCACATGTTTTCAAATTATTAAATATATAAAGCATGATCAGTCAATTTAAGGTAATACGGAACTCGAGGTGGACATTCTAATAATTAAATTTGAGCCACGACGCGAGAAAACCGGTCTTCGGGGTTTCCGACCAGGTCCGACACAAACCGGCCTGTACAAGCTCAGAAAAGAGCTAGAAGCTTGACATTTCGGATTTAAGTAGAAGAGGAATTGTACTATCCGAGTAGCGAAAACAAAGGCGCTGATCAGCTTCGCGGTTACCGCGAAGCTGATCTGCGCCTTTGTTTTCGCATAGGCAAAATTCCGGTTTTCTCACGATGCGGCTCCTATGATCTCATAACTTTCAGTCATGTGTTGTCTTCATAATGTAGACATTGTGTGTGTTCGGGCTTCTCCAATGGCACCACTGGTTGGTAATGTTTTTCCAATTTGCAACAATCAAATTAACCATTGGTAAAGACAATGGTGAAAAATGTAAAAATGTTAATACCATTGGAGCAAATGGTACAAATGTTACCAACCATTGGTACAATGTACCACTGGGAAAACCCCGAACACACGCCTGAATTTTCTACACATTGAAGTAACGTTCTTGCTTCGCAGTTGGTCTTACGTTAATGGTGCTATATTGTGGACAAGACAAAGACTTCAATGTCTTCTGGGTCACTTCTGGCACACTCAACGATCAGGAAAACATGTCCGTGTAATGTATACCCCCTTGAACCCCACTTTTATATAGCAAAACTGGGGTATGCAGGGGTACACCTATTTTTCTTATTTTTGCTCCAAAACATAGATTGTGGGTACTCGTTAGAACCGCCTCGGCGAGGCGGTTCTAACGTGTACCCGCAATCTATGTTTTGAGCAAAAATAAGAAAACTATTTAAAAAAATCTACTGAAAATTTTAGATTATAACACTTTAAAAAATCTCTGTATATTGCATGGGCATGTTTTCGTAATGACGACCCGGCTGGGACAAACACACATTGGAACTGAAGGCGATTGTAGCTGAGGGGTAAAATTTCAAAACTGCCCTAGTTGCGTCGTGGTCTTTAGCTTAGTCTAGAAATGGCAGGTTACCGATTTAAAACACAACAAGGGGCATAAAATGTGTAAATGTTGAAAGCTAGAACCTTTCACGGTTGTTTCTTATTTTTAGCTCACCCTATGAGCCGAAGGCTCGCAAGGTGAGCTTATAAGATAGCAGCCGAGCCGGCGTCCGTGCGTCCACACTTTCAAACATGAATACATCAAAGGACTCTCAAATTTTATCTGAAGCATTATTGATGTAGGCGATGGGGGGCTTTAGGTTTTGGGCCAGGTCGTACAAGATTTTTGGATTCCATGGCACCAGTGTTTCTATGGCAACAGATAGCTCCCAGATAGCTTACGATGGGAAAACATAAAAAAAAAACTTCTCCGAAACCACAAGGCCCAGAGCTTTGATTTTTTGTGTGCAGCAATGTATAATTCGAGGACCGAAGAACTAACTAAATGTTATGAACCACTGCAGAAGCTGAGGGTGAGGTTATGGCCATGTAAAATCGATTTAAACCCGCCAGTAACTTTGTGTTACTGATCGTTCCAAGTCGATACTTCTGTGGTGGTTCTTTTTGTTTTATGTCTTGGTGTTTAAAATATTTTTGTGCTGTTGGCGCCTTATGTATGTTTTCATATTTTTAGTTAAGGTAACTGAGTGGCCACCCATTGGGAAAATAGCTGCTCATTCGGCTTAAGAAATGTTTTCATGGTATAAGTGCCTGATTGTTGGTTTGGTTTTTTCCCACCTCGGATTTTGGAGTGGGAATCTTTTTCTGATTGCGCCTTTTCCTGATCTTTGCCCACTTGTACCTCTTTATAAGTCCTGCCCACCGTTTGTCATGCTACATATGATATGCCATAGCCTTATGTGAAGTACATGAAAAATCTTCTTCTCTGAAACCACAAGAAACAAAAGCATTTATATTTGGTATATGTATGTAGCACTGTTATATGGAGCTTTACATTAATCCTGCGAATCATGCCAAACACCGGGGTCATTAGCTCCCATAGACATACAATGAAAAAAACAACATCAAAAAACAAAAAAAAAAAAAAAAAAAAAAAAAAAAAAAAAAAAACAGGCAAATGTGTTCTTCTCCGAAACCACAAGACACAGAGCTTTCATATTTTGTGTGTAGCGATGTATAGTAATCTTCTTAACAAATCTTGGGAAATCATTATCTACCATATACTTATAATGGAAATGCACGAAAAAATCTTCTTCTCTGAAACCGCATAAACCAAAGCTTGTTTATTTGGTATGCAACGATATCATATGGAGCTCTACATAAACCCTGCCAATCATGCCCTTGGGGTCAAAAATGGCTCCACCCAAAGGTGGGGGTGGGGTGGATTAGCGCTCATGGCCTTACAATGGGCCGAAAATAAAATCGTCTTCTCTGAAACCACATGTTCCAGAGCTTTCATTTCTTGTGCGTAGCAATGTACAGTACTCCTCTCTATAAATTCTGCCAACCGTTCCCCTGGTGTCCATACAGGCCACGCACCAGGGGCGTCATTATCTTCTCTTATTATGGAAATAAATGATAATATTTTATTCTCTGAAACCGCAGGACCCAAAGCTTTTATATTTGTATGCGGCAATGTCATGTGGAGCTCTACATAAATCCTACCAAAAGTAGATGAATAGGAGAAAGTCTGCATCTGCTGATAATAGGTATTGGAAAGGCACAGTACTAATTTCCCCCATACCGATAACATGTGATGACGTAGCAGACCTGAAACGGTTATACTATAAATAGAAACGGCTCATGGGATAGGTAAATCGCACCTCTGCAGCGCCATCTGTATCGCACAGCAGGCATAAAATTGGCCATAATTGAACCTGTTGTTAGACCAATTATTTCATTAATATGTATGTTCTGTCAAGGCCGTTATCATGAATTCCAATGACGCAGTGCAATTTGATTCCTTTTGAGAAAACTGAAAACATGTTACTTGCAACGGTTATGTTAATCGAGACCAGAATCGCAATGTTTCCTTCACGTAAAGACAATTTAATTAAGATGACTATATACATTGTATCAAAGACTTTCTGTGTAGAAACTTCTTGATTGTATACTTATAAAACGCATGCATTTAAGATACGAAATTCAACAGGAGCATGTTTTATGTCGACATGACTGAAAAAAATATTGACTGAATCAGCAAATCCTTCAAATACATGCAATACAAATGTGCGACTTTCAAAAGTTAAGAGATCAACCATGATATTCTCTAATGCATGAAAGTTGAAAATCGCGAGCAAATCACACATTTTGAGTTCACAACTTTGTCATGACGTTATTTTCTTTCATTAATTATACGCTTCTCTAACAGTTTAGACATATGCTCGCTCGGATACACTCTGAAATCTTCCGCCCTTTGTGATGCAATTATTCAAATGCAATTTTAAAGATTTGTCCACAATTGCTTTTGGTTATCGCTGATTATCAGTTACATGTTAATAATCATTTATAAGAGTCCATGTAATCGTTGATTAACTCCTGCTGCTATCTCGACATGTTCTCTTCGCAATGACTGTTCTAATTATAGAACAAGTTTCTGGGCGGGAAGTCGGGCAAATAAGTCACATGTGTTTCCTTAACCTATTGCCGATGCAGGCTTTCGCCTTCATAGGCTTTTGATCCTACCCATTATGACCATGTTGACTCTCAGGTGAGCAATGGTTACCCTTGTTCTTTTCTCACTTCTTTTCGTGGTTGATAAATTTCAAACCTTTTCCGGTGAAGATCATTATTTTTCACAGCTGTAAGCTGAATGCATATACATATATATGCACATTGATTATATTTTGGTTGCTATTCCAGGTTCGAGTCTCCGCTGTCAGTGTCTATGACGACATCTGGTGGACGACCGAGTTGAATGCCATCTCAGCGGGGCCATTGCTGGCGAAATGGGCCCTGGGCGGGGTGAATATACTTAACAGCTCCTCCAATGACATGCTCTCAGTTCACGACACTGTCTTTAAGTGAGTTATTTCTAGAGATCATACAATGTAAAACAAATGCCGCATGTTAGACTGACATTCAGTCTCTAATTCCGTATATAATATCCATACCCCTCTCCCCCAGGGAGAATTTTCTATACTATGATTTTCTAACAGTACATTGACAAAGCTATTAAAACCTGTTTTCTGCATCTGGATGTGGAAGCATTTGCGCTTTACGCTATGTTTTACAAAATTACCCTAAATATTCAATTTTTCTCCGGTTTAATAATAGAGGGTACACATAAAAAATTTAGATATCTCACTTGATTCTTATCCTAGAGCATTGGACTTGGTCTCATTTTAATGCTTAGACAAGCCCTTTCTCCGTATAATAATAATGGAAAATAACTAATTTGCATATTCATAAATTTACATTAAATTTAAACATTAAAAAAAAAAAAAAAAAAAAAAAAAAAAAAAAAAAAAGAAAGAAAGAAAAAGAAAAGAAAGAAACACTTGAAAATAAATAATCTCCATAAAACTAATTTCAGGCTTAAACTATCATTGTTGCTCATTGTTATTGTACCAATAATACTTTTTGACAAATTTGTTGGTGCCATGGACCTGAATAAAATTATCTCATTTGCATCTTCATGGCTGTTCATGAAAATGACGAAAATCAAGATTTTCAAAGGGAAAAAAGGGTTTTGGGTGGGTTATAGGATGTACCTGGCACCCTTAGAACAAATGATCATGGAAGCCATTTTGGTCGAAGGGTCGCTTTAATGCCCATTTGTGTCATCTAAAATCAGAGAGTGTCCACCTCTACCCCTAATAAGCAGATGAATTAAATGATTGTTATGATAATGTTCTATAATTATGTGATTAGAAACGGAAAGAATCCGACTTTTAGGAGTTCAAATATTGATGAGAACTTTCAAAAGTAGAGAAAAATTACAGAAGAATGGATGGGTATACCTACTGAAACGTTTATAGCTCAGCAAACAAAAGCTAATATAGAGCTGAAATTGGTAACAAATTATTGCTATGATATTATCCTAAAACCCTGAAATAAGATACATGTACATATATAATACGTCTTTCGTGCTGTTCGAATATTGATGAAATCTTTAAATATTAGAGAAATAATCACAGAAAATGTACGGGGTATATCAAGAAACGTTTATATCTCAGCAACCAAAAGCAATAGAGAGCAGAAATTTGTGTCAAAAATGATTCCTATGACAAAATTCTATAATCTTATAATAAAATATATTAACTTCCTTGTTGCTCAAATAGTTAAGAATACTTAAGATATAAAAGAAAAATCACTAGCAAAGAAGGGGATATACCAATAAAATGGCTAATATCTCAGTGACCAAAAGCTCTAGAGAGCTGAAATTGGTATCAAATGGTTGGTATGATGATGTCCTATAATCATTTGATAAGACGTATCCATTGGTATACCCCCTCTTTTTTCTTTGATTTTATTTACAAAGTTCTCATCAATATTCGCACAACAAGAAAGTTGGATTATTTATATCTCAACTACCAAAGGTCCTAGGGAGCTGGAATTGGAATTAAATAATTGCTACGACGACATTCTATAACAATGTAATAAGAGATATAAAAAGTTTACTATATTGTTGCTTTATTATTTAAGATATTTTAAAATACGAGGTTTGGCAGGAAAGTTCGTAGACACTTTTTAAATTAGCTATCAGAAAAAGTAATGCGTTGTTGAAGCAGCAAGATCTCATGAGTATATTTTAGAAATATTGTGCAGTTTGAAATAATTACACGCTAGATATGACCAGTTTTCTGCTTAACGGTAGAGCCGCGCGGACGTGGTAAAATGTAACTATGTTTAATCTTGTGAAACGGCACTGAAGTGTGCTATAACGTTAAAATCGTTTGATCCTGAAAGAACATTCAAACAACAACATTTTCTGAATGTTTGGGCCTTGGCGGCGGTGTAGTTTGATATCTGTGAATAAAATTTCAGATGCTGGCTGAAAAATGTTTGAAAAAAAGGCGTAATTTGACGTCGGAGAACAGCCGATAATCATAAAGTTGTGGGTTTTTGTTATGAAAAATGCCAACAAACGCGATGGAAATGATACAAACAACAACATAAAAGCTACCAACTTGTCGGTCACTAGTTTACAAGTGGCACAGTTGATTTTTGTATGCTCGATAGATCATCTCAGATTATAAACGACGGCAGAATGGCACTCATCTTATTTGCTCAGCGCATGAAAATGTTTTCATATGTTTAATCAGTCGTCAGAGAACTTAGCGACAGTTGGCACAGATCTGCATTGATAGCTGGATTTACATAATAAAAATGTACCGATATCCAAGGACCCAATGTGGAAAAACTCTGAAACATCGGTTGAACTTGTCACAAATATATATTAAGAGACTGACAGCAATAAACTTCATGTAACATCACTGTGACGTTGACCCTTGCCCCGCTCCCGGTCAGAGAGGTGCACATAAAAGGCTGTAGAAGATGTCGTGATGGCCAGATTTTCATAAAATTTCATCTATTTGTTCATGAAATATTATTGCAAACCCAGATATATTCATATTAAATGCATATCTTTTCCTGTTGAAAATATTAATGGTTTCTACGAACTTTCCTGACAAATTACGTATAAGAGAAAAATACTGAAAAACGAAGGAGGTATACCAATAAAATTGCAAATATCTCAGTGACCAAAAGCTCTAGAGAGCTGAAATTGGTATCAAATGATTAATGTTCTGTAACCATATGGTAAGACACACAAACAATCTGACTTTCCTGTTTTTCGAATATTGATTAAACCTTTAATTATTAGGGGAGATCACAGAAAAATGGAGGGGGTTACCAATAAAAAGGTTTATAACTCAGCATCCAAAAGTTCTAGAGAGCTAAAATTGGTATCAAATGATTGTTATGATCAAGTTCTATAACCATGTGATAGGCAAAATGAATAATTCGACTTTCTTGTTGTTCGAATTATGACAAGAACTTTAAATATTAGAAAAAAAAATCAAATAAAAAATAGAGGGTGTATACCAACGGAAACATTTATATCTCAGCAACAAAAAGTCCTATAGAGCTGGGATCAAATGATTGATATGACAATGATTTATAACAATGTAATAAATTATATAAATAACCTGACTATTTCGTTGCAAAAATTAAGAAAACTTAAGATATAAGAGAAAAAAAAATAGACAAATGAAGGGAATATGCCAATAAAACTGACCATTTCCCAGCAAACAAAAGCTCTAGAGAGCTAAAACTGGTTTCAAATGATTGCCAGTATCGTATTTAATACACAAATGATACAAGCCAAAAATTAAGTGCTTTTGTTTGCCGAGTATTGATGAGAACTTTAATATTAGAGAAAAATCACTGAAAAATGGAGGGGTATACTACGGAAATCGTTAATATCTCAACGACTAAAAACCATAGGCAGCTGAAATTAGAATCAAATCATTGCTAGGACACTTGTTGTTTTTTTTACCCTTTTATAGCAAAATTCTGACTTTCATGGTACTCGAATATTAATGACATTAGAGAAAAATCACAGACATAAGAAGATTGTTCACCAACAATACAACGTACGTGTATCTCAGCTATAAAATGCATTAGAGTGTTGTAAATGGTATCAGATGATTGCTATTACAATGGACTATTTGCATGCTCTCTGATAAATAAACCACTTCAGATACTCTTTTGTTAATGTTATGTAAAAGTTAGAAAAAATGTGAAAATACAGCAATAGTCAGAAATAAGTCATTTTGTAGGTATACCAGTTCATTTTTATCTCTGCAATTTCTAGTTTTCATTAATATTCATGAAAAAAATAGTTGAACTTATATCAGACTAAACGGTGATAGAACATTGCCATTGCTTTCATCTGAAACCACATTAGTGTTCCGTGTTTATCAACAAACAGCAAGGTACAAATGATACTGTACGTATATCCCCTATTTTTCCAAGATTTTCGACTTTTTGATTTATGTTCATGAATATGCAAAATGACATAATTTTCACATAGGCTCCTAACAACAACAAGTGTATAAAATTTGTATAATTAGTGCAATAAAAATGTGTCACAAGTATAGTTTAGTCCTGAAATGAGTTAATTTGATGTTTTTTTAATGATTTTCTACCATTTTCATGTGTTCATTAATTTTCATGAATATGCAAAGTAAATATTTTACATTACTTACCATATAATGAAAGGGCTATGTCTCAGCTTTAAAAAGAGAACAAGTTCAAAGGTCTAGGATCAGTAACAGCAAAGATATGATCGATTTTCTACGTCTACCACCATGATGTGTATACAAAAATGGTAACAGTTCATACAATAACACATAGAGTAAAAAACAAACGCTTCCACTTTCAGAGGGTAGAAAACAGGATTTGATAGCTTTTGAATATACTTTCAGAAAATCATAGTAAGCTTACTGTGCAGAAAATTCCCCCTGGGGGGTGCGGGTTCGCCCTACTGGCCATCAGCCGATA
Organism: Rugalucina vietnamica; assembly: GCA_964017185.1. Classification (NCBI taxonomy): domain Eukaryota; kingdom Metazoa; phylum Mollusca; class Bivalvia; order Lucinida; family Lucinidae; genus Rugalucina; species Rugalucina vietnamica. The sequence goes on along the minus strand of OZ024878.1, from coordinate 52,333,381 downwards.
ATTCTATCTTCACAATACCTTACAGCATTTATGTATGCCTCTCTGATACTTCAGTCTAGAGGAGAATTAGCGAAATGATAGTAGATGTTAGAAACAAAACACCTTAAAGTAAGTACGAGACATGTACAAGTCCTGCCGCATGTATGCCTCTTGTTTTAAGCGAATACCATCAGAGAACATTAAGAAGATTTGCCCATGCAATATACAGAGATTTTTTCACCTGTAAAAATTGAAATTTTTATTAGAAAAATTTTATTGATGTCTTTAATAATTTTTGCTCAAAACATAAGTTGTGGGTACACGTTAGAACCGTCTCGGCAAGGCGGTTCTAACGAGTACCCACAATGTATGTTTTGGGGCAAAATAAGAAAAATACGTATATACTTGCAGACCTCAGTTTTGCTACATAGAAACAGGGATTGAAAAGCCAAACGGTTTCGGAGAAAATAAAGTGCTAATTAAACAAAATTACCTGATTGTCATTTTATTTTTTTTTTAATTTTCTTACATGAACTCATTACAAATACATTTTGTTTTCATACATAAGACTTTCATTATTTTGGCCATTTATACTCGCACATTGTTTTGTTTCCGTCTCGATTTGAAAAAAGACGAGAGACGCGCATTTGAAAGAGCAAAGGATAAAAATCATTCGTGTCAGTTCGGTAGCATACAAGGGGCGATCGGAAAAATACGTATAAAAATGACGAAAACAAAATGCGATTGATATGAAATTTAGTACGAATAAACATTGATCCTTTTCGTAATTAAATGTCATTGTCATTTTAAAACAATGACGTCAGACGTTCATGCACGAGACAGTGTAATGACATCACTTCACGTGACCCGGCGCACCTGTACCCCTGGGTTGACTAAGTTGATGTATTTTGTGGTTTGGGAAAGTTGATCGACATTTGTTTCATGAAAAATAATTTTCTAACATTAATTGACCATTCGGCATTCTGATGCTTTATCTTCTAATACGGTGAAAATGAATTCAACAACGTAAAATATGAATTTAGCGTAAAATATGCTAGAACGTCCATTTCATTTTGTAAACTTAAATTCAATACCTTGTTCTTTGGCCGATGTTTAACGAAATGATAAAAAGACTAGCATAAACTATAACTAGTAGAGACATTAACAAGAATAAACTGTTTCGAGCTTGCAGTAAATATATACTTTTAAAAAATGACTTCGCGAAAATGCAACATTTTCGAAAATCTTAACAGTTTTGTCTATTTTACAGAGTCGGTATTTGCAAGACTCTACGAGACAAATCAATCCATTTGATAAAAATCCTCGTAACTTTACAAACATAAGCTGTGCACGTTGTAGTTAATGAGGATTAAATAAAATGTGGGCATACTCAAGAAGTATTTTTGAAATACGAATAAAGCTTCGACGTTATGTTGCGCCGCATAACGTTGGGCGGTGTTTCTATAACGACAGCTGCAACGCACGTGTGCGCATTATGCATGCATTGTTGCAATGGAATAAGTGCATAGATATTGCTGCATACTGTGATTGATTTTTATCTCGAAATAACAAAAGCTTAAGAAATGAGAACATTTTTATACGTACTTTTCGATCACCCATCGCATGTGCAACAAAACTCACCGAAATAAGCGTATGGCATCCACCATGACTAACCGTATGACACCCGCCATGACTAATCGTATACCATCCGGCATGACTAAGCGTGTGACATCCGCCATGACTAATCGTATGACATCCGTCATGACTTAGCGTATGGCATCCGCCATGACTAAGCGTATGGCATCCGCCATGACTAAGCATATGGCATTCGCAATGACTAAGCCTATGGTCTCCGCTATGACTAAGCGTATGACATCCGCCATGGCTTAGCGTGTGGCATCCGACATGACTAAGCGTATGGTATCCGCATTGGGTGGTTCCACTAAGTGATGTCGATGTGCACGCTCATTTTGGCGAGTTCAGTTTCACGCTCTACTGGATTTTGATGCGCATAACGTGGTATTGTTGAACAGAGATGAATCAAAGTGCAAGTTATAGTCAAAGAATGCAATGCTTGCTTGCGTGTTACGAAACATTTTCGAATGAAATGAGAGACAGAAATTGAAATCAGAGTATACAGCGTTTTCATCTTTTTCAATATATGTTGCTTTTAATCACAGCAGGGCAAATTCTTAGGACGATTTGAGTTCTGAAATGCACTTTGAGACTGGTGTGTCTATGCTGAAACAATCATACTAATGTATACCCAGTACAAAAAGAAATGCTAAGTTTTTATTTTCATTTATTTTTTTTCGCGTAAGTATAATATATTGTCAAAGTCGACGTGATTCTAAGGATTTGCCATGCATATGAGAGTTTTACAACTGAGTTTCGTTGCGATTTGAAAGCGGGTTAAATGTTTAGGTTGAAACTTGTGAAATCAACATTTTTCTCCAAAAAAAAAACCCAATTGAGAGAATAATTAAATACAATTTTGCTTCGAGTGGTGCAGCAAATCATAAAAACACATACTCAATTCAATTTCATTAAAAGAAAAAAATTGCTGGGATTTTTAAAAATGCGTTTATAAAAAATAGCAAGCTCATTTTGGTCTCCTTTTTCGGTAAATGATGTCCCTATTTCGATTAAATAATGTTAGTTAACATAAATATGATTCTCTTAAAGCTTACCCTCAGTTAAAATTTCTGGTCGTTTTTTAGACATTCGGGTTCATTGAAAACAGTTTCCTTTGGTGATAAAATCAAGGTTAAGACAAGGATTTCGAATCTTTAATACAGTATTCGACGCCAATTTAACGTAATTTACAATTTGGCAGTTCCCCCGCAGTTCCCCCGAATTAATTTTTAGACGTTCTTAAAAGTTTGCCAATTTTGATCAAAATGTAAGGTGCGTTACATTTTATGAACAGTATACAGCTGTGTTTATGTCAGTTTTATTCTTCTGAAAGAAGTGTTTACTCATATCATTTGAGGCCAAGCCCAATTTTCTGGGGCGAAAGTATTTAACAGTGTGAATTTCAGGTATTTGAAATGTATGTTACGTTAAACGTATCTGTTATGTAATGTATTTAAGTATTTGATAAAGCCCTATATGTTTTCAGTATTCTGTCAATCATTTCGTGACGTCATTGAGAACGGTAAAATTTAACATTTTTTTATAGATGACAGTTTAGTTGGAAATGCTGATTGTCATGTGAAATAGTTCAAAAGTTATGCCAGCTTCACTGTTTATGTTTATTTTTCCTTAATTCTCAGTTGTTTTTTTTATCGTTTTTGTGAATTTGTTGTTAAAATGTTAATGAGTGGGCGTGTCTATTGTAAAGTGCGTCCTAGTGAACTGAAGCAGCCATTTTCATGCGTTGATTGAAGTTTTGTGCTTGCTTAGTGTTATTTATACTTGTTTTTGGAACAGTGGGAGGCTTTATTTGGCAATGTTTTCTTCAACGTAGGGAATATGCGTTTTCGATGCGAGGTATTCTGCTTATTTTTTGCAAATATGGCTCAAATTGAACGTTGACCTACTTATGATGTGTTTGTCAATATGTGTAGGTAAATTAAATTGACCGTGCCGCTTGAACTCACGTGATATAGTTTTGTAAACACGCTTTAAAGAGGCACCTATTTGTTTTACACATTTTCTAGTGCAATGTGAGAGTTCGTCGGTAATATATTGTTTACCGTCAGTCGCATTATTGAGAACATGCTTATTTAAGCAGTCTGATCAGTCAGAGGTTAAGCAACACGGTTTAAGTACTAACCTAAAAGCTGTAGGGGGCTTCAACAGGTGTTTTATATTATATTTGACCAGACAACAAAGAATGTTAAGTTGAAACCCCCTTAAAGTGCCTCATTTTATACTGGTTTCCGATTCCTTGATAAGACGTGTAATAACTTGTCTGGTTAAGCGGTAACCAGTTCTTTGTTTTATCGATGTTTAAGTGGAAAAACCGATGCATGCTAAAAATAGCGTGGTTCTGATAGAATACAAGGATAGCTTTTTAAAAAAAGCTAGAAGCGGCTCGTTTAGCATTATGTTTTGTGATCACATATTATCGATTAAAGGTGTGTGCTAGTGGTGTCTGAGACAGCAAATATAAGGGCGTTTGCTAAATCGTCAAGAAATCATCTTGAGTACTGCTATAGGTCGGCGCGCGTAACAAGCGTGTTCAAAAAAATTTCTTCAAGCTCGACGTGTGTCGGACGTGTATCATATACGTTTCGAATAAGTTCCACGCGCGTTACAGGTGCTTTGAATACGCTTTGAACGCTTTTGGCACACGTTTTAGGCACGCTAATGTGCGCTTCACGTTTTTTCTCTATATATATTTTCTTATTTTATTTTTTAATATTTTGTACGTCTGGCACACGCCTCAGTCACATGCAAATATGTGACTGCTAAAACGAGTTTAAGAAACAAATTAATTTGTATACGTCCAAACTCTTAAGCGTGTCGTGATTTTTCATACAAACTGCGCGCATTTGTTTCGGTTTAAATATATTTCATTCCAAATTTTGTACAGAAACAATTCAAAAGCATGCAATTAACGACAGAATCAGAACGAAAGCGTATCTTTTCCTAAGCATTGTAAACAATGAAGCTTGCATTTTGTTTTCAATACTCTTCAAGCATTACCGATAGAGTTTTCATAATAGAGAAAATAAATACTGTGTACGGAGGCTCATGCACATTTGGTTTATACGCTAGCGTGTGGCGCTCTCTAATGTCATCATGTTTACTTAGAACGCAGGCAAAAAGTACTCGAATGTTGGTTGGCTGTAATTTAGAGAAATGTTTGCATCCTGAATACCCTCGATGTAAAATATCTTACAGCGCAGACTGATACAATATCACAAGACACCTGACGGAATGTAGATTTAAAATTGAGTTTTTGGAAGCAAACTCGATTTATACTGACGTCAACAAAAAACGCCTCAGTCAATTTTGACACGTGACACTGCCAAGATTAACAGCTTAGATTATTTTAAATATTGGTCATATTTTTGCTAATCTTTTACGCATTCGGAAATGGTGAAATGGAATTATCCAGACAGCTGCTCGAAAAATGACATGCTGTTGAAAACACAGACCCTAGCAAAATCCCTATTCTGTTCATGAATCGGTCTATCGGGCATCCGGCTTCTTTCGATTACTGATAATCTCCTTTACAAAACCAACACAAAAGCCATTGAGTGGAATATCAATACGTGACCATAGGTTGCTGAAACACATTTTTGGAAAACCGATTCTCGTTCTCTAACGTTATTGACGTCACTGCAGCTAATGACCAATGCTAAAATGGTAATCGCCGTCAAAATGGTCAAAAAGTTTTCAAAGGCTATCCTGGCATGGCTTTTAGACATAGAATAGTTTCTATAGTTACTTCTCCTGCCTTTCAGTTAGAAACGAACGTCCTTACGGATAACGTGTATTTGACGTCTAGGGAATTAAGCGCCAGAATACCATTGCTCCATTCTTGGCTATTCATTTGTAATAATTCGACTACTTTATGAAGATTAACTCAAGGTATTAACCCCGAATATAACGGCATCGTTTCTGAAACGTTTCATCATTAGATTTCGTAAGCAGAAGAGACGTCGACGTCAAAACGATTTTGCTACAGAAGCGTCGGCGAAAGAGCTACGGTAACAAAAAACGAAAGAGGGACGAACGATGGTCCCAGACTTTGGAGACGCCAGAAACCGAACAGTATCATTTTTTCGTTCCATCTGTGACTTTTCTTGTGAATTTCTTGTGAAAAGTCCCTATGTTTTTTTTTTTTTTTTTTTTTTTTTTTTTTTTTTTTGTCCAGTAATGTAACGTTTCAAAAGTTTGATGTTCTTCAGTTTGTAAAACGACTTGCACGGCTTTCAAGAATTTTCACGTCAAAAACGTCTGTATAATGACGTCATTGTGCATTTTTAAAAATTGTGCACCCATGCAGGTTTTGAGAAAAGTGCGCATCTTAAACAAAGTCGGTTTATGCTATACCATGAGAGAGAATGTAAAGTAAGGAAAATGCAAATTATGTTCATATTGTGTATTTATTGGTCAAGTTATGCAACATTTTCGGTGAGGCGTTTTTATTGACGTCAGTATAGTACAACATACATGTACATCGAGGCAACGAACTCTTCGTTTCAGAGTCATGGTTGACGATTCGATAATGCCTCACTGTACATTGTTGTCCATTCGATCTGGCCTCCAATCAGTGCACTCCCTTTTTTCAACGAGTCGTGTAATGTTGGACCAATCTACGCTATTTTGTTACATGTGAAGCAGGGAGATTGTAACCGAATATGGTTTGGCAGGAGTTTGAAAAATTAAATGAAGTAAAAACAAACAGTTTTATTATCAACATGTTTAAGTAATAAACCCGACAAAATAAACGCAATGATGAGATTTTTCCATTAAGTCTTCATTAATTGCCAAAATTCAACATGTTGAATTTTTCTTAGTTCTAATTAATCTTGATAAAATTCACATACAGAGTACTGGAATTTATTTTCTTTAAAAAGTTATAGAGGAAAGACATTAATGCAGCCGGTAATCATGCTTTGAATGTGATTATTCAACGGTACCATCAATTCAAGTTTCGGGTAGTTTTTTTTTTTTTTTTTTTTTTTTTTTTTTCAATTTTAAGGCTGTACTAAACAAACTCTTGCAGTCTTTCGAAGCTTGTGAAGTTAAACCAATGTAGTTTGTCTTTAAACACTCCAATCTGATCAGCCATGATCGTATTAGATCATTAAACTAGAAATGCGTGTTTGTAAAACACTATGCCCCCAACTGTATGCTTGTCCCTAAACTGGCAGTTTGTATGATTCATTTATTTCATTCGAATGCAGTCAAATTTAATTTCCTGAAGAAGCTATTCGGTTGTGATTGTTTTGACCTCGATCCAGAAACAGAATGTAAACTTTTTTGCAGGCAAGTTAGAAATGAAGTAAAAATTTAAAAATGGAGTAATTTTGTCAAAATTTGACAGAGAGTCCCCAAAAGTTAATCAGGTGATCTTCTTCTCAGCCCCAACCAGCATACCAAATATGAAGGCTCTAGCTCAAATACGTTTTGAGATATCTTGCACACAAGATTTTCAAAATTTGTTTTCAAAGGGACATTATTCCAACAAGGGGCATAACACGTACATGAAAAAACTACAGGCCAACTATTTTTTCATGAAGAATCTGTATATGAAATTTCAAAACCCTATCATCCACCATTCAAAGGTCTCAAATTTCACCAAAAAGTGGAAAAATCAATAAAAATTTCAAAATTCTGTATTTTTGTCAAAATTTGACGGAAAGTTCTTAAAAGTTAATCAGGTCATCTACTTCTCAGCCCCAACAAGTGTACCAAATATGAAGGCTCTAGCTTTAACACTTTTGGAGATATCTTGCACACAAGATTTTCAAATTTTGTTTTCAAAGGGACATAACTCAAAAAAGGGGTATAACTTGGCCATACAAAAAAATACGGGTCAACTATTTTTTCATGAGGAATGTGTATATGAAATTTCAAAACCCTAGCATTCACCATTTAAAAGTTTCAAATTTCACCGAAAAGTGGAAAAATCAATCAAAATTTCAAAATTCCGTATTTTTGTAAAAAATTGACGGAAAGTTCTCAAAAGTTAATCAGGTCATCTACTCCTCAGCCAAAACAAGTGTACCAAATATAAAGGCTCTAGCTTAAATACTTTTTGAGATATCTTGCACACAAGATTTTCAAATTTTGTTTTCAAAGGGACATAACTCAGAAAAGGGGCGTAACTCGGACATGAAAAAAAATATGGGTCAACTATTTTTTCATGAGGAATGTGCATATGAAATTTCAAAACCCTAGCATTCACCATTTAAAAGTTTCAAATTTCACCGAAAAGTGGAAAAATCAATCAAAATTTCAAAATTCCGTATTTTTGTAAAAAATTGACGGAAAGTTCTCAAAAGTTAATCAGGTCATCTACTCCTCAGCCCAAACAAGTGTACCAAATATGAAGGCTCTAGCTTAAATACTTTTTGAGATATCTTGCACACAAGATTTTCAAATTTTGTTTTCAAAGGGACATAACTCAGAAAAGGGGCGTAACTCGGACATGAAAAAAAATACGGGTCAACTATTTTTTCATGAGGAATGTGCATATGAAATTTCAAAACCGTAGCATTCACGGTTCAAAAGTTAACAGACGCACAGACAGACAGACAGACAGACAAGCCGAAAGCAATATGCCCTTCCAACTTTTTCAAAGTTGGGGGCATAAATATGATTGAATGTTTCGCATTATAAGATTTATCTCCGGTATGGAATTGTTAACTTTTGCTCCGGCTTTCAGTAAGTTATTCGGCACCCAGGGAGCTTCATCGTCGGGAAGCTTACTGAATCTGTTGAGTCCTCGTATTTGCTTCACCAGGGTGGTTATCATGATTTATTTGTTTGTCCTTGATGATTCATTGACTAGGAAGAGATTCACCACGAGGACCGAACGACTAACTTAATGTTGTGAACCACTGCAGAAGATCAGGGTGAGGTTAGGCGCCTGTAAAACCGGTTTAAGCCTCCCAGTCATTTTATATTACTAATCGTTCCAAGGCGACAGTTCTGTTGTGGTTCCATTTGTTTTGTGTTATGGAGTCGAATTTTGTACTGTTTGAGCCTTATGTATGTTTTCGTATTTTTATTTAAGTTCGGGTAACTGAGTGACCGTCTTTTGGGAAATAACTGCTCACTTGGCCTAAGTACCTAATTGTCTGTTTAGTTTTTCCCTCCTCGGTTTTTGGAGTAGGAGTTTCTTACTGATTGCGTTTTTCCTCATCATTGCCTACTTGTACCTTTTTTGAAAAGGGTGTCAAATGACATTCTTCGCCTTTAGAACCCGTCTTTGAACAACATACAGATAAAAGATCGAGGGAGAGAATATGTGTCTTTCAGGACTCGTGTACTAAAAACATTACATACACCTACAGCAATTATTGTAAGGAGAATGTAAAATGATAAAATTTTAATGCGACTTTAAACATTTGACCCCCACATGGTTTATAGCAGAGTTTTATAAGATACGCGATATATTCCGTCTAAATCTGGGGTCGATACTTTGCTCTAGAAAAATTGCGATTGACCAGGTGGGGTTCAAATGTAAAAGTGGCATAAAATGTACAGTTTGAATTTTCTAAACAATGATTAATGCTTGTGTTTGGACCCTTTTGAAAACCCTTGTATATGTACTCAGACACTTATTCCTACCATATTGTATCTGCATTTTGTTCGAATCGGCATTCTACCCTCTGACACCTGTTTGAAAACCGATTGTATACAGTGAATAAACCCTATAAATCGTAAAACATTTTAAGCATAATTTTAATTACTTTAACGGTCATGACCGATCAAATTTGAGTTTCTAAAGACGAACAGCATCGGCCTCAACTTCAAAAGCTTCTAAAATAATGCAAAGAATAAATTGTAATCCCAGCTTAACGGCCAAGGGTATTTAAGGCTTGATTTCGGCCTCATGCGTTGGTTAAAAAAAAATGAATTTTGAAATTTTTGAGTAGAAAAATATTGCAAATGGCAGGTATATGTCCTTGCTTATAAATTCTGGCACAACTACCACTTGCAAATTACACATGCTGGCATGGCAACGCTCCGAAAAGCATAGAAATACCACTTTTTTGCAATGTTGGGTCTAATTTTCACAATTTTACACCATTTTCTACTAGCGGCCCTCGCGACGAACAATTTCTTATTATGAAATAATTATGAAGTATCATCCAGATATATTGTATGCAACGTATCATTTTGGTGGTCATGTGGGCCGGCACATAAAATTAAAAATATGTTCAGAAATGGTCAAAAAGGCCAAAAAGTGCAAAATGGGCTCTATCAATGGTTTTGTAGGATAAATGAAGTACTTGTTCTGGTTTTAAAAAGATGGGACATATGGCTGTTTTAGGAATAGTTTTCTCACCTAAATTCCAAAATTCATTTTCAGCAAAATATGAGACAAAAAAAAGGACATACACGCCCTAGGCCTTTCAAACGCGTACATTTTTCGAATCTTATATTTATGGTACCTTTGAATGATCACGTCAAAACATGTTCGCTGGTTGAAAGATGACTTTATGTTATAAATGTGTAAAGAACAGATATTTGAGGACTTCAAATATGTATTTTAGCAAGATTAGATGAGGTCTTAGATAAAAAAGTAAGAAAGCTGGTTGCGCCCCAGTCATACAGGGTGTATTCTTTTCTGCCTTTGTTAAGTCACGGCATGCATACACATGTACCGACCAGCCAATAAGTTTAAGTTTGGATATTGTGTTCATGAACTGAAATGAAAAGATGATTCAATCCCAATATTGTCTTATTTTAGCCCTCAAACTTCTATGAACCGCCCCATATAGCATGTTACAAATAACATGATATAATTTTCTTGTTACTTATGGCACAACTTTTTAAAGTGTGCCAGACTGACCATCGTTATGAGCATTTTGGCCACTTAATCATGTTGTTGGCTTTAGCAGCAAATGATAGCCAAAGTGACTCACAAACTCAATTCTAATTTATGAAAGGCAACCAAAAACTGATTAAGTATCGTTTTAAGGCCAAAAAGTGAACAGAAGAGGTCTTTAAAGTGGTAAAAAAGAGTATTCATCACCACAAATTCTTGCGACTTTTTGTTTATGGGTACTCTTTATTGACACCAAAAGCATAATGTTTCCGTGTTTGAAAAACTATGGAATTCAATCTGCTGGTAGGAGACATGTCAGTCAATGTTTTCTGTAAATTAAAAATTGTTATCTTTAAAATTGTTCAAGTTATGACAGAAATATACCTTTTGCGTTTCTTTATGTACTGAGTATATTTTGCTTACAAACTTATATATATATATATATATATATATATATATATATTATATATATATATATATATATAATATATATATATATATATATATATATATATATATATATAGGGGGATTAAACCATTAACAGTGCAAGAATGAATCAAACTAAGCGCGCTTTCGGCTTTCGCCTTCTTCAGAGTCAATATGTATTTACAGGTAAAAACGAGTAGGATAAAGCAATTACTGCTACAAAATTGCTTTATCCTACTCGTTTTTTCTGGGTTCCCCAGTTTTCCTGGGTCCCCACAGCTTACCAGTTATGCATTCTGTAGCAGTGTGTCAACCTATGGGCCATTTCAGCTACATACGTATATCTGTCTCGTCTCTCTGCATAAGACATGGTTTTCGCATCCCCCTTTTCTTGCTTGTAGCGGTGTGTTCGCCTCCTCTTCTGACCACATAAATGTGATTTTCATCTAAATTCTTCAAACTTCAATAAATCAAATGTTCGCCAATTGAGCACAAAGGCAATTTTTATCTAAATTTCTATATTTCAAAAATCGAGGATGGCCATTTTCGCCGTCTCTCCTTCCAAGCACCGTCCATGAGCAGTTCTGGGATGATTTGCATTCATGGAAAGTACTCTGTTTGACTCTATTTTGTGCTTATTACCTTGATTTTTATCTGGTTGCCTCCAGCCCTGGTTCCCCAATGTTTAACTTACATAGCTAATACACAATTACCGAGTAAATTAAACACACCGCTACAAACTGACTTTATGTAGTAAAGTGACGCGCAATTTTTGCCGCCGTTTTTAGCAGATACTGGGCCCTTTCAAAGGGCGTTCATGAATTAATTTTAAGTCGTTTACCCACTGCCGAACATACAGTGGTGTCAACTTTGTCACATTTCATGTGATTTTTGTGTATTTGTGTATTTTTGCATTGTTTTTTTTTTATTTTGTTTATTTACCTATTTTCATTTTTTTTCCCAGTTTTTACCTGTAAATACATATTGACTCTGAAGAAGGCGAAAGCCGAAAGCGCGCTTAGTTTGATTCATTCTTGCACTGTTAATGGTTTAATCCCCCTATATACTTATTTCAATCATTTTCGAATCCTTTCTTAGGATCCAGTGCCACCGGGAAGATTTTTGTTTGATGTTTGTCCTATTTCTCCCAATATATATATATATATATATATATATATATATATATATATATATATATATATATATATATATATATATATATATATATATATATATATGTGTGTTATATATCGCAAGTTTGTTATTATTTCTAATATCTAATATTCACGCACCCAGTCACTTATGTATTCGGCATAGGTCTGTAGAATGGTTCGGTGGCCTGAAGTGCCAGATGAAGTGTTTTGTCATTGTCCTTGCCATTATCATTGTCATTATCATTTGAGCCGCCACATGGGAAAACCAACCAATCTGCATAGGCAAAAACAAAGGCGCAGATCAGCTTCGCAGTAACTGCGAAGCTGATCAGCGCCTTTGCTTTCGCTACTCGGGTAGTACAATTCCCCTTCTACTTGAATCCGAAATTTCAAGCTTCTAGCTCTTTTCTGTTCTTGTACAGCTCTGTTTCAAAAATAATATACCCCTTTAATGTCGCAAAATAAGTTGACCCCGTCACCTGCATGGTATCTATTATTGCCGGATGGCTATGATTCTGGTCTGAATGAAATTTCTATATTTTGTGTATACATTCATGTGTGTTAAACTGGTATTTAGTTTATATTGATCATGAGCAGTCCGAGTGGACAGGCTGTATCATAATTATTGTAGATTTAGTGTCAAGTTTTCAAGTTTTGGCGATTGGTATTATGTAAGTACTGTGAATATTGCCACTTCCTGACATGAATTTTGTTCATTGACATCTATTGTAGTTACCTTAAAACTTGCTCAACATTCGCTAAAGTACAAAAGTAGAAATGGAATATTTATTATACCTACTGCCTTGTATAATGCTACCGTGCAATTGCATGTTTTCAGTACATAAATTGCAAGTTCATCAAATTTAAAAACCTTTCCTCTGAGAATGCCATTAACAGTTGACATGATTATTAAAGAGAGTTACGATAGAAGTGTGTCTAATGCAATGCATACCTATCTATAAAATGTTTTAAGTCATGTAATGACTTTCTTAAACATATATATATTAAGGACATTTGATTGCTTTTGAATACACTTGATTGAAATAGTGTGACAGGCTATTTTATGAAGACGGTTTATATAAGTAACCATCCAAGAGAAACTTCAAATATTAAATGCGCGAGAGCGCAGTAAGATGGAAGGAGACAATAAAAGCAGTTTTGCTTCCTCGAAACATGCCTGTAATGAAGGAATTAGTGTGTTTAATCATTATTTCAATACTATAAATGTATTGCGAATGCGGTGCAAGTTTTAAGGTATATAAAATAGATGTCAATGAATAACATTCAGGTCAGAAAGTGTCAATATTCACAGTACTTACATAATACTAATCGCCGAAACTTGAAAATTTTACATTAAATCTGCCGGAATTTTGGTACATGCATCCAGCAATGATCCATGCAATGCAGGGTACGGGGTCAATTTATTTTGCGACATTGCAGGGTATGTTATTTTTGAAACGGAGCTGTACAGGTCGGTTTGTGTCGGACCTGTTCGGAAGCCAAATTGTTGGTTTTCCCACAATGCGGCTAATTTGTAATTGTTCTCTCGAATGTTAGCTCATCTGTTGCTGACGGTGGCTGAGAGACAAGAAAGTGTTGAAATACACTCGGCCATTTTTCGGATTTCGTGTCCCCATTTATGTCTTGTGACAATGCTCTTGATGTTAGTTCATCTGTTGCTGACGGTGGCTGAGAGACAAGAAAGCGTTGAAATACACTCGGCCATTTCTCGGATGTTGTGTCGCCATCCATGTCTTGTGACAATGCTCTTGATTGTGCGAAGGACACGTCAGGCTTAGGTGGCGGATGATAATCTATCGAGGATACATCATCACCAATATCGAAGGATTTGTCGACTGATACTGTGAGGCTTGATACTGTATTTCGCCTTGAGCGAGGTGTAGGCAAGTCGGGTTGAATACTCGTCGTCGACAGAATTCTTGACTGCATTTTATATCTAGATAATGAGAAACAATGCATATAGACATATTTAAAACATAGTTATCGAGAGTGATTATAAACGGTGACCTATCCGATTTAAGAAGTATAAACTACTAAAAGTTTGATAAGGATCACCTTTTCAGTATTATGTCAGGGGACCTGTAACCAATATATTTTCACAATTTTTACATATATGTCTAGGACATTTATCCATGTAATGAAAATTGAAAGTTTGATCAAATTCTCCCTCTTTATTTTTTCAACACATGGGTCTGAACACTTGCACCCCTAAAAATTGCCATAACACAAAACAAGTGGGTTGGCCTAGGGGGTACACATTCTTCCTTACACTAATTTCAAGAAACATTTCATCACGAAAAGGTTCCTTTGTGTGTAAAGGTTGATATCCAAGTGATAAAATAGAGATTTTTAAAAATTCCAAAAATTTGTAATTTTTTGTCAAAAATGCATTTTTCACCACAAAAAATCGAAAAATATTTTTTTCCCTAAAAATGTTCTCCTTTGCACTGTGAGTATGAAACTGAAAACCGATTTTGAATACGCACTCTGGTTGGCTCAAAACAGAGTTTTTTAAAATGCGTTGTAAAATGTTTTACTCGCATAATGCAATTTTTATTAAGAAAATGTTCATTCCAATAACAAATGTTTTTAAACGCTGTAAAATCTTAACCAATGCCCGTAGCTCAAATCGGTTTTCTGTTCCATACTCGCAGCTGAAAGGACAACATTTTAAGGATGTTCGCTGCTAACATTTGACATTTCGGAACTTCCGTTTTTTCTTTTCTTAAATATCTCGTAAACGGTTGCAGATATTTTCCTAATATTTTATATTTTGATACACATTGATGATATGCATTGAATGAGTCATGAAAATTGTCAATCTAAGAAACTTCATTTTTTCACCCCATTTTCTGCAACTTTTCAGAAAATTTTAGTTTACAGTAAAATTTAGGGGGTAGGGTAGATTAAACTTGAATATTACACATCTTCAAAATTATTGCACTAGTTCGATGTTAATTTTAGCAGCAGTATATGTGTACATGGTCTTCTAATTCATGCGTTGTGTCTTTGGTGTGCTGGTTTTAAAATTTTAGGTGGTTTTATGAAATGGGCTTTTAGAAACAAAACAGCCGAAGAAAGGCTGAAAATGGCGATTTTCAAGTTGTTGGCTCTCTCTTATATGCTCACTACCATATATATTTCTTTCTTTTATTCGAACAACATTACCAAGTTCTATGTTGTGTGAAAATACAAGAAAAAGTTTGAATCAACAAATATGGGTTTGGCACATTTCAAAATATTGATTTTTCCCGACTTTTCAAGTATGGGGGTAGGGTTGGAAAAGGAATCGTAAAAAATTGTCATCCACTTCAAAATGCAAATTTTTCTGTGCTTTTGGTCCAAAATAGTCTGCGTTACATAAATATTATGACTTTTGAAAGCATTCTTAGTGTATTTTTGTTCAAGACAGGTATGTTTCAAAGAATTAAAAATTAAATTAATTTTACCAAATTTAAAACATGGTGCTCAGAGGTCTCATTCAGAGGCCTGTAGCTTGAAAAAATGCACACAACCCTATATTTATTTTGTTTTCAAATGTCTTGTGTTGTATTTTGGAATCAAAAAAGAGTGGTTAGAAAAAAAGTTTGAATACTTTTTCATTGGCAGCGAACATCCTTAAGCGAAAAGAAATTTTGGGTAAAAAATCGTGTTTTTAACCAAAAAATCACAGATTTCTGAAATTTTCTCAAAGTGAGTTTTAGACATAAAAGTATCGACATTTCGATTATCAAAATAATTTTGCAGCTGAATAAACCAGTAAGCGGAGATGAATGACAGAACTGGATAGGGTAGGCAACAGTGACAACTTCAATTTCAGCGGTGGGGGGGGGGGGGGGGTCCATCGTTTCTGCAAGTCTGCGAGAAGCGCTCGCATATGGTGTCCGAAATGGGTCAAAAGTAACGGTAGCGTTTGAACGCTATTATTGTAGCGTTCGAACGCTAAAAAATAGCGCTAGAACGTAAAAATTTAGCGTTCGAACGCTAAAAATATGTTAATTTAACGTTCGAACGCTAAATTTATCGTTGCATCGCTAAAAGATAGCGTTACAACGGTAAATTTAGCGTTCGAACGCTATTTTTTAGCGTTCGAACGCTATTTTTTAACGTTCGAACGCTAAATTAGTTAGATTCTTTAAATAACGTTGCAACGCTAAATAGGTTTATTGTTTTAACCAATCAACAGCTGGCTTACAAATTAAACGCACATTAGAGCGTACATTTATCTACTGTTAACTAGAGAAATGGTAGGGGTGGGGACGCAGTCAATGTTAGGGTAGGGTAGGGGTATGGGTATGTTAGGGTAGGGTGTGTTAGGGCAGGAGTGGGCATGGTCTGGAAGGGATAGGGGTATACCTAGCGTAGGAAGCGGTAAGGTAGGGAGGAATTAGGGGTACGATAAGGCAGGGTTATGGAACGCTAGGGTAGTCGAAGGGACAAGGTAGGGTAGAGAAGGGTATGGGTACAGTAGAATATGGATAGGGTGCGGGTAGGGGATGGGTAGGACAGGATTGGGTAGGGTAACCAGTACAAACTTAATTAAATACAGATCTCATACAACTAGCACAAAATTCACGAGAAAAATGATGGGCCATACGTATTTTACATACATTACTTTGTTACATCATATTTGATTGGCTAGTACTGTCTTAAGAGTAGCGTTGCAACGATATTTTGAAAGGGTCTTTATGAAATAGCGTTGCAACGCTAAATTTACCGTTCGAACGATATTTTAGTAGCGTTCGAACGATAAAATTTAGCGTTGCAACGCTATATTTACCGTTCGAACGGTATATTTAGCGTTCGAACGTTCTTTTTAAGCGTTCGAACGGTAAATTTTAGCGTTCGAACGATAAAATTTAGCGTTCGAACGGCAAATTTTAGCGTTCGAACGCTAGGTTTTTAGCGTTCGAACGCTACCGTTACTTTTGACCCATTTCGGACACCATACCTCGCAGGCAATTCGATAAAAAGATTGAATGTTTGCACAGTGATGGTTCTGCTACATATCTATAGCAAAAGTTTCAGTGTTAGATCACCAGTATGTCCTGTGAACAAAAATAAAGTTCTGATCCCTATCAAACTTTAAGTAGTATGCATGTATATAAAACGCTAAGGCTTGCAAATCAATAACATACAAAGAAAATAAATTGTATATGAAGCATGTTTAGTTGTCTTGTATGTTTTAATTATAAGGATAACTTACTTTTTAATACACACCAGGGTCCCAACTACAATTATCACCACTAATACAATTATCGACGGGACTACAGCCCCAATAATCCACAGGTTGTTGTCGTCATCTGGCTTTCTCGAAGAGCCTCCCTCAGTTGATGCGACAGTAGATTGCGATATCGGCGTATGTGGTATAGAAGACACATCTTTTGATAATGGGTTTGTATTACCGATACCTTCCGATAATGTTGGCGAGGTTTGTGTGGTCGATGGAGACGATGAAATGGTAGTAGTTTGTCCATCGGTGGTAATTTTTTGTGATGATGTTCCGTGATTTGCCTCCGTGGCTGTAATCCTTGGGATTGTTGGCGAGGTTTGAGATTTTGTTATTGTAACTTCTTGTGATGTTGAGTCTGTCGCAATAGAAGAAGTTCTTGTCATTTTTGTCGTCAAATCAGTTGATAATGTCTTTGGCACCGAACTGCTGGATGTCATTTGGCTGTTTGATTTTGCTTCAGTTCCTGGAGAAGATACCTCTGACGAACCTGTACTGTCTGAAACAGTGGACGTTCTTAACGGTACCGACGAGCTTTCGGTTGGGAGAGTTGACTTTGTACTAGTAGACGTTGTCGTACATCCTAAAACACAGTTTATATGTAACTTAGCGAAAATCGATTCAAAATGTTTCATTGCTTGATAACTTAAATTTAGAAACTTTCAGTTTTGCATTTTCGTTCAAGCGAAATAATAAGAGAGCGGCCCCCGTGGCCGAGCGGTTAAGAGCGATGTTTCTTAATCACTCGATTATCTCACCGCTGTGTCTGGTGTGGGTTCGAGCCCCGCACTGGCCACATGTGAGACAAGCAAAGTTCTGCTTGCGGGTGTGCCAGGTAGTTTTTCTCGGGGTTCTCCCTATTTCGCCCATCTACTGATTGGCCTGTCTGACATGAGCTGAAATAATCTAGAAGGGGCGTTAAGCTGAATGAAAATAAAAGAAATAATGAGAGACAATGTTTAACAAATTTTACTCAGTGTGAATCTTGCTCTTAGGCTAGACATTTTAGACGGCGTCCAGTGTTGTCTGTACCTTCGTGTGTATCCTAGGGTTGAAAACGTTTTATCATGTAAATTGCATTTAATTTTACACACCTGTTCATTTTTGTGAAATCAGTTTTGATTTTAAAGGTAAAACATCGAGTTGAACTTTGTCACCTAAACTAACATGACTGAAGTCTTCACGTTGCACATATACACGTATGTATATTCATTTTTACCATCCGTGTCCACGGCTAAAGACCATGAATCTTTTGACCGGTCTGTATCACAAACCGAACAGTTATCATCAGTTGCTATATCTCCATGGAAGACACACTGCTCATCGATCCAACAATAATTCTAAAATAAAAAGCAAAATTGCAGTAGCTTGATAATTGGCATGCTTAACAATTGCTCTCTTGGATATGCCGTGCTCGACCGTGACTAAGGATGTGGTCAACCAATGTTTTGTTGTTGTAAAACGAAATACCTGATCACTAAATACATAAAGTACACCTCGCCAAAAGTTTAGCATATTCTAGTTTTATAGTGCTAAAGTAAAATGGCCTGAAAAATATTCCAAAAGCGTATAACGACTTCAGCATTCATTGATTTAGAAAGAAAGGTAGCAAAGAACAAATGACAGTTTTTCTTGGCCTATTAGATTTTGTAAATTTTTGGGTATGTTAATAATGCATTATTTTAATGATAAGCCGTGTTTCTTAATGCTGAATTTTGCACACTATACGCTACGTCAGAACAAAATTGACCTCATGTCAAGGAAGAGTATGCTAAATCAATCTGTTTCAAACAAAAAGTGCAGACCTGGCATCAAACACTGGCATTTCTGGAAGGAACAATAATGTTAAAAAGTATAACAAAATTTCAATGTTTAACATTTTGAAAACAAGTTTGTCTTTAAAGATGTGTAATGCGTACATCTCAAATAACATGATAATAATATTATACCACATTATTATTCTATCTATATTCTAAAGAGTTTAATAACTTTTTATTGAAAATACTGAAATAGGGTACTTTTACACACGATTTAAAAAAAAGTGTCGAAAATACCTTTTTAAAACCAGTGACTTATCGTTTGTCATTCAGTATCAAATTAACTGCCGATTTTGAATCCGTAATAGTTCTGATTGTTTCCACCGTAACCATGACATCGAATAGGAACAATTGTGTCGGAATATTTATTCACTGGGATTAGTTCTAACAATATAGTTTTGCCTCCTTTTAACAAATAATTATGCTAAACTTTTGGCGAAGAGTATATAAGTTTGTTTGTTTGAATTAATGCTTTACGTCCCAGTCAACAGCCAAGGTCATATCGGGATGTTGCCTCCACTTTATGGGACTTTTACCCAAAATGAGGATGTCATGACATCCAACATCCATCCAACCAAGCCAAAAAGGCTTATAGGTATGGAGGGTTTGCCTTGAAACTACTTTTCCTGGACAAGAGCTCAGACCTGAACGGATAACCAGTAATCAGATAGTCAGTCAGTAGCGAAGAAGCTTTGCCTGGAGACAACAGCAGCCCATCTATTTCTTTAGACCCCAATCGGCGGGGGCCTGAAGAGTACATAAGAAAAAAACACAAAGGCTCCGGTGATACAACAGGTGGCGTAAGCTACACTGGATATCAAATAGTACTTTAATCACTGTGTCAACTCGAACCGTCGAAATATGTATTGTTACATTTGTGAAATTTGTATTTTGCACTATTAATTTGGCATTTACTGACATACCAAATACATAAAAAGCAGCAAAACATACACTGACGACATATATAACATTCAGGGGCGGAAAGATAAAACATTTTAAACAAACCTCAAGCAAAACAAATGATACATTTCCACCATTTTCATTCACCATCACACAATTCGAATCGTAGATGAACAAATCCTGACCTTCCGAGAATGTTGTCCCGCCATCATTGCTGATGGACACCGTATAACCGCGGATAAATTCATCAGTAGTAGTCAAGGTACTACGCTTTCTCCTTAACCCTTCCAATGGGCATATTGCCTCAATCAGAGTGCTGAATTCTGCCGCTACTGTGTACGTCGCGACCAGTATTCTTTCGTTGGTCCACGAAATCTAAAATTAAGTGAACATAAATTAAATCAACTATTCGTTTGAGTAAATCGCAGGATTTGATCTTGACCCCGTAAAATCAACAGAGCAATATATAATTATACCACACAGCTTTCTCTCCGTATGTCCACATGTCCGTCCTCCTGTACGTCCGTATGTCTGTCCTACCATCCTTCCGTCCCCTATAGGAGTATGTACCTTGTGTGCGCAACTCCTACTCTTTCCTTGAGAGTTACTCTTTCTTCCTTCACATCTGTTACGGTGCTTTTGCTCCTTAACCTTAAACATGTTCCATTGCATACTTAACTAACCACCATGATGGATAGAATGAATGTTTACTTTGGCTCATATGTAACGTATTGTTATCTGAGCGTCAATAAAGAGTTTGTTTGTTTGTTTGTTTGTCCTCCTACAGTTTTTTTTTCCGATTCTCTTGAAACTTTCAGATGTCTTGACCATACTCTGAAGATGTGCATGTGGTTTGGATTTAATCCTCAGATGGATTTTTGTCACTTGTTTCGTAATTTGAACTTAGCCGTTTTTCAGGCAATTTACAATGAAAGTGAATGGACAGTACCTTGTGTGCACAGCTTCTCCTACAATTTTATTCCGGTTCTTTTGAAACTGTACAAATGACCTGACCATACTTTGAACATGTGCGTGTGGTTTGAATATAATCCTCAGTTTAATTGTTGGTACTTTTTTGTTTTGCAATTTGAACTTCGTCGTTTTTCCGGCAGTTGCACTAAGAAAGTGCATGTGGTTTGGGTATACATTATTCTCAGATTATATTTGTGTAACTAAACAATTAAGACTGGGGAAATTAATTCTCCGAATTTGCTTCTTTCTTTAGTTACAGCTGCTGAAAGTGTTTTATTGCTTTCATTTTTACGACATCTCTGCAAAAAATAATTTTGCGGATAATCATGAATTGTGTGTACTTACAAAGAATTCTAACAGTCGACAAGTAAGACTAGGAGAATCCGAAACGGGGTAGACATAGCAGTAAGCGTGAGTGCACGGGTATTCCCTCTCATCACATAACCCATCATCTAATAAACCGTGCATTGTAGGAGGAGCCGACAAATCAATTGAACAGTCAGAGCCACCGTACGTATCTGGGCACTCACAAATTCCTACAAATTAAAATCATTATCAACGTTAAATATACAATCAGATATAAGATATGGTATGAACGTCGGACAATATGAAGGCGACATATGCAGAGGCCAGACTAACAGTGTTTTAGGTGATCGTTTTCAAGGGCAGTGTGGGGTCTCTAAAAGAATAGAAGATTAGAATTTGAAGGAATATTTTTTGTCATTATGTTATTGTATTTATTTTTGTTTACTTCTTACATTTTTAACTACATTGATTTCTCTTCAAATGGATATTTATAGGCGATGTGTAAAACGTGGTTCACCTGTTGGTGATGTTTCTCCTAGTGTTAGTTATTTAATCCGACTTAATTTGTACCTTCTATGCAATTTCCAACACCAGAACACTCATTTTCACAAAGTATGCTTTCAATAGTTTCCGCTACAGATTGTTTGTCGTAATCTGCTACCCGTAATGTTGTGTTACGAGTGAGTTCTGTTCCACAAACTGACTGTGCCGTGTGTCTGGATACAGTGGCCCAATCTGTTGCACCAGATAACTGAAAAGTAGTACATAATATGAGATAAATAGGTTTTACCTGTTGCCTTACACCCTGACCACACAAGACAAGTACCGAACGCTTGAAAATAAGTTCATATTCGTTATTTTAAGTTGCCAGTGTCACCGAGGGACATATAGGGTTTATAAATATTCTGTTAAATTCCATCAAATAACTGGTTTATAACCCAAATGAACTACACTGATCGTGAGCAATTGCATTGTCAAAATTTACTTATATCATTGGCGCACGCAGTTCGTAAGCTCATGACACTCTACGGCATTCTCGTACACTTGACGTCATTTTTGACATATTTGGCGTCATTCATTCTCCTGATGTTGACGTCAATGTGAACAGTCTTGCGACCTTGCGTTACAATTCCCCTTATGAATTTTTGGAATACAGGTGCACGTTTTGTACATGTATTCACAATATTCCGAAGCAGGGGTAGACCTCATCATGACAGAATGGGCGCAGAAACCTTCTGTTTGTTTCCGTCCAATTGACCGACATTTTGTCAGAGCCTAGGTACAAGTTATACCCTACAACCTAACGCGGGTTTAGGATGTATGCATTAACATTTTAACGTTGTCCGTTTGACGAATAGTATCCTTATCAAGGATTTATCAATACATCAATGTACTTTTTGCCATTATTATTTAGAGTATTAGGAAAAGTTATTAGCTGTCTATCAACAATTTTTCAGTCATGTCGGGACAGAGCCACTTCTTTCTAGATAATAATCAGTACTCTGGGAAATCACTTTGTATTTCAAGGCCATTCATGACCTACTTGGCGTATCATTCCCGGACTTTGTGCAGTACTCGAATAGAATTTATCGGTATTCATTTTCCCCACTAGCTATAGTGCAGTGGAACTCTCTCCCAGAGTCTGTTGCAAGCTTGCAGAACCTTGAGGCATTCAAGGCCACAGTCTGCAAGCTGCTTGCAGAACCTTGAGGCATTCAAGGCCACAGTCTGCAAGCTGCAGCATTTTCGCCCATCGATCAACACATGCTTGTTTTTATATATTTGTATTCCTTTTTTTAATTCAGTTTTACGTCCCTTTCAAGAATATTTCAGCTCATATGAGACGGGCCAATCAGTAGGTGGGGCGAAAACGGGAGAATCCAGAAAACGGGAGAAGCAGAACTTGGCTTGTCTCACATGTGGCCAGAGCGGGGCTCGAACCCACACCAGACACAGCGGTGAGATGATCGAGTGATAAAGAAACAGCGCTCTTAACCGCTCGGCCACGGGGGCCGCCATGCTTGTTTTTATCTGATTTTAACCAATCTTAACTACGTAAACCTATAATCTATTTTATTCTTCAGTTTTTTTGTTTTTTATTTCTCTGTACTACATGCCTAACTCTTCTTTTTCTGTCTGGTACTAATAGGCGTTGCACTACCCTGCCTAGAATGTCCGTGAGGACGCATGGTATGATAATGATAGATAGATAGATAGATAGATAGATAGATAGAAAGTTGTGTCTTGCTCAAGGACACAACACGGCGCTTTGCGTGAGCATCAAATCCAGGACCTCCACCAGGCCACGGCGCTCACTTAGCACTTATCTGTCTTATCAACTACAGAATTTTGCAAAACATTTATAGCTCTTCTATTGCCTTATATTGTGGTAATAATATCTTTAGATAGCTTAGATAGAATATAAGAAAAAAAATCGCTTTCATCTTTTCTACCTCACCGACTGACTATAAAGCCAAATATTTGCTTTGTATACTAAACGATATTGGTTGTTTTCTCTATTTTTGTAGCTAGTTTTGTGTTTAGAAATGCATTTTAATTCATAAAGTTATTGTAACAGGGTACTGAGATTTATCTTCACGTAACAAGCAACAGACACAAGAAGCTCCAGACCCAACCAAGTGAAATAAATAGCTTTAAGTCGGGGCCATCATAGACTCTGACGCCCGACCCACCGGCGTGCAATTAAAGAAGGTATCATAGTTATTAACAATGATTGGGTTGAAAAATAAACATGCAGACTGTCGCATAACATTCAAGTTATAACCGATACGTCTGTAATGTGTAATGTTTTTTTTTAATTGAAAAGAAAATTCCTTCCTTCCTATAAGCTTCTTAAATTTGAAAACCAAGTCACCATAAACTTTATGTTCCAAAAGGCCCTCACCTAAAACTGTCTTTAACCCCCACATTATTTTTGGAATTCATTTTATAGTGTCTACAATAAAATTTAGAAATGTTTTTTCGAAGTTAATGATACCGATAGCCCTGTTGGTAAACATTATTTTTTTTTTCGAGCGTTGAAGTCCGTAACATGATTACAGACTCTAGCAAACCTAATAAGTTGCGAAATGTATTCACCATAAGAATCACGACGAGGAACATCACCATCCAAAAATTGAAAATTTACTATATCAAAATCAAAGTCATCGTGCTTATCATAAATATTTAGAAGAAACAAATTCATTCGTAACAAAAAGAGGGGGCTTCGGTATCTGAGATATTGAATTTCATTCAACTGTAGTTCAGGTGTATTCATTTGATTAACCATACCCTCAAAATAAGGGTTATCAATGTTCAAAAGGTCATCGAGGTACCTTGAAGTGAAATTTAAAGCCTCGATAAAATCAGTTTGACTATTATGGTTAAGAGAATCCATGAAATCTCTTTCGTAGCAGTATAAAAATTAATCAGCTTCGAGAGGTACGCAATTTGAACCCACCGGAACTCCAACAATTTGACTGTATAGCTTGGTCCCAAATCTAATATAAATATTATCCAGGAGATAGGATAAGGCGTCGCACACATTCTGACATGACCAAAGTGTATACCGACTTTGGTAAGAGGAAGTGAAAAAGCCTTTCTGACATTACATGCCAAATAAAGTGAAACATAGTTTTTCAATGCCCTTTTGAAGGTCCACTCTATCAAATGAAGTTTATAATTTAGTAAGTTCAGTATTAGTAAAAGACCTAGAATTTGCAATAAATCTAACTTTGTACGGTCTTTTGTGAAACTTTGACAACCAATACATTGTAGGAAGATTGTCTTGGCCTTCATTGACACAAGCAGAAAACTTATTAACAGGTTAATCATTTAAGTGAGCATTAACTACAAAGTATCTGTCTCCAGATAAGCCCAGGTATCATCAAGTTCCTGTTTTGGGGTGTTGACGTATTGAAGCGTACAAACGACATCTTTATCTTACTTTATCAACAGTAACCTAAAGATGTACTTAATCTTACTTTAAGGACTTCGAGTACAATATACTTACCAATATATCGCTGATACAATCGAAAATTGCGACTTCTGGAAATGCATTTGGTACATCTTCACATAAAACATAGGCAGAACTTTCTCTCATCAAGTTTCTGCAAAATGTTTCTGCTGTTTCATTTGTCCATGTTTGTGATTCGGCTGACCTCTAGAATAATAGAATGTAATATACATGTATAAGGCACCTGAAGGCTATTTGAGGATATTGGCAAAACAAAAGGGAAATGGGATACTTATATATGGCATACTGGTGAGGCCTTGGGAAGATACTAAGGGTTATAGGGATGCTTATTTCTTTATAGCTAACCAGATCTAGGGGATATGGGATATTTTTTCTAATTTATTAAAAGGAGATGGGATAATTTGACCACTGTACAAGGGCATCGCTTACACCTACACTATTTTTATGAATACCCATAATATATCCTTCGCGTGTTTCTGATTTTGTTTTTGCTTACGAGCATTTGGCGAAATCAGAGAGTTCTATGCTCCCCGAGAGTAAAATGGACTTTGATGACACCATTGATTACAGAAAACATTGAAAGGTACAAGTAGGCAAAGATCAGGAAAAGGCGCAATCAGAAAAAGATTCCCACTCCAAAAACCGAGGTGGGAAAAAACCAAACTAACAATCAGGTACTTATACCATGAAACATATCGTAAGCCGAATGAGCAGCTATTTTCCCAATAGGTGGCCACTCAGTTACCTTAACTTAACTAAAAATATGAAAACATACATAAGGCGCCAACAGCACAAAAAATTTTAAACACCAAGACATAAAACAAAAAGAACCACTACAGAAGTATCGACTTGGAACGATCAGTAACACAAAGTTACTGGCGGGCTTAAACCGGTTTTACAGGTACCTAACCTCACCCTCAGCTTCTGCAGTGGTTCACAACATTTAGTTAGTTCTTCGGTCCTCGTGGTGAATCTCTAACTAGTCAATGAATCATCAAGAACAAACAAATAAATCATGATAAACATCCTGATGAATCAAAAACCAGGACTCACAGATTGAGTAAGCTGCCCGACGATGGAGATCCCTGGGCGCCGAATAACCTACTAACTCCGGAGCAAAAGAAAAACACCAGTTGGACCCCGGTGGGCCAAGCAACAGACAAGAAGCTCCGGCCCCAACCAACTAAAATGAATAGCTTTAAGTCGGGGCCATCATAGAGTCTGACGCCCGACCCACCGGCGTGCAATTAAAGAAGGCAGCATAGTTATCAACCATGATTGGGTTAAAAACTAAGCATGCAGACTGTCGCATAACATTCAAGTTATAACCTATACGTCTGTAACGTGATATGATTTTTCCGAACTGAAGAGAAAAATCATTTATTCCTTTAAGTTTCTTTAATTTGTAAACCAAGTCACCATAAAATTCAGGTTCCGAAAGGCCCTCACTTAAAAATGTCTTTAACCCAACATTATATTTGGAAATCAATTCATAGTGTCTACGATAAAATTTAGAAAAGGTTTTTCGAAGTTTATGATACCGATAGCCCTGTTGGAGAAGTTTTGCCGTTAAACATTTATTTCGAGCGTTGAAGTCTGTAACATGATTGCAGACTCTAGCAAACCTAATAAGTTGCGAAATGTATACACCATAAGAAGCACGACGAGGAACGTCACCATCCAAAAAAGGAAAATTTACTATATCAAAATCAAAGTCATCGCGCTTATCATAAATTTTAGAAGAAACAAATCCATTTGCAACAGAAAGATGTAGATCTAAAAAGGGGGCTTCGGTATCTGAGATATTAGCTTTGTTCAACTGAAGTTCAGGTGGATAAATTTGATTGACCATACCTTCAAAATAAGGGTTGTTAATGTTCAAAAGGTCATCGAGGTACCTAGATGTGGAATTAAAAGCCTCGATAACATCAGCTTGATTATCATGGTTAAGAGAATCCATGAAGTTTATCCATTGAAGTTTATCGTATCACTGGAATTAATTTTCTAACCGGGTACAGTTTTCTGATATTTTGGTGAAATGTTCATTTTTGAGAATAAAATTGCGAATTTCTGAAATTTCTAATTGCCTCAAAATACCAATGCCCAGTAGGTGTTTTCTTATCAAAGTTATTACTAAAATATTGGCAACATTGTGTTCTTAGTTTCCAATATGTTTTAATCCAGCCAAAGATTTTCAGTTTTGGGGAAAATCATAGTTTTTATGACAAAAATCGTGAACTTTTGAAATTCACCTTAAAAAGTTTTCTGTATGAAAATTGTACAATCGCTTTCCAGTAAAATGGTATAAAATGGTATAATCATCATAGACATCATTATTCGGGCTTTTCATTTTATTTGAAATTGCACTCGTATCAAGTTCCAATGAAGCTGGGTACCAGAAATTAGCAATGGGGTGTATTTTCAGAAATCTATGACATATGAGTGCGTGGCTGCTTTGCTAGACAGAAATTGGGCGTCAAAAGGTTTTATGAAACTTATATGGGTTGTAAAAGCAACTAAAATAGTTTTGTAGGTGTTTACAAGATTGACATTGTGTTTTCCGGTGTTCAATTTTGGTGTAAATGATGATAATTTAGCCGAAAATGGCAAATTTTTGTAATCCACCACATAACGTTTTCTGTATGTACAATTGCTTTCCAGAAAAATGAAATACTGAGCCAAACGACTTCTTATTTTCAGTACGACTGCATGAAGTACATAGAGCTATTCTAGACACCTCGGTCGTCCATGTTCTCGTGCGCATGCGCGTTCCCGTACCCATGCTTGCCACACCTGCGTTCGAGTTTTTAGGTCCATAACTTGACAGATACTGACCTGAAAGCATTCTTACTTGGACTATAGGTACCCTGTGCAGTTAGACTTTTTCCATGGCATCGGATCTAAGGGTCCATGGCCCGGGGTGGGGCTAGAGGTATAAATCTAGAACACCTTTGAAATTGGCTATTCTCTGTTAAGGTTTTCTAGAAGGCTAAATATTGACAACCCCGCATCAGAAAGTATTGATACATGGACCGTTGGTGCGCGGAAGTGTTGGCTTTTACTTCATGACATCAAAGCCCTTGAATCCTTGCTGGGAAGGGGGCGAAAGGTTTAAATTTAGAACACCACTGTTTTAAAGATGTCTAGAAGTCTATACATTGAAAACCAATTATAATGCAGCGTTCATAGTAGAAATGTTGGTACCATGTAGGATTGGTTGCATTTCAGTTCATGGCATGGCATCGGATCTCTAGGTCCATGCCTAGTGGTGGGGCTAGAGGTTAAAAGCTAGAACACTGTAAAATTGGATGTATTGGTGTGTAGCTTTTACACAGAGACCATATCTTGACAACAACTTATCATAAAGCATTCATACGAGGGTGGTCCCAAAAGTTCCGTTACACTCACTGTTTTGCCACAATAACAGAGAGCCAGAGCTTACAACACTTATGGTCATCAAGTACTATATCTTAGGGCTTTGGGGGTAAATTTTCACACTGTTATGTGCATTTGTTAAAACGCAATGGAGGTTTGAACCCTTGTACCCCTACTGCAGCGGAGCAGGTCTAAGGACGTTGCCGTTAATTGTGAATTTTTCATCATATTTTGCCATTTGTATAAATGCACTATAATTAAGAAATCTATTTCAAAATTAGATTTATATTTAGCTAAATGGTTCTGTAGCATATATTTGGAAATCTAAGTAAAATGTTTATTAGCAAATTGTCATAATGATGCTATAAAGAACAATCATGCAAAATAACAAAAAGTAACTAAATGCTGTCCACTGTTAACCACTCCCCACGTTTCAGTAGGTCAAGTAATTACACTGTTAGCTGAAATATCTTTTTGAAAATAGGTGTTGTGTAATAGTATTGAAGTCCTCAACTAATATGAAGCTAAACAGGTGCATGATTTCCATTAGAGAACATATTTTTGGGATGTAAATATAACGACCCTGTATTTTTGCTTCGTATGTTTTTGCCGACGTCATAATTTTGTCTTTGAATTTTTATAAGTAAGCTTCTTTATTTTTCTCCCAAACTATCAACTCGTTCTCAAATTTCATACCATTATCACTAAAGGATGCTCATACCATGACAGTTATGCTGGTATGTTTTTGTGTTAATGATCACATTATACCTATGTTGATTTAGCAGATTGCGAAAAATGGAAGTTCCGAAAATATTTTGCATAATTTGACCTGCTCCGGACATGCCCACTCATGGTTACCAAGGTAACTGTAGCTGTGAGGTCATTACAGTGAGTGTTATGTTGTACAGTAAAATAAGATCCTATATAGCCAATTATTATTCATGAGTAACTTTAGATGGTTCCTGCTATGTGTTCAGAATAAAATGTATGTGTAACGGGACTTTTGGGACAAGCCACGTACTTCATGCATTTTAGGCTCCATGACATCGGACCACAGGGTCCGAGGCAGGGCTTGGGGTAGAGTTCGAAATCTAGAACACCTTAAAATATTGTTTTGCTTTTTATTTCTAGATAAAAACAACTTAAAAAGATGGTCAGTCGTTCACCTTTTAATTTGTGACACTGACTTGTGTGTCATGAAGTTAAGGCTGGGTTGACCTAATGTCCATAGCCCAGTGGTTTTGCCTTATATCTTGACACTCAATTAGTATATGAGCATACTTTTTACACCATACCAGACATTTGACCCTAGTGTATGAACATATTCCTTTCATTTTATGAGTGATTTCGACCAGACCTTTCATCCCACAGTAGTTATAGGTCGGTGTGACCTTTTTTCATGGTTCAGTGATTTTACATTATATCTCATCACTAATTTAGTACATGATCTTACTTCTTTCACAATATGAGTGAATATGACCAGACCTTTTATCCCACAGTAGTTATTGGTCGCTGTGACCTAATTTCATGGTTCAGTGATTTTACATTATATCTCATCACTAATTTAGTATATGAGCTAACTTCTTTCACAATACGAGTGAATATGACCAGACCTTTGACCAAAAATAGTTAAAGATCAATCGTCTCAGCAACGATCAGAAGCAAATTTTTGTTTTACCTGTTTTCAGAGGTGTTTTGTAAAAGTTGTACCCTTGGCTTTGTTTCACTTTTTCCGAAATCTGTAAGTTAAACAGTTTCGGAAAATATATACCTTTTTATCATTCTGTGCCACAGAATTCCGTTATATCCAAAACTCTATTTCATCTTCAAAATCATGAAAAATTAAGAAAGGGGAGCTAACTTCTTACTTAGGAATCGGATTTGGCCGAAACTTAATATACTTAAAGCTGGTGTGTATATCCTGGTTATGAATAAGTTTGAACAGAATCAGATTAATAGCTGGCTAGAAAATAAGAAAACATTGTTCTAGTTTCACCATTATAACCCTATGGGACCTATCCGTTGCCATGGTAACCAGAGTTTCGATCCATTCCACCCTATATTGTAATAAAAGTTGTGTTCTGATAAAAAGATGCGTCATGTGAACTTTGATGGTTCTGGGTTCATTGGTTTTAGAAATTTTGCACTTTTTGTTGTAGATTTTTTCTCTACGGACAGGACATTTTTGACCAAAATATAATTTCTATAATTCTACATTGTCATTGGCGTTGGTATAATATTTTTCTCATGACAATTATCAGTTCATAAGACTCCATTTCCCAATATGATTTAAACTTCCAGAAGTATGTGACGTCATAGAGAAATGACATCTTACGGACAGGACACTTTTTTGTTGCATTGTCCTCAGTAATTTGGGATATAAATATCTATCCAGTGATAAAAGTAAGTCACGCGACTGGTTATTTTTATCGATAAGGTATGTCCAAATATTGTTTATAACACATTGGAAGTAGTATTGGATGTAACAGTCTGACATATCTGGCAGGTCACTTTTCTCACTTTAAAATACCTCATTTTGGCACATCAGCTTTAGTAATCATGGCGTAACTCAAAAACAAATAGTCGTAGCCCATTCAAATAAACGGCAGAATAAAGGGGATATGGCCACTTACTAGCCACAGAATATTTTATATGCAAATAAAGTGTCAGTTTCAATCCTCTTACACATAAAAAGAAGCAATTTTCAAGTGAGACAGTATAACACCTGTTTTGGGGGTATTTTTGGCTATTTAAACTTATACTGCGAAAAAATGGCTTGTCCAATCAACATGATTGTTTTAGGCCAGTGAGAATTAATTGATCTTGACATCCTGCAATTCAATTTAAGTAAGTTAGTGTCGAAGAATTCGTTACACAACCGCATAACACTTGGTAAATTTAAAATTGTCATCTGATCTTAGCTGACCCGAATGCGACATAATTTCATGGTTCATAAGTTATTGAACCATGGAATTAGGTCACAGGGACCTATATATCTCGACAGATTTTTCGTATATGATCATATTTTTTCACATTATGTGTGAAGATGACTAGACCTTCGACTTAAAGTATTTATAGGTTACTGCGACCTAATTTAATGGTTCAGTAAAGGCAAAAAGATAAATGAACATGATGTCGAGTTGGTCTTACCGTCTGACAAAGACAGAAGCAGTCGAGCACGCTGTCATGTGACAGCATTTTTTCTCCCTTTATTTATTTGTTTATTTATTTATTAAATAATTGCACCTGCATCATTGTTTTGAGTTGGGTACCAGAAATTAACAGTTGTGTGTGTTTTCAGAAATAAAGGTTACACTCATATCCAAAGTATTATATACAGAAAAGAATATTTATAATATCAGTATGCATATTACCAATGACTGAAAAAATCGCAAAAATTCTACGACTTCAGAAATTTTAAAGATTAGATTTAGAGACAAAAATAAAACAAATACGCACTGGAGTTGATGCATCAAAACCATATCTCAAACTGATGATAAAAATCCACGACAGGTCGTTCAGTTTTCAATTCTATGCTACCGGAGAGTAAAATGATGTTGTGATATACGTGGGTAGTCCAAGAAGTAGTGCAAACACGTACATGTATTTCCCAATGTAATCATTTGGCAGATAGTCTGTATGGGGCTCAGGAGCATAGTTGATAGGATTTATAACGAGGATAACTATTCATTGCTACACACAAATTATAAACGCTCTGGGTCTTTCAGAGAAGACGTTTTTTATGTTTTTCTTATTCTAAGTCTATGGGAACTAATGACCCCGGGGAGGGTACATCTTTCACCCCAGGGGCATGAATGGCATTTATGTATACCTAATTATAATATTGCTGCATACAAAACATACAAGCTTTGGGTATTGTGGTTTCAAAGAAGAAGATTTTCCCATTTTAAGCCTATGGCAGATAGCCACAGGCCGGGGTATGGCAAGCCAAGTGCACATTAATTCTTTAAACCTAGGTTTGAACTTCAAACCAGGGTTTGAAAATTTCAAACCAGGGTTTAAAAAAATTAAATCCGGATTTAAAACTCAAAGGACGAACCCCAGGGGCACTGATGGTAGGATTTGAAAAGAGGGTCACTATACATAGCTACACATAAAATGTAAATGCTCTGGCCCTTGTGGTTTCAGAGAAGACTTTTTATGTTTTTATTTTTTTAGATTGTAAGGCAAAGGTAGCCAACGAACTCCTGGGTTGGGCCCTTCTTGGCCCCAGGGGCGTGATTTGCATGATTTACATTAAGCTCCACATAACAATGCTGCATACCAAATATTGAAGCTTTTGGTTTTGTGGTTTCAGAGTTTATTTATAGCAGATAATGACGCCCTTGGGTGGGGCCTGTATGGACCCTAGGTGCATGGTTGGTAGGATAACCATGTAGGATTTATCAAGAGGAGCAATATACATTGCTACACACACAGTATGTAACCTCTGGGTCTTGTGGTTTTGGAGAAGAAGAGTTTTTATGTTTTCCCATTGATAATCTAGAGGAGCTATATGTTGTCATGGAAACCAGAATTCTTGCCCAAAACCTAATGCGACAATTCCCCCATTCCCCCATCATTTTACCATAACTTGAATTCTGGAAAACACATTAAATTATCAATCTTGCAAAAAGCTAGAAAGCTAGTTCAGTTGCAATTGATAGTTTTCATGCAGAGAATTTTACAAGGTGGTTTGCAATTATTCGCAATTTTCTGCTAAAAACATCTTTGTCGCCATTGCAATTCGTGCAGTCGGGCTTAAAAGGTAGCTTGAATGACACTTCTTTGGCTTAGTGTTTCATTTTACTGGAAAGCAATTGTATAGTTTTAATGCAGAGACGTTTATAAGGTGGTTTTAAATAATTCGCGATTTTCTGCTAAAAATCATCATTTACCTCCAAAATTGAACGCGGGAGAACACATTTTCAATCTCGCAAACACCTATAAAACTATTCTAGTTGCTTTTTATAACCATTTTAAGTTTCAAAACACTTTTATAAGCCTGATTTCTGCCTAGAAAAACAGTCACACACTCGTATGTCATATATTTCTGAAAATACACCCAATTGCTATTTTTGGTACCCAGCTTCATTGGATCTCAATACAAGTGTAATTTCAAATAAAATGAAAAGCCCGAATTATGGTGTCTATGATTACTATACCATTTTACTGGAAAGCAATTGTGTAATTTTCAAACAGAAAACTTTTTAAGGTGAATTTCAAAAAATCGTGATTTTTGTCATAAAAACCATGATTTTCCCCAAAACTGAATAGCTTTGGCTGGATGAAAACACATTGAAAACTAAGAACACAATGCTGGCAATATTTTAGGCGTGGGTTTGGTGAGGAAAAATCTACGGGGCATTAGTATTTTGAAGCAAACAAAAATTTCAGAAATTCGCAATTTTATTCTCAAAAATGAACTTTTCACCAAAATATCAGAACACTGTACCCGGTAAGAAAATTAATTCCAGTGATACGATAAACTTCAATGTTTTCTGTAATCAATGGTGTAATCAAAGACCATTTTACTCTCGGGGAGCATAGAATCGAAAACTAAGCGACTTATCTCGGATTTTTTCCTCTAGTAATACTTTCTGCTTTCGAACTAAACATTTGTGTACTAGTCAATCGATGTCAAAACTATTAAATATCTAGGGGACTTTGTTTTGAGTCCTCGTGCAGATGTAGCCTGTTCAAAAAGTTAAATCAGTTTTGTCAGAGAACGCCTCGGAACATAATTCGATTAGGCTATGTCAATAACTTTCCAGATTGGTTAAAACATGTAAACTTTATGCTCTCGCTATTTTATATTTACATATGTTTTTTTTTTTTTTATCATCCATTACGAAAACTTGCCCTGGTAATATATTTAGATTTTTTTAGCTTTAAAAATTGAAAATTTTCAGCTGAAAAATTTTAATATTTTTCTTATTTTTGCTCAAACCATAGATTGAGGGTACAGGTTCTAACGAGTACCCACAATTTATGTTTTGGGGCAAAAATAAGAAAAAAATAGGTATACCCCTGCAAACCCCAATTTTACTATATAAAAAGGGGGTTTAAGGGGTATACATTACACGGAAAAGTTTTCCTGATGTTATTTGGCAATTTTAGAAAAATGATAAAGTTGTAACAGAGTAATTTCTAGAAACTGATGAAGAAGTAATCGAGTTACTTCTCTCTTTTTTCAAATTATTACACTACCTTGTATCGTGAATGTTGCTCACTCATGTCTACTGCAACAGGTGGTATTTTAGGCTTGGCGGGCGTGCTACGCCTTCGTCGTTCAATACCAGGGCAGTCGTGTATCGAAACATCTTTTCCCTTTTTCGTGCACGAAGCAACTGCATTTTTATCGCAACTGACGTCTCGTAGATGGTCGTACTGACCCTGTGTATTATGGTTGCGACTTGGACAGATACACACTGCATGGTTATATGCCTCATAAACATTAAAGCTTGGATGAAGCATGTTTTTAGTGTTGTCTGTAACGCTGAAAAAACATATAATATTATATATAAGTTTAATTTGGCAACAACGTTTGTGAAATTTGTGATCGCTTTTACCAGATGCGTTTTAAGCGATAAAGATTCTATGGAAATTCGTCTGAAGCCCATCCATACGTCTAGATACGTGATTCATTTTCGTGTCTTAATTTTGTTACTGCATAGACGTAGTAGTATTTGATTTTCTACCTGCTTTGGGAAATACGCTCCATCAGTTCGCGAAATGATTAAATTGTCCCATGCATTCTGCTTAATTTAGATTATGTTTGTACATATATATTTATGTTTATCTCACTGAATATTTTTTTCGAATCAAAATGTATTTTCATTTAGTATATGATATAAAGAGTAAATTGTATTACCGCCATGCGTTTACGAAACGTGTCTCGGTGGTCACAGAGCCATGCCTATCATGGAAATCATTGTTAGGGTTGTTGTCAAGGGTACCGCAGAGACCCCGTGCGTTATTTACATCAAGCGTTGACGGAAAGACATGGACGTTAATCAGTAATACACCGGATATTCGGTGCAGCATAACTTTGACGCATGATCCATACGGTAAAAATATCTACAATAAGCAGAACAGTCGTTATAACATATACTGACCAAACTTGTTAATCTGTGACATTGCAGTCTAGAGGTCCTGTCAACTTTAATTGAACGTACTTTACTTTCTGAACTAGAAGAAAAAATATAAGGCGGCCTCTTATAACTTTCTTTCAGTGTATTACTATGGAAATAAAAAGTAAAACTGAGACCCTTTGAGAGCAGTGAATATATTAATAAGAAAGTATATGGGTCACCTTGCGCATTCGGCTACTCAAGCTTCGTCAGTGACTAATATAAACCACTGCAGTAGCTGAGGGTGAGGTTATGGTCATGTAAAATCAATTGAAGCCCGCAGCTCATTTTGTATTACTAATCGTTCTAAGGCGAAACTTCCGTTGTGGTTCTGATTGCTTTATGTTTTGGTCTTATAAATCATTTGTGTGCTGTTTACAAGTAAGTATGTGTTCATATTACAAGTTATTTATAAGTTATTTTCTATCCTCTGGAGCCAGTTATGGCGTAGCACCGTAACATTTGATCATAATGCACTATTTTTCCAGAGTCTCGTAACCATTGTAACTCTAACGTAACCCTACCAAAACATGATCGTATCTGACTGTTCTGATGATAAAATATAATTTATTTTCTCTCCTCTGGAGCCAGTTGCGGCGTAAATGTATAAGCGATTGTTAAAAACGGATTTAAAATTAAACCAAAATCTCAACTGGCTAACACTAGTTTTACAAAACGTTGCTGCAATAAACCTAAGCCCAAAGATACCAGGCGGGAAGGAGCCTATTTCTTCTGGTACATCACGAAGTTAAACAACAGCCCAATGAGAAAAGCAGCAACTCGACCATAATAAAGCAAAAACATTCCGACGAGCACAACAGACAGACAAACGGACAAAACACGCGACATGAATATAGATAACAACAGAACCGACTTGGAATGGTCAGTAACCAATTACTTGGGGGATGTCTTAAATCGATTTTACAGAGCTATAATCCTCTCCCTAACTCTGTTGATATTTAAAAAAAAAACAATCGTTTGATTTAACCAGAAAACTTCCATATCTCGTTATGTGACGTCACTGCAATGCTCATAAAGGGAACGGCAGCTAATCAACATAGCGAATTGCTTCATTATTTTTTACGTTTCAGAAGACATTAATGCATTTGCTGAAGAAATTATTTAAAACGCGTAATTGCGATCAAACATAGTTTTCCCATTCCTTTATTATCGCAGGGTCCTTCGGGACCCCATATCCTTACGCAGATTATGTAAAAGCGACGCTCCTACGTCGTTCTTATGGTAGAACGTAGTATAATGCTCTGTTCTATTTCGCTCTTCTGTACATTGATAGAAAAAAATATGTCGTCAACCGGAACCGGAATTGTTATTTTATCGTCATCGTGACGTTGCCCTCGCGCTGCTGCATAATAGTTTTACGTCGCCGTCACATTTCAACACGCGCTGCGTTGCACTTACTGATAAACTAACTTTCCATAATGATAATTGTCGGCTATGGTCACAAACGTGAGGAAGCTGTCATATATGTAGCTTGTTTTAAAATAATCTGCGCAATGGGAATAGAGCGTCGCGACAATTCATATTAAAATGTCAGTGCTTAAGATCATTTATCATAACCCAGGACTGACTACTATATTAACTGTATACCGACGGCAACATAACCATGGGTGTCGAAAACAAAGCATACATATTATCTACTTGCCTGATAGGTATTTGGTCCTAGTGATTTCACTTTCAAATAGCCATCGGCGCAGTTTGTATATCCCATATACAACTTGCCGTCACATGTTCTAATGGTATACAAGTCCCTTCCCGCCTTTACAGCAGCGGCACAGTTGCAATATGCTTTATGCCATATACCTGGACACCTCGTAAATTCAACTTGTACCTGTAACATAAATGTTCATATGTAGGTCAATGAACAAATAGGCATTTCTACATTCCTTAATCAACAGTGATAAACTTTTAACGCATTAGATAATAACAAACGGTATAATCCTTGCATTGTTGATTGTCACCTCCCCATGACCAACTTGATCCCGTTTACCTGTTAAGTTAACGGAACACGGAACCAACGTGACCTTTGCCACGACATGTTTACATAATGGGATTATATATTTTGCAATTGATTCGCTGTTACACGCATGCTCAATTCGCCTATGTGCGAAGCCTTTGTCATCAAGGAAACGCATGATAACATCACCTGGCGCAATGTACGTTGGTAGTTTTGTTTTAAAGTAAAATAGAACCGAATTTTAACGTCATTCAAAACGTTTCAATCTATATTGCGCTATCCCATATTCTAGGCATGCCTTTTCAGCACTATGTCAACTGATGAGCTGCAGAATTTCTTTCTGATTGCGCCATTTCCTCATCATTGTCTGCTTTTTCCCTTAATGAAACCCTTTATTTGACATAATGCGTGATATGCATTGAGCAGTCGGCCATGTTTACACTTTTCTTCATATTCAAAGTAGTTCTGAGGGATCTTTTCCAATAAGCTTTCACATGATCTCTAGACCTCGTGTTATTAACTGTCTAGGTTGTCGTGTTTTAATCATGTTATACTTTCTACGCACAAAAAGGTGAAACAGAGATGCACCACTTAAAATATCATTATAAAGGACAGAAGGAGCCCGGGATCGCAGACTGATCCCTGATTGTCCAGACCAATTACAGTACTAAACCAGTAGGCTGCGGATGTTCCCATGTAAACGTTACCGTTACAAGATGGTGGACAGTGTTTGGCGTTTTTGTTTTGCTGCG
The DNA here is from genome assembly GCA_964017185.1 of Rugalucina vietnamica. Lineage (NCBI taxonomy): Eukaryota > Metazoa > Mollusca > Bivalvia > Lucinida > Lucinidae > Rugalucina > Rugalucina vietnamica. The sequence goes on along the minus strand of OZ024878.1, from coordinate 52,294,902 downwards.
GATAGGAATACTTGGCTGAAAATTGGGATTATTTTCGAAAAGTTACACTTAAGCTTAGCAAGACATTTATAAAACATCAAATATATCGATACGGCATAGGGTCGTTCGAGAGACTTGGTAAATGAGAATGAAATGGAGGAAGAAACAGTCGCGAATGTGGATGTGAGCAATCGTTTTGGCGCGTTACGTGAAAAGGTGTGGCCGGTTCCAAAGACGAACAGGACAGAAAACGTAAACGGGTAAATACGAGTAGTGCTAGTATTGGTGATGACAGCACTGAGGCCGAGATGGATTTGTTCTACTAATTAACAGAGAATCAGAAAATGTCAGTAACTTTTGATAAAAAAAAAAAAACAAAAAACAATGAATACACCTTTTAAACTCAATTTCACGCAGTCCAATCAATAACTGAGCGACGGAACGGAGGGGTTGGTTTAAAGCGTACTTCCGGATAGGTGGGATGAATAAATTGTGTAAACAAACCAGGGATAAATGAATCTGCCAGGTAAGATCATTGTTGCTCATTTCTCTGTAGATAGTTGTTGTAATATGTGTATGCGCAGTATAAAGAACATCTCATAAGCTTTAAACTGATATGAAAATGACCTTGCAACACTTCGTAGAAACAGCGTGATAGATGCGCCAAAAATTTATTCGAAGCTTTGTGCCTTACCTGTTCTGTCATGCGACATCATGAAATGACAAGTTTCGAGCAATTCCATCTAACCTGTACAAATTTTGATGATGTCTGACCTTCAGAGTAGCCGAATAATGATCTATACTATCCTAAATTAAGATGGGATGCCACATGGCTGATTTTTTTTTTGGTATACGTAGTTTCTTCGTAGGTGGCATTTGTAATAGGTACCTTTCTTCCGGAGGGGATGGATATTGAAATCTTCAGTGAAGCTGTTTAAAGCATACAAAATACGTTTGACGTTTGTGCTATTGAAATGCACAATGCCTATACGAAGGTTACATACGTTGCTGACTAAAATGAAAAATGAAAATTTAAACATGTTTAAAACCTTCGCGACCAGTTCGCGACCAGTTTGAGACTAGATTGCGACACTTGAAAATTCTCACGACACTCGTGCGAAACTCGCACGAATGTCGTGCGAATGTCCGCGACAAAATTCGCAAAACAGTCTCGAGAAATTTGCATGCCAGTGAGATACTAGCTTAAGACCTGTACCTCACTGGTATGCGACAACTGGAGACTAGTTCGCGAATAGTTCTCGACTATTTCACGACAAAGATTAACGATAAGACAAACACAGCTTTTACGTTGCATTCTCATTGAATGGACATTTATGAGACAAATTCGCGAATTTCGGTCTAATTTTGAAAATATACGTGCGACAGTCGCGAGACATTCGGGAGAGTGTCTCACGACTTTCCCGTGAATGTGGCTTATTTTCATTTTCATTATTACGACAGTCGCGCGACAATCTTGCGAAATATTTTGACGAAAACATTTGCATAATGTTTTTAAACCTGTTTAAAAACTTCACGACCAGTTCGCGACTAGTTCGCGACACATGAAAATTTTCAAGATACTTGTGCGACACTCGCACGAATGTCGTGCGAAAGCCCGCGACAAAATTGGCAAACTGTCGCTTGAAATTCGCATGCCAGTGAGATTCTAGCTTAATTGAATTTTTATTTCATTTTGTCGTTTTCACCACCAGTCAGTGTATATTTCATGGCCCATGCCGAAAATATAAGGGCATATTTAATGATTTATGATTATAAATTCAAACGCCTGTGCGAAAACTTGCCCATGCAATACGCAGACATTTTTGACATGTAAAAATTGAAAATTTCACCAGGAAAAATTTGATATTTTTAAAACTTTCCTCAAAACATAGATCGTCTCTGGGGCTGTTCTAACGAGTACCCACAATCTATGTTTTCGACAAAACAGAAAAATAGGTTAACCCCTGCATACCCCATTTTTACTATATACAAGCGAGAAACAATGTGTTTTTCATATTACGGGCATGTTTCCCTGATGAATTATGTATATTTATGGCATTGGTATAAAAGAACACACATTGTTGAACTTAAAACAGACTATTACAGCTCAAAATACACATTTACCTATTTTTGCAATAATTTGTTCCGCACTAGTCATTTGTATCTACTGGGGAAAACGAGGCCTTCGTGCCAGGATTTAACTTCTGATGTGCCGGGGATGTGCCGTGGGCTTACTTTAGTGCACGTACATGTAAGTAAGTAAGTAAGTAAGTAAGTAAGTAAGTAAGTAAGTAAGTAAGTAAGTAACTTCTTTATTTTACGAGGGTGACCCATTTGGATATATCCAATCTTCCATGGAGCCCTCAAATTACTAAGCCTCTCTCGAATATATTGTTTGTCATAAGAACAACTTTCAGATGTTGATTCTCATTATTGTCATCGTTCATGTCCGGGCCTTGGGATATAACCACAAATTTGACCCACATTGCCTGGGTTTTATGTGGATTTTAAAACTTTAAAAGTATATACAGACTCTATTGTCTGAACGTTTTGCTCAATGACAGAAATCTTCATGTACATCCTTTTAAGTGATTGACGTAAATTGTCACGTGATCGATCTCAAAGCAACAGTCAAGCCATCAGGAAAACATGTCTATGAACTGTATACCCCATTGAACCCCAATTTTATACAGTAAAATTGGGGACTACAGTGGCATACCTATTATTCTTACACTAGTTTGATCCAAAACATAGATTGTGGGTACAAGTAAATTGGGGATTACAGGGTTATACCTTTTTTTCTTCAATATTTGATCCCAAACATACATTGTGGGTACTCCTTAAAACCGCCTCGGCGAGGGGTTGTACGTGTACCGACAATCAATGTTTTAGCAAATATATTATAAATATTTTTTTTTCTACGGATTTTTTCTTCAATTTTTACACCTGAAAAAAAATATCTGTATATTGCATGGGCAAGTTTTGGTAATGATATGCTCTGAGCCTTTGCATGTGAAAACCAACAATTTTGTTTCCGATCATGTCCGATAAAAACCGACCTTTACAGTCACACAATCAGCCTAGAGGTTTAAATATCGGATTTAACAAAAGTGTAGATTTGCCCATTGATTGTAGATTTGCACCCTCTCCCCACCCGCCCCGGCCAAAAATAATATAAAAGAAAAACGAACGAGATGCCACATTTCTGAAATATGACAAAATGCTACAAGATCTTCTCATTCATTATTCCCGTCGCTGTTACGTAATTACCCGAACCTCACACGGTAGTAGAACGAGATGCCGAAGCGGAGCGGAGTGAAATTTACTTTCCTGATCTAAGTTCAAATGATTTTATCAGAACCTTTGTTGTTGTTTTTACAATGAGAACGGATAATCCTTAGTTAGTGTTTATGCGTTTCACATTGAATTTAACATGCATCTGGGGAGTGGGGTGCCTTATATTTAGAGCTCAGGGGTCAGGATCGAGAAATAATGGGTTCGATACCTACCTTCGCCGTGCTGTGCCCATACACAAGACACTTTAATCTCCTCCATGGAACTGTGTAGCATCAAGGAATCAGTGGTTTCGCCACGACATGACTGAAAAACCTGTTGACTTGGACGAAAACCCATAGCTACATCAAAATAACATTCATGAAACAAGAATGCCCCTCCGTAAAAGTATACGTATACTCAACCCCTCCGTCGTAGAAGACGACGTAATTGATTTATATCAACATATTTTCAAAAGTGTGGGCTTTAAACAAAAATAGTAATTTAAAGTATACAATAATACGTAGTCCAAATAGCACTTACCTCTTCACAAGTGATTGCAAAATACCGGAAAACAATCTGGCCAAAATAATGACGTAGTCTGATTTCAAACCCACAATTTTCACAGGCTGATTTATACTGGCGCATATTTGCGTGCTGCACGAGACATGACTGCGACATAATTTTTATACCAGAACGTGCAGTGTGATATAACCGTTTGTATGCGCTATATCGTTTGGATCAAAAATAGCAGAGAATGGGTTTAAAAACGACATTTTTTGTCGTAAAAATGCAAGTACCGTCTCTAAAATGGGTGTATTCTTTTCCCACCCGCTCATTATCGAACTATAGATTGGACTGCGTGACTTGTACCTTTTTACAATTGCGCGTAAGCAGAATATTATTGACTCAAAGGAGAAATTCGTGCGGTCGTCCTGTGACTCGATAAGTGAGATTAAATCATAGACACAGTCACATGACAATGTATTAAAAGGTACAAGTAGGCAAAGATCAGGAAAAGGCGCAATCAGAAAAAGATTCCCACTCCAAAAACCGAGGTGGGAAAAAACCAAACTAACAATCAGGTACTTAAGCCTACTAGTATTATAAGTCTCTTGATCTAGAGGCCACAGAAGTAAGAGAAAGAACTTGATATTCAGAGGTTTGTTTGAGCACAGGGGAGAAGATTGTTACGAACTTGTCCAAATATTCTTGGTAGACCAGATTCACTTTGATGATCCAGAGGATAATTTTGAATGAGCATATAGACTAGGTTCGAGAAAAAATCAACAAAGAAGACCGATTATAGTTGCATTTAGGGATTATGCAGATGTTGAGCTTATTCTCAGCACAGGTAAATGTTTGAGGAGATCGAGATTTTCAGTAAACAATGACTTTCCGAAGGAGATATCTAGAGCCAGGAGCCTTCTGTGGAACCCGTACAAGGACTTGCAATCGACGTATGATAATGTGTCACTTCAGTATCCGGCTTAAATTAAAGTGGGAAAGCGGGTTGCTGAGGATGCGGTTCCTGGGTTGTAGGAGACTGTGAAGGAGTTCAGAGTAAAACCGGTCATCTCAAAAGAAGCAGAATCTGCAAACTTGGCGGCTTAGAAACGCTAGGAACATCGTGCTCGGTTTAGACGGGAAAATAATTCCCAGGGCACTGCGCAGTCTGGTCGAAATCAGGGTTTGAACGAAAGTAACACATCGGGGTTAATGCTTAGGTCACACGAGCACTTACGTACGCTGCGGACGCTGCGGATATGGCTTCCGTATTTGTCCGTCCTAACCGTAACGATTCGTATCTTATCCGTAATGTCCGTACCTGTACGTGTACTATTCACAGGGCCCGAAAAATCCGCAATCAAGCTTTGATTATTGTAAAAAATTAGGCACGGATGAAAACCCGTAATGGTAGGTATTAGTATTCGGATCTGGCCGTATCGAATCGGTATCAAAACCGGATCTATTTCGTAACTAAACGTATCTTTCCGCAAGCATTTGTTGCGGATCGATACTGTTTCATACATGTATGTGTTGTTTTGTTCGGTCACGGTCTTTGCCGGCCTTCAGCTATGTACTCACCGAATCGCTTTTGCGTCCAATGCTCACAAACATGCATGTGCTTTCAATGCGTTCCTTTCGAGAGTATGAAAAATATTGATTCATCATCAGAAGATTTTGCATTGCTTTTACTAGCTCAGGAGGAGCCTACAAGACCTAACAAAAATAGGGTAACAAACAAACAAACGCACAAATGTTACTGAAATTATAGTTTTATGTGAAGTTATTTCCATTGCTTTATTACTATCACTCGATTGATCAATCAATCGATCGATGAGTCAAGATATCAATCACTCGATCGATCGTGATCGATCAATCACTCGATTGATCAGTCGACCGATCAATCGACCGATCGATCAATCACCCGATCGATCGTGATCGATCATTCGACCGATCGATCAATTAATTACTCACTTGATCACTTAATCGATCGACTGGCGGCCCCCCTCGCCGAATGGTTATGAGCGCTTAACCATTCGATCATCTCAACGCTGTGCCTTGTGTGGGTTCGAGCCCAACACGGGGCACATGTGGAACAAGCCAAGTTCTGCTTGCGGTTGTGCCAGGTGGTTTTTCTCGGGGTCTCCCGTTTTCGCTCCACCTACCGATTGGCCCGTCTCATATGAGATTAAATAATCTTGAAAAGGTCGTTAAACTGAATAAACTGAATAAAAACGTCAATCGCCTGAGAGATCGACCGCGATCGAGCAATCAGTCGACCGACTGGTCGATCAATCAATTAATCAAAGCATGTAATGTCCTTAAATCACTTCAGGTGCAGATACGGATTTTTCGTCCGTGTCTAAATTTTGATCTTTTACAAAATTTGGGCGCGGGTTCTACGGACCCTGTGAATACAACACGTACGGATACGGTCATATACGGATACGATACGAATTGTTACGGATATAACGGATAGATACGGAAGACTTGTCCGCAGCATCCGTCGCATCCGTATGTGATAGTGTGACTGTACTTTGGCAATAAACAACGGTTGCTTACATCATATTCGCCGCCCGATCAGTATAATGGACCGTTACCAGGTGTATCAAACAATAAGTGTTCAACGGTAGCAAAAATGGTGATAGTGAAATGCCAGAGTGCGGAATAATATACCACGTGACAAGTCTAATGTGGGACATGACCGTAATGTTCAGTAGGACAGACAGGAGAGCGTGTGAGACACTATCAAATATATGTAAATGAACGTATTCTGAAACCTGTTATTAAAATTACTGATATATATATAAGTATCTAGGCATATATTTTTCACAATCGCACAGCTTTTTAAACACAAGAAAGCACATTGTTTGCTTTATACATGTAGTCGCATTAAAAACTTAAACTTACCCATTGATTTACAATTGAAATTGTTTGATCATACCGTACTAACTGCCTAACTTACGCGTGTGAAATATTTAGTTTCGAAAATATAGAAATAATAGAAACAGTTCACACAACTTTTTAAAGAAAACAAATAACATAGCAGGCTAAGTACCCCACTCTACATGCTTTATGCTGAGCTGGGACGCTTCCCTTTGGAACATATTATGAAAACACGGACAATAGCATTTTGGACAAAAATTCTCCTTTGAAACGAACGAAGCTCTCCTATGCTATGTATCATGCTCTTCTAACTTGTTTCAATATAAAATCCAAATGGTTAGATAACGTAAGAAAAATTTTGAGTGACGCAGGCAGAAACGATGTTTGGGTTAATCATAATGACTTTATCCCTAGTAGTATCAAATTACATGTGAAACAGACTCAGTATCTTCAATATTGGCGATCTGAATTAACAAAGATGTCCAAAGGCATTAACTACAGCCTCTTCAAAGCTAGCATCCAGTTAGAACCACATTTGTTGTCGCTCCCGAATAATCTTTATATTAATATGATACGCTTTCGTACGGGCAATCACCGGATGCTCATTGAAGTCGGAAGATGGGATGACTCAGATATTAGCGATAAGAAGTGTATTATTTTTTCAACAAATTCAATCGGTGACGAGTGCCACTATTTGCTCCAGTGCTCATATTTAAGGCGGGATAGACAAAGACTGATACCCACACATTTCTTTGAACGACCTAATAGTTTGAAATATAAAAAGCTACTGTCAACGAGGGACGAAATATGTCTAACTAATCTAGGAAAATTTATAAGAATTATCATAAAAAAATTTTCGTAACAATTATCCCGTCAGAGCGGTTGCCAATCCTGCTGCTGATCACCATTACAAAAAACAACTTCTAAGTGCACATCTCAAACTAGAATCCTTGTCTAATCTCAGTGTCGATATGAAATCAGCCGAGCTTGTCTGAGCCATTGTTACTTTCCGAAGTGACACTGACGGATTTTTCACAAAGATATATTTGATATTGCTTATATGTTATCTTCTCTCTTCTTCTTCTTCTTCTTCTTCTTCTTCTTCTTCTTCTTCTTCTTCTTCTTCACCTGTGTAATCATAATAAACGAATGACAAAATAAAAGAGGATTTGACATTAAAATCCTCTTTTCCCGCATAAAAGTGGGCTTTTAGGGGGGTCTAATTTTTACATTTTAGGGGGGTTACCGTTTAACTTTTGACAAAATGTGAACTAGAGTACCCCTATTTTCGACTTGCTTGTGGGGAGGATTAATCCCCACATGACGTCCAATCATGAAATAAATATACACTGAATATATAAGATGAGATACCCCTGGATTTAACTTTCTTCTGGGGAACAATCCCCACCTTGTATTAATATTTTTCTACTGATTGTCATTTTTGGAATAAAACATCATGTCAGCTGAACACAAACACAACAAAAATGTTGTGAGGATTAATCCCCACTGGTTGCCGTTTTTAAGATAAAGCCTCCACATAACCTCCGACCATGAACGTATCAACGGTACCATTTTTTAACTTTCATTTGGGGAATAATCCCCACCGACAATCATTTTTGGAATAACATATACTAACACAAAATTACCTGAGAAAATGAAATATGGAAACGCTATTGTATCTCGTTGTGGGGAACAATCCTCACTGAGTGTCAATTTTCCTTTCTTTCAGGAGAACAGAGAACCTTAATAGAAGTGTTGATTTCATTATGAGTTTATAAGATGATATGCGGTACGTATTGGGGAATAATCCCCACTGGTTGTTAAAAGTTAGGAATGTAACTTAACACTAGCTTATTAAGAACACAGAATAACTAAGGAAGATGCAATATGGAACCCATATTTTGCTTTCTTGTGGGGAACATTCCCCACTTACAGCAACTCTCATTTCCGGCCGAAAGCAAAAATTCAACATAAGATGGTAAAGTGATATAGAATACCCATATGACTACTGGGGAATAATCCCCAATGGTCGTCAATGTCAGCAAAACCCCGCATAACTTTCAAACAAGATCTCCCGATAACCTTGCAATATGGTATTTTAGTTTATATCTCGAGAGGGGAACAGTCCCCACTGGTGGTAAGTTAGAAAGAAGATCTTATTAAAACTTGAAGATGAAATTTAGCACCCATATTTATCAATTCATGATTGTGGATTCATCCCCACTGATTGCCATATTTAGAAATCAAGTCCGCAACCGAACAAAAATTGGGGATTAATCCCCGCTGGCTTTCGAATAAAACGCAGATCTTGTTATAACCTGAACATGCTCACTTCGGTATCCCTTTTTCAACTATCAACTGGGGATTAATCCCCACTTGTTGTTAATTTTAGAAAACAGGTCCACAAGAACAGGACAGAAACTGTGGAATAATCCCAATTTGCTGTGAATAAAAACCACGATCTCATTATGGCCTTTGAAGATGAAGTTTGATATCCTTATTTTTCTACTTTCTACTCTAGAAATGTATAAAACTTCATAAAACCACAACGAACAGTTCAACATTTCATCAGAATCATAGTACCTTTCCTTTTAACATTCGTGTTGGGGAACAATCCCCAGTGGCTGTACATTTAAGAAATGAAAACTGCACATTACTTAAAGAGAATAATGTTTGTGCCCCCATTTTTACTCTTTCCCCATTGGTTGACAGTGTTCCGGAAAGAAAATGCTGTCATCAAAACCTGGAGAGTAATGCTCAATGTATGCCAGTTTTAGAAATAGAAAATCCATATAACTAGCAATTTGAAACAAGAATTTTCATTCTATTTTCAAGTTTGGGGAATAATCCCCAAAGATATCAGTTTTAGAAAGTGAAGTGCAATGTAACGATAAACTGTTTGAATGCACGGAATCCGAGAATTATTTCCCACTTTTCATGCTTGTTATTATATAAATATATATTTTAAATAATGCGTCACAAATACTAAAGCAACTTATAAGCACGTATGAAATCAGGTATTCCTATTTTAAACTACATTTTCGAGGAATTATCCCCACCGTTTTAAATAAAACCACATATTCTAAAGCGAAAGCCCAGTCAATGGTAACATGCAGATCTTGATGTCTCTGGGATTCGTCCTCATTAGCCCTGATTTGTGTGTCGAACATATCCTTTTACATGTACATGTATGTCGCAAAACTAAACAAATAATTTAATTCTACAACAAGGATAGCTTTTAAAAAAGCTAGAAGCGGCTCGTTTAGCATTTTGTATTATGTCCACACAATTTTGGAAATCTATTCATTTTTTAAACAAATAAACTTGTATGCTAGTAGTTTCTGAGAAAACAAATTTCTTATTTTGATGTGCATGAGCTCAAGATTACTCTCACACTGATCTCATGAGAATTAGTCGTAAAGTAAATGTGTGTGTGTGTGTGTGTGTGTGTGTGTGTGTGTGTGAGAGAGAGAGAGAGAGAGAGAGAGAGAGAGAGAGAGATTTCGTTGCACTTTTAAAGGCTACAAACGGCTCTGTGTGCATAAACATAATGGACAAGTGGGCTAAAAAATATGTTGATTTCCGACCCACACTAATCAGTCATTAAGTAGGCATAAGCCACAGTACTGCTTGCAATAAAATAGCTATAGAAATTAGAGGTGTTTCGGAGGCGAACAGACACGGTCCAATGTATGGAAGTCGTGTACATGGTTTACTTGGTGTGAATTGTGTCAGTGAAAGTGGGGTCCCTTTGATCACGGTGCGAGACCTTCTGCTTGCGGTTTGCCAGATGGTTTATCTTGTGGACCTCCCGTTTTCGTACCACCCACTTATATGAGCTGAAATTATCTTAAAAGGGACATAAAATTGAATTAAAAAAGAAAAAAAGGCCGAGTGGACTTGGTAAGACCGAAAAGTTAAAAGGCAGAGATGACCTGCTTCCTGGATTTCCTGTTCGGTAATTAGTCGACCCTTACGGCCCCGATATCAGCATACGCAAAATGGTCTACATCCGAACTTTGCTTAAAAGAAAAATGATGATTGGCTGGATTTCATTAAACCAATCACTGCTAACGTTTAAAACATCACATGTTTTCGGATTACCGGATGATTAATTAGTGTAGATCGGAAACCAACCTGTGTAGTCATGCGGAGTGTTCGGTATTTATCGTAGGTTCCCAGCCAAAATCATATCGCGTGCGTTCGTAGTTTTTTCCAGTGGTAAAAATGGTACCATTGGTAGACAAATTCCGTTCAAGGTTTTACCAATGGTACCATTGGTAATGCCATTGGTACCAATGGTACCAATGTTACCAACATACGGCAGCAAATAGTGCAGATAGAATACAGCGTGGGTAATTCTACCAACGCGGGAAAAGTCACGTGATTCAATATGGCGAGCCTAAAAATATATCATGAATTTCGTAAATAAGCAATACTTTTGTCTAACAAGCAAATGTAAATGTTATAAATAACACAGTATACATGAAGTAAATAAGAAAGACAAAAACAATTGTATTGATCAATATGATAAAAAATTTCACCATGTGATCTACCAATGGTACCATTGGTACTAATGGTACCATTGGCAGTAGAAAAACGTTCAGGGTTTTCTGGTTACCATTGGTAAAAATGGTACCAACAGTACCATTGGTAGATTTGCAGATTTTACCATTGGAAGAACCCCGAACGTTATTCCGAAAATATCAAAAGACTCAGGAAGTAGCCGATGTTGTCTTAAGTTTAATTTGGCGTTTTCAATATGACTAGACAATTGTACGATTGTTTACGATTTAGTGGGACCGGTACGTCACCTAATTTGCAATCCTAAACTGGTCGTAAGACGATCTTTAGGGGTCGGTCCCACTGAATAGTAACCAGTCGTACGATTGTATGATCACTGATGATATTTTTTCTATAAGGCGGTGTATGCAAGAACTGTAAAATGTTATCCAACGTGTTCCTGCTTTCTTTAAGGCTCTGTCCCACTGCGCCTAAGATAGCTTAAGACGCTATAAGATTGTCCTAATACATGTATTAATTTGGGGGCCCTGTATTTGACCCAGGTTGCAAATTAAGAAAGCGACAATTCATTTAATATTTTATGAAAGCGAAAGTTTTTAATATGATGATGAGATTATGAAGGTAACTGACATGATAAATGTGCCATGCAAACTTTCAAAAGAAATATGCCATGCAAAATTTCAAAAGAAATGTGCCATGCAAAATTTCAAAAGAATATTATAGTAATGAGAGCATTATTGTTTCCCATGTACGAACTACTCTTCAACAGTGAGAAACAGTTTGCTGTTTATCTGCCGGCTTCATAAATTCCGTTTGGTTTAGTATATAATTATGTAAGGTCGAATTATTCATTCATATTTTCACGGATACGATCTCAGAATAATATTGAGAAAGGGAACTGTAAATCCACGTATTTCCTCTACTTTGTTTCTTACAGCACAATACCAGAAACGAGAAAACGTTTCTCCAACGTCTTTCTGAGTGTCAGCCTGTATTATGGACAGCTTAAAGTGTGTTGCTCCAGAACGTTTGTATCGAATCAAGAACTTCACTTGCTTTGGAGCCTTTTACTCTGTCATAAGTAAAATACTTTCGTATGGCAACAATACATCTGATCGGAACACATGAACACGGCTTGGGAAAGAAATGGTCACATCAGTAAAACAAAACCCATGAAAATTACACCCATTGAACCTCACTTTTATCAAGGAGTTTCTATACCTGGAGTTCGTGCTTCGCCACATCAAAGGTTCCATGTCCGGCACCGCGACACCTTTTAATAAGTCAAGTATCATAATAAATTAACACCTAATTATGTACCCAGGATGAACGCGGCTGCGATGCTCGCAGATAACAGCATGAAAATAACTACAGGTTATCTTTCAATGTGTGCATAATCTCTCTCCTTGAACGATTTATTATTATTTTTTTTTTTTATTATTTTTTTATTTTATTTTTTTTTCATTTCTTTTTTTTATCTTCTTATTTTGTTTTTACCCGTGAATACTATATTTAAAAAAAACAAAAACAAAAACAAAAAAAAAAAAAAAAAAAAAAAACAAACAAACATAAAAATGCCTCCTTAATAATATCAATATATATTTAAGAAGATTAAAAAAAAAGAAAGAATAATACACATAAAATCAGCGATTTAGATTGATGTTTGATCCAACGAGGTATTACATAAACCTGGGACAGCATATACAAGTGTCAAAATTATGACAAGTTCTGGTCCGTTTGAAATGACACGACAGGTATTTCAAAATATAAGTGTCAGATTTGATTTTATCCCACAATCAACGTTCTTGGTACTTCATTAGCGAATTTTCTTTCAAGAAGTTTGATTATGTTTGAAGACGATGATTTTGAAGAGATATATTTTGCGAGCCAAGATATTCAGGAAGCGGAGAACTATACCGACTCGGAAAATGATTACCCCTATTGCCCATGCGAGGAGGACAATGACAAGGACATGATTTATTGTGACGGACCTACATGCGAATATGAATGGTGGCATTATAAATGTGCGGGACTAACAAGTGACACCATTCCCGAGGGATCATGGATTTGTCCTGAATGCAAACAAAGTAACGGTTAGTCGCTTCATATGTGCATTAGTTGCCTTTTTAAAGCGCCAGCAGATTTCTTCTATTTATTTAATAATTATTAATTAAATCATTTATTTGTTTAATCATTTATTTATTTAATAATTTTACTACATAAATACAGCTTACCTACTTTATTTAAATGGTCCCCAGCAACGTCGAAAATCAACGTCGATTATCATTGGAAATGTTCAGTTTGAATTGTTATATTCAAGCGGATGATTGCTGTTGTACGGCTGCTTAGGCATGTTAGTCGTCCACAGGACTGCTAAGACATTGCACGTCTGTCCACGTCTGTCCAACATGAGAAACGACTACCGCCAAAACTCGCATATCTGCTTGTACTTGGCCGTGCAAGGCCTGTCTTCTTGTTTCAATTGCCATCATCATCTTACAACTATCGGGCACGTGAATGTGAGATGAGCGAATGGGCATTGTGCTACTGACGCACATTTAGAGTTAATAATAATAATGATAATAATAATAACAATAATAAAAACATTAACTTTTCAGGAAGAAAGAAAGTTAAAAAGCCAGCGCCAAAGACCAGTTCAGAATTGTATAAATTGAACAAGCCCGTCAAGAGCAAAGATGTTGCCATCCCGTCCACAAAGAACACCGAAACATTGCCTACCCAGTTGTCTTCAACAGAAAATGGTGAGAAAAATCAGACATTTACTGTAACCCAAATCAGGACATTGTTTGAAGGTGTCATTCAGACATGATATCAAAACAGGGGAAGAGAGAAAAATACAACGCATGCTTCAATTTGTTTTCATATATACATATATTCTTTCTCTTCAACAAGTACATGTATGAAGTTAATCAAGTTATTGTTGTCAATATAGGGTTCAAACATGATTTTCCATTCAATAACATTCGCTAGGTCTACGCCCTCGTTTTTCAACACTCCACGAGGGACATATCGAAAGTTAATGAATGGCAAAATCATTTTTAATCGCTATCATTGCATAAATTCTGCACAAACAAAAGAAATGATGGAGCACTCTATTTTACAGCCTTGTCACATTTCCATACGCGTAAAAGCTTTCTTATGCTCGTTCTGTTCGGAGTTCAGTTATCCATCATTATTGCATAAATACCCGTGTCACACGATATTAACAGCCATTTATTAACGCCCTCGGTTTTCAACATCCCCTCGGGACCTAGCGAATGTTAACGAATGAAAAATCATGTTTGATCCCTATATTAGCACGTCTTTTGAATGGTGCTCGGTAACGAGCATGAATAAACACTATATTAACAGCACGTGCGCATGGGTATTGCCTCTTTAATATTTTTTTTTTTTCGTTAAAACACGCATGTTAATATCGTGTTGCACGGCTATTTATGCAATAACATACATTAAGAAAGAACATAAACATGTTAATGCTTATATTTTATCTTCGTCAAACTCAGTGTTGTGTGTTTGAAAACGCACGAAGACACCATTCACAATAGAAAACATACTTTCAATTATCAGTTGTCTATATCTCAAAGCACATGAGCCTCTTGTAAAAAGTAACGGAGTAGGTTGAAGTGAAGCTTTACGTTCACCGTGAGCATGGTTAACACTTTAGCCATGTTGCGGTGCACCGTTCCTTTGCAAGCCACCGAGGGCGTATAAAATATGAAAAAAAAATGGCACTGTCTCACATAAAGGATCAAACAAGAAGAATCTGTCCCAGTAGCAGTTTCACATCGATCCTTTATCCGATCGATCACCTTCCGTCACTAAGCCGTAGGAGAAAGACCCGCAGCAACCAACACGCCAAGCCTCTTGCACAGCCTCTGTACTAGCGACCTCTCCTGTAACAGAGTAAACAAGTTTTATTCACAGTACTAAAGTTAATTTTCCTAATCTTTTCTCTTACTTCCAGTGTTCTATTTGACAAAAGAAGATGCGCTGGAACAAGGCTTGGAGATATTCGTAGAAACAGTAAAGAAATGTAGAGAATCGCCGTCTGCCCAAATAAACAAAATGGTAGAAGTGCAACTTTTAAAGATATCTTGCGCGGACGACGGTCAACTACGTGCTCTTTCAGAAATGTTTGTTCACGAATGCTGGACCTCAGTTACGGCGGGAGATGAAAAAGTGCCAGCTGCAAGAGGGTTTGAACAATGCTGCACCAGTTTTCACGCTGCTGCATGTAAGCCAAATGCTACAATTGTGGACTTTTTATCACAGGTGACAGGTCATGATAAAAAGTCGGTCAACCATGCATATCAACTTCTGTTCAGCCAAATGATGACAGAAATTCTTAACAGACGTTTTGGAATCTGTATTACGGACATAACAAGTTCTGAACCAAAAACCACAGTGACAATGAACGAAAGTGAAGAACAAGCGTTACGGTATGCATGCGGGTACATTCCATTCTCTCTTATGAAACATTACAGAAAATATCCGAAGAATGAATTTGCAGTTGCATCAGTATCGGCCCTGCAAAAATGGCGTGCTGACAGTGACCAAGAGATTATTGCCTCTGACACACAAGAAAGCTCATTCATGTCCTATACTAAAGCATGGTTGGAACTCATAAATCGCGGAAAGTTGTTCTCTGTCTCTGACGAGACTTATCGCTTTTTCCACGCGGCTGAAGTTGTTGTCAAGGAGTATTTAAACATGAAGAATTTAAGAACATTATCTAAGGTTAAAAGTGTTAAGCAAGAGCTCATCCAAGCCTTAAAGAAAAACAAATCGGTCGTGCAAACATGGCTTGTATTAACAAGCAAAGTCAACGAACACGTCGCTGAAAAACTTAAAGAACGTGTATTGAAAAAGTTTGTTGACATGAGATGTTGTTCCTTCTGTTCTGTGTATTTAATATGTAAGAAAATGAAAAATCCTCATTCAGTGTCAGCAAAAGGCGAAAAGTCACTCAGAATCCAGCTTCTAAGCAAATAACCAAATTTGCATGTTTGCACTGCGCTTCGTTGCTGGATCATTCAAGTTTTTGAGTGCTGATGAACAGTTTATTCAGGATAATGTCATGTATATGTCCTTCTTATTCATACTCAACAAAGACACAAATATAAACTAAACGAATCCATACCTTTTGGGTAGCAGTGTGTCATTGATTGTTGTGTCTTGTTCACTGCGGGTAATGTTGCCTCTAGACGTTGCCAGTATGTCTTTACCCTTCAGTATTGTGATGTGTGAGAGTGCGCTTTCGAACTGCTGAGCAGTAGGATGGCTGTTGTGTCCATGAAACCCCCGTACCTTTGCGAAAAACTCTTCAAGTGGATCTTGGCTGAATTTTTCGCTAAGTATATACTCAACTCCAGTAATACGTAGTAGATCTTTCGTCACAGATACGAACGACTTGACTGTAAATTAAAAAAAATGGTAAGATTAAGTTCTTAACATTTACAAAATATTTTCTTATTTCCGAAAATTATCAACCAAGCTTTTATATAAAAATTAATAACACATTACGAAAACATGCCAATGCAATATACAGAGATTTCTTCAGCTGTAAAAACTGAAAAATTTCATTGAAAAAATATGATACTTCTAGCATTTTTCGGCACAAAACATTGATTGTGGGTACGCATTGTTATCTTGATGCGAATGTGGCGTGAGCTGCTATTTCTTCTCGAGAAATAAGCGTTCCTGTGCATGATCGGTAAATAAATGCTACATGTATCTAGTAAGGTATTCCATGTAAATGCTTTTCAATGAATTAAAACATCATTAATAAAATTAATGTTTAACTAATTTGTTGTTTCTGTTGTCAGTAGTATTCAAAGTAAGAACAATAAAACAGTCTACGATCAAACGGTACGATCAAACAGGAGAAGTGTGGACAGCATAATATCTGGTACCTGTTATTCTTAACCCTTCCAGTGTTTCTCGACTTAAACACATCCGACGTCTTTCAGCCATGGTGAGGTTAGCTTCTTGAAGACAATCGTTTTCCCAGTCATCAAGAAAACCGAGGAAGTCTTTCTCGAGCCACTGAAATAATATATGATGAATTTAAAGTTACCATTACGAAATCTTGCCCATGTAATGAAAGATATTTTTTTCAGCTGTTAAAATTGTTAATTTCATTAGAAAAAAAAACTTTGCTATTTTTTATACTTTTGTTCAAAACATTGATTGTGGGTAAACAGCGAGGCAGTTCTAACGAGTACCCACAATCTATGTTTTGGATCAAAAATAAGAAATATAGGTTGACCCCTGCAAACCCCAGTTTTTCTATATAAAAGTGGGATTTCAGGGGTATATATTTCACGGACATTTTTTCCTCATGTATTTATATGAACTACTAAAAACAATATTTTCCATCTGTGCCCAATTTTGCAGTCAGTCTTATGATTGTTTACGTGGAAACTATGTATATTAACTACCCTTGTATGTAATGTCACTTTGGAGCTTTGAACCTATAACAAGACAAGTCTCGGTCGTACGATTGATGCGCTATAAATCTTACCATCAATCTCCAGTCGTCTTCACTTGTGTAAGGCTTTCTGGTTGGGTGCAAGCTACCCTGACTGACGGTAGATACATTGAGACAGTCAAAGAACTGGTCTATGTTGGCGATGAACTTAGAAAGTTCCGTAACACTTTGTTGTCCCATAACACAAGAGCCTTTGATACGCTGCTGCTCAGCACCTTTGTGAATAAAATACAGAATTCTAAACAATTCAAATAAATTGCTCATAAATTAAAATACAACTGGAATGACCATCTGTCAATTACGTGTCACAAACAAACTGTGTTTTAGTCATGAAGTAGGCCTATAGCTAGAGGGTTGTAGAAACATGAGGTTACCACAAAAAGGAGACACATGTTGCTATGACGAACCAAAGCAAAATTGAAAATACGTATATAATACCTGCGCCGCTAATTTCACCTTCATTCGAAGGCTTGGGTTCAAGTGAAGGTGTTCATATGTCAGCTTTGGTAAGAGGCGAAATCCCTCTCCTTGTAGGTCAAGCTTCAGCAACTCCACCAACTTAGTCCATTCGAGGGCTTCACCATTCAGCTGAAATAAATTAATAAATAAAATAAAAATTAAAATCGAGATCCTTTAACAGCACTGCACATATTTTGAGAAAGTATTTACGCATCGTACAGGCCTACTACGTGTTTAGGCTAATAATAAAATGAGAATGTGTTTCGCGCATGCGCATTCACATTCTCATGCACGTGGATGTTGACGCTTTTTCGGTAAGCCGCGTCATCAGAAATGTTTACGAAAGTACAGATGTGTAGCCAATAAAACTTCACTGCTTATTTATATTTTATATAATGACAATGCATAATGCTAGACAGGCATTTTCAATAAGGCATCTAGCAGTCTGTCCGATAATATGCTTGTTTGTTTGTATTTATGATTATTGATAATGAAATATGCACGCTATATGCATCTTTTATCGGATTGAATGGTTTAAATTTCAACCATTTCCTTCTGTAAGCGTTTATATTTAAGTTTACCGTCACACTCAACACGTTTTCAGTCATGTCACGACGTAGCCACCGCTTTCATGAGAGATCTACATGTAAATATGAAAATGATAAATTAATGTACATGTATTTTGCTCGAAGACACAATTTGGTTCCAGTGAGGTTCGAACACAGGGCGCCTCTTAACCAAATGGCCACCACGCCTCTAACATATATTACGCAAAAATGGGTGAGGTATAGAATTTACCTTCAAGCGTCTCGTTTTCTTATTCCAGTTAGAATTTTCCAAGTTGTTTCTTGTTGTTTGTATCAAATGCGGCACGTCACACAGGAAGTAGATTCGTCTTTCGGGTGCGTACCGATTCATGGTGTAGAACGTTGGTGCGCGCCCGTCTGTGTTCTCGGCATGTAGCCTATAGAACTTTCTGTTTGGGCTGGCCCCATCTGAAACCAGCGCACGGACACGGAATCCCCCGCCTTCCAACGCAGCAACGGCACCCCAGACAGACCAATATAGTTGATGGGCAGTAAATCCTTTGCACGGATAATACGCAAACACCTGTTTAAGTGGTGAGAAAAGTCCCCTCACCATGAATGCAATGATGTGCGTAGCTAACTCATCCTCTTCCGCTGCTAGTTTCTTGTTGACAAAGTCACTGATTAAGTCATTGATGTCACCACATTCTGTGAACCCCTTTAATTTTCCTGTAGATTTTGAGTACACTAAATTACTCTTTATCTTTATTTCGTCAAAAATTATTGTAACATTTTGCCGAAAACTTTCGTCCGATTCCTCCGAGATGGTCTTTAGGATTTCAACATTGACCCCAGGACTCACGTTCAGGTAATTTGAATAGTCAAGAAGCGTCGATTCATGAGGTAACACTAGAAATTTAGACCCTTTGACCATCTTATATGCACTTGGGCTTTTCCCGTAAAGGCTAATACACCACCGTAAAAATGTTGGGTGCCATCGCATGGCATATTTTGACGACCGCAAAGCTTCCGTCTGCTGGCTCCAAAGTAGGTGTTGCGGTGATCCCGGCGCAAAAGTAGAGCAAACCTCATCCTGTTTCTTCTCTATGATAGTTTGAAAGCTGTTGGCCATGTCATCGTCAAGCAAAATACCATTCTTTTCTATCTCGTCACTGAGCATTTTATTTGTTAAGTTCAGTTTTCTCTTCACTGCTTTTTTCTCTTTTGTAACTGTTTTCAATTTATGCAACAATGCCGGACTTGACAGTGAAATATTAGGCCGCTTAGAACTTGAACCAGGGCCACAAGAGTCACTTTTCCTTCTTCTTTGACGGAATAAGTTTGACTTGAACATGCTGCACGAATGGCACAGAACGCCTGCACTATCATCCTCGAGAAACAACTGACAGTCCTTATGCCGTATCGTGGTTTCTGTACCATATCCTGACTCCACATATGCAACAACATTTCCATTGTGTTCCAGCACACGACTAGAATATAAGTCTGAAAAGCCCGTGCTTCCTTTGCAACGCTTTGCAGTGTGCAACAACTCTAGTATCTTTGACAAAATTTCTGTAGATGAGATCTTGGTTTCGTCGACAAGGAGCACATCCTCAACATGTTTGCCCAAAACAGTGATACTGTAGGTTTTGTCTTTGTAGATGCATGAATTTTAATCGGATAGGAAAGCTTCCAGAAGCTACATACATGTGTATACCCGCAAATGCGTTTGAACATTGTTTGTTCCGACGTCCGTGGCTATACGAATGCATGCCCATGCTATATACAGATACTTTTTGTGTTGTAAAAATTGAGAGAAAAAAAAATTAATATTTCTGATTTTTTTTTCGCTTAAAACATTTATTGTGTGTACACATTAGAACCGCCTCGCCGAGGCTGTTCTAGCTCTTAAGGCGGTTCTAACGAGTAACGACAATCTATGTTTTGGATCAAAAATAAGAAAATTTGTATACCCCGCAACATCCTATTTTTTTGGGTGGCTGAGTACTTTTCATTAATCGCATGAATTTCAATCGGGTGTGAAAAGCGTCTTCATTTAACCCAGAAGCTACATATACCACACAAATGTTTGTTCCGACGTCCGTAGCATTACGAAAACATGCCCATGCACATATACAGTTATTATTCTGCTGTAGAAATTTTAACTAATTTCATTCATTTTTTTTTTAATCATTATTTCTGATTTTTTTTAATTAATTTATTTTTTTTTTTGTTTTATTTTATTTTTTATCTTTATTTATTTATTTATCTATTTATTTATTTATTTATCTATTTATTTTTTATGAATTTATTTATTTTATATATTTTTTTTGTCAAAACATTGATTGCGGGTACATTCTGATGGTATTCTTCTTTTTTTGTTGTGTGTGTGTTGTTTTTTCTCTCACTGAGATGCAGATAGGTAACATGGGTGTATGGGGTTTCAAAGGTAAATGAAAATTAATGATTTTTCACTCAGATCAATTTTGAGGCACCACACTACACGGACAGTCACTGTGCCAATTTTACAACAATTCGGTCGTTTGTAAAATAAATAAACAATAAAAAAAAGACTCGTAGATCGCCTATTTTCCACTCAGAATGCAATTATTCTTTGAAACTTATTATATTTATGTACGCATTTTGTTCGGGACTAAAAGAGGCGGTCTTTTATTAAAATTATACATGTATATCAAAAGAAACAATGAGGTTGCTGTTTGTTTGTTTGTTTGTTTTTCCTTTTAGGCCATTAGATTATTGTTGACTGAGCGGGCGTACTAGCTCCTCCTAAATGTCGTTTTGTTTACTTGCGACTTATCCATTGGTTAAAAATGTCACAAGCCACGCCTTCTCACATTAAATTATGCAAAATAAAAGGGGCGACATCTAATACACTCAAATTTAGCCACGACATGAGAAAATAAAACATCGACTCCGATCAGTTTAGGAAACAAAATTTTTATTTCGGCTATTTAAACCGCAAGCAGAGAAAACAAGCAAAGTATACTAAGATAAAATTTGAACCCGGCAAAGAAGTTGGATAAAAACATGTATGTAGAATTATTTAGTCATTCTACATTAGTTTGTGACAAATATAATGTTTCAAATGCTTGGTTTTGAAGACAATCTTTATTTCGAATTACAGTCACCAAAATCCAATTATCAACAAGAGCCTCAGGTTGTAATTTTCAAAAAAATGAAGAAAAACCACGATGGTCTTAGCGCTTAAAAAAAAAAATGTCCGAATCATTTCGAGTGTCTGAGCCACCGCATGGAAAAACAAGCAATTTGCAAATGTACGGATGCGAAAACAAAGGCGCAGATCAACTGCGACGCTGATCAGCGCCTTTGTTTCGATACACGGATAGTACTATCCCTCTACTTTCTAAATCCAAAATTTCCAGCCTCTATCCATCTCCTGTGACTGTACAGCCCGGTTTGCGTCGGACCTGGTCAGAACCGAAATTGTTGGTTTTCTCAGGCACAGGCTCATTTATTGTTTGTCACTATTTAATTTACAAGTTTCTTCAAAAAAATACGATTATAGTATTGTATCATTTATATTTCGGACTTGTTTATTATTATTATTATTATTATTATTATTATTATTATTATTATTATTATTATTATTATTATTTGCCGTTTGCATTTTGATTTGTCCTCACAGTTAAAAATGTAAACTTGTGCCATTTCTCAATGGAACAGTCAGGTGCAAAAACACGAAAGATGCGAAGCAGTGATTGTTGAGACTGAAATAACGTATATGCGTTTTGATACCAAAATTTCATGTTCTAGATGTTTCACAAAGTAAATCAGCATCGTTTTTGTTATTTTATGGCGCAAATGTAACACCGCTAACACAAGGAAGGATTTTCACACTGCTGTAATACGCCTGTTTTATGCAGAAAAGTACGTAATTGTGATAGTCATAATGAAATGTTCAAAATGTAACTTTGATTCGAAGCATGTTTTTGAAAAACAAAGTATAATCCTATATTCTCGTATCCATCAGAATTAAATTCCATTTTAACACTTTTCACATATTTCCATCTATTTCCAAATGGTCTATATTATACTGACCAAGACATGAAAATTAACCATAAACATAAGCCGCGTCATTAGAAAACCAACAATGTGGTTTCCGAACAGGTGCTGTACATCCACAGATGATGGCTAGAAGCCGGGAGCTTTGAATTTAGAAATTGTACTATCCCCGTAGCGAAAACAAAGGCGCAGATCAAAAAGCTGATCTGCGCCTTCGTTTTCGCATATACGAAATATTGTTGTTTTTTCTCATGACGCGGCTGTAATGAGCATGTTAAACTTCGTTCGCCCGCGGCAATTATCGGTGGGGTCTGTTTTTTAATCCCTAATAAATAAACGCGTCTGTTTTTGGCATCTGGTTTTGAATACATGTGATCTGGTCATGTGACATCTGTTTTGATAAGGAAGCGTTAGTATATTATGTCATTATACATGTGACAAGATCTCGGATTAATACATTTATGTCTTGTTCAATTTGATATAAGAATATTTCTTTCTTTCTTTCTTTCTTTCTTTCTTTCTTCTTTCTTCTTTCTTTCTTTCTTTCTTTCTTTCTTTCTTTCTTTCTTTCTTTTTCTTTCTTTCTTTCTGCAATAGCAGGATGCAGTGGGATTTAATACGTTCGGATTAATGTTAATTCAAATTAAAATCAGTTATTTTTTTTCACGATTAAATACTTTTATGGGTCTTGTTAATTTTCAAATGTACCTTTACACGTTCATGAAGAAATACAAGCCTGTCCCTTATCATGTAGTATTGTATTGTTTTTCATTAGAACAGCTCTCAACCCGAAAGGGGCCGTGGATTCAAATGACCGGTGCATAGTTTGTATTTGAAACTAAAATACCAGTCCCAGTCGCCTTACCATTGTCTTAATATTAATTTTGGGTCATTTCTGTGACCCCGATATGCAAATTAAGAAAGGAGAGACACGTTGGAAACTATTTTACAATTTTTGCATACGCAGTCTTATCAATAAACCTACATGTATGATTAGACAATTGCTTACGATTCAGTGGGGCCGGCACTTTACGCGACAGATTTCTGTCTGTCGTTCGAACAATACCAATTGCAATACTGTTGAATTCAAACGTTGTACATATGTATCTATCTGTACAATACGGACATTTCAAGATGTGGACTGCTCCATGTATATTATGGTTGTTACGTTGGATATGAAAGCAAAATGCACAATATCGTAAGTATTATAGTTCTTTCTTTCTTTCTTTCTTTCTTTCTTTCTTTCTTTCTTCATCTAACTATCAAGGGAAGTGCAGAGAGGTATATTACACTTCCTCGATCTATCTATCTATCTATCTATCTATCTATCTATCTATCTATCTATCTATCTATCTATCTATCTATCTATCTATCTATCTATCTATCTATCTACATGTATCTTTCTTTCTTTCTTTCATTCTTTCTTTCTTTCTTTCTTTCCTTTCTTTCTTTCTTTCTTTCTTTCTTTCTTTCTTTCTTTCTTTCTTTCTTTCATGGCAAAAGCGATATAAGTGGGGGTCTTTGTCGGTGTATTGTCGCGCAAACGTATTGTGAAAGTGACTAAATTTTTTTAAACTTACATATATCAATACAAAATTCGCGCAAAGCTTTGTGCAAACGTTTCGGTCGCAAAAACGTGCTGTGCCCATTTAAATGAAAACACGATAAACACTGAAAACTTTATTTAAAAATATTTTGAATTTGTTTTTCTAAACAAACATGTATATCTCGTGGGTACACATGAGAGCCATTGAGGCAAGTTTAAAGATTTTACTTTATGTTTTGGTGCAAAATGCTAAAAAGGAACAAACATGCATATCTCTTACACCCAGTTTTACTATGTACAAGCTCGAAGGAAAATCATATTGCTTCGAGGTACAAGCAAGGTGTTAGGAGTATACATTTCATACACTTCTTGTTTGTTTGTTTGTTTGAATTGATTTTTCATGTCCCATTCAACAGCAATGGACATGTAGGGACGGTGCCTCCATTTTATGGGACTTTTACCCAACATTAGGATGTTATGACACTCAAAATGCGCTTCATAAATATAACCACCCAACTAAGCCAATAAGGCTTATATGTATGCCTCATTGGCTTAGTTGGGTGGTTATTTATGAAGCGCATTTTGTGTTATGACAAAAGTTCAGGCATTGAAAAAAACTTAACACAGCATTTGCTTAATTTGCATAAAATACACCGCAAAAACGGATTAATAATTAAATACAGATACCTGACGAAATCTGTCTCATCTGTGCCTAAATCATATTTTCTCTCGAGGCGACAATTGACTTTAATAACTTTCTGCTCGATTAATGATAGAATAATCGAGTTATATCGACACGGGACAATAATCGGATATAACCACCTAATAATTTGAAAGGAGAAAAGCTACGAAAAAGATGTGACAAACTCGGACATGAAACTAATCTAGGATGACGTATTTAACCACGAACTCACAATTTCAAGCTTCCAGCCATCTTCTGTAGCTGCACAGGCAGGTTTGTGTCGGACGTCGGAAATTCCAAAGACCGGTTTTCTCGCGTCGAGGCTCAATAGCAAGCAGTATAGTATTTAAGTATTTAATATGAGACATTGCCCTCTCCAAAATAAAGATTTTGTTTCCTGCAACTAATTTGAGTCGATGTTTTATTTTCTCATGTCGTGGCTAAATTTGAGTGTATTAGATGCCACCCCTTATATTTTACATAATGTAAAGTGAGTAGGCGTGGCTTGTGACATTTTTAACCAATGGATAAGTCGCAAGTAAACAAAACGGCATTTAGGAGGGGCTAGTACGCCCGCTCGGTGAGACGGTTCTAACGTGTGTTTTGAGCAAACCAAATAAGAAATATTAAAAGAGTTGAATGAAATTTTAAATTTTTACAGCAGAAAAAAGTATCTGTATATAGCATGGGCATGTTTTCGTAATGCCACGGACGTCGGAACAAACGTATGTTACGGCATTTGAGTGGTGTTCATGTATGTAGCTTTTTGGTTTGCAACCGCTTTCAAAAATGAGCTTTTCCTACCATATTAAAATTCGTGCATTATAAGTGAAAAGTTGTTCTCTCTCTCTCTCTCTCTCTCTCTCTCTCTCTCTCTCTCAATTTAGGAAACTACCATCAGAATAACATGTCCATGAAAAGTCTACTCCGTCATACCCCACTTTTATAAAGTAAAATTGTGATGGTTAGGGGTATGAAAATTTTCTTATTTATGATGCAAAACAAAGATTTTCGTTACTCGTTATAACCACCTTACGCGCTAAGCCCACAATAAATGTTTTGAGCAAAATCAGAAATATCATTTTTTTCTCTCAATTTTTACAGCATATATACAGATACAGAAAAAGTATCTGTATATATCTGTATATAGCATGGGCATGCTTTCGTATAGCCACGGACGTCGGAACAAACAATGTTCAAACGCATTTGCGGGTATATGTAGCTTCTGGAAAAAAAATGCATTATTAAAAAAAAAAAAAAAAAAAAAAAAAGGATAAAAAGGATAAATGAAATTTTCAGTTTTTAAAGCAGAAAAACGTATCTGTGTATATCTGTATATAGCATGGGCATGCTTTCGTATAGCCACGGACGTCGGAACAAAGAATGTTCAAACGCATTTGCGAGTATATGTAGCTTCTGGAAGCTTTCCTATCCGATTAAAATTCATGCATGATTAAAATATATATATATATATATATATATATATATATATATATATATATATATATATATATATATATATATATATATATATATATATATATATATATATATATATATATATATGAAAAGGATAAATGAAATTTTCAGTTTTTAAAGCAGAAAAACGTATCTGTGTATATCTGTGTATAGCATGGACATGCTTTCGTATAGCCACGGACGTCGGAACAAACAATTTTCAAACGCATTTGCGGGTATATGTAGCTTCTGGAAGCTTTCCTATCCGATTAAAATTCATGCATGATTGAGAAAAAAAAAAAAAAAAAAAAAAAACAACAAAAAAAAAAAAAAAAAAAAAAAAAAAAAAAAAAAAAAACTATAAAAAGGATAAATGAAATTTCAGTTTTTAAAGCAGAAAAACGTATCCGTGTATATCTGTATATAGCATGGCATGCTTTCGTATAGCCACGGACGTCGGAACAAACAATGTTCAAACGCATTTGCGGGTATATGTAGCTTGCTTCTGGAAGCTTACCTATCCGATTAAAATTCATGCATTTAAAAAAAAATACTATAAAAAGGATAAATGAAATTTACAGTTTTTAAAGCAGAAAAACGTATCTGTGTATATCTGTATATAGCATGGGCATGCTTTCGTATAGCCACGGAATTCGGAACAAACAATGTTCAAACTCATTTGCGGGTATATTTAGCTTCTGGGTTTCCAACCGCTTTCAAAAAATGAAGAAGCTTTAAAAGAAGCTTTTCTACCCGATTAAATTCATGTATTACAGTGAAAGTAGTCTCTCTCTCTCTCTCTCTCTCTCTCTCTCTCTCTCTCTCATTTCATCATACTGTCTTTATACTTTCTGAAGGTTTTAATGCACATATTAATCACATACTGTGCCTTGAATCCCATCTGTCTAATGAAATGACTATATCACAAAACGCCATTATCAATTTTGTTCTGGCATGGCTCCAGGGATCCGAAAGCCAACCCTAAGGGGTATTAATGACCCACGCGCACGGGAACGTAGACGAATAAGAAAACATATATCGAATATCGAGTCCAATTGAAACATCTTAATGAGCCAGTCCTAAAATGGAAAGACAAATTATTTTGATTAGAAATGAGTAAAACCGACAAGTGTCTTAAATGGCTAAATGCAACATTCAACATTTTCTACAACGAGACTATCTATCTCATAATAATACGGTACAGTTTCAGTAGAATCTCTTCATTATAAACGATGTTCATGCCATGTAAACTATCCAACTGGTACCGTTGTAACCGGCGTTGTTTTTTTCTTTTTGCCATAAAATGATTCCTGTGCATTGTTTGGAGAAAAAAATACAAGAGCGATGAAAACGCCCCACAATCTTGCCTATAAGTCATTGCAAAATGCTCGTTTGCTTATATCTTCTGTGTATTATGGAAAATACGAACCGTTTCTGTAGAAAATGGCCGAACAGGCTTTGGCCGAACATTGTTTACCAACTTCGGACTGAATGTTTGGAGAAATTATAAAATGTCAACTTTTCATTCATGCAGAAATAATAAGTCAATTAGATGCGCTTTTCACTTCATCGCAAACTTTAATATAACAGCGAAGAAATAAAGAAATTCTTACCGAGTGTGTTCGCATCCATCGAAATTGTGTAGCGAAAGCACCGTACACCGGTGTTAGGGTAACAATTTACCGATGTTGGGACTGTTTCACCGTTGTCAACGTTGGAAAGGGTGCGATTTCATATGTGCTTATAAATTGCTTTAGTATTTGTGACGCATTGTTTTAAAAAGAATATATAACAAGCATGAAAAGTGGGAATAAAATCTCGGGGTCAGTGCATTCAAACAGTTTATCGTTACGTTTCACTCCACTTTCTAAAATTGACATCTTTGGGGATTATTCCCCAAACTTGAAAATAGAATGAAAATTCTTGTTTGCTAGTGATATGGATTTTCTATTTCTAAAACTGGCATACATTGAGCATTATTCTCCAGGTTTTGATGACAGAACAGAAAGATAATGCTTTCAGATAGCCATATACCTTTGCATAGAAAAGTTTAGGTATGAAAACAGTTTATCAAATTGAAACATTTATATGCTGCATTTGACATTGAATATAAAAGTGCATACAATTAATACCACTTATATGGACAGTCTAGTCACATTCTTTTTATACTGACATACCCAATTCACATATTGCAAATGGGAAAAATAAATGAACTGAACATAAGTGATGACTGTGACTTATAAACCAGTAGTGATGGGAACGGTGGCTGAACCAGAAAGCCTCTGTGATAATGAGAAAATATTTTGACAGTATCTTTTCTATTGAGATTTATGGGCTCAAATCTAAGCTCTGAAAAGGACTTAGTCTATAGACTGTTTAAGTAATGTGCAGTTTTCATTTCTTAAAGTTACAGCCACTGGGGATTGTTCCCCAACACGAATGTTAAAAGGAAAGGTACTATAATTTTGATGTTATGTTGAGCTGTTCGTTGTGGTTTTATACATTTCTAAAATTGACAGTGACTGGGGATTAATCCCCAGTAGAAAGTAGAAAAATAAGGATATCAAACTTCATCTTCAAAGGTCATAATGAGATCGTGGTTTTTATTCACAGCGAATTGGGATTATTCCGCAGTTTCTGTCCTGTTCTTGTGGGTCTGTTCTCTAAAACTAACAACGAGTGGGGATTAATCCCCAGTTGATAGTTGAAAAAGGGATACCGAAATGAGTCTGTTCAGGTTATAATAAGATCTGCGTTTTAATCGAAAACCAGCGGGGATTGTTCCCCAATTTATGTTCGGTTGTGGACTTGATTTCTAAAAATGGCAATCAGTGGGGATTAATCCCCAATCATGAATTGATAAATATGGGTGCTTAAGTTCATCTTCAAGTTTTAATAAGATATTGTTTCTAACTTACCACCGGTGGGGATTGTTCCCCACACGAGATATAAACTAAAATAGCATATTGCAAGGTTATCGCGAGATCTTGTTTGAAAGTTATGCGGGGTTTTGCTGACATTGACGACCACTGGGGATTATTCCCCAGTAGACATATGGGTATCCTATATCACTTTACCAGCTCATGATGAATTTTTGTTTTCGGGAAATGAGAGTTGCTGTGAGTGGGGAATGTTCCCCACAAGAAAGCAAAAGAAAGCAAAATATGGGTTCCATATTGCATCTTCCCTAGTTATTCTGTGTTCCTAATAAGCTGGTGTTAAGTTACAGTCCTAACTTTTAACAAACAGTGGGGATTATTCCCCAATAGGTATTGTTAACTTTATTACAGTCAAATGGTGTAATTTATTGAATTAACAGGTATCGCTCATCATCTTCTCAACTGATAATGAAATCGGCACCTCGATTAAGGTCTCTGTTTTCCTGAAAGAAAAAATGACACTCAGTGAGGATTGTTCCCCACAACGAGATAAAATAGTGTTTCCATATTATATATTCTCAGGTAATTTTGTGCTAGTATATGTTATTCCAGAAATGATTGTCGGTGGGGATTGTTCCCCAAAAGAAAGTTAAACAATGGTACCGTTGATACGTTCATGGTCGGAGGTTATGTGGAGGTTTTATCTTAAAAACGGCAACCAGTGGGGATTAATCCTCACAACATTTTTGTTGTGTTCTTGTTCAGCTGACATAATGTTTTATTAAAAAATGAAAGTTAGTAGAAACATATTGATACAAGGTGGGGATTGTTCCCCAGAAAATAGTTAAATCCAGGGGTATCTCTTCTTATATATTCAGTGTAAATTTTTTCATGATTGGACGTCATATGGGGATTAATCCCCACAAGCAAGTCAAAAATAGGGGTACTCTAGTTCACGTTTTGTGAAAAGTTAAACGGCAACCCCCCTAAAATGTAAGAATTAGACCCCCCTAAAAGCCCACTTTTATGCGGGAAAAGAGGATTTTAATGTCAAATCCTCTTTTATTTTGTCATTCGTTAATAGAAATTGTTACTTTATTTGTGCAGTATATACAGTTACAGCGGAGTTTGTTGTGTCAACGAAAACGAAATGAAAACGAAACTAAAACGATGCCAAAACGCACCGAAAACCAAACTAAAACGCCAAACAAAACGAAAATTAAAACGCAATTCACCTTTTGAAAACGAAAACATATCGTTCAGCCAACAATAATTCTTTAAGCGCGTTTCGTCACAAACGGTTGTAAAACCAAAAGGTGTAAATCGTTTTATAGTTCAGCCAATGTCGTATCGGTCGTTTAAAACGCTTACCAATCAATAAGGTTAACGATAAATAAATATCCAATAATATCGCTTTACAGGTTAGATCGTTAAATCGAGCAACCAATGATAAATCGATCGATAAAAACGTTAACCTATGAATGATACATTATTTGAGTAACTACAGTTGCATGTGTTAAAATATGGTTCAGTTGTAAACTATGGTTGAATAAAGCAAACAACACAGATACCGAAGCCCCATTTTTAGACTTACATATTTCTATTGCAAATGGGTTTGTTTCTTCTAAAATTTATGATAAACGCGATGACTTTGATTTTGATATAGTAAACTTTCCGTTTTTGGATGGTGACGTTCCTCATCGTGCTTCTTATGGCGTATACATTTCGCAACTTATTAGGTTTGCTAGAGTCTGCAATCATGTTGTAGACTTCGATGCACGAAATAAATGTTTAACAGCCATTCTTTTTCAGCAGGGCTATCGGTATCATAAACTTCGAAAAACCTTTTCTAAATTTTATCGCAGACTCTATGAACTGATTTCCAAGTTTAACGTTGGGCTAAAGACCCTTTTACGCGAGGGTCTTTCGCAACCAGAATTTTATGGTGACTTGGTTTACAAATTTAAGAAACTTGTAGGAAGGAATGATTTTACTTTTCAATGCAGAAACTTCATTACACGTTACAGACGTATAGGATATAACTTAAATGTTATGCGACAGTCTGCATGTTTAGATTTAAACCCAATCATGGTTGATAAGTATGCTTCCTTCTTTAAAGGCACGTCGGTGGGTCGGGCGTCAGACTCTATGATGGGCCCTACATAAAGGTATTCATTTTAGTTGGTTGGGGCCGGAGCTTCTTGTCTGTTGCTTGGCCCACCGGGGTTCAACTAGTGTTTTTCTTCTGCTCCGGAGTTAGTAAGTTATTGGGCGCCGAGGTATCTCCATCGTCGGGCAGCTTACTCAATCTGTGATTCCTTGTTTTTTTTTTATTCATCATGCAGTTTATCATGACATATTTGTTTGTCCATGATGATTCATTGAATAGTTAGTGATTCACCATGAGGACCGAACAACTAACTAGATGTTGTGAACCACTGCAGAAGGTGAGGGTGAGGTAAGGTACCTGTAAAACCGTTTTTTTTGTATTACTGATCGTTCCAAAGCGATACTTCTGTGGTAGTTCTTATTGTTTAGTGTCTTGGTTTTTAAAATTTTTTTGTGCTGTTGGCGCCTTATGTATGTTATCATATTTTTAGTTATACTTGAATTTTTTTTCAATGTGCAGGGCAGTGCTTAGCTAAGCCCAGCCTTGGATGATTTCATTGTTGAGATAGGGTCCCAGAGCTGACAATGTATAATTGAGGTAAAGATGACTATGCTTGTTGTCTTTGTGCTATACCTGTGTTTCACCTGAATGATTTCAAAATAGGTGAAGTGTATGGTAGACACACAAGAACATGAACATTTTGATTCTAAAATATAACCATACTGCTACACTCAAATACATGTATTTCTATCAAGTTAGCCAATGTCTCTATTTTTGTAAGCAACTCTTTGCTTTACTGATGGTACATGACCGCAGTAGAAGGTCAATAAAGTACCATTCGAAAAAATGAAACGATTCGTAGAACCAGCTGATTTGACTTATTTTTCTTACAAGGTCAGCTTGGTCAAATTAGCAGCAAATTTGCTGCATCAAAAACGGTCAAGTTAGCAGCAATTTTACTGCAGCAAAATCGGCCATGTTACACGTAGCAGCAATTTTGCTACAGCAAAAGCAGTCAAGTTAACAGCAATTTTGCTTGCAGCGTTAGAATTAAATTTGCAGCAGCAAAATACAGTCAAGTTAGCGGAAATTTTGCTGCAGCGAAATTGGTCAAGTAAGCAGCTATTTTGCTACAGCGAAAAACAGTCAAGTAAGCAGCAATTTCGCTTGCAGCAAACATTTTTGTCGCAGAATGTTTTGGCTTTAATCTACATGTAGGTGATAGTACGTAAGAAAATGACATTTTTGCCACAATCATATCTTTTCGACGTCACCTACGAAAAAAGTTCCATGTAAGTTGAAATGTTTGTCACCATTTTTTTTATTATTTTATTCTTATTATTTTTTTTTCTTTTTCGTCTGGCTGTGATCGCTATGTAGAAAATGATGATGAATGCTGCAACATAACTTTTCTATTCCTCATATTACCAACTTTACGGAAAATGTTGCTGATTTTTTACAGTTTCGTCTGGCTGTGAGTGCTATAGGACGCGAATACTTATGCTGCAAACAAGAATTTTCTATCCCACCCATAACATAGCTTAAGGACAAAAGTTTTTCTGCCAACAGTAAAAGTGTCCATAGACTGGGTAATAGGTGGGATAAAAAACGTCTGTTTGTGATGACATTCATCATCTTATGGTGCTCATAGACAGACTTAAATGAAAACGAGAGACCGAATTGTGCCGTAGCTCACCTTAGTCATTTGCTCATCAGTGTAAGCTTCAAGATAGACGATGCTACTCTGAAGCCTTGTCTGTATGAACCATATTCAATAGGTGGCAAAAAGTTTCGCTACAGCTAACTTGACCGTTTTTTTTTTTTTTTTTTTTTTATTTCATTATTATTATTATTATTATTATTATTATTATTATTATTATTATTTTGCTGCTGCTGCTGCTGCAAACGAGAGACCGAATTGTGCCGTAGCTCACCTTAGTCATTTGCTCATCAGTGTAAGCTTCAAGATAGACGATGCTACTCTGGAGCCTTGTCTGTATGAACCATATTCAATAGGTGGCAAAAAGTTTCGCTACAGCTAACTTGACCGTTTTTTTTTCATTACTATTATTATTATTATTATTATTATTATTGCTGCTGCTGCTGCAACAGATTCACTGCTAACTTTACTGAGCTGTCAGTAGCACTTTACAGATCCGTACTGTAGTTATTGCACTTTTTTCTGCCGCCTTCATTAGTAAATTAGTAATTTAAAGTAAGCCTGCATCATTTGATATTTAATTGTATCAGAATTAAAGTTTAAAACTTGAAACAAAAAACAGAGAGTCATACAACAAGAATGTTTACCAGGCATTTACTAAGGGAATTTTCAATATGGTCATACATAAATACAATCATGTAGTACAGAATATTTTTTCTATGACAGTATGTGTTTACCCATCATTTTCAGTGCATGAGGTTTAATTTTGACACTGATTGGTTCAACAATAACAAGTGGGTCAAAGTAACAGTCCTAGTGAGAACTACCTATTTTTAAATGTAATGATCAACTTTGTCATTGTCAATCAAAAATTGACAGGCTCCGCCCTGCACATTGAAAAAAATCAGACTATAGATTTAGGTAACTGAGTGGCCACCTTTTTTGGAAAATAGCTGCTCATTCGGCTTACTATATGTTTTCATGGTATAAGTACCTGATTGTGAATTTAGTTTTTTCCCATCTATGTTTTTGGAGTGGGAATCTTACGCCTTTTCCTGAACGCTGCCTACTTGTACCTTTGTATAGTGTAATTTATAACATTTATATTTTCCACACTGTCTTTTATCACTGTTTGTATTGTTTACTTATTTAAAGATGTATTGCACAAGAACCATATGGGTCTATTGCTTATGAATACAATTTTCCTTTTCATATCTTACCTCTGTATTGAAAAGATCGTTTTTGAATAAAACGTAAACACCAGCACTATATCTGTCTGTCTGAAGTTCATAACTGAAACAATATTGGATTGAAATTATTCATTAACGGAAGTATAAACTTGTCTCAAAATATCCATCAGGAAAACTTGTCCGTGCAATAAATACCCCCTTAAACCCTACTT
Source organism: Rugalucina vietnamica (assembly GCA_964017185.1). Taxonomy (NCBI): domain Eukaryota; kingdom Metazoa; phylum Mollusca; class Bivalvia; order Lucinida; family Lucinidae; genus Rugalucina; species Rugalucina vietnamica. The sequence continues at coordinate 52,260,455 of OZ024878.1, read as the reverse complement.
TTGTATAATGAACATGGGATTTGCAAGGGTATTTGTTTTATTTTTGACCCGAAACATAGATTGTGGGTACACGTTAGAACCGCCTCGGTGAAGCACCTTGCCTAGGTGGTTTTAACATGTACCCACAATCATTGTTTTGAGGAAAAATATCAAAATGTTCATTTTCTTCTAGAAAAATTTTCCATCCTGATAGCTGGAAAATCTTTGTATTGTATAGGCTAGTTTTCATAATATCTTGGACACAGTAAGCCATATTTACCGAGGTGAAATATGGTTTGTGAAAGTCAGATTAAGTAAAAAATACTTAAAACATCTGACATCTGACTTCGGGAAAGTCACTTTCCTTACCTCCAGACAGGTGTGAAAGAATTTTCACCACCAGGATAACTGCCCATAACAATGAATGTGCAATACAGTATGAAAAAATAATTTCCCATGAGTTACATTGAGGTCATAAGGTAACAAAAGTTAAAAGAATGACTAACAGACCAACTCATCCACCTACCCATAGACACGCCCAAAGCAATATACAATTTCCACCTTTTCAAAGTTGGAAACTTTTATCAATACCGATGAACTTAAGAGCTGTGATAGCATTGCACATTGAAATTAGCAATTACTATCTAAAGGTACATCTATGTTCTACATACAACTGTACCTATAAATGCGAAAACGCACAAGAGTCGAAGTCTTTAACGGTTTTCATAAAACTTAAAACGATGTATATACATATTTGTCACCTGCTATATCTGTAATTGTTAAAATCTTGTTGCCAGTGTTTAAACTATCGGCTGGAGTGTGCCATCAGAACGCATGTCTGTAGACTTTTGCCTGTGTTATGACTTATTTGAATACAAACATCTTACTCTCTAGACCATTTACCTTCTTTTATCAAATGTATACATGTGTGGGTCGTTGTTTGATTGACATATCTTTCCTGCGCTTAGCTCACCTCCGCCCCCAGATTTAAGGTATACATGCAATTGCATGGATTAAAATGAATTGTAGCTCAAACAGTTAAGGATCCTCACTGGTGAAATTTACACTTTCCTGCTTTCAGTTTTGTTAAATAACTCTTAATTAAGTACTTGAAAATATTTTCCAATTATTTTATTCAGATATTCTATAAAACATTCATAACCAAAAACCGTTTAATTATTTCTGTCGAAGGCGATTAACAATAATGGAATAGGTGCAATAATGAAATTGTCAAAAAGACTAAACATGTTAATTTCCAAGTTGTTGTCTCTTTAATGAACAAAACCGTCATGCATTTCATTGTCTTGATAAAACGGATGAATTATTATTTTCTTTTCTCTTTTTTAATACAGTTTTACGTCCCTTTCAAGATTATTTTAGCTCATATGAGACGGGTCGATCGGTAGGTGGGGCGAAAACGTAAGAACCCCGAGAAAAAAACCACCTGGCACAGCCGCAAGCAGAACTTGGCTTGTCTCACATGTAGCCAGAGCGGGGCTCCAGACACAGCGGTGAGATGATCGAGTGATTTAGAAACAGCGCTCTTAACCGCTCGGCCACGGGGGCCGCCTTATGATTTTCAGCTATATTGTTTGTATTGAGGCTTAACGTCCCAGTCAACAATTTTTCAGTCATGTAGGGACGGAGATTTTACCTATTATTTAGTTACATGGTATTAAGTTATTAAATTACTTAAACAATTTTGCCACCCATTTCAACTTCTTACCAATTACGTATGTCATTTGTCAGTATCCTTTATTATTGGATCATTATCAGTGCCACACGGTAGAACCAGACGTGTATTAATGAAGACTAATCCATATATTAATAGGGCAATTCTCGTGTTAATACACGGCATTTTTTATTTATGCTTGTTTAAGGACACCTCGCAAGAATTGACGTCATCGCGAAACATGCATGTAATTTAGCTTCATATTGTGACGTCATAATGACGCTGAAGTTTGCCTCGAAAGCAGCGATTTGAAAACGTATTTAGCTAACGCCAGATTCTTTGACAAGCCTTACAACTATTTTATCTTGCTGCTAGCATTAACTGTTTCATCTAGTTAAATTTGCAAAGGTACATTCTCTCTAAATTTGATCAGAAAATGTAAAAGTTGCAGATTTTGACACAGTTATTGGACTTTTTCGCAAACCATTATTTTGTAACCAGCTGATGGTGTTGTCGGTCATAGGTATTTACCAGTGACAAAAGTCCGAAAAAAAACTTAAAAAAAAAATCAGCCACAATCTCGAGATATAGCAGTTCAAATACTTCGAAGTGAATTACCTCCCGTTGATTAAAAAAGAAGGAAAATTGGTGTATGAACACTTACAAAATCACATATATCATTTTTTTTGAAATGTTATATTTTATTCATAGCTTTAATACGGGTAAGTTCAACTCAAAACTATTAATGACTTTTGAAGCTACAATGGTTTTAACAGTCCCAATGGGATTTTACACGTATTTTCACTGACTAAACCTTTGCCTCTGAGCATAGTTGTATTGGGCAATAATAACAACCAAACATGTTTTATGATGCATTACTAGTAATATGTGCTTGATCGCTTGGAAGGGGTTTGAACCCTCGCATTTTAGGCTTGGATTCGCTGTCATCTGGGCCTAGCAGATGTTAATGCATAAAACGCCATTTTTGGTCCATCAAGAATTAAAATCTATACAATTAACTAAATGTAGTAATCACATGGTCAGTCAGCAGTCCTTAAGTTTGTCTGGATGTACAAGCATCACTTTTATTTCTTTAGGCCCAATTAGATGGCCTACAATAATTATTTAGACTCGATTACAAATTGAGAGATGTTCAAAACATTCATACCGTTATTGGTTCGAGGGCATAATTCCGCCACATACGACTCTCATAGTGGCCCTCAGTCGTAAGAAAAACCTTCGCATGTCTGTCAGTTTTGTACTGCCCCGTTTCAACTGTGTCGAGCACTAGTTTCAATGGCGTTTCATTAGCTTTTTCTGATGAAATCGTAATCCCACATCGTGCGTGATCGAGTGATATGCCGTTACACACGCCAGCTTCAGATTCCTCTGGAATTGTAGCTGTAAGTTCTATAGTACAGCTATCTACACCATAGCAACCAATTGGTACTGTGGGTTGCAGCAGAATCGTTCTTTTTGTTTCGTCTCTTTCATTTGTGGCAAAACTTAAACTCGGTGTAAGAATCTGCAATTACATTTTTCACATTACGAAAGCTTGCCCATGCAATAAACAGAGATTTTTGGAGCTTTAAAAATCGAAAATTTCATCAGAAAAATTTTGATATTTGTCTTATTTTTGCTCAAAACATTGATTGTGGGTACACGTTAGAACCGCCTCGCCGAGGCGGTTCTAACGAGTACCAACAATCTATGTTTTGGAGCAAAAATAAGAAAAATAGGTATACCCCTGCATACCCCAGTTTTGCAATATAAAAGTGGGGTATAAGGGGGTATTCATTGCACGGACATGTTTTCCTGATGCTTTTCTGGCAACAATAGTAGTAACAGAAACGACTACAGTATTTTCTATTAATTTTACATAAACGCATTTCACCAGTCGTCAAACTCGTGCATCAAATGGGCATCGATCTCGGGCAGCAACACATTATGTAACATATTATGTGAATGTTTGACTGATTAAAACAACTAAAATGATACGTGTCAGTCTTACGTTCATTATACCGTATAGTTTTATTTTACCTTGATGCCAACGTAAAACGGTTGACTTCGTTCTGATCGAGGCCCTGGTGGTCCCTCTTCTTCATTAAAAGATTCCACTTCACAAGAAATCTACAATTAATAAAACTGGCTCTATGAAACTCCCACAAACACGATGGTCGAACAAGGAACCTAAACGATGAGCCCCAAAGGGCAACGATTCTTCACCTGAGACTAACCAGTTTAATTTTTAGTTTGATCTAAACAGATTCTAATGATCTCTACCTCTACTGGAAATTTTTAGACACTTTGTTGCAGCTGAGTTTACTGTTTCCCATGATTATTCTTACTCCATGGGAATTTTTCAGACCCTCAAAGGCAGCTTACATTACAATATGAGATCATTTTTTTCACGTAAACATTCTATATTTTTCTCAGACGCTCAAGGGCAGCTAACTGTACAGTATGAGAAAAATTTTCCATGGATGATTCTAACTCTATGGGATTTTTAGACGCTCAAGGGCAGGTAACTCTACAGTATAAGATACAATTTGACCTTAATAAGGACTCATTCAAGATAGAATGGCTGTCCTTTTTATTAGACATTGACGAATTAAGACGGTGACGAATATGGACATCAAACTTTGATTGCAATCAAGCTAGAAATCAGGGTTTCTTAAAAAAAAGAGAAAAAAAAGGGGGGGGGGTCGTCTTGTTAGCAGAAAATTTGTTGCAGCAAAAGACTGCCAAATAATCCCAAAAGTTGCTACAGTGAAAAACGGTCAAGTTAGCAGAAAAGGTGCTGCTGTGAAAAATGGTCGGATAAGCAGAAAAATTGCTGCAGAAAAAGGCAAGTTAGCAGAAAAGAAAAAAAAAAAACAGGAAAAAGGTCAGGTTAGTAGAAAATAGGCTGTTCACTTAGCCCTCTGCATTTACTTGTTCTGTCCAAGCTAGCACTGTGACCACCTAATACCTTCAATAGGTGCTCACTCTGCTTTACGTTATTCATGTTAAACGTTGGTATCTATGTTTAGTGTTTTCTTAATATGATATCTTATTTCTTGTTTATCACTGAACCACTACAGAAGCTGAGGGTGAGGTTAGGTACCTGTAAAACCGGTTTCAAAAGCCCGCCAGTAACTTTGTGTTACTGATCGTTCCAAGTCGATACTTCTGTGGTGGTTCTTTTTGTTTTATGTCTTGGTGTTTAAATTTTTTTGTGCTGTTGGCGCCTTATGTATGTTTTCATATTGGGAAAATAGCTGCTCATTCGGCTTACGATATGTTTCATGGTATAAGTACCTGATTGTTAGTTTGGTTTTTTCCCACCTCGGTTTTTGGAGTGGGAATCTTTTTCTGACTGCGCCTTTTCCTGATCTTTGCCTACTTGTACCTTTTTGCAATGAAAAGGTTTGAGTACGCAAAAACGTTACTGCAGCGAAATCCTGTCGAATTACCAGAAATTGTGTTGCAGCAATAGATAGTCAAGTGAGCAGAACATTTTCTGCAGCATACGAGTAAAACCAGTCAAGTTAGCAGAAGATTTGCTGCAGTCAAAAATGGTTAGTAGAAACGTTTCTGCAGATAAAGATTTTCAAGTTAGCATAAAAACTGATGCAGCGATTTTTGTCGCCTATTGTTTTTGATTTATACTGGCAATTATTCTGCTGATTTTGTCAACAAATTAATGACTCAGGTCATAGGTTGGATAGAAATGATGTTTGTGGCATTCATCCTCGTTTTCTAAAGCGCTCACAGCCAGGCTAAAACGAAAACTATCGGTGACAAACGATTTTACTGCAGCATCATCATGGAAACATCTCCGTGCGGAAGTTAACCCCTTCAAACATGTACTTACATGTATAATGTAAAATTTGGGTTTGACGGGGTCAATAGAAAAAGTCAATAATTGATGTAAGTATGTAATTTTAAAGTAAAAATACTTAAGTCTAACAAAAATCATTATATTAAACCATTATTTTATGATGGGCAAGGTAAATAATTGTAAAATTAAAATTTAGGTCAAAATCGTTATTTAATATTTAATAAAAATAATTCATGGAGAAGTTTCCGTAATGTTTTTTGTTTGCTGGTAACTTAACCATTTTTCGCTGCAGCCAACGTTCTGCTAACTTTGTCAACAAGTGGCTCAGGTCATCGGTTGTATAGTTGCGGCATTCATCATCGTTTTTATAGCGCTCACAGCCGGATATCGCCGAAACAAATATCTGCAGCGGAATTGCTATTAATTTGACGTTTTTCGCTGCAGTAAATTTGCTGCTTACTTGACCTTTTTCGCTGCAGCAAATTTGCTGCTAACTTGATCGAGCTGATTCATTGCTTGTCTATAAAATATTAAAAATGAACAACGCAAAAATAAGGGGTTGCAAATTACAGTAGATGGAAAATTTACGCAACTGTACGAGGTTTCAGTACTTATAATTAAATTATTTATGAAAATCAATCATTCATTACCTGGCCTATATAAATTGATTTTACGAATACTGTATAGATACTTTTGAGACGATCTGGAATTATAACCCAAGTTCGAGCTCAGTCACCGTCACCGTCTTAGTTTGTAAATCTCTATTACCATTGGATCAAAACTGAAGCCGCTAGAGTCGCCACATATATCGATATTTCAAAAACTCAAATCAAGGTAACCCTGCAGTCAGTGGTATGGTCTGGCGGAATTTCGAATTCCTCTGAGATATTATGGCAGCCCTGTTACCTGCACGGACAAACGGACGGACGGACGGACGCCGGCTAAAGAACCATCATATAAACTCACCGTGTAAGCCTTCGGCTTAGGTGAACTAAAAGATAAAATGCTTGTCGCTTCATTGAATTTGATGTTATATAGTCTGATACGGGTATTACATGTATCATGTGCAGTGCATTCACTCTAAACGTGATGCGACCCATTTGATCAAGGCTTTTGCATTTACCTCATTTCCCATTTTAAATCCATTTTCTACAAATAGTGCCTCTGTCAGCGCGAGCCCAATATCGTCAGACGCTTTGCTAAACCCAGAAGCATACAAGTGGTAGTCATTTTGATACCAGTAGACCCTATAAAACAGTTCTTCAGTTGACGAAGGGGTAAATGTACAAGTGAAGAACACTTCTGTATAAGTAAATTGTCCGTTTCCTAGGGGAAGCTTCTGGGTGTCGAATTCGACGGTACCGATAACTGGCTTGTATGAAGGTGCAGTGCCTACAACATGATACGAAAAAATGACTTTTTAGCAAAGTAAGAATTGAAGGAACAGAAATTGATACAATTAAGACAATAGGCAGGAAAGAGGGAACAGCATAAACATCTTAATGAAATGCACAAAAATCTAAGTAATATGAATGAAATGCACGATGACTAGCTCTTCAACGACAAGGTAGTCATCCGGTTTGCATCAACCAAATACAACGGTTAAGCGTACAACAGAGAGGTAGACAGATTAAGATAATTCACAGCCGTCTTGGATAATGGATTTTACGACGCCTCAATTTTCACCCTTAATCTGCTGTATTTAAAAAAAACACTATTTTCCCGGTTCTCAGAGGAACTACTCAGCTTGTTAATGAATCATCACAGAAAGCAAGGCTTTCGGTATAATAACCAGCTGGCAACACGCCCAAAATAACCTTGTCCTGTGCTATAACTAGATCAGTTGCAATGTTGAAAACAAAATGTCATAGATGTCCATTCAACATGAAACAATTCGTCGTATAATTGCGGGATGCAAAAAAATAATAAAATAATAAATAAATAAAATAAACACATACCTGCTTTCCCCTCTCCTGTAATCATGAAAGAAAATAAAGAAAATGTAGAAAATATGGCATATAGGTCCTATACCAGAACTATATTGCAATGCCATAAAATCTAAGGCAGACTTGAACAATTATGTTGTATCAGCTTATTAAGAGTACCAATTGCAGGATGAATTTCGCTACACCTTAAGAGTTTACAAAAGTATGCTCTGCGTCAATTTCATAGTAAAATATGCATTCTGCATCAAAACAAGATTATTGAATAGTCATTGATATCCGAAGAATGACATTCAAAATGGTATGATTAAATTTTATACTTAAGCATTTGGCTGATACGAACATATACAATTATCGCTGATGACCGAACCTAAAAAGGCAATGATAGGCCATAAATTATATATATATATATATATATATATATATATATATATATATATATATATATATATATATATATATATATATATATATATATATATATATATATATATATATATATATATAAAATATGAGATTTAGGTAATATACATCAAACAATCAAACCCTGTCGGTAGCACTGGATCCAATTTGGATGCTAAAATGATATGCGGTAAGTATATATGGAGATTTTATCATCAACAGTGCAAAATCCTATTTGTGCCTGAGCGCGCTTTCGCCTTTCGGCTTCTTTAGAGGCTTACTAAATACTACATAATAAGAGTGTGATATCTACATCTGCCTGTCATAGGCAGTCCAAAACTAGGAGACAAAATGTAATCTAAAAATTCTACATACTACTCATAACATTGTAAAACCTTATATAACTACATACGAAATAAACACACCGCTACAAACTAGAAAAAATGTAACTACAGCAAAATGGCTACAGAATTTTGAAAATGAAGAAATTTGGAAAATTAAACAGAAATTTAACAAAATTTTGATTTTTGTGGGCAAATACATCTTGGAGAGTTTGGAAACAGTTTTAAAACTGTCACAGTTGAAAATAAAAAGTACTAAATGGCGTAAAATTGTATAACTGAAATTGAGAGAATTTCGTGACCGTTCACCTGTAAGATTATCGGACATCAGATGTCCGATAATCTTACAGGTGAACGGTCACGAAATTCTCCGATAATCTTACAGGTGAACGATCACGAAATTCTCTCAATTTCAGTTATACAATTTTACGCCATTTAGTACTTTTTATTTTCAACTTTGACAGTTTTAACACTGTTTCCAAACTCTCCAAGATGTATTAGCCCACAAAAATCAAAATTTTGTTAAATTTCTGTTTAATTTTCCAAATTTCTTCATTTTCAAAATTCCGTAGCCATTTTGCTGTAGTTACATTTTTTTCTAGTTTGTAGCGGTGTGTTTATTTCTTATGTAGTTATATAAGGTTTTACAATGTTATGAGTAGTATGTAGAATTTTTAGATTACATTTTGTCTCCTAGTTTTGGACTGCCTATGACAGGCAGATGTAGATATCACACTCTTATAATGTACATGTAGTATTTAGTAAGCCTCTGAAGAAGCCGAAAGGCGAAAGCACGCTCAGGCACAAATAGGATTTTGCACTGTTGATGATAAAATCTCCACATATAAATATATATATATATATATATATATATATATATATATATATATATATATATATATATTTGCTTTTCTTTTCTCATCCTTGTAGTCATTTTTTACGTCGGTTATGCCCCTATCACACTACGATAGATTGCCTCACGAATCGTCACGAATTGACAATTTTTGACAATTTTTTCGATTCGTAGCTGAAACGTAACCGATTCGCATAGTTCTTAACTAATTCTTACAGTTCGTAGTTAGTTCCTGCAAATCGTGGGTCAGTCAGAAATTCGTGGCCAAAGTTTTGAACTTTTCAAAACTTTGGTCCCGAATTTTCGACCCAAAAAAATCGCATTTAATTCTTAACACAGTCGTAGTGCATTCTGTGACATCGTAACCCAATCTTATCTGATTCGGATGCACTCGTAACTCTTTCGGGTATTCCGGAGCTCGTCACCCAACTACGAATTGACAACGAATCCGTAACGAATGTCGCGAATACACACCGAAGCAGATATGAAACAGGTAAGAACTATCTACGAATTCATATCAATGTGCGAATCAGCCAAGAGTCTCACGAATGACATACGACTAAACTACGAGTTTGTATGAAGCTGGAGATTAATGAAATTTAATATGGCAGTTTATAGCAAGAATGTTAGCCGACTGCACCGGAACGCGCTACGAAGTCCACGAATCTTACAACAGTAATATAACGAAAAAGGTACACCAAAGGACGGGAGAAAAGCAAGGTTATCATTTAGGGTGCGGCCCAAGGCAGTTCCGTTGAAGAGAAGCTACTTCTTTACTTCTGAAAATCCATCCTCAGAGGCGAAAAACATTACAGGGATAAAGCTACAGTCAGGGATGTAATTTATGAACTGAGTTTCCCAAGTATCATCGAATGTGTGTAGGGGGCCATAGTCGATAGAGTAATAGCATGAGAAGTTTGCCATCATCCTTCATTTAATTTGAAACTGATTCTCAAGCAGGCGTATTATAACTTTTATAACTATCTTGAGAAAAAATCTCACGAATTGTCAAGAACAGCTACGAATATTTATTATTCGCACATGTTATCGTCATACTCGTAACTGATTCGTAACTGATTCTCAAACTTTCGCGCAGCATACCCTCAATAGATTATGTAAATCGTTAAATATTCCTACCAAGTTCGTGCGATTGCAGCCAAATTCAGCCGAGTCCGCCGAATATTCGTAACGCTGTCGTGTCTGTGTCCTTACTGGTTCGTAAGTAGTTTCAAATAAACCAAAAAAGTTCACGAAATTCCACGAATCCTAAAAATTATGAATTCGTGACGATTCGTGAGACTATTTATCGTAGTGTGAGAGGGGCATTAAGGCTGAATTAGCGCAAGGAAAATTAACACGTTACCTTTCCCCCTTGAAATGTCCTCTAACATTCCTCAAATAATTGCACCATATTCCTCAAATTATTGCACCCCATAATAGTATTGTATGTTTTTTGTTCAAGAACCATTATGCATGTTTAACAAGATAGGCCTACCGAAGCAATAAGCACTGTTTGTTGGAGTTGGGCGCAGTCGATAGACATACAAGTTGCCAGGACATCGCCTCATCTTTATGCCCGTCAAAGTTGCTTCGCAGGACTTCAAAAAACCATAGAGACATAAATCAACCTCTGTCTCTTCATTCTCAGCCAATGTCACTTGTGGATCTATAAAATCAAAATTTTATCTCTACTTAGCCGAAGGCTCACTGGATTGCTATTTATAGCGGATCCCCTTTACTGCAACATGCACAACAATAAAAAGTTTGGATAAGTTCAATATTCGGTCTGCTTGGCGTCTGAAGAAGAACATACTCTAAAATTTTGAGCCGCCTCGTGGGAAAACCAACAATGTGGTTTCCGACAAGGTCTGACACAAACCGAGCTGTACAGCCACAGAAGCAGGCTAGAAGTTTGAAATTTTGGATTTATAAAGAAGAGGAATTGTATTATCCGTGTAGCGAAAACAAAGGCGCTGATCAGCTTCGCAGTTACTGCGAAGCTGATCTGCGCCTTTATTTTCGCATATACAGGTTGTTGGTTTTCTCACAAGGTGGCTTAATAAAGGGGAGAGTGACATTCAAACATTTACCCCACTCTTTCTGTTTTAATTTTTGATGTTGCCAGGTACATGCAATACGTGTAACATTATAAATACGCAAATGCTGGGATGAGCTTTTTTAGAAACTCGGAGGCTAATCGGATGTTTCATGCATGCAACAAGCTTCTAAACGGCAAACCTGAAAAAGGGTCAGTATACGCGCATGTCAACGTAAAGGAGGGGTCTTTTTGTAAAGGCATTTGAGCTTCAACTTTATAGGCGTTAAAGATTTGTAATAAAAGAAACTAAATTATATCATTCCGTGCTTCTCAGAACTTAAAATATTTTATATCTTATAATGTTCGTACTCAGGTGAGGAGGTGAGCAATTTTGGTTATTCATGCATATTTAAATAGCATTTTATACCAATGCCTGGGTATCATTGTACATCATAGACACAAGTGCATGTTTAATATGATAAAAATAATTAGGAATCATTACCTTCTTGCCATATTGGATATTTTGTACCGCAGGCCCAAGGTGCATGTGGAGGGTGATTCAGGATGGCCAAAGAGCCCGTTTGATACCATCCTGTTATTAATGCAGAATCTTGGTTAACAGATGTAGGGTACGTGTTGTAGTGGTCGTAACGACTTTCTAAATTTGAAAGCTTTGTATAAACGTCTGAAGAACATGGATTTTCTGGAATGAAATTGAAATTAATGATTAATGTTAAGAAATACAGCATGATTTGGAAAATAATCTTTAGTTAAACTCAGGTGTATAGTGTGTTGTGCGGAAGCCACTGCTTCCTTGGCATCAAATATAACATCAAATACCTATTACCTTACATACTAGTCAAAACGTCTAACCGGCCACCAAATAGCTAAGGGCACTGTATAAAAGAGTTTGCTTCAAATCATTGAATACACCAACATATCCATCGATTTTGCCAATATATTACAAAAAACTTGCCCATGCAATAGATCTATACAGAGATCTTTTCAGCAGAAAAAAGACAATTTTATTGGAAAAAAGAAGATATTGTCGACATTTATCCACAAAACATTGATTGTGGGTACACGTTAGAACCGATGCGGTTCTAACGAGTACCCACAACCCATGTTTTGGATCAAAAATAAAGAACCCTGCAAACCCCAGTTTTATTATATAAATGTGTGGCTTAAGGGGGTATACTGACCGACAAAAGAAACCGGTCACTTTTTGATTATATATAAAATACTCCTTGTGAGGGGTGAATAAAACTAAAACTTAGATCCATTAAAAGAGTGAACATATTAATGAGAAAGGCGATGGGTCATACCGCGGTTTCGGCTACTTAAGCCTCTTCAGTCTAGTATAGATTTGGCAACATGGAGCCGAAGAGAATAACTGTAATTTTGCATCGTTCAACAGGGTAGTCGATACAAAGACTACTATATTCCAAATCGGGCCAAATATATTAAAAACGTTGGTTAGAAATGAATCTTAAACCGATAATAATTTTCAAATTTCTCAAAATACCCTCGCTGATCTCAAAGGACCAAACGGAAAATATAATCTGCTTTCTGGATGATGTACTGGGAGAGAAATTTTAGGGTCGCCACAGGACATTTCACTATGAATTATTTTGATTATTTGAGCATCTCTTACTATCAATTGACATTTTATTCCGAACTCGTTTAGGGCAAAACATTCGGTGAAAACTGCAAAAGTACAAACTGTACTTTAAGTATTATTTGCTCGTGCAGTGCTATGGTACAATGGTTACATAATAAATTCTATACTACGTGTTGTAAAGTTCTATGCTAGTGGGATATTTCACTATCGCAATTGCTTTGATATTCTCTCTGTCATCACTTTTATCGATCAAAGAAGTCGGGCTGTTTGAACATTATAAGCCGGTGTCTTTTCCGCTCGGATCCAGTAAAGCTATGTACTGTTCGTGTGTTAAGTTAAGATATGCCCATGCGAAAAAGGTTTAATTTCCTTCCTGAAACAATAATTAGACATTTCACAGAACATAATTTCACCATGCTTATGTACCTTTAAAGTTATCATTGGCGATACATCTTTGAATACGTAATAAAAATTCTTACCGAAGCAGTAAGCACTATCTGATGGAGTTGGGTCGAGGCGATGGGCATAATAGTTGCCAGGGCATAATTTCATAGTGATGTGAACTGTATCTATGCAGTCATCAAAGAAATCAAAGAGGCACAACTCGAGTTTTACTTCTTCGTTTACAGTCAATGTAGGACGGGGATCTGTAACAGATTGCAATATGAGCCTGTGCGTGAGAAAACCAACAATTTGGGTTCTGACCAGGTCTGACACAAACCGGGCTGTATAGTCACAGAAGATGGTTAGAGGCTGTTAATTTTGGATTTAGAAAGTGGAGGAATTATACTATCCGTGTAGCGAAAACAAAGGCGCTGATCAGCTGCGCAGTTACTGCGAAGCTGATCTGCGCCTTTGTTTTCGCCAATGCTGATTGTTGGTTTTCGCCTGCAGCTGCTCATATTGAATTATTGCAAAAATGTCCATGTGACATGCATTAAAAGGCGTGTATAAATGGAGCAATGAATTGCCGTATTGATCAGTCAATTTGCGTGAGCACGGACTGATAATGCACTGTATTTTATGCCCCTTACCTTGTGACAATGTGCCACACAAGAAATGGCGTCATCGCGTAACGTAATTACACGTAAGTTAACGCTACATAATGTGTCGTCATGTTGACGTTCACTTCTGCATTGAAAGCAACGTCGTTCTCATACATGTACATGCACTTAAGTTTTCGATCCATTTTAAGACCACGAATGTTTAGTGAATCTAGGTAATTTCTTAATGTTTTTGTTACACGAAATAATTGTATGAAACGACAATAAGAAACTGATGAATTAACACCTACCTGCTGGGCTCTTCAGTCTTCCGACCTAGGTTTCAATGCCTCCTTCGGTGAGAAGATGATGTTGTTGATGCATAGAAAATCATGTTTTTACGTATATTATATAACGACACTCTGTGCCATAGATAATAGGCTCTAATGCATTTCACTTTTTTTAATATACATTTGTTATGGAAATTTATCATCGTATTCTTATTTTTGTAACATCTTATATTGTTTTCGTTCTTGCTTGGCGTCCTTTACGTGGGATTTTAGATTAAATTATATTTAATTATAGCAGTGGCCGGATTTTCTTTTCTTAATCTAGTACTTCAGGTGATTGAGATATACTACCGTGTTTGCCGCAGCACTCCGTGGATATTCTTTATTACTCAACATGTTTTCTGTCAATTGTTGAACAATGACATTTAGTTTTATAAAAATTTTAAATTTTTTGATGATTTATTTGTCTTGATAAGCATTACCTTTTCGCCAGATTGGGTACGGTGTACCACATGCATAAATATTGTGAGGAGGTCGGTCCAGGATAGTCAAATGTTCCGTATTGTACCAGCCTGCTTCAAGGTTTGAATCGTCATTTTCAATGTTAGGATACGTGTAATAGTTGTCAAAGCGATTTTTCAAATTGTGTAGAGTCTTAAAAACATCTGGAGAGCACGGGTCTTCTGAAAATGAATTGAGATGTCCATCAAATGATAAGTAACAGTGCCTTAAATACTTTTACTGCCACACCTCTCAAAACGTCAGTATCTCGCTGCCAAGAATATAGTTTCATTATATCATTTATTTAATAAATACCATATCTATAGATACATGTATGTGCGTATATCATATATTACTGAAAAGGACTTTTTACGTCGAAAAATCTGATATTGAAAACGCTACATTTATGTCCATATCTCTTTTAGAATAAGGGAAATACTTTCTTTTTTAAAATTAATGAAACGGCAAAACATCTATCTTATGTACTGAGATAAAATAATTTTCCGGCGTTGGATACTAACGGTGTTTGCGATTTGTTGAATGCAAATTGCACATCTGTGATTTTTTAGTATTATTTACAGTTTCTTCCGTGTGAACAAAATATGTGCTTTCTAGAACTACGAAATTGAAATATTTCACTGTCGGTCCTGGTGTGAAAATATCTTCATTGTACGTCTTGTTTCGTACCTTTGAGAATTACATATCTGACAAAATAAATGAAAAAAATATAATCACAGAAAATGTACAAACCATCACCAGCATTCAAAGATACCATCGACAAAACAACCACGACCGTTCCAACCAAATAACACAACACCATGGTTTATCTTACATCGCCTGCCATAGCTCTGCGCAGATTATTTCAGATTTGGTAGTTAAATGACAAGGTAGCGAATGAAAGAAAAAATGAGCCGCGACGTGAGAAGACCGGTCTTCGGGGTTTCCGACCAGATCCGTCATAAACCGACCTGCACAGTCTCGGAAAAGGGCTAGAAGCTTGAAATTTTGGATTTAACAAGAAGAGAAATTGTACTATCCATGTAGCGAAAACAAAGGCGCTGATCAGCTTCGCAGTTAATGCGAAGCTGATCTGCGCCTTTGTTTTCGTATAGGCAAAAATCCGTGTGTTTTTTTTTCATGACTCAAATATCAAAATTCACTTATGTCAATACAGACATTATTCAATTCATGGAAAAGCTGAAAAATAAGAAAAAAAGTAATTATTGATATTAAGTATATTATTCAAAAGCTCCACCAATCAGGATCAAAAGGTTGACTTGTGGAATTTTCCCATATTTTGAATTTGCGTTGTATTTTTCAATACTTAACATACTTTTTACAAGACAGTTAGTACAAATAAAATGGTTGGCCCATTGCAAAGGTAAAACGAAAGCAATCATCAGGAACCAGTGCAGTCAGAACGCTTGTCCAACACTAAAACTCCGGTGGGGTTCAAGTATAATCAAAATGCGGCCAAATATATTGAACGTCGTTTAGAATATGAATCTAAACCGATAATAATTTTCTGATTTCTCAAAATATTTTTTCTTATCTCAAAGGACCAAAAGGAAAATATAATCTGCACTATGGATGATGTACGGGGAGACGTTTTAGGGCCGCCACACGGCACAACGCCAGCTGCAGTAAAAGCAAATAAAAATAAAACTGAGATCCTTTAAGAGCAGTGAGCATATTTTCGAAAAAGGTGATTGGCCATTACGCGGTTTGAAGCATTTTTCAGAGAAGTCATTTATCGTTCAATTAAACTCCAGTCCAACGGTTTATATTCAACTCGCATGTGAGTATGATAACACGCAGAAGGAAATTGTATCTATCACCATTAACGAAATGAATGACCTTACTCTTAGACTCGAGTGATAAGTTGCAGAAGAAAAGATAATAATAAGGCATAACATACAGTCAGGTAATTGCTAGTGTCGCAGAAAGGGAAGAAAAGTCCAGCCAAGCCGTCAAGCCACGAAATGACAAGTTGTTTTATACGAGGCTGTAAAACTTTAACTATTATTAATTAAATGTATTTGGCCCCATTGGGATAATACCAGTCTCGAGGTGTAAAAAAGTTATTCGCTTTCGATGCATGTTGATAAAGGGACACTGACGAGGCTTAAGTAGCCGAAACCATGGTATGGCCTTTCCACTTTGTGTAAAATTACAGTGAATCCTTTTTCTCATGTTGTTAAATCTAAATGGTCACACACGAGGCTTAAATAGCCTAATCCAGCATATGGCCTACCCACTTTCTCATTAATATGTTTGCTGCTCTTAAAGGATCTCATTTATAACCTTCTGGTTTGATCCATTATCTACAATTATAACGAGCATTTACGTTCAAATTACATTATAAAGGTCATATATAAAGAAAAGTATTATATATGAAAAATATGAACAGGGCTTCCGTTTCAATTTTAGTAGACATAGACATAGAAGATTTATTTGCGTCGAATATTACAAACATTATATAATATTAGGCGGACCCCCGTGACCGAGAGGTTAAGAGTGCTGTAACAGTTTCAGAATCACTCGATCATCTCACCGCTATGTCTGGTGTGGATTCGAGCCTCGATCTGGCCACATGTTAGACAAGCGAATTCCTACTTGCGGGTGTGCCAGGTGGTTTTTCTCGGGGTTCTCCCGTTTTCGCCCCACCTACTAATTGGTCCGTCTCATTTGAGCCGAAATATCTTGAAAGGGACGTTAAAATGAATTAAAAAAAGATATAACATAAAGTTAACCCTGTAGATTTTTTTTTCGACAAACATGTGTAAAATAATACATGCACAAATAAGAACGAAAATTTACTATTACAACATCACATAATTTTATACATACATACATACGTACGTACGTACATACATACATACATACATACATACATACATACATACATACATACATACATACATACATACATACATACATACATACATACATACATACATACATACAGACAGACAGACAGACAGACAGACATACAGAATTTTGTTACTATATGAAAGTTAAGATAAACATCAAGCTAGAAACAAACTTAATGTAATGTATTTAGTAGTACTATGGCTGCTAGGTGTATGATTGGTAAGTATGTCAAATGTTGTACTCACTTAACTTATCTAATGTTCAAATACTGATTAATGCCTTATTGCACTTTAGCGAAAAAAAAACATATTTGAGTTTTCATTGTGCTTTAACATCCAATCAGAGTTCCTTCTTTTGACGATTTGATAAATTTCGTCAATGTTGTTAATGTCGATGTTGCTACTAATAATCTTGTTACAACATTGACAAATATGACTTTTTCTTTCACATGCTGGTAGCACGAAAGATAAACATTCAATTTGCTAGAAAGTAGCTTACTGTATCAACAATGTATGTATTTTAAAAATGCCTTTCTATCATCGTTTTTATATTTTTCTCACAAAAAACATAGTAAATCATTGACCAGCATATTAACAACATTGACTAACATAGAAACAACATTGACCAGCAAAGCAACAAAGATCTTGTCGGTAGTTTTTGCATTGTTGCACATAAAAGTGAGAAACGAGAACAATGATGTAGTCTTAGAGTTTTAAAAAATAACCAGACAAACTTTTAACATCATTTCATATTGAAATGTCAATGTTGTCAATAATGTCAATGCTGTGACCAATAATGTCAATGTTGTTACCAATACGTCAATGTTGTTACTGATGTCATTGGTGTTACATACATTTAAGGTAAACCTGATGAGTTTAGGTCGATAATATATGATCAAGTCAATAATGAATAAATAACTTAGATGTCATGATAACATTGCACACGCATTTAGATGGAAGATTGTTTTAGTGGTAACATCAATGACGTTTCTTTCAAATGACCCTATTATTAGAAAACTTCCTCAAATGTGCATATTTTTTTAAATGACCCTTAAACATGTACGTCCCAACTAATTAGAAAATGGTCATCAATGGTGGCACTTTGTCATGTTGTAACATTTTTGCTTAAAATGGAATTACCATTACTGAATTTCTTCCTTTCATTTGTACGCATACCATGTCTATCTATCAAACCCAAAGGGCAGTTAACTTCAATGTCAGTAATGCGATACAGCCAAATTTGAGCTATTTTGAATTTTATAATAGAGAACCGATTACAAGTGAATGTTCCAGATTTATTTGAAAATTTTGAAACTAATTTGCCACATGAATTATATGCAACCAACAAGATTGAAGAAGGTACAAATAAAGCCACTTCATATATTTTCCCAATTGCGACGGTGAGTCAACGGTGATTTGGTTAAAAACGCCCACATTTTGGAAAAAAATAATTAGTTGGAAATGCGCTGGAGACATGGAGCATACACGTGCATATTTTATCTATGGGCGAGAACAATCAAATAAACGGGTCATCAAATGATCAACTGATAAACGATAATGGTGAAATAAAAATGCGTAAGTAGTGGAATGGTACAAGTTAGCAATGATCAGTAGGTACAAACAGAACCAAGTCTTACGATCTACTGTTGAGGTAGAAGTAATTAAGTTAAATATTTGAGCCATCGCATGAGAAAACCAACAATTTGCATTGGCGAAAACAAAGGCGCAGATCAGCTTCGCAGTAACTGCGAAGCTGATCAGCGCCTTTGTTTTCGCTACACGGATAGTACCATACCTTTACTTACAAAATCCAAAATAACCAGTCTCTACCCATCTTCTGCGACTGTACTGCTTGGTTTGTGTCGTACATGGTCGAAATCCAAATTGTTGTTTTTCTCACGCACAGTCTCAAATGACTTCAAAATTTGGGCACTCATTTTCGATTTCAACAATTGCGTAATTGATTTATGTTTACCCTATTAGCAATTATTTGCATTTTTTTCCGTAATTCGATAATTTTCATTTAATGATTTTGAATATTGCAGGTTCATTTATAAAAATCGAAACTATTCAAACATTGAATAATAAGCTGTATTCATAAACCTCTTTGAAGATAACAGGGACATACCCTTGCCTGCTTTTTCAGTAAGAAGTTTTCAAGGTATTCGCGTTTATATATCAATCAAATTATTCAATGCATAGATGATTATTTAAGTCTAAAGATATTTTGAAATTCGCTCAGACCCTGATAACCCCATAATAATAATTGTTGATGTCCTTGTAGATTCGAAAACATGAAAACTGTTTTGATCCCTCTTACACATACGATTTTCTGTATATTGGTTTAGTATTGCGTGTATCATACGTGTGTCTTACTTATTTTTAGAAGGTAAAGTAAGCAATGATTATTACCTATTGCAATCAAGATCAACGTGACGGTCCTAACCTACAAATCCAGTAGTGAAAACCAAATTAACAATCAGGTACAAATACATGTCGAAAGCTGAGAAGCTATTAGTTATACTGTTACACAGACGAATTAATAGAATTCAGATGGATTCAAATTGCGCCCTTCTTGTACAGGTAGCTGATTTGATTTTATACTGCCATGAAAGAGATTTCATGGACCATGGCTCTATCAAGCTGACGTTATCAAGGCTTTCAATTCGACTACCAGATACCTCGATGACATTTTGAACATTGCCAATCCTTATATCGAAGGCCTGGTCAAGCCAAAACCAGAGATACCAAAGCCCCCTGTTTAGAATTACATCTTTCCATTGCAAATGGATTTGTTTATTCCAAAAGTTATGATAAGCGCGATTACTTTGATTTTGATAAAGTAAATTTTCCGTTTTGGGATGATGTTCCTCGCCGTGCTTCTTAGAGGTGTATACATCTCACAACTTATTAGGTTTGTTAAAGTCTGCATTATCATGTTACGGACTTCAACGCAAGAAATAAATGTTTGACAGCCTATTTCTCCAGCAGGGCAATCGGTATCATAAACTTCGAAAACCAAATTCTAAATTTTGTCGCGGACATTATGAATTGATTTCCAAATTTAATGCTGGGTTCAAGACGATTTTACGTGAGGGCCTTTCGAAACTAGACTTTTATAGTTACTTGGTTTACAAATTTAAGAAACGGGAATATATGATTTTCCTTTTCAGGTTAGAAACGTCATTTTACAAACACATAGGATATAAATTAAATGTTATGCGACAGTCTGCATGCTTATTTTTAACCCAATCATGTTTGATAACTATGCTGCCATATTTGGTCAGACTCTATGATAACCCCGACTTAAAGCTTTTCATTTTATTTGGTTTGGGCTGGAACTCCTTGTCTATTGCCTGGCCCACCGGGGTTCTACTGGTGTTTTTTTTTTTTTGCTCCAGACTTTCAGTGATGTTGTCTAGCGCCCAGGGATCTCCATCGCCGGGCAGCTTATTGTATCTGTGTGTCCTCGCTTTTGATTCATCGTGGTGGTTATCATGATTTCTTTGTTTGTCTTTTATGATTTATTGCCTAGTTAGATATTCGCCACTAACACCGAACAACTAACTAAATGTTATGAACCATTGCAAAAGACGAGGTTGAGGTAAGGTCCCTGCAAAGCGGTTTATATTATTGATTGATTCAAGGCGATACTTCTGTTTTGTTTATCATAGTAAATGGTTTATATTTTGCTGTTGAGGTTTTGTGCTGTTTGCACCTTATGTACGTTTTCATAATTTTAGTTCATTACAGGTGACTTAGTGACCGCCTTTTGGAAAAAGCTGCACATTCGGCTTACATTATGTTCCCCTTAGAATAAGTTTGGGTTGGAATAAACAGGTAGGTAATGCCCTATTGGGGAAGTGGTCCCCCAACATAGCATGTACGTTGAACAGCAATGCCCACAGCAAGTCAAGCCAGTGCTATTGGCACGACGTCATCTTTCTTTAATATGTTAAGCTAATAACCTTATACCATAAGTATCGAATGCATTGGTCCTAAACAATGTTAAATAACATTGAAGGGGAATTTAATAATCATTTTCACAATTATCAAATATCATACATTCAATAGCATAGAATATCTACTTAAGCAAATGTTTGAAGGAAATGGTTTTAAAATGTCAATGCGTTTTCTTTGATATTTCTATAATAGTATCTCTTTTTTAGCAGTTATTACAACTCAACTTATTTGAAATGCTACAGACCGTGTTTAGTACTTAATATCTTCTTTGCTCTTTCTCTCCCAGAATAGTCAAAAGTGTAAGCCTTACACCATATGAGACTGGGAAATAGCCGAGTACTCGGCTTACGATATGTTTTCTAAGTATAAGTATCTAATTGTCAAGGATCTGTATGCATTTAATTGGGATTGCCCCTAATTGATGAATACGTCACTTTCAAAGACAAAACTGTTTAGCCCTTTATTGTTAATGTATTCTGGCGTATTTTGAAAGTCAGTGATCAGGTCAGGTCAGTTTAACTGCTACTGTAACATGTAATCAGTACTACCTGTTGTCATGCGGTGCAGATGGGGCTCGTTAGCCTTGGAAGGCAACTCATCTAGGAGTTAAGCTAGTTCTCTACACAAAATTCTAGCTGGGCAGGGGGGACTCATTAGTCTTGGTTGACAGCCCTCCTAGGAGTTTACAGGTCTCTAAACAAAACCTAAGAAAGGGTAGATGGAGCTCTTCAGCTGTGGCCAGCAATTCATCTAGGAGAAGGAAACTCCAAAATCAAACCTGTGTGTCTGGATATGCCTAGTCCAGATATGCAAAGACTGTTTCGGTAGATGGAGCGGAAGAAATCATCTGATTCAACGGTTCAGAAAGCGATACAGCAACATGTTGTGGAACATGCAGAGCGTGACAAGGCACTAAAGATGTTACGGTCATCCACTGCATCCAAACCCAACTCCAGACGTCTTGACCTGTGTCTTGCCTCTGGGCGCAGCTGGGCGAGGACTAGAGAGTGAGGTTGACATTGCGCACCTCTTCCTCACTATAATCCAATTTCACAGCGCATGTCATCTTATTTCTCAACACACAAGCACTTGCATACACAACAATTTCATCACACTTGCACCCACATACCTACAAAGTCCTGTGGCGATGGGCGAGTGGCGAAGCAGCAGGTGTAGGACACACTGGGAGCTGTAGTTGCAGACCTGCACACAGGCGGCTCAGTTCTAATGGTCGCTTTCTGTGAGGAGAAGCAGTAAGCAGAATTCGGCAGTCGGCTGAGTGACTGAGCAGACCTATTTAGGACCGCACTGCTCACCCCCGTAGCATGGGGAAGGGGCTAGAAAAGGTGCCCTAAACAATTGCCTGCTTCAAACCCCCTGGCTGGTTAACCGCGATCAGCGGGGATCCCCTTAAGCGGTCGAAATACAAAGAAAAAAGCTAGAGTAATCCCCTTACGGATTGGCGCATGGAATGTGCGCACTTTAATGGATAGTGCTGGGTCAGATAGACCACAGCGTAGAACGGCCCTTGTGGGCAGAGAACTTGGGAGGTATGATATACAGATAGCTGCATTGAGTGAGACTCGGTTCGCAGATGTTGGGGAGATCAAAGAAGTTGGTGCTGGATACACCTTCTTCTGGAGTGGACGCAAAAGTGAAGAGAGGCGTGAAGCAGGAGTTGGCTTTGCCATCAAAACAGAACTTGTTGGTAAGCTGTCAGGATTGCCAAAAGGCATTAATGACCGTCTAATGACATTGAGACTTCCTCTGTCAGGCAATAAACATGCAACTATTGTCAGTGCTTATGCACCCACAATGACCAATCCAGATGAGGTCAAGGACAAGTTCTATGATGACCTAGACAATGTTATTTCTGCAACACCCCGCACAGACAAGCTTATCCTTCTTGGCGACTTTAATGCCAGAGTGGGTACAGACCACCAGACCTGGGAAGGAGTTATAGGTCCAGAAGGGGTTGGAAAGTGCAACAGCAATGGTCTCTTGCTTCTCAGGAAGTGTGCTGAACATGATCTTCTAATCACCAACACAGTCTTCCGTCTACCTAATAGGAACAAAACATCCTGGATGCATCCCCGTTCCAAACACTGGCATCTCATAGACTATGTCATAGTGCGGAGAACAGACAGGCAGGATGTTAAAGTGACAAAGACTATGTGTGGTGCAGACTGCTGGACAGATCATAGACTGGTTGTCAGCAAACTCAACCTAAGAATACAGCCTGCGAGGCGACCTCAAGGCAAGAAAGCTCCTAAGAGACTGGATGTCTCAAAGCTGAATAAAGACAGCATGAGACAAGATTTCTTAACAGACATTTGCAACCAACTGGATGCAATGAATCTCAGTTCAGAGGACCCCGAAGAAAACTGGACAGTTTTCCATAAAACAGTTCTTTCTTCAGCTGCAAGCACCTTAGGCCATCCATCTCGCAAACATCAAGACTGGTTTGATGAGAATGATGATGAAATTCAGAGGCTTCTTGAAGAAAAGCACCGTTTGCTCAAGGCACATCAAGATGATACTAGCTCAGTATCAAAGAAAGCAGCCTACAGCAACATTTGTAAGACAGTCCAGACAAAGCTTAGGGACATGCAAGATTCCTGGCTGAGGAAGAAAACAGAAGAAATTCAGTCTTTTGCGGATAGAAAGGACATGAAGAAATTTCATGATGCACTGAAAACCATTTATGGTCCAAAGAGTTCTGGAGCCACCACATTGCTCAGTGCAGATGGAAACACTCTTCTCACAGATAAAGAAGCTATCTTGGAAAGGTGGGCAGAACACTTCAATAGTGTGCTTAATCGACCATCAAGCATCAATCAGGATGCAATCGACAGACTTCCACAGATAGAGTGCAATGTTCTGTTAGATGAATTTCCTACCGTTACGGAAACAAGAAAAGCAGTTCAACAACTATCATCTGGCAAAGCCCCAGGTGCAGATGCAATTCCTGCCGAAGTTTACAAGGCTGGGGGGCTACCCATGGCAGAGAAACTGACAGAGTTGTTTTACTGTATGTGGAGGAAGGAGGCTATCCCACAAGAATTTAAGGATGCATCCATAATCCACCTATACAAGCGGAAAGGAAATCCTCAAGTCTGTGACAATCACAGAGGCATCTCCCTCCTATCAATTGCTGGGAAGATACTTGCAAAAATTCTGTTAAATCGTCTGAATGCTCATCTTGATCAGACGGAACTTATCCCAGAAAATCAATGTGGATTCAGAAAAGACAGAGGGACAATAGACATGATCTTCACAGCAAGACAGCTTCAGGAGAAATGCCAAGAACAGAATGTAGATCTATACATGACGTTTGTTGACCTCACCAAAGCTTTTGACACTGTTAGTCGTGATGGACTCTGGAAAATCATGGACAAGTTTGGCTGTCCACCCAGATTCATAGCTATGGTGCGGCAGTTTCATGATGGCATGCAGGCACGTGTGCAAAATGATGGAGAGTTCTCTGAACCATTTGAAGTAACAAATGGGGTCAAACAAGGCTGTGTTCTGGCACCAACACTGTTCAGCATGATGTTTTCTGCCATGCTTATGGATGCTTTTCAGGACAGTGACACTGGTTTTCCAATCAGGTACCGTTTTGATGGCAACATATTCAACCTCAGAAGGTTGCAAGCCAAAACTAAGGTCCAGACTGATGTGCTAGATGAGCTCCTCTATGCAGATGATATGGATAAGAATGCCAACACAGAGGCAAAAATGCAAAGAGCCATGGATCAAGTCTCACAGTCATGTGATAACTATGATCTCACAATCAGCACAAAAAAGACAGAGGTTGTACACCAACCAGCCCCCGGAAAACCATATAATGAACCAACCATCACTGTGAATGGGCAAAAACTGAAAGTTGTTGACAAGTTCACCTACCTGGGAAGCACTCTCTCCAGAGCAGTGCATATTGATGATGAGATCACTGCCAGAATTGCAAAAGCTAGTGTGGCATTCGGAAGACTCCGTGCAAATGTCTGGGAGCGAAATGGAATCAAGCTTGACACCAAGCTGAAAGTCTACAAGGCTGTGGTACTGCCAACCCTCTTGTATGCATGTGAGACCTGGACAGTATACCAACGCCATGCAAAGAGACTTAACCATTTCCACTTAAGCTGTTTGAGAAAGTTGTTAAAAATCAAGTGGCAGGACAAGATTCCAGACACAGAGGTCCTGAGGAAAGCAGGGATGCAAAGCATGCATACAGTCTTAAAGCTAGCACAGCTAAGATGGACTGGCCATGTTATAAGAATGCCTGATGCGCGACTTCCAAAGAAAGTTTTCTATGGAGAACTACAGGAGGGAAAGCGCTCTCAAGGTGGCCAGAAGAAACGCTACAAAGACACCCTCAAAGCCTCTCTGAAGGATTTCGAAATACCAATGGGGTCCTGGGAACAGACTGCACAGGAGCGATCAAAGTGGCGAGGTCTCATCAACAAAGGAGCAGCTCTCTATGAAAAGAAGAGAATCTGTGAAGCTGAAAGAAAGCGAAGAGAGCGCAAAGCCAAAACAAATGTGCCACCAGCAGACTCTATGACATTGACTTGCTCTACTTGCAACCGACAGTTTAGAGCCAGAATTGGCCTAGTCAGCCATCAAAGAACTCACCAACACACATCAGCACTATTCAAGAAATAATGATGGTCTTTCTCATTAGTGAGAGACGAACTAAAAAAAACTATCATTTTGAAAGTCAGTGATACTATTGGTGTCATTTATAACATTAATGTGTATTTTTAAGCATAATGCAGTACACATAGATTGAAAGCCCTGACACCGGTTTGAGAAGAAATACGACCATGAATCTTACAATTCTACAGTTGATGTCTTTAAAATTGTCCATAATAACCGTGCTTACCTTAGTTCATACGAAATTTCAGAAAATTATACAATTTCGCACATTGCTGACTTGGATATCAGTATGCTGGGTCTAGGGGGGAACACATCTAGAAATAAAATGTAAGATTGTAAATTAAATAGCTGATGCACTAAGCCAACATTTTGTTTCAAAATAAACTTCAAAACACGAAACAATAAACAAAATATGTGTGGATATATGGCATGTAAGCCCATAATATGACGTTCAATACAGATTGTAAAAGGTATATAGGCATTAAGAAATACGTTAACATTTATAACTCTTTGAAATAGCTAGAAATCTCCCTTGCCTGCTATGTTCAGTAATATGATACCGTTATCCAAATAATTCGTGTCAATCTATCAAACAAACGATTCAATGCTTAGATCATTATTTTAATTCAAAAATAGCATTAAGCTCCCCATTGGAGCGATTACTTCATTAAAATAAGTGACTTAAATTTTAATTGCTTCGATTCCTGGTCCGTCTTTTTTTACTTTAATCGTCTTGCTTAGTTGAAAATGCGGATACTTTTTTTGATTTCAAATTGTTGATGTGGTCCTTGATAATTTTAAGCTCACTTAAACTTTCAGAATTTTATATCGGTTTAGTATAATAACCATGCGTGTATCATGCATGTGTTTGAACTATAGTCCTATTTACTTTGAAAAAGTGACAGTAATCAATGACGAGGAACTGGTACAATCTGGAACAACGTATAATTCTAAAACTCAGTAATGAATCGCTATTGATAATCAGGTACTTGTAGTTAACGAAGAAAGTAAATGAGCAGCTCTGTCGGATTACAGAACTATGTTAAAAATGTAAAACATTTTAGAAAAATCGTCAAAAATTTTCCATTTTTAATTTTTTAGCGAATCACAACTTGTCAAATCACTAAAGAAAGGTAAATTGAAACAATGGCCAGGAACTGGTGCCCATCAGGAAAACATATCCGTGAAATGTTAACCCCCTTATACCCCACTTTTGTATATGAAAACTGGGGTATGCAGGGGTATACCTATTTTTCTTCTTTTTTTGCTCCAAAACATAGATTTTCGGTACTCGTTAGAATCGCCTCGCTGAGCAAAAATAAGAAAAATATAAAAATAAATTCTTATGAAAATTTTTAATTTTTACAACATAAGAAAAATCTATATACGGGGGTCATTCAAGAATTAATGACAATGGATCCATATCTCGGAAAGTATAATTTAGCTCGGCTTTATTTGATATGTTACATGTGGACACATATATTATGCATTCGTGCTGAAAATTGTGTGCTTTTATCATGGTTAGATTTGATGCTATGCTAATTTGAATATGGCTCCTGAAATGTCCATGGACGCGAAAAAGTCAATTTTTACTTATTTTTGTATGGGGGTAGGGTAAGTAAAACGTGTAGGATTGTTGCTTGGACAGTCTTATCGGTGATTTGTGATGATTAATAAAAGCACTGGAGGTCAACAAGGGCAACCATAACATTTATGCCAATTTCCTGATTTGCAACACGCGTGGTTGCTAAGCAACAGCAGAACAGGACAAAATAAACCCATTCTGAGCCTGACAGTGTGTTTTAAACCAAATAATGAAACAATCAAATAAATTCCAACAGCTAGTGATGTGTTTAATCTTAAAGGTATTCCTATGGCTTCTTAACAAAAACAAAAATTCAAAAATCTGAGACTGTTATGGAACAAGTATTAGATTTTAAAAAGACTAGCTAGATTTGATACAGTTAAATTTGAACTGGAGACGGTGCTGATTCATTTTGAAACTCTGTGTACAGTGTCACTGTGATCAATACCATTGACAGTCATGCTTACAACAACCACATATTTAATCCTCATGAAATGTTGTTAACATATCCAAGATACTGGTCTTCCATCCAGGCAAGTACTAGCTTTTATAAACAACAGTATGTCGCGTTCAAGCTCATTTACCTTGTATTCTTTGGTTGCCTAGCAACCACAGAACTGGCATGTTAGCGAACTTTAGGAGGAACCATTGAATAGCATGCATCTTCAAATTTGGTTATTAGTATATGAGAAGCACACAAGTGTTAAGAATAAAGTTTAATGGAATCATTGTCATTAATTCCTGAATGACCCTCGTATGTGCCGATATAAAAAGGTATCATAAAATGAGTGAGCAGGTATTACCCGAAAGGTGGCCACTCAGTCATATGAACTTATCTAAATAATATTAATACGCACAAAGAGGCACAAACAGTAATAACCCGACAACAAAACCTTAAATGAATAGAACCACAACATATGTAAAAACCCGAAACGAATCTTAATATAGGAGTGAGAAGATGTCTATCGGGAATAGCTGCTCATTCGGCTGAAGATATGTTTTCTTTGAAATGTCATTTTGTTTTTTTTACCACCCCTTGGTTTGTGGAGTTGGAATTTCTTTCTGATTGTGCCAATTCCTGATCATTGCTTTTTTTTACCTTGTTATACACCTGCAGACATATTTTACATCTATCGCTAGATTTATACATGGTGAAAATTTCAGACTTGCGGACTTTTGAGCTAGTGGGCTGATGTGAGCCTTTGCGTCCTCCACAAAATCTGATAACCTGATAATGTCATGTTACATTTTGCCAACAGCGAACTCAAAGGACTACTAAAATATTACATGACATTTTCAATGTAGCAGTTGCAATTAAAACAACCTGATATCCCAAGTATAATCTGATTTAACTTGACTCAAGCTACATGTATAGTGAAAAAAACAAAAATAACTATGATATAATGAGAAATCATTGCATCGGCAAGATGTGTATGAGACTTCCAAATGCAAGAAACTGATTTTCATTTTAATGAGTATTTGCGGAGGTATTCGATGCCGACTGCAAGCATGCTGAAAGTAGTAAAACACACAGTGCGCATGCGCAAGTATTAATTTAATGGTTCTATTTAAATTGGCTATAACCCCCCATTCAAAATCATCATGTACCGCTCAGCAGATAACTTACACGTTAAAGAAACAAAATGAACAAAATTAAGCATATAGGAATTTCGAGAGTTTTAATTACGAGCTTCTTGTTTGTCTTGGAACTTCATTGTTTTTCTTTTTTCATGAATTTTAGAGAGGGTGCAGCTGACAATGTTTCTTGATCATTTGGAGGTTAAAACGTGTGTGCACGCGCTGAGTAAATCTTTCCCGATTTGCATTATTTAAGACGACAAAAATGTCATATTCAATTTTAATCGAAACTTATTGACTAGCTAGAGATTCATCACGCGGACCGAACAACTAACTAAATGTTGTGAACCACTGCAGAAGCTGAGAGTGAGGTTAAGTACCTGAAAAATCGATTTAAGACCGCCAGTAATGCTATACTACTAGTCGTTCAAAGGCGATACTTCTGTGGTGGTTCTTATTGTTTTATGTCTTGGTGTTGAAATGTTTGTGCTGTTGGCCGGAGTAAAACGTACAATTTATCTGGTAGTTGAAGACAGTATTTTCATGGTTTACTTATATGAGAATTGCAATCATACGTCCATTACGAATATTTGAAAGCCTAACGAAAGTGTCAACTACCGTATGCAATGTACTGTTAGTCGTGTGATAATTAACTGGGTCGCTTTGATACATTTAAGACATTTAACTCCAAAACGGTACCATTCAGCTATTTCCTATTGTTCAAAATATTAATCATTTTGATTCAGCTTGTAGTCTTCTTTGTTTATTCAATATTTTTTATTTACACGACTCTGTCCCAAACAAGGAAGTTTTGCACACGTTTCAAATTACATTTCCATTGATTTCAAATGAACCTTTTAGCCATTATTGCAATAATTGATTTCAAAACGCAGTTTAAAAATTTAAGTATAAAAAGTAACGATTGAAGTGAAAAAGAATATGTTTGTGCAATACGTAATGGGCGGTTTTGACATTTTTTCGGGCATTGCATTCTGGAAATAGGATGCGGACGCATGTGTTAAGGGTTTGTGCGTTCCTGGTCACATGGAAATGGGCATATGGTAAGTCTCTATTTTGCGCCTACAAGCTGAAATGAACGGCGTTCTGTCATAAGTATATAACCTGTAGGGAAACAAACTCCGTGTAAGCTACCAATTGTGAAGGCATTATTCGCAGATTACCAGTTCGGACAGAATCAAAGTTCGAAAATTCATTGGACCTGTATGCCTAAATTATTTAGAATCTTTATACAAGTCTATCATATGCGGCAAACATTAATTATTGGATGACTGCAAACTGCAACACGTTTTTTTTATCTGATCGCTGAGGACACTTCGAGAAATTAACAGTCGCAGTGTGTTCTAGACACATGCTCCGATAAGTGCACACCGCGGACGGTTCCGAAAAAAAAAACGTGCATAAGCACACACTGCTTGAATAGTATATTTGTATTTTACATCAATGATAAACATTAATACCGCATTAGACGCACTGATGCGCAACTGTAAATGATCAAAAGCTGTATTGTAACAATTTGAACATCACCATTGATATATCTGACATGGTTATTTCAGCATTTTGGTGTGCTGTTTTCGTTCATAGTGTGCGCTATTTAGAATGACATTGTGTTACCTTAACTTTTAGTTATTATACCCCCGCCAAAACGAAGTTTTAAGGGGGGTATACTGTTTTCACGTTGTCCGTCCGTCCGTGCGTGCGTCCGTCCGTAATGTTTTTTTTTTTCTTTAATATCTTGGAGATCCATTGATGAAATTTCATGAAACTTTGCAGGCACCTGCATATCTATGAGGCAAATATGTACACGAAAAAGGACTAGGGGCCAGTCCCTTACTTTACAGTTCTTGATGGCTTTTGTATACAGTGAAGATAGTGCATTTACGGGCCGATCAACTCCTACCACAGTTTTTGTTGAAACTTTCTGATATTATGTCTACATGATGTAGGCCCATTAGACATTTGCATAAAGAAATATTATTGTCAAAAATTAAATTGTGACAAAATCACAGCTATGAGAACTTAGACATTTTTTTAGTTTTTTACAGGTAAGAGCTCTCAAGGGCCGATCAACTTCTACTACAGTTTTTCATGGAACAATTTGATATTTTGCCTACATGATGTACACCAATTGGATATTTGCATGCGGAAATTTTATTGTGAAAAAATAATTTTTGACAAAATGACAGCTATGAGAACTAAGACAATTTTCAATGTATCTTTTACCGGTAAGGGCATTCACGGGTCGATCAACTCCTACTGCAGTTTTTTTATGGAACAATTTGATATTATGACTACATAATGTACACCCATTGGGCATTTGCAAATTTTATTGTAAAAATATCATTTTGGACAAAATCACTGCTATCAGAACTTAGACAATATGTCCTAATACAATTCAGTTTGTCTTAAGATAATTTGTCTTAGCTTTTTTTTACAGTTGAGGTACAAGTAGGCAAAGATCAGGAAAAGGCGCAATCAGAAAAAGATTCCCACTCCAAAAACCGAGGTGGGAAAAAACAAATTAACAATCAGGTACTTATACCATGAAACATATCGCAAGCCGAATCAGCAGCTATTTTCCCAATAGGTGGCCACTCAGTTACCTCAACTTAACTAAAAATATAAAAACATACATAAGGCGCCAACAGCACAAAAAAAAAAAATAAACACCAAGACATAAAACAAAAAAGGTACAAGTAGGCAAAGATCAGGAAAAGGCGCAATCAGAAAAAGATTCCCACTCCAAAAACCGAGGTGGGAAAAACCAAACTAACAATCAGGTACGTATATCATGAAAACATTTCGTAAGCCGAATGAGCAGCTATTTTCCCAATAGGTGGCCACTCAGTTACCTTAACTTAACTAAAAATATGAAAACATACATAAGGCGCCAACTGCACAAAAATATTTTAAACACCAAGACATAAAACAAAAAGAACAACCACAGAACGATCAGTAACACAAAGTTACTGGCGGGTTTAAATCGATTTTACATGACCATAACCTCACCCTCAGCTTCTGCAGTGGTTCATAACATTTAGTTAGTTCTTCGGTCCTCGTGACGAATCTCTAACTAGTCAATGAATAATCAAGAACAAACAAATAAATCATGATAAACATCCCGATGAATCAAAAACCAGGACTCACAGATTCAGTAAGCTGCCCGACGATGGAGATCCCTGGGCGCCGAATACCTTACTAACTCCGGAGCAAAAGAAAAACATCAGTTGGACCCCGGTGGGCCAAGCAACAGACAAGAAGCTCCGGCCCCAACCAACTAAAATGAATAGCTTTAAGTCGGGACAATCAAAGAGTCTGACGCCCGACCCAACGGCGTGCAATTAAAGAAGGCAGCATAGTTATCAACCGTGATTGGGTTAAAAACTAAGCATGCAGACTGTCGCATAACATTAAAGTTATAACCTGTACGTACACTCCCGCCCGCGTAATTGTACTCCATTTACGCGTATTACGCGAGTATTACGTGAGTATTACGTGAGTATTACGTGCGTAAGGCCAATTACGCGCATTTACGCGTAACATGCGCGCATTTACGCGTAACATATCTCATTAATATTCATAAGCAGAGATAAATGCGTCGATGCGCGTAAGGTCGAGTCATTACGCGTATGAAGTATCGACCAATCAGACTGGCAATACGTTTACGCGTATTTACGCGTATCATACGCCTAATGACAAGGAGTATAAAGCTAAAGTACATAACGGTTGATTTTATTAGTCCATTGAAGCAAAAGAATGTGAATGGTTAATGGATTTTTTTGATATATCGTGATCGTGAAAATGCGTGACCTTATTCAAGTTATTGTCAAAATGTTTTATGTGTCTGTGATCCTACGATAACGTGTTAACCAGTGAGTTAGATTTCGTTCAAAATGAATCGGAAATTCATAGTACCGAAGATGGCGAAAAAAATCAACATGAACATCGACTAACATCGAAGTGAGGAACATTATTTTAGACATTTTAAAAGCGTCTCGGGAACGTGTACAGATAAGTAGGCCACTATGTAAAGTGTAGGTAGCCATGTTCAGTTCTGTTCAATTTATTCATTGTTGTAGAGGTCCCCCCTCTCTTTTTAGAGGCACCACCGTACGGTATAATGCATGTTTGATTTTCGCTCGTTTTCCTCCGGCGTTTCTTTCTTATTGATATTCAATTATTATTCAACAGAGCTCGTCTTCTTCTTCGAAATAAAACCGCAAGCAAATATAACAGAAACTCGGTGTCCGATCAGGTACCAATCTAGGGATGAAGCTTTTCAAATATTTCTCACGGGAGCGATCTGGTACATGATATTTTGTATTTATGAAGTGTTCGAGGCCGTTGATACTGCAGGTCTTAGTTTGAAAATGATTAGATATTGTTTTGGTCTAAAGCGAAATCCGAGCATACAATCTCAAGATTATTGGCTCATTCATTACGCGTATATTACGCGTAATTTTTACGTAAGACTTTTACTCTTGATTGGTTAGAACTATACGTATATATACGCGTATATACTCAAACTACGCGTAATGACTTGCTTTTCTATTTCACCGCTCATTGGTTAAAGTCATTACGCGTAATGTACGCGCATTACGCGTATCATACGCTTAAGAATAATTGAATTTTGACTGGCTATTGACACATACGCGTATAAAACAGGTGCGTATTACGTGAGTATTACTCGCGTATGTTACGCGCATTCAATGAGTACAATTACGCGGGCGGGAGTATATGTAACGTGTTATGATTTTTCTAAACTGAAAAGAAAAATCATTACTTCCTATAAGTTTCTTAAATTTGTAAACCAAGTCACCATAAAATCCTGGTTCCGAAAGGCCCTCACTTTAAAGCGTCTTTAACCCAACATTATATTTGGAAATCAATTCATAGTGTCTACGATAAAATTTAGAAAAGGTTTTTCGAAATTTATGATACCGATGGCCCTGTTGGAGAAGTTTGGCCGTTAAACATTTATTTCGAGCGTTGAAGTCTGTAACATGATTGCAGACTCTAGCAAACCTAATAAGTTGCGAAATGTATACACCATAAGAAGCACGACGAGGAACGTCACCATCCAAAAACGGACAATTTACTATATCAAAATCAAAGTCATCGCGCTTATCATAGATTTTAGAAGAAACAAATCCATTTGCAACAGAAAGATGTAGATCTAAAAAGGGGGCTTCGGTATCCGAGATATTGGCTTTGTTCAACTGTAGTTCAGATGGATAAAGTATCGCATTGGAACGATCAGTAACACAAAGTTACTGGCGGGCATGGTTTTGAGCTTTTATATAGGTATGGTATAGGCATTCACATGCCGATCAACTCTACCACAGTTTTTGATGGAACTATTTGATATTATGCATACATGTCCCCCTATAGGACATTTGCATGAAGAAATTTTATTGTGAAAAATTATGTTTTGTGGTGAGCAGTTACACTGCGGGGGGGGGGGGATATTTAATAAGCATTGCTTATTGACACTTTTTTCATTTTAAAAAGTTAAGCGCACTGTGCTTTAATTGCTAAATTATAACCAAAATACGCTGCATGTGATTGGCTATATGAAACAAAAAAATAAATAAAAAATAAATAAAAAAAAAATAAAAACATTTTCCATAAAATGAAAAAATCATTACTTGATTTCGATTTTAGGTACCTTGTTCGTGCTATCTATCGCATGACGCATGTGCAAATGATAGCAAACACGGACTTTTTTCCTGACACTTATAACGTTCGTACATGTAACAAAATGCATTATCTCGGGCGTTGATACTGACATAACCTTGATGAATGCTATTACGAAAACATGCCCATGCAATATATTGAGATTTTTTCAGTAACAAAAATTGAAAATTTCACCAGAAAAATGTTGATATTTTTCTTTCTTTTTTTTTTGGTCAAAACATAGATTGTGGGTACACGTTAGAACCGCCTCGCTGAGGCAGTTCTAACGAGTACCCATGATCTATGTTTTGGAGCAAAAATAAGAAAAATAGGTATACCCCTGCAAACCCCAGTTTTGCTATATAAAGGTGGGGTTTAAGGCAGTATATATTGCACGGACATGTTTTCCTGATGTATCACATTCTACACATTTAGTTCTCGGCAAATTTCAAACAAGCATAATTCCATGTATTTTTAGTATTTGTCATATATTTTTGTCATATGTATTTTTCTGCCTTTGCCATAGCCGCAGATCCATGCGAGGAAGGCGAGTACAATTTGCTACCAAGGGCAGATTATCGGGGAGGAGGCTGTGAATACAATGCCGAGAAGCCAACGTGCGATGCGACATTGATTTCTGGGTGGTATCGAGCTGTTGGTAGACAGGGCGATCTAAAGATGTTTGAAAATGAACCTGATTTTCTAACCTGTGGAACAAAGTATCCTATATGGATGAATGGTTAGTAAACGCAAAACTAAAAGTAATAAATGGCCCGGACCAAACCGTCTAAGCCAAAATAAATCTTATAAACAACCAAATTAACAATAAGGATAGTCAGAAAATGGCTCATCATAATAAGCCACAATTACCCAAAATGGTAACACGAACTTTACACGATATATTAAATGTTAAAAGTCTGCATGCTTAAAAACTTAAAGTCTGCATGCTTCGTTTTAAACCAAATCATGCCAGTGGTTCAGGCGTCAGACTTTATGATGGTCCCAACTTAAAAGCTATTCACTTTACTTGGTTGGGGCCGGAGATTCTTGTCTGTTGCTTGGCTAAACGGTGTTCAACTGGTGTTATTCTTTTGCTCCAGACTTTCAGTAAGTTATTTGGCACCAAGGGATTTCCATCGTCGGGCAGCTTATTGAAACTGTTAGTCCTCGTTTTTTATTCATCATGGTGGATATCATGATTTGTTTTGCTTGTCCTTGATGATTCAATGACTGGTTAGAGATTTACCACAAGGACCGAACAACTAAGTAAAATGTAGTGAGGGTGAGGTTATGGCCATGCAAAATCGATCTAAGCCCGTCAGTTATTCTAAATTACTGATCGTTCCAAGGCGATACTTCTGTGGTGGATCTTATTGTTTTATGTTATGGTGTTGATTTTTGTGCTGTTGGCGCCTTATGTACGTTTTCATATTTTATTTTAGATTGGGTAACTGAGTGGCCACCTATTGGGAAAATAGCTGCTCACTCGGCTTACGATATGTTTTCTTAGTATAAGTACATGTACCAGATCGTGAATTTAGTTTTTTTTTCCATTTCGGATTTTCGGGGGGAAATTTCTTTATGTTTGGTCCATTTTCTGATTATTGTCTATTTTCACTTTTACAGGAATTTGATATGTTAATATTCAGACAAGACGAGTTAGAAACGTAATCATAGAAATGTTATTATACAGACACCTAATAATAATCTAGAAAAAATGAGAGAAAGGTGTCCTGATGTCTCAGCCGTGGTCCATGTACAAAAGTCACCACATCTCTGAGAGCTCTCCAATAGCTCACAGAAGCGATTCTGATTGGTAATTCATTATTGGGAGGGGGTAAATTGTTTGTGAAATGATTGAAAAATCTTGTATAATTTAAGATTATATTTATTCTAATATGTAAACTCATTTTCAATGTTTTCATGTTTCAAGTGTTTAAACATATATGTACCTTAATTCCAGGCACTCACCCAAACTCTACTGAGGGCATAGTGGAGAGAACAGTACGACAAGTACTGACTGAAGAAGCCACGTGGTCAATAAACGTGAAGAATTGCCAGGATGAGTACTACGTGTATGAACTGAATCGGACATCGTCCTGTCCACAAGCTTATTGTTTTGGTATTGTTAAACTACCCTAATCATCGTATTTAGCGCATATTCTCAAGTAAACACACACGCAGGTCTTTTCCGAAAATATGCCCATAAGCGCACACCATTGCTCGACTAGTACATTGGCACGTTACACATGTTCTGTCGCCCTGAATACCATAATACCATATTTCGTTCTTAAAACCCTAACACAAATGTTGAACAGGCTAGTTCATTCATGCTTTTGACATGGTAACTACTGCAGTTTAAGGCCTGTTTACACATTCACGATTTTTGGCTACGGCGCCGCTTCGATTCGCCACAATTTGTAAAATTGTGGTGTACCGTGTTGATTCGTAGTAGATTCGTGGTGAATCTTGATGAATCGTCCTGATTCGGGAAACTCCACGATAGCGCTACGGAAGTTTTAAACTGTTCAAAACATTTGTGGCGTATCGTGGCGAATCGTGGTGGTTCTTGGGCATGGCACCGTATCGAACCCAAGCACCGTGAATATTCGTTAAGCCCCGTTTACACATTCACGATTTTCTCTACGATTCACCACGATTCACCCCGATTACTTATGGTCCGAAAACTCGGGATGGATCGGCATGAATCGTGGCGAAAAGTGGAAATTTTCAGTGTCACTATGATTCCAGTAAGAATGTCCACGATATTAGTACGGTGTCTGTAAGGTATCGCTACGAATCAATGACGATTCATGACGGCAACGCTACGCGTACGGTCAATGAGGATTAACCAAGGTGGCACAACGAATGCTCACGGTGCTTGTACGGTTCGATACGGTATTAGTATGATTCACGGCGGTAGCCGTCGTGGCCAATCGTGGAGCTCCGTAGCAAAACCGTGGGTGATTCGTAGGACAACCGTACACAATCCGTGGTGAAACGAGAAAGTTCGTGGTGTCAAAGATTCTACATTTTCGCTACAGAGCTCCACGACTGGCTACGACCTCTCACGACCGGCCGCGAAAATAGCTACGGTGTCAGTACAAATAAGCACGATTCCGCTACGGTTGCGCTATGAATTAGGCCACGCCAAATAACCACCACGATTCGCCACGATACGCCACGAATGTTTTAAACAGTTTAAAACTTCCGTAGCGCTACCGTGGAGTTTCCCGAATCATCACGATTCATCAAGATTCACCACGATTCACCACGGTTCTACTACGAATCACCACGGTACATCACGGTACACGACGATTTTACAAATCGTAGCGAATTGTAGCGGCACCGTAGCCAAAAATCGTGAATGTGTAACTCATTGACCGTGGCGTTGCCGTCATGAATCGTCATTGATTCGTAGCGATACCTTACAGACACTGTACTAAAATCGTGGACATTCTTACTGGAATCGTAGTGACACTGAATATTTCTACTTTTCACCACGATTCATCCCAATTTTTCTGACCAAGGCATGAGAAATCGGGGTGAATCGTGGTGAATCGTAGAGAAAATCGTGAATGTGTAAACGAGGCTTAAATTAAGGTGTTGCTTTCGTTAATCGTGTGCTATTTGTTTCGGTGCCACGTGAAGCAGTGTGACTGTCTTGTTTACCTTAATAAAATCTCAGTTAAAAAGATATACATTCGATCGACGAACAGAAATGTAAGTCAAAGGTAAAACGGTGCGCTCAAAGAAATTGCTCTATTCATTGGTGTCGTGTTACATTGTGATGTTTTGATATCACTTTATATTTTGAATATACATTATACATGATATATAAGTGTATAAATTCGCTTTATTGTAGCTACTTTTTTGGCATGTAGATTGGCTCTCTGCAATACACTTAAATAAAAAACATTTATAAAATCATTATGATTATTATAATTATTATGCATTTTAGGAATGACACCTACAGACCCATGTCCTTCGTTTGGTAAGTTTGCCAATCGTGTTATATCAGTTTTATATTTCATTTCTTTCCCGCCTAAAAAGTACAACTAGGCAAAGATCAGGAAAAGGCGCAATCAGAAAAAGACTCCCACTCCAAAGACCAAGGTGGGAAAAAACAAAACTAACAATCAAGTACTTATACCATGAAAACATTTCGTAAGCCGAATGAGCAGCTATTTTCCCAATAGGTGGCCACTCAGTTACCTTAACTTAACTAAAAATATGCAAACATACATAAGGCGCCAACAGCACAAAAATATTTTACACACCAAGACATAAAATAAAAAGAACCACCCCAGAAGTATCGACTTGGAACGATCAGTAACACAAAGCTACTGGCGGGTTTAAATCGATTTTACACGGCCGTAACCTCACCCTCAGCTTCTGCAGTGGTTCATAACATTTAGTTAGTTCTTCGGTCCTCGTGGTGAATCTCTAACTAGTAAATGAATCATCAAGAACAAACAAATAAATCATGATAAACATCCTGATGAATCAAAAACCAGGACTCACAGATTCAGTAAGCTGCCCGACGATGGAGATCCCTGGGCGCCAAATAACTTACTAACTCCGGAGCTAAAGAAAAACATCAGTTGGACCCCGGTGGGCCAAGCAACAGACAAGAAGCTCCGGCCCCAACCAACTAAAATGAATAGCTGTAAGTCGGGGCCATCATAGAGTCTGATATTAAATTTAATTTTATCAATCCTCATTCGTACTTGTTATAGATATTTTAGGTAAAGAAAGTAGAAAGTACAATAATTGATACTGTGTAACAATTGAATATTTCAGTTTTACGTCCCTCTCAAGATTATTTCAGCTCATATGAGACGGGCCAACCAGTAGGTGGGACGAAGACGGGAGAACCCCGAGAAAAATCACCTGACACACCAGCAAGCAGAACTTGGCTTGTCTCACATGTGGCCAGAGCGGGACTCGAACCCACACCAGACACAGCGGTGGGATGATCGAGTGATTAAGACAGTGTTCTTAACCGCTCGGCCGGGGGGGGGGGAGGGGCAATTGATTATTACCTTATTCAATTCGTTTATTATCGATGTCTTATTTTAATTTGTATTGTACCAATAAAGCCGTTAAGTAGAAAACCAGAGGACCAATGGTCCTGTAAACGCTCACCTGAGACCTGAGATATATACATGTACCAATAAACTTGCATTGTTAGACTAGAATGGTACCATGCATGGGCAGGGTCAGAACTTTTTCAAATTATAAAAATTCAGTCCATTTGCCAATTAACTGCAAGTTTTGTCCTTCAAATGACATTTTAACAATTTTTTTCTAAGTTGACCTTGCCGTGAAATAGGTCAAGGTCATCCCAGTGTCATGATTTATACAAATTTTGTAGACCTCCGTTCCTTAATGCTTCATGCCAAGTTTCAAAATCATAGGCCTTCTGGTTCTGAAGAAGAAGATTTTTAAAAAATTTTGCTATTTATAGCCATGGCGGCCATCTTGGTCATGTGACCTTGACCATTTATATAAACTTTCATTCCCTCTTCCTAAGAATGCTCCACAAAACGTTTGGCTTTGATTGGCCTAGCGGTTTCAGAGAAGAAGATGTTTCAATATTATGGTCATATACATGTATGTAGCCCCGGGGCAGGAGCAGACAACCCCCTGGGCCCAAAATATTTTCTTAAACATAAATCTTCTGTTCATTTGCTCATTTCTAGTAATTTTTCTTCCATTTAATTACATTTTCCTATTTTTTCCCATTCCAATGCATGGGAGACCTAAGTTGACCTTGCCGTAAAATAGGTCAAGGTCATCCCAGGGTCATGATTTATATAAACTTTGTAGAGCTCCATCCCCAGATGCTTCACACCAAGTTTCAAAATCATAGGCCGTCTGGTTCTGAAGAAGATTTTTAAACATTTTTGCTATTTATAGCCATGGCGGCCATCTTGGTCATGTGACCTTGACCATTTATATAAATTTTCATTCCCCGTTCCCAAGGATGCTCCAAATAAAGTTTGGCTTTGATTGGCCAAGCGGTTTCAGAGAAGAAGATGTTTAAATATTATGGTCATATACATGTATATAGCCCCGGGGCAGGGGCAGACAACCCCCCAGGGGCTAAAATTTTCCATTAACATTAATCTTCTGTTCATTTGCCTATTCCCAGTAAGTTTTACCCATTAAATAGCATTTTACCATTTTTTCCCATTCAAATGCATTGGCGACCTAAGTTGACCTTGCCTTAAAATAGGTCAAGGTCATCCTAGGGTCATGATTTATATAAACTATGATGGGCCCGCGTCCCCGATGCTACATATCAAGTTTCATGGAAATCGGCCCACTGGTTCTGGAGAAGAAGATTTTTAAAGGTTTTTGCTATTTATAGCCATGGCGGCCATCTTGGTCATGTGACCTGGACCATTTATATAAACTTTCGTTCCCCCTTCCTAAGGATGCTCCATATGAAGTTTGGGTTTGATTGGCCAAGCGGTTTCAGAGAAGAAGATGTTTGAATATTATGGTCATATACATGTATATAGCCCCGGGGCAGGGGCAGACAACCCCCCAGGGGCTAAAATTTTCCATTAACATTAATCTTCTGTCCATTTGCCTATTCCCAGTAAGTTTTTCCCATTAAATAACATTTTACCATTTTTCCCCATTCAAATGCATTGGCGACCTAAGTTGACCTTGCCGTAAAATAGGTCAAGGTCATCCTAGGGTCATGATTTATATAAACTATGATGGGCCCGCGTCCCCGATGCTACATACCAAGTTTCATGGTAATCGGCCCACTGGTTCTGGAGAAGAAGATTTTTAAAGGTTTTTGCTATTTATAGCCATGGCGGCCATCTTGGTCATGTGACCTGGACCATTTATATAAACTTTAGTTCCCCCTTCCTAAGGATGCTCCACATGAAGTTTGGGTTTGATTGGCCAAGCAGTTTCAGAGGAGAAGATCTTTGAAATTGTGGACGACGGACGACGACGGACGACGGACGGACGACGGACGACGGAGCATGGGTATACTATAAGCTCACCTGTGAGCCTTCGGCTCAGGTGAGCTAAAAATCGAAGATTATGATACTGTTGACTCATCTAAACCGCATAGCTATGGACTATTGACATTGCATTTCTGAACTAATTCTTTGGCACCCTTATTTAATTTCAGATCCCTGTGACATTTATGAGTATGAAGATATACCCTATGACTCAGGTACGATGTTAACGTTGTGTGAATTCCACTTTTTCCACTGATCATTCCCTACTTACGTATCTCAGCGATAGCTAATTATTATAAAATTATAAAAATAACCATTTAATAAAAGTCATACATGCATAACAATTTGAAACAATAAATATCTTTCCATGAAGATTTGCAAACGGGTTGGCAGTAATATACATCAATTTCTTGCACACCAAACAGAAATTGCCACACGTTTTGCCTGGGTGATAAAATTGCATCTCACCCAGGTGTTCTCACCCAGGCTAAAAAAATACGCAAAACCTTGAAATAAACCAGATTTTGGGGGTTGTTGTGCAAGAAAAAGAATCTAATATGGTGTTCTGTTCTAGATGGAAGTTTCCAACCCTCGGGATGACCGTGCTGAGCGGAACCTCGGCAGAGCCTCGGTTCCGCTCAGCACGGCCATCCCTTGGGTTGGAAACTTCCATCTAGAACAGAACCCCATATAAGATTCTTATAAGTTTCTTTATCTATTTCAGAACGATCTGGAAGCTGTACAAGCTCTGAGGCAGATAACTGTGCGACGGAGGCATTCACATCAAACTGGGTTGTATTTAGAGATTCTAGCCAGGGTTTTCTGAACGTCTCGAGCACGCCTCTTGATACCGGAACGTGTAGATCAGTCTCTCCTATGTGGATAAAAGGTTGGTTCAAACATTATGAAAACTTGCCCATGCAATCTACAGAGATTGTCAAGCTCTAACAATCGAACATTTCAGAATAAATATGATATTTTAACACGTTTGCTCCACACAGTCTATGTTTTGGATAAAAAATAAGACAAGTAGGTACATATATACCCCTGCAAATCCCAGTTTTTCAATATAAACCAGCGCTATCAGATTCAAGTTCCTATTCCAAAATCCAAAATACCAATGTAGAAAATAACCAAAATGATAAATAGGAATGGCGAACTTTGCAGTTATGTTACGTCTACACTGGGCACGTCTTTACCACGTCCTAATAATTCAAGAACGTAGCGAGGACGGGGTCAAAATGAAATAATTTCTGGTTTGTAAGTTCACACTACGTCTTCGCTACGTCCCCACCACGTCCTTACCACGTCCGAACCACGTCCTTACTGCGTCCTTCACGTTTCCACTAGGTTCTTACTACGCGCTCACCAAGCTCATCCCCTTTATACCACGTCCTTACAACGTCCTCACGAAGACCAAGCAAATCACGCCACGCGCGTATGTTAGTACGTTTACAGCACGTTCTAACTGTTTATGTATTATAATAATTGCGAGTGAAATCTTCTCGGACGTGGTATGGACGTACTAGAAGCGTGGTAGGGTCTTATCGAGAACCTGGTGAACGCAGCGCGGACGTAATGAAGACGTAGTGAGGTCTTGATGGTCTGCAACAGGTTCGTATACCACGTCCATGAAGACCTTACTACGTTTGCACTACATTCTTACTACGTCCTACAAGTTCCTACTA
The DNA here is from genome assembly GCA_964017185.1 of Rugalucina vietnamica. Classification (NCBI taxonomy): domain Eukaryota; kingdom Metazoa; phylum Mollusca; class Bivalvia; order Lucinida; family Lucinidae; genus Rugalucina; species Rugalucina vietnamica. The sequence continues at coordinate 52,216,977 of OZ024878.1, read as the reverse complement.
CGTCCTTACCACGTCCTTACTACGTCCTTACTGCGTTGTAATTCCACCCCGTCTTCACCACGTTTCTTTTGAGCATGTTCAAAAATTGACCAAGACCTTCACGTCCATCATGACCTCGCTACGTCCTTACTACGTTCCTCCCACGTCATACAAGACAGTATCACGTACTTACCGCGTTTTTAATTTTAGGACATAGTAAGGACGTGGTGAAAACGTGCCCAGTGTAGACGTAACATTACCATCTAATGATAAATCTTGTTTCTTGAGCCCATTGTCTTTTTTTACTAAAATTGAGAGACCTTAAACTTTAGTTATGAAGTTTGAAGTTAAACATTCCAAGACACTTCTGATAATGTGAGCACATATCAGACTGGCAATTATGCTGGTAACTGGTATTTTGTATCTTTCAGAAACAATATCGACCGATTCAGATGACATAAAAACTCAGAAACTATGCATAGCCTCAGAAAATGATAACTGTGCAACTGTTTCAACAATAAGATCTAAAAGTTGTCGGTGGTTTGAAGTGTACGAAGTGCCCATTAATATCTCATGTGGACGATTATGTTTAGGTAAGTACATATATAGTTTATCAATGACAAAGTCACGTAGCCAATATTTCAGTGCTGACAAGCTTTGGATCGTTTAATGTCACACGAATTAATGTTTCTCAGTAGATAAGATGTATCTAATGATTAAACAGGCAAATTCACAAATTATGCAATGAATCATTAATTTGGCGTTATTTTGTAAATTTATAATGAAAGTCTTCTTTCTCTCTGTGTGTGTGTGTGTGTGTGTGTGTGTGTGTAAAATAACATTATTTATCAGTTGATTGGACTAGTCCTGCAGACCTTCGTTTTCCTCTACGTTTGTGCAAGTATGGGTCAGGATGCTATAATAAATACTGCATGAAATATTCGATCTCGGAGCTTCATAAATGTATTATAGATTTTAGTCGAAATTGCTTTGTTTTTCAACGATCAAACTCAACATCTTCTGCGAAGAACATTATTAAACACCGTATTTTTTTCAGATGATCCAAGTGCCTCATGCATTGAAACAGGTTTGGTATTTTAATGTTTTATCACTCAGTTAATCATTTAAGTAGCGATATGTCTTTTTTCAAAATACAAATTAAATGCGAGTTTGTTTAAGACATCTCTTCTTTACTCAACATGTATATGTGCTATACTGAGTGACAACACTCCAAGTTTTCAAAAGCACGCATAGTAAAGGCAACCCAAGATATTTGGTATTTTCGAGACTCAACTTAAAAGTTTACAGACTGTTTTGACGTATTATTCTGTTTATTCAATTATAAACGCTAATATTTAGGTAACGATTGGTATTTTTCTGTATATTGCGGGGACTTTAGTTCCAGACCCATGTGACGCTAGCGTCTATCATGAGTTACCCAGAGCTGAATATCGGGGTGGCGCGTGTAGCTACAATAGCCAAAAACCGACATGTGACGCTGCGCTTTTGTCCGGCTGGTACAGGGCAAACGGTGAAAGTGGCAATTTAAAGATGCAAACCACTATAGCCGAGCTGTTAACATGTGGCACGAAATTTCCAATTTGGATGAATGGTAAATCTTTTTGTTATATTGAAGTGTTGTTATTGCTATTAAATAAAGAATTGCACTACATAGAATTTTCAAGGTATTATGCATTTTTAACAAATTCTTTATGTGATACAAATGATCAATTAGTATTTTTGACTCGTATCCTTGTATTATTTATACATGTATGTGTACTTGATGCAAGATGCGATGCATTCGTATACTATTTATTTATTGTACGAGTTGTCTAAGAAAATATGACAGAAAACAAACACCTTGATTGATTTCTTTTTAGTATCCCCGCGTCGCAGATTTTTCGTTATAATTATGACTGGCATAGCTGTTCCTATTGGTCAAATACATGTTTTCAATATTGTGACAAAATGAATACAACGGTAACTCGGTGACGTGCGTTTACGTTGGAAGAAGCCCATTGTTTTGTTTAGTTTCGTTACATTTACAATGTAGCAAATATATTATGCAAATTAAATTTAGAGATTTCGTTACATTTGCCAGTCTCTCACGCCCGGTAAAGTGCAAATTGACCACCGCCGGTGGTCAACGTAAAAGAAGTTGACATACATCCGGTGGTCGTTTTGAGCGTTTCCTGTTATTAGTTTTCGCGAGTTTGGTGGATGTGGAAGGTAAGATGTTTTTTGATCAAAAACGTATTATAAAAATCAAAGAATGTCAGGCTATCAGTTTTTTGCCGTTGAATGTCGAGCCGAAGTGGTAGTTGAAAAAAATAAACCGTTTTACTGCAATCCTTTCCGGCCCGTTTGATCGGTAGTGAAAACGAAAGTAGAAGCTGGTCAAACACAGGTTAAAATGCCCTGATCGTGCCTTTGCAAGCTTTCTTTAACCAATGGTCGTTGCAGTTAGTTAAATAGACACTAAATTAGCTTTTCAGACATAATTTTAAAATATTTCAAGCTTTCCTTTCAACACTTAGATCGATTTTGAAGAATTGATATTGCAAAACAGGAGATAGATTTCATACGAACAACACAATGAACGCTTTGCTTAGTCTTACTCCTATAATTGTCGAATCTGCAAGACTGAGCCTGCTGAACATTAAACAGCAGACATGTCCTTCGCTACTTTTCAAATTGGACAGTAAATCATTTCAAACTTGCTCATTTTAAGGTCAAATTGACCACCTAAATTGCAAACTGACCACACTGTTATTCTAGTGGTTTTTCTTCGAGTCAATGTGAATTGTGTATATAAATTCAATGCATCTTGCATGAGGTAGTATTTGTATTGTTGGGGTTACCAGAAAATAGTAATAAATACATCAGATATTGCTAAACTATGCGACTGAATGGCTAATGGACAAACGAAATTGAATTATGAGGACACCGACGGCATTGATTTGGATTTGGTTGTGTCATCTCCATTAATGTTGCCGTGCCCCCTAACAGAAATCGACATCAAGTTGCATTTTTGCTGGCGTCCTCTCACGATGAAAATTTACATTGCAATCCCCATTGATCAATACGACCACCTCAACTTCAAGTTGACCGCCGGTACAAAATCGATCTAAGTATTGAAAGGAAAGCTTGTAATATTTTAAAATTATGTCTGAAAAGCTAATTTAGTGTTCATTTAACTAACTGCAAAGACCATTGGTTACAGAAAGCTTGCAAAGGCACGATCAGGGCATTTTAACCTGTGTTTGACCAGATTCTACTTTCGTTTTCACTACCGATCAACCGGCCGAAAAGGATTGCAGTAAAACGGTTTATTTTTTTTCAACTACCACTTCGGCTAGACATTCAACGGCAAAAAACTGATAGCCTGACATTCTTTGATTTTTATAATACGTTTTTGATAAAAAAAACAAACAAAACATCTTACCTTTTGCTTCTACATTTTCGCCTTATAGTTCCGTTTCTAATTGGAATATACCAAATATCGGCAATGAGTTAAAATGTCTGATGCATAACAAAATGTTACAATAAAAAAAGTTTGCAGACTTCCCTATCTTGGCTTCACATTACGAAAACTTGCCCATGCAATATACTGAGATTTTTTTAGCTTTAAAAATTGAATATTTATTTTGATATTTTTCTTATTTTTGCTCAAAACATAGATTGTGGGTACACGTTAGAACCCCCTCGGCGAGGCGGTTCTAACGAGTACCCACAATCAATGTTTTGGCGCAAAAATAAGAAAAATAGGTTTAACCCTGCATACCCCAGTTTTACTATGTAAAAGTGGGGTATAAGGGGGTATACACTGCACAGAAATGTTTTCCTGATGATAACGTGAGCTTAAATAATGAGATTAACGTCAGCGTTATCTCACTAGCATGACGCGTTATGGCTCTGAAACTTTCAAGTGTTACTGACCACGGTATTGGCTACAGTGTGCTTCGTTTGACTTGTTTTGTTTTTATGAAAATTCATGGAAACCAAGTAACCCGAAATTAAGACAATTTTGACCACTTGACGGCGCGCTGACATCATTTTTGGCAGGTAAAGTTTGTACCGAAAATGCCCAATCTCACTTGTCACATAATCAGCAACGTTCATAAAGAATGGGTGAAAAGGATGAAATGGACTTAACGACGGTCAGCTGTTTGCATAGTGTTCGATGATTGAGAGTGTTTTGTATTCAACCCCTTTCTGTATTTCTTGGTTGTTCCAGAAGGATGGCGTTGTGCCGTGTGGCGGCCCTAAAAAGTCTCCCCGTACATCTTCCATAGTGCAGATTATATTTTTGGGGGTCCTTTGAGATCAGCGAGGGTATTCTGAGAAATCAGAAAATTATTATTGGTTAAGATTCATTTTCTAACCAACGTTCAATATATTTGGCCCCATTTTGATTATAATAGTCTTTGATCAATACGACCACCTCAACTTCCCAGGGATCTCCATCGTCGGGCAGCTTACTCAGTCTGTGAGTCCTGGTTTTTGATTCATCAGGATGTTTATCATGATTTATTTGTTTGTTCTTGATGATTCATTGACTAGTTAGAGATTCACCACGAGGACCGAATAACTAACTAAATGTTATGAACCACTGCAGAAGCTGAGGGTGAGGTTATGGCCATGTAAAACCGGTTTAAGCCCGCCAGTAACTTTGTGTTACTGATCGTTCCAAGTCGATACTTCTGTGGTGGTTCTTATTGTTTTATGTCTTAGTGTTTAAAATTTTTTTTGTGCTGTTGGCGCCTTATGTATGTTTTCATATTTTTAGTTAAGTTAAGGTAACTGAGTGGCCACCTATTGGGAAAATAGCTGCTCATTCGGCTTACGATATGTTTCATGGTATAAGTACCTGATTGTTAGTTTGGTTTTTTCCCACCTCGGTTTTTGGAGTGGGAATCTTTTTCTGATTGCGCCTTTTCCTGATCTTTGCCTATTTGTACCTTTTTGTATCGACTATCGTGTTGAAAGATGCAAAATTACAGTAATTCTCTTTGGCTTCATGTTGCCAAATCTAAAAGGCCATTGAAAAGGCTTAAGTTGCCGAAACCATGGTATGGCCCATCCGCTTTCTCATTTAAATGTTCACTGCTCTTAAAGGATCTCAGTTTTATTTTTATTTGCTATTACTGCAGCTGGTGTTGTGCCGTGTGGCGGCCCTAAAAAGTCTCCCCGTACATCATCCATAGTGCAGATTATAGTTTATTTTTGGTCCTTTGAGATCAGCGAGGGTATTCTGAGAAATCAGAAAATAATTATTGGTTTAGATTCATTTTCTAACCAACGTTCAATATATTTGGCCCCATTTTGATTTTTATCGACTATCTTGTTGAAAGATGCAAAATTACAGTAATTCTCTTTAGCTTCATGTTGCCAAATCTAAAGGGTCAATGAAGAGGCTTAAGTAGCCGAAACCATGGTATAGCCTATCCCCTTTCTCATTTATATAATATGTTCACTGCATTTAAAGGATTTCAGTTTTATTCTTATTTAAATTCACCGTATCATGTGCCAAAGACGCTGTTCTTGTCATTGAAATTTAAGAAATGTCCAAAATTGCTCTAAGGTGATCAAAAATATATGTCTCATAAAAAATTGCTGAATTTATTTCGCAAAGTATAGATTCTTATGGTGACGACAATAGGTATTTCCCAAAAATTAGCACATGTTTATCACAATAACTGCTTAATTTAATATCAAAATATACTTTTCGTGACTATAGGAATCTCTTTGAACCAGTTCAGTTGTGCACATGCTTGAATATATTGGATAAAGTGGTGTAAATAATCATTACTCTTTACACTTTAAAGTAAATAATCTGAAATTGACATCAGGAAAACATGTCCGTGAATGTATACCCCCGTTAATTACACTTACCTAATTTTCTTTTTTTTTTTTTATCCAAAACATACATTGTGGGTACTCGTTAGAACCGCTCTACACACAATGTATGTTTTGAGCAAAAATATTGTAAATATCACAATTTTCCTGGCGCAATTTTCAATTTTTACAGCTGAAACAAATCTCTACATATTGCATGGGCGTGTTTTTGTATTGAATTTTACAGCAACTCACCCGTCCGCGACGGATGGTGAAATAGATGTAACTCTCCTTCAAGCTGGCTCAGAAGATGAAATAATCATAAAGGTGAAGAACTGCAATGACGAATTTTACGTGTACGAGCTTCAACCCACTTCATCGTGCCCAGAAGCATATTGCTTTGGTGAGAATTTTTAACCTAAAAAGAAAACGAATAATGTGGTCATGTTCCTTGAAAAAAGTTGTCTTATATAGTAAAGGTGTTGCATCGAAGTCATTTTTCATAGATATGAATTTGATGGAATTAGAATAAAATTGGGCTGATATTATCAAAAATATTGATCGACGACGTATTATCCAGCTAAAAATAAACTTTAACTCTTATTGTGCGATATAAAAACAAAACAAAACTTTTAACATTAATACCGAAATCATGACAATACGATTTGAATGATCTAATTCGCTTAAACTTGTGACATTAACCTTTTTGTAGGCTACACAAATTCAGACCCGTGTCCAGCATTTGGTAAGTGTGTGAAGCATTTGTTTGATAGAAACATTACGAAAACTTGCCCATGCAATAAACAGATATTTTTTCAGCTTTAAAAAATGAAATTTTTCAGCTGAAAAAAATGCTATTTTTCTTATTTTTGCTCAATACATAGATTGTGGGTGATAGTTCGTCTCTCACTAATGAGAAAGACCATCATTATTTCTTGAATAGTGCTGATGTGTGTTGGTGAGTTCTTTGATGGCTGATTAGGCCAATTCTGGCTCTAAACTGTCGGTTGCAAGTAGAGCAAGTCAATGTCATAGAGTCTGATGGTGGCACATTTGTTTTGGCTTTGCGCTCTCTTCGCTTTCTTTCAGCTTCACAGATTCTCTTCTTTTCATAAAGAGCTGCTCCTTTGTTGATGAGACCTCGCCACTTTGATCGCTCCTGTGCAGTCTGTTCCCAGGACCCCATTGGTATTTCGAAATCCTTCAGAGAGGCTTTGAGGGTGTCTTTGTAGCGTTTCTCCTGGCCACCTTGAGAGCGCTTTCCCTCCTGTAGTTCTCCATACGAAACTTTCTTTGGAAGTCGCGCATCAGGCATTCTTATAACATGGCGAGTCCATCTTAGCTGTGCTAGCTTTAAGACTGTATGCATGCTTTGCATCCCTGCTTTCGTCAGGACCTCTGTGTCTGGAATCTTGTCCTGCCACTTGATTTTTAACAACTTTCTCAAACAGCTTAAATGGAAATGGTTAAGTCTCTTTGCATGGCGTTGGTATACTGTCCAGGTCTCACATGCATACAAGAGGGTTGGCAGTACCACAGCCTTGTAGACTTTCAGCTTGGTGTCAAGCTTGATTCCATTTCGCTCCCAGACATTTGCACGGAGTCGTCCGAATGCCACACTAGCCTTTGCAATTCTGGCAGTGATCTCATCATCAATATGCACTGCTCTGGAGAGAGTGCTTCCCAGGTAGGTGAACTTGTCAACAACTTTCAGTTTTTGCCCATTCACAGTGATGGTTGGTTCATTATATGGCTTTCCGGGCGCTGGTTGGTGTACAACCTCTGTCTTTTTTGTGCTGATTGTGAGATCATAGTTATCACATGACTGTGAGACTTGATCCATGGCTCTTTGCATTTTTGCCTCTGTGCTGGCATTCTTATCCATATCATCTGCATAGAGGAGCTCATCTAGCACATCAGTCTGGACCTTAGTTTTGGCTTGCAACCTTCTGAGGTTGAATATGTTGCCATCAAAACGGTACCTGATTGGAAAACCAGTGTCACTGTCCTGAAAAGCATCCATAAGCATGGCAGAAAACATCATGCTGAACAGTGTTGGTGCCAGAACACAGCCTTGTTTGACCCCATTTGTTACTTCAAATGGTTCAGAGAACTCTCCATCATTTTGCACACGTGCCTGCATGCCATCATGAAACTGCCGCACCATTGCTATGAATCTGGGTGGACAGCCAAACTTGGCCATGATTTTCCAGAGTCCATCACGACTAACAGTGTCAAAAGCTTTGGTGAGGTCAACAAACGTCATGTATAGATCTACATTCTGTTCTTGGCATTTCTCCTGAAGCTGTCGTGCTGTGAATATCATGTCTATTGTCCCTCTGTCTTTTCTGAATCCACATTGACTTTCTGGGATAAGTCCCGTCTGATCAAGATGAACATTCAGACGATTCAACAGAAGTACCCACAAGCACAAGTACCCACAATCTATATTTTGAAACAAAAATGAGAAACAATAGGTATACCCCTACATACCCCAGTTTTTTCTATATACAAGTGGGGTTCATGGGGGTATATATTACACAGACGTGTTTTTGTAATGTGTGTATACAGCACTGCATACAACACAAGACGTAGACGATATATGACCAAGAAAAATAACAATTACCGTCATTCATTTTCCGATTATGATTTGTTGCTATGTGCAGGTTGTCTGGTGATTAAAATGTCTGAAACTTGCGCTACGCGCGATGCAATACTTCTGAACAGTTTGTTTAAATATGCAAAGATAAGCAATGATTAATAACTGGTGCAATCATAAAACCCTTAACACACAGCTGAGATATACGTGGTACGGAATGGGTGACGCACAATGAAATTCTGCCCGAAGTATAGATGAGAAATTCGAGTTTTCTCCTGTAGCGTTTACTCTATTGACTGATAGATAGGTGCAGTCAATGCAGAAATTGAACATTTATTGATTGAATATAACATAAGGAATCCAGTTTATTTCGTTTTTGCAAACATTTCCGCCCCATGACCATATAGTACTTCCGAAACAATAACATTGAAGTGTTTGCGAAAACGAAATAACCGGGATTTCTTATGTTACTAAAGTCTTCCTTTCAATAAATGTTCAATTTCTGCATTCATTTTGACTGCACCTATCCATCAGTCAGAAACGATGTAGAAAAAAACTCGAAAATCTAATTTCAACTACGTTCTCAATTGCAGTGTGTGTGTTACCGATCATTTATCGGTTTGTATGTATACAATGCCACGTGATTGTCTGTAGTGTAACACCCAGGTGAAAGAAATGACGATAACATATTGACGAAAAGAGAACTTATTTATGTATTCCTTATTACATTTCCGATTATTGTTTTACGAATGAATAGATAAACAACATCAACAAAGTAAACGTTACAAAGAATGATAAGATGATTCACCCTTTTCGAAGAATCATAAGTAACAAAACATCGTACTACGTTGTTATAATTTATATCATGTTGACAGCATATTGGTACTGCGTGTGTTACAATTTTGTTGTGATTCAGTTTATAATTTCAGATCCATGTGACATGTACGAGCATGAAAAGATCAAGTATGACGCAGGTACTATAAACCTCGACGAGGGTCGTCCCAAAAGTTCTATTACACTCACTGGTTTGCCACAATTACAGCATGTCAGAGCTTGCAACACATATGGTCACCAAATACTATATTTTAGGGCCTTGGGGGCATATTCGTACTGCTACGTGTGCTTGTTAAAATGCAGTGGAGGTTTGAACCATTTTACCCCTTTTGTACCGGAGCAGGTCTTAATGACGTTGCCGATTGTTTTTCTTAATATTTGGCTATTCGGATATTCCTATGGTACGGGCTAATACACACTTTTGTTGACTAGGGTGATACTAAAGTGATAACAATCACTTTTAATCAGGTTATGGCAAAAACAGCGGATCTATTGCTTCCTCTTATAAAATAAAACTGAGATCCTTTACGAGCAGTGAACACATTAATGAGGAAGGGATGGGCCATACCGCGGTTTCGACTATAAAGTCTCATCAGTGATCCTTTAGATTTGGCAACATGGAGCCAAAGAGAATTACTGAAATTTTGCAATTTATAATAGGATAGTCGATACCAGGACTATCTAAATGGGACCAAATACATTAAATATTGGTTAGAAAATGAATCTTGACCGATAATAAATTTCTGATTTCTCAGAATATCCTCGCTGATCTCAAAGGATCAAAAAGAAAATATAACCTGCACCATGGAGACATTTAGGGCCGCCACACGGCAAAAGACCAACTGCAGTAAAAGCAAATAAAAACTAAACCTGAGATCCTATAAGAGTCACAATAAATGTCACAATCATGGGCGGTTTGACATTATCAATTAACAAGTAAAAAGGTACAAGTAGGCAAAGATCAGGAAAAGGCGCAATCAGAAAAAGATTCCCACTCTAAAAACCGATGTGGGAAAAAACCAAACTAACAATCAGGTAATTATACCATGAAACATATCGTAAGCCGAATGAGCAGCTATTTTCCCAATAGGTGGCCACTCAGTTACCACTCAGTTACTCAGTTAACTAAAAATATGAAACATACATAAGGCGCCAACAGCACAAAAAATTTTAACCACCAAGACATAAAACAAAAAGAACCACCACAGAAGTATCGACTTGGAACGATCAGTAACACAAAGTTACTGGCGGGCTTTAACCGGTTTTACAGGTACCTAACCTCACCCTCAGCTTCTGCAGTGGTTCATAACATTTGGTTAGTTGTTCGATCCTCGTGGTGAATCTCTAACTAGTCAATGAATTATCAAGAACAAACAAATAAATCATGATAAACATCCTGATGAATCAAAAACCAGGACTTACAGATTGAGGAAGCTGCCCGACGATGGAGATCCTTGGGCGCCGAATAACCTACTAACTCAGGAGCAAAAGAAAAGCACCAGTTGGACCCGGTGGGCCAAGCTCCGACCCAAACCGACTACAATGAATAGCTTTAAGTCGGGTCCATCATAGAGTCTGACGCCCGACCCACCGGCGTGCAATTAAAGAAGGCAACATAGTTATCAACCATGATTGGGTTAAAAACTAAGCATGCAGACTGTCGCATAACATTCAAGTTATAACCTATACTTCTGTAACGTGTTATGATTTTTCTGAACTGAAAAGAAAAATCATTTATTCCTTTAAGTTTCTTAAATTTGTAATCCAAGTCACCATAAAATTCAGGTTCCGAAAGGCCCTCACTTAAAAGTGTCTTTAACCCAACATTATATTTGGAAATCAATTCATAGTGTCTACGATAAAATTTAGAAAAGGTTTTTCGAAATTTATGATACCGATAGCCCTGTTGGAGAAGTTTTGCCGTTAAACATTTATTTCGAGCGTTGAAGTCTGTAACATGATTGCAGACTCTAGCAAACCTAATAAGTTGCGAAATGTATACACCATAAGAAGCACGACGAGGAACGTCACCATCCAAAAAAGGAAAATTTACTATATCAAAATCAAAGTCATCGCGCTTATCATAAATTTTAGAAGAAACAAATCCATTTGCAACAGAAAGATGTAGATCTAAAAAGGGGGCTTTGGTATCTGATTGGAAAAGGTCCCTCAGGACCTTTTCCACAGTGTTTACTTTGAATATGAAGAAAATTGTACCCATGATCGACTGCTCTCCCTCAATTACGCGTTTTGTCACATAAAGCGCTTACTAAAACTAGTGAACCCGTCTTTAGGGACTAGACAGTTCACCGCAATCAATTTAATTCATCAATTTTTGACACTCCCCGTCAAATAGCGGTAAATGTCTAGCAAGCAGTCTCGATCGTGGTGACTGCTTATCAAAGCGCATCTAGGTTTACATCGTATATACCCTGACGAGGGGTACAGAAACTACAGAATAGACTTCTGGCTGAAAAAGGTCCTACTCCCCCCTAGGGAATTTTGCAGACATAGTCTATCTTAAAGAGCAGTCTTTTATCATTCAAATGAGAGATGTTTGCACTTTGTACGCCGGGGAGTAACGGTGTAACAGCTATTTAAAAATAACAACTGTTACCAGCTCATTATATTTGAAGTATTCTTTGATTGAGAATGAATTTTACCATAATTCTACCATTTTTCTGCAAGATTCGAGGAAAATATGTAGGATGCATAATTTTATCAAGTTGACATATATGGGTCTCTATTTTTATAATGTATGTAACGTATGTAACAAAAATATGCGAATTTACATTTATAAACAAATAAGGTTTTCAGTAATAGTTTCTGTGGAGTACAGATCTGCAAACACCAATGTGCAAGGTAAGAATGTCATGTTTGTGTCATATGCATTCAAATGAGAGATGTTTGCACTTTGTACGCCGGGGCGTAATGGTGTTACGGCCATTTAAAAATAACAACTGTTACCAGCGTATTATATTTACAGTATTCTTTGATTGGGATTGAACAATAGGTTGTTTTACCATGATTCACCATTTGTCTGCAAGATTCTTCAAGGGTAATATGTGTGATACATAATTTTATCAAGTTGACATAGATGGTTCTCAATTTGTGTAACGTATGTAACAAAAATATGTGAATTTACATTTATAAACAAATAAGGGTTTCTGTAATAGTTTCTGTGGATTACAAATCTGCAAACACCAATATGCAAGGTAAGAATGACATGCTTGTGTTATTTTCATTTGCTAGATGTGCCTCAGTTGTAACGGTGTAACGCCAAGTTGTTTATATTTAGATTTCATGTAATGTTACAGTGTTACCAATACCGCATGGGGTTAATTTGACCTACAAAATTGATCATATATACGTTTTGACTTATCATAGACCACTGAACTTAGTTTCATTTTAAAGCTTCTTCACTATAGCCGTTTCATCTTAAGGTAAGTTATGCATATTATCTTATTTGCATATTTGTGAATTTTAATTTAAACATTAAAATGGCCAAAAAATCATTACAAACCCATAAAAAACGTCTTTCAGACCCAAGCTTTCATCGTTGCATATAGTTTATACACCAGTGATACCATTTAATTTTACAGATGTTTGGGGTCTATTTGAAAATTATCTCATTTGCATATTTATCAATATTGATATAAAAAAAAAACTATGAAAAGTTTGGAAAATCACGGAAAAATAACATTTACACTTACATAAATACTAGTGTCTGGCATGTCAATAGACCTAGAATGATAAAAGTGGTAGCAACTTGATGCTTTGGGCTATGCAATTTGTCTTCTAGTCTGATAAATGAATAAACTTATTTTAAGTTTAATGAATATTATTGCAATTTTTACAGACTGGAGAAGAATCACGGAAAATAAGAGGGTATACCTTACAAAATGGCTTGTGTCTAGGTTACTAATAGCACTACTGTACTGAATCTGGTATCAAATGATTGCTATGTCAATGAATTATAACACTGTAACCTGATATATAAACCTTCTTATCTGATAAAGGTCACTGATATTAGAATTAAACTTCATAAATAAGAGAAAAATGAAGAGATAAACCAACAAAATCACTTATATCCCGGCTGCTCATTGCCTTAGAGGGCTTAATTGGTATCAGATATTTGCTTGGACAATGCACCATTTCCCAGTGCTCTTATATACAAATCATATCAGATTTACTTTCATGGATATTCATAAAATGTTGATAAAAATGGTAAATAGCAAAACAATTAAGGGTGTCCAGCAACAGGGACACGTGTACCTTTGCTTTAACCTAATATGTTTTGTGGTATGTATACATGACAACATGACAATAATGCATATATTTTGTGATAACATGACAACAATTCATTATTAAAGTTACCAAATAGTAACATTTGATGCCATTTTGACCACTCGACAGCTATTAATAGTGGAGATATAAGTGACTTTGTTGGTATACCCCTTCTGCAAATTTTCTCCATTTCTGAAGTTCTTGTTGCAATTCATGAAACAAACATTCATATGATTTATTCATAACATCATATGGTTAAAGAACATTGTCTTAGCAACCGGTGGATACCAATTTCAGCTGTCTAGGTCTTACAGTAGCCAAGATTCATCTGGTTTAATAGGGGTCCCGCCTCAATTCTTCGGCGGTTAATCGCCAACATCTAATTTGACCATTATATTTTATCAATGCTCATCAAATGCCTTTTTATTATAGAAGGATGATAGAAAATTGCCCTTGTCATTTTCAGCACATTCAGACTTTAGCTTGCTGAAAAACAATCATTTTGTAGGTATACCTGCTTATTTGTTATGCATTTTCTCTAATTTCTAAAGTTTTCATTAATATTCATAAAACTGAAATTCAGATGATGTATTTAGAGGACTGAGGGCATTGGTCCATTGCCGTCGCATTTATTTGATACCACTTTCAGCATTCTAGGTCTGTTAACAGTTCAGGTACAAACGATTTTGTAGTAATACCCTAATTTTCTGCATTTTTAAGAGATTTCTAAACGTTTAAAAATAGTATTTATGGGGTCCAAAGACATGATTATCAGAACTGAATAAGATTTCTAGTTTTGTTTTACACCAAAAACTAAATTATTCATAGGAAAACGTGAAGTGTTGACACTATTTATGAAATATCATCATATATATTCACTGTTGACCACGTCATTCTTTATTCATACATATATGTTACATACGTTACATTCCTCATTAAGATGTCTGGGCCTAGATACTTGGTGACACCCACTCAGAACTATAGTTCTCCATAAGCATGAAATATAAGCAAATAATTATCAACATTAGATATAGCCATTAGAAACGATTATTTACACATCTTACGTAATTAGCGATACAATATTTGGCTTATGAAACTGCGGGTAGGGTTGCTAAATAACCCATTTAGTATAATATATACAGTATAGGAATTTTCCATCTCCTCCATTGAACATGGTTATGTAAAAAATCACATATATTTGAAGAGAAAAAAAGCTGGAATGTGTAACTAAAAAAAACAAAACGATGCCACTCACAATGCTAATTTTGAAAGGGTTATATTAATATATGTTACAGACATTACACTGTAGGTGTCAGAGTATTGCTCAAACAACTTTAGTGTTGAGAATGGACATGTTTCATGCAGACTATATGAGATGGGTGAATGGAATAATAACTGATGCTAAAATTGCCAAATCATTATTTCTAAAACCTATTATGGTAACATATGTAACATATTGTAACAGACACATGCTCCAATGTACATAAAGCAAACATCTCTTATTGGAGCAAACTTGAATTGTCATTTAAGATATATGTTTGCAAAATATCTAATGGAATAGAGCATTAGACTGGCATGTACTGGCATTCCTGCTATGCACAATGCCCTTCGTTATTCATTACATGTATGTTACATATGTTACATTCTGGATCAAACTCTTTGATCCAAGATACTTGGTTACAGATCCTCAGAGCCATGGTTCATGATAAAATAAGCAAGGAACTATGATATATATAGTTTCAAGTATTTTACTTACTTCACGTCCGTTGCAATAGAATATTTCTGGGGGTAGGGCTACTAAATACTTCATTAAAGGCAATATATACATGATAGGAAAACAAACTTTGTTTTTTCTATCTGCCAATTGAACATACTGATGGAAATAAATCTCATATCTTTGGAAAAATGCATAGTGAAAAAGTATAAGTAAATGATATCACTCAAAAGTGGAATTTTCAAAGGGTATCTTAAATTACGTTACATATGTTACAGTAAGTGTGGGTCAAATTTTTGTTCAAACGATTTTAATATGTAGTATTGACATACAGCAAGCAGACAGTATGAAAAAGTTGAGTAAAATGATAAACTATTTTCATTTTTCTGTAGCTGAAAACACCATATCATAATTTCTTAATTTTGTTTAGGTAACGTATGTAACAGGCTGTTACAGGATAACGCCCCAACGCTCAGGGTGCAAACATCTCTTATTCTACTCAGCTTGAATTGTTCTTTAAAATAGGGTATGTCTGCGAAATTCCCTAGTGGGGGGGGGGAGCAATCGACCCTCTGGCTAGCAGCCTAGAAACTCTGTATGGCTGACTTTTAGTCCATCACATCGCACTATGGGTCTGTTTCTGGTAGTGTGGCTGCAGGTAAAAATTCAGACCTCTGTCACAAATTGACTGCACTGCAAAATGGTTTTCTACAAATCGACATATTGTTTGTAATCGTGTTCCCTTTAGTATTGGCTTTGATTCCATAACATCAAAAAATTTTATCATTGCCTTGAGCAACAGATACACACACTGGTCAAGCTCCATTACAAGAAACGACATTTAGGTATAGGAAACGAAACTGAAATGTATGACAATCGAAATTAATGACGAACCAGAGAATCAACAACACTGAAATCTAGAGCAAAAGGGAATCTCTTAAAACAAACGGCTGCTGACCTTTTCATTGGTTTCTTTTTAAAGAAGCCAATGTGTATATTAGCTTTGTTCAACTGAAGTTCAGGTGGATAAATTTGATTGATCATACCTTCAAAATAAGGGTTGTCAATGTTCAAAAGGTCATTGAGCTCCTTTAAGATCAGAAAAAAAATAATGAAAGGAAATTGGTCATATGTCAGATTGAACATACGTCACAAACATGATTGGTATTTATTCGCCGAGGAGCGAACCCCAATCGCAAAGCAAATACAGAATACGGTATCCATTAGATCATGGCGGCATAAGTAAATTTGGTAACTCTATACGTTTTATACTTTTCATAAATAATTCGATTAAAAATTAGACTAATTGTCATTTCATTTGTCTTGTAGCTAGATCGAATGCATGTAGAGTTGAAGCCTCTGATGATTGTGTACCAGAGACATTTTCATTACCATGGATAGCATTTAAGGATTCTGCAGGAGGATTTCTTAATGTGTCAATATCATCCTCTGGAGTTGGAGCGTGTGGTTCCAGAACACCCATGTGGATTAAAGGTATATGGATTAACTTGGCCACTCACGGACTGGTATTTGATTACAGTTTATAAATGCAATACACTGAATCTGTATTTGGTTTGAACTATTTTATTTCAAGATTATTTGCCGCTTGAACTCATGTGATGAAGTTTTGTAAACACGGTAAAAGGGGCACCTCTTTGTGTTACACATTTCTCCAGTGCTATGTGAAGCGCGTGGTCATATATTGTTTTCCGTCAAAGAGTCGCATTATTGAGAACGTACGAGTTATTTAAGAAGTCCGATCATCAAATGCAAATCTGTGTCAGAGGTCAAGCGGCACGGCCAAAGTATTTGACCTATATCAAACGTCTAAAGGACTTCAATGTATTTTCAGAAACATTATCCACGGACTCAAAAGGAATATCAATAGAAGTCGTATGTATTGAGACGACCAATTCATCATGTGGTAAAGAGATAAACATTAGATCCAAGACGTGTAAATGGTTTACCGTCTATGAGCCGCCTGCTGATGTTGAATGCAGTAGACTTTGTCTTGGTAAAACTATATCCCTGTTTTTTTTTTTTTTTTCTCATATCGCATTTTTAATAGAAATCCGATAGTATTTTAATTATTATCATGACGTGACCACGGGTGATATTTTGTTTTAATTCTACCTTGTGGTATATAATTAGTCAACATTGGTTAATAATTCGCACCTCGGTTTTGGAGTTTGAATTTTTTTCTGATTGCGCCTTTTCCTGATCATTGCCTACTTGTACCTAACTATAAAAAAAGTTTTGACCAAATGACAACTCAGTAAATCTAGACATTTGCAAGTATGTATGAAATACCCTATACTTATTCAATCCTATTAGAACTGTTGTTTGATCAATGACATTCTTTGTATCTACAGTAAATACAATTAATATGTTGACGTCAGTAGTTTAAAAAGTCATTAATTGGCAGTCTTGCGTGCTTCCACAAATAAGATTTTAATGATCATGTTCCTTTATAAAACTAATAAATACTTACTATACGAGGGGATCAAATAAACATTGCTTATTGTGTGTGTTTTCAGAGTTTTTTTGTCCCTGTAATTTTAAGAAATTGCCTAATGAACTGTCTAACCTAATAGCGTGTTGTCAAGTCTTTTAACTATTTAATAATGAAATGTCATTGGAAATTTAACGAGATGGAAATGATAAATCAACGTCTGGGACTTTTTAATTTGTTGCCAGTATAATTCTCAAGCTCCAACAGAAAACCAAAAGCCAAGTCAATTTTGGCATTAAGGAATATTTTTGCGTTCGTTTTCTTTTGAAGATGATCCAGGAGCCATCTGTCCAACTGAACCAGCGTATAGGACATCAACGCAGCGACCAGGTAAATAGTGTGATTAAATGCCACAACTGATATTAAAATAGTAAATGTGATAGTTCGATGTCTTGTGATATGCATATTCGAACGAATGTACATAGTCATATAGAATCAATTAGGCAACGGGATTTCAGCAATCTTTGATTAGCACAACACAAAAAATAATTACCATACCAGGCAATAGTTATTCCCAATGTGGAACAAATGACATAATTACACATAACACGACGTTGCTACCGGTCAATTTGACATAATGATTCCACAGAAAGCTTTAGGTAAAATAGAGCATATAGATGATAATAGGTGCCAATGTTTTCAGGACGGGGTGATCGAAAGGACGAAGGTAGATCTAGCAAACAACATCTCTGGGTTATAGCAGTGGTGCTTTCAATTGCAATAGCTGCTATGGGAATAGCATTTGCCTTTATCACATATCGATACAGGTCGGTTCCCTTTTGAATTTTGTACATTGTCCTTATCTTGCAACAAGTTTGCCATAGTTGTTTACTTTGGTGATATAATCAAACCTATGTATATTTTCTTAACATGATTTTAACTTATTTCTTGTTTATATATGTGTATAACAGAACCACTGCAGAAGCTGAGGGCGAGGTTTGGCGCCTGTAAAACTGGTTTAAGCTCCCCCCTCCCCCAGTAATTTTATATTACTGATCGTTCCAAGGCGATGCTTCTGTTGTGGTTCTAATTGTTTATTGTTTTAGAGTTGAATTTTGTGCTGTTTGAGCCTTAAGTACATTTTCATATTTTAGTTCAGTTCGGGTAAC
This sequence comes from Rugalucina vietnamica, assembly GCA_964017185.1. Lineage (NCBI taxonomy): Eukaryota > Metazoa > Mollusca > Bivalvia > Lucinida > Lucinidae > Rugalucina > Rugalucina vietnamica. Next base: position 52,198,105 of record OZ024878.1, on the reverse strand, counting down.
TGAGTGGCCGCCTATTTAGGAATAGCTGCTCACTCGGCTTACGACATGTTTTCATGGTATAAGTACTTAAGTGTCATTTTAGTTTATTCCCACCCCACGGTTTATGGAGTGGGAATTTCAATCTGATTGCGCCATTTCCTGATCATTGCCGATTTGTACTTTTTTTCGGATGCCATGGTTTCGCCAATGCAATGTTGAGGAGATCCATAAAATCGAGGCAACATCCTGAAAGAACCAAGTCTGTTGACTTGAACGTTAAGCACTAAATCAGTTAGACATGCTGCGGTGTTCATTTGTAAATATATATTTGGACACTCTGTATATATCGAAGATATTTGAGAATATTGAGGAATATTTGAGACTCGTATAAAAGATGATTTTGTATTTCTTCTAGGAATAAACATTCCGACAGACCTCAGAATTACAGACCTCAGAAAGATGCTGAAAATGCTAATACTCAAAGCCATGGTACATGTACCAAAGACGAAAACGCTGAATCTCAAAGACATGTTGTCGCAGGAAGCGAGCTGTCAAAACAAATGCAAACTACCAATATTGCGAGTTCCCAAACTGACTTAAAAACATTATAAACTGGGGGAAAAGTGTTCTTGAAAATTATAGCCAGTTGGTTTACAGTGCATATGACAAAATCGTTGTACACATAAGTTGTAATATTCCTGAAAACCAGACTGCAAGACAAAATGTTACAAAAATGATCATTATAAGCATTATTAACAGTGTATGTAAACAAAGAAGAAGGAAAAAGGTACAAGTAGGCAATGGTCAGGAAATGGCGCATTCAGGAAGAAATTTCTACTCCATATACCGAGGGGTGAGAAAAACTTAAATGACACTTGGGTACTTATACCAAGAAAACATATCGAAAGCCGAGCGAGCAGCTATTCCCCAATAGGCGGTCACTCAGTTTCCCGAACTGAACTAAAATATGAAAACGTACACAAGGCCCAAACAGCCCAAAATCGACTCCAAAGCACAAAACAATAAGAACTACAACAGAAGTATCGCCATGGAACGATCACTTATATATAATTACTGGGAGCTAAAACCGATTCTACAGGCGTCTAACCTCGCCCCCAGCTTCCGCAGTGGCTCATTTATACACATATATAAACAGGAAATAAGGTAAATCATCATAAGAAAATATATAATATAGATACCTACATGTAACATGTATAACAGAAAGCAGGGTGTGCAGCTGTTAAAGTAAGGTGGTCACAGTGCTAACTTGGACAGAAACAGTAAAATGCAGAGGGCTAAGTGAACAGCCGAATTAAATTCCGGTGGCCACAAAGTCATGCAACATGAAACTCATAATTAGAATAAATTTGCTAAAAGTAAACCACAACAGCAGTACCGCCTTGGAACGGTCAGTTATAAATAACTGGGGGCTTACACCGGTTTTACAGGCGCCTTACCTCACCCTCATGTTCTGCAGTGGTTTACAACATTTAGTTAGTTGTTCGGTCCTTGTGGTGAACATCAATGACAAACAAATGAATCATGACCAACAGATTCAGTATGCAGCCCGATGACGGAGATCCCTAGGCGCCGAATAACTTACTTAAACCCGGAGCAAATGAACAAATCACCAGTTGAACCTATGATTGGGTTAAAAACTAAGCATACAGATTCTTGCATAACATTCAAGTTATAACCTATACGTCCGTAACGTGTAATGATGTTTCTGAACTGAAAAAGAAAAATCATTCCTTCCTATCAGTTTCTTAAATTTGTAAACCGAGTCACCATAAAACTGTTTAGTGTATGCGTTGTATACACTAATCCAGTCGTGCAATGATTCCTATGATGTGTTTTTTTTATTTTTATTATTATTATTATTTATTTTTGTTTCTTGTCGCTTTGTTTGCTACGGTGTTCTTATCATAAGCTAAATCCAGTCAGTCACACCTTTATGTTTCGCTCTGATTATCATGTCATAGGCTAACTCCTATATGACTATTCCCATATCCAATAAAACGTCCCATCCATGCCCAGTGAATGTCCCTTGTGAAAGACCCAGTAGGTAGACGTAGCTTTAGGTACGGATAGGTACTGGTTTTCATACAAGTTTCCCATCATTCATTCACTCTGTTTACATCGCCATTGTATTGTACATCGGCATTTATTTTGTAAACCTTACATTTTGGCATTTATCATCATTAAATATATTGTTCTAATATATTGTTACAGGCTCTCTATCCCATCCCTGTTAAAGAACTCACGTTTTCGCCAAGAGCCCAGCTGGAGGTTAGTAGCCACTGGGCCTAGCGACCACACACCGTGACAATCTTGTAATAGTTTATCCACCCGTCAACTTTCAAACAAGCTTCTCTGACTCATTTGTATTTGGCCTTGTCTGAACCCACAAAACGTGGTTTCATGCGACACGACAAAGTTTGGCATAAAGACTTTGAAAGTTGCAAAATTACAGTAATTCTCTCTGGCTCCATGTTGCCAAATCTGTAGGGTCACTGAAGAGACTCAAGTAGCCGAAACCGCGGTATGTCCAATCCCTTATCTCATTGATATGTTCATTGCTCCTAAAGGATCTCGGTATATTTTTATTAGAAAACTCGACTGAAACAGATTACTTGCTCTGTCGTTTTCAAATATTGATAGGAAAATCTCTCAAATTTATATTAATTATTATACCCCTAATGAATTTCGGTACTGAACATAAGACAAAATACAATGTAATTGGGAGTTTTGACTTTGAGTAAATGCTATAACCACTGAGCGAAAAGTGTTATGTACAATGTCCCATCAGTGGTAAGAGCATAGGATTTCTATGTTGGATGTCCTTGGTTGGAATCACAGCAGGGGCGTTGGGTGTATGTTTTAAGCTATGCCTCATATCTTACTTACGAACTTTATTTTCTTAAGTTGGGGATATAACATAACGATTCATAAAATGATAATTATATATGGCAACTTTCTCGAAAAGGGGTATGTTATGTCTCATCGCATCTTCGTTCATTCGAGATTATCTGCCGTGGTTGTAAAAGTTAGGTTAGCAGGTCAAATAATGTGTAGCTTCTATAATTTAATACACTGTATGCGATAGGTACAATGTCTGACATACTGCGTCAGGGGTCGACGATTTGGTACAGTGGTTAGAGTATTAGATTCCTGTGCAGGTTTTTTCGGTTTGAAAAAAGAACAAGTAGGTAAAGATCAGGAAAAGGCGCAATCAGAAAAAGATTCCCATTCCAAAATCTGAGGTGGGAAAAAGCTAAATTAACAATCAGGTACTTATACCATGAAAACATATCGTAAGCCGAATGAGCAGCTATTTTCCCAATAGGTGGCCACTCAGTTACCTAAACTTAACTAAAAATATAAAAACATACATAAGGCGCCAACAACGCAAAAAATTGAAACACCTAGACATTCCATGGGAGTTGGTGGGTGGGTTCGAGCTATGCTTCATCTCCTCTTAGTAACGGATGTCATATTCGTAAATGTACAACTAGACAATGATCAAGAAAAGGCGCAATCAGAAAGAAATATCAACTTCAAAAACTGAGGAAGGAAAAAACCTAAATCGACAATTAGGTACTTATACTAAGAAAACAATCGCAAGCCGAGTGAGCAGTTATTTCCAAATAGGCGGTCACTCAGTTACCCGAACTTATCTTATACAATGAAAACGTACATAAGGTTCAAACAGCACCAACATTCCACTACAAAACATAAAACAATAGAACCACAACAGAAATATCGGCTTGGAACGATCATTGATGTAAAACAACCGGGGGACTTAAATCAATTTTATAGGACCTTAACCCAACCCTCATCTTCTGCAGTGGTTCACAATATTTAGTACGTTGTTCGTGGTGAATTATCAAGGACAAACAAATAAATCATGTTAACCGCAATGATGAATCAAAAACGAGAACCCACACATTCTGTAAGGTACAAGTAGGCAATGATCAGGAATAGTCGCAATCAGAAAAAGATTCTCACTCCAAAAACCGAGGTGGAAAAAAAACTAAATTAATAACCAGGTACTTATACCATGAAAACATATCGTAAGCCGAATGAACAGCTATTTTCCCAATAGGTGGCCACTCAGTTACCTAAACTTAACTAAAATTATGAAAACATACATAAGGCGTTAAAAGCACAGAAACTTTAAACATCAAGACATAGAACAAAAAGAACCACCACATAATTATCGCCTTGGAACGATCAGTAATATAAAATTACTGGCAGGCTTAAATCGATTTTACATGGCCATAACCTCACCCTCAGCTTCTGCAGTTGTTCGTAACATTTAGTTAGTTCTTCGGTCCTTGTGGTGAATCTCTAACTAGTCAATGCATCATCAAGAACAAAAAGACAAATCATGATAAACATACTGATGAATCAAAAACGAGGACTCAACATATTCAGTAAGCTGCCCGACGATGGAAACCCCTGGGCGCCGAATAACTTATTTACTCCAGAGCAAAAGAAAAACACCAGTTGGACCCCGGTGGGCCAAACAACAGACAAGAAAGTAAGCTGGGGACATAAGTCGGGGACATTATAGAAAGGTACAACAAGTAGGCAAAGATCAGGGGAAGGCGCAATCAGAAAAAAATTCCCACTCCAAAAATCGAGGTTTGAAAAAAAGCAAATTATCAATCAGGTACTTGAAATTTTGGATTAAGAAAGAAGAGGAAAACATATCGTAAGCCGAATGAGCAGCTATTTCCCAATAGGTGACGCCCGACCCACCGGCGTGCAATGAAAGAAAGCCGCATCGTTATCAACCATGATTGGTTTAAAACTAAGCATGCAGACTATCGCATAACGTTTAAGTTATAACCTATACGTATGTAAGGCTCCCGGAATAGGCTGCGTTATTTTCCATTGCATCTTCATTCACTCGAGATTATCTACCGTGGTTAGAAACGTTTGGTTGACAGATCAAATGATGCGTGGTTTCTATAAAATGCAAAGTTATTCAATACACTGTATGTAATAAGCAAAATGTCTGACGTTTGAATCCTATCAGGGACGTGTGATTGTTTTCCAGCTACGCTTCATCTCTGTATTATATAGGTAAGATATTCGTAAAAACATAAAAAGTTACATATACTTGGACAATCAGGACCTTGACTAAGTAGACCCAAGCCAAATGGGAACTTAATCAACCACTTGTCTATTCGGTATAAATACAACTTTGATAACTGCTCATATTTTATTCTAGAAAAACAACGAAATCATAATCAAATATTGACAGCATGCAAGACAAAGACGACTTTTTAATGGGGTGTATGAAGAAAGATATATGGTATGGTAGATGTACCAAAAGAGCCATTTTTATCAAACATATATAGACAAAAAGACTGACCAAAGATGAACGCTGAATGAGAAAATTGTGAAGCAGACATATAGCAGGTCAAAGAATGATGATTGCATATTGCAACGCCGTCGTTATATCAGGATGATGTATATTATATACTCAGTACAAAAAGAAACGCAAAGTTTTGATTTTTATTTTTTCGCGTAAGTATAATATATTTTCAATGTCTAAGTGATTCTAAGGATATGCCATTCATATGAGAGTTTCACAACTGAGTTTCGTTGCAATTTGAAAGCGGGTGTAATTTTTAGGTGAAAACTTGTGAAATCAACATTTGTCTCAAAAAACACAATTGAGAGAATGAGTAAATAAAAGTTTGCTTCGAGTATGCTGATTGTGGTCCAGCAAATCATAAAAACACAAAATTAATTGAATTTCATTAAAAGAAAAAAAATGTTGGGATTTTTAAAAATGCGTTTTATGACAAATAACAAGCTCTTTCGAAATTTGGCATTTTGGTCTCCTTTTCGGTAAATGATGTCCCTATTTCGATTAAATAATGTTAGTTAACATAAATGTGACTCTCTGAAAGCTTACTCTCAGTTAAAATTTCTGGTCGTTTTTAGAACTTCCGGTTCATTGAAAACAGTTTCTCTTGGTGATAAAATCAAGGTTAAGTCAAGGATTTAAAATTTGATAGCATAAAACTTTACTACAGTATTCGATGCCAATTTAACGTAATTTGCAATTTTCTAATACCCCGAATTAATGTTTTAGACGTTCTTAAAATTTTGCCAATTTTGGTCAAAATTTAAGGTGAGTTACATTTTATGAACAGTATACAGCTGTGTTTTAGTCAGTATTATTCTTCTGAAAGAAGTGTTTACTCATATCATTTGCAGCCAAGCCCATTTTTTACTTATGACACAATTTTTTAAAGTGTGCCAGATTGACCATCGTTTTATGCATTTTGGCCACTTATTCATGTTGTTGACTATAGCAGCCAAAAAGATAGCCATAGTGACTCACAAACTCAATTCTGATTTATGAAAGGCAATCAGAAACTGATGAATTATCGTTTAAGGCAAACAAAAGTGAACAGAAGAGGTTTTTAAAGTGGTAAAAAAGAGTATTCATCACCACAAGTTCTTGCGACTTTTTGTTTATGGATACTCTTTATTGACGCCAAAAACATAATGTTTCCGTGTTCGAAAAAATATGGAATTCAGTCTGCGGGTAGCAGACATGCCATTCTTTGTTTTCTGTAAGTTTGAAATAGTTATCTTTAAAATTGTACAAGTTATGACAGAAAATATACCTTTTGCGTTTCTTTATGTACTGAGTATATCTATATTATCAAAAGCCTACTCCTATTCATCTACTTTCGATATTATGGTGTAAAGGTACATTTTCAACTACATGTATTTCTAGTGGGTTTCTTTGCCTACTTGTACCTTTCTTTGATTTTTAAGCTGAAATGAATGAATGCACGATGATTGCAACGACATATAACGCGATTTACATTAGATTGTCATCCAATGAGTTTGTGACTTTTTATAGCGAGATAAAGCGACGAATTGATTTATCGCAACCCCCTGATTCTTCCTGTTGATTCATAACTTTCATTACGTTCGTTAATAGCAACATGATGTTCGATCTACACTCAACACGGGCGGAAGTCAATATGATGCTCCTTAATATTTCCATCCAATATGACGTTCTCTGTACGTTGAAAAAGATTCCTAAACTACTCATTCAACTATTTTTGTCTCTGAAAAGTTGTTTAAGCAAAAATTAGATACATTCTAGATAATCATGTTTCAAAATGTTACTTTAATATATGACATCAAAGAGTTGATTTTTATACATCAGTTCTTTCCTAGACAAGCCAAGTAAACTCTTCAACTTTAAGGACGAGTCCCAATTTATATCTACACGGTGGGTGCGATATCATTTATATCTGCATATTCCCGATCGTCTGTACCGTTGTTGTAGTATTCCCCCTTTTCTGTCTGTGAAGTGTTTCTGAAATGCATAGATAAAATGAGCCACAACGCGAGAAAACTGGTCTTCGGGGTTTCCGACCAGGTCTGACACAAACAGGCCTGTGCAGTCACTGAAAATAGTTAGAAACTTGAAATTTTGGATGTAAGTAGAAGAGGAATTGTTCTACCCGTGTAGTGAAAACAAAGCGCTTGTTGATTAGCTGAGCAGTTACTGCATTAGCTGATCTGCGTATTTGTTTTCGCATAGGCTAAAGTCCGGTTTTCTCATGATGCAGCTCAAACGTAAAAATAAGAATGTCGATTCAGATTACAAAGAGAAGGTCTAGAGTGAAACTCAGTTTATCGGATCGTCGTATTTTACCCAATTTTCTATTGTAAGTCAATTTCGGTTGGATGAAAATACACGCATGCAATGGACTAGTACAAGGGCTACCATATAGAAATATACCCAAAATTTTCACAGTACAATAAAGACACACAAAAGATGAAAACAGCCCAAAATGATACAAAACAAGGAAACAAAAGTAAGTAACCCTTCCGCAAAAGACAATGACTTTATACCTTTGAGGCACATAGACGTGCAGAAAGCCCAGATATTAACACGAAAATACGCAACACGGAGAGCAACCACAGGTAGCATATATTATATATATGTATAAGAACCGCCTTTAATAAAATGAATTAAATTCCGCAATCGGTATCTCAGGATTCTAGTTTGTATCTGACCATATAAGATTTCCTTTTTTTCTCTTGGACCAGTAAATAAACTTACGGTTCTGTGATGTGAAGATAATAATGGTCGTCAGGATCTGGCTGTTGTAGCTTTTCTTGACGTTCAAAACATTTCCTGGAAGATGGGCAGGGACATCACATTACGAAAATTTGCCCATGCAATATACAGAGGTTTTTTAGGTTTTAAAAATATAAAATTTGCAGCTGAATTTTTTTTTTTATATATTTTTTCTTATTTTTGCTCCAAAACATAGATTGTGGGTACTCGTTAGAACCGCCTCTCCAAAAAAAAAAAAAGAAAAATAGGTATACCCCTGCATACCCCAGTTTTGCTATATGAAAGTGGGGTATAAGGGGGTATACATTTCACGGACATGTTTTCCTGATGTTTTCTTGACGTTCAAAACATTTTCTGGAAGATGGGCAGGCACATCAAAAGTTCTTTATACACCTCAACCTCTTTATAACACTATTGCTGGGGTCCAAGCCAATTTCCGTGTTAGCTATCCAATCCGTGTTATAACGAGAGTAAATGTATAGACATATAGCAAAAAAGTCCAATTGAGGTCCAACAGTGATCTGAGTGTTATATCCAAAACCGTGTTATAATGAACCGTGTTATAAAGAGGTCCAGGTTTACAATTTAAATGGACAACTCTCTTCTGTCTGAAGCTCATTTGGTATCAAACATTGTTTTTATAAATAGAAATGGTAAATATTGAACCATTTTGATTACAAAATAAACACTTTACGTACGCAGTTTATGGCAATGGAATTTGTTTTTTAATTATTGTATTGTCATTAAATTCCCATCAATAATTTTTCAATGATTGCTGAAATTACAATAATGGTGTAACGTATAGAAATCTTTCAAAATGAATCCAAAACAAATGTGCAATCATGATACAAGAAATCAATACAATTTTAAAACAGACCGTTTGGGGAAAATCCGATTTATGATAGCGAGAAGCTTAAGCCTTACCTCCTGAATGCAACAAGTACCACTGCTAGAATCACTATGGCAACAACTGATACAGCTACGGCCACGGCTATAACCATGGTATGTTGGCTGTCATCAGGCAAACCAGTGTGTTTGTGTTGTTTGTCATCAACAGTGTGCCTGTTGTCACCAGTGGTATTGTCGTCAGTATATACAGGCGTTGTGTTGCTCTTTCCTTTCTCTAAATCAGGTAAAATATAAGCATGATTTAGTATATTACACGCGATTATCATGTTGCAAACAATTTTGTATGTCCCCGAAGCATCGTATGGTTGTACCAAAGGACAAAAAATATATATGCAAATATATATGCAAATATTTTACTTCGATGTAGAACGTTGGTGTTCTATGGCCAATTTTAAAAGCGAATCATAGTGTTCGCATTGTGCGGTTAACTAATGGTGATGATGACAATGCCATCTTATAACAGAAAATAAACCATCTCAACATTAAGCAATTCGTTGATTTGACTCTTATTACAGAAATAATAAATAATCATAAGTGTCGCTAGCAATTTGGTAAAAAAAATGATTCGAAAACGCAGTGACTTACGACTTGTCCTATACTAATATTATACTCGGAGGAATAAGTTTAGTCAGTAACTTTGACCAACCCGATTACTATAATGCCCAGCCGCTTGCCTTAGATGTTCCTCTTTATTAAATTTGCAAAGTAAGTCTCTTTCTTATTCTGGAGAGAACTCCACCAGTTGTCAATTTCGACAGTGTTATTGGCCTTTTTAATAAAACATCATTTTTGTAAATACCCGATAAATAATCAAATCGGCGCTCTGATTAATAGCGCTTTCTGATATAAGTTGTTGCTAGTGACAAAAATCCGAAAAAATCTTTCAAAATTCATCCACAGTCCCGACAAATAACAAGTCAAATATTCATTATTTTAGATTACCCCCCTTTCATTTAAAACAAGAACGAAAATTGGTGTATGCACTGTGGCAAAACCACATGCAATATTTTCCCATAAACTTCGAAAAACATTTTCTAAATTTTATCGTAGACACTATGAATTGATTTCCAAATATAATGTTGGGTTAAAGACACTTTTAAGTGAGGGCCTTTCGGAACCTGAATTTTATGGTGACTTGGTTTACAAATTAAAGAAACTTAAAGGAATAAATGATTTTTCTCATCAGTTCGGAAAAATCATAACACGTTACAGACGTATAGGTTATAACTTGAATGTTATGCGACAGTCTGCATGCTTAGTTTTTAACCCGATCATGGTTGATAACTATGCTGCCTTCTTTAATTGCACGCCGGTGGGTCGGGCGTCAGACTCTATGATGGCCCCGACTTAAAGCTATTCATTTTAGTTGGTTGGGGCCGGAGCTTCTTGTCTGTTGCTTGGCCCACCGGGGTCCAACTGGTGTTTTTCTTTTGCTCCGGAGTTAGTAGGTTATTCGGCGCCCAGGGATCTCCATCGTCGGGCAGCTTACTCAATCTGTGAGTCCTGGTTTTTGATTCATCAGGATGATTATCATGATTTATTTGTTTGTTCTTGATGTTTCATTGACTAGTTAGAGATTCACCACGAGGACCGAAGAACTAACTAAATGTTGTGAACCACTGCAGAAGCTGAGGGTGAGGTTAGGTACCTGTAAAACCGGTTTAAGCCCGCCAGTAACTTTGTGTTACTGATCGTTCCAAGTCGATACTTCTGTAGTGGTTCTTTTTGTTTTATGTCTTGGTGTTTAAAATTTTTTGTGCTGTTGGCGCCTTATGTATGTTTTCATATTTTTAGTTAAGTTAAGGTAACTGAGTGGCCACCTATTGGGAAAATAGCTGCTCATTCGGCTTACGATATGTTTCATGGTATAAGTACCTGATTGTTAGTTTGGTTTTTTCCCACATCGGTTTTTGGAGTGGGAATCTTTTTCTGATTGCGCCTTTTCCTGATCTTTGCCTACTTGTACCTTTTTTTTTCAATCGTTTTTGTTGGAAATGTTAGGTTTTATTCACAGATTTACGGCTGGTAATTTTAATCCCAAACCATAGAGGAGAGGAGTTTTGAAACTATAGCGATCAAAACTGTCCAAATGGGATTTTACATATATTTTCACTGACTAAACTTTTGCCGTAGACCATATATCATTATATTAAAATATGTACTGAAATGTAAAACAACAGTCCGACAACAAAGTTTTCTTCATTTTAGTCCATTTTATTGCACACGGTATTATACCATAAATGGACAATGCACCTGTGTGTACACTTAGTTGTCTGTTGTAGTCATTTCATGTGACCGTGACCTACACTAGAGTAATGAACACCGCTACAAGGGCTCCTGTGGTGAATGTGTTCGACACTCTCAATTCCCCAGAGTAAACATCTTCGCTTTATGCCGTCACTCGTTTAATACGAATACAATTATTCGTGAAGAACAAACCTGTAGTCATTCCTGATGTTTTTGAGGATAACTGGATTTTCTTTGTCGTATGTGTCTCCCTTGATCCATCTGACATTCCCATAGGTGTTACCTCTTTGGTCATATTGTGACTCAGTTGTGTTGTTGAAGTGTGCTCTGTTGTAGTTTTAGACGTAACGATAGATGTTCTGGTTGTCTTGGAAGTAGTTGAGGTTGACTCTGGGAGAACAGCACATGACGCTGACGGATCATCTAGGATATACAAAGACAAATGAGCCTGTGCGTGAGAAAACCAACAATTTTGGATTCCGACCAGGTCCGACACAAACCGGGCTGTACAGTCACATAATATCCTATCTCCAAGACTCCAAGGCTGGAAATTTTGGATTTAGAAAGTGGAGGAATTATACTATCCGTGTAGCGAAAACAAAGGCGCTGATCAGGTTCGCAGTTACTGCGAACTGATCTGCGTCTTTGTATTCGCATATGCAGATTGTTGGTTTTCCCATGCGGCTGCTCAAATAATATTATGAACTGTTACAATAGGCCGATGTTAATTCCACGCCTTGCTGGTGTCCAGGTTGAGATTTTCTGAAATCAGCTTTAATAGTTCTGGCATTAACTTTTGAGATTCCTTTGATAAATAAAAGCAAGTATATTCTTCTTATTCTTTTCTTTTCATTCCAAACTAAATTTAACTGCCCTTGAATTTTTCACGTCTGAAATGTAACCATAATGTCCAGGGTAGCATAATGGCACATGACAATAATTTGCAGAGACATTTTTCTGAATCTTGATACGACCTCACACTGCTGTGTTTTCTACTTGACTTTTAAAAAGATAAGTAGTAGGTATTATTTTCTGAAAGTGCATTCTGGGCAAAAAAGGTTTATGTTAAACTTCTGGATTTGATAGAGTGGACCTTCAAAAGGACCTTCAAAAGGGCATTAAAAAAACTATGGTTCACTTTATTTGGCATGTAATGACAGAAATGCGTTTTTCACTTCCTCTGACCATAGTCGGTATACGCTATGGTCATGTCAGAATGTGTGCGACGCCTTATCCTATCTCCAAGATAATATTTACATTAGTTTTGGGGCCAAGTTATGCAGACAAATTGTTGGAATTCCGATGGGTACAAATTGCGCACCTCTCGTAGCTGATTTATTTTTATACTGCCACGAAAGAGATTTCTTGGATTCTCTTAACCATGATTATCTAGCTTATGTTATCGAGGCATTTAATTCGATGGTCAATTCGACTTCTAGGTACATTTTTCAACTTATTAGGTTTCTGAATCTGAATAGTTTACTGGTGACACGCCAAATGACATTATTTCACCAGGGGGTTCGGATTGGCGAGAAATTAGTCTCTTGAACGCACGAGTGAAGCGAACTTGGACACACAGTCATCAGACATTTCAGCAGAGGAGGTATGTGAATCAGAGAGGTCATTCCAGTCCCTGATAGTCTGTGGAAAGAAACTACTTTTGTACGCTGCTTTGCTAGCTGAAGGTATCTGAAAAGCCAAAGAGTATTGATTTCTACAACGCCTATTCTTTGGGATAAGGTCATCTGTTGGTATTCTGGCTTTACCCTTTAGACCTTTGTATAGCAATATAAGTCTACTATCCTTCCTCCTTTTCTTAAGAGATTCCCATTTCAGTTGACATAAATTGCCAGTCATGCTCCCAGTTTCAAAAACATAATTTCCCGTCACAAACCTTGCCGCATGATTTTGGACCTTTTCAAGTTCTTCCTGGAGGCCATGAGTGTGAGGGTCTCAAACTGAGCTTCCATATTCCAAGACCGGCCGCGCCAGTCCTTTATAAGCTGCTTCTTTCACATCTGGGGGACAAGAATACAAATTTCTCCTCAAGAATCCTAGAGTTCTGTTAGCCTTTGTACAAACATTGGAAATATGAGTATTCCATTTCAAATCATCTGTGATAGTTACACCCAGGTATTTTATGCTTTCAACGTTTTCCAGTGTAGTGCCCTCAAGGGTATAGTTAGCCTGTATCTTACTAGACCGTTTATTTGTCAGCTGCATCATGTTGCATTTGACGGGTTGAAATCTCATTCCCCATTTCCTAGCCCATCTGCCTAAACGATCAATGTCTCTCTGAAGTTTCAATGCATCCTCTTCATTCTTGATTTCACGATAGCAAACACAATGAATGTCTGCTGAGATGTCATTTATATACAAGGAAAAGAGCAAGGGGCCGAGAACGGTGCCCTGAGGGACACCCGATACAACTGGAGCCCAATCCGATTTAATACCATTAACCACTACCCTTTGTTGTCTGAAACAAAGGAAAGCATTTACCCAATTCAGTGTTGTTCCACCTATTCCATGGCTAAACAATTTGCTTTTAAGGAGTTTATGGGGAGGAGTAGCGAAAGCCTTTTCAAAATCGAGTATAAAAGTGTCGACCTGGCCTTTTTGTCTAAGATTTTTGCCCAGTCATTTATCACTGTAGTCAAGTGAGTTTCAAAGCTATGCCATTTCCTAAATGCGTGTTGCCTGTCCGACAAGAGTTCATGTTCATCAAGATGGGCCATAATATTTGAGCATACAATATGTTCAAGAAGCTTACAAGGAATGCATGTCAAAGAAACAGGGCGGTAATAGCGGGCAAGTGACCTGTCGCCCTTCTTAAACAGGGGGCAAATATTAGCAAGAGACCATTCTTTAGGAATTTCACCTGTATCAATTGACTGCTGGAAAAGATGGGCGAATACCGGACCTAATTCCATAGCCAGTTCCTTTAGGACTCTGGGATGAAGCTCATCAGGTTTGCTAGAGTCTGCGGTCATGTTGCGGACTTCAACGCTCAAAAGAAATGTTTAACGGACAAACTTCTCCAACAGGGTTATCGGTATCATAATGTTTCTAAATTTTATCGTAGACACTTTGAATTGATTTCCAAATATAATGTTGAGTCAAAGACGCTTTTAGGTGAGGACCTTTCGGAACCAGAAATGGTGACTTGGTGTAGAAATTTAAGAAACTAATAGGTAGGAATATTTTTTCTTTTCAATTCAGAAAAATCATCACGCGTTACAGACGTATAGGATATAATTTAAATATTATGCTTAGTTTTTAACCCAATCAAGGTTGATAACTATGCTGTCTTCTTTAATTGCACGCCGGTGGATCGGGCGTCAGACTCTATGATGGCCCCAGCTTAAAGCTATTCATTTTAGTTGGTTGGGCCGGAGCTTCTTGTCTGTTGCTTGGCCCATCGTGGTTCAACTAATTGTTTTCTTTTGCTCCGGAGTTAGTAAGTTATTCCGCGCCCAGGGATCTCCATCGTCGGGCAGTTTACTCAATCTGTTGAGTCCTCGTTTTTGATTCATCAGGATGTTATCATAATTTGTCTTTTTGTTCTTGATAATTCATTGACCAGTTAGAGATTCTCCACGAGGACCGAAGAACTAACTTTATGTTATGAACCACTGCAGAAGCTGAGTTTGAGGGTATGGCCATGTAAAATCGATTTAAGCCCGCCAGTAATTTTATTTTACTGATCGTTCCAATGCGATACTTCTGTGGTGGTTCTTTCGTTTTATGTCTTGGTGTTTAAAACAATTTTGTGCTGTTGGCGCCTTATGTTTTTTTTTTCATATTTTAGTTAAGTTTAGGTAACTGAGTGTCCATCTATTGTGAAAATAGCTGTTCATTCGACTTACGATATGTTTTCATGGTATAAGTTCCTGATTGTTTATTTAGTTTTTTTGCCCATCTTGGTTTTTTGAGTGGGAATCTTTTTCTGATTGCGCCTATTTATACCATATTACTGATCGTTCAAAGGCGATATTCTGTGGTGGTTCTTTTTGTATTATGTCTTGGTGTTTAAATTTTTTGTGCTGTTGGCGCCTTATATATGTTTTCATATTTTAAGTTAAGTTTAGGTAACTGAGTGGCCACCTATTGGGAAAATAGCTGCTCATTCGGTTTACAATGTGTTTTCATGGCATAAGAACCTGACTGTTAATTTATTTTTTTTCCCACCTCGGTTTTTGGAATCTGAATATTTTTCTGATTGTGCCCTTTAAGTCAGCATATTTGAAAGACTTTAATGTTAAATGATATGACGTTTTCGATATTTTACCGTCCATTTAATATCACCTAGTAAGCATACACCAGGTATTTATTGAAGAAAACATTAACACTCTTCAAAACGTCAAACTTATACGTATATACGCTGCATTCAATGAAATTATTCCACCCCATCAATTTTGCTTTGTTCATAAAAGTAATAAATTACTATATAAAATATGCCTGACCCTTTACCTACGCATAGCCGACCACAATCCACCTCAGCTGGCGCTTCATAGACGTTGAACCATCTACATTCCTTTGATCTAATGGTCACGGTTTTCTCGCATACACTTTTCTCGGATCCAACGCAAAGCTTCAGGGTCTTTACGCCATCTTTATCGATGGATACCTCTTCTGCAAAGAACAAGTGAATTACCTTTGGCAGACAGTATTCATTCTAATTAGTGCACAGTGCGCTTAACTTGTTTTAAAAAAAATAATTTAAAGGTAACAAATATCGTTCTAATTAGCTATTAACAAAAACAACACATAAACTGCTGAAATTACCATGTCATAACTAATGATGTTGACATTAAGTGTTCCAATCGTTGTAAAAAGGTACAAGTAGGCAACGTAGTAGATATAACCGATATCAATATGTAAAACTGGCATAAAATATCAATATGCTGGTCGAGCAGTGTGCGCTTATGCACATGATTTTCGGAAACGACTAGGGTGTGCGCTTATTGGAGCATGTGTGCTAATTAGAAAGAATACCGACGTTGAAGTTCATTCAAAGACATATATGTATATTTTACTGCATTCGATCAGTAAAATTAATTTACACAGTGTGTTGTAATTGGGATTAAGACTGTGATGAAATATGCCCTCTTGGCAATATATATAGAAGGAGTTATGACCCTTCAGTTCACACAATGGAGTCGTAGCCACTCTTTTAATCCTATCTACTGTTCCGTTTTCCGTTTCAAACGCATTCCGCACCAATCGCACTAAGTTCTACAATTTGAAATTTGATCCTCATATTTTTAATCACACAATTTTTCTAATGCGCACTGATAAAATTTACATAAAAATGACATAAAATACCTTTGATCCACATAGGAGACGGTGATCCGCAAGCACCAGATCTAACGGGCCTTGATGACACGTTAAGGAACCATTCATGGTCTTTGTCGCGAAATGTTACCCAGGCTCTTTCGTATGTCGTGCCACAAGTTCCATCATAGCTTGAAGTACAATAGCTTGACTGTTCTGTATTTAAAGTAAAAGTTATAACTGAGAGTGTTTTAATTGTTTAACGAGAGTAGCTGTCATAGGCTACTGTCTCCAGTGATATGGTACTTTCTCGATTCAATAATCAAAAGATGACCGGAAAGAGAATAAACAACAAACAGATTATATTTTTGTGTTGTTGTAGTGTTTTTTTTTTTTTTTTTTTTTTTTTTTTTTTTTTTTTTTTTTTTTTTTTGTGTGTGTGTGTGTTTGTTGTTTTTGTTTTGTCTTTTTACAGAGAAAGAGAGAGGGAGAGAATGAGAGAACGAACATGTTATTAATAATTCTAACAACGCCCATAGATAAAGAAAATGGTAATAGTGCATATAAAATGTTTTTGCATACCCGAGTTATAATTTATTTTCTGGTGCTCGTACATGTCACAAGGATCTGTAAAAAGAAAACAGAAAAAACTGTTGTGCGCACACAATTCTAAAAACAGATACAACCCTCATTACGAAAACACGTTCATGCCGGCAATCTCCAGATTTTTTTTTTTTTTTTTTAATTCTCACAGGAAAAAGTTTGCTATTTTTTCTTAGTTTAGCTCAAAACATAATTTGGCGGTTCTACCGAGTACCCACGATCTATATTTTGAATCATGAATAAGGAAACTGTGTATACCCCTCTAAACCACAATTTTACTATATAAAAATGGGGTTTCAGTGGGTATACTTTTCATGGACATGTTTTCCAGATGATTTTGGACATGTCAAAATAACTGAAGAGGGGCAAATTGCGACTGAGGAACAGGCAATTTTCTTTGCAACCTTATGTGCAATCTGTTATCATTTAAAATGATTTGGATAACATTTTTAAATTGTTTTTTTTTTCTTTCATTAAGAATGACAAATACATTTGACATAAAACCACCTAGAGGAATTTTAATGCTTTAAAATACATTTTAGGGGTAGTTTACATATGAGCCGCCTCATGAGAAAATCAACAATCTGCATAGGCGAAATCAAAGGCGCAGATCAGCTTCGCGGTTACCGCGAAGCTGATCAGCGCCTTTGTTTTCGCTACACGAATAGTACACTTCCTTTTCTTCCTTAATATGAAATTTCAAGCTTCTAGCTCTTTCCTGTGCTTGTACAGGCCGGTTTGTGTCCGGCCTGTTCGGAAACCACATTGTTGGTTTTTCCGCGAGGCGGCTCAAATTTTACTATATTTATTCTCTTGAGACTTACCAAAGGGAGGGCAGGGATCATTATCTGTCTCACCTTAAACAAAAATTGTCAAGATGTCAACTGTTAACTTGCTATAACAGCAATAATATAATATGCTAAACTAAAAAGGTACAAGTAGGCAACGATCGGGAAAAGGCGCAATCAGAAAAAGATTCCCACTCCAAAAACCGAGGCGGGAAAAAACTTTATTAGCAATCAGGTACTTATACCATGAAAACATTTCGTTATCCGAATGAGCAGCTTTTTTCCCAATAGGTGGCCACTCAGTTACCTAAACTTAAGTAATAATATGATAACATACATAAGGCGCCAACAGCACAAAAATATTTTAAACACCAAGACATAAAACAATAAGAACCACCACAGAAGTATCGCCTTGGAATGATCAGTAATATAAAATTACTGGCGGGCTTTAACCGGTTTTACAGGATCCTAACCTCACCCTCAGCTTCTGCTGTGGATCATAACATGTAGTTAGTTGTTCGATCCTCGTAGTAAATCTCTAATTAGTCAATGAATCATCATGGACAAACAAATAAATCATGATAAATTCCATGATGAATCAAAAACGAGGAATCACAAATTGAATAAGCTGCCCGACGATGGAGATCCCTGGGCGCCAAATAAATTACTAACTCCGGAGCAAAAGAAAAACACCAATAGAACCTCGGTGGGCCAAGCAACAGACAAGATAGTATTTTCAAGAAACAAATGGAAAATAACACATCATATCAGAAAGCAAAATTTACATGTACGCTCGTATGATTGGTTTTATGTATCAGAACAAAAAGCAAGCAATATCTTTCCTCAAACAGTTAAAAAGTATTTCTATAACAGTAAAATTGGAAACGCAAGTCTGCTAGAAAAAAATTAAACTATGTTCTGTATCTGGTTAGTGTAAGTTTAGATTCTTGCTTCAAATGTTGTGTTCTCGTAAATATCAACGCTCGACGTTAATTATAGAGATGTGTTCACCTTCTGTACTCACCGAAGCAATATGCTTCCGGGCATGAGTCGGTAGGGCGGAGATAATAAACGTAATACTCGTCTTGACAATTTTTCACTTGAATAGTTGTAGTATCTAGGTAAATTGGTTGTAGGAGAGTTCGATTCACGATACCTTCGTCTGGACCCGGGTGTGTTCCTGAAATAAAAAAAAATGAAGAATTGTCAAGCTGTAAAAGTGTACCACTTTGTTAAATGGATGATTTTCCTTTTAGATGAAAGAATATACGGTATCAAGTGACATATAAGCGGAGGCTATCAAAAGACTCTCTATACTCAAAGGCACACACTTTAGATTGGGCTTTGAGGTAATAAAATTCGGTGAAAGCAATCATCTGTAAGAACGTGTTTATAGAAGAAACACTTATTATACTGCCAAATCAAGGCAGTTGGAGATTGTTCCATTCAGCTTAAGTTCTGTTTCAGTAGCATGTAGAGTAAACTGTTGCTCAAGTTATGCGGCGCCTTTAAATTTCTTCGAAAAAGAAAAACGAGAATGATTTGGTAATACCACTATACCTGCAATGTTTGCATGAGACCTCCACGTGACCTGCATTGTCCCGTTTCATTTCATTTTTTTCTTTCCTTCCTTCCTTCCTTCCTTCCTTCCTTCCTTTATTTATTTATCTATTTATGTATTTATTTATTTTTTTGTTCGTTTGTTTGCTTTTTTTAATGTCACGGAACCTTAATTCCCTTTGACACAACAGTAATTATTGAGAGGTAGTACTGCTTTTATTTATTAACATTATAATAGTGTCTCTTCGATAAAATAAAAACCTTACCGTTCATCCAAAGTGGCCACTTAGTTCCACAACTAGATAATGAAGCTGGTGACTCTTGCATTTTAAGATTTTTGCCGTTCACCATAGCCCTATACCATCCTGTTATAAGTGCGGCGTCACATGTTTGTTTGTCACGGTTATAAGGACAAGCCCCGCCCCTGTACGCTGCTCTAGGGAGTGTTTTGTAGATGTCTTCACTGCATGGATCCGTCTCAGCTACATGAAAGCAAATTGCGTTAACTAGGAGATCCACTACTTTGTGAGTCGCAACGCCAGAAAAACCGGTCTTCGGGGTTTTCGACCAGGTCTGACACAAGCCGGACTGTACAGTCACGAGGAGCTTAAAATTGCGGGTTTAAGAAGTAGATGAATAGTACTACCCGAGTAGCGAAACTACTACAGCTGATCTGCGCCTTTGGTTTCTCACAGACGAAAATCCGGTTTTCTCATGACGCGGCTCTTGTCATGTGAACGAAAATAGCTTTTGAATTGTACCTTAAAACCCCAGTTTTACACAAATTCTTCAAAACTGGTCAAAAATAACTAAGCGAAGTACCAAGAAGGCTACAAACATACAAAGTTCAATATTCTCATTGTTCTCATTGCCCAATCAATATTAATGTCAAAATAACAACTAATTTATAATAGATACGTATAATAAACAGATGTTGCTTAGAAATGGCATCAACCGAGACAAAATATCTACATGTGTAGTAAAAACAAAGCATTGTAGGTTCTTTAAAAAGGTTATTCAGTAGATACATTGTTTCTGAGGTAAAATGGCACCGACCAAAAGATAACGTACTTGATCCGCAGTACAAATGAGAAATTTACCATAAGCATTGATGTTCCATGATTTAAAGATGATAACATGAATAACAACAAGCAACAACTTCATCGTTGCTATTTTGCAATAATCACCCATTTAATTCAATATTTTTATGTGACTATTTTCTATAATCTGGTTTGCAGTGTTGTTCAAACAGGAAGATTTTTCGCTCGAGATATTTTGAATTGGAAATAACAAAGACGCAAAATGTCATAATTATCTAATCAATACTGCTCTATTGAAAGGTGGTTTGAGTTTCGACATTGAGGGCTTTTTCAGTAGCGCTCAATAGCGCTCAGTAGCAAAAAAAAAAAAAAAAAAAAAAAAAAAAAAAAAAAAAATGGCGTGCCTAGCCAAGTGAATTTGACAACGGTGCCCCCCGTGGCCGAGCTGTTTCTTTAATCACTCGATCATTTCACCGCTGTGTCTGGTGTGGGTTCGAGCCTTATCTGGCCACATGTGAGACAAGCCAAGTTCTGCTTGCGGGTGTATCAGGTGTTTTTTTCTCGGGGTTCTCCCGTTTTCGCAAAACCTACTGATTGACCCGTCTCATATGAGCGGAAATAACTTTAAAAGGGACGTTGAACTGAAAAAAAAAATAAATAGAAAAAAAAGACAACAACAAAGTACTAATTACGGTAAAACACTTTGACCGTTCCGGTTAATATCGCGTGAATCAGTTTAAAGGGTAGTTACTTGCTTTAGACATTTCTCAAGGGTCATGTTAGGCACGTGTGCGTGTCTTGTTTACCAATCTTATTGTTGAAATCATGCGCATTCAACAAATGCAAATGTATATCCAAGGTAAACCGAAAAAAATGCACTATACGTTTCAGTATTTGTTTTCACACTGACGTTTAACTTAACGTTCATGACAACATTTCTGGATATTTCGGGGACGGCACCAGCTATTCTCGGCAGTTATACATGTATCATATGGGGAGTAACAAGGTCATATGGTCTAGTTCCCAAATATGCATGTTGAATTTACATCATTGCATCTGACAGTAAAAGAATGAAAAAAAATCAGGAAAAAAGAACATAAAGAACGGATACCACCGCATTGGAAAAGTCAAACCTACTGGCTCTTACATTACAGCAGTTTTAAAAGTCAATGTCAGGTATGCAATACTGTGTCAATATTGTAAAACGAATAAAACTATCTTAAAACGTGTTAGAAGATTCACAACAATAGCCGGCAATAAAATGTCTGATACCATTTTAAGACATACCATTATGTATAGAATAGTTAATAACAACAACTTGAAAACACTGTTATCAGCTCTTGGGGTTAAAGGATTAAAGTTGAAAGGTTCGAGACTGGTGACTGAAAATGACTCACATGATGAAATTCCCACGCAAAACACATCGGAAAGGGACAACATGCAACGGAGGAGAGAAACACGTGACACCAGGGACGCAACAGGTAGACGTGACTCAAATCGAAATGGACACAGTCATAATGCAGGTACAAGACACGCATCAGGGTACAACAGGAGCTACCGACACGAGGAAAACAGGGGTTCTTACGATTGGGATAGACGTGAATATAGACATCGCGAGCAGAGACAAGATCGTCACAACTATCGAGACGATAGAAGCAGAGACAGAAACAATGACAGTTATAACGGCAGATACACTTATGAAAATAGTGGCAGGTACAACACTAGGTATTCCAGATAGGTGACAATAGGGTTTTGGAATGTTAATGGTTGGTCTGCAAATAGTTTATCTGAAAATCATATTTTCCGAGAGTCATGTTTGAATATTCTTAATTTCGATATAATTTGCATTGCAGAAACCCACTTATTGCCGGAGCAAGAAATTGATCTGATGAATTGTTCATTCTTTGGTCATAATAGGACACGTTTACATTTGAATGCAAGGAATGGCTCAGGTGGTGTCTGTTTGTTTGTTAAAAATGACCTGTTGAACCTTTTTAATGTTGATATACTAGATAATTCATATGAAGGTATTCTATGGGTTTCGTTTAAACACAAAACGTCAAGTGAATGCTTTAACATCTGTGTTTGTTATCTGCCGCCACATGGCTCATCTCGATATGTAAACGTACACGATTTTTACGACAAACTTCTAACTAACATCTATGAATATCAGCATTTAGGACAATTTATTATATGTGGTGATTTCAACAGTCGGATCGGTGACATGCCAGATCATATTGAAGGTGTTGATAGTATACCAAGCAGAAATGTTGTTGACTTTACTAAGAATTCTTATGGTGCATATCTGTGTAAATTTCTGATCGATAGTAACTGCTGCATTTTAAACGGCAGACAATATAACAATAATGATTTTACATTCGTATCAACACGAGGAAGATCTGTTGTTGATTATTTTATTGTACCGTACGAAAACCTCGAAAAATGTAATAACTTTAAAGTTTACAGACCGTCAGATGTTTTCAATCCAACTAATGGCGTTGAGTCAAAGCTTATTCCCGATCACTCTATAATTGCATGTGAATATACTCTTCAGGGTTTAGGGTCTGCAACACAAGATGGTGTAACCAATAGTACGCTAGAACGAAAATTTAAGAAATTTAACTTAAGTAATATACCACTAAATTTTTGCGCAGAAGACGAAACACGCCAAGTTTTAGAAGCGCTTATAGAAAACGAGTGTGACAATTATAATCAGAGCCGGATAAATAACATTTATGACGAATTTTGTTCTGTGGTTAAAAATGAAATGCAGGCAAAACTTCCTCACAAGGACATCTCGATTAAATTAGGACAAAGTAATAAGCGTAGGCGACTACAAAAACCTTGGTGGAATGATGAGTTGCAGATTCTGTGGAATAATATGTGCGATTCTGAAAAGGCTTGGCTTAAATGTAAAAACCGTCAAAAACAGCAACTTAAGCATATCTTTGTTCAAAAGCGAAAACTATTTGATAAACTTGTACAACGACGAAAACGTACATACTGGTTCGAAATGCAGAACGAAATATTATATAATGCCTCAAATAATCAAAATGAATTTTGGAAATCGATCGGCATGGTAGGGATTAGAGATAATAGACGTAACGAAATTCCCATGGAAATCGTAGATCAAAATGGCAGTGTAATAACAGATAGCAACACTGTTTTTGACAAATGGAGATCTGACTTTTGTGATCTTTTAAATCCAAACGACGATGAAGAACCTGATTTCGACCGTATTGACGTTATGCAGAACGCAGATAATATTACTGATGAACACTCCTTAGATCGCGGTTTTTCATTGTTGGATGTCCAGAAAGTTGTTTGTAATCTTAAAAATAACCGCGCGACTGGGTTTGACGAAATTCCGGGAGAGGTCCTCAAAAATGGCAGTGTTATATCCTTTTTACACAAATTATGCAATGTATGTTATGAGACTGGCAAAATCCCGGAAATATGGTATAAGTCTGTTATATCACCGATTCCTAAATGTTCGACAAGTGATCCTCGTGATCCACTTTCTTATCGAGGTATTGCAATCACACCAGTTGTCTATAAAGTATATTGTAGTCTTCTTAACGACAGAATTAAGACCTGGTCTGAGGATAACAAGCTAATATTTGAGGGGCAAAATGGATTTAGAAAAGGACGAAGCACAATTGATCATATAAGTTCTCTTACACAAATAATAGAAACAAGGAAAAAGTTAAAATTATCTACCTTCTGTGCCTTCATCGATTTTAAAAAAGCATACGATTCTATAAACAGGGAAATTTTATGGTACAAACTAGAAAACCTCGGACTGAACAACAAAATGTTAACTGCCGTCAAGTCTATTTATAACAACGTGCTATACTCTGTAAAATTGAATGGCTTTTTGACAGACTGGTTCCATGTTAAAAGTGGTTTAAAACAGGGCTGCCCACTATCACCAGTATTTTTTAATCTGTATATAAATGATCTAGCCTTAAAACTAAATGCTTTGGGTAAAGGTGTTAAGTTAGATGATGAGATAGTTTCCATACTACTATATGCTGATGATGTTGTTCTCTTAGCTGAAAATGAGGCTGATTTGCAAGCAATGCTTAATGCTTTGGGCGATTGGTGTTATACTAATAAGTTGTCTATCAACACAACTAAATCAAATATTGTTCACTTCCGCAATCCCTCTGTAAATAAATCCAACTTCGTCTTCAAAGTCAACGATGTAACAGTCGAATACGCTTCCAACTATAAATACTTAGGTTTAGTACTCTCCGAGCATCTTGATTATGCACTAACTGCCAGAATCGTCGCGCAGTCTGCGAACAGGGCCCTTGGATTACTAATTGTGAAAGCGAAAGTTTTTGGTGGTATTCAGTACGATGCATTTACTAAGTTATACGAATCAATGGTTTTCCCTGTTATCTCGTACGGTGCTTCCATTTGGGGCACACAGTCCTTTAAATTCATTCATGCCGTTCAGAACAGAGCAGCGAGATACTTTCTTAATGTTGGAAGATATACCCCAAACGCAGCAGTAACTGGGGATATTGGTTGGACGCCAGTTACAACAAAATGTTGGAAATCAGTTCTAAGATTTTGGTGCCGGAGTGTAAAAATGGAAAATAATAGACTAAACAAAAAGGTTTTCTGTTGGTCCAATCATAAGTCTGGAAATAGATGCAAAAACTAGAATTTCAGAATATGTAAACTGCTATCAGATTTTGACTCCGAGGAGTTTTGTGATATAGCTGCAGATATTAATGTAAAATATATGTTAGATACAATTTTACCAAGAATTACACAACAGTTCATCGACCAATGGCAAATTGATGTAAATAGAGATGAATCGCGTACAGGAAATGGCGGGAATAAACTTAGAACCTACAAAACTTTTAAACAGACCTTTCAAATCGAGACTTATTGCAAAACTGTCTTTAATCGTAGTCATCGTAGCGCCCTTGCGAAATTCAGAAGTGGTACGGCCCCCATTGCCTTAGAAACAGGTCGTTACAATGATTCGTCTTTAAGCGATAGGAAGTGTTTTCACTGCTGCAATATCGTTGAAGATGAAATGCATGTTATATTGAAATGTCCAATATACGAATCATTGAGAAATAATCTAATTGATGAAATTAGGAATTTATCTATTGATTTTGATGGTTTCTCTGATACAGATAAACTTTCTTTCATTCTGTCGAATCCTTTAGTAGCAAAGGCGAGTGCCAAAACCTGTCACTTAATTTTAGAAAGAAGACGCACACTTCTGTATCATTGATTTTGTATATATTACTGGTAATAACACAAGTCTTGTAATTGTAATTAAGTGTTAATACACAATGGATTGTGTGTCATGCATCGCACGCGCTCGTGTGTCCGTATCTCTGCACAAGTATACGCTTTCTTGTCATTTCTTAAACTACAGACGGGGTGTGTGTTGGGAACGACCTTTGTAGGACCACCCCCTATAAGACTGTTTCTCGACGCACTCCTTTTGCTCTGTGGTTTTATAGCTTCTTATACAAGAATTGCTGGGTTTCGGGCCCCGTGTGTGGGCGGTGTGGGGCACACAAGCTAGTGTGTTGCTTTCATTTTAACTGTACCATATTATGTACGCTACATTTATATGTATAGATACCCTGTAAAGTACAATTTTAACCTTATGTGTCATGTTGTGATGTCACTGCTAAATTATTATTATTTTTTTTTTCACAGTAACCTGTATAACTGTGTAAATAAAACGAAATCTTAAAGTTCATATTCTGTGTGCATTGCTGGTGGTTCTTGCACCAACTGTGCACTCGGTTGCTGTGAACTATGACCTTGCGTTAGCCACATGACGCTAGAAGCACCTTAGTAGGCATTTTATATTTTTCTGTTTTAGAAAGGCCAATTTATTTTGTTTCCTTTTCATTTGTACAGTTTAGTACCTTATGTACATAAATATTGATATTGCAAGATTAGATTAGATTCGTAGCTAAGCTACGAATATGTCCTTGTCGGAACATTTTCGAGGCAGAGCGCTTGCTGTCTGGACACCGGTTTCCGCCACAGGCGCTCTGCCTCTTGTACATTCTGATGTATATAGTTTATGTTAATACGTTTGAAGTATCCTGCTACTCGTTGAAATAGTGTTCATCTGTTATATATGTATATATGTATGCATAATGTTTAGATATTTGCCAACGATAGTCTCTTGTAATTCTATATAGAATGGGTTGATATATTTCATAGTGTTTTATGTTTATAATTGTATGTATATTGTATATCAACATGAGACTCAAATAAACTATTGAATTGAATTGAATTGAATTGAATATAGAACTTCGACAAAGCCATGTGACAAGTTAAGTTCTGTGTCAAATTGGTATTAAATGTAAAGTACTTAAAAAGTAACATTTTCATTAAAAAGGTGGAACAGTTTGAGAGTTGTTGCATAAATGCGTTAATTTACGTCAATTTATGTTATTACGGCGTCTCGCTCCTGTCCTCATGTGATTGTTTGGTATCACTGATGAACAAATGTGTGGCGTAAATGTGTTGAAAGTTACTGTAATTCTCTTTGGCACCATGTTGCCAAATCTATAGGGTCGCTGAAGAGGCTTAAGTAGCCGAAACTGCGGTATGGCCCATCACCTTTCTCATTAATATGTTCACTGCTCTTAAAGGATCTCAGTTTCATTTTTAT
The DNA here is from genome assembly GCA_964017185.1 of Rugalucina vietnamica. Classification (NCBI taxonomy): domain Eukaryota; kingdom Metazoa; phylum Mollusca; class Bivalvia; order Lucinida; family Lucinidae; genus Rugalucina; species Rugalucina vietnamica. The sequence continues at coordinate 52,170,904 of OZ024878.1, read as the reverse complement.
TTGCTATTACTGCAGCTGGTGTTGTGCCGTGTGGTGGCCCTAAAAGGTCTCCTCGTACATCATCCATAGTGCAGATTATATTTTCTTTTAGTCATTTAAGATCAGCGAGAGTATTCTGAGAAATCAGCAAATTATAATCGGTTTATATTCATTTTCTAACGTTTAATATATTTGGCCCCATTTGGATTAAACTAGTCTTTGTATTGACTAACCTGTTGAAAGTTGCAAAATTACTGTAATTCTCTTTGGCTCCATGTTGCCAAATCTATAAGGTCATTGAAGAGGCTTAAGTAGCCGAAACCGCGGTATGGCCCATCACCTTTCTCATTAATATGTTCACTGCTCTTAAAGGATCTCAGTTTCATTTTGATTTGAATTCGTCAATAAAAAGTGTTTCAGCTTTCAAAAAGTATTTGCTTTTTCAATTTCATTCAAGTGTCTTCAGAAGAAAAAGCAAACTATCAAAACAAGCTTGACACCGTTGTAATCCAATATGGACGTCATAAGATGCTTATATGTAAATATTGTGAAATTGTTCGACCAGTTTTATCTAACATGTATTTACTAAGTGGTTATATACCTAACATTGTATATCAAACGAAACTTTATTTGCTTGGCCCACCGGGGTTCGACTGGTGATTTTCGTTTACTCCGGGTTGCATTAAGTTATTCGGTGCCCAGGGATCTCCATTGTCGGGTAGCTTACTGCGTCTGGGAGTCCTCGTTTTTGATTCATCTTGGTGGTTATCATGATTTATTTGTTTGTCCATGTTATTTTATTTGCTAGTTAGTGATTCGCCACAAGGACCGAACAAATAACTAAATGTTATGAACCACTGCAAAAGATGGGGGTGAGGTTAGGGCCCTGTAAAACTAGTTTAAACCCCCAGTAAATTTATATTATTGGTCGTTCCAAGGCGATACTTCTGTTGTGGTTCTGTTTGTTTTATGTTTTAGAGTCGAATAATTGTGCTGTTTGAACCTTACATTGTATGTACGTTTTCATAGTTTTAGTTAAGTTCGAATAAATGAGTGGCCGCCTATTGGGCAAATAGCTGCTCACTCGGCTTACGATATTTCCTATATGTACACGTATAAATACCTAATTTTCCCATCTCGCTTTTTGGAGTGGGAATTTCATTCTGATTACGTCTTGTCCTGATCATTGCATACTTGACAAAGTCGGTATACACTTTGGTCATGTCAGAATGTGTGCGACGCCTTATCCTATCTCCTGGATAATATTTATATTAGATTTGGGACCAAGTTATACGGACAAATTGTTGGAATTCCGATGGGTACAAATTGCGCACCTCTCGTAGCTGATTTATTTTATACTGCTACGAAAGCGATTTGATTCTCTTAACCATGATAATCAAGCTGATGTTATCGAGGCTTTTAATTCCACTTCTCGGGTTTTGGAGTGGGAATCTCTTTCTGATTGCGCCTTTTCCTTATCTTTGCCTACTTGTACTTTCTAGGTACCTCGATGACCTTTTGAACATTGACAACCCTTATTTTGAAGGTATGGTCAATCAAATTTATCCATCTGAACTACAGTTGAACAAAGCCAATATCTCGGATATCGAAACCCCCTTTTTAGATCTACATCTTTCTGTTGCAAATGGATTTGTTTCTTCTAAAATTTATGATAAGCGCGATGACTTTGATTTTGATATAGTAAATTTTCCGTTTTTGGATGGTGACGTTCCTCGTCGTGCTTCTTATGGTGTATACATCTCGCAACTTATTCGGTTTGCTAGAGTCTGCAATGATGTTACAGACTTCAACGCTCGAAATAAATGTTTAACGGCCAAACTTCTCCAACAGGGCTATCGGTATCATAAACTTCGAAAAACCTTTTCTAAGTTTTATCGTAGACACTATGAATTGATTTCCAAATATAATGTTGCGTTAAAGACGCTTTTAAGTGAGGGTCTTTCGGAACCAGAATTTTATGGTGACTTGGTTTACAAATTTAAGAAACTTATAGGAAGTAATGATTTTCTTTTCAGTTCAGAAAAATCATAACACGTTACAGACGTATAGGTTATAACTTGAATGTTATGCGACAGTCTGCATGCTTAGTTTTTAACCCAATCACGGTTGATAGCTATGCTGCCTTCTTTAATTGCACGCCGGTGGGTCGGGCGTCAGACTCTATGATGGCCCCGACTTAAAGCTATTCATTTTAGTTGGTTGGGGCCGGAGCTTCTTGTCTGTTGCTTGGCCCATCGGGGTCCAACTGATGTTTTTCTTTTGCTCCGGAATGACAGACTTGGAATTTCGCACATCTTTATACAAACTGAAGGTGTGTGCTGTGAAAAGGTTTAAAGGACCAACCGGGGTCCAACAGGTGTTTTTCTTTTGCTCCGGAGTTAGTAGGTTATTCGGCGCCCAGGGATCTCCATCGTCGGGCAGCTTACTGAATCTGTGAGTCCTGGTTTTTGATTCATCAGGGTGTTCATCATGATTTTTTGTTTGTTCTTGATGATTCATTGACTAGTAAGAGATTCACTACGCGGACCGAAGAACTAACTAAATGCTATGAACCACTGCAGAAGCTAAGGGTGAGGTTATGGCCATGTAAAATCGATTTAAACCCGCCATTAACTTTGTGTTACTGATCGTTCCAAGTCGATACTTCTGTGGTGGTTCTTTTTGTTTTATGTCCTGGTGTTCAAAATATTTTTGTGCTGTTGGCGCCTTATGTATGTTTGCATATTTTTAGTTAAGTTAAAGTAACTGAGTGGCCACCTATTGGGAAAATAGCTGCTCATTCGGCTTATGAAATGTTTTCATGGTACATGTATAAGTACCTGATTGTTAGTTTGGTTTTTTCCCACCTCGGCTTTTGGAGTGGGAATCTTTTTCTGATTGCGCCTTTTCCTGATCTTTGCCTACTTGTACCTTTGTACCTTGTTAACCATTATAGATTATTCTGAAATAGATTTTAATAATGTAAGTGCTGCCCAAACAAAATTGTTTAAGGTCGAAATGGCGTAAACTCATTGTTAAGCGCATGGTATTTCGTAAGTTTCAAGGCTTTTTTGTATACATTTGAAATTAATTGACTTGACTTTCTTTAATGAATATAACTTTCAAAACACCATAGTGAATAATCGACCTCACTTCTAAAGGCAATTATAATGTAAAATACACTTTGGGACTTTTCATTCATGTATTTTCAATAATGCAACTGACCTTTTCCCCACATAAATGAAACGTACTAGTCCAACTCATCAGATTTATAATAGTAAGATCACAAGCATTGAAAACAATTAGAAATCTGATTGTGCTCAAAGTTGGCCATAAACCACGTTAAAGAGGTACTCAAAAGTTGCATATTTTCACATTGAATTCTTGCAATTGCTTTTCAGCATTTCTCGTATGTGCATTTTGTTAAAAAAAGCATTTATAAACTTTCATACGAAAAACTTTGGTTAGCATGCTTAATCTAACAGAGAGAATGAAAAGTTCATTTTTGCACCACAGCATAAAAAGAAGTAGGTCCATAATTATTGTTGTTAAACCATAAAAAATAACAATGATATATACAGGTTTCGAACCCGCAGACTACGACTTCTTCGCCTGGCTATACAGAGTCATCACCTATACCGACTGCGCTACTACGCTTTTTAAAAACGACGTTATCATAGCTCAGCTTCATTGACGATTTCCCTGCATAACACGTCTGATTAAAGCCAGATGTACGTAATTGACCTCACGGTAGAAATTTTTTTTTTTATTTTTTTGCATGTGAGTGTATTTTGATGTCCTACATACGAAAATGAAAAGAAATCGATACCGTTCCGAGCTTGTTTTCGAGATATCGGCCTTCAAAGTCGCTAAATTTGAGAGCGAAAATACATTGACGTCAACGTAAAATGCGATTTTTAGACCCCCTTTTTGTTTATTTTCTTGCTATATTTCAAAAACTCCACGGTAGGATTTTTTAAAAAACTGATATGTATTAGAGAAATTCCTGAACTACATATAGATAACGAGAAAGTCCTTAGTTACCGGATTCGTTTTCCTGCTATAGGCGTTCGAAGAGAGGCGAGTCGTTGCTGAATTCAGTACATTTTACGCGCGACGTCGATCTTGCGCCAAAATTTCCGACGCTGTTAAGTATTCAATATTGCTAACTGTCGCGGAAATGTTTTCTTCGGGATAACATGTCCACAATCTATATTTTGAGCAAAATAATAAATAATGTCAAACTTTTTTTACACTTCTGAAGTCATCTGCATAATTGTATAGATATAGTTTCGTATTCTGAATGTAAACTGACGCTAGAAATGACGTTTCGAGCGAAAACTGACGTTACGAATGCGGCGTAAAAATGACGTTTCGACACTTAGATACGCACGTTCCTTTGAGCGCCTTCAATTACGTACATCTGTTTTTAAGAAAACATGCCCATGCAATATACCGATATTGTTTAAGTGGTAAAAATTAAAAATTTTCAGTAGAAAATTTTGGATAGTTTTAATATTTTAGCTCAAAACATACATTGTGGGTACACATTAGCACCCTCGCCGAGTCGGTTCTAACAAGTACCCACAATGTATGTTTTGGATCAAAAATAAGAAAAATATGTATACCCCAGCAAACCCCAGTTTTTCTATATAAAAGTGGGGTTTAATGGGGTATAAATTGCACAGACATGTTTTCCTGATGTTTACGGTGTGCAAAGCACATTCGTCTATATACTTTAAGTCTTAAGTTAAGATTTCCCAATTGCAAATTGGTATAAAGATAAACGGAACTAAACTATTTAACCCATCAATATTTAAACCTTAAGGCACCACAATTTCCAATTTTTGTCGGAAAGCCATCTCTTTTGACGCAATAACGCTGCATCAAAGTTTACAGGGGTGTCATCTCAAAATTTACATTGTTTCTCGGCATCTGAAAAGTTTACGTTCTATTCCCAAAACAGTCATTTAACATCTTATTGTGCTCAAAAAAGATTACAGTTCCATGATCGTAGAGACTTGGTTCCATTCTGGTACCAGGTAACGCCCCCGGTGTATGACGTAACTGACGTCATTTTGTTGCCTGGCCTTTCTCCCGAGGTGACCCCGTAAGTGTTTTATTGCTGAAATGACTGCGATTTCGCTTAAATTACGAGAAAACGTTCACTTAGTAGGCCTATAAGGTTTGATGTTCTGTGGTCAATGATAAAGTCTAGTCTTGCACGTTTACGTTTAACGTTTACAGGACCAAAACATATCGGCGATATTCACGGTGTTCGCACCACGCAGGTTGTTAGGTTGTTTCATGTCAGCTGCTCCGATACAAATCCACCTTTCCATACGTCACTATGACGTCACATAAGTATTGCCCTATATCATGATAGCCTTACGTTGTCTGGCGTCATGATGCCGGTATTTGATGCATATGGTTCTAGGAGATTTTGATGCTATCAGCTGATGGAATATGGATGGTTCTAGGAGACTGTATCGTACTCTAGCAAACTTAAAAATTTCAATTGGCTTCCTTATTTTTTATGTCTGCACTGAGCATATTGATCTTCGTGTTTCGCTGGGTTAACGTGAGGCCAATACGGCGTCCCCTCACGGAATTTTTCAAATGTCTTTCCGGTTTATTCTTTATGACACTTTTACCAATCAAACAAGGCAAAAAATGATAACATGTGATGCGCGTGGAATGCTGGGCACGTGATTTGCATGATTTTTTAAACGTAACGTAGCGAGTCATGGACGTGAGAAAAGCACACAAACTCGTCTCGAAACATTAATTTGAGCATCACTTGACATATAAAAGCGTGCAGAAAATGTTCAAACATTTGATTTTGAAATTAATGATGGATGAAAAAATTGCTAAACTTAAGTCTTATAGTATACATAATAATTATTAAAAAGATGATGAGCACATCAGACATGCGGGCATAATAAAAGGCAACAAACCGAGAACGCAACGAGGACGATTGGCGATGACCAGATGAGAATTTAATTTTTCTATAAAATACATTTAACTGATGAACTTTTGTTCTATGTAATCGAAAGTTGTATTAGGATACGAGGAAATGTTTGACCGAGATCACGAGACCACCTTTTTATTACGAACGTGTAATGTTTTAATCACAAAATCAGACTGTTTGTAGGCTGTTGTTTGTCGGCTTCACTAAAGCCTAGGTTACATTTGCCCTACGATTAACTTGCGATGATCGTACGATGCCATTTTTTGCATTTTCGTGCGGTCTCCGCAGGGTGACCCTACGATGCCCCTACGATTCTACGGCTTCCTACGACTTCCTACGGCTTCCTACGATCTCCGTAGCCTAGAACGATTTTGTAGTAGTCTGCACTTTTACAAATTTTAAAAAACGTAAGACCGTAGCCCGTAGACACGTCGTAGGTAGCATCATCGTACGGGCGCCTTACGGAAACCCTGCGATGATCGTGCGGTCACCGCACGGTTTTATGATAATTTGGGGACTAAAATAATAAGATAGTCGTAGACCTTTAGGGTGATCGTGCGGCATCCGTACGGTTATATCACAAGTTTATGAAAATCGTACAGACACCTAACATCGTACGGCTATCATAGGGAGACCGCAAGAAATCATAAGGACTCCTCACGGCCATCGCACGGGCTCCGTACGATTTCAACTTAAAGTGTGCGGAGACCCTTTGATTTCCCTACGATCTCCAAACAGTTCCGACTCAGGACATCGAAGAAAGCTAGAACAAGAAATCGAACGATGCCCGTATGAACTGTAAACACCTACGTCGTAGCCCATGATCACATTCGATTTTTAAAAAATCGTAGGGAAATCGCGGACCGAAAAATCGTGCAATGATCGGGGCAAATGTAACCTACTAGGCATGACCCCTTGCGGCCTCCCTACGATCACTGTACGATTTTTGTTCCCAAATTATCGTAAAAAAATCGTGCGGTGACCGCTCGATTATCGCAGGGTATCCGTACGGTGCCCGTATAATGCCCTACGACGTGTCTACGGTCTACGGTCTTACGATTTTAAAATTTGTAAAAGTGCAGACTATTACAAGATCGTAGAGGCTACGGAGATCGTAGGAAGTCGTAGAATCGTAGGGACATCGTAAGGTCACCCTGCGGAGGCCGCACGAAAATGCAAAAAATGGCATCGTACGATCATCGCAAGCTAATCGTAGGCCAAATGTAACCAAGGCATCAGTCAGAAGTCCAAGGGACTCCGTACGATATCCACTAACAGTCTGCGGAGACCCTACGACTACCGTGCGGCCTCCTTGCGTTTTGTATCAAAACGTATAGGGACTCCGTACGGACAACGCACGGGATCCGTACGATATCTACGTACTATCTGCGGAGACATACGACTGCCGCACGATCGCCTTGCGTTTTTGTATGAGAACGTCGACAAATGGCAGATCAAAAAATCGCACGATGCCCGTATGAATTGTTAACACATACGTCGTAGCCCACGATCTCCTACGATGTCTAAAAATCGTAGAGAAAATCGCAGACCGAAAAATCGTACGATGATCGGGGCAAATGTAACCTAGGCTTAATTTAACACCTTAAAACAGGGGCTTGGTGGTACCAGGGCTTATCTGGAGACAAATACTGATGAAATGTCTGTCATTAATGCTCGCTTAAACGATTTACCTATTAAGTTTTCTGTTAGTGTCAATGAAGGCCATCACAAACTTCCTACAATGTATTAGTTACCTAAGCTTCACAAAAGACCGTATAAAGCTAGATTTATTGCAAATCCTAGCTCTTGTACTACTACTGAACTTTCTAAAAATGAACTTCCTGTCTTACTGCTATCAAATATCATGTCATAAGATACTGTGAGACAGTGTATGAAACTTCAAATAAAAATGTTTTGGTTAATAAAAATTCTGGCTTAATGATCAGTAAATTGAAGTGTAGAGGGTTCTTTGCGACGAGCTTGTCCACATCTGAATACAACACTGCCACATAATCTGACCAGAGTAGACGTATCCTTTGGTCATGTCATAATGTGTGCGACGCCTTATCCTTTCTCCTGGACAATATTTATATTAGCTTTGGGACCAAGTTATACAGACAAATTGTTGGAATTCCGATGGGTACAAATTGCGCACCTCTCGTAGCTGATTTATTTTTATACTGCTACGAAAGAGATTTCGTGAATTTTCTTAACCATAGTTATCAATCTGATGTTATCGAGGCTTTTAATTTGACTTCAAGGTACCTCGATGACCTTTTGAGCATTGAAAACCCTTATTTTGAAGGTATGGTCAATCAAATTTATCCACCTGAACTACAATTGGACAATTTGATTTTGATATTATTGTAAGTTGTCCGTTTTTGGATGGCGACGTTCCTCGTCGTGCTTCTTATTAATAGGTTTGCTAGAGTCTGCAATCATGTTAAGGACAGGGCTATCGGTATAATCAACAGTTACTTCGAAAAAGGCTTATACTTCATACTCCCGGTCCCGAATATCTACACAATGGAAAAGTACAGTGTTACATCACAACTCAGCTCAACGTACTCAGCTCATCATGCTCATAAAAGCCAAAGATCGCAGGCTAGGTAGTGTATATCTTCAATTAAATGTGTGGAAAGCAAATAAACTGCCGAAACTGTGGTGTGAGAAAAGAGCTTGTTTCTCTTGCTTGAACGTTATTGTCTTATGATTGTGTTTCATTACAGAAACAGCTACTCAGTGTTTTATTTATTGTATTTAAAAATACACAATTACCTTTAAGATAACGCTTGGTGTATGAAGTCTTTTCTGGGCTACGGGATATAGGCCAATATGTCTTTATACTTACTATTGAGGTTGCATGATTGGTCGTATGATTTCTGGCTTGGCCTTTCAAACGGAAAACGATAAATGTCAATGACGGATAAAGATATCCAGGTTAAACTTGCTGTAACATCTTTCCGATAATTATAGTTCTTCTTAATCAGCGGAAAAAAAGAGATATGCCAGTAATTGTTCGTTTTCATTGTAATAAATAGATGTTAAACTCGCGATCTGGTCTCAGAATGCAACAAAAATACCAACCCTAAATAACATCAACGCTTAGCATAGGTCAGTAGGAACTTAATATCATGTCGTTCAATGAAAACAAACCTTTTCACAGCACACACCTTCAGTTTGTATTAAGATGTGCGAAATTCCAAGTCTGTCATTCTAGTCTACAAAAATACCCATACCAAATAAACATTATTTCAGGTGTATTTGAGTGTTATGAGACCTGTGTACGATCCGACTGTTCTGTTTATAAACAGTCACCTCCTGAGATGAACGGCCTACTTGACGACGGTCTGTGTGATGAAAGAGATATTCCTTGCACTGACGCACATTTCTTTGCCTACCCACTGATTGATTCTCCAACTCTAACATGTCATCTCTCCAAGTATAAGGTAAGACGTTAAGCTTTGTTTAACACATATGACGCTGCGGTGTGATACACTCATTAACTCCAGTTCAACTAGGAAAATTACAAAACTGCAGAATGTGATGTTCTTATGCATGTACATGGTATGTGTTTGCATCAAAACCTCGATGTATACGCGATATATCAGCAAGGATATTATGAGAAATCAGAAACTTATAATCGGTCAAGATACATTTTCTAACCAATGTTTAATATATTTGGTCCCATTTAGATAATACTAGTCTTTGCATCGACTACCCTGTTGAAAGTTGCACAATTTCAGTAATTCTCTTTGGCTCCATATTGCCAAATCTAAAGGGTCACTGACGAGACTTTAATAGTCGAAACAGCGGTATGGCCCACCCCCTTTCTCATTAATGTGTTCACTGCTCTTAAAGGACCCCAGTTTTTTAATTTTTATCTTTAGACAAATATCGGCATGAAACGCTTTAATTTGAACATCTTACATGACGAAGTGTTGAGTTTATAATTTCTACTCTATCACAGATAGAAACGAGCGTATCATTTTTACAAAATGTCGATGTTTAAGGATGGCGTTGCATTGGATAGTTTACCGTGCTATTTTCACCAAACTTTGTATGAGTAAAGTTCAATATGTTGGCAATAAGCACATGCCGACATATAAGTGTGTGACGTCATTTAGGTGTAGAGCGGCCGTATTTATTAGTGAATATGTATAAAATGCGCGGGACCCAACGGTCTTTAATAAGTTATATGTTTGGAACGGATTTTAAAAGAAAGAATTCTAACACAGACTGCCTATAGAAGCCAATGGTAAAGTGCAGTGATATATTGAGTGGTAAATCACTGGGCGGATTAGCGTGACGTTACTTTGCGCCATTTCAGTTGCGCGCTCGTGATTTGCTCTGCTCTACAACTGACCTCCAAACAGTGATATATTACTCAACAATTCGCTACTAGAGCTGATCTATTTCTTAAACATTGCTAAGAGCAGACAACGCATATGGCGACAAGGAAATAAAGATAACGGCAATCTAGAAGTAGCATGCACATGATTTCTACACGACCAGAAAGTATCAATGTCGACTCGAGCAGTGTAACATCAAATAAAGTCAACCAGGAAGGTCGAAAATGACCGTCGTGATAGTAAAGAGTAGAATTCGTAAAATGCACAATACATATATCGAGTTGTAGTTTCGGCATAATTCACCACATTATACACACATGACTGGCAATTAGACGCCCGTATGCCAGACGGATTAAAAAATGCTAGCAAACAGCGTCATGAATATGTGCAGCATGACGCTGTTACGACGTTGGGCCGCTTTTATTCTTGTTCCCATAGAAACGCACATAATTTAATGCTTAATTTTCATCCAATTTAATTCATATTTTGTGCATAATTATGTTGACTATATCTTAATTTACAACATGCACAAGACAGCGTAAATTTCCCATGACAATTACAAAATTTGGCAGTGCTTTTCCTGGTTTTAAAAACTGAACCCTCGATTATAGGTCTTTAGGGACTTTTCTCATCTTAGGCATAGATCTCCTTAAAGAAATCATGTTGTTAACTTGTTAGTGTTTCACTTGGCCGGAAAAAAAATGTGACGAGGTTAACGTATGCAATGATATATAATAAATGGCGCATCCAGGTCGATTTAGGATATTTGCGTTATAAATAGGGATTTCTCTTTGCCTTATGTTTTTATGCCCCCAACTTCGAAGAAGTTGAGGGAGCATATTGGTTTGGGTCTGTCCGTGCAGTGCAGTGGTGTGCAGTCGTGTGCAGTGAGTCTGCGACTCTGTGATACGTGAGTAACGCTTAGCACTCGATCAGGAACCGTTAGAGCTAAGATCTTGACATTTGGTATGTTGTTTGTATATGAAAATTAAGAGGACCCGTATTTTTTCTTTCAGGTAAATTCAAGGGGCTAGGGGCCCATTCTGTGAGAGTTATTTCACTTTTTAAGTCTTGATAAAGTAAATAGATATTTGGTGCCTTGTGTGCGCAACTCCTCCTACAGTTTTATTTCGATTCTCTTGAAACTTTACAGATGTTGTGACCATGCTTTGAAGATATGCATGTGGTTTGGATATAATCCTCAGATTAATTTTTGTCACTTTTTTCGCAATTTGAACTTAGCTATTTTCCGGGCATTTTCACAATGAAAGTGAATGGGTAGTGGGTACCTTGTGTGCGCAACTCCTCCTACAGTTTCATGCCAATTCATTTAAAACTTTACATGTGTTATGGGCATGGTCTGAAGATATGCATGTGGTTTGGATATAATCCTTGGATTATTTTTTGTTATTTTTTTCACAATTTGAACTTAGTCATTTTTTCGGGCATTTTAGTGAATGGATAGAAGGTACCTTGTGTGCGCAACTCCTCCTACAATTTAATACCTATACTTTTGAAACTTTGCAGACATTGTGACCATGCTTAGAAGATATGCATGTGGTTGGGATATACTCCTCAGATTAATTTTTGTCACTTTTTTACAATGTGAACTTAGTCATTTTTTGGACATTTTTACATCTTGAAAGTGACTTACCAGTTGGGGGCATAGTGTTTCATAAACACATTTTCTAGTTCTCTTGGAGTTAATTGACAAATTACTTGATGTTAAAACATGTTTATATATTAGCATTACCTGCAAACTTGTTGACTCGCTCTGTAGTGTCATTTACCATACATGTATACTGGGCCAAAACAACAACAACGAATTATACTAAAATTAAAGTTTATATTCTAGCATTGTGTGCAAACTTGTTATATCGCTCTGACGAACCGTTCATCATAGGCTGCCATATAAACGAATACGGGTAAATATTTTCTCTTGGAGCGAGGTCGTCTAATCTGGTCATCTAAAAGAAGAAATGATATAAAAATTGTAAAGTTAACACACTCTTTGCCTACTTGTACCTTCTTCCACAATTAACCCATATTTGACGAATGGATTTTCCCATCATTATCATCAGGGCGAGTCCATTTTCATTTTGAGGGGCGTCAGGAGTGATTTTTTAATTTTAATCAATTTTTCGATGAAAATTCTCTAAGCAATCAGAATAGCCTCAGATGGGACGGCACGTTCTGCGGTGTCACATCTGGGGCTATTCTGTTTGCCTATGTTCCATAAGAGGGATGCCAGGCTTAAATGAGCTAAGCCTCTAAAGCCAAATGGAGAAGCCACAAATTTAACATAAAACCGGCAGGGTAGTGATAGCTCGTCGAGGTTCGGTGGATTTCCCGGGTTTTCCGATTTCCTCAACCGCGTCTGACCACAAAAAGCCAACATTTGCGCCATCGAGAACGTGTATATAACTTCTATTAACTTTCCGAGTAATTGAAGTTAGTTAAAGAATAAAGTTTAAAGATATATAAAATATGTGTGACATGTACCTTAGAGTAACACCTTGCATTTAGTCAGAAGGCAATGTAAGGACATTATTATATAACTATAAATAGACAGTATTTCAGACAACGCTTTCAGCCCATTGCATATTTTGTCATATTCTATGACATTAAATGTATGTTGCTAGATTTGGACCACTGTATCTATCATGGAAATGTACATTGATTGATGTATTGCAGTCCTGCTGATGAACTACAGATGATATTTACTACTCTTTAATTTATAAGAATTAAGACTTTATGTCCCAATGAACTTTTTAGTCATGATGGAACTTTATGTCAGCTGTTGAAAACAATCCATTTTTAAATGAAAACTATGCTTTTTTCTGCTCATTCTATTTAAAAAGTTTGTATTAAAAGAAAGTGTTATACAATAAAATAATTGTTGACTATTTAGTCATTGAATATGATGTTATATCCAACATATCCAATGACTCAATAGTCAATAATTGTATAATATTCAACACCAACTTTAGATAACACTTCAAATAAGAAGAAGATAAAATCTCCTAGAAAGCTCAATTCTTGCATTCAGAAGTATGCCATCGACAAAGCCATTTGAGTATCTTCGCTAAGTGTTAAATCATTCAGTTGCCTTTTCCCTATAATAAAATGTGTTTGAACACCCGCGATTTTATCTCCTGGTGTTACAGTTTTATGTTCTCTGAATGTTAATAAAGAACCGAAAAGTACTGAGTATGGTAAGTACGGAAAACAGTTTGCTGTAGAATATAACAATACACACGATTTAAACATACACTGTAAATAAAGCAAAATAAAGAATCAAAATTACCTACCTCATCACTAGTAAGGCTCCAGCCTTTTGAGGCGCCAACATTATCCTCTAGCTGTGTAACAGACGTAACGCCACAGATAACAGATGAAACAGTGTCTTTCTGGAGCAACCAGCGTAGAGCCACCTGTGGTACGGTCTTTCCTGGAATATTTTACCATGGTCTTAATAAAATAATTTGGAATTCATCATCTTTACAACTGTATGCTAGCTTTCCACAAACCTAAAAGCCAATATGATATTCTATCTATATTGAATAAGCAAATCATTTATGGACCAAATTTTTACCCAGTTGCGCGGATTGTGTGAGATGCAAGTGTGAGATGCAACAGTAGACCCTAATGCTCTTAATTTGGCAAAATGAACAGGTTCAGAAACTCACAAAACATATAGGACAAAACAGATAAAACTACATCAAACGTTTAGTTAAAATGAGCTAAACCGTACCGTGATCCTTTGCTATTTTTCGCATCTCACTCACAAGACCCCAGTATGTATCATCGTTACCATACGTCTCCCAATAGTCAGCAAATCTGAATTCAATATAAATAGACTTATTACTGATATTCAAAAAAGTATTTTACAGACCTTCTTGGTGTTTAAAATATTTTTGTGCTGTTGGCGCCTTATGTATGTTTTCATATTTTTAGTTAAGTTATGGTAACTGAGTGGCCACCTATTGGGAAAATAGCTGCTCATTCGGCTTACGAAATGTTTTCATGGTATAAGTACCTGATTGTTTTTTCCCACCTCGGTTTTTGGAGTGGGAATCTTTTTTCTGATTGCGCCTTTTCCTGATCTTTGCCTACTTGTACCTTTTTACTCAAATAGTCACTAAGGGCATATTAACGCTTTACTTGTAGATCTATGTTAATGAATGACCGAATTTGCGCTAGAATACACAAGTCCTTGCAACATTCTAAAAATATAAACGTATGTATATCAATATTAGGGACAAGGGCGAACTCGCCATTAATATATGATCACATAATAAATCTTCAATTACTGAATCGATCATTTTCTGGTCGTGATATTTTGTTTAAATTTCAACTATAATTAACAGTCACAACTGACTTTTTTTTCATACATATGGGGTGAAGCGAATAGTCAAAAGCGAAAAAGTCACGGTGATAAGGCTAATAGAAGTCGCGATTAGAAATGTGACGTCATTAATGATCACGTAGAAATGTCAAAAATGTAAACAGATACAGGTACATATAAAGGGAAAAAACGCATTAGGGACAAGTGGTTGTCATCGCTCAATATTGACTCGTATTTAAGGTAAATTCCATTTTCGGGATTATCTTGTGTTGGCTTTTTAGTTCAACAGTTCTGCCTCTGTATCTGTACGTAAAGAAAATTCGCTCTCTTAAACTGTAAACGTTACATGTATGTCTCTGGTTAACGCAAGCACCGCCAAACCTTATCGAACAAAAAATGACGTCGTATTTTGTTTCCTGATATCAACAATGGCACATTCGCAATAGCAGATGAGTATGGTTTGGCGTGGCCGTGCAGATTATATTTTTCTTTTGATCCTTTGGGATCAGTGAATATATTTGGAGTATTTCAAATATTTAGTACGTTAAGAATCATCTTCTTAACAGTATTTTGATTATTTGGCCCCTTTGGGAATATGAGTCTTTGATTTAGACTACACAGATATAAATTCTTGAAATTGCAGCAACAATGTCTGGCTTTCGCTGCCAGTTTTATAAAGGGTCACTGATGAAGGTTCATTACCCGAAACTGTACAATATGGCCCATCTTCTTGCTTTAAATGTTTTACTGCTTCCAAAGGATCTAACAATTATTATTTATTTGTTCTAAACAGTAGCAAAATCACGTGATTTCTACCATATCGCGTCTTGGAGCGAGCTCGCTAGCTATAAACACATACCATTTTAAAAATCAATTTGAAAAGGTACAAGAAGGCAATAAGCAAAAGGCGCAATCGGAAAGAAATTCCCACTCCAAAAACCGAGGTGGGAAAAACTAAATTGACAATTAGGTACTTATACTTTAAAAAATATATCGTATGCCGAGTGAGCAGCATTTCCCAAATAGGCGGTCACTCAGTTAGATCTACCCGAACTTAAATAAAAATATGAAGACGTACATACAACAAACAACACAAAAATTCGACTCCAAAACATGAAACATGAAACAAATAGAACCACAACAGAAGTATTGCCTTTGAACGATCAGCAATATTGAATAACTGGCGTAAATCGACTTTACATCCTCACCCCATCTTCTGCAGTGGCTCAAATATACACAAATATAAACAAGCAATAAGAAAATCATGTTAAGAAATATAAAACATAGGTACCAAAGTATAATTTATATAACGGAAAGCAGGGTGAGCAGCTATTGAAGTTAGTTGGTCACAGTGCCAGCTTGGACAGAACAAATAAACTGCAGAGGGTTAAGTGAACAGGCAAATCATATTAGGGTGGCCACAAAGTCATACAACATAAAACACGTTATGGGAATAACTTTGATAAATGTTAACCACAGCAGTCCCGCCTTGGAACGATCAGTTATAAATATATGGGGGACTTAAATCGATTTTACAGGCGCCTTACCTCATCCTCATCTTCTGCAGTGAAACAGCTCAAATTATTTAAACATTCACAGCATATTCATCACTTTTTCATTTATCAGGAAACGTGCAAAGAAATATGAGCCGCCTCGTGGGAAAACCAACAATGTGGTTTCTGAACAGGTCCGACACAAACCGGCCTGTACAAGCACAGAAAAGAGCTAGAAGCTTGAAATTTTGCATTTAAGTAGAAGAGGAATTGTACTATCCAAATAACGAAAACAAAGGCGCTGATCAGCTTCGCGGTTACCGCGAAGCTGATCTGCGTCTTTGTTTTCGCCTATGCAGATTGTTGGTTTTCCCATGAGGCGGCTCATATATATGTACACGTATAAGACAAAATTAATCAATGTTTCAAGAAATAAAACAACAGAGCATTTTACAATTAAATTATATCGAATTGAGTACATGTACTTACTTCACTTCTTTGGCGTGGATCAAGCCTATTCTGCTTTCATCTTTGTCAGGGTTTGTATTTCTTTCAAACTTCCCAGTCAACATGCCACTAATAATAAATGATATGAGTATCAATCAATTGAAAATCTGAGATATTTAAAGTTTGGAAAACATTTTGGATTCATTTCATTCAGGGATTAAGTGCAGACTTGGCGTAAAACAATTAGGCATTGCATTACGAAAACTATACAGATTTTTTTTTTTTTTTTTTTTTTTTTTTTTTTTTTTTTTTTTTTCAGATGTAAAAATTTCACCAGAAAAAGTTTGATATTTTTAATATTTATGTTCAAAACATACATTGTGGGTACACGTTTGAACCGCCTCGCCAAGGCGGTGCTAACGAGTACCCACAATCTATGTTTTGGGGCACAAATAAGAAAAATAAGCATACCCCTGCACACCCCAGTTTTTCTATATAAAAGTGAGGTATGAGGGGGTATATATTATACGGAAACGTTGGCGTGCATCAGTTGCATTTTACGATGTTTCAAATTATCAAGCCGTATATATAGTTGCTTAAAAATAATAGTGTACGAATAGCAGCAATTCATTAACATAGAAATAATTTCATTCCTTTACAACCAGCACATAAATATACTATGCAAAATAAATTTAGCAATTTTTGATGTTTCATATTTTTTTCTCATCTTAGAGCAACTATGGACATTTCTTTCATTTAATTTACAAGAACAGGATCTTAGGCACATGATACGACGAACTAAAAAACGCCATCCTTTAAAAAGGCTTTTGGAACAACCAAGAAATACAGTAGGGGTGTGAAGGCAAAAATCACAACCATTAAACACAATGCAAACAACTGACTTTTGTTTAGTCCATCTGTTCACCCTCATTTTCATCTCTTCTTTGTGACAAATGAGATTGGGCTTTGGTGGTACAAACTTTATCCGCCGAGAAAATGACGTCAAGTTGACGTCATGTGGTCGAAGTTGTCTTAATTTAGGGTTTCATGGTTTCCATGGATTTCAGAACAAGACAAACGAAACAGAATGTAGCCAATACAGTGGTGAGTAAAACTTGTAAGTTTCTGAGTCATAACGCGTCATGGTAGTGAGATAACGCTGACGTTTAACTCATTCTTTGAGCTTCCGTTTTGAAGCCATCAAAGGGAATTTTGCAAAACCACTTTATTTTATCAAATTGGTGTGCACCAGGCAATGTAACTCAATGTCATTCTTCAGGAAATTCCACTTAGAAACGTAACTGTAAGGCGATAATGAAGGAGCCAGAGAAAAATGTCAAATTCAAAACATTTGGATCTTTATTTCTCGACGATAAAATTTCGTTTCTAAACGTTGTTTTGTTTTTCCTTTGTTTTGATTACTAAACAGTTGCTAAAGCATGACTTCGGTTTCCCACTTAAAGCAGCCATGTCAGTATTGATCATGTGTCTTTAATTCTGACGTCACGTCAGTATCGCTGTAACGTTCGATTTTTTTCGAAAGGTTTCGCCGAAAGGTTGCCACTTATGCCTATTTATTATGTGCAGAGTCTGGCAGCTGTAATGAAAATTGCAAAATTTATTTTGCATAGTATATATAGTAATACGTATGCATACCGGTATAAAGGTGCCCATGGTATGACACCGAT